>CM060941.1:579681576-582081576 GCA_030765085.1 Allium cepa | reverse complement strand
TATAAAAATGTTTTGTTTTAAAAATAATTTAAATGAAATAATTTTACTTAGATTTATATTTCAAATATTTCAAAGGGGATACTGTTATTTTTGGTTGGAAATTAAGGATTGTTTGAAATTGGGTTTAGTAAAACTAAAGTATGAATATCTTGTGATTAGAGTTGCACAATTTGACTATAAGATATTTTATATAGGATCAATCGGTTGAGAATAAGAATTTAGAACTTTTATCATATAACCCTAGGCATTCAGCCTTAAGAAATAATAGCGACTTGATAAGTATAAAATGGGTTAATTTAAAAGGACTAAGGACAAATACCTTGTGAATTAAGTTTCACAATTTGACTATGAGGTATTTAATGATAATGTGTAGAAAAATAATATTCTTTTCAGGAAAGACCAAACGCACTGAACTTCGCTTCACTTTGTTGGGAATTCGTGTTCCTGAGTCAAAGAAAGTTTTTGGGATCAAAAAAGATCATGGAGATTAAGGATTGGTTAGGCAAGTGCAATGAGCTCTAGTATAGCATGGTGAGCTTTATCCATGGATCATTTAGGGAGATGATAAGCAATGCCCTGAAATTCGAAGATGTTATTCGACAGCCAACTACTGAGGTACCAGCTAAGATGAAAAGGCATAAGAAGAACAAAGTTTGTTGTTTCAAATGTAGACAAAGTGGTCACCTTGCAAAAGAATGTATATCGGGAGTAAACATCAAGATCTTTAAGAAAACTGTCCCAAAGAGTTGTTATTACTGCCATATTATAGGACATGTCGCTAGAGACTGTCCAATTCTCAAGACAGCAGAACAACCTAGATCTTTTGTTACCCTTACTCGTCTACCTACTGCTGTAGAAAAAGGAAAGGGGATTGTGGAAGCATAAGTTAGTAGTAGTAAGCGCCATCTAAGTATTTTAACCATATGACTTTTGTAAAACTTTTGAGTGTACTTTTTAGAAGTCACTTAGTACAAATGTATTTTGGGAATCAATATATATAGACTATCATTTTTCTTTTTGTCGATGCCAAATTCTGTTGGAAATCCTTAGAAAAGTAAAAAAGATCTAATCCCATTTAAAAAGAATGAAAAGAAAAATGATAATAATTAAGTAAGAAGCACTCAATGAAATGAGATGAGATAGGATCTTTAGTAAATAATTACTGATTTTAAGTTCTTATATAAAATTGTAGAAAGCAACCAAGGCCGAAGGACTAGCAATTAGGCAGAGATTTAGGGAAGCCTTGTCTAAATACGAAGACTTAGAAGTTTTGAATACAGGAATCATGAGTGATGAGGAGGATATACAAGTAGGGTAGCCCTCGGGGATAGTACCAGGATCATTCGACCATCTGATAGATATCTCAGACGATGAGGAGTTGATGGTTATTTCAAATGAGGATGATGTGTTGCCAGTAGGTGCAGATA
Source organism: Allium cepa (assembly GCA_030765085.1). Lineage (NCBI taxonomy): Eukaryota > Viridiplantae > Streptophyta > Magnoliopsida > Asparagales > Amaryllidaceae > Allium > Allium cepa. The sequence continues at coordinate 582,080,149 of CM060941.1, read as the reverse complement.
TTGATGCAGGAGCAGAGGCAGATGATTGGATGTTGGATCCTTTGAGTGAGGATGAGGAGCCTGAGGAAGAGGAACCTATAGAGGAGCCCATGGAAGTACCGGTGGGGATCGAGCCACTGATCGAGGAACCCATGGAAATAGAGACAGAAGATTCGAGGATTTACGATGCAAGATTATATGAGGATGATGATTCGGAGAATGATGAGCAGATCATTTGGGAGATGGGTACGCCCATTCAGAAGATAGGATCTCCCATTCCAGAGATAATTGAGGATCTTGGTTTGGAGGATATTGAGATGGAGGAGCATGAGCCGTGGATTCCAGGAGGCCAGCAGTGGAAGCCGTTAGGTTGGGACATAGCTCCAGAGATGATAGATGATGAAGAGCCAGTCGAGGACATAGAGAAACAAGAAGAGATCGACTTGGAGGCACCATCAAAGGGTTCATCCTAAGAGTAGTGTTTCACTTAGGGATATTTTGGGATACTTTGGGTTTGTATTATAGCAGTTGTGATTATCTTAAGCATGTAGTACGCACTAGGATATGGGATCTAGTATGATATTTTGGTTGATTGATGTAGATAGTTGACTTATGACTATGTATTTACCTTAAGTGTTTAGTATGCACTCAGGTTAGGACTAGGATCAATGATTGTATTTCATGATCAGTATTTAGTGGTAGTATTTCCTTTGACATATATTGTTGACCATTGTAGTTCTGTATCTTTGATTTCATTTCGAGGACGAAACGCTTTTAAGTAAGGGAGAATATAACAACCCTTAATTTTGCTACTTCAGAAATGAGAGATTTCGTTTATTTTTAAATTTAAAAGGAATTTAAAAACTTAAATAAATATGTTATACATGATAGATAATTATCGATTCTTATAGTTAATAAATTTAAAAAGCATAAATTTGGATTTTAGAACAAATCGACAAAAGTTAAGTTTTGTTAATAATAAATAAAGGCTTAAATAAATAAGGTTAAATATTTATTTGAAAAGTTAAATCTTATTAAAAACACATAATAAAGATAATAAAAGTATATTAAAAGATTTAAAAACATGTCAATAATCGTTTTACAAAAATTACCAAAATTTGTCGCATTTTATCAGTTTTGCATACACTGTAAAATTAGAGATTTTGATATTAATTAAATACGATTTTAAAATATAAAGAGACATGTTTTAATTTATCTAAAGAAGTAAAAATTTCATTTTAAAGTTTGGTTTACATCAATATATAGCTTAACAAAAATGTCAAATTTTGACTGTAAAATTTGTCGACAAAAACACCGTTTTCAACCAAAACAAGTTGTCATCGAGTTGTAGCAACTTGATATATTTTCTAACATATAAATACAAGTTTACAAACTATTACATTTAGCACTAAAGACAAAAAGAGTTTACTTTTGAAAGTCAAAATAATAAAAAAAAGTGTAAAAGTTATGATTTGACAAATTTAAATTTAATTAGAAACTTTATAAACAACATCATTACCTTACTTCTCATCTCATTAATGAGATGTTATGCTTATACATAGAAAAGGAGAAAAAATGTATGATTTAACAATTACAAACCATAAGAAAGTGACACCTCTTCACCTCTTAACACACTCTTCCATAACCATCATTCCATACATTAAATGCAACTCAAATCAAAGCTAATCGAGGTCAAAAGTAAACAAGGTTATTTGTGTCATTTACCACCAAAATGTTCACATATAAATACAACATCAAACCTCTTCATTTTCACTTCACTTTCCTTTCACAAAATTTTCAAAATCCTTCCATACTTCGTCCATTTCTCTTCTACCTTCAAGCTACCACCTCCACATCACCACACCATCACCCAAAACCTCTATAACACACACACCTCCTCCTCCTTACATACTCCAGCCAAATATCCCACACACCCACCTTAAACGCCCCACGGTCGAGCCCTACCCCACTAAACCCAAGTCCAAACTTCCCCTACCCACCAACCCGAGCCCAAAACCTTTGTACCCTCCTCCACACCACCATACCCCAAGCCGTACCCCAACTACACACCAAGGCCGAAACCATACACTCACATACCCAAGCCCACAGCCACCTACCCAAGCCAATACTCCACATACCCAAGGTCATTCCCTTCCAAAAGCTCACGGCCAAACAAACAAATAAAAAAAGAAAAGGAAAGAAAAGAAAAGAGAGAGGGAAACAAAAGCGGTTCAGAAGGAAAATAAGTTAAGGCGAGAATCCAAGACGTTTGGAAAAAGCATATTAGTTCGAGAAGCACCTTAGCCTACAAAAAGATTGATGGAGTGGATATAAAGGTGAGAAATTCTCATCGCTTTTAAAATAATATTTCGGTTATGATAAAACAATCACATTTGTACCCTTATGACATATGAATGTTTATACCAATTTCATTGTTACTATGGATGTTTGATTGTTGGTTAGATAACTGAATTATGATAATATATTCCGTTATGGCATTAACAGTGAATGTTGGATTTGAAATCATATGTTATGTGATTGGTTGAATGTATGTTATGATAGTAATGAATATAGACATTGGTTATGTTAATTTTGATTTGATAATCCCTTTATTAATAAGACCATATTTTAGTAATATGAGATATTTTGAAAAAATAAGTCTCTTTTCATTTAGAAGTGAAATTAAAGTAAAAATAAAAAAGAATTTGAGATTTGTAGTGAAACGGATTTAAAAATGATAGTGAAATTGAGATGAATAGTGAAATTGAAATCGATTTTGAAAAATTCAAGTTGAGATTAAGGATGAATTGAAGTTTAAATTAAAATTAGATTTGAAATCTAAGTTTTAAATGTGTTTAATTTAACGTTAGAATTGAAATTGAACTGAAAATGAAAATTAAAATTTAATATTAAAATAATAGGAATAAAATAATATTATAATATGGTAATAGTGAAAATAACTTTTAAATACATTAAAAAGTAGAAATATTGATTTAAAGATTCGTAATGATTTTATAAGTATAGAATTCAATTTGGATAAATTATTTCAAATATTGAAAAATAAGTTAAAACTAGGTACGTCGCGCAATGGTAGTTCGCGATTTCGCATCGAAAAGTTCAATTAATGTATAGAGTGGAATAGAATCCTTTGAGATAAGAAAATTATGGACTATTATATCCATATCTTCTAAAAGAAGAAAGAAAATCAAAATTTCGTTGAGTAGATTTTGAATTAAGTCCAAATCAATTTTCTAGAAAAATCGCGCCAGTGTAGTTAAAGTGACCATAACAGGGAATTTGTTTAAATGAGCATTTTTAATATTGGAAAAAATATGAAATAAATTTGATAAATCTATTTAAATAGTTTAAAAGAGATTTGGATTGAAAAATATGAATTACCGAATGTTTAAAAGTTGATTAAATCAAATAAGCTTATATAGCACTTTCCATAGCACTTTTATGCTGCGAATTGTATAACTTTTTAAAGAGGAGTTTAAACGTAACAATTTTTCTCCGAATCAATTGTGAATATTTTAAAAATGATAATTATGCATTTTGAAAGATAATTTGGAATATTTATAAGTAATTTCAAAATAAAGTTGAAATCTGAGTATGCGGAAACGACCAGTACATTTGTCCCGCCTGTGAGATATGGGGAGATAAAAGAAGGTGTTTAACTAAGGTTAGGGATGGAGCAACCAGTGCCCTGAACTTACCTGGCCTATGCTTTCTTTTCTTAGGCGAGGGGTGGATTCTCTAAGATAAAAAGATTCTATTGAGTTTTTCAAAAATAAAAGAAGATTGGTATTATCCAAAATTTAAGCAATCTCCAAAATGAATGATTTCTGTGATCCTATTTACTCAAAAATGTTTGCTCAAATTGATTTAGGGTTTACTGTAAACGATGTCTTAAATAACATTGTTTTTGACCCGCCTAAAAGATAAGGAATTTAGATCGAGAGTTAAGTGAGGAAATTTGAAATATTATCCAAAGCAAAAGAATGAATTTCTTAGAATTATTCTAAGTCAAAAGAAAGAGATTTCAAAATCATCTGAAAAGACTTAAAGTGAAAAGAGACTTAATAAATCCTGTATACACATATTCACTTTTTATCGATAATTGGATTTCGAAGGAACCGGGGTCGGATTTGGGTAATTCTTATTCGAAAACTACTTCGAACCAATGTATATGTTCGAACGTGAAGACATGTTAAAGATGATGATTTGAAAGACCGTGGATCTTCATAACGTGAGGACTGCTTGTTGACTTGCACTGGGTCGCACCCATTATAGAGTTATATATAGTAGCGGTCTCCTCATTGTGGAGATTTTTTGGATTGCAAGGACTACTTGCTACTAGTGATAGTAGGAGATGCCTTCGGTTTGTCCTGTTCCTGGACAACTTGTATGGACGTTTGTCTGACATTGCATTTATAAAGATTACGTACATTGGTTTTTATAAACGTACATCAGTGGTGGCGGAGAAGGCAACTTCTCTTAGCTTAACACCCTCCTTGAGACGTATGAGCTCAACGGTTGTATTTTTGTAAAAAGCAATTAGTAGTTCACGGAAATGAAAATATGGCATTCAAAGATGTGATGTGTGCTTTGTGAAAAGGTAATCGTAGCCTCATGCCTCATCAGACCAAAAATGACCGTAACTGGATTAGATGCAACAAGGCTAAGTGGGTCATTCCACTTAGGGTATGATCATCCCCTTCTAGATATATTTCTTCCCGCTATGACGTTCGAGATGTAAATTAATGTGGTGTATGGAAAACGGGTGCTCGGTTAAAGGTCCGTAACGACCGGGGGATGACATATTCGGTATTATCTAGTTACAGAGGTTGGTCGATCTTGTGTTGGTAGAGGATCCTCTGTGATGGTCCTCGGGGCATCCGTCTAGAGGTGTACCCGTTCGGAAGGTAGATCCTTCACCTAGTCATTTGTATGAAAATCCATTCTCCAATAAGAACATGCAGTTTTGTTTGTATTGGCGTAATGAATAGCCTCGAAATGCTATATGGGTAAGCATTTTGGATAAGGTTAATAAGTTTATTTGCAAATGTTTTCAAAGAGATGTCATTAGAAATAATATCAAATGTTTTTATATAAAAGTGTTTTAGTTATCATAAGGTAAAAACCCGTCCGTGTTTATGTGTGGACGTGGTCTTATGAGATACTCTTTCTTTTCAAAGGATTTTATTCAAAGGCTGATATATGACACTGTCTTTATCATTGAGTTTTTTTCCAACACTGGTTTATCAAGCCTGATCCGGGTATTTTCAATACTCGGGTCAGATCCGAATAGTTTCAGGTTAGTCGAAAACGATTGGAATTTTCAGAGGAGAGCTAGAGATATTCATCCACGTATGGACATATTCTATTATCTATTGTACTTAGTTTGTTTTAGTTTGATGTTTGTCAACAACTGTAAGAACGGATGTTTTTAACTGTCCAAGCTAAATTTAGGTTAGACTCTGATATATGTATTTTAAAAGTTTTTCCGCTGTAAAGATATTTTTTCAATATTATATGTTATTCCATTCGTGTGAGATTCTATTCTGTCTATTTTTCTTTACTACCCTTCATGTTCCGTATTTTCGTGCAATTTGAGTTGGAAATATGTGGTTTATCATCGATTCAAAGGGTATGAAAAAATGGGCCATCACACCTTGCTTGAACCTGTTATGAGCCATTCTCATCAATAGAGGACTGGACCACCACCCTATTCTTTGAGCCAGGTTGAATGATCTTGGGGATGAAGTTGGGATCTCTTGATTTTCCTTTGAAGAATAAGGCTCGACTCTAGGTTGTGAAGCAGTCGTAGCACACCGCCTCATCCCTCGTGGCCTTATGTTTATGGGCAATGTTATTGGGATTTTAGCATTGTTCTATCACATCAAGATGGTTGCGCATTCTTATTACTCTAATATCGATATAAGATTGTGGTGTTACCCTACCATATTAAATGTTAGTTTAAGATTACGGCACATCCCTACCACATATGATCGCTTTAAGGATGGTGCCACGGTTCTATGTCATCAGGGTTGCTTTTTCTAGGGCTGTAGCATAATATTTTCGCTTTGTTGTTATTTAAGACTATGCCGTGACTTTGACCCATAAAGGCTTACTTTTGGAACCACGGTACAACCTTTGTATTTGGTATTTAGGAGTTACACAATTTGAAGGTTGTGCCATAGTGCCACCCATTCAGTGTTAAGATTATAGATCAGATTTTGCACTTTTTATGGTTATCTCAGGCCATCAGTGTAGTATTATAGCGTCAATTCTATACTTGATCGAATGGCGTGGTTTTTATGTTTTTCTACTGTCTTGAGACTTTGGCGTGATCCTGCCTGGGCTTTGTTCTTATTTTCTTTTCCCGGTCCAGCTTCTTTCATGGGGCAGTTCTTTTATCTTGATGCTTGCATTAGTTTATCTTAGATATAATTTGAAAAATATGGGTATAACACTTGTCCTCCTAGTCAACAACAATTATAGATTGGTGTGGACTTATGTAAAGATCCGGATTTTCATCGCTTTGATTTATGAATATTTATTTAATATTAAATATTAAAATATTGGTTTTTATAATGAAAATAGACCTCTTTAGTTTATAACTAATAGTAGAAAGTTCATTTTTAAAAGGTGTTTACCAAAATAGATAGTTCACAGAAAAACAGAAAATGTGACAGAAGAACGTTTTCCAAAATTTCGATTTTTCGACACCGGAAAGTTGTCGGAAACGTTGTTCACCTTTATGCACTATATATACATATATATAGTAGATAGATAACCATATAATAATATACTCAGTAATATATTATCTTATGTTAATTATGTTTAGGAAGTGATGTGACAATTCATAGTTTTAAAAATAATAGCTTATACATATATAAATATTATTTTTATCTCTTGTCATATCATAATATTTATCATCATTAAGCCTAAGCATGACTAAAAAAGGAAGTGGATGTGACAAGTAAGGGAAGTAATAAGTTGATGTGAAATTCATAAATTTAAAAATAATAAACATTATATGTGTTTTTGTGTGTATGTGTGCATGTGTATATATGTTATCACATCTTATATATTTTCTTAAGAAAACATCATTAGCTATAAATACATATATGATATGACTAGAGAAGATGATGTGATGCACGAGAGGGATGAGATGTTGATTTGATTTCACAAAATGATGACAAGTTTTAAAAAAAATTAAGCTAAGGTTAAAACGGTATTTTTTATGCTTTCTTCCTATACAAATACACGCCACCTTCACCATATTTTCATTTACTTCTCCATTCTTATTTCTCTAAAGATTTCTCCATAGTTTCATGGATTCCTCTTCTTTTTAATAGAAAAGAAAAATCAAAACCCTTTTAAAAAACTTGTTTAAAAATCCACTAATTCTCCACCATTTTTGTTCAACTTCCTTCGGCCGTATCTTCCTTAATAACATTCCGAATCCATTTTTTTTACAAACCATCTTAATTTCCATCAGCTACAACTTTTAAGTTGACCACTTCTTCAGATTCCGATCATAGATATGTCAAAAGCTCAATTCTTTCAAAGTGTTTTCGGACCCAGAAATTCCAAGGCTGAAAATACCACTCATTCATTTGACAATATCTCCCAACAGGCAGATCCAATTTGAATGATTCTTCTTTTGAAATGATAGATTAAAAAAATCCTAAAACTTTTCTGTTGACTACTTTCCAAAATTCCAAGAGTAACATAGATAAAATTTGAAAGTAAGATGACCTTCTACGAGTTGCAGTTTTGGGTTTTTCAAGTTTTACAAGTTTAAAGTATTTAAGATTTGGAAAGCTTTATGGTGAGTAAACTTGATGATTATTTTTTGGAAATTTATTAGCTATAGTATTGATTCATGATATGATAATATTATAGCATGGAAGATTGTTAAATAGCATATGAATTGATATTGATATGAATTGGTTATTTTGGTTACGTTTTATTGGATGTTTGGTACGCGAATACAAAGTTAGTAAAGTTTGTACATATGTATATATATTGACATATGTATATATACACGATTTATTATGTGAATGTGATGTGTAATGTAATGGTCAATGATGAACTCGACTATAGTCGTGGTGGGTTGAAACAAAAATGAAACTTTGTATGAAATCGCGACGGATTTGAGGTCGGAATTGGAACTAAAACTTGTTTCAAGGGTTCAAAGTTTTGATTTTATTAAAGTTTACATATTTAGTTTAAAATTTATAATCTTACTAAATTATGTTTCAGTCAGGAAATAATATGTTTATGATTAAGTGGTTTCGCGTGAAAATAAGTTTAAGCGAACTGCACGTATAGAAATAGTCGCTATGGATGCGGTTCGACGAATTTTCTCAACTTTGATTTCTAAATGTTTTGTTTCTTAGATTACTTTATAAAAGTTTTTTTAAACTAAACAAGTAATATTTAAAAAGTGATTAAGGTTTATAAATTTAATTAATTAATTAAATGTAATTAGCACTTAATTAGTGATTAAGAAGTATTTAGTAGTTAATTAACACTTAAGCTAAGTTAATAACTATTATTTGATTAATTTAGTTTTAATTAAGGTTTAACGTGGTTAAAAAATAATTAAGTGGTCAATAATTACTTAATTAAGATTAATGATTAATTAATTATCAATTAATTAAGTGATTATTTAAATAATATTTAATTATCAGGGTTTAACTAATAACGATTTAAACCCGTCGTTCGTAGCTCGGTTGGTTAGGGAGCTGGGAGATTGGGACTAAAGGACTGTGTCCGGGCAGGTTCGAATCCCAGCGCCTAACCATCAGTAGGAGTTTCAACGTTAAGCATCCGTGTGCGACGACTAAATAAAAGCGGGATAGACACACGGCGTGGGGTTTACTTAAGTGAGTATCAATGAATACCATGATCTGAAGGTTCCCCATGTTATCCAAAAAAATTAATAACGATTTAACGTAGCTTTAACTAAAATTCATTGAGGAGTTAATCAAGACTTAACTAAGTTCACTAAGTCTAATAAAGGGTTAATTAGGATTTAATCTTGATTTAATTAATATTAGATTAGATTTTAAACTGATTTACTTATTTAAATCCTTTTCAAGGGTGATTTTTAAAACAAACCAGTTTCGTTTTACATCAATATTCTTTCCAAAGCAAGTTTATTCCAAATCAAATGATCTCTTGTTTGGACCTTAAGTAATCCTATATGATCAGGGAGACTAAATGATATTTGTTAGTAGAACAAAACACCATTTCGCTATAGTAAAGTAAATTGATTGAATTGTTTGGACATCTATATAGTAGGACAAATCATCATCCTGCTATTATGATATTATAAACATGTGTGCATATGTTAGCTTATGTTAATTGTAGATTTATTTACATATCTATTGTTATGTAAACCCTTTTGTTATGACTTGAATGTCGTTATAAAATCATGATAGCTCGATTAAGTACCATTGTGAACTGCTAAGCCTCCTTTCAAATTGGATAAGCAGATGGATTTTTATATCACTGTTTAAAATTAATTAACTACTTAATTAACTAATACTTTGGAGATTATTAATTGATTTATAATATGGTACTTAAGAATACCCTTTTGATTATGGCATTATTTATCGAAGTATTTTAAAGTAAATTGGTTTATAAGAATATTTACTGATTAAAGGGTTCTTTTGCTAATGATTTTAATCTTTTGCAAAGGAATGTACAAATGATTTTGGATATGTATAAGAGATTGTAAGTGTACTTGTGATTTATACAGAAGTTTATAAATGATTTTGGGTTTGATGAAAAGGAGTTTATAACTGAAATGAAGTTTTTTTAACTTAAAGAGATGGGTTATATAATCTTGTTTAAATGTTTTAATGTGGAGACATTTTGACGATAAACTTCTATTATGCCGGGAATAAGAGTGTTGTCGAGTCAAGGTCTGAGAAGTAACAATGCCCCAATTTGAACGGCTTCATTGTTATCTAAGGAATAATATTAGTTTTGCATCAAGTGTGGGTTGTGATTCAAAGATTATTTCCATAAATGAGATTGTTTACTAAAGATATCAAGTTTGGGAAGTTAAATAAACGTGGCTTGGTTTCTAGTAACCAACTGAAGATGATTTTGGAAATAAGAACCTTTCTTAAATTGTTTAACATACACACACATACATACTTATACCAGAGGGTTAAGTATATGAATGTTTTGGGAATAAAGGATGTGTAATTAAATTAGTGAGATTAATTTAATGAGGCTTAGTGGATCCAATGGAATTTAATCTATGTCTGAATGTTGGTTTGATATTTAAATAACCGACTATCAAATCTTGACAAAAGCGTAACTCAAGGAATATCTAGGTGAAACACTTGAGTTATAGGGCACAGTCACCCTCATGATGTGGTACTATGCATATAAACCTTGTTTTGTTCTCCTAGGACAATGATAAGAAAATCCATTTACTTAATACTCAGGGGTGATTCCCACTCTTTTGTTGTCTAATTATTTCCTAAAGAATCAGGGTTGAGTTTACCGAAAATTATCAGAAGTTGTTTCGAAGAGATCGGGATCGGATATGTTATCCGAAAACCACTTCGATCCAACTCAAGCATTGCAAACGACAGACATCGTGAAGAGCATGGAATCGAAGATAGAGATGTGAAGTGCAAGGGCTACTCACTACTAATCCTGAGGGTGATTCCAAAATTGATGCAGTAGGAATAGTGCCTTCGGTTTCATTCAGACCCAGAAGGGACTTGTATGGATGAATGCTATCAGCACATTATCATTGGAGGGCAATGAGCATTCTAAGTGTAAATATTCTTGAAAGGTAATTGTAGCCTCAAGCCTCATCAACCAGGAATGACTAAAAACAGGGGAGATATATTAGGGCTAAGTGGGTCGCTCTCAAGTAAGGTATGATCATCCCTATCTAGAGTTGCTATTATCACTCATTTGTATGATACGGGACCTATTAACGGAAGGGTGATCATATTTGGTATTATCTAGTAAGGGGTAGGTTGATCCTATGTTGGCAGGGTATCCAGGCGATGTCCTCGGTGTTATTTTATCTAGAGATGCACCTTGACGGACGGTACCCCAGTAGCCCAGTCATTATATGAAATCCATTCTCCAATAAGAACCATATAGACTTAGTTGTGTCCAACTATGCTGAAACGTGAGATGCAAGCATTTCAGCTATTTTCATATTTTATTTTGACCTTTGGACATTATTATAATATCATTGGATTTTCTATAAAGGTGTTTTGGTTATTGTAAGGTAAAAACCCGTCCATGTTTATATGCGACGAGGTCTTACAAGATACCTTTGATTTCAAAGGATTTTTCAAGTTAATAAATCAATAAAGTTTTTTTGTGATTTGCGTTTACTCATGCTGATATTCCAGACTGACGTAGGTGTTATTTCCTTATAATTCTCGGGTCAGACCGAGCATGTTTGCCAGATTAACTTTAGATGCTTTGGGGCTATGGAGTCGAGTTAGAAGCCCAGGAGGTACTCTCGTATTTTTGATATCTTCCATTGTGTATGTGCTATGTGTAGCTTGTCTTTTGTTGTAAAGACGGGTGTTATAACTGTCCAACTTTGATATGTTTATGTAAAAAAAAAGGTCTCTGTTTTTTAAAGACTTGATTATATTATATATTATTCTGTTGCATTGTGAGATTTCATGTTGTTCAGTTTCTCCTTATCTTTCCTTTCTACTTTATTTCCCCTAACAATCTGCCATTCCGACACTTGGTGGTTCGGCATATGAATACCGATCATGTATTAGTGTCGACTTCTAAGGGTTGAAAAGACGGGTTCTTTACAACTTGTCGCTATGTCCATATTTTCATGTACCATGTCACTTCATATCATTTCTCTTTCTTTATTCCAAAAGAAAATTTCTTTACAGGTGTTTCGCATTTAGTGTCGTAGTACACGTGTCATTCTCTTATTGGCTAATTTTTAGGAAAAGCTGTTACTTTAGTCTTTTTGACTCCTCAAAAAATATGTATAGATCCTCCCGGTAATCTCCTTTGTCATTAATCAGTTGACGTTTTTTGAGTTCTTTCATCATTGCGATTGTGTGGTTGAGATTTTAATCAAGACAAGTATATGTCTTTTCCTCTTCCTTCTTCATTTCTTTACTTTCTTTCGAAAACTCTAACTGTCAGTCTCATCTTCTTCAAGAACCTCTATTTTTTCCAAATAAAAGTAAGGTCATTCTCTCTTTGTATTTTCATTTTCTTGTATCTTAGTCATAGCTGATTTTACGACCTATTCTACCTCTCCCCCATCCTTGCCATCTAGGGTAACTGAATTAGGAAAAATAGAGGGTGCTCTCAATCATTTAGGGTTCGAGGGTTATGTGTGCAGGGTACCTGAGTCTTATAAACATATTCATACACCCCTATCTGGCTTTATTTATAGTTACCCTAAGCATATTCGATGCAGAATTTACCTCCACCCTAACAAGATTCTTCATGAATAGCTAACTGCCATTAGTATTGCCCTCAATCAACTTGCCCGATTTCTTATGCCTATCCGATCGTTGCATTTATTCTTTGTGCTGAGAAGAGTATGCCTCCTTTTTGTAAAGTACACCAATTCTTATTCGATATCCATAAGAGTCCTTCTGGGGGTAATTTTGGGTTCTATTACGCCTAAGTGAAGACATCGGTTCTTACATCTGTTCCCCATAAGACCCAAAAATGGAACAATCAACACTTCTTCATTTCGAATCCTGATAACTTCCCTTCTTCTTTCCAACCACATCCCAATTATCATATCTTTTCCGATTAAGCTACCAGTTCATACAAATCTCGTAGGAAGAGCATCCTTAGCTTAGGTGAAGATGAGAGGACAACAAAACTAATTTTACCGAGTCATTGCTATTGAGGTGTCAATTTTTTCATACTAGACACAACTTTTCTCTCTTCATCTTTAAATTCTCTTCAACTATAGATAAATCTTGGGGTATAATTCAATAAGTTGGCCATTGAAGTATTTTCTTCCCCTTCCAATTATTAAAGGCAATTTCCGATCCTAATTTTTTTTACGCAGGAAAAATGGATGATGATCATTTTGATTTGTTTCTTGAGGATTCTTCATCGAAGAATTTAGTGACATCGAAGAAGAGGAAAGGAGTAAAGAGGAAGAAAGATGGTGTTGAAACCTCTTGTCAACCCTTTAAAAAACTGCATAAATCTCTTCGTCCTTCTCTTCTTTCCTCAGAAGTACTGCACATCTCACCTATCTAATCATTCTACGACTCGAATATCCGCTTTTTGCCCTTGCCCAAGGGTACCATCGTTGATCTTGCTGAGAGGTTAGGACGCATCAATTTATCTTAGATGTTGTTTGGAAAATATGGGTGTATCGGGGGTATTTCATAAAAATACATTATTCCCTAAATCATTATCACTTGGTATGTTTGTGTGTGTGCGTATTAAAAATTAAGAATCATTAGCATATAAGTTGTCTTTAATCATTTATATATTAATAGATTACTTGCATACTCTTTAGTTGTTGAGCAAACTCGGTATGTGTAGTATTATTAACATATTGACTAGATGAGGTTTGATACATGCGTGTATTTGTTGACCAAACTAATATGCATTATACTTAAGCCATCACAAAATGGTGGGTATGAGTGAATAATCTCTTTCGATTTGTTGTATTTCCTCGGGATCAAGATGAAATTAGGACAAAGACCATGGGTTAGAAATTATATATGATACGATAGATAAGATGTTATTAATCACATACAGGCCTATGATTTTTTGAGTTTCCGCATGGTCATAATCCCAAGGCATAAGAGTCCTAACATACACTAGAGAAATTAAACGATTTAAACATTTTATTTAGGGTTTTGAGGAACATAAAAGTCAAGTGGACCTTATTACAAAATGAAATAATAACATTTAACTTTTCAATATTATAATATATATGTTATATAAGTCAAAATAATTTACTTCAAGAAATTTTCACAACTAATGTAATTGATAAAATGTTTGTTAGTTAAATCGTACGATTGAATTGACTTAATATTGAAATAGAAATATAAAATATACTTACCAATAAATATTTGACATGTTGTTATTTCAAGATCCATGCAAGAGAAAATTTACAAAACCACTAAAATATTCAAGCCTAGGTCACTTAAGGGTTTATTTGTCCAAGATCATGTGCCGCCTTTTATGAATTTTAAACTCTTGAATAATACAAAATGTGACGACCCGCCTTTCTCAACCCAGAAAGACGTATCATCATTAAGAAAGAAAGGGATAGAAATAGAAAAGAATAGAAAGAAAGAACAACAACATCAGAATCTCACAGCAGAATGGAACAAAATATAATACATCACATAACTATTACATAGTTATATATACATCAGAGTTATACAATATCATACAACAGGACTGTCATATACATATATGTCCATACATACGTCCAAAATACAGCATACACTAACTACACAGCAGAACTACATATATAGATACATACGTCTGGTCTTCTTCCCAAAAGCTTCTCTAGAAAATCAACACTCCCAAGTACCTATCACTTGGCTACTCATAAAAATTTGAGTACCCAAGAGTTTATGAAAACACAAAATATAAACTCCGGGTCAGACATGGGTCTGGTATGAGTAAACAGGTTAAAATTTCTTAACTTTGAAAATCATTTGAAATAAAGGTATCACGTAAGACTCCCCATAAATAAATACGGGTAAGTTTTTACCTTACTCTAACCAAAACATTTTATAGGAAATTCAGTGATATTATAATAGTGTCTAGGGTTTTCAAGTAAATAGAAAATAGCCGAAATTGTTACATCTATTAAATTCCAGCTACTAGCCACGAAAGTGGGTAATACAAAACAAAACCGTAGGGTCTCGTAGGGAAAATGGGTTCCCAACAATGGCAGGGCTATTGGGGTACCGCCCGTCACAGTACGGGGCCTAGATCACCGTACCGAGGATCACTCCCGACCCCCTACAATACAAGGCCAGAACCATTCCTTACTGAACAGTCCCGAACAAGATAACCCCGCAGTTGTGGCCAACAACTGCTCACACAGCCGAAATAAAAAGGAACATTTAGACAGGGGAATATCTTGTCCTGCTTGGGCAAGACCCACCTAACCTTGCTGCATCTCCCCTCTTTTAGCCATTCCCGGTTGATGAGACTTGAGGCTGCGATTACCTTTATTGGACATTATTCTTAGAATGCTCATCATCCGTCTGACGATGTGTTGAAAGCATTCAATCCATACAAGTTCGTTCCGGGTTCGAACGAAACCGAAGGCATTATCTCGTTACACTCATTTTGGAATCACCCTCAGAGTTAACGACGATAACCCTTGCATTCTGAAACACCATCTCGATCACCACTTGATAAGTCACGACCTATCGTTTAATTTGGATCGATGTGGTTTTCGGAGAATCAAAATTGATTCTTCTGATCCCGGTCTCATTGGAATCCAAACGCCATTTTAAGGGCCAAGTTGTCTATTTAACTTAACAGTTCAATTTAATATTATAATTCACATAACAGATATAACAGATAGATCATACGCAGTTATCACAGATATCCATAATATATTATAACATGTCACAGAAACAGATATCAAAGTCAATCAAACAGAATTATCAATGCATACCAAACAGTTTGGTTTACTTAACTTAATTTATTGCTTAAGAATAAACTACTTTATTCTACTTAATTAATCACTGATTAATTAGCTTATTAATGATCAATTAATTAATTAGTTATCATTAATTATTAATTTATTAATCATCTAATCTACCCAGGTACAGTCATCTTAATACCAAGTGTAACAGCTAATAATTCCGTACCCCTTGATAATTTCGGAAAAATTTCTAGAGCATTCTCACCAAAGTAGGTATAGCTTGTTAATGTATAATTATCTCGAAATTTTTACTATTCATATCATTATGATACATTATGATAAAATAAAATGATACATTAACAATCCAAACATACATTATGATACAAGTTACACTTGGTATCAATTAATGGTTGTGCTAACCTTGACGAGTTTTGGTTGTGCTATTTGCTATTTGTAATTCAGTCATTCCCATTTGATGAGGCTTGAGGCTAAGCGTTACCTTTATAGAACGTTTCACTTAGAATGCCCATCGCCCACCTGACGATGTTCCGAAAGCATTCATCCATACAAGTCCGTCCCGGGTTCGAACGGAACCGAAGGCATTATTCCTACTACAACCATTTTGGAAATATCCTCAAGATTAGTAGCGACTAGCCCTTGCACTTCACAGCTCCATCTTCGACTCCGAACACGTTTTCCGCGAAACGTACAAACCGGATCGAAGTGGTTTTCGAGAAATAAATCTCGATCCCGGTCTCTTCGAAACGATCAACGCATTTTGTCCAATATTGATAGTCGGTGATTTAACTATCAATTAATGTTCACAAACATCCAATCACACAAATAAATAATCTCATATTATTTATTTCCCTCCAATATCTTTAAAAGATATATTTTGCACATTTCAAAACTCATTTTGAAAAATTCCTAAAAATTCTTCGTTTTCACGGTAAATCCCATTACCATTTATTCCCATTGGAAAGACCAAGCTTAAACATTTTGTTTTAAAAAAACAGTTAAAATACTTTATACTGAAATATACTTTAAAATATGAAAATTACTTCTATTTATTTACTCAAAATATAATTTCAAAACGATTTTAAATAGCATTATTTAATAGATATAAACTGGATTTAAATAAGGGTGTTGTTTACTAAAGTTAAAAGTGGAGTTTAAAAGAATAATACTAACCTTTACCAATAACTTAAAACAAATAACTATAAAACAAAGTTTATTAATTTCTTCTTTAAAATAACCATGTCTTAAAAAAAATACTCTTTAAACAATTTAAACTTTAACTTTTAATTAAATAAATCTTTTAATACACTAACTTGGTTTTTCCCAGGAAAACACTTTCCCGTTCAAACATCCCAAAGTGTCCTTCATATAAATCCAACCGATTTATTTCAATTCAATTTATGTTTACAACCTAAATTCCCAATTCCATACTTATCTATATCTTCATTCGAAGTTCAATCTCAATTTCCCATATCCGAAAATTCATTTTGAAATATAGGTGTTAAATCGTTCTTAAATAAAATAAATTTGGAGAATTTTTCAATGAAAAACCATATTTAAATTTTACTTAAATAAAAACCCAATGAAAAATGGCATTTCAAAATATTCTATTTACATTTAAAACTGTTAATTTAAAGTCGGAAGCTTCATTTTAACATATTTTAATTTTCCCGGATAACACTATTCATTATTAAAATAACCCATCGTTATTCTAAACCAAATTGTAATTTCCATAGAATTCATTTCCAGAAAACTACACTTCACATTTGTCAATTGGTAAATTTCCACTGTATTTCAAATTCCAATTTTACCAATTTTACACTTTCCATCCAAATCAGATTTCACATTTTATTCTTTGAAATTCTATTATTAACAATTCATTTTATTTCGTAAAAACCCAATTTAATCCATTCATAATTAAATTCTGTAATTATAATTTATACAACCATTTCACAGTACAATTTAATTTCAGATTTGTCAATCACAACACATAAACAGATTGCATCATCAATTATAAAAATGATTACTATATTGTGAGGAATCCAGTTGGATCCCTCCAACCTGCTTTCCCTGCATCACAAATATTAACACATCACGTATATAAATATCAATCCATACTGATAACAACCATTATATTCAATCAATCACACAGATATTTATTTTAATTAGCTAACATTCTAGATGTGAGTGAGATTAACTCACCTTGAGTTTCGGCGAGCGTTCGAAATTTAAATTAAACCGAACGACGTTCGATTTAACTCAAATTTCTACTTGCCCGGAATGATTCCCGAACTGCTCCACTACGAATTACGCGTCTCTGCGATTCCGACGTTTCTTGTTTCGTCGAAATCTGATTACAAACGCGTGAGATATTAAATTTTAAAGTTCGAACTAAAATTTATATAAACAATCAACCTTCTTTTATTATTAATTACCAACTAAAAGATCTGGCCATACATCACATAAGAAGTAATCACGGCCGTTACTATTCTCCTTCCTAACATGATCGTCTCCAGGATAACCACGGTCGAAGAACCCAAATTTACGTGCTCTAGGGTTTTCGAACGCAACCTCCACCCTCCGCTAGAGGCCGATCAACCAAGCCTATATCGAAGCCCCAAGTGACGCCCACCATAGCCGAAAGCGCCTCGAACTCGGTGCCTCAAAATCATCAAAAACTGCGTGCGAACGAAGACGAACGGCGGCTCTTCACGATCCCTTTCCGGCTCCATACGGCGACGATAGGCAAGGTCTACCGTTGGATGGGTAGATGTCGAGGTGATCTACAACTTCCTAGTTAGGAGTTTCTTCAATCGAAGCGTGGATTGATCGATAATTGAAGAAACATAAAAGCATTTCAGGCCATTAAAGATAAAAGAAACGGTGGCTCACGTTTAGCTAGGGTTTAGGAATGAATATAAATATATATAATATTATTTAATATTAATTTAATCTCGTTCCTCAAATTTTTACAACTTATGCAAACGAACTCTAATTCTTACGTTACAATAGGCGTTCCTAAGGTTTTTCCGCATTCCGGACATAATGGAACAGGTTTCGTAAGCTAATTTGATCGTATATGCGAGTTACGGAATTAAACGATCAATTTAAAATTAAATCGGTTAAATCGATTTCCATGCGTTTCGAGCTGCCACGGTCAAACAACAACTCCGATAGCTACGAAAATTGATATCCGATAATAACTACCTATTACGGATCCAACGGAACTGGTTTCATCGAATTCCGAGACTGTGTCCCGAAAGGCTATTTTAACTCGTCGATTAAATCGAGCGATTTCTCAAAATTGACGAAAGCACTTAAAATTTTAATAACTTAATAATAAATCATATAAAATATATAATCACCTTAGAGATCATTCCGATTCAGTTTTAAACCGAAATCTGAATATTTGCATTATTATATTATTAAATTCCACTATTAAATTAATATAAATTCCCAAACTCAATCTATCGCCAATTAATTCCATCCAAGGGTCCAATATTATTATTTACATCAAAATAAACTTAAATAAATTTTTAGAAACCATTTTCATATTTATTTCCACTCAGACTTGCCAATTACCCAATCCTAATATTAAGCTATTATTATTCAAATTCCAATTAAATTCCCGTATTTGAAATTTAACTAATTTTAGTAACTTAACCAAAGTCTTTTATTTCAAAAATTCAAATTATAATCCATATTCAACATTTAAAATGAATTAAATGTTCAAATTTAGCGACCCAAAATTCCGGGTCGTTACATAAGATAAGGAAAGTGAGATATAAAAGGTTGAATGAACTTAAGCTTGTAAATAAGTTTTGAACTTGTATATGGAGAATTAAAATTTAAAATTTGAATTGAATTAGATTTAACTTCAATTGAATGGAATTGAGATGGATTTGGATTTAATTAAAAACAAGATTCAATTGTGTTAAGAATAGAAATGAATGGAATTTAATTCTTATTTAAGATGGTAAAGGAAATGGTATGAATTCAAGATGGCTAAATAAATTTGGTTGAACTTGAGTTTAAATGGAAAAGAATTGAGTTGAGGGAAGGTTAAATTTAATTGAAATGATATTGGATAATTAAATCCTCACTAAACTAAATTTTAAAGGAATTGTTTGAGAATGAATTTAGCGTAAGCTAAATTAAATAAAAAGAAACTTGAAGATGAATTTAGTGTAAACTAAATTAAATGGAATTTGTATTGGCATGAATAGAATTTTGATAGTTTGGTCAAAATTTGGAAAGTAAATAAAAATCCAATTGTGGCATGGGATTTAAATTTGTGGTAACAAATATTGAAGTGTGAATGAAAGATGGAATTAGATTATAATGGTGATAGTTTGAATTGTGAATAAATTCAAAGGAATGAAATAATTTAAAGTGGTTTCTTTGCTAATAAAATAAATCTAAAAATGGATAAAATAAATAAACAAAGTGCATTAAAATTTATAAATGGTTTTATTTGGGTAAGAATCAATTAAAATGGAAATAAATTGAGATATTATGGAATTGAAATCATTTAAGAACATGGTGAGATGGTTATGGTTAAGCTTATGAAATAGTTTTAAATGAAATTTGTGTAGATAATAAAATTGGAATGCAAGTAAGGAATTGGAATTGATTTGGATGAGAATCAAATGAAGAAGAATAATTGATGTAAGAAGATAATGGAAATATTGTATGATTTAAACAACATAAGCAAATTGAAAACAATAATGATGGATGAGCTTTATTAAGTAATTTTGAATGAAATTTGTTAGATAATAAAATTGAAATGCAAGTGAAAAAGAAAATTTAATTAATTATTGTGATAAAATAAGGTTGTATGAGTTGTAAATAATCCAGAATGGAATGATATTAATATAAACTTGAATTGGTTAATGAAATTGAATAATTGTAATGTGATAAGAATACTTGGATTGTGAACCATGGAAATGGAATAAAATTAATATAAATTTAAACTAGAATTAATTTTAATGGTTATAAGCTTAAGTGGTGGTCATTTTGCTTGAATGACATAAAAATTTGCATAAGGATTGGTTGTTTTGTTGCATTCGGAATTGTGTTGGTTTAAAGAAGCAAATGGAATTGGTTTTGAATTAATTGGAATGGACTGAAATTTTATTAAGTGATTTTTGCATATGAATGAAAATGAATCATAAAAGAAATGCAAATGCTTCAAATTGAAAATAAGAATTGGTTTGTGAATCCATTTGGATTTGAATTGGAATGGGTTGATGTTAGTGAAGCACATGTTAATCCTATTGATGAGAATATGTTTTGGAAGTAGCAAAATTGAATTTAAATCTTTCAAGTGAAATAAAATGAAGTTGGTTTGGATGAAAGTAGAGTGGGCTAAAATCTTAATAAATGGATTTGGGTATAAATGTAAGTGAGTTATAACAGAAATGCAAATGTATCAAATTGAAATGAAATTTGCTTGGTGAAGCAATTCGAAAATTGGGTCGAGTATGAATTGAAATAGCAAAACTTGTATGTAAATCCTTTGTGTGAAATAACATGGAGTTTGGCGTTAGAAAAGGAACTTTGTATATGCTTTAAAATATGATTTACTTATGAAATTATGCAAAGTGTTGTTTGGGATGTAAATGGATATGTTGGCTTACATTTATATTGGAAATGTTGTTAAAATGTTCATAACTTTGAAAACTGATGAGTTTGTTGAGTAAGTACAGGTACGGGAGGCGTTCGAGAGAGTTGGAGCGCGTATATGCGTTATATTAGCCGCTTGCTTTAAAAATTTGCTAAAAAAGGTACGCCTACGCAAATATAATTGGGAATTGATATATTTGTTGTGATATATTTTGGTTTCCGAATGTGTGGGTCGATGTATATATATTTCTCTGTATCGCGATATCGCGAAAGCTCCTCCGTACAGGGGAGACTCTGCCAAAAAATTTCGAAAATTTTGGGAGTTAGAAAATTTTTGGGATTTTGAGAAAATTTATTAACTTGGAAAGTTATTTTGAAATACATTAGAATTTCAAGCTTTAGAGTAAGTAAAATAAATGAATGTGAGATTGGGCTAAAGGATTTTGGAAGGTGAATTTAAGATTTTCACTAGGTAGGTTTTGTTATTGGGTTTGGAACATTCTTCTACCTTAGCAAATTTCGGGGATGAAATTTTTATAAGGGGGGAGGAATGGAAATAACCAAGCTCAAACCAACTTCATTTCATTGATATCATTAACAATCCAAATTTCACGAATGGTGTTGTGTGGGATCCATGGCGTAATTGAGAGGCCGCGGAGAGCCTGCAGTTACATGGACTTTTGCTGCGATGGCAACGTAACCCTGGATGTAACTATGACCATGGATGAGGGTGATGATTGCTAAAGCATTCTCACCAAAGTTATTTCCTCTATTTTCAAAAACTGTTTTCTATATTTTCAATAAAATTATTTTCTACGTATTTTCACTAGATGTTGAAAACGGGTTTACCAAGTACTTATAGATTTTCAGTCCTGCGCCTGATCAACGTATGTCTGAATTTCTGTGAGCACAAGGATGGACTGGTTGAGACATCGAGTTATAAAAGTATTTTTATAAGAAGTTATTTTATTAAGTATGATGTGAATTTAAAAGCATTTCTAAATTTTTTTTAAAATAAAGATGTCGGAATTTTGGGAAAATAAAGAAAATCCAAATTGGAATTTTGATGAAGTGATTTTGTAATTAAAATCGAATATTGATTTAGAAGTTGGAAATAAGCTAATTGGTTAAATAATTGTTTGATTGAGTACGTTAATAAAATTTAACTCGGGTAAATTTAAATACTTGATATTAATTAGCTTCTTATAAACTTCAATATTAATTATAAACTTCAATATTAAATTGGTTAGATTCTGTTGTTCCAATATATATGAAGTTTATCACATATCAAATTTCCTTGTATATAGCAAATGATGTATATAATTGTTAAATAATTCAACCAAATACATTTAGATTTTTAAACTAACTTTCCCTCTTTTCCAATCTAAAAATAATTAAGCGGGTTAACTAATAAATTAATCATCGGTAAATAATTTCTTTTATATATATATATATATATATAGAACTATTAAAAATTTCTTTACCGAAAAAATAAAAATTTACATACTTATATCTATTCATTTATTTGAAATTTAGTAAATCAAACTGTTTATATTTTTCCTAGCTACCCCGTAATGCATATTGTATAGTTGGATTAGTTAAAAATCCAATATCTAATTGCCTAAAAATCGTAACTAAATTGTGATCTAGCCAAATTGACTCGAGATTTGATCTATTTTAATTACACTGCATTTAATAAATCTATATTTATCTAGGAAATTAATTAAAACTATTGTTAAATTGTTAGTGAATATATAATAGATAGTTAATTTGGCTATATCAAAACTATTTTATTAAGATAGTTATAATAGATAATTTAATTTATTATCTAGTATATATAAACTATTTGATTAATATTGGGGATTGAATTAAAGTAATTATAATATATGTAAACTATTTGAAATTTAGTAAATCAAACTGTTTTTATTTTTCGTAGCTACCCCGTAATGCATACTGTACAGTTGGATTAGTTAAAAATCCAATATTTATAATTCAATTAAATAAAATTATGTCAGGCAATACTTTTAAATGAAAAACTAGGTTGTATTGGGGGTTTCTCGAGGAGGTAGAAGGTTCTATTCCAAGTGTACAGTTGGAAATAAAGTTTAAATACTTTTTATATATTTTTATAAGAAGTTTATAAAATTTTAAATAAATAATTTGAAATTTGCTGCTATATACATCATTTGCTATATATGAAGTGGATCAAAGAATTATTTAATCTCAGACGGCGAAAATCGAGTAAAAAATCCCAACTCAGATCGATAAATTATCTCGAAATTCTGTGCTCGAATCTGGATCAAATCACTATGCGAATAGAATAATATACGTACATCCTACGTATTTATTTCCATTGATTATCAGCCAAATCAATTTCCTTTCCATTCACATTTCCTTTAATTCCCATTGAATTGTCACTTCAATTCTTACCTCAGTTGGGTATTTAAACCAATTAACAGTTTGAACTCCGACCAGTTTTAGAAAATAGCTTGAAAATTTAAAAATAGATAAGTAGTTGAAAATAATTATTAGTCCACCAAATAGCTATAAAATAATTAACTAATTGTAAAATAGTCGAAAATAATTGAATAGTTTCAAAGATTCTAAATAATTGCAAAATAGTTGTAAAATAGAAATTAGTTTGTGAAATAGTTGAAAAATAGCAATTAGTTTAGGAAACAGTTGAAAAATGGTCAAATAGCTCCAAAAATAATCGTAAAACAAATATGAAATAAGTTAGCTTTAAGAAAGAAAAGTGGTATATATTAAATAGCTTAGAAAAATAAGTTTGTATTAAAACAATTTATTTAAAATAGTCAAGAGTCAAACTGTACACTACCCCCAACAATTCAATGTACACTTCCATTTAAATTGATCCAATTCCAATTTAAATAACTCCAATTTCCATTGAGATTTATTTAATCCCAAGGCAACTTCAATTCTATTTAATTCAAACTAAATTCAATTTGTACTAATGAAATTTAAATTTAAATTTTAAGCTATTTCGAATTATATAAATTCGAGTTAAATCCTCAAAGGTTGGTTTAACCCTTTACACCAAATTAATTTCTTTTTCAAAGCTTTTAATCAATTTAATTTCTGAGTTCAATTTTCAAAATTCCATTTTAAATTATCTTAACTTATGTGTTACATGGTTCAATACAATTTTATTTTAAAACTTAATTTATTATTCAATTTTATCTTTCAGTTTTGAAGCCAGTTCTTAAACAAGTTTATTTTACAATTCAATTGTTCAAATTCATTTTATATATACAATACCATTCTCAATTTAAAGATTTTTATTAACAATAGGATGATATCATTTAATTTATTTTAAAACGTCCACCCCTTTTTAATTTTTAAATCTCAAACCCGTTTTGAGATCACACAAATTCCCAATTCCATCTTGAAATTTCCAATTCAGGCTGCTTTTTCTCAACTTATTTAACTTCCCCAAAGTTAAATTCCAATTTATTTAATCCAATCATCCTTACTCAAGTTGAATTCCCACTTCAAATTTCAAAATCCATTCCCTCTTATAAGTTCAAAACTTATATTACTTATATTACATCACAATTCAGGGGAAAAAAATCAAAACTCAACACCTTAGAGTTTATTTCCAATTATCTTTGATATCATGTATATCCATACATATATACATATTTATTTCTTGGCCCTCCCAGCCATGTTTTACAATTTTAAACCACCCTTGGTTCCTAAATTCAAATCAAATTTCAAACAACCCATTGTTTGCAATAAGTCTCATTTCAAACTTACCTTTATTTAAAGCTTTTAAATAATTTAATTCCTGAATTCTAATTTTAGAATTTCATTTTCAATTAATTAAATTTCGATTTGGTTGTATTTTAATTTTTACCTCATTTAATTCCAATTCAAGACTTCAATTTGGTTGTATTATATTACTTCTCAATTTTAATTCCAATAATTTAACAACCAATCACCTTAATATTTATTAGAAGGAAATATTGATTTATATCTCAAAATATATTTTATATAAAATCATTTAAAAGCTTTATATAAGAAAATAACAAGTACGCTCTCATATATATATATATATTCTCAACTCATTCTAGAGTACTACAGACTCTATTTAATGAGTAATCCCTACCAGAGCCAAGGTTCTCGCTTAACCTTTCAGCTCTAATACCAAATGTAACGACCCGAAATTTTCTAACTCGAAAATTCCAGATAGTTATGAAAAAGAAGAAAGAGATAGAAGAAGAAGAACAGAAACACCAAACATCTCACAATCGCAGCGGATAAATTATAATAATACATAATAGATGTTTACAGAAGAATACTATATCTGGCGATTACAATCGAATACATCAGAGTTTCATATTATATACAGACACTGAATATTTACAATCATCATGTCTCAGATGAACAATAATATAAATACAGCGGAAATACTCTATAAGATATTGCTATCCAGCTCGCCTCCTGAGCTCCAGAACGTACCTACCTGAAATCTGTAACACTCAGTCTGACCCGAGCATTATATCAAAGTAACACCCAGGTGAGGCTGGAAACCAGCGTGAGTAAATCCAACTAACATGGAATACCAAAGCAAACAACTTAAATAAACCCGGGTAACTTTTATCAATTTAACCAATTCACAATTTGCTATAGGCAACACTTATTTCACTTATAAATTCCTAAGTACCAGGCTTAGATAAAATAATCTCATTCACTTAAGTCGTATCATTACATCGTATTGATTTCACAAATCAATTTTATATAAATTCGAAGGGGTTTCGGTTATTTCTCAATACCCGATCCCGTCCTTTTCGAGACTCATACATCATATCTCAAGTTATCCAAATGAAAATCACAACATTTCATATTAGAGATATCAACTTATTTCAAAGCATCCAATACCACTCAATCATTTATAAGCAAATTTTATAGCTTCCAAATTAATTCAATTGATTCTAATTGAATTTCAATCCTCAATCACTTAGGTCTCTTCATTAATTAATTCCAAATCAATTAATTAATCAACCCTTCCTTATTTCATCTTAATTAATCACCCTGGATTAATTATCCTCCAATTTCATTCAAGTAATTATCTTTAATAATTTTCACCATATTAATTATTCTTACCAAATCAATGAGTAGTCTTTAATTACTTCACAAATTAATTAACTATAATCAATCACTCAAATTCTTAATTACTTATATTAATTAATTTCTCATGGGTCACTTTGGTTAATTTATCTTAATTAATCAGTCTTTAATTACATCGTTGATTATATAAATTAATGAATTCCAATTATGTTTTGATTTTTTCTAATCTAAATTAATCAATCTTTATTATACATTTAATTATAAACCTAAGGATTTCAATTATAATTTGAATTTATCCTAATCAAATTTATTTTTCTTAATTAAGCCACAATATTAATCATTTTGATTAATTCCAAACTATAATTAACTATTCTTTTATTTACTTCATTAAATAAATCAATTATTCCTTTATTAACCATATAAATTAATCTCTTGATTAATTTCACCAAGTACTTATATTTTATTAATACCATTAAGTAATTTCTATCAAACCATCCATTAATCAATTACAACCAACAATTATCACCAATTACTTCACCAAGTATACAATTGTAATACACTAGGTTATTATATCCACCAAATTTCACAATTTATCATTCTTAATTAATTAGTAAAAGTTATTACCTTAATTTAATCTCATCAATAAATCATTTAATAACCCTTAATCATTGATCTTTCATGTAACGACCGGCCTTTTTGGACAGTTTAAACTGACGATCAAATACACATGCCGATTCCAAACCATTTAAAAGGGCAGATGATTATTGGGGTAAATAAGAAAAGAAAAGAAAGAGAAATAAAGGAAATGAAACAACACAGAATCTCGCAGCGGAACGATAAAATATAATAGTCAAATAAACAGTTCATGAAGCTTTTTACTATACTTTGACAATTATTTATACAACATTTATCAGAGTTATACATATACAATAGAACAATTAAAATAATGCAGCAGATAGCATGATGCAAGGGTAATAATAGTAATAGTATACCAAATCTTCGTCTTCATCCTCCAGAATAGATCTTCAAAAAATCTAAAAAACTCAGGACTGACCCGAGCGTAATGAAAAGACAAAACACTCGAGTCAGGACTAAAATATCCTTATGAAAGTTAAATCAATCGTAAATAAATATGAGTGTAACGGCGTCAGAGATGTTTACGGGGTCTGACATCTCATATCCAGTGTCAACGTGCGTGCAATAACTCAAGAGATGTTACGGGATTTTCCATCTCTTAAGGATCCGTTAAACTATCTACTATGTAGTAATGTACGCTAAGTTGATAATGCCTATCAGTAATATAAAGTATCAAAATAGCGTTAAGGCGTTACCATAATCCCCCTTAACACATTTTTATAATGCCATAGTCTATACAGCACCGTAAGCCCCACCGTAAACTGGTGGTTATCAGAGGGTACCCCATAGGTATAACACAAAACATAACGTAGTGGTCTCGAATAGGATAATCAGTATGACAAGGTACATGAGGCGATACCAACTAGGATACTAGTAGTTGCGTGATCCGGACTGATGTTGAGCATAACCAGCAGCTACCCCAACACCGCGAAACAACACTCCGAAATCAAGGGGTGCACCCAAATCGAATCACAAATGTAATAGATATGGTATCGAAGAAGTGTGTCCGCTAGAGATGGCGAACCTCAATGGCCCGGCGCGGCTCCTGTTTTAGTCATGTCAGGGGTCATCCAATATCGTTCTCTTTCTTCAGTCAACGCGTTCACCAAACCATCCACTTCATTCTGGATCAACACTCCGCGTATAATAGTTATTAAAGCGGTGTTCGGTATCGACAAAGAGTATGTCCATATCTGATCCCGGACTCTTTAATAACTACGTATTATTACACCGTTGGCTCTTTTACATTTCAAATCGATTCATAATTGATATCCAAATATCATATTCGCTTCAAAATCAAATCCATTTCAAATATCGTCATAGCCATTCAAAATATAAGGTTCCTTTTCAAAAATCATTTCTCGCCTCAATATCTCATTTCGATTTCAAAATCATTTCTAATTTCAATTTAGGTTGCAACTTCATTTAACCCAATTCGTATTTAAATTCAAGATTTAAATATAAACATTTCACCTTATTGACCAGCTTAGAATTTTTGAAAATAGTTTTAAGTAGTTTAAATAATTAAAATAGTTAAAAGTACTTAAAATCTTAAAATGGATTTGAAATAAATAAATTAGTTTAAAATAATTTAAATTGGGTTAAGTAGATTTAAAATAGACTAAAATAGTTTAAGTATTCAAAATGGTTTATATAACTGAGTAATTTGGAAAACAAAATAAAACAGCTTCAAAACCAAATCATTTCAATTATAACTTCCCAATTCAAAATAATTTCAATTTCCCTTCTACCGATTTAATTTCGATTTCAATTTAACTGTCAATTTAATTTTCAACGGTTAATTCAAATGACAATCTATATGACAATTAAATTTTATCAAACAACGATAAATAAAATTCATATCACTTCATAATATTAAACTTAACTACCATAAAGATATTCAGTGCGTTGTGAGCGTTATAAAACACTCACCTCGATTTCAATGTAGTTCCAACGTTTTATTTCGAATAAAATTAAACGAGCGTTTAATTTTACCCGAAATTTTCACTAGCTCCAAATGATTCCAATCCAGCTCCATACGTAGTGCTCGTCAATACGAACCCAACGCACTTCGTTTCGTCGAATTCCGATCTCGTATGAAAGAGTTATGAATTTTTAAAGTTACACGAATTAAAATATAACTATATTACAAATTTTATTTTAACATTTTATACCCTACAAATTTCTGGCCGTAGGATTCCCCTAGATCAAATCGTGGCCGTGTGATATGCCTCTTCCCTAAACGCGTTCGACTACAGGCAAACACGATAAAACCGAACCCATCCAAGCCGTGTAACCCTAATACAAGCGACGATCTCCTTCCATTTTCACGACGATCGGCATGCGCCACGACGAAGCCCTACGCGAGCACGACCCATGGCCGAAGACCGCACGAGCTCGGTCGTTCCTCTTCGTCGAAAAATGTGCGCGAACACAGCGCCTTCCAGCTCCAATTGTCGTCGATTCGTTGCTCAATATTCGATCTCGACCGTTGAAGATGTAGAGCTCGTGATGCTCTACAACGTTGCAGTTGAACATTTTCCTTGATTTTTAGTGGATTGGAAGATAGGAGAGGAGAAAGTTTCGAAATTTATGGCCATGGATTTGAAGAACGGCGGTTGAACGTGATGAAACCTTAGGGTATATTAATTTTGCAAAAATGAATTTCAAGGGCTTTTATAGAAATTATAACGAACACTATTCATCCCGGAATTTCCAAACTCCGATTTACGCGCGGTGACCGGCGTTTCTAGGGTTTATCCCGCGTTCCGGACACAATGGAACAGGTTTCGGAAGCTAATTCAATCATCTGTGCGAGTTACGGCAATAAACGATCAATTTTAAATTAAACCGATTAAACGATTTTTCTAGGCGTTTTGGCTTGCCCCGGACAAACGGTAAATCCGATTGACACGAAATTTGAAATATTACAATAATATCACGTTACGGATCCGATGAAACTAGTTTCATTGAAATCTGAGACTGTTTGAAAAATGGCTATTTTAACTCGTCAATTAAATATTAAAATATTCAATTTTCACAAATTTACTTTTAATTCGATTTTAAAAGTTCTATAACCTCATTCTAACTTTAATATGATAAAATAAAATTTTACAAATCATTTTTAATCATATTAAACCCGTTATTCAATTATCCAATAAATTATGATTTTAAAATCTAATTAACTCTATTATAATCACGATATAACTTACATTCACTTTGGAAACCAATTTGAATCGTATTCAATCAAATTTCAATTATTCACTCTATTTTCATATATTAAATTTCAACATCAAATTAATCATATCAAATTCGGAATTTAATTATTCAAACATTTGTAATATTAAAATAATTTTTATTATTCTTGAATCACTATCTTTTGAGATATTCAAAAACGAACTTAAAAATTTAACTTTTGAAACGAATTAAAATTATAGAACAACCATTTCCATTATACAGTTATTCAATTCCCGTTATTAAATTATTCAATAAATTCCAAATATTAAATTTAAACAATTTCGATTATCCAATAATTCATTATCTTTTGAAATATTGAAATTGAACTTTTAAGATTCAACTTTTAAAACCAATCCACAATTTAGAACACTATTTTCATTTTACAGTTATTCAATTATTCAATAAGTTTTAAATATTTAATTTAAACAATTTACCTGTTCAATATTCGATATTTGATTTGAATAGATTTTACTTATCAATCAATTACTCTATTATACCCAATGAATTCAACATTTATTATTATTCCAAACGACTTACAAATTTTTTTCTAACACTAAATCACGAAATCTTATTAAATTAGCTATTTTAATTATCGAAAATTTACGGGTCGTTACATTTCATTAGCTATAATCGTTAACCAATCTTTAAAGTACTTCTCTAAGTACTTAACTTAATCACTTAGTTACAAGTTAATTTGTTAATTAATTCTCAATTACAAACTATTTAACTTCTAATTACATCATCGATTCACAGACCTTAACTAAATTTATCTGTAATTACTCGAATAACCAATTCTTACTCATCGATTTACAATTTAAACTTATTTAATTACAATTCATAATAGTAACTGATTAAACACATTTAAAATGTTCCTTTCAAATTCATTTAAACTTAAACTTTGTTTTCTTTCAAATTCAAACAGTAAATCAATTATATGGGTCAGAGATTACTCACTTCGACATCGAACCACTGCCCGTCATCTCTGCCCTAGCTTGAACCTCTTCAAGTCGCGACTGTCATCTCGCGTACAACTATTTCGAAACCCCAAGCTTTCAGACGCCACCGAGCCACCATCGTGAGCCAAGCCATCATCGCGAACAGAGCCCAGGCTTCGCGAGTTTCCCCCAAACTCGTATGCAACCCTATCTTCGATAGTGACTCCCCTTTCCCCCTTACAGCCTCGCGTACCCTCCTTCAAGCGCGAGAGCAGATTAAACATAGGTGAGCGAAGATTGCTCGGCTACTCTCTGTTAGGTTGTCGAATTGATTTCGAAATGAGGAGACTCGGCCTCGATTTGAATAGCGAGCAGCCATATTTTTTTTTTTAACCCGATGCCGAGAAAAAGGAATTCGAAGGGAAGAGAATGAATTTCAGATGGAGGAGATGCGGCCTTAAGAGGAAAAGGGTGGCGTGTTGGGAAAGGAAGAGACGGCGTCTTGAGGAAGGTTGCTTATTTTTTTTTTTATTAATATTCTTATATTTTACAAGCTGTTCGAACGAACTCCTAATCAAACAAGCCGCCAGGCGTTTATAAGGTTTTACCCGCGTTCTGAACACAGTGGAACGTGTTTCGGAGGCTAATTTAATCGTATGTGGAAGTTAGCTTAGTAAATCAATCTAAAATATTAAATTATCGGTTTTAATTTTGACGCATTTCTCACCCGTACGAGCCAACGGTAAATCCAAATGCTACGAAATTTGAAATCTGATAATAACTAATTATTACGGATCCAATGGAACCGGTTTCGTCGAATTCCGAGACCGTGCCTTGGAAGGCTAATTTTAAATATCGATTTAAACGATATATTATTAAAACTGGTCAAACTACCCGTAAATTAAGATTTCAACCATTCTATTATCTTCAAAATCATCCTTATAAATTTTATAAGCCTTCAAATTATTTTAAACAGGCTTAGCATCTCAGATTCAACAATCTACCCAATTTCAATTATTAAATTCAACATTTAAACTATAAAATCCGATGATTTAATTATCCAGAAAATATTGATATCTTGAATTCAAGTTAAAATTAACTTTTAAATATTTTAAAATCAATTAATTATTCAAATTTAAATTGTTAAAAATTTCAGGTCATCACATTCCTCCCCCCTTAAAAGAATTTCGTCCCCGAAATTACTAATTAGGAAGAATGGTCCAATACCCGTTTAGTTTTCCCAAAACCCACAATTCAACATCTTATCAACTAACTTTTATTAAAGACACGCTATCCTTAACCAACTTCTCAAAACCTTCTATAGCTTTCACACAATACCCTTTTGTTCAATCATTCAAATTTCAATTTAAAACCAAATTTTGAATTCTCAAAATGTTCTCAAAAAATTTCTAACTCTCTAAATTTTCGAAAATTTTTGCCAGCGTCTCCTTTGCAAAGAATTTATGCAACGGAGTTATCGTTATGATATAGAATATGTTGCATACATTAATCATCCAAACCAACTTCATTTCATTTCACTTGAATGATTTACATTCATTCATATTTATTACAACCAATTCATTTCTATTTCAATATGAATTACATCTGCCTTACCTGCATATTTTTACTTTAACTTACATTCCCAATTTGATTTACAATCAAATTTTATTTTAAATTTGAAATATTTGCATTTCTTTTATGATCCATTTCCATTCATATGCAAAAAATCACTTAATTAGATTGCATTTATCTCATTAATTTAAAACCATCTTTATTTGCTTCTTCAAATCAATTCACTTGCATCCATATACAAACTCTTTGAATTTTATTCCAATCTGTGACGACCCGAAATTTTTAAGCTTTGAAATTGGAATATTTAATTGATTTTAAATATTTCAAAGTTAATTTTAACTCGAATTCAAATATCACCACTTATTTGATCATTAAACTATTGAGGTAAACAATTTGAAATTGGGTAAAATGTGAATCTAGAATCACAGATATCGTTAATTGTTTGATAATTAAATAATAGGATTTAATTATTAGAAGTTGAGTGAATTGTTGAATCTGGAGTTTTACGCCTATTAAAAATAATTTGAAGGCTTGCAGAATTTATACGATAGTGCTGAAGAAATAGAAGTGTTGAAATTGAATTTAACAATAGCCTTCCGAGGCACAGTCTCAGAATTCGACGAAACCACCGCCATTGGATCCATAATATTGTATTCTTATCGGTTTTCAAATTTCGTAGTGTTTGGGTTTGTGGTGTGAGAGTACGATATGTAAACACTTTGAAAATTTTTATAGCGACGAATTGAATTAAATAAAGAAATGTTGATCTGCTCAAATTTTCTTTCATCCGTTCAGTCAACGATAAAAAAAAAAAATATATGCTAGAACTAAATATATATATATATATATATATATAATAATATAATAAATAGATAAATAATGGAAGAGGCTTCAAGTGGAAGCTGTAGGCCGAATAAAAAAAAAAGAAGGGGCTTCTTTCGTAAGCTATTGAACGACATGATAACTCATCCTTCTACTAAATTCCCCAACTCCAGTTTAGTCGAAGCAAAGATTCAACACTCACGACAACAATAAAAAAAACGGGGGGATTTAATGGCCGAAGCCGCGTTCTTCGATTCGAAGCCCAAAATCATGTTCGAACTACCTTCCCTCTTTCTAATTTCTTTTTTTTTTTTTTTTTTACCGAATCGAGAGGCTCGAGACAAGGTGAGGACTTGCGCATTGGGTCAGCTATCAATGTGGGGAAGAAGGGTTTTGTCAGTGTCGGTGGAGGAAGGGCCGCATGAGGTCACGATTAGCTTAATCGACTTCGCAGTCGAAGCCGAGGTGAGGGAAAAGGGTGGCGAGTCTTGTTGATGGTCGCGAGTCGAATGGAGGTTAGTGGAGACCTTTGTGGTTATCGATGAACGCTTTGGGGTTGGAGACATCAGCTTTGCAGCCTCGCGAGGGGGTAGAGTTCGGTCCTCACTTGTATTAGAGTTGTGAGGTATTATTCTGTTAACTATTCTAGGATAAATATATGTGTATATATACGTATAGATTAGGGAAGTAAATATATTCAGTGAGGTAAAGTTTAATTAAGAAGTTTTCATTTGTTTTTATTTTTAAGATAATCTTAATTTAAATCTGGATATATGCAGGAAAAAATAAAAATAAAATAATAAATTGCAGTAAGGTATAGTGTATTTTTTTTGAAATGTATATGTACGTAAATTCACAGTAAAACAAATTACTGTGGCATTTACGAAAACATAAAAGGGTATTTTACAATCAAACAATTCTGTTTTAATTTAATAAGAACATACGTACACATTTTTATTTTACTGCTTAATTTTAAATAAGTATTAAGTTGGTTAACTTATTTAATTAGCTTATTCAATTATTTTAGTCATTAAAATATATTTATTAAAGGAGAATTAGTTCAAGTAAAATTCTTAATTAGTTAAATTAATAAATGATAATAAATTGTTCGATTAGTTCAAATGACAATAAATCATATAATGTTTATTCAAGGTCTGAAATCATGGAGAAGACAAGCCGGTTTGGATAGGATAGCAAACTAAGAGGCAAAGGTTAAAAAAAAAAAAAAATCGAGAGGGGGGCAAGCTGGATTGGAATGAATGCTAATAAAATGAAAAGTGAGTTAATCTCACTCAGTTTAAAAATTTAAATTTAAATGATTAAATTTAAATAATTGTTTGGATGGTTGAAATTGATTGATGGATATGGTATTGAATATTCTGGAATCGATATATTATTGTGCTAACGTCTGTGGATGCAGGGAAAACAGGTTGGAGGGATCCAACTGGATCCCTCAACATTTATTTAAATTATTTAATATTCTCTGCTGTGCATATTGATATTCTATGATAAGTTATATTGGAATATTAAATGTTATGGTTGATATAATTTGGTATAATGAATTACCAAAAATATAAATTTGATTTGGAAATGAAAATAAAAGAAGTGAAATTTCAAGTAAATTAATTTTAGAATAAATTTTAGAATAAATTGGAAAAGGAATAAAGTTTAAATTTTTTGTGAGTATAGAAAGGAAAATTTGAAT
Organism: Allium cepa; assembly: GCA_030765085.1. Classification (NCBI taxonomy): domain Eukaryota; kingdom Viridiplantae; phylum Streptophyta; class Magnoliopsida; order Asparagales; family Amaryllidaceae; genus Allium; species Allium cepa. The sequence continues at coordinate 582,044,889 of CM060941.1, read as the reverse complement.
AAACAGGAAATTAATGAATTTGGAAATTCATTGTTATTATTTAAAAAAAAGAGAACAAAACTTTTATTTAAAATGCAGGATTTAACTTATTTAAGAAGAAAAAAAGAAGAAATTGGGAATAACCTGAAATTTGTATGTTTCAGCTAAAGGATTTAAAAATCAAATTGAAAATAATAATAAAGTCAAATGAACTGATAACTAAAGAAATTTATTTCAAATGGAATAAATTGGGAATCAATTTGGAAGATTGATTTAAGTGATTGAGATTGGGAATTTCTTTCTGAATAACCAAGTACGTTTTCAAAGTAAATCTTAAATATAAGTTAATAGTTATAAAATTTGTTTTAAAGGGTATGTTTTGGAAAATTTATTATTTCTAATATTTAAATTTTAAAGTAAATATTTTCTCAAATCTATTATAGTAGTAATTATTTAAAAAGTGACTTAGTATTTTGTTTCAACAGTGAAAATCTAGTTTCTATTTTATTTAGTAACTTTATTTTCAAATATTCATATAAGTTGTATTTTTAACAAATTATTAAAGTAGTTTTAATTTATATGTTTTAAAAGTATATATATCTAAGTAAAGTGTTTTAGATTATTTTAAATCTAGTCTTGTGCTTAGTGATTTCAGAGGAGATAGAAAATATTTGGAAAAGTTTATTCTGGAAAGAAAGATGGTTTGAAACTATTTTCAGAGGATTGAAAATAGAAATATATCTTGTGAAGATATTTTTGGAGATAAATAAATAATTTGGAAAATTATTTATTGGTTGATGGTTGTTTGTGAATATAAATTGATAGTTAAATAACCGACTATCAATATTGGACAAACACGTTGATCGTTTCGAAGAGACCGGGATCGAGATTTATTTCTCGAAAACCACTTCGATCCGGTTTGTACGTTTCGTGCGAAAAACGATTTTGGATTCGAAGATGGAGCAGTGAAGTGCAAGGGCTAGTCGCTACTAATCCTGAGGATATTTCCAAAATGGATGTAGTAGGAATAGTGCCTTCGGTTCCGTTCGAACCCGGGACGGACTTGTATGGACGAATGCTTGCGAAACATCGTCAGGTGGACGATGGGCATTCTAAGTAAAATGTTCTTAAAAGGTAACTCTTAGCCTCAAGCCTCATCAAATGGGAATGACTGAAAATCAGGGGATATGCAGCAAGGTTAGGTGGGTCATGCCCAAGCAGGACAAGATAATTCCCCTGTCTAGATGTCCCTATATATATATTTCGGCTTAGTGGGTGGTTGGTCGCGCCAACCACGGGGTTTATCTTGTTCGGGACTATTCAGTAAGGAATGGTTCCGGCCTTGTGTTGCAGGGGATGAAGGGAGTAGTCCTCGGTACGGTGATCTAGGCCCCGTACTGTGATAGGTGGTACCCCAGTGCCTAGTCATTGTTGGAAATCCATTTTCCCTACGAGCCTTGTACGAGTTTTGTTTGTATTACCCACTTTTGTGGCTAGTAGCTGGAATTTAATAGATGTAACAATTTCGGCTATTTTATAAGTATTTGTAAATAGACCCTATTATAATATCAGAGGATTTCTATAAAAAGGTGTTTTAGCTATCGTAAGGTAAAAACCCGACATGTTTATTTGTGGCGTGGTCTTACGAGATGCTTTTGTTTTCAAAGGATTTTTGAAACTTTAATAACCAATTGGGTGTGATTTTCTCACGCTGGTATTCCAGACTGACTCGGGTGTTATTTAACTGTAGTGCTCGGGTCAGACCGAGTATTATAGGATACAGGTTTGATGCTGTGGAGTTCAGGAGACGAGCTGGATGACGATACGTACTCACGTACTTGTTTATAATTATATATATTCCGCTGTTTGAGTTGTGTATTCTGAGTTGTTATGTATTCATTGTATGAGATTGATGTTGAGCTGAGATTGATGTACTCTGATGATGTAATATATAAACAGAAATATTTGATGTTGAGTAAAGATTATATTATCTATTATATTTTATTCCGCTGCGATGGTTAGATTCTGATGTTGATTTTGTTTTTCTCTTCTTCTACCTCTTCTTCTTAAATCCAAATGGTTCGTATTTCTATACAACTTGAGTTGATTTAGGTAGAATAGTGTTAGCTCAAGGGGTACGGATTTGCGGCTGTTACAGTTGGTATCAGAGCTTAGGTTGGAGATAACCTTGGCTCTGGTGGGAATTACTCATTTAAATTAGAGTCTATAGTACTCTAAAATGAGTTTGAGCGTATTAATAAATATGAGTGCGTATTTGTTAGTGAATATAGATTGTTTTAATATTGTGTTGATTGGTTTATTGAGTGGCATATGGACCTTCGTCGACACAGTCTGCGCAACTGTATCGAAAGGGTTTCTAAACACTTGAATAGGACAATCGACACGGTATTGTTTTAAATATGGGTAAATGAAATAATTTTACCCAAAAATATATTTTGATATAAAGAAAGTTTTTGTAAACTATTTTAGCTAATATATGGTTGTTTGGATGTTAGAAATGATAATATTAAAGTATTATCATTGTTAAGTGAAAATTTAATTAGAAATTGAAATATAACTAAATTTAAGGGAGTAAATTCATTAGAAAATGAAATATATAAATATGAATTGTAAATGTGCATTATAAATTAAAATATAATCAAATAAGAATTTGTATGAGCATAAGCTATGCAAATAAAATTATAGTAAATTTGATTTAAAGCAGGATTTGGAAATTTAAATCCCGGAAATTTGGAAGTGTTGTCAAAGTATTTGAAGATGAATAATAACACAATTGTTTGGGAGATACTTCCGAAAGGAAAATTGTTTTAAAAGGGATTTTGGAGTTGAATAGCATTGAAATCACTTGGATTATTGGAAAATAATTCTGATGATGACGGCCGCATCATCAGTATTCATTTCCGAATTTCGAAGTGATGGATTGCTGCCAAAAAAAATTGATTTGTTCAGAAAACTGGTTGTTTTGAAAATTTCAAAGGAAATTTGTTGGGAATAAAACCAGGGTTGGTTTAATTTTTGAGAAGTGTGATTTTGAAATATTGGAGATTTCAAAATAATTTGAAACCAAAGCCGGGTGTTTAAAAAAAAATTCTGAGGAGATAAATTGTAAGTTTATAACTTGAGATGATTTTTAAATCAGGGAAGGAAAAAAATAAGCTTTGAATGTTGAAATTTAAAGGGAAAAGTTACAAATGAAATTAACTTGGATTGGAGAATAAAAATTTAAACTGGATTGAAATTAATTGGATGGGCTGAAATTAATATCCAGTTGTATTCGAAGTAAGTTAAAATTGAATTGAGTCAAGTAAATTCTGAGTTTAAAGCAAAATTGAACTGGAATACAGAAATTCAATTGAATAAATTGAATTAGAATTGATTCTTACCTGGATAACTAGAAAATAAATTGGATAAGAATTAAATTAAAATAAATAAACCAGAATAACTTATAAAAGAATTAAAATGCATGAATAAAATATGCTTGGGTTATAAAGAAGCATAAGGTTTGAATTAAAATAAAGGAAGAATATATTCGAGCCTAGAAAGAATGGGACTGTGTAAATAATAAGTTGTGACTTGTTAAAATTTAAAAGTGAGATAGAAAACCCAAAAATAAATATTTGTAAAGAATTGGAAAATAAAACAGAATAAAACAGAAAATCCAAATTTGTATTATTAAATAAATTGAACCAAGAAAATTAAATAAAGTGATGTTTGGAATTAAAAATCAAGTGTTGAATGAATTGTGAGATTATGATGTAGATTGAAAATAAAACTCAAGTTATAAATCAAATTCGACTTAAATTGTCGATGAAGTAAATGTACATGAAGTGTGGGTTCATGAATTTTGAGGGTAAATTGAAAATGGATAGTGGATTCAGAACTTGAGTTATTAATTAAAATGTATTGTGAAATGTTAACAAATTAAATATAATTGGGAATATATCGAATAAAATGTGATTTGATTAAAATAGTAATATGATGGTTTGTATTGTGAATAAAATCCAAATATGTGGAAATAAATTGAATATGGCCTTGGAAACGATTGAGTTAAGTTGAGTATAAAAGAGAACTGGAAATAACCTTGTAATAAATTGAATAAGTGAATCTGGAAAGTTAAATTTTTATGATAACAAATCAAATGAAATTTACAGATTTAAAATGAGATTGGATTGAAATAAAATCAAGTTAAAATGAAAGGAGAACTTGGTTGCAAAATGAGAATGAGCTTAAGTATAAAATTTGAATAAATTAAAATAAATTGACTTAAGCTAAATGAATGGAGAGTTGAATTGAATTCAACTTAAAAACTAAGTGTATTTATAGTGGATTGGATTTAAATCAAGTAATAATGATTTTAATTGAAATAAAATTCGGTGAGTTGCCGATAATATTTAATGGAATGAAAATTCTTAAATAAATAATGGTAAACTATTTAAAATTATTAAGAGATTGAATTAACTTGAGACAATAAGGAAAAGATAGAATGTTTCGAGTTTATTAGAATGGTTTAAGGGAATGAGGATAAACTAATTATATTGAATAAATAAATGATGGGACAAATGAGCATCAAATGAAATGTGATTTAAATAAGTTAAGAAATGGTTATTGAATAAAATAGCTTGGATTGTCTTCGAGCTAAATATAATAGTTTGGAATAAACAAATATGGAATAAAATGTAAGTAAATGTAAGTGAATGAATTGTAAATAAAATTTTAAAATGGAATGTGTCGAGCTAAATAAATGATTGTGAATGGATTAAATAAAAAGGAAATTTAATTGGTAATGTGGATAGAACCTAAGTTGTTAACGGTTTTGAATGAATTAGTTGGGTTAATAAATGAAATACAAGTGAATGTATTCAAATCCGAAATGGAAGCGAGGATAATTGGATTGTGAATAAATTTGGAAATAGAGTGAAATCAATTTAAATTGGTTATAAAACATAAATACCTATTTATTCACCTAAATCTCGTCAAAATTGCATGGAATAAATTGTTGTTTGTTGTAAATGGGGTAATTAAACATTCTATGAGTGAGAGTAGTAAAATAAATTGATTTTGAAAGCAATTGATTTAAAAATGAGCTCAGTTTGCTTAAAAATAAATTAAATGTAAGTGATTGAGATTAAAACCATTTTAAATTGATGAGGTTGTATACGAATGGATTGAAAACCATTCAAATTGCATAGAAATGGTTTATAAATAAATTGGAGCAGTTGAATTAGCATGGAAATTGTAGAAGTTGCTTATGGAAAATGTTTGGTGTGAATTTCTTTTAGAATTCATATGTTTTAACTATTGCAAGTAAGTGAAATGTGTTAAACTTCTTATATTTGGCACTTACAAGTTTAAACTGAGTAAGTACAGGTACCTGGAAGCCGTGAGGCTGGATTGGGTTGTGCTATATGCTAAAAATAATAAGCTGCTTGCTTAAAATGCTAAATAAGGTACGCCTACAAAATTAAAATAGGAAATATGAACTGTTTTTGGTTTTTCCGACCGTGTGGGTCGATGTATATATATTTATCTCTTTTGTCAAATTGCAAAAGCTCCTCCGTACAAAGGAAACTCTGCCAAAAATTTTCAGAAATTTTGGGAGTTGGAAAATTTTTGGAAAATTTAGAAAATTTTGTTAACGACAAAGGAATTTCAAATTGGAAATTGAAATAAGTTAGTAAATGGAGCTAATTAAAATAATGACGTGAATTAGTTATAAATGAAAAATAAAATTTAAAGTTAGAATTGAAAATAAATTGAATTCGTATGGAAATGAAAGAATCAATGTGAATAAAAAGGGTATAAACTAAGTGATAGGATGAAAATAAATATAAGAAACACATAAATGCTTATACTAGCTTAAGTAAGGAATGAGACAGTCTCAAGAATTGATATTTCAAATATAATCTAAGTAAGTATTTGAGTTAATGGATATTGACATCTGTAAGTGAGTCGATAAAATGTTTGGGATATTGTGATTGGATATTAGTATTAAGCAGGATATGCAGGTAATCTAAAGGAAAAAAAAAATAGAATTGGATGGATTTCAAGAGATAAATTTGAAATGCTCGACAAAAAGGTATGTATTCAAATTTGGTATGGAATTTGATTGGGATTTGGATTTGGATTGAGCCACTTGGCTTTTTGTTTTCTTTTTGGATTTGGGAGGCCGTAGAGCCATTTTGTAGTTGTACCGAGTCAGCCGCGCAAAGGAAACGCTGGCAAAAATTTTCGGGAATTTAGGGAGTTAGAAAAATTTTGAGGAAATTTTGATAATTCAAAATTTGTTTTATGGTTAAAAACTTGTATGGTTGGGCAAATAAGACTGTTTGTAATCTAGGGAAAGGTTTGGATAGTTAATAGGGATGATAATGGGTCTTTTATAAAAAGATGGTTAAATGTTGAACTGTTTGATTTTAGGGAGAATAGTAAACGGGTATTGGATCATTCTTCCTAGCTAGTAATTTCGGGGACGAAATTCTTTTAAGGGGGGAGGAATGTGACGACCCGAAATTTTTAAGCTTTGAAATTGGAATATTTAATTGATTTTAAATATTTCAAAGTTAATTTTAACTCGAATTCAAATATCACCACTTATTTGATCATTAAACTATTGAGGTAAACAATTTGAAATTGGGTAAAATGTGAATCTAGAATCACAGATATCGTTAATTGTTTGATAATTAAATAATAGGATTTAATTATTAGAAGTTGAGTGAATTGTTGAATCTGGAGTTTTACGCCTATTAAAAATAATTTGAAGGCTTGCAGAATTTATACGATAGTGCTGAAGAAATAGAAGTGTTGAAATTGAATTTAACAATAGCCTTCCGAGGCACAGTCTCAGAATTCGACGAAACCACCGCCATTGGATCCATAATATTGTATTCTTATCGGTTTTCAAATTTCGTAGTGTTTGGGTTTGTGGTGTGAGAGTACGATATGTAAACACGTTGAAAATTTTTATAGCGACGAATTGAATTAAATAAAGAAATGTTGATCTGCTCAAATTTTCTTTCATCCGTTCAGTCAACGATAAAAAAAAATATATATATGCTTGAACTAAAAAATAATAATAATAATATATATATATATATAATAATATAATAAATAGATAAATAATGGAAGAGGCTTCAAGTGGAAGCTGTAGGCCGAATAAAAAAAAAAGAAGGGGCTTCGTTCGTAAGCTATTGAACGACATGATAACTCATCCTTCTACTAAATTCCCCAACTCCAGTTTAGTCGAAGCAAAGATTCAACACTCACGACAACAATAAAAAAAGGGGGGGGATTTAATGGCCGAAGCCGCGTTCTTCGATTCGAAGCCCAAAATCATGTTCGAACTACCTTCCCTCTTTCTAATTTCTTTTTTTTTTTTTTTACCGAATCGAGAGGCTCGAGACAAGGTGAGGACTTGCGCATTGGGTCAGCTATCAATGTGGGGAAGAAGGGTTTTGTCAGTGTCGGTGGAGGAAGGGCCGCATGAGGTCACGATTAGCTTAATCGACTTCGCAGTCGAAGCCGAGGTGAGGGAAAAGGGTGGCGAGTCTTGTTGATGGTTGCGAGTCGAATGGAGGTTAGTGGAGACCTTTGTGGTTATCGATGAACGCTTTGGGGTTGGAGACATCAGCTTTGCAGCCTCGCGAGGGGGTAGAGTTCGGTCCTCACTTGTATTAGAGTTGTGAGGTATTATTCTGTTAACTATTCTAGGATAAATATATGTGTATATATACGTATAGATTAGGGAAGTAAATATATTCAGTGAGGTAAAGTTTAATTAAGAAGTTTTCATTTGTTTTTATTTTTAAGATAATCTTAATTTAAATCTGGATATATGCAGGAAAAAATAAAAATAAAATAATAAATTGCAGTAAGGTATAGTGTATTTTTTTTGAAATGTATATGTACGTAAATTCACAGTAAAACAAATTACTGTGGCATTTACGAAAACATAAAAGGGTATTTTACAATCAAACAATTCTGTTTTAATTTAATAAGAACATACGTACACATTTTTATTTTACTGCTTAATTTTAAATAAGTATTAAGTTGGTTAACTTATTTAATTAGCTTATTCAATTATTTTAGTCATTAAAATATATTTATTAAAGGAGAATTAGTTCAAGTAAAATTCTTAATTAGTTAAATTAATAAATGATAATAAATTGTTCGATTAGTTCAAATGACAATAAATCATATAATGTTTATTCAAGGTCTGAAATCATGGAGAAGACAAGCCGGTTTGGATAGGATAGCAAACTAAGAGGCAAAGGTTAAAAAAAAAAAAAGATCGAGAGGGGGGCAAGCTGGATTGGAATGAATGCTAATAAAATGAAAAGTGAGTTAATCTCACTCAGTTTAAAAATTTAAATTTAAATGATTAAATTTAAATAATTGTTTGGATGGTTGAAATTGATTGATGGATATGGTATTGAATATTCTGGAATCGATATATTATTGTGCTAACGTCTGTGGATGCAGGGAAAACAGGTTGGAGGGATCCAACTGGATCCCTCAACATTTATTTAAATTATTTAATATTCTCTGCTGTGCATATTGATATTCTATGATAAGTTATATTGGAATATTAAATGTTATGGTTGATATAATTTGGTATAATGAATTACCAAAAATATAAATTTGATTTGGAAATGAAAATAAAAGAAGTGAAATTTCAAGTAAATTAATTTTAGAATAAATTTTAGAATAAATTGGAAAAGGAATAAAGTTTAAATTTTTTGTGAGTATAGAAAGGAAAATTTGAATAAACAGGAAATTAATGAATTTGGAAATTCATTGTTATTATTTAAAAAAAAGAGAACAAAACTTTTATTTAAAATGCAGGATTTAACTTATTTAAGAAGAAAAAAAGAAGAAATTGGGAATAACCTGAAATTTGTATGTTTCAGCTAAAGGATTTAAAAATCAAATTGAAAATAATAATAAAGTCAAATGAACTGATAACTAAAGAAATTTATTTCAAATGGAATAAATTGGGAATCAATTTGGAAGATTGATTTAAGTGATTGAGATTGGGAATTTCTTTCTGAATAACCAAGTACGTTTTCAAAGTAAATCTTAAATATAAGTTAATAGTTATAAAATTTGTTTTAAAGGGTATGTTTTGGAAAATTTATTATTTCTAATATTTAAATTTTAAAGTAAATATTTTCTCAAATCTATTATAGTAGTAATTATTTAAAAAGTGACTTAGTATTTTGTTTCAACAGTGAAAATCTAGTTTCTATTTTATTTAGTAACTTTATTTTCAAATATTCATATAAGATGTATTTTTAACAAATTATTAAAGTAGTTTTAATTTATATGTTTTAAAAGTATATATATCTAAGTAAAGTGTTTTAGATTATTTTAAATCTAGTCTTGTGCTTGGTGATTTCAGAGGAGATAGAAAATATTTGGAAAAGTTTATTCTGGAAAGAAAGATGGTTTGAAACTATTTTCAGAGGATTGAAAATAGAAATATATCTTGTGAAGATATTTTTGGAGATAAATAAATAATTTGGAAAATTATTTATTGGTTGATGGTTGTTTGTGAATATAAATTGATAGTTAAATAACCGACTATCAATATTGGACAAACACGTTGATCGTTTCGAAGAGACCGGGATCGAGATTTATTTCTCGAAAACCACTTCGATCTGGTTTGTACGTTTCGTGCGAAAAACGATTTTGGATTCGAAGATGGAGCAGTGAAGTGCAAGGGCTAGTCGCTACTAATCCTGAGGATATTTCCAAAATGGATGTAGTAGGAATAGTGCCTTCGGTTCCGTTCGAACCCGGGACGGACTTGTATGGACGAATGCTTGCGAAACATCGTCAGGTGGACGATGGGCATTCTAAGTGAAACGTTCTTAAAAGGTAACTCTTAGCCTCAAGCCTCATCAAATGGGAATGACTGAAAATCAGGGGATATGCAGCAAGGTTAGGTGGGTCATGCCCAAGCAGGACAAGATAATTCCCCTGTCTAGATGTCCCTATATATATATTTCGTCTTAGTGGGTGGTTGGTCGCGCCAACCACGGGGTTTATCTTGTTCGGGACTATTCAGTAAGGAATGGTTCCGGCCTTGTGTTGCAGGGGATGAAGGGAGTAGTCCTCGGTACGGTGATCTAGGCCCCGTACTGTGATAGGTGGTACCCCAGTGCCTAGTCATTGTTGGAAATCCATTTTCCCTACGAGCCTTGTACGAGTTTTGTTTGTATTACCCACTTTTGTGGCTAGTAGCTGGAATTTAATAGATGTAACAATTTCGGCTATTTTATAAGTATTTGTAAATAGACCCTATTATAATATCAAAGGATTTCTATAAAAAGGTGTTTTAGCTATCGTAAGGTAAAAACCCGACATGTTTATTTGTGGCGTGGTCTTACGAGATGCTTTTGTTTTCAAAGGATTTTTGAAACTTTAATAACCAATTGGGTGTGATTTTCTCACGCTGGTATTCCAGACTGACTCGGGTGTTATTTAACTGTAATGCTCGGGTCAGACCGAGTATTTAGGATACAGGTTTGATGCTGTGGAGTTCAGGAGACGAGCTGGATGACGATACGTACTCACGTACTTGTTTATAATTATATATATTCCGCTGTTTGAGTTGTGTATTCTGAGTTGTTATGTATTCATTGTATGAGATTGATGTTGAGCTGAGATTGATGTACTCTGATGATGTAATATATAAACAGAAATATTTGATGTTGAGTAAAGATTATATTATCTATTATATTTTATTCCGCTGCGATGGTTAGATTCTGATGTTGATTTTGTTTTTCTCTTCTTCTACCTCTTCTTCTTAAATCCAAATGGTTCGTATTTCTATACAACTTGAGTTGATTTAGGTAGAATAGTGTTAACTCAAGGGGTACGGATTTGCGGCTGTTACACAATCCATATCAATTTATTCAAAAAACAAATTTCAAATGCTAACCTTGACGAGTTTTGGTTGTGCTATTTGCTATTACACTTGGTATCAATTAATTAAGAATGAATTGTAAATGGAACCAATCCAATTGTAAATGGAAGTAATTAATTGTTATTCATAATGATGTTTGGATTGTTAATATAAAAGTTTTGGTTGTGCTATTTGCTATATCAAAAACCTAAAGTTCATTTACCCACTTTAAAACAATATTATGTCGGTTTATCTTGTTTAAGAGTTTAGAAACCCCTATCGATACGGTTGTACTTCCCGCACTGACCAGAATTCATAAACACTCAACCGATAAGTCAACACAGTATAAAAACATTTTTATATGCACTAACAAGTACGTTCTCATAGCTATTACTAAACTAAACTCATTATGGAGTACTGTTGACTCTGTTTAATGAGTAATTTCCCCACCAAAGCCTAGGTTGTCGCCAACCTAAGCTCTGATACCAAGTGTGACGACCTAGGCTTCTCAACCATCAGCAACGGCTCACGACCGGTAGGCTTTGCAACCATCCCAGCCCCGTTGTGGCTCACAGTGATACCTCGGGTTTGCTTTTACGGCCAGCCTCTCAACTCGCAACCAACCCTGCAAGGCCTTATACTCCCCCTGGGGGCATGTAGGGGTAAGAGTCTATCGTTCGCCACCTAACGCAAAGCGAGAACCCCCTATCACGCTGTAATGTAGCAAGCTCGGATACCAAGTGTAACAGCCCGCAAATCCGTACCCCTTGAATCAACACTATTCTACCTCTGTTAACTCAAGTGGCACAGAAATACGAACCATTTGGGTTTAAGAAGAAGCGATAGAAGAAGAAGAAACTAAACAAATTAGAATCTCACAGTCGCAGCAGAGTAAAATATAATAGTAAATAATAGATCTTTACACAAAATAAAATCTATAACTGTTTTATACATCATATCATTAGAGTGTCTCATACAACAATGTTTACCAGTCAGACAAATCCATACAATCACAGCGGCGGAATATATATATGTATAGATAATACGTCTCGGACTCCAGCTCCTCTCCTGCTCCAAGCATCCTGTCCTGAACAAATAATACTCGGTCTGACCCGAGCATTATAATGAAATAACACCCGAGTCAGTCTGGAATACCAACTAATAATAATGCATCCAAATTGATTATTAAAGTTTCAAAAATCCTTTTGGAAACAAAAGCATCTCGTAAGACCACGCCACAAATAAACATGTCGGGTTTTTACCTTACGATAGCTAAAACACTTTTTATAGAAATCCTCTGATATTATAATAGGGTCTATTTACAAATACTTATAAAATAGCCGAAATTGTTACATCTATTAAATTCCAGCTACTAGCCACAAAAGTGGGTAATACAAACAAAACTCGTACAAGGCTCGTAGGGAGAATGGATTTCCAACAATGACTAGGCACTGGGGTACCACCTGTCACAGTACGGGGCCTAGATCACCGTACTGAGGACCACGCTCGATCCCCTGCAACACAAGGCCGGACCCATCCCTTACTGGACAGTTTCGAATAAGATCACCCCACGGTTGGGATCAGCAACCGCCCACTAAGCCGAAATAAAAATGGACATCTAGACAGGGATGACCATATTCTCCAGTGGGGGCTACCCACGAAGCCTTGCTGCATATCCCCTGATTTTCAGTCATTCCCATTTGATGAGGCTTGAGGCTAAGCGTTACCTTTTAGAACGTTTCACTTAGAATGCCCATCGCCAACCTGACGATGTTCCGAAAGCATTCGTCCATACAAGTCCATCCCGGGTTCGAACGGAACCGAAGGCACTATTCCTACTACATCCATTTTGGAAATATCCTCAGGATTAGTAGCGACTAGCCCTTGCACTTCACAACTCCATCTTCGACTCCGAACACGTTTTCCGCAAAACGTATAAACCGGATAGAAGTGGTTTTCGAGAAATAAATCTCGATCCCGGTCTCTTCGAAACGATCAACGCATTTGTCCAATATTGATAGTCGGTGATTTAACTATCAATTAATGTTCACAAACATCCAATCACACAAATAAATAATCTCATATTATTTATTTCCCTCCAATATCTTTAAAAGATATATTTTCCACATTTCAAAACTCATTTTGAAAAATTCCCAAAAATTCTTCCTTTTCACGGCAAATCCCATTACCATTTATTCCCATTGGAAAGACCAAGCTTAAACATTTTGTTTTAAAAAAACAGTTAAAATACTTTATACTGAAATATACTTTAAAATATGAAAATTACTTCTGTTTATTTACTCAAAATATAATTTCAAAACGATTTTAAATAGCATTATTTAATAGATATAAACTGGATTTAAATAAGGGTTTTGTTTACTAAAGTTAAAAGTGGAGTTTAAAAGAATAATGCTAACCTTTACCAATAACTTAAAACAAATAATTATAAAACAAAGTTTATTAATTTCTTCTTCAAAATAACCATTTCTTAAAAAAATTACTCTTTAAACAATTTAAACTTTAACTTTTAATTAAATAAATCTTTTAAAACACTAACTTGGTTTTTCCCGGGAAAACACTTTCCCGTTCAAACATCCCAAAGTGTCCTTCATATAAATCCAACCAATTTATTTCAATTCAATTTATGTTTACAACCTAAATTCCCAATTCCATACTTATCTATATCTTCATTCGAAGTTCAATCTCAATTTCCCATATCCGAAAATTCATTTTGAAATATAGGTGTTAAATCGTTCTTAAATAAAATAAATTTGGAGAATTTTTCAATGAAAAACCATATTTAAATTTTACTTAAATAAAATCCCAATGAAAAATGGCATTTCAAAATATTCTATTTACATTTAAAACTGTTAATTTAAAGTCGGAAGCTTCATTTTAACATATTTTAATTTTCCCGGATAACACTATTCATTATTAAAATAACCCATCGTTATTCTAAACCAAATTGTAATTTCCATAGAATTCATTTCCAGAAAACTACACTTCACATTTGTCAATGGTAAATTTCCACTGTATTTCAAATTCCAATTTTACCAATTTTACACTTTCCATCCAAATCAGATTTCACATTTTATTCTTTGACATTCTATTATTAACAATTCATTTTATTTCGTAATAACCCAATTTAATCCATTCATAATTAAATTCTATAATTATAATCTATACAACCACTTCACAGTACAATTTAATTTCAGAATTGTCAATCACAACACATAAACAGATTGCATCATCAATTATAAAAATGATTACTATATTGTGAGGAATCTAGTTGGATCCCTCCAACCTGTTTTCCCTGCATCACAAATATTAGCACATCACGTATATAAATATCAATCCAGACTGATAACAACCATTATATTCAATCAATCACACAGATATTTATTTTAATCGGCTAACATTCCAGATGTGAGTGAGATTAACTCACCTTGGGTTTCGGCGAGCGTTCGAAATTTAAATTAAACCGAACGATGTTCAATTTAACTCAAATTTCTACTTGCCCGGAATGATTCTCGAACTGCTCCACTACGAAGTAAGTGTCTCTGCGATTCCGGCGTTTCTCATTTCGTCGAAATCTGATTGAAAACGCGTGAGATATTAATTTTTAAAGTTCGAACTAAAATTTATATAAACAATTAACCTTCTTTTATTATTAATTACCAACTAAAAGATATGGCCATACATCACATAAGAAGTAATCACGGCCGTTACTATTCTCCTTCCTAACATGATCGTCTCCAGGATAACCATGGTCGAAGAACCCAAATTTACGTGCTCTAGGGTTTTCGAACGCAACCTCCACCCTCCACTAGAGGCCGATCAACCAAGCCTATATCGAAGCCCCAAGTGACGCCCACCCATAGCCGAAAGCGCCTCGAACTCGGTGCCTCAAATTCATCAGAAAATGCGCGCGAACAAAGATGAACGGCGTCTCTTCACGACCACTTTCCGGCTCCATACGGCGATGAAAGGCAAGATCTACCGTTGGATGGGTAGATGTCGAGGTGATCTACAACTTCCTAGTTGGGAGTTTCTTCAATCGAAGCGTGGATTGATCGATAATTGAAGAAAAATAAAAAGCATTTCCGGCCATTAAAGATAAAAGAAACGGCGGCTCACGTTTAGCTAGGGTTTAGGAATGAATATAAATATATATAATATTATTTAATATTAATTTAATCTCGTTCCTTAAATTTTTACAACTTATGAAAACGAACTCCAATTCTTACGTTCCAATAGGCGTTCCTAAGATTTTTCCGTGTTTCGGACACAATGGAACAGGTTTCGTAAGCTAATTTAATCGTATATGCGAGTTACGGAATTAAACGATCAATTTAAAATTAAATCGGTTAATCGATTTCCATGCGTTTCGAGCTGCCACGGTCAAACGACAACTCCGATAGCTACGAAAATTGAAATCCGATAATAGCTAACTATTACGGATCCAATGGAACTGGTTTCGTCGAATTCCGAGACTGTGCCCCGGAAGGCTATTTTAACTCGTCGATTAAATCGAGCGATTTCTCAAAATTGACGAAAGCACTTAAAATTTCACCTTTAAAATTTTAATAACTTAATAATAAATCATATAAAATATATAATCACATTAGAGATCATTCCGATTCAGTTTTAAACCAAAATCTGAATATTTGCATTATTATATTATTAAATTCCACTATTAAATTAATATAAATTCCCAACCTCAATCTATCGCCAATTAATTCCATCCAAGGGTCCAATATTATTATTTACATCGAAATAAACTTAAATAAATTTTTAGAAACCATTTTCATATTTATTTCCACTTAGACTTACCAATTACCCAATCCTAATATTAAGCTATTATTATTCAAATTCCAATTAAATTCCCGTATTTGAAATTTAACTAATTTTATTAACTTAACCAAAGTCTTTTATTTCAAAAATTCAAATTATAATCCATATTCAACATTTAAAATGAATTAAATGTTCAAATTTAGCAACCCAAAATTCCGGGTCATTACATTCCTCCCCCCTATAAAAATTTCGTCCCCGAAATTTGCTAAGGTAGAAGAATGTTCCAAACGCAATAACAAAACCTACCTAGTGAAAATCTTAAATTCACCTTCCAAAATCCTTTAGCCCAATCTCACATTCATTTATTTTACTTACTCTAAAGCTTTAAATTCTAATGTATTTCAAAATAACTTTCCAAGTTAATAAATTTGCTCAAAATCCCAAAAAAATTCTAACTCCCAAAATTTTCAGAAAATTTTGGCAGAATCTCCCCTGCACGGAGGAGCTTTCGCGATACCGGGATACAAACAAATATATATACATCGACCCACACGGTCGGAAACCAAAATATATCACAACAAATATATCATTTCCCAATTATATTTGCGTAGGCGTACCTTTTTAGCAAATTTTAATAGCCAGCAGCTAATACAACGCATATACGCGCTCCAACTCTCTCGAACGGGATTATTAGCTAAATTACAGGGTGATGATTTCTAGAGCATTATTAATCATACTTGGTATTAATTAATTATATTGATTTCCAATTATAAGTTATTGATTTCCAATTATATCTCAATTTATCTAAATCTAAATTAGTTATATTGCTTATACCACATTATTAATCATACTTGGTTTATCTCCACCTGAAATGTTCTACCCTTTTATTTACTTCATTAATAAATTAATTCTCCTTAATTTAATTAGCTAAATTTTCAAAGCAATTATATTTTATTAATTGAATTACATAACTACTAATTAAACCACCAAATGATCATTCTAATTAATTTAAACTTAAATTAATTATTCATTTGAATTATCCTACCTATTTAATGAATCACCAATCAATAAACCTTTATTGATTTTAAGCTAAACTATTTCCTTATTTACAATTTAAGTTTGAAACTATTTAAAAATCCCAATGTTTCGAGTCAAACAACCATTAACTCGAGAATCAACCAAAAACCAAAGTCTCATCATTATCAGTATACAACCAAGCCACTTAAACATTCAACCAATTATTTAAATTTAACCATATAGATTTTAAATAGAAATCCAACAGAGTGAGATTTACTCACCTTTGATTTGTTTTTCGCAATCCATTCTCATCCGGCTTGTTTCCTTTAGATTCTAACCTTGTATAAACAGTTATACGATTTTATTAATATTTGAACTAATTGAATGATCAATTTCCATCTAGTAAATTTTAATTAAATAATCAACCATCCTTAATTATTTCCATCAATCTCATTCTTCCATTTCTCATTAACAAATCCTATTCAGAAATTAACTAACCTTTAACAAATCATATTTCAATTAATTACTAAATTAATTACTTTAAGTAATTAACCCTTTTTAAATATTCAAGTATTTATTCCTTAACAACCCTAAATAATTATACTTATTTGATTGTTAAGTAACTATCACTTGATTTATTATTCTTAAGTTTTAATTAATTAACTTTTAAAAATATCATTTTATAGCTGATTTACTTCTCATTCCCAAATCACATTTAAAGGATTTTCTGTCAAATTCATTTTTTTTTAAAAAAAATTCAATTTCTTTCAACCAACACAGATAGAAATCAACAACCAATATAACCAGAGCTTTCATAAATTCATAGCAGTAAATCAGTTGCACAGATCGAAGATTACTCACATAAATAAATCTTGCAGAAGTCGAAACCAAGCTACACTGCTTCGGTAATGTCGAGATGCCGAAGCCCTTGATCGAAACCCTCTGAGTGGCCACCGCCTTCTCCCCCCCAAAATCAGTGAACCCTAGCCCGCGCCTCGACCAGAACTACGCCTGCGCCTCCCCTCGACCAACGCGCGAAACCCAGACTCAACGCTGTTGCACCCCCATGTGAAGACGCGCCTCGATTTGCAACCCTACTTGGCCTGCCTAATCGCGAGTCATGTCCTACATAGTTGTACAGAAATGATTAGAGGAATGGAAATAACCAAGCTATGTGGATTTTTAACTAATCCCAGTATTCGATTAAATATTGGATTTTTAACGTAATTATAGCTATATTGTTAGTGAATTTCAATATAAACAGTTTGATCTACATAATTTTATTGAGTATGAATTAATAGATAATAAATGTTAAATTAATAACAGAAATTTACTAGATTAATTAAAGTATTAATTAATAGATTTATTATATATTCATAATTAATAGTTTTATTTATTAATCATTTAAATAAATCTTAATAAAATTATCTACTATATATTCATAATTAGAATAAACTAAGTATTCATTTTTCAAGTATTCATTGCAAAAGCTATATTCATTTATAGCAGAAATTTAATTACACTGCATTAAATATAAATCATCTTAATTAAATATAAACAGTTTGATCTACATAATTTTATTAAGTATGAATTATAGCTATTTAATTCAAAAGTATTTATTAGCCTTAAAAATCGTAACTTTATAAGGAGGGGGGATGGAAATAACCAAGCTCAAACCAACTTAATTTCATTCGGAATAATGTATCATAATCATAATGTATCATAATGATATATCAAAATATCCTATTTTTACTATTCTATAGCTAATAATTATCGTATCATAATGTATCATAATGTATGTTTGGAACAATTAATTACTTCCATTTACAATTCATTCTTAATTAATTGATACCAAGTGTAACTCGTACAAATTAATTTTATGATTCAAGGGGTACGGATCTACCATTGGTTGTGCTATTTACTTCAAAGGGTAGAACATTTCTAGAGCATTATCAGAGCTGTCAAAAATTCCGGGTTGTTACATTCCTCCCCCCTAAAAGAATTTCGTCCCCAAAATTTAAATCAAGAGTTAATTCAAAAGCTTTTATATTAACAATCCAAACATACATATCATTCATACAATAATACAATCAAACAGTCTATCTTAACAAACATCACTAGTTATTCGAACATAAATTCGGATAAGCATTCCTAAAACTATCGAGAGTTTCCCAGGTACAGTCTCTGGGATCCTCACTCCATTGCACCTTGACAAGTTTCACCACTTTGTTCCTGAGTTGCTTCTCGTCTCGATCCACAATCTGAACTGGATTTCTGACTACGTTTAAATTGGGTTCTACTTCCAAATCTTCTTGAATTACCGGTTCTACAACCAGTGATGGATCATGAACAAATTTCCTCAAATGCGATACATGAAACACATAATGAATCCCAGACATCCGTTCTGGCAATTCAATCCTGTAGGCTACAGCTCCAATTCTTTCCAACGCTCGAAATGGTCCAATGTATCTCGGAGCAAGTTTTCCCATCTTTCCGAATCTTATAGCACCTTTAATTGGGGAAAATTTAACAAAAACCAAGTCTCCGATCTCAAATTCCAATGGTCTACG
The DNA here is from genome assembly GCA_030765085.1 of Allium cepa. NCBI lineage: Eukaryota > Viridiplantae > Streptophyta > Magnoliopsida > Asparagales > Amaryllidaceae > Allium > Allium cepa. The sequence continues at coordinate 582,025,602 of CM060941.1, read as the reverse complement.
TCTTCTATCAGCATATTTCTTCTGACGATCTTGAGCAGCTTTCATCCTTTTCTTGATAAGCTCAACCTTCGCAGAAGCTTCACGAATAAGATCGGGTCCAAGCACAAGACGATCCTTCGATTCAATCCAACAAGCTAGGGATCTACACGGTCTTCCGTATAAAGCTTTATAAGGAGCCATCTTAATACTCGCTTGATAACTGTTATTATAAGAGAATTCCACTAGATGAAGATGGTCTTCCCAAGATCCTCCAAAATCTAAAACACAGGCCCGCAGCATATCCTCAAGAATACGATTAAGCCTCTCCGTTTGTCCGTCCGTTTGAGGATGATAGGCTGTACTCAATCTCAAATCTGTTCCCATTGCTGATTGCAGAGCTTCCCAAAATTTGCTAGTAAAAATAGGATCACGATCACTTACTATGCTGATTAGAACACCATGCAATCGAACTATCTCCTTCAAGAAAACTTCCGCCAAAGAAACTGCAGTGCGGGTTGCCTATACGGGTATAAAATGGGCACTCTTAGTTAAACGATCCACAATAACCCATATACCATCATTCCCTTTCCTGGTTCTAGGCAAACCATCGATAAAATCCATCGAGATCATTTCCCATTTCCAATTTGGAATTTCCAAAGGTTGCAATAACCCGGCAGATTTCTGTTGATCACCTTTAACTTGTTGACAGATGGCACAACTGTTCACAAATCTAGCAACATCCTTCTTCATATTCGGGCACCAGAAAACTCTCCTCATGTCCTTGTACATCTTCGAAATTCCCGGATGAATATTCAATTTGGAACGATGACTCTCTGATAAGACTTCCTGCTTCAAATCCTTATCATTCGGGACACAGATTCTCCTGTTGATCCTTAATGTTCCTTGACCATCAATTTCAAAACTGGGACACTGACCTTTCCTGACTCTTTTAATGATCCTCCTCAACATCTTATCAGATTCTTGCTTGCTTGAGATCCTTTCAATAAGATATGGAACCACTTCCAGAAGAGATAGAACCACGTTCCTGCTGAAAGCATCGGCTACGACATTCGCTTTCCCCGGAGTGTACAAAATATCCAAATCATAGGATGCAAGAAATTCAACCCACCATTGTTGTCTCAGATTAAGATCTTTTTGAGAGAAGAGATATTTCAACGGTTTGTGATCCGTGAACAATTCGATTTTCTCTCCCAAAAGATAATGTCTCCAAATTTTCAAAGCAAAAACAATGGCTAGCAATTCAAGATCGTGCGTAGCGTAGTTTTTCTCGTGTGGCTTCAACTGCCGACTAGCATACGCGATAACCCTTCCGTTTTGCATCAGAACCGCTCCCAAACCAACTATACAAGCATCAGTGTAAACCTCGAATTTGTTTTTCCCATACGGAATAGCAAGTACTGGTGCACTAGTTAACCTTATCTTCAATTCCTGAAAAGCTTCTTCGCACTGGGGTGTCCACTTGAATTTTTCTCCCTTCCTGGTCAGCTTAGTCAGATGTGAAGAAATCTTGGAATAATCCCTGATAAATTTCCTGTAGTAGCCAGCCAATCCTAGAAAACTGCAAACTTCCGTTGGCGTCTCTGGCTGTTTCCATTCCAGAATAGTTTCAACTTTCGCTGGGTCTACAGACACCCGAAACAATGTGCCCTAAAAATTTAACCTCCGATTTCCAGAAATGGCACTTTGAAAACTTCGCCTTCAACACATGCTTCCTTAGAGTCTCCAATACAATCCTTAAATGTTCCCTGTGCACTTCTTCGGATTTGGAATAGACCAAGATATCATCAATTAATACCAGCACAAACTTATTCAACACATCCCTAAAGACTCGGTTCATGAGGTCAACGAAGTAGGCAGGAGCATTGGTTAATCCGAACGGCATAACCAACCACTCATAGAAACAATTCGGTCCCCTGAATGCAGTCAAGGGAATACTGTCTTCAGCTACCCTCAACTGGTGGAAACCTGAAGCTAGATCCAATTGAGAAAAGATAGAAGCACCATGCAACTGGTCAAAAAGATCATCGATGCGAGGAAGAGGATATTTATTACGGATAGTCACTTTATTCAATTCTCTATAATCCACACAGAACCTCAATGATCCATCCGATTTGGTCACAAATACTGCCGCCGAACCCCAACAAGAAAAACTGGGTCTAATCAACCCCTTTTCCAAAAGATCTTGAGTCTGCTTAATCAACTCTTCTCTTTCCCTAGGAGCCATTCTCCTACTGGGATGAATCACTGGCACAGCTCCTGGAATCAAATCAATACGGAACTCTATTTCTCGATGTGGTGGCAGACACTTAGCTTCTTCAAATACATCAGCAAAATCTTGAACCACATCGATGTCTTCAACACTCTCTTCAGAAGTCTCAATCCCATGCAAAAGACTGCTCAAGTGAATCCCAAAATTATCACACGACACTCTGGCAATTCTACCCAGATCAGTTTCCAACGAAACTGTTCTTTCATCACAATTCAAAAAGGCTTTATACGTATCCAGCTAATCCATTCCCAAAATAAGATCAAATCCTTAAAATTCAACACATACGGGTCATAGGAAAAGCTGTGAGATAGATAAGAGATCTTCAAGTCCTAACAGATAGTGTCTAATTTGGTCACCCCTCCTATAGGATTAGATACCAAGATAGGACTGTCTACAGAACTAGGGGTAAGAGAACTTTTCAACTGAGTCCAAAGAAATAAAACTCAAGGAAGCAACCGAATCAAACAAAACTCTAATATATTTTCCATCTAAAAGTAAAGTACCTTCTAATACTCCTTTGCCCATCGAAGAAGAAGATGGTCCGGCTTCCAAAGCAAAAACTTTATTGTGAGGTGCCCTCTGCAGAAGTGGACAATTCTTGATCATGTGTCCTGGCTGATGACAATTAAAGCATAATGATTTCTGAACCATAGCTGATCGTGGGCCACTCTAATGCGGCTGCTGTTGTTGGAATCCTTTCCTAGGACACTTATTTGCCAAATGTCCCTCCTGTTGACAAATGTAGCACTTTCGAGGTCCGTTGTTATTCCCAGGTTTCTTCTTATTCGGCTTTCTCCATTTTGGATTAAAATTTCACTTATTCAAATTAGTGAAATTCCCACCTGAAGCTGCAACTGGAGCCCCGGGTTTCTTACTCATCAAACTTTCATATCTCAATGCCATATCGATCAAATCAACAAAAGATCCTTTCAGAAGCACCGTCAATTTTCCATGGAATTCAGGCCTCAACCCTTGCACAAATTTCTCATTCTTTTTAAGAGGAGTATCGATGAGTCCTGGTCCATAACAAGAGAGTTCGTTGAATCTGGTTTCATACTCCGAAATAGACATACTACCCTGCTTCAAATACAGAAAATCCTGATACAATTGGGTTCTCCCTATCGTTGGCATAAACTTCTCTTCAAACAATTCCTTAAATCTGTCCCATGAAATGTCATCCTCAGAAATATTTGCAATAGTTGAATCCCACCATGCTGCTGCACCATCTTGCAGTTGCCACGATGCCATATGCCTCTTACGCTCATCAGTCAATTTCATGCTCTTGAAAATGCGCTCGCAAGAGCGTAGCCAGTCTTGAACTTCAATTATTGACTCAGAACCTTTGAATGGTTGGCCTCCAAGATTTTTGAAATCTTTGCATAAAGCTGCAAAACTAACTTGAGGCGGTACTGGATTGACAGCTTCACTAACATTTTGACTCCGTCCATTATCTGTTGAAGTACTGGCCCTAACTCTGCCTCTTCTTCCTGAACTCATGTCGGTCACCTGAACAGGTAACTCAACAAATTTAGATAGATATATATAATTATATGAAAATACAAATACGCACTCTCAGGATAAATATAACACAAGAGCCTAGGTACTCGCTCGAACTAGCGCTCTGATACCAACTGTGACGACCCGCCTTTCTCAACCCAAAAAGACGTATCATCATTAAGAAAGAAAGGGATAGAAATAGAAAAGAATAGAAAGAAAGAATAACAACATCAGAATCTCACAGCGGAATGGAACAAAATATAATACATCACATAACTATTACATAGTTATACATACATCAGAGTTATACAATATCATACAACAGGACTGTCATATACATATATGTCCATACATACGTCCAAAATACAGCATACACTAACTACACAGCGGAACTACATATATAGATACATACGTCTGGTCTTCTTCCCAAAAGCTTCTCTAGAAAATCAACACTCCCAAATACCTATCACTTGGCTACTCACAAAAATTTGAGTACCCAAGAGTTTATGAAAACACAAAATATAAACTCCGGGTCGGACATGGGTCTGTATGAGTAAACAGGTTAAAATTGCTTAACTTTGAAAATCATTTGAAATGAAGGTATCACGTAAGACTCTCCACAAATAAATACGGGTAAGTTTTTACCTTACGCTAACCAAAACATTTTATAGGAAATTCAGTGATATTATAATAGTGTCTAGGGTTTTCAAGTAAATAGACAATAGTCGAAATTGTTACATCTATTAAATTCCAGCTACTAGCCACGAAAGTGGGTAATACAAAACGAAACCGTAGGGTCTCGTAGGGAAAATGGGTTTCCAACGATGGCAGAGCTACTGGGGTACCGCCCGTCACAGTACGGGGCCTAGATCACCGTACCGAGGATCACTCCCGACCCCCTACAACACAAGGCCGGAACCATTCCTTACTGAACAGTCCCGAACAAGATAACCCCGCAGTTGTGGCCAACAACTGCTCACACACCGAAATAAAAAGGGACATCTAGACAAGGGAATATCTTGTCCTGCTTGGGCATGACCCACCTAACCTTGCTGCATCTCCCCTGTTTTAGCCATTCCCGGTTGATGAGGCTTGAGGCTGTGATTACCTTTATTGAACATTATTCTTAGAATGCTCATCGTCCGCCTGACGATGTGTTGAAAGCATTCAATCCATACAAGTTCGTTCCGGGTTCGAACGAAACCGAAGGCATTATCTCGTTACACTCATTTTGGAATCACCCTCAGAGTTAACGACGATAACCCTTGCATTCTGAAACACCGTCTCGATCACCACTTGATAAGTCACGACCTATCGTTTGATTTGGATCGATGTGGTTTTCGGAGAATCAAAATTGATTCTTCCGATCCCGGTCTCATCGGAATCCAAACGCCATTTTAAGGGCCAAATTGTCTATTTAACTTAACAGTTTAATTTAATATTAGAATTCACATAACAGATATAACAGATAGATCATACACAGTTATCACAGATATCCATAATATATTATAACATGTCACAGAAACAGATATCAAAGTCAATCAAACAGAATTATCAATGCATACCAAACAGTTTGGTTTACTTAACTTAATTTATTGCTTAAGAATAAACTACTTTATTCTACTTAATTAATCACTGATTAATTAGCTTATTAATGATCAATTAATTAATTAGTTATCATTAATTATTAATTTATTAATCATCTAATCTTTGATTAATTTCTTAATTAATTAACTCTTATCCATCAATTGTTACTTAATTACTCAGTTAATTTATTTATTTTTAATTGTTAATTAATAACTTACTTATTAAACATGAATTACTTATTTAATTATCACAAATTACTTTAATAAATCAATTATTATCAATTTAATTAAAGTATAATTCCTGATTAATCACTTAAGTTAATTTCCATTAATTAACTTCAAGTAATTAGCTAACGTTCTTAAGATTTAAATTGATTTAACATATGATTTATTTTAATTACCAAAATTAATTTAAAGTTATCAATTTAAAATTTCAAGTATAAATTAATTAACATTCTAACTACTTGTTATTAATCACCTATCTTTACATACTTACCTTATTAAACCCTTAAATCAAATATTAACCTAACTAACTAATTGCTAACTTAACTTAGTTATAACACATACTAAAACTAAATCATTATACACGTCCGTAAGAACTGGACCCGAGGCAACACCATCTTTACTCGAGACAGTCTCGAGTTTTCCCATGCGCCCCCCTCTCTCACTCTCTATCTTCTTCTCCCTCTCCCTGATTCCTTTCTTCTTATCATTTTTTTTAAGTAAAGTTATAAATAAACACAGAAGCCACTCTCACGCATGCGACCCCGAAGAGAAACCCGAAGCAACCCTCAAATTCCACGAGTACGAGCACGCGACGACTCACTGACCAACGAACATCACCTCGCCACCGTGCACGTGCACGGTGGCTCGCCTCGCCTCCGGCGACTTGCGCTACCACCAGAAAATCCCAAAACGTCTCGACTACCAAAATTCAAACTCAAATCCCTTCGAAGATTATCAGATCAAAAAATGACCTGATGCTCGAACCCAAGGTTCGAACGTCATCGAGAAAAATGCCCTCCCCACCATCCATGACCACCGGAGGCGAAACCACTCCGTCTACACCACGTCCAGTCCCTGCCTAACCTCCCCCTTGACACACGTCGCACTCGATCCATCCGGTGAGTCGCGAATGAAAATTTACAGAGCCCAGTAAAACTCATGACCAAAACCCTACTTTAATCCCAAACTCATAATCTATGTATTCGAAAAATAATCTGACATTTTTCTTGTGTCAAATGGATTACAAGCTTGTTTCATATCAATTTACAGAAATTAAAATCAACTCAATCATCCAAATTTGACGAAAATCCATTACAGCTTCTTTTTAAAACTGCTCTGAATATCTTTGTTTATAAATCAAAAAATTTATGCTAAAAATCCTAATTATGTATACGAAATCAGATTATGTTATTGAATTTACAAATTTAAACATTCAAATTTTTGACTTTAATTCTCTTTTTCTTGATACTTGAATAAACAATGTTTACATCTTACTGTTATACTTCAAATATATTCTCAGGCTTTGTTTTATGTTAAACAATCTGAATTACTTACATCTTTAGGTTTATAATTAATTCAAATGGAGAAGTATTAATATCCTTTACTTCTTTTGCTCAGAAGCTTGACAACAAATCAGGAACAGAAAGCTTCCAGTGCATAAATAAATACAGGTCCATTTATTATCAATATATATAGCAGCACAATCATCAGAAGTTAATTACCATACCTAAAATTCAAGAAAAGTATGTTTACTCACCCTAAAATTTGTTGAACAGAAAGCAAGTTAATAAAGACTGCAGAAGAGTTCCTGAACACTTCACTGCTTTGAAAACTTGTTTGAAAATATAAGGTGATGTTTACTCTTCCTCTCTCTCTCTCTTTTTTTTTCAGTTTTGCTTTCTAAGTTTACTACTGAGTTTTTGTGAACGATCACTATAACATCATGTATATAAATAGAGGGATTTGAACAGCTGTAGGTAGGAACTGGACAGTTTTACCTGTATTGATACTTTGTATTTAATTTACTGCAATTATAAAAGATATTGAGATTTCGGCTGTAAGATTATGTTGCAACCTGAAATGACAAATTATGTACTTAGCATTAATGAACATGTCTTCAATTATGTTAACACATATTTAATGTAAGCTGACACTTGAATTGGGTACATAGATATTTGTTTTATTTATTTTTTAGTTTATATTTTTTTTTTCTGGACAAAACACTTGATTGTTGTACATATGTGTATAAAGATTATGCACAAATATATTTTACATGAAATTTGTATACTTGTTCAACAGCATCTTGATATGATCTTTATTAAAATTTATGTTGTTCATGTATGATTTCCATGTTTTATGCTTTCTAAATTTATCCTATTTGTAGTTTAATTATCAAACATTGATTTATATCATATACTTGCATTTTTATACTTCAAGTTATAATTTATATTTGTAGATTTATATTCTTAGTTACATTTTATATTTTATAATTATGGTTTTATACTAGTTTTGTTTGTTTATGTTTATAATTATTTATATCATTTTATACTTCCATGTTTACGTTTAATATTACTATGTTTGTTTATTTTTAAACTTTATCATTTTAAAAACTACAATTGTATTCATATATATTACCAAATAATAAAAATGTAGAGTCTTTGATTTGATTTTATTGAATAAGAGAGATTTTGTTATAGATAGTTTTGAAGCATTCTATTTTAAATTTTCAAATCAAAACTTTCTTTTATAAAACATATAACTGTTAAATATCAAAGATCTCATCAGTTTTAAAAATTGAAAAGCTTGTATTTAATTTAAATTAGATTAAATATTTATTAAAATATGCTGTCAAAAATTCCGGGTTGTTACATAAAATTATGGATATTTGTTTCACATTCGATTATGCATAAATGTTATATGTTAAATAGACATGATTTGTAATTTACGAAACTTCGATGAAATTTGTTTATTTGAAATAAGCAAGTAAATCATAATGAGAGATTGTGTGTTTAATACAATTGGTTACGATAATGATTTTGTCGTGTTACATGTAGTGCTTATCCAAGAGCTATAAGACGGACCTAGAAATTCAATCATTGAAATGTTAACTTGATTAGTTTACATAAGGTGCAGCTTATTTGAAATCTTAAAATGTTAAGAATATTAAAATGCACATTTGTAAAGAATTTAATGCAATCTTGTAGTAAAGTTTTCTTTTAAATAGTTTTAACATTTGAAAAAAAAAATGTTTGAGAGAGAATGTAAAATAAGGTAGTTGGAATAAAGAGGGTGAATTGTCCTTTCTCCTTCATAAAGGATATCGAAAACGAAAATTTTGAAAATTTCTTAAGATACTTATTTTGGAACGAGGAATGTGATTTCAATTTTAAATGTATTTTCATATAGAAAATTATTTTCCACAAAATTAATTCTTCGAGTTCAACATAATTGATTTGAAACTCACAAGTGCAAACTAGTTATAGTTAATGAAATAAATCCCATAATAAGTGGTTGAATAGAGCTTCATATTTCGTACTTATTATAGTAATGGAAAAATAGTAGGAGCATACTATTGAACCAAAAATTGGCACAACCTATGCTGTCAAAGGCATCGTCGGGCATTGATTAGGCGCTATTTTGCTATTTTAATGGCCCGCCTTTCTATTATAGTGCTTTTTTACACCCTTTGTTCGAGGCGCCGTCTGAATGCTGAACTTTTCTTTAGGCGCCAGAAAATAGGCGTTCCTAGTATAAATTTATTTTTTACTTGACTAAATTAAGTACAATTATAATAAAATCATCTGGTCACTACATTTGTTTATTGTATATCTTTGTATTTCAATAATTTCAATGCTTTAATCGTTTTTCTATATTTTTTTCAAAATATACAAACAATCAATTAATCAATAATAACAATTCTTATTTATATTTGAGAATAAATTTTACTCTCTATTTTTTAATTCTTTTAAATTTGGCTTTACCGGTTTCTTAACTCTTTATTGTAATTGTGTTAGCCTTTTGAAAGTTATTTTAAAATAATTTCTAAATCAAACAAAATATAACTAACTATAAATTGAAATTTATATTATTCACTAATATTGTACCTACGTTTTTAAGATTATTTGGTATATTAATATTCAATTATTGTCATGATACAAACTTTACTAATATAAATTTTGTTGCTTCTATAAATTATAAAGTACTTGGTTCATTTTTAAATTTATTGACGTAACATTTGTAGGTGTATACATACATATACACACACATACACACACATATACATACATATATAGATACATACATATATATATAATTTATAGTAAATTAATAAGTAATGATCATCTAATCAATATCAATACAGTTTAGTAAATAGTCGGTTGTTTTTTTGTAATTATTTAATGTGAATATTGTTTGTGCAAAATGTATGTGACAAACGCCTATTTTCGTCCAAGCTTCGCCTAAACTCTAAATCCCAATTTAGCCAAGCGCTCCGCTCCAACTCAAACAGTATAGGATGCAACATCCCAAAATGAAATAAAAGAGTGAGATCTAACAAAATAAGGTAAGAAAGATGGAGAATTTTTATAGTGGTTCGGCAAATCTGAGGCCTACGTCCACTTCAATATTATTGCTTATAGATTTTAGTCATAGGTATAAGGGATTTCCAGTTCTAATAGCCTAGAATAGCAAAAGGTAACATCCTTTATGACTAGGTTCATGTAGAGAGAGAGAGTGAAGAAGATGAAGCGTCAAAAAGTCCCTAAAAAGTCTTTTTTGAGTTGCCAAATGCTTATTATTTATAGGGAAATCGTCCAACAGAATCACCAAATCTCGATATACCATGTCTAATTTCAAATTTAGGAATGTAGGAGAGGGATACAAAGTCCCTAAAGCCTAAAATTTGTAGCGACTCGTAGTTTCGTACCCCTTGAGTTGGTAATAATTTTTCCTCGTTCAACCCAAAGTGTACGAAAGAGCGAATAACTAGAGTAAAGATGAAGAAAGAGGCAGAAGAAAAATTGAAATAACAACACAGAATCTCACAATAGCAGCAGAACAAATATAATATATAATAACACATTTTAAATACAAGAATATGTAACTATCTAACACTTACAATCATCAGAATACACAATCATTACATCAAATCTGGACAGTTCAATAACTGGTCCTTACACAGCGGCAATTAATCTACATGAATACGCCTCGTCATCCAGTTTGTCTCCTGAGCTTCTTCGCATCATATCCTAAATCTGTAATACTCGGTCTGACCTGAGCATTATGATAAAATAACAGCCGAGTCAGTCTGGAAAACCAGCTTAAGAAAACACACTCAATTTGATTATTAATTTTTCCGAAATTCTTTGAAAACAAAGGTATCTCATAAGACCACATCACAAATAAACATAATGGGTTTTTTCCATATGATAACCAAAACATTTTTATCAAATCCATTTGATGTTATAATAGCGTCTATAGAAAGTAAATAGAATATAGTTGAAATGCTTGCATCTCACGTTCCACCATAGTTGGGCACAATCAAAACCATACGGCGCTTATTAGAGAATGGATTCCAACTAAATGATTAGGCACTGGGGTACCACCTATCACGGTACCTGTCTAGAAACACTGTACCAAGGACCACTCCCGATCCCTACAACACAAGATCGGACTATTTCTAACCTGAATAGACCGAATATGCTACCACCCTGGGTGTTCCCACCCTATTTGAGCTCCTTTCACATGTAGTGATAATATCTGAAGTTATTTAGAAAGGTGATAGACATACCCTACTTGGGTGCTACACACTTAGCCTTGCTGTATCACCCCTGATTTTCAATCATTCCCGGTTAATGAGGCTAGAGGCTACGGTTACCTTTTTAGGAACATTCACTTAGAATGCCCATTGTCCTTCAATGACAATGTTCTGATAGCATTCATCCATTAAAGTTGTCCTGGGTCTGGACAAACCAAATCACCGTCTTCATCATCTTCACGGTATTCATTCGTAACGTTCAAACCTGATCGAAATGATTTTCGGATAATTAAATCTGATCCCGGTCTCTTCGAAATGATTAACGAAATTGGCTAATTATTGATAGTCGGTTATTTAACTATCAATAAAACATCCATAAGTAATCATCTGGCCCTAATATAAATCTTTTCAAAATATTTACTTCCAAAATATCTTTAAAAGATATATCGATTTCCCCCAAACATTTTGAAAAAAAATTCAAATACTCAAATCCGTAACAGAATACTTCCAACCTCTCAACACTTAGAAATATTTCCAAATTTCTATTTTCTATACTCAAGAAAATATTTCCAGTCTTATTTTCCAAAATCCTTTCAATATTAACACCCAAGGGAATTTCTCCGTGACTTATTCCAAAAATCCCGGGAAATCACAAATAATTTCCTTTCCTGAAAATCATATCCTACTATAAGACCCGTTTTCGAATCTCGAGAGAGTTTATAAAATAAAAAATTTCAATTACCTTAAAACTCTATATATATATATATATATATATATATATATATATAATAAGTATTTGAAAGATTAATAATTCATTTTTAAAAATATATTCAAGTAATTATTTCAAATATCAAAAAAATACTTTTATAACATTAATGACTCATCTTTAGTTAAATAAATAATTTTCAAAGCTGACTTTAAAAGTTAGGATTTACTAAAATAAATACTTCATATTTAAAAATCTACTTACCCAGTATTTGAATCTCAACTGGTTTAAACTCCATAGTTATAAAATAATGAAATTTTCCTTTTGAATAATCTCACCTCTTATAATTTAAAATACATTTTTAAAAAATCTCGATAACCAATTTTAATTTATAACTTTTCTCGATTTCACAAATATCGATTAATTGTCGATTTCCTAACCATTCTCTTTTCAAAAATAGAATTTCCCATTTTTCTCACCCTTGTTTCCATATTCTAATATAAATTCCTCCTATGAATTTATATTCCCAACTATCATATGATATCAAATGTCTTCGTTATAAACGTCGTTTATCAATTTTATGACCCCATTTGGTTTTACCTTTTTTTTTTAAAAAACAAATCTTATTTATAAAAATCCATTGTATAAGTTTTATTTCCATTAACACTTCCAAACTATTTTTTTCTCAATATTGATTTTAACTTCTTTTTATATTTCGAGAATTACGCTTATAAATTCTTTTATATAATTCACTTTAAAAATCTTCATTTACTAATTCACAATAGTTAAGTATAACCAAATCAATTATAATTTTCTAATTCAATTTGTTTAAAATAACTCCAATTCCTATATATATATATATATATATTATTTCCAAATTTCCTTTAATTCCATAAATTTTAAAATGTATTTATAGTATTTAAATTATCAAAATTCAAGCCAGTGCTACAATAGCATCCAATAACTCAATCACTGCAATAATCTATAATAAATTATTCTACACAAATCATATATCACTGTATATTAAAAATAAACAACAAATGTGAGGAATCCAATTGGATCCCTCCAACCTGTTTCCTTGCATCAACAGATGTTAATACATAGAAAATAAATACCAATCCCACTTCGAAGGGGAAATCGTGGTATATAGGGTCATCCGCTATTATGCGGGCGCATAGGGTCTCATCCGCTATAATACGGGAATATCGCTCCAATATATATATATATATATGCATTATTATATATAATATAATTATCCAACCAATAATTAAAATTTCTCCATCCAATCAGCATCCAATAATTTAAATTCAACATTTTAAATTTTTAGTATGGCAATCCAAAAATAAGTGAGAAATTCCTACCTTTGATTTTCACTTGCAAACCCTTTCCATCTCGACTCGTTCCCACGATTTGGACCTTGTATGAAAATTTTACGAATTTTTCGTAAGCTAAAATTTTAAAATTAACTAATTACTTAAATTTAAACTATGTTCCTTTTTACGAATTAATAAGAAACTTGAACTCAACAATTTTAATTAGTAGCTTAATTAAAAATTTATTACCATATTATGAATTCAGTTACCTCGCTGCCTCGACCTTCCAAAGCAACCCAGTCAAATCCCCCGACTTCACCGACGAACGTAACCCTCACCGTGAGCCGCTGTCATCCCCCTTCACCTCCTGCGCGTGAGAGTGCCTCGACATCGTGTACATCGAAATGCGGCAGCAAAAACAACACCGACCCTACCTCGTGACTTCCCCCTTTCCTCATGCCTTCGATTAGCTAGAAAACGATCGGAATTGCCGCCTCTCCTTCCCAACCACAACCTACCACCTCGAAAAGCCTCCTCGAGTTAAACACAGCCCCATTGTTCACTAATTTTCCCCATGATATCCAAAACCCAACGAAAGTGAACGCGACCCCCGCCACAGCACAGCGTTGCCGCGCGCTTCATATGCGCTTCGATTTCCAACGTGTGTGCGCCTCCTCCCTAACGCGGTTCGACTTCATGATATCTTTTATTTAATTTTTCCCGCAACACACGTTTTTTTTCGATTTCATTATGAGTTGAAGAACGAAGGAGTTGGGTTAATAAGTGCGAACCGAAGGAATGTGAAGGGAAGAGATCGTGGTTTAAATTGAAGAACAGCCGGAAAGAAATGACGTGATCTTTTTTTGAAATGAAAGGTTGCGTGAAGGAGAGGGGAAAACGCGCTTAAATGTCTTGTTGAAAGGAGAATATGGCTGATTTATTTAAACAAGAATTTAAAATATTATTATTCAATTTTGAATATCTTGTTTAAACCAACTTAAAATTATAGGCTCCTATCGAGGCGTGCCGCTAGGCGTCCATAATGTTATACCCATATTCCGAACGCAATGGAAAAGGTTTCGAGTCCAAATTCGATTGTATGGAGAAGATAGCTTTTTGGACTCGACTATTATATTTAATTCTCGATATAAATTTCAACGCATTTATATCTCGTACGGCTAAACGATAACTCCAAAAGCTATGAAATTTGAAATTCGATAATAATAAAATATTTTGGATCTGAAGGAACTAGTTTCATCAAATTCCGAAACTATGCCCTGGATCGTAACTTTTAATCACAATTTAAACAAGCTATTTTCAAAATTGAACAGATCACTTTCAAATTCAATTTTAAAAATTTTATTATCCCCGTTATTATAAATATAAAATTTACATGCCCTTAAATTATTTTTATCGAGCTTAAAACTCAAGGTACAAAAATTCAACCAATATTCAGTTATAAAATTCAATAATTAAATTATCTAGTAAATTGCTATATTTAAATTCTGAATTTATTTTATAAACAAAAACACAAATTTTCGTATTCAAATTCAATATTTAAAACCATTTAAATATTCCAAAATCGAGCGACGAAAAATCCGGGTCGTTACAAAATTCATATCAGTACCGACCTGAAATCTTGAGTGACGGTTGTGCCATCTTCCTCTACCACACCACTTTGCTTAGATCTATTAAGTTCCGAGCATTTTCTCCTTAAAGTCATGTTGTTTCCGAGAGGTTTCGACTTCTCTAGTACTTGTCTTTTTTCCTTCAGAGCTTCTTTGGAGTTTTCACCCATTCCTCCAAAAAATGTGCCTCGAGACGATTACTTTACTAGTAGTCCATAAGCCACGGTCCCAAAGATTTATACGATGTGCAAAAAGTGCTAGTTACCAACCTAAAAGAGGTCAATACCAACTTGTGTCCTTGGCTCCAACTATTCTCTAAACTTTTAAACCACTTTCTATTGCCCTTCCAAGCACATTCCCAAGTCCTCGAACCGTCTCGTCTTTATCCTAATGTCCAGATTCATTTGAAAGCTGCTTGGTTTAAAACCCGATTCTATGACGTTTCCTATCTTTGGGAAATAACAATTTGGATGTTCACATCCTAACGACGTTGACCTTGTCAATAATCAGGTGTAATGGATATTATCCATTGATTTCCACTACTCAACCTTGGCCAAGCATGTCCTGCAAGGCCGTGAGTGTGATCTTTCCTTCCATAATTCTATTACATATCGAGTCATGTCTTCAGGACTTGGTGTTCTGGATGCCAGAATATGGGCATCATTCCTTGGCCTAGCTTGCCTTCGAGCATCAGTCGAAGGTTAATGGTGTAGGGAAATTATCCTATTTCCCCCAGTTCGATTACAATCTCCCAATCCTGATCCTGGACTAGAGGAGTTCGATGTTACCTATTTTCGAGTTTAGCCTTCCAACCTCACCTGATTCCGGGCATTGATTAAAAGAATTCATCGACCATCATGCGCAATCGTGAAAATCTTGGTCATCGTCAATTCTTAAGTTCGAGAACCAGTGCTTTGGATGCCTATCTCTAGGCACCCTCTCTCAGTCTCACCAATCTCTAGGTGTCGATCAAGAGTGTCCACTAATCATCCTCGCTCATCCTCAGCTAAGTGCATCCTACCAAACCGCAAGTGTGGTCATTAAAATCCTATAAGCATATCAGTTTCTATCTCTGGAAATTAGCGCTTTTACTACCAGATTCTTGATATTCCTTATTAACCTTGCCTAATTCTGGGCAATGGTCAATACCAGAGGGATATGGTCAAATTATCTAATTGACCCTTGTGATTATACTCCTTTGTCCGGATCCTAGACTAAAGGAGTCTGTACCTGTCTCCAAGTACTTAATTGCACCACTAATTACACAGCATAGGGTTTTTCTAACAAGAACACGGTTCCATTGGTTCAAGAAGCTAAATTTTATAAATAGACAAAAACATGGCAAGTCCTGCCTTATTACATTGCCCCTAGAATCCTTAGGTGGCCTATTTGCAGAAAATAAAATAAATTAAAATAAGTGAAATAGCATCATAACAAGTCGATATTCCATACCCGTGGGATTGTGATCCCACCAATAGTCGCCATCCAACACAATGGGTCACTCCAGACCTGAACTGTGCCCTTTCCCTTCCTTACGCTGCTTTTCCTCTCTGAGATCGGCAACATAACATTTTCTACTAGTACTATGGTTATCGCCGATCGATCCAACCCTATTATCCATGGGGAACTTCATCATCAGACACTAGGGTGCTAGTGCTATCCTGAAATTAGCAAGGGTTGGTCGGCGCAAAAAGGCGTTCCAGGCTGAATGCACATCCACAATGACAAATTTTTGAACCCGCACTATCCTGCGGTCTCCATCTCCTAGTTTCATGGAAAAAATAAATTATTCTGATAGGTTGCTTTGCCTTGATCATAAATATTTGAATCTTAGATTTACATGGCTTAACATCCCTCATACTTATCCTCATCTGATCAAATGTTTTTTTGAATAAAATATTCATCGAACTTCTACTATCCACCAAGACCGGTGCGCCGTAGTTGGGCTAACAACATCCATGGGATCGAAGGTTGGGGCTTCTACCCCATCGGAATCCCAATTCCAAAACACAAACATCGTCATTCATCAATCTTTGCTACTTAGCCAGAGCTCCATCTTCAATGGTGAAGCAGCTCTCATGTGGTACGTGCCTTAATGAACTCATGCACCATTCCATTTTATTCCAGTTTTTCTTTGTTGGATGAGGTCCTCCAATTATGGTATTTATAACTATCCTTCCATCAATATGCCTAGACCCCTCTCCACTTGGTCTAGACAGGTTCCCTTGGGCATTCGGTTCTTGGGGTCTAGCATTTTTTCCATCATCCTAGGGCTCTCTTACATACTGCTGTAATTCTTTTCCTTATTAATTCTGTAGTAAAATCTCTAAGATACCGGCACTCGTTCATGTTATGCCCATGAGTTTCATGGAACTGATAGAACTTTCCTAAGCGCCTTTTTTTATTAACTACCTCCCTCATAGGCGGCTTCTTATTACTTTCTGTGCCTTGCGTGGAAAGGTATGTTTTTAGGTACATCGTTCGGAGGCATATATTCATCTGGCCTCATAATCCTTGGGCAATTTTTGGCTTCATTCCGCCAACCTCCGGCGCCCTGATTTCACTTTCTTCGATTATCTGAATCGACAATATTCATAGCCACATTACGGGAGCTTTCTCGGTCTTCTTAATCACTATAGTAATCTGAATTACTTCCTTCGACTGTCCGCCACCACTCTTCCCAGCAACCTGACTCACTTCTTGCAAACACAAGAATTGGTTAGCTTTCCATGGAACTCTTCCATAATTGTCGGCTGCTTCATTCTCAGCCATTTCCCAAAGTCCATGTTCGAATGTATGCCCCAGACTAATGTCATCAATAACATACTTTTATTGGGAATATTAACTTCAGTAACTACAATATTAAACCTATTCAAAAAATCTTCAATGACTCTTGAGGTCCCTAAGAAAGGCTCAATAAGGGCTCACATCCTTAAGTCGAGCGGTGTGGAGCCTGAACTGCTCTAAAAACTTCTTTGTTGACTCATCAAAAGTCAAGATGGATTTTGGAGGGTCGAGTAAACCACATTGATGCAACTCCATTTAGAAAAATAGGGAAACATCTGCATCAAACTGCATTTGTTGCCCTAGAACCATCCATATGCCATCCATACTTAAACAAATGTTGTCTGCGATCGGTAGTCCCATTATACGATGACATCATAGGCATAATAAACTTCCTAGGATAATACTCCCTTAGGATATTCTCTTGAATGGAGTTCTACTAGGCGCAGAAATCCAATCCTCGTTCTTTCTCCACTTATTTTCCTCCAACGACAGCTTGATCGTATCTGTTATATGCTCATCACTAGCCTAGTTCTCCGAAGGGCGCCTATCAAGGGCTACACCGAATGTATGACTCTGCAAACGGTCTCAATTTTCTCATTGACTCTAGGTTCTCCATTCTTTGGGAGAACCATTCCTTCAGTTCTTCTTCGACACCTAATTGGCTCTATAGTAGTTTGAACACTTATATCACGAGCTACAACATTCGGTCCTTCATCATCACCAGCATGCTGTAAATCATCCCCAGAATCCGACAGGTTGATGGCCTCGACTTCCTATCCCTCTAAGGACCTCGGATTCAGATCGATACCGACCGGATTGTGATCGGTACCGATTTGAATCCCCTTCATAGGGGATCTTCCAATCCCTCCAGCACTTTTTCCTACTGCTCCAGTATTCCTTTTCTTCTACTTTATTTTCATACCTTCTATTTTAATCAAAAGTAGACGAATTATCCTCCTCAAATCTAGCTGGTGATGCCTCTCTCCCACTCCTCCTAATCCTTTATGGCTGTTGGATCAGCAAGGCTATGTCGACATCCATTTTGTCCAATAGAGCCTTTTGAAAATCTACCATCTTTTGATTTAACTTCACAAGTATCTTATCAAAACCCATTCTTGTGACCATCTCTTGAGGGGCCAAATGGTCCTACCAATGTTGTTGTCGATTGGTTGCTAACTTCAGTATAGTGAGAAGCACCTTCATCTATACCATCCACTACTCCAAATCTACCAGTCTTCCTTGATGGTGCCATTAATTCCAATCTAAAATTCCTTCAAGATTTTAACAGAAAATCTTCTAGATCTAACCTAATTCCTTTAAGCTTTTGATAGAAAACCTTCTAGATCTAACCTTAGGACACTCCAATCCACAATAGATAGATATATAGATCTACGCCTGAGAAATGCCTTTCTTAGAGAAAGCACAAAAGTTGTTAAACCAAAAAATGGCATAACACCCAAAAAAAATAAAGACAGGGATCTAGCAAAAAAAAGTAACAAAGACACCGAGAATTTTTATAGTGGTGTGGAAAATCTAAGGCCTATGTCCACTTTAATGTTATTACTTATAGATCTTAGTCATAAGTACAAGGGATTTCGAGTTCTAACAGCCTAGAATAGCAAAAGGTAACTTCCTTTGTGACTAGGGTCATGTAGAGAGAGAGAGAGAGAGAGTGGAGACGATAAAGTGCCAAAAAGTCCTTTCTGAGTTACTATATACTTGTTAGTTATAGGGAAATCATCTAACGGAATTGCCAAATCTTGATATACCAAGTTTAGTTTCATATCTAAGAATGTAGGAGAGGGACGAAGTCCCCCAAGCCTAAAATTCATAACCGTAATGACCTAAAGTTGTTGGTACCAACCTGAATTCTTAAGTGTTGGTTGTGCCATTTTCCTTTACTCTACCGTTTTGTTTAGATCCATCAAGTTCGAAGCACTTTTGCCTTACAAATCATGTTGTTTTTGAGAGGTTTTGAAATCTCAAATACTTGTCTTCTTTCCTTCAGAGCTTCCTTAGAGTTGTTCACACATTCGTTCAAAAATGTGCCTCAAGTCGATTACTTCTACTAGTAGTCCATAAGCATAGTCCCAAAGATTCATACGATGTACAAAAAACGCTCGGTACAGACCTATGTCCTTGGCTTCAAGTATTCTCCAAACTTTTAAACCATTTTCTATTGCCTTTCCAAGCATATTCCAAAGCCCTCGAACCATCTCGTCTTCATCTAAATGTCCAAATTCATTTGAAAGTCGCTTGGTCTAAAACCTGGATAACATATACCGTATAACATTTCTTAGTGGAAGCATCAAGTTATGAAAATTGTTTTCGTAAATAAACCAAATGTTATTTATGAAATAATATCCGCTTTCAATATTGACTGAAAATAGATATAATTTTATTTTCATATTAGAATTTTCAATATTCATTCTAAAATAATGGTATTTATAACAAAAGGTGATGCATTAGAAAATACAAATGTATAGGAAAATTTTATAATATATTTGGAATTATGGTCTAAGCCAAAGTTTTGAGAAATAATTCTTTAATTATATGTATGAATCATATGATACCGGTGAACTGTATCCCAAACGATTAACAGTAAAGCACCCATTCAGTGGGAGTGATATAAGAGTCGATGAACTCTTCATATTGATGCATATAGATGTATGCAATCGTAAGTCTAACGATACCAAAATAGTTTCATATACTTCATTAAATTCACCAATGAATTACCACCAATCAAACATGTGTATTTGGTACATTTGTAGTATATCTATGATAAGTTCATAAAATATAAAACAAAAGTAAATAACATAACGTGCAAAAGAAAACAAAAGAATTCAAATTGATCTAGGTGAGTATATTGGAAAGCAGCTCCAAATTTTCCTAAAAACGAATAAGATTCAATTTCAAAAGTCACACCTTCCTATGATCATAATGATGTATCGAAAACGAGTAATCAGACTTTGTTGGACAAAGTACGATTAATGATTAGCAAAGTTGATTTAACTTCTTTCTATAAGAATGTGTACCTAAGAGCAATTACATAAGTTTAAATTTATTTCATACATAGCATGTTTATAAAACCATATAAGATAAGAGTTGATGATACAACCCCTGCATATCCTTGGTCAAGGAGTTGAACGTTGTGTAAGTCAAAATTAGTAAGGGTTCCTGTATGGACCGCCCCAATTGAGTTTAGGACCGATCAGTATTGATTGACAAATTTATGTTATGAACATAAGTTTTCGAAACTTAAAAACCAAATCAGTTTTATACATATGCATAGGCAATTCATTAAATGTTTATGAATAAATATTCCATTGCACTGAGAAATAATTGTTGTTTTAAGAAACACCAACTTCATAATGTAGGAATTTCTTTTAGAAATTACTAATAGTAAAATGAATTTGAATACGGTCCAAAGATAAAACTGATTGCAAAGAATGAAATGAAATTGACCGAGCCTAAACAGACACAACTAATTATAATGTCAAATAAGAACTCTCACTCATTAAAGAGAAACTGTGATTTTTTTATTAATGTTAAGAAAAGAATTTCCTCAGTTGTCAATGAACCATTAAGAGCATTGACTCAACCATATGGCATGGTGCATAAATTCAGAATGGATTCCAAGTACATTATCAAAATATGATTTGATAGTTGTAGATATTAACCACTGACTATACAAGTATCTCCAAGAAGAAGACCAATGCAGTTGGAATATGGTAAGCTACGTTGATAGAATAACATCGTAAATTTCAATTATTGAAATTAATGTAATAGATTCATAGTTTAACATACTTAAGTTAATTTGGATTTTACTCGTAAAATTATCCCTTAATATGATTTTGAGTTTTTATATATGTACGTTCAAACAAAAATGTTGAATAATGATTTAGAATATGTTGTTTGCACTTAATAACTAAAATGTCTTAAAGTCAGTGGAAGAGATTCTAAGTTTATGGGTTGCTGGATAGGATCCAAGAACTGATATGAAAATATCATTTAATAAGCATTAGAGTTGAGCAAATATTTTGATAGAAAAATCAAATAGTTTGAGTTTCAATCAAAATGCAGAAGCAGCATGTGTCTATAATAAAGCACTATAAATGCACTAAATATTTCTAAAACTATAAGTAAATAAAAAACTTATGATTGTCAATGATGTACTCATGTTAAAATCATTTTAGATTGGTTATTTAATTCTTGATATTGGATTTGAATTGACGCCTTTTGTAATTGGTATAAAAGAATGTTGAGATTGTCCCAAAATGATATATACAGACACCATACAAAAATGTTTAATATGGATCATTTAAGATGGATTTCTTATGCATTAGCAATAGGAATTATATTACATGTTGCATTGTCAATGGTATTGCATTTCACTTATGTATTTGATACATAGAGCAAATATCGAATTTGGGTTAAGGTCACTAAATGACAGTTTATAGTGTTCTCGAGTATCCATGAAATCCTAGAATAATGAACTCCTTATAAAGGAGTGCACAGACTCGAACTTCGTAAGTGATATCGAGCATAATATGTCAACCCTAAATTCATGTTCAATCTTAATTTAAGAACTTTAAGTTAGAAATGTTCCAAACAATGAGTATTAATTGATTCAACCAAAGGCAAAGTACATTGCCATGAATACCACTGCAATAAAAGAAGTATAAATAAATGCACAAATTTATAACTGAGATGGGATGGTTCCAAATATTGATAATTCCAAGACATTGTTATATGATAACAATGGTACGATACGGTTTGTAAAAAAAAATAAAGCTCACAAAGGGTTGAACAACATACTCTGAAGGGTTCCACATAATAAAGGTGGTTCAACTTCAAAAAGGGTTAATTGACAAAGTAGATAATTAAGACTTTATAGGATACATGTTCACTAGGGGACAGGCCTGGTTGGTTTTTGAGAAGAACGATTAAAGGAATTGGAATAAGACTTCATAATTGACCCTAAGTGAAAACGAAAGATTGGTAGAGTTAAGGGTATGCCCTAGGGCAAGTATGAAATTTGTTACGTATATCTAACTCGATAACCAATCTTGCTCATAATAAATGTGTTTGATTGTTATATTATGATCTAACTAATCAAGTAATTAATTTAAAGTATATTACATAGAAAATTATTAAATGATATGTTATGTGATAATAATTACAATGCATTATAATCACGAGAATTTTAACACAATAAAAATAACATATTGTTCTAAATATTTCTAGTCAAGATGTTTCGAGAAAGAAAATCGATTCATCTATTTATAAAGTTAGTAACACTCTCTAAATGTAGAAAAGCGTATTATTCATAGCTACGGGGGGCACTAAGAGATTGTACCGATAGATATTGGATAACTATGGAATGACTTGCTTAAGAATTTTCTACTGGTTAATAAAACTAAAGCCAAATAGAGAATCTCTAAATAAAGATGTTACACCCCTCGAATTGAGAATATCGTAAAGCTTAATATGAACACTCTACTTTGATTATAGTTAAGTCATGGCATAACGATCCATCCAGTGACTATAGTTGGGTCTGAGTTAAAGCATTAGAAGTGAAACACTATTCGATAAAGAATTTGTCTCCTCGGTTATAAGGGGTTATCACCACAGTTAATTATAGCCAACTCAAGTCAAAGTCTCTACCTAGAGCATGCGATTAATATTAATTGTTATAATTGTACTAAAGATTTTTTACTTGGACTAATCAAGTTGAATGTGGACGATATTGGAATTTTGACCAAACCCAAATTCCATAAGTCCTAAAGCGATATAGTTTTGACGAAATGAATTCATGTAAATGATCATTCCTACCAGGTACCGCTTATAATTGTAAAATTGGATTTACACCAAAAATACGTGTAAGCGATAAATTAAGTCAAAATGTCATGTCATTAGCTAAGGTGGTGTATGAACATTAATATTTGAATTGTTCAATATTAATCGCTGATTGAATTTACACATTAGAGTCACATAACCGTAATGATGAATACTCCAAAAAATCATATGATTTAGTTAATTTATAAGTATTATAAATTAATTAAATTGATTAATATTTATTAAATATTAATTTTTATATTTTATTTTATTTGATGTTTGAATGGCATTAGTACTTAGTGAAAAGCATATATATATAAGTTATGTATACGCATATCGGTATATTACATCGATAAAATATTTCAATTTGATTTAAAGCAATTAATTACTACTGGTTTTAGAAATTTTGAAAGCCTTTATAGGCCCAATAGATCCGAAAATAAGGACTTTTTTGAAAATCTGCCTATTTCACCCACTTTCGACTGGCTAGGTTTCATCATTTACGTTTCGAAAATTATTTCAAATCGAATGATTCATAAAATTTCAGTAATACTTTCTTTTTGTTCCCCGCGTATGCTCTTTTGTATACGTTATAGGTATAAGGGGAAGTGTTGGAGAAATTTTGTTTAATCGTTTGAGTTAAAATGATATACGAAATGTAAATATTATTCGTCAGTAATGAAAAGTTGGATGACCATCCATTTAAAAAAGGTGTAGAAATCTTTAGCTATGACTTTGAAATTATTTGTAAAAACCTATTGTTATGAATTGTTTGTGAAATATAAGATACGGTACCTTTAATTAGAAAAATAACGAATGGTGTTAGTAAAAAATTTAATGATATTAATGATAAAAGAATAATAATGAATTGAGTGCTTTGTTCCAATAAAATACCACTCTTACTATAAAAAATAAATAATGAATGGTATTATATTAATATAAAATAATAATATTTTGTATTATTAATATAATAATAATATGGTATTCATTAATTAAAAACAATATGGTATTAACAGTTAATGACCACTAGCTCGAGTGGTAAGGTCTCTAAATTGTGTTTTGGAGATTTTGGGTTCGATCCTCTGTGACACCAAAATGAATGTTTTGCTTAAAATTAAGTATCACTCTTGTTGTTAAAAAGTATGGAAAAAACAATGAATGGTATTATTAACTAAAATTAATAAAGTATGGTATTAATAATGAAAAATAATAATACTTCATATTATTGATAAAATAATGATAATTGATGGTATTATTTACAAAAAATGTAATAAAAATACAGTATTGATAAGAAAAAGTAACAATGAATGGCATTATTGATTAATAAAAATAATGTATGGTATTAATAATAGAAAATAATAATAATATACCGCATTACTGATGGTATTAGCAATGATGAATGATATGATTATTATTAATGAAGAATAAAAAACTATTATTATTAGTGAAAAATAATAATATACGATAGTAATAATAAAAATTAACAATATATGGTTGGTATATGATAATAATATACGGTATTATTAACAATGTTTGGTTTTATTTATTAAAAAAAGAATAATATACTATGGTGTAAAAAAAGTTTTCACATGTATAGTAGAAGATCGGTTATTTGGAAGTTTGAAATTAGATGTACGACCATGTAGGTAAAAGAAGAACGATAAAGTTGCACTTAAGAAATAGTATGGAAGTATTCATGAAAATAACGTCGCATGATAAAACAAATATACGATGCCCGTGTTCGAAATTGTAACAAACCGAAGATTTTCGACCTCAAAAATCGACATCTATATGTCCACTGTATAGACTGCCGAGTAGTCGAGTGCCGGAAATACCAGTTTATTAGGGTGAAGAAGGTAGAAGAAAAGAGAAACAATAACATAGAATCTCACAATCGCCGGGGAACAAAATATTATGTGTGTGTGTGTGTATAACAACAGATTTTTATACAAAAGAATCTGTAATTGTTTAATACTCACAATCATCAGAGTATAAAAATCATTACATCAAATCTGGATAGTTATAGCAACTTGTCCTCATATAGCGGAAATATGCAAGTACGTGACATACGTCTGAACTCCTCTAGCTCGTCTTCTGAGCTCCATAGCATTTAACCTGAATCTGTAATACTCGGTCTGACCCGAGCATTATAATAAAATAATAGCCGAGTCAGTCTGGAAAACCAACATGAGAAAACACACACAAATTGAATTATTAACTTCTCGAAATCCTTTGAAAAACAAAGGTATCTCGTAAGACCACGTCACAAATAAACACAAAGTGTTTTTACCTTACGATAACCAAAAATTTTTTTATCAAAATCACCTGATATTATAATAGTGCCTATAGAAAGTAAACAGAATATAGCTAAAATGCTTGCATCTCACGTTCCAGCATAGTTGGGCACAATCAAAATCGTACGCGCTTATTGGAGAATGGATTCCATTAAATGACTGTGCTACTAGGGTACCGCCCGTCACAGTACACCTCTAGAACAATGTACCGAGGACCGCTCCGGGATCCCCTGCTACACAAGACCGGACTAACCCTTAAACTGGATAGCCCGAATAAGAATACCGGGGTCAGCAACTGCCACACAGCCGAATAAAAGGGACTCTAGATAGGGGTAACCTTACTCTACTTGGGTGCTACCCACTTAGCCTTGCTGCATCTCCCATGTTTCAGTCTTTCCCGGTTGATAAGGCTCGAGGCTAAGCATTACCTTTTAAACAACACATTCACTTAGAATGCTAATCGTCCTCCAATGATGATGTTCTAATAGCATTCGTCCATACAAGTAGTCCTGGGTCTGGACAAACTGAATCACCGTCTTCATAATCTTCACGGTATTCATTTGTTACGTTCAAACCGGATCGAAGTGGTTTTCGGATAATTAAATCTGATCCCGGTCTCTTCGAAACGATTAACGAAATTGGCCAAAATTCGATAGTCGGTTATTTAACTATCAATACACATCCATAACAATCACCAGGCCTCATTATCCATTTTTTTCCAAAATTTATCTCAAAATATTTCTATAAGAAATTACTTTCAATTCCTCAATATTTGAAAACAGTTTTCGAACCCTTTATTTTCACGAAACATTTCCGACCGCTCCCAATACTTAGAATATTTTTCCCACTTTATTTTGACATTCAACAGTTAGAAATATTCCTTTTATTTCCCTTTTTCTTTTCTCAAAAATCATTTATAACTTTATTTGTAAACTTCCCAACTCGTTTCAAATAACTTCTATAAATTTTGGAATTTCCCTAATTCATCCCTTTAATATTTTTAGAATCAATTATACTAGCTTGTAATTCAAATTTATCTTCTACTTCTTTTTAATGAGTTCGCTTCCATTTCGAAGCCTGCTATTATTTAACTATTTCGGAATTTTCTAACTTTTTCCAACCTTTGCTTTAAGAATTCTCTTATAAGTCCAATCTATTTAATAACCCTTTCCAACTCTCGAGAAGATTAATAAATAAATTTTAACCCTTTAAAAACTGTATATATACACACACATATACATATGTAAATTGAGGAAAAAAAGTATTTTAAAGAAAATAATAATAATAATTTATTTTAATGACATATTCAAATAATTGTTCAAAATATTGAAATACTCTTTATGATATCACTTTCAAAGCGGGTTTTTGAAAATTAGATTTCCATTAAAATAAATATTAAGTATTTAAAAATTCACTTTTGAAATATTCAATACTAACTAACTTTAAAATTTACATAGTTTAATAAATTAAAGATTTCTTTTTAAACTTTAAAACTTAACTTATCGTTAAAAAAATATTTTTAAATCCGGGTAACTAAATTTTCAATTTATCAACCCTCTTGATTTCATCACATTTTTCCCCATTCCGGTCTTCTTGACCATCTTCATTTTAAAAATAGTATCTACTATTTTTCTCACCCTATTTCCATATTTCAATTATAAATTGTCCCCGTAAATTTATATCCCAAAACTTATCGTCCAATATCACTTCCCTTTTATTTATAAACTCCGTTTATAAATTATTATAACTCCTTTGAGTTATCTAAAAATAAATCTCATTTATAAAATTCATTTTAAAAATTCAATTCCTTTAAAATTCAATTTATTTTTGCCAATGTAACGTTTCGGATTTTGCCCGCTCAAAAATCGACATCCATACTTCATATCGTATTCGAATGCCATAGATTTGACCGTTCAAATCCGATTCGCCGGAGCTTATAACAATCATTAAGTAAACAACATAGCGGAATAAAAGAATAATACATTGATATACAGCTTTGATACAATATCTGATACAACAGATGATCCAATAGATATCAATATACATCAGAGATATGATACAATAGAATAGCAGCGGAAAGAAAATAGATAACATCTAGCATATGGAACAAATAACTCTGAGATAATCTTCAAGGAAGAACTTCGAAAATAACTGCAACTCCATTTCCAAGAATCAATCCAGCAAAAGCTCGAACTTCCCATAACGATGCCCAAAGCTTAGCAAGACTGGTGTGATCTAAAGACTGAACTAGCTCCAGATAATCTACTACATCTGACTATCTGAAAAACCCAACTCTAGACTGCTCGTGTAGAAAAATTTTGAGCACCCAGAGTTTAGGAAAGAAACAATAAACTCCGGATCAGTCGTGGGACTGGTGTGAGCAACAAAAACAGTTTATCTTTTATTCAAAATCAAATAGAGGAATATTTTTAAAGTCAATTCGCAATGCTTTTAAAAATGAGACTACCATAAGGCCTCCCGCACACACACACAATGCAAACGCAGAATCGGAGAAGATTTCTCCTTATGATAGTCAAAGATGCTTGATACGCATTAAAAAGAACATTTGATATTATTACTAGTGCATAGTGTAGTAAAAATCATTTCGAAAGTAAAGATATAAATCTTAGCCAACATAGACATTTCGAACTATGCCTACTATAGCTACCATCCAAACAGTGTTGCGACACCATAAGTGAATGATAGGTTCTACAACTAATACCGTACAAGTTTCGTATTGTTTCTTTGGATTTCCAACAAATGGTCAGGCCAAGGAACTTCCCATTGCCACATGAGAATGTCTCTGGAAGGACATTCCCGAGAACCAAACCGGAACTCTGCCAACACAAGGCCGGGTTACCCCTAACTGGGTAACTACTGACACGAGCACGCCATTCCCCGATCGTAAACGACCTTTCTCACGGGATCCCGATAACCAACAACCACAAAGTAATAAATTCGCGGTAACCACATAGGTTAAATATCTGGGCTCCATACCATGATACCACCTCTATCCAGAAGGAAATGTACATACCCTAAAGGGAGCTACCCCTCATAACCTTGCCGCATCTTTCCTGTTTTGACCATTTCCGGGGTGTGAGGCTCGACGAAGTCTCGTCCACAAAAACATACTTTATACAAAAGCCATGCTTTGGGTCAACAAATGATCATAGAAATGATCACAAAGATAGACGATCAAATAAATGATCCTATCACAAATAATCAACACAATGATCATTTACAGCAACACTCAGCATGTCACATTACCAAATTGGGAATACATCGCTGATAACATTCAACTACATAACCTCTGAGCTCGTATGTCTCAGAGAAGGGTGTTAAGCTAAGAGAATAAATTCTCCGCCACCAACAGAAATATATTTGAAAGAAATCGGCTTTATATCTCAATTTGTAATGTCAGACATACTATCCATACAAGTCTGTTCCGGGCTCGAACAGAACCGAAGGCACTTACAAAGAAGTCCTTGCAATCCGGATATTCACTAATCACGTTCGGACTTCCCATCACAGATGGAGTCTCTATACCGGGGACCAGTCGATGCAAAGACATTCGACGAGTTGTCCTTTCGCTTTCAAAAAATATCTGGTCTTCAACACCGGTCTTCAAATGCTATCCATAACGACATATCACATATTCGGAATGGGATATATGACACAAAGGTCCTCTCCCGGCTAAACCGAACAGTGAGCGCAGTATTTCAAAAACATATGGACATTGGGATTTCAATTAAGTCACAACTTATTACCCAAAACTTTTCTTCAAATGGTTTAACAAATCACCATTTCAAATCTTTTAAACAAAAGGATTCATTTTCACAACCTTTAACGGTTTAAACAATTTTCACAATTTAATCTTTTAAACAAAAGATTCATTCACAGATTTTCCAAATCAATTTTTATTTCAATTTGATTAACTCGTTAAATCTTTAAATCAAAGATTTAACTTATAGCCTTCAAAACAATTTCATTTCAATTTGATTTAAACAAATCATCAATTTAAATCTGTTAAAAATAAACAGATTTAATTCATAGCTTTCAAAAAGAATTCATTCATAACTTAGGAAAATCATTTCTCTATTCAATCTTGAAATTCCCCTAATTAACTGGAATCTCAGTTCTTATCTAAAAGTGTTTATCATTTGAAAACAACAGTTTTCATTTTGGAAATCTGATTCATTTATACAAGTTGAAATCCCTGGGTTAAATTCAAATTCCCAAAAAAAATACTTTAAAAATGATTTAACTCATAATGACTAGTATAATATCATTAATCCCTAGTTTCAAATTACAGAATTCAATTCCAAATATCGAATTCAAATTCAAATTGAATTATTTAAATTTCAAAACTTAATCAAGTAAATTAAAATAAATTTTAACTTGAAATTTCATTCCAAAAGCTTTTCACATTTATTCCGATTCCATTTCCAAAACATTTGAATTTAAATATTCAACTTTAAAAATCATTTTAAAGTCATTTTAAAATCTGTGACTTAATCGATTTCCTCGTGAAATCCATAATTGTGTGTGTATGGTGTGGTCCAGGGGTTTAACACAATAGTGCAACATCATTCAATCATCACAGATTAAAACACAGAAATATAGTTGATAAGCGATATAAAGTATAACGCTTATCTTCCATTCACAATTCACGGATAATATGCAGATGTATCATCAGTAAATGAATAAAATACTCAGTTCATTCCACAGAACAAAATGTCACAGATCAGTTAGGGCAATCAATTCAAGGCATCACATATAATACGATCATCCATAAGTAAGGTCAAGCATTTAATAATTATTTATAAGTAGGATTAACTAATCGTTAAATCCAAATTAATTCAATTTTATTTCCAATTAAATTTATTTACTTATGAATTGATTATCCAATTCTGATTTATTAATTACGAATCATTTGATATAAATTAATTTATCAAACACTTTAATTAATTAATTAAATCAACATTTTAAACCAATTACATAATTAATTAACTCCTTAATTAATTATTTCAAGAAATTAAAACTTTAAATTCTTACCATAAGGTGATTACAATTACTCAATTTCATAAATGATCATGAATTAATTAGTCTAATTAATTGTTAAAATTAATCTCATAAATTAATTATTTAAATGATCTTAGTTAATGACCATCATTAACAAATAACAATTCTTTAATTACTTTCCGAATTAATATCTACTTATAAATTAATCTAAATCATTAATTTATAAATTAAATAATTGAGTCATTCCTTAATTATCTTATTCATTAAATCATTTTAATATCTTAATTATTTCTAAGGTAATTCATTTCTATGTAAATAACTTCATTGATATTAAAGTGTATTTAAAACATTACATTTCTAATTTAGATTCAAATTTCATTTTGGATTTAAGGTTCACAAAGATAAAACGTTAACCAAATTTACCTATCAATTTATAGATCTATATAAGAAATTTTTTTTTTACTAAATTACTTAAATTTTTAATTGAAATCTTAAGCTTTAAAATACATTACTTTTTTTCTTGCAAATTCAAGTTAAAACAAGTTATTTAACTTGTCATTCAAACCCTTTTGTTTATAAAAGAACTTAATCAAGTCCAGTTCCAAAGTTTATTTGAAAGCAAATACTTAAAAAAAACTATTTGATTTAAACTTGTGAAACACCCAGATTTTTTTTTTAAAAAACTGATTTAAATTACGATTTAAATTCAAGAACTTGAATCCATCACTTAGGATTTTACTTTTAAATAAAATACTGTAGTTTGAAGAAACCCAAGCCTTCCCCTGTTATTTACGCAACCTCCTTCTTCTTCTTCTTGTTTTTTTTCTTTTATTTCTACAGCAAGTCAAGTTTAAATTTAAATACCAATTCAAAGCATCAGCGAACCCGGAGACAACACGAGCCTATCAACCATTTTCTCAGGTTTTACTCAGGGTCCTTCTTCTCCCAACAACCCAACAGTTAAACCCAAACAATACACCGTGACACTGTGCACGTGCACCACCATCGGGGCAACTCCGATGAACTCCCTCATCGCCAGCAAATCGCATACCACCCCTACATTTGATTACCATCCACGTGAACATCGTTGTTCTTCGAAAAACGAATTCGACCTAAAACTTAAAACCTGGAAACGCTCGAACCCATCTCCTCCCATACTTGTCAACAGCGCGCCCTCGCTCCTCCGACCACCAGAGAATCACCACCACCGGCCACGACTTCGCCTACCATCCCTCTATGCATTCCCAAACCCACGTTGAACTCGACGCCTTGTGGCGTTCGAACAGACCAAAAAAAACTCCACTCAGCTAAAACTAGGTTTAGAAAATAAAACTAGCCACCATTGTCACCTTCGGCTACTGATCAACTTCCTGCCAATTTTCCTGGCCTCACCGTTCACTTCTCTTCCTCCAGAAGAAACTCCAACCTCACCAATCCCAGAGATCACCAGATTTACACATATTTACGTTTTCAGTTCAACAATGAACTGCTCCCTGCCTACTCAACTAAAACACGCCATTTTAGTTTTAAAATTCATATTTTTTGTTGAGGAGTCAATTTACATCCCTGAATTTAAAAATCAAGATGTTTGAATTTTTGACTTATATTAAGTTCATACTGTGATGTTGTATTTCCAGAACGATACTACTTTGTTTTTAACTTAAACAAGTTTTTAAATTAAACTCTATGGTTTAACTAACATGTTTCATTTAATACTTAAACCCAAATATAGATTGGATCAAGAGATATTGATTTTCAAATAAGTCTTTAGCTTGAAATTTTGGTAACAGAATGTTACAGGGAATGCAAATACACATATACACACATTCATATACCAATATACAGAGAGGTTGCCAAACATTTATATATATAGGAAGCACATACTTTCCAGACCACTACATAAACAAGAGTCTACTCAAAGATTTTTAAAAGTGTAAGGTTACTCACATGGCTGATGAAGCAGAAATAAAAACTTGATAGACAAAGAAGCAATCCAATTTGTATTTTTAGCTGCCTGAAGTTTTAAATAGTTTGAATTTTTGTTTAAGTGTGAATATGATATTTGCTTCATATTTTCTGCTCAGCTGGAATGGAACGACATTGAAATGAGGAGAGGATGTATATATGGAAATGAGGCTTACAGGTGATGATATTACTCTGTACAGGGTAATGTATTTTTTTTGTACAAAGTGATACTATTTTGTTTAATAAGCATGGTTGATATGCTTGCATTAAATGCATGAAGCATGTTGCATTAATTGCCTGATACTTTCCCTTTTATGCTAGAGATACTAGTATTTATTATTAAGTACTTGTTTATTTATGTATTTGTTTACTTGTTTCATTCCATGCTTATATTTGTACTTGCTTGTTTTCATAAAATGTTGTTTCTTTTCTTTTCTTTATTTTCTTTCACAAGCTTTTGCATCTATGTTTGTTTTAAGTGTTCATAAAAACATATTTTTTTGTTTTAGTCCTTTGTATTTTATTTGTTTGTTTTATTTTCGTCTACATTCTTTTCATATTTAAATGTATTTTATTTTCTTTAAATCTTCTTGTTTGTAATATAAATAAATTTCTATTTTATTATGTTGTTAGAATTTAGCAAATGTTCTACTTCCTATTTTTATTAAAATTTATCTCATATTATTTTTCTATTTCTAGTTTAAATATTTATTGTTATCTTACTTTAATATTTATTGTCTTATATTATTTTATCTGCTCACACATTTTGTTTTAATGTTTAAATATAGCTGGTTTGTTTTGCAAGTTAATTCATATATATGTTTTGTTCCACTGCTTTGTCCTATTACTTTATAGTATGAATAACTTCTATGTTAACATGTTGTTAAAATTTATTTATGAGTTACTATATATATATTTTTTTTTCTTAATTTATTTTATAACTCAAATATTTATTAAACCATTCATCTAAGATTTAAATCCAAATCAAAATATATATATATATATACACACACAAGATTTTATAATTTCAAATTGACTCATATATACCCAAATATACATATATATATATATATACATTCACATATATACATATATATACAATAATTAAAAATTTAAATGACTTATATAGAATATATTTGAACTCGGGGAAACTCACATCACTAAATCGATTAATTTCACCGTTTTCTTCAAAAATAGATTTTAATTATCATTTTAAATTTATATAAAAATCCGGGGTCGTTACAGCCAATCTATTTTTAATATTGATTTCAACTTCTTTCTATATATTCTCGAATATCATTTTAAAATCTCGTCTTATAAGAATTTCTTTATACGATTTATTTCAAATTCTCCATTTAAAATATTTTTCCGCATTATTTAATACGATCAAAATTTCACCATTTCTTATTTAAACCAATCACTTTAAATAATCAAATTTCAATATCCAAATTTTTATATTAAAAATCTCTTTTTGATCCCTAAAATTTTAAAATAATACTTATGGTATTTAATATACCTAAAATTAATCTTCATGCCATTATAACCTTTAAAAATTTACAACACACAATAATCCAGCAATTTATATGTGTGTGTGTGTGTGTGTGTGTGTATGTGTGTGTGTGCGTGCGCGCGCGTGTGTGTGTAAATTACTAATATTTTTGAGGAATCCAGTTGGATCCCTCCAACCTATTTTCCTTCATCCATAGATGTTAAACAACAATAAAAATACCAATCCCACTTCGAGGGGGATATCGCAGTATATAGGGTCATCCGCTATTATGCGGGGCGCATAGGGTCTCATCAGCTCTAATATGCGGGAATTTCACTCCAAATACTAATATATATACTACTATGTATATATATATATATTATTCAACAGATAATTATAAATTTATCAACCAATCAACATCCAATAATTTAAATTTAAATACGGTAATCCAAATGAGTGAGAAATTCTCACCTTTATTTTTTTTCGAATTTTCTGAACGATCCCATTTCAAATTTTTAATTCCCTTGCGTAGAACTTGTAGCTACGAACTCATCGTTATTTACCTATGATTTTGTATCTCGTACGCATTTTAATAAATTTTCATTAGCTAATTAAATTTCAAATTCTAATTTTAAAATAACTAACAATGAAATTAATATAGCTACAGAATTTTACCTTCACTTTCACGACTGTTGTTACAGCCCAAAGTGAATGCCAACCTCCTTCCTTCCACTCGTGCAAAGCCCTACGTCTGCTCGAAATCCTCCCTTCTGCAAAACGCAGCACCAGGCTCGAACACAACTTCTCCCTACCGCCATCACGCCCCCGCCCCCCCCCCCCCCCCCCCCCCCCTCTCGAACACTCGCGCCCACCCACGCAAGCCACCACACACGTCGTGACCCCCATCTCGAGACACACACGATGACTCCTCCGGTTGCCGCCATCGCCGACCATACGCCTCCCCGTAACTACAGTCGAATGCCTTTGCCTCGCATCTGCCAATCGCACGACCCTCCTCCCTGTCTTCGTTTGTCGCACCCTGCCCTTTTCGATTGCACGCACACCCTCATTAGCCATAGCCGAACGAGACCAGAGGAATCGCGAGGTCGATTTGATTTCCTTTTTATGATGAATTTGAACTATTCTTTGAAGAAAGAGGGAAAAAGAATATAACGTGATTTTGATTTCGCAATGTTCAGTCGCCATTTCCTAATCCATTTTTTTCAATTCGATTTGAACTGAATGGGATAGAGGGAATATCGTGAGTTTGAATTTGAAAGAGGGGATGGGAACAGCTCGATTTGAAACGAAGGGATGGGTAGCGTGTTGAATGGGGAAGGCTGAAAGGATGGAAATGATGGTATGAGTTGATTTAAGTTTTATAATATAAATTTATCCCAAAATATCTTGTTATTCCTATCTTGAAATTTTGAACCCCTATGGAGGCGTGTCACTAGACATTTATAATGTTATACCCCTATTTCAAACGCAATGGAAAAAGTTTCGAGTTCTAATTCGATCTTACGGAGAAGATAGCTTTTTGGACCTAATTTTTTTATTGAATTTTCGATATAAATTTCGGCGCATCACGTTTGGCCAAACGATGATTCCAAACGCTACGAAATTTGAAATTCGAAAATAATACAATATTACGGATCCAATGGAACTGATTTCGTTTAATTTCGAGATTGTGCCCAGAAGGCTATTTTTAAAAGTCAACTTGAACAAACTATTTTTAAAATTGAATAGATCGCTTTTAAATTCAAATTTTAAATATTTTGTTATCTTCATTATTATCAATATTAATTTTACAAACCTTTAAATAATTTTTATCAAGCTTAAAACTCCAGATTCACCATTTTAACCAATATTCAATTTTAAACTTCAATAATTAAATTATCAAATAATTTGCTATATTTAAATTCTGAATTTATTTTATAAATAACCCAATTTTTCATATTCAAAATCAATTTGTAATTCAAATTAAATATTTAAAACCATTTAAATATTCACAATTGAACAACGAAAACTCCAGGTCGTTATATTCCTCCCCTCTTAAAATAATTTCGTCCCGAAATTTACTAAGGTAGGAAAATGCTCCAAACCCATTACTCTATCAAAACCCACTTAGTGAAAATTCGATATTTCACTTTCTAAACTTTTAGTTTTAACCCCAATACAATCGGCTTCCAACTTTTGATTTCAAAATCCTTTATTTTGATTACAAATCTGAAATCAAATTTTCGTTAACAAAAATTTTCTAGCACCCTAAATTTTCGAAAATTTTGGGCAGATTCTCCCTTGTACGGAAGACCTTTTGCAATATGACAAGAGATATAAATATATATACATCGACCACACGGTCGGAAAACAAAATATATATATATATATCAATATTTTATAATTTCGCAATATTTTATAATTTCGCAATATTTAATCCGAAAACGTACCTTATTTTAGCATTTTTAAGCAAGCGTTTATTTATTTTGCAATTAGCGCGATCAAAGCCTAGCCAGACGGCCTCCAGGTACTTGTACTTACTCAATTTAAACACGTAAGTACCAAAACATGAATTTTATTAACATTTCACTTATTTAAATAGCTAAAACACATGAATTTCATAAGAAATGCATGCTAAACAATTTTCATAAGCAATTTATAGGGTCCCGACACTAATTTAATTGCTTGCAACCAATCCATATACTATATCATTCAATCTGAATGATTTTCAACTCGCTTTTCGTGCATTCAATTTATTTTAAACCAAATAAACCCATATTCATTCCAATTGATTTCAAAAATCATTTTTATTCATATTCTAATTATTCATAGAATTTTATTTACTTCCGTTTACGTCAAACGACAATTATTTCCATGCAAATTCGACGATATTCACTTAATAAAATATCCACTTAAGTTTATTGCGAAATTTAAATTGATTCCAACTCAATTTCTATTTAATTCTATTCCATTCCTAATTGATTCTCAATCAATCCATTTGCGTTCCATTCAAAATCCACTTTTAATGTTTCCAAATCCATTTTATTTAGCTCGAAACATTCCATACTATTTTAATTACTTCCAATCGATTCATATATCATTTCATTCGATTTAAATGATTTACAACTCAAATTTCTAATTCCACGCTCGAATTCATTCCTGAATTCTTTTAAATGATATCAAGGCCATATTTAATTCATTTACACTTCAATTGGATTTATTTCTAACTCGAGTCATTACCATTTTAATCCAATTTCATCTCATTCGATCACGTTTCCAATTATATTTAATCTGCTTGCAGTTTTAGTCGAATTTTATTTATAACTCAAGTTCCATTTCAAAAATCCATTTTTAATCCATAATTCCAATTTTAACTTAACCAAGTTTATATCCATTCTATATTCAACTAACTAATTAATCATCTAATTAGTTCATTTCCACTTTATAATTAAATTTCTGATTTTTATTCCAAAAAAATCACTTCTTCCAGGTTACTTGAGTTCAAATTCATTTTAAATTCAAGTTTAGATTTTTTATTTCCTCACCAAAAATAAAAAATCATTTTTATTTTGGATTTTCTATTTTACTATTCAATTTTATAAGTTACACAACTTATTTTCCACATCTCCATCAATTTTATACTTGATTATGTTCCTATTTTATTTTTAACTCGAGGCTATACATTCATTGATAGCCTAAGTATAGTTTTATTCAATTCATTTCAATTTTTAAAGCTATTGAAGTTTGTTTATTCCAGTTCAATTTTTTTTTTTCAATCTGATTTCAACTTAATTTTATTGGACTTAGCTTAAGTTAAATTCAAATTCATACCATTTTCATTCACTAGTTTAATTTATTTAACTTGCTTAAATTAAATTTTAATTTTGCACAATTCATTTGAATTTAATCAAGTAAGAATTTAATTCCAAATTTAGAATTTTCCACTACCTTATTTATATTTATTTATTCCATTTGCTTTGCTTAAGTTGAATTTTATTTATTTTAACTTTAATCAAGTTAAAATTTATTTTCGAAATTCAATTTCCATACTTCTTATTTAAAATCATTTTCAATTTATACGTTTATAACTTATTTCCTGATGATCTCTAAATTATTTGAATAAAGATTCCAGCATTTTTAAAACACACGGTTTTTATTTCAAACATTTTTTGAAATCTCAAATATTTCAAATCTCTCTTTTCAAATCTTAAAGCAAACCTGGTTTTTATCTAAAACAAATTTCCTTCGTAATTTTCAAATCAGACTTGTTTTTCCTCAAAACAATCCAAAAATGATGACCAATGCAGCAGTTCATCGCTTAGAACCTCGAAAATGAACACCGATGATGTTGCGATCATCATCGGAATTATTTTCCAACGATTGAAGTGATTTCAGTGCTGTAACATCTTCAAAATCCATTTAAAACCATTTTCTCCCAAAATCCCTTCCAAAAATAAATCACTATTATCCTTTTCAAACACTTTGGAAAATATTTTCAAAAATCTCTGAAATTTAAATATTTTCAAACTCTAGTTTTAATCAAGTCTTAGTTTTTAATTCAATTATATAATCCATACTTATACAATTTCTATTTGGTTATAATATATAACTATTTCAATCTTATAATCCTATTTCGATTATAATATTATCAACCAATACTCCAATATGCTATAATAATTTCTAGAAAATTATTTCCTTCATATAAAAATATAATTTGGGTAAAATTATTTTATTTACCCGCTTCAAAACATACCGTGTCAGTTTACCTAGTTTAAGTGTTTATAAATCCCTATCGATTTAGTGGCATCCCACTATTCGACAAGAATTTATAAACCACTCAACTAACGAGTTAACACGATATAAAACCATTTTATATTCACTAAGAAATACGTGCTTATATCTATTATTACACTCAACTCATTTTAGAGTACTACTAACTCTATCTCTAATGAGTAATCCCCACCAGAGCCAATGTTCTCCCTTAAACTTCAGCTCTAATACCAACTGTAACAAACCAGAGATTTTCGACCTCGAAAATCGACATCTATATATCCACTGTATAGACTGCCGAGTAGTCGAGTGCCAGAAATACCAGTTCATTAGGGTGAAGAAGAAAAAGGTAGAAGAAAAGAGAAACAACAACACAGAATCTCACAATCGTAGAGGAACAAAATATAATATATAAAAACAGATTTTTATACAAAAGAATCTGTAATTGTTTAATACTTACAATCATCAGAGTACAAAATCATTACATCAAATCTGGACGGTTACAACAACTTGTCCTCATACAGAGGAAATATCCAAGTACGTGATATACGTCTGAACTCCTCCAGCTCGTCTTCTGAGCTCCATGGCATTTAACATGAATCTGTAATACTCGGTCTGACTCAAGCATTATAATAAAATAACACGCAAGTTAGTCTGGAAAATTAGCATGAGAAAACACACTCTAATTGAATTATTAACTTTTCGAAATCCTTTGAAAAACAAAAGGTACCTTGTAAGACCACGTCACAAATAAACACAACGGGTTTTTACCTTACGATAACCAAAACAATTTTTATCAAAAATCACTTGGTATTATAATAGTGTCTGTAGAAAGTAAATAAAATATAGTTGACATGCTTGCATCTCACATTCCAGCATAGTTGGACACAATCAAAATCATACGATGCTTATTAAAGAATGGATTCGATCGAATGACTAGGCCACTGGGGTACTGCCCGTCACAGTACACCTCTAGAACAATGTACCGAGGACCACTCCGGGATCCCCTGCTACACAAGACCGGACTACCCCTTAAACTGGATAGCCCGAATAAGATTACCCCGAGGTTGGGATCAGGAACCGCCATACAGTCGAATAAAAGGGACTCTAGATAGGGGTAACCTTACCCTACTTGGGTGCTACTCGCTTAGCCTTGCTGCATCTTCCATGTTTTAGTCATCCTTCGGTTTATGAGGCTCGAGGCGAAGCGTTGCCTTTTAAAGAACACATTCACTTAGAATGCTCATCGTCCTCCAATGACGATGTTCTGATAGTATCCGTCCATACAAGTTGTCCTAGGTCTGGATAAACCGAATCACCATCTTCACGGTACTCACTCGTTACGTTCAAACCGGATCGAAGTGGTTTTCGGATAATTAAATCCAATCCCGGTCTCTTCGAAACGATTAACGAAATTGGCCAAAATTCGATAGTCGGTTATTTAACTATCAATACTCATCCATAACAATCACAAGGCCTCGATATAAAAAAATTTCCAAAATTTATCTCAAGGTATCTCTATAAGAAATTACTTTTAGTTCCTCAACATTTGAAAACAGTTTTCGAACCCTTTTTATTTTCATGGAACACTTCCAACCCCTCCCAAGACTTAGAATATTTTTCCCACTTCATTTTGATATTCAACACTTAGAAAATATTCCTTTTATTTACCTTTTTCATTTCTTAAAAATCATTTACAACT
Organism: Allium cepa; assembly: GCA_030765085.1. Taxonomy (NCBI): domain Eukaryota; kingdom Viridiplantae; phylum Streptophyta; class Magnoliopsida; order Asparagales; family Amaryllidaceae; genus Allium; species Allium cepa. The sequence continues at coordinate 581,984,975 of CM060941.1, read as the reverse complement.
TTATTTGTAAATTTCCCAACTCGTTTCACACAACTTCTATAAATTTCGTAATTTCCTTAATTCATCCCTTTAATATTTTTAAAACCAATTATACTAGCTTATAATTCCAATTTCTCTTCAACTTCTTTTTAATGAGTTCTCTTCCATTTTGAAGCCTGCTTTTATTTAACTACTTCGGAATTTTCTAACTTTTTCCAACCTTTGCTTTAAGAATTCTCTTATAAGTCCCATCTATTTAATAACCCTTTTCAACTCTCGAGAAGATTTATAAATAAATTTTAACCCTTTTAAAACTATATATATATATATATATATATATATGTAAATAGAGAAAAAATATGTATTTAAAAGAAAATAATAATAATTTATTTTAAGGACATATTCAAATAATTATTTAAGATATTGAAATACTCTTTATGGTATCACTTTCAAATCGGGTTTTTGAAAATTAGATTTCCATTAAAATAAATATTAAGTATTTAAAAATTCACTTCTGAAATATTCAATACTAACTAACTTTAAATTTACATAGTTTAATAAAAAAAATCTTTTTAAAATTTAAAACTTCACTTATAGTTAAAAATGTATTTTTAAATCTGGGTAAATAAATTTTCAATTTATAGCCCCTCTCGATTTCATCACATTTTTCCCCATTTCCAGTTTTCTTGACCATCTTCATTTTAAAAGTAGTATCTACTATTTTTCTTACCCTATTTCCATTTTCCAAATATAAATTCTCTCCATAAATTTATATTCCAAAACTTATCGTCCAATATCACTTCCCTTTTATTTATAAACTCTGTTTATAAATTATTATAACTCCTTTGAGTTATCTAAAAATAAATCTCATTTATAAAATTCATTTTATAAATTCAATTCGTTTAAAAATCCATTTATTTTTGCCAATCTATTTTAATATCGATTTCAACTTCTTTCTATATATTCCTGAATATCATTTTAAAATCTCGTCTTTTAAGAATTTCTTTATACGATTTATTTTAAATTCTCCATTTAAAATATTTTTCCGCGTTGTTTAATACGATCAAAATTTCACCATTTCTTGTTTAAACCAATCTCTTTAAATAATTAAATTTCGATATCCAAATTTTTATATTAAAAAACTCTTTTTAATCCTTGAAATTTTAAAATAATATTTATTGTATTTAATATACCTAAAATTAATCTTCATGCCATTATAACCTTTAAAAATTTATAGCACACAATAATCCAGCAATTTGTATATATATATATATATATATGAAAAATACAAATATTTTTGAGGAATCTAGTTGGGTCCCTCCAGCCTGTTTTTCCTTCATCCACAGATATTAGACAACAATAAAAATACCAATCCCACTTCGAGGGGGGTATCGCGACATATAGGGTCATTCACTATTACGCAGGGCGCATAGGGTCTCAACCGCCATAATATGCGGGATTGTCACTCCAAATACTAATACATATACTACTATATATATATATATATATATATATATATATATTATTCAACAGATAATTATAAATTTATCAACCAATCAACATCCAATAATTTAAATATTTAAATTTAAATATGGTAATCTAAATGAGTGAGAAATTCTCACCTTTATTTTATTTATTTTCAAATTTTCTGACCGATCCCATTTCAAATTTTTAATTCCCTTTCGTTGAACTTGTAGCTACGAACCCATCGTGATTTACCTATGATTTTGTATCTCACGTGCATTTTAATAAATTTTCATTAGCCAATTAAATTTCAAATTCTAATTTTAAAATAACTAACTATGAAATTAATATAGCTACATAATTTTACCTTCGCCTTCACGATTGCCGTTATAGTCCAAAGTGAATGCCAATCTCCTTCCTTCCACTCGCGCGAAGCGCTACGTCTGCTCGAAATCGTCCCTTCTGCAAAACGCGGCACAAGGCTCGAACATAACTTCTCCCTTTCGCCATCACGCCCCCTCCCCCACCCCTTCCTCAAACACTCGCGCCCACCCATGCAAGCCACCACACACATCGAGACCCCCATCTCGAGACACACGCGATGACTCCTCTGGTTACCGCCATCGCCAACTATACGCCTCCCCTTAACTACAATCGAATGCCTCTGCCTCGCATCTACCAATCGCGCGACCCTCCTTCCTCTCTTCGTTTGTCGCTCCCTGCCCTTTTCGATCGCGTGCACACCCTCATTAGCTAGCCGAACGAGACCATAGGAATTGCGAGGTCGATTTGATTTTCTTTTTTTTAATGAATTTGAACTGTTCGTTTAAGAAAGAGGGACAAAGAATATAACGTGATTTTGATTTCGCAATGTTCAGTCGCCATTTCCTTATCCCTTTTGTTTTTCAATTCGATTTGAACTGAATGAGATGGAGGGGATATCTTGAGTTTGAATTTGAAAGAGGGGATGGGAACAGCTTGATTTGAAATGAAGGGATAGGTAGCGTGTTGAATGGGGAAGGATGAAAGGATGGAAATGACGGTATGAGTTGATTTAAGTTTGATAATATAAATTTATCCCAAAATATCTCGTTATTCCTATTCTTGAAATTTTGAACCCCTACAGAGGCGTGCCGCTAGGCGTTTATAATGTTATACCCCTATTTCGAACGCAATTGAAAAGGTTTCGAGTCCTAATTCAATCGTATGGAGAAGATAACTTTTTGGACCCGATTTTTATATTGAATTTTCGATATAAATTTCAGCGCGTTTATATCCCGTACGGCCAAACGATGACTCCAAACACTACGAAATTTGAAATTCGATAATAAAACAATAATACGGATTCAATGGAACTGGTTTCGTCGAATTTCAAGACTGTGCCCTGGAAGGCTATTTTTAAAAGTCAACTTGAACAAACTATTTTTATAATTGAATAAATCACTTTTAAATTCAAATTTTAAATCTTTTATTATCTTCATTATTATCAATATAAATTTTATAAGCCTTTAAATAATTTTTATCAAGTTTAAAACTCCAGATTCACCATTTTAACCAATATTCAACTTTAAACTTCAATAATTAAATTATCAAATAATTTGCTATATTTAAATTCTGAATTTATTTTATAAATAACCCAATTTTTCATATTCAAATTCAATATTTAAAACCATTTAAGTATTCGCAATTGAACAACGGAAAATCCGGGTCGTTACAGAAACATTGTTGTCTAAACTTCTAGACTCTAATATTGTAATGCTATATTTGCATGAATCGTTTTTTATGTCCAACTATCATGTGTGGAGATATCATAGAGAAGAGGAGACAGACATTGTTGAAGAAGAGACCATAACATAGATGTAGATTGTGATGAACCTACTGAAGATGATAGAATGGCCGAAATGGTTTATGATGACGCTGGTCCAAGTATGTTGACAAATGAGCCAGATTTGGATGAAGAACTTTTCCCGTTGTACGAGAAAAAGTTTTCCAATTTATTAGAAGTATTAAAACGACCGTTTTACAAAGACTGTAGAATGATATACTTGTTAACAACATCTAGGTTAATCGCTATAAAATCCGAACACAATGCATCGAAAAACTCAATGAATGCAATTCTTAGATTTTTTTTTTTTTGAAATGGTACTTTATATATAACAAATCATTATGAAAACATATCACATATCAATAAACATTCGAGTCACGCTAGGCAAGTTTTGAACTTGTGACCTCTTGCACCAAATCCAAATCACTTAACCACTGGAACAATGGTGCTTGTCTGCAATTCTTAGATTGCGAAAAGAAATGCTTTCATCTGACAATGTACTGGCCCAGAATCGGTACTCGCTACAGAAAAAAGAAGTTTTTGTCTTTGGTTTGTCATATATAAAAAATTGACAAATGTCCAGGTGAATGCATGATTTATTTAAAAGGAGATAAAAAATTGACATGAAAATTTTGTAAAGAACAGAGATATAAGTCGATAAAAGTGGTGCTAAAGGTGCATCTTTTATCTGAATGCATTATTTTCTGGTTGCATCAAATTACATAGGTTATATGCATTTGTTGTTTCCACGAAACACATGTGATAACATAGTGGACGACAACGAGATGAAGTTGTCTTATGTCATCTTGCAAAGTTTGAAAATATTTTGACAACATATATTCTAGTTTTACTAAAGAATTTAATACAAGACTTGCTTGTATACGGATGATTTTGCGCCATTTGCTTGGTTCGATAAACTTATTTAACTGGATATTTTAACACCTAACAACTTGTCTCTGTGAATGTATATGAATTCTTTGTACATTTTTATTATTAATACCAGTACGTATGACACGTTCGATTGGACGTGTAAAAGAAAAAATGCATTAGTTTTATTTTTAGCAAGGACAAAACCATCCTTCAGTTGCTTTATTTTTAATTAATGTATAGCAAGAGTATTAACGTAATTTTCAAAGCTTCAAACGAAGGTATTCTCATTATATATAGATAGAAAAATTCAATCAATATGATTTTCGCCGTGTCCTTTTGAAATTTCAAAAATACCCTAAATAGTATCTCTTCATTATCACCGATAAACGAAATCTTAGCTTCCGTTTACGAACTCCACCATCACACCCTTCGAATCATCCATCAACAGAGTTTTATTATTGATTTGCAATGAACACCACCGACAAAACTACATAACCTAAAGGTAGCATGACCAACAAAGCTTTTGAGCTTAAAACACATCCTACATTAAATTTTATTAAATAAAAAATACTTACATCTAGCTATTATGTTCACATACGTGCTCTTTACACTAATGTATTATTTAACATCAATTGTTCTAACACCAAGAAATCTAAAAAGCTTAACAGACTTGCACTTGCAGCCTTTAGCTGATATGTTTAGTCATTTTCAACACATATTTACAAAATTAGCCTCGGATAAATTGGAGATAACCATCATAATATTTACTTTATATGTATAAGACATAAATTAGCAGTCTTTGTCCTTTTGTAAAGAGATTACAGGGTGGATGAGCCAAGAAATTAAATAATACAACAAACAATTTCTAGGAAGATCATGTAAAAGAAACATACAACTACACAAAAATAGAAATAAATATTCATGTCATCGAACCCTATTGTGCTTCTCTCAGATACACGTTAATTGGTGCAGACTCCCTCGGTAGTCGCAAGAATAAAAATTTACAAGCACAATAACCATGCTAACATACAGCTAGGAAACAACACAGCCCGAAAAACTTCACATCTTCAAACTTCCCGCTTTAAATGTAATAATTACTCTGAAAGTTGGAACCTGGCACTTGGTTTCTTCTTTCTCCATCCCTGTGTACAAAAAAGAAAAAGGAAATTAGTATCACACTGTACAACAAAGATGGTGCTAAGAATGAATAGAATGCGCATTAAATAAAGGGCAGAGCTTACAAATATGGCATAATAGAAGAAGGTGAGTATAGCAAGAATGACAAAACCATACTGGAATACGTTGTACCTGCGTAAAAATATCAATGAATTAATATGAAAAATACCTCAATCAATATCAAGTATAATTAATGAGCTTGTGGCAATGTAACACACTGTCTGCAATAGTGTTGTTATCTTCACGGAATTTATTACACTTGGATAGGGACAATGTCCTAAAACTTCATCTATGTGAGGATTACTGATTTCAGTTTCAAAGACATGATAACGGATGATTAGCATATTTGAATTTATATTTTGAAACTGTACCAAAAAGCTTGAACTATATTTGTTTGCTGAGATATTGATGGAATGTTCAATTGTGAATTAAGATGCCATAATAACTCACTTGTAGAGATACTTTATACCACGCAAAGACTGTAGAGTGTGACCAAATATTTCTTGAGCAGCAGTTGCTTGTGCATAGGAAGCAAATGCAGTGGCGCAAAATTGAATCACACTGCAAAGACATAATATGCATATTGCCATTATTAACACGCCGGTTACAAAGGCAAGAGTTATTTTTTCCCACGGGAAAAAATGGGAAAAAAGAAAGATACCTGATGGAGCAAAGAAGGATGAGTCCCACATTGAAAAGGAAGGAATTCATCAAAGTTGCTCCCCATCTGAAATATAGTTATTATCGTCATCAATAAAGAGAAGCAAAAATACAATAATATGAATAATAAATAATACAAGTGTTAGGTGAGTAATATAGTTCAACTGTATTTGAACGAGCTCAAACAAACTTGGACTGTTGCAAACCAAACTATGGATGTACTGAAATTTAAACTCTACAGATTGCAGCTTAAATAAGCTTATACTCGACACTTGCAATTCCAGCTTTACCTGAGTTCGGTAGAAAAATTATGAGAAGTTTGTTCAATGAACAAGCTAGGTTATACCTGACTTGAATTGTAATGGTATCACATATATGCTGAGTATAAGCCAGAATTTCAGATTGTATACTGCATTTACTCAAATTCAAACTTCATCTCAGTTCGGTAAGTTTATAAAAATTCAGGTATATACGGTTGAAAATAAGTAATCTATTCAAGAAGCTACCCCACAAACAATACCAATTATCTACTAGCCTAAAAGTATATATCATGTAAATAAATGGCTAGTCTGTGTTGCTTGAGTTCACAAATAACCTTGTATTGTTGGTATGCAGGCTTAATCTTGTTTAGGACAGCAGCACATACGGCATTGAGATAAATACAAAGCCAATTTTAACTAATTTTTTGTACTAAAAACTGATCCAAGATGACTAGACACGACCATAACAAAATTTGCAGCAATCTCATGGCAAGTTATTATTAAGCATCCAATGAGAGAATAATTCAATAAGATAAAGCTAGAAATTACTTCATTGGGTGTATGGTTATGAAAACCAAATTTAAACCAAGCATCATTGCTCCAGCTACAACTGCAATGAGAAGGTAGAAGCAAAAAAAGGCAAACGCTGCTGTTCCTAGCAATCCTGTGTTGTTTATTCATGTCATGTAAAGCATTAGAAAAATCGGTAAAAAAAAATGATATCAAGAAGAAGAAAAATGGTGAATGCATGTAAAAACATACCCCATACATCATCCAATTTGATGAACACTTGATTTAAGAACGAGGAAAGAGGAGGATTAATCAATGAGTATATAATAATGTGTGCAACCCAAGCCACTGAGATGATTAACCTGAAAATAATATGATACTACTTCATTATGTCAAATTTATTAGTATGTGGGAGTGCAGACTAATATCAAAGAGTGTGTGTGTTTATCAAATATCAGTAAGGTTAAATAACAACTCCACACAATACATGAAAATAGGACCATACGAGAAGTTCTTATGCAGCAGAATACTTCTAAATTCCAAGGGTCGTCGTTTTTTATTACAAATTTTTTTGAACCAATCAAAACCTTTTCACAAGTTTCTTTGTACTTCAAAAGGACAGACAATAGACAACTATGAATGAAGAAAAACACTCCACATTCTACAAAGACGTTGATCATTCTTATCTCTGAAGCATTAGTTATATTTATCTTACGATCTATTTCAAATCAAGTATAAAAAGATTATCATATATCAAAGAAAACAAAGGAATCATGTAACTAGAACAATGGAATCATGCAACCAGAACACCAGTTAAAGTTATTATATGTACCCCAGCATTAGAGCGATGCGATCATGCAACTAAGATTATCAATCCATTTACCTAACATAAAACTTACCCAATAATCCCTAATATAAGTTTTCCAAGATAGCCAAGGACAGTTAAAGCCCATGATGTTTCTGCCTGCATAATTAACGAGAGAACTGACATACAGTATGTGTTTGCAATCCATATAAACATATATAACAAAAGAAATTAATACTGGTATATCACCTGTTCTCCTTGAGGATACATCTCTTCTAGAGCTTTCATGTCATCTTCCAAAAGAAGTAATTCCTGCAATAATTAATTGGTTATAAAATTAATTCTTCGGATAACGGAATAGTTGAAAATATTATATTACGTGCTAACTCAAGGTGAGTACAATTTATTAATAAAGGGTGTTACTATTTACACTCACCTAAACAGTTGCTAATGCCACTTAAACATTTAATGAAATTAAATCATAAATTTTACTGCAAACACCCACCTTAAACTTAAAAAGAGGGTTTAGAAGTAAACACAATCAATTATGTGTAACCGATCAAAGTAGAAATAAAATGAAACATAAACCTCAAACATAATTATTTTCCATCCTCTCAACAATAACTTAGTGGCAAAAAAATTAGATTCACAACGTAAATAAAAATATTTTATCAATTTCATACTAGAGTTGATGGCTTAAGGTAATATTTGGTATCTGCATGCAAATCAATATTTCCGTGACTCCATTGATTTCATAGGGAATGACAATGGTAATTAAATATATTTGACCATATCATACAGGTTTCTATTACAATTGGTTTTAGTGTTTTTTTTTAACTGAAATAGCAACAAAAGCAATAATGATAATATATTTTTAATTGAAGTAGTAATAAAAGTTCTTTACTATGTTTTACAATAGCACAAAATTTGAGCTGCAAATAATTCTTTACCGCGTTAGTCTTAGCTAGGGTTACATAACTTACGAAAAAATAAAAATCTATCTACGATTAAAGTCGATAACACCATTATCATAACCAAATTAATTGGATTCATATTTATTGATGAAGCATTAGATAAAGAAAGAATGGCCATAAAAAAATTGAATGAAGAAAATTTTATTTCATCGTTTGAAGAGAGAGAGAAAGGAAAATTTAAATTATTGTTATGAGAACATATAAAAAAAAAGTTGGTTAAATTATTTTTACGAGAACATATAAAAAAAAGTTGGGTGTGTGCGGATGAATGAAGTATTTTAGTGGGTGAGAGGATAAATGGGAGTGTTTAAGTGGGTGTAAATAGTATCACCCTTAACAAAACAGTCTAATAAAGACATCTTCAACTGATGGAAAGACCATTAAAGTCTATGAATTAAAACATATTGGAAAATAATGTCCACATACGGAAATGGTGAAAGCAATTAACAAAAATATCTTTGATATAAAGTTAATGCTAACAGAGCCTTCTAACATCATCTGTGTAGAAGCATACGAGTAGCCCACTTTTGACTGTTGCAGATGCACCCTAGAATGAAGAACCAACCTACTAGGATTATACTAACAAAAAAATGGAGAACCAACCTACTCCGCTAAATCATACAGCATGCAGGTTTCAAATGTTTACAGTTACCAATTCGTAAATCCAAAGATCAATGGCTCCCAAAGAATCTCTAAGTTACACAACTCACAAGACTCGACGAAAAAATAATAGTTCATAATGAAATCAATTTATTTCATTGAAAGGTTGACTAGAAAAACCCCAATGAGTGTGTTGACTTAAATGAGGGTACTTAAGAAGATGAACAATCAGACCATATTTTCCTTTCGAATATAAGATAGAGGCAAATGAGCTTTCCTGTCTGCATGTAGTTGCCCTTTTCTTAATAACAAGTGGTGCAACAAATTTTTAATTAAATCAGAAAAAACTCATATGTTTTATTCTATGTCTGCAATAAATATGATTTCATTTACATAGAACTCATCTATTGAATTCCAGGTAAGCAATTCGATATAAGGCTCCCAAAAGTAACCATTGAAAAGGAACAAGATGTGAGCCACTTTTGAAGATGTAGAACACAACTTACAGACTAAACTGGTGAGCCAAATAGTTGTTATTTGCTTTGTTTTTTCTTGGCTATCCATTCACCAACAAAACACAGATCTCAAAACCCAGTTCATTTTTTAGGGCAACTGACGGATTTACGATAATTATACTTGCAATAATTAAATTAGGTGACAACAGCTATAATATAAAACTATAATTCTGGAACAACCACAGGAGCACACCCTATATGTGTAAATTTTATGGTCACGGAACCATTCAATATAATTTAAGAACTAAGATACTAGTAGAGGGTGCATTAAAAATAAGTACTTGTTTAAGCATAATACTATACCTTTTCAATAGCCTTGACATTTTTACGCCATTTTCTCCCTTTAGCACCATTTCTTTCATCCTGGTGAAGTGCTTCAGCGGCTTTCTTAAGTTCTCTAGCCTTCTTTCCAAGTTCAGTTGCTTCCTACAAAATTCAGAGTAAACAATCAAAGTTATCTTCTTGCTTCTGCTGAGTAATGATTTATTCACAGATAATCCCCTGGAAAAAAACAAACAAACCTTTATATATTGTGAGCGAGTGATAACTGCCTTAGGGCGCCGTATGAATGAAAATATAAGTCCCAGTGGAAAGCATGCAATCCCAACACCTCCAAATATCTAAAAGATGGAACACCAAGTATATTACCAATCATATAATGCAAATATGAATTATTATAGTGATAAATTAAGTCACAACAAAAGGAGCTGGGAAAAAAAAACTGAAAGAGAAGATTATAAAATACAGAAACATACTGTGAATAGCACCGATCCAACAATAGTTGCAAGGGCAACAATATATTCAGGGAAAGTAGCACGCATTGTCCAAGTGGTTTCTGAAGAAGGATTTGCTGTATATGCATCACACTACGATCACAAAAAATGATTCATGATAAGAAATGATACATAGTGAAAAATAACCATTAACATGTTCATTCATGAGCATGCACACAGGTTGAATTCTTCAAATGTCCAAAAAACATAATAGCATACGAAATTTGACACCACCAATTGAAGGTTTAAAACGAAGTTTTAAAAGGCAAAAGCATACATGAGGCGTTTTTGTGCTCGTGCGGCGAGGCATAAGCCTTGTGGCGTCAAGGCGCAAGTTTTTTTTGGTAACTATATGCATTGTTAACAAAATTATTAAACATCGTAGTGATACTTTTTTATTAAACAAAAAAACGTGCATTATTTACAAGTTTTTATTAAACAATAAACAAGCATTTTTAATTAAAAGGTAAACATGCATCGTTCAGTAATACAACTTAGTTAGCAAAATTTAACTAAATTGGAGTCTATCTGGAGCATGCACGCCCACACACGCATACGCTTACACGCTTTCGTTTTTGCTGTTTTGAGAAACTCAAAGTGATTTAGGGTTTACAATTGTTAGTGTCCGAGGCGCAAGCCTCAACGATTGAGACATGTGAGGCACAAAAAACATGTGCATCTTCACGCCTCAATGATTGAGGCATGTGAGGCACAAAAAACATGTGCATCTTCATGCCTCAATGGTTGAGGCATGTGAGGCATGCGCCTCAGAAGCTAAATGCCTCCTGGAGTGCACCTTGAGGCTGTTAAGCCTGCACCTCGCCTTGAGGCACGCCTGATTTTTAAAACATTGGATTTAAAACAGTTCAAATAACTAGGTTGCAGCACATCAAGCAGCAGATGACATAAGGATTTAAAGCACAATGCACTACAATGGAGCTACCAAGGAAGTTATGAGCAATTAGCTCAAAACATGACATATTGACTTGTTTAGAACGTCACTAGTTACAGTACAAAATTTGTATTTGAGAAAAGTACTGGCAGCAGTTATTGAGCGTGCGTGTGTGTATTCAAATCAAACCTGACGGGATTGGTCAATACAGGGTCTGCCACCTGAGAATTCATTCCATGAATTTGGAAATTTTGTAGCCGATGAAGAAAGGTGTCTTACTGTGAAGTCCACTTTACCAATAAATGCTGAGCAAAGATGAAAATGGAAATATGTTAAGACATAACAGAGGGATAATAATCAAACAATTGTTTGGAAAATGAAATGTGCGTGTGTCTAATTGCGTTTCAAATATCTGGACTTCGAAAAAAACAAGAGGACAAAATTCAAATATACTTAATAACCATATAATTTTGGAGACTTCAAATGGAATTGGTGACCAGACAACAGTAGAAGCCACAAGTTGTGTAGAAGTTGAAACATGTATTTTAAGACGAATAATGTCATACCCACCCCCACCCCCCACCCCCTTAAATTATGCCATATCTTAAATTAAGCCATATTTGATTATTGTAAAAATTAGCACTGCATGTCAAAATGTTACCAAACAAAAAAATAAACTCCATGTGGTACACATCAATGACCAACGATTAAGGATGTCTTACAAATTTGTGTGTTTCACACATACCACTTGATTTCCCAGTAACCCTTCCCCTCTTTCAGCCTTTGGATTCCAGTTCCGATGGGTAAACTTCTTTTGTGGGATGACGCATGAAATTTGATATGTTACACCACGTATAATTCAATATGGCTATAGTTGCTTACACTCTTCACTTAACCCAAGCCCAAGGGCTTCGTAAACTTAAATTCCAACTACCGTATGAAAAGTTGGTTGCAACAAACGTGTCACAATTTTAACTCCCAGAACTGCAACGTAGCTAAATATACCAACCTCTTACCTAAGCTATTGAGGTTACTGGTTAAATTAGGTTATAATTATTTGGTGTAAGATGTTTCTTAACCAGACTAACTAAACAGACCTTAATGTGAAATCAAGAGAAAGCTACACTCTATTACAAATTTTATATGACAAAAATAGACCATTTGAACATTATTTTTTATATCTTTATTATAATCATTGAATTAACTCTTCAATTAATTTTCTACTTGGTCAGACCTTTGACAGACAAACGTTGAAAGATTACCATAGATGCATACAAAGGATACTAAACATAAAGGCAACAGCAGAACAATTCAATCTTTGATAAAAATGATGTCCATTAAAAAAAGTAATATTTCACTAACCATATAGAATCCCCAAAGCAAGAGCACAAACAATCACAGAAACTGAAACCCAGCAACCTGCACTCTTCAACCTTTTTCCCACACTCCTACATTACAAAATTCAAAACAAAACATAAGTACAAAAGATAACCTAAAAGCAACAATATACATAAATCAATCAAATTCTTTTTCAAAACTACAAAAAAAGAAATCCAATTTGACTCAGACATTGGCTATTTTAAAGTCTAATCCAAACAGAATGTGTATGGGTAACTTAAACTTTTGGGTGCCCAAACAAACTCTTTATCTCGTTCTACATTGCATTGTCTAATATCATTCAAGCTAAATTAGTTAACTCTTCCATTAACAAAATAAGAAGGTAGGAATAATAAATATAAATAGTTAAACACACTTGTCCTGGTCCCCTTCATAATAAAACATAGCGAACGGAATGAAGAAAAACACCAAAACCGCATCAACGATATAGACAACAAGCCACAACGTTTTCATCGGTAGCGTCAAATTGCAAGCGCCGTTATAGAGCGCATGCCGGCAGGCCTGTCGGTTGGCCACGTCAGCAGGCAGCATGAGAATCGAAATCGCCGCGACGCTGAGTCCAATGACTACGATCGCTTTCGGAAAGTAGGCTTGGTTGACGTCGTCGGGGTGCTGGTAGTTGACTAGGAGGTAGACGTTGAAGAGTAATATCAGGATTGATACTACTATGGCCACTATTACTAGGGCGAGGTTGAAATCGCCCATTTTGAAATTGAGGGGAGTTGGGGGAAAAAACTAGGGTTCGAATGATCGAAGGAATTTTGATTTGGGGTTTTCTGTGGAGGAGCAGTTGGAAATATGTCGTGATCTAGGCTGGAGAAAGATGGATTGAGCTGGAATAAACTTCAATTTTTTATGTCTGGCGTCTTGCATTGTCTCAGGAGTTACACTCAAATCTATTCCGTTTGCAGAGATATACGCGTCCGCTTAACGGTAAACCCTGCTTTTGGACGACTCACTACTCACTAGATGCCTTGGACTGGCCTTGTGGTTTCGTTTGTTCCTCTACTCTATTTTCATCCCACCTCAAGCTCTTTTTTCTACTCTTCCTTCCTCTTTATTTTTTCACTCTTTTACTTTCTAGCTCCTTTAGTTTCCAAACAACATCCCATTTTTGGGAAATGATGATTCCTTTTTTGAAGAAGTTATTGACTAAGTTATTAAAATGCAATTATATTAAAGAACGAGAGAACTTATAGCTTGAATTCATATTTTTACTCACGTTGATGTATATAGATCGAAAGGTATATGCCTTTTAATCATCACGCTCGTTGTAATCAAAATTTCAAGCATACGTATAGGTAGTCATTAGTATATTGATTATTTGAAATTTTAGTAGAAACTATAACAATAACAAAAGGAATTGTATTATGATAATGATCATGATCTTGTTTCAAAAGAATACATCTAAGGTTGTTATAGCAGTGATTGGTATATTGACGGAACTTTCAAAATTGACAAACAAACGTTCACTCACTGTTGACACCATTTAGTGCAAGAGCACAGAGAAATCATCGATAAATGAAAAATGTTGAGCAAAGGCATGTCCCATATGACAATCAGATGGAACAAAATTTTAAAGTTGAAACTAACAATTGAAAAATAAATACCTTATATAAGTTTATTCTTTTGTTTTTTTCATTTATAATTTAAAATGAAACAAAAGAAGGATAAAGCAAAGAAATATTGCTTAAAACAAACTGGACGTCATCCATAATTAGAAAATGAATCTGTTATCAGCAGCAAAGATATGAAGAAAGACCAAGAAGGATAGGGATCTTGCATTTTCGAAGGAATTGGTGAGAACATTCTCACTTGGTTCCATTCAACCATGTTTAAGATGTTATTTTCCTAATACTACCTTAGTATGATTTCTTGGTGTTTTGGTTTATTGACATTCAACAATGATTTAAAATACAATAAAAAATGATTATGTGCACCGATCTGATAGAAAATATGTTACTTTTGATTTGGAGATTTTGATTTCATTTTGGTTGGATGGATTTTAACTTATAGGGTTTATCAATTATTAGATATTTGAACTGGCTTGTAGTCAAGGACTATATTGTAATCGAATTGACATGGTTAGTTAAATTAATTGACTCGGACATAATTTTTGTGTTGTTGGATATAAGACATAAATCGAAGCAGGATTGATGCACAACTAAAAGGCAGTTGGAGGTAAGTGGAAAGTCTGTCAAATGTAAGTGTAGGTAAGCAGCGGTGATAATGAATAGTTTGTGGCTAGATTGTCGAAAGTGGAGGCTGGAGGCATTGACTATGGATGTAACAACCCATCATTCATAACATTTGTAATTCATGCATGCATGCACTCGGATTCCGTAAGTGTCATAGACGACGTTCCATTAAGAGTGGTATTTAAAACACATAGCACCAAGCATATCTATCGTAAAGGAGTAAATATAATATCAACATAAACATGTAATAGACTAAGTGTGTATCATATCAAGAGACATAAGATTTAATATCGTAATACATCGTGCAATTAGTGCATCCAGTTTCATATACAACATATCTCAAAATGAATATATAGTCTAACATGTCAATGTTTCAAAATACTATATGGATATAATCATAGCGGTAAATAACGGTGGCTTTATAACTTGCATCCAATTAGTAGAATCATCATATTTATGTCAACCTACTTAAAGAATAGATAACAAAAAAAAGACAAAAAAGGGAGGGTCAAACATAAATACAGTGAAAAGAAAATGTCACTCATCTTCATGATTATCAATACGCTAAGATATCATGTACAATACAAAATGGTAATGTATGAGGCAACGAAATCATTCATTAGCATGTATCTCACGATTCTCACCTGCATCTAACAAGTTAGACTCTACTATAGTGTTATGCAATACATGATACGTCGTCTATCATGCAATAACCCTCTCCGAAGTAGGTCTTTGATTAAATAAAAGCTCATCGAACCTTAGGTCCATTCCATAGTTTGGTAAAATCTATTAAATCAATATATAAAGCTATCTATCTATGCTTTCAGAATCTTACGGCGAAAGGGATAAAATAAAATAATAAAATAAGTGCCCATTTTCAAATCTTAAAAATACAACATTCTAAATATCCATAATGCAATGTCTCAAAAAAGAACATCAACAAGTCTAAAATGTGGATACATCAGAATAAACCATAAACATAAATAAATAGTTATGATGCCACCAGTCTTCACTGCCTCTTTCACACTTCATCATCGACATCGTCTCCCCTAAAATGAGGGTTGTAATTAGGAGACAGTCGGAACAACAATGCATGGCGAATGAAAATCTTAAGTCTTACGATAATAGTATTTGGACAGTATCATTTAGTTAAGTATTATGTCTTACACATTTCTAACTAAACCTTTCCGAGTATAACTCAACTATAAGCCGACGACTCTTTCAGTTTAGCTCTATAATGTATCTCCAATTGTAGGCCAATGACCCTTTTCTAATCTCACTTCATAATTATAACGCGGGTGCAACGCAACAATGGGATATATATTAGGCCCAACAAGTAATCTCCGTCAATCATATCCTAACGATGTGAGAGAAAGCACCCGAGTGTAACATCCCCTATTTTGAGGCCCGGAGCTAACTACTACAGATATTGCAGTCATCCATAATATTAACTTCCGGTGACAAAATACCGTAATGTCAATGGTATACATAATATCAGAAGCACATGAACATGAAATAAATCAACACAGATTTCAAAACAACTTTCCTGATTACACTTCAATCAATATTTAATATTCCACTACATAATCCCATAACGATTCTCGGGTTTTGATCAAATATAATTATTACAACATACGCCAAGAGCGACGTATAAAGATACCTCCTTGGATGATCGAAGAACTAGATACGTAGACATATCAATCATAAATACATCATAGCGTAATAATACTAAATAACTCCTACATAGCTAGCTTTGCCTCCTGCATGTCTTTGGAAGCTTATTTATCTAAGCTACTAAACTTAAAAAATCCTTAAATCTCAGTCTACTCAAATAAAATTTTGAACACTCGAGAGTTTAAGGAGAAAACATAAATTTCAAGTCAAATATAAAGCCTGGTGTGAATAATTCTATTAAGTCTTGGTTTACTGGTATTAAGTAAGACCACCCTGCTTAGCCGAATGGGTTTCCCCTCACTAATATTTTTTTTAAAGCATATCTTTTGCAAATCAAAATCCTACAATCAGACTGATTATAACAACAATAGCAATAACATATATGCATATAAATCAGATAATCAATGAACTATCTGTCCGAACATTATAACATTATCTGGCTGGCTACTAGCCATTGGCTGACTCGGGCCTACAAGACAAATAAATATTCTAACTTTTGTTAGACATTATACTGGACGCTCTGTCCTCAACTTACTTCTCCTAGGGTCAACTATTCCTAATGATTTTGCATGCTTACCAATAACCTATCTCTACTATGGGTATTTATTTTTGTATATAACATCATTTTAGTTTTGCTTGTGACAAAGCCCTACTCCTTGGAATTTTGGACTTATATTAGCTGGGGGCTACTAGCTAAAGTATAGGAGTGACCCCACACCAGTCCCATCTGATTTTCTAATATCTGAGTCATGTACTTAGGGCTAACCACCATATTCAATTTTCCTTGAAAACATTTCTTTCAGATTGATTTAACCCTTTTAAATCATATTTAAACAAGGAAAATACATTCTTTACTCAAAATATCCATGCCATGATATATGCTTTATACAAACAATATTGATGAAAACCTAGAATCAATAGAGTTATTTATCCCTTCGAACCAGTTAAATACTTTAACCTTGAAAACATTAGGCATAAAGGCCAAAACCTTCCTTTCGAACGCATTGGAAATAGACCTTTCAAAATCACTACTTAAAATTTTAGACATCCTCTTTCGAAACCACTTTCGAAATGCTTGGAAATATTCCTTTCGAAACACTAAAAAACATATCTTTCGAAAGCATTGGGTTCAAGTAAAAATTTATGGAAGCATAGCTTCGAAACCAACCAAAAGTACTTCTTTCAAAACCATAGATTTAAAAGTAAAACAAACTACAAAGTATAAAAAGGGAAGTATTCGAAAGCTACTCTTTCGAAAGACCTAGGGTGACGGCAGCATGCTTCCATATGTATACTTATGTCTTAAGCAAACCAGTCTCAACCGTGTCGAAAGGTATAGGTGCAGCACCTTCCCTTTCGCATGGATGGGTTAATAGGAAAGCGGCTCAATGGTTACGGAGGGGTATTGGTTCGAAACCTACCTTCTGCACTCATTGATCAAAAGGTTATAAATGCAGCCTCTAACTAAGGTAACTAGGGTATCGAAGGGCTCAAAGCGGCAATCCTTTTGAGAAAGTCTTTTAAACAAATGCAAGACTAAAGGTTCGAAAGTTGAAAAATAACTTCACCCCGTTCGAATGCATGCCTTCGACACCATCTTACTGTTCACCTATCTCTACACACTACATGCCAATGAATTGTTACCATGTGTGTTAGTTTCAAATGGATGCGGAAGTCTACAAGTGGGAGTATGGTGACGAAGCTTGCCTGGGTAAGTGGCAAAGGTGTAATTAAGTTAAAAATTGTACCTTTTGCTTTTAAAAGAAACTAAACCTAACCTTCAATATTTGTCAAAGTCTCATTGGTTTATAAAACTTTACTAATTTTTTTCGCTAAAAATAACATCGCATGCCATATGCATGAATATCCAAACAATTTACACCTAAGCTTAAATTTATACATTTTACTTAAGCAAACAAGCCCTTATCATTAAGAATAATTTATTTACTCATCCTAAACTCTTAGGAAAAATCCCTAAAAATCACAATAACGTACATTAAATATATTTTCTAGCATATATAAATTTCAAACCCAAAAACATTATTTAATTACCTTAAATAATTTAAACCTGAAATTAACTATTTTCTCTCATAGAAAATTCATAATATATCCATAATTAATTAGAAAATTATGAAACTTGAAACCCACTTCTAAAATAATATTTTGATCATATGTCAGAAAAGAAACTCAATTGGATATCATATGGTAGGTTTTCTAGTCTAAACATATCATAAAATTCTTACTAAATCTCCATCAATTATCAACTTAAAGCATATAATCATTTAATCACTATAACGTGGCATATAACTTGAAAATAAACAAATTTATCCTTTCAACCAAAATCATTATCAAAACTTCACCTTGGATTTATGTTAAGAAGGTCGAGATTTGCCCTTAGATTGATTTCTTTAAACTTTCTATTTGAATCCTAGCTTATCTCCCTTTAAATCTTCTTAATGGTTGCTAACCTAAGCTTAGTATTGTTTTTCTTTATTTTGTAAATGTAGAATGAATGAGGAAGTGAAGAGAATGGAAGGGTTTAGGGTATAGGAATAAAGGCTATTCCTATTTTACTCTTATCATTTCCCTCATTCTTAATTATGTTTAATTTCTCTTTTGTTAACATATTCATTAAGGCACGGCTCCTCCTTAATTTACAAACCTCAATCCCTTAACTTTCTACATTATTTTATTTAATTTACTCAATTAAATGTTCTAAATAATGTTAACTAAAATTAGGGTCATTACAGACTCCCCTCCTTAAAGAATTTCGTCCTCCAAATTATGATGAGTTTGCACACAACAATCAAACATAAAGGTAAAACATACCATCAAATAAGTCAGGATAAGTGTTCCTAATCCTACCCTCGATTTTCCAAGTGCAGTCTCTCTCGTCTTTACTCCAGTAGACTTTTACTAATCTAATTATGTAACTTCCCGCCTTTTTGTACGTTCTGAATCGACGATAAACCACACACGTCAGACTCAAATATACAGAAGGGCGGATTGTTATTGGAGTGAATAAGAAAAAGCAGAGAAAGAAAAAACAAAACAGAATCTTGCAGCGGAACGACAATATATAATAATCAAATAAATAGTTCACGAAGTTGTTTTACAAAACATTTGATTTTACTTATACAATACATATCAGAGTTGCACATACCAGAGAAAAATAAATGATGCAGCGGAACAGTATGAATGCAGTGGAATAATATAGTAAAAGTAATACAATCTTCGTCTTCGTCCTCCAGAAATAAAGCCTTCGAATCCTGAAATGCTCAGAATGACCCGAGCGAATTGAAAAGACAAAACACTCGAGTCAAAAATAAAAGATCTTAAGTAAGTTAAATAAACTGAAATAAATATGAGTGGAACGGCGTCAGAGATGTTTACGGGATTTGACATCTCCTATCCAGTGTCTAACGTGAGTGCAGTAACTTAAAAGATGCTCGGGATTCACATCTCCTAAGGATCCGTTAAACTATTTACTATGTAGTAATATTTCTCTATTATAATAATGTCTATTAGTAAAATAAACTTACTTTAAAATAGCGTTAAGGAGTGACCTAATATTCCCCTTAACACGTAATAGTGCCAGTAGTCTATACAGTACCTGCATATCTCCTGATCGGGAGACTACGAGAAGATACTCCATAGGTACGACACAAAACTCGTAGTGAAGCTCGCTAGGGTAGGTGACATGGTACAAGTAGGCAATGCCAAGTTAGATATACCAATTATGCATCCGGACTGATGGTGACGCATAGCGCGCAGCTATCGTCCACCACAAGCCACACCCTCAAAAATCAAAGAGCCCCAATCAATCACAAAGTAATATAATGGTATCGAAGGAGTGTGTCCGATAAGAGGGGCTACCTCACTGGCCCGTAAACGCTCCTGTTTTAGCCACCTTATGCCAACTTAAGGGAGTCGGGTCCACGTATATACCTCAAGGAAATGCCGTCGCCATCCTGCTTCATTCTGGAATCTCCACCGCGTACACGGTTGTTAAAGTGGTTTTTGAAGTTTGCAGATAGTATGACAGCTTCCGATCCCGGTCTCTTTAACAACCAAACGTTATTATAACACCGCGGTCATTTTCAAAATAGTTTACTTCAAAACTAGAATAAAATATCTATTTCAAAACCATGTAAATACGATATCATTTCCGTTTTAAAAAACCAAATCAATATGATATCATTTTTATAAAAACCCAAATCAATTTAATATCATTTTTATTTCAAATATATCCTTTTCCAAAATCATAGCACTTCCGAAGTTATAACACTTTTAGATCAAAACAGTTAAAGTATAACACTTTCAAATCATAATACTTTGAAACTCATAACTTTGAAACATAACTACACCACTTAAATGGCTTAAATATTAATTTATTTTATATAATAAAATAGCTTCTTCAATTCCACAAATAAATTCCAAATACAGATTTGAACCCCCAAATAAACCATTTCAATTTCCATATATTTGAAAGCTTGAAATATTCCACCATTTCAAAACTAATTCTTTGATAATTCCATACATATCAAATTCAATTACTATTATTTAAATTTGAAATGTTTACTTAATAAATCCAATATCATTTAAGTAAAACTTTTAAACTTCAAATAACTGGATATTCTTCCAATTTATTTTACTTGATATATTCATTTAAATCAACTTGGTATTCATTTAAATCACTCTACCAAAATCAAGTCATAAAAATCATACCATTTAAAATCTCAATTTTATTTAAATTTCAAATCAAATTTATTCGAGTATAATTCTTGAATAATTTAATTCAAATCAATTTCATATTTATCTTCCAACCTTAATTTTATTTAAGTCATTATACTCTCTATATACAATATAATTTAAACAGATACTTAACCATATTATATAAAAACAATCAAACTTTATTATTTAACTTATTTTATATTTCAAAACAAATTTATACATAGCGAAAAAAATCAATAATAAAATAACATTTATATAACATCTAAAATCAATATTCATATAACCTATATATTTCTTTACAAAATCACAGAAATCATTTTAAAATATTTTATATATAGACCGTGGTGTCTATATGTGATTTTCTACCCTATGGTCAAGTGATACGGATATTTATCATTTCAATCCGTAATTTAAAATATACACACGGTTATATATCATTTCAAACCGCAATCCCAAATGAAATAAAATCCGTAACAACTTGCAGTTTACAATAATATAAAATACAACATCCATTCATCCAATATCAATCATCAAACATTTATCACGATCATCATTCATTCCAATCAATAACATCAATATAGAACAGATAATAAATAACAGGCGTTTACTGGCACTTATATTCGATAATAAATTAAATAACTATTTTATCCAAATAAATTCAAATAACGGAGATGATGTTTCAAAATATACCAAACAGTCATAAATAAATTTCTAATCACATCATAAATCAATTTAACAAACATAAGAATTTTTAGAAGTTGTGAGTGAGTTAAAACACTCACCTTTTGAATTTAAATTGAATTTAAATTCAATTTAAACCCAAAATTTGAACAGTCTCAGAATTCGTCCAAACCAGCTCTAAAATGTTCGGAATTTTATTACGATCCCAGCAGAGAAAACCTGTGTAAACCGACCTCGTATGCGAAAGTTATTCGAATAAGAAGATTATACAAACTTAAATAAATAAATTAAATGATAAAACAAGTGAACCTATCAAACGAAGCTACGTCACCTGATTACATCGTGTATTCCCTCTCTAGACTTTCACGAACCGAGATCCCATCCAAACGCCGAAAACCAACTTTGACCACCAAAATCTCTAACCTTCGGCCGTGCTAGCCTAAGCCGCCGCCGCCGCCTTGGCCTTCCTCAGCCGCACCCACGGCCAATAGGTCGTCGCCTCCTGTCCCCCCTCCCCCTTGTTGTCTCCATCGCATCTATAAAGTTTAGGGTTTTCAAAACCTAACCGACCGAATTTGAGCGCCTCCGATCGAATTAGCCCACACGACCACCAGCGTTAGCTTCCCCTTGGCGAACCCTCGCAAACCCAGAACCGTTTCCTCGATTGTCGCCCCAATCAAAAATGCCCAATCTAGCTTTGACCTTGATTTGGGGTTGACTCGGGTATCGTATGCAGAAACAGACACCAGATGTAGATTCAAATCGTCGAGATCTTCGTCCTAAATTTTTTTCTAATTTTTTTGAAGAGTTTGAATTTTGAATTGGGATTGAACTGAGGAGTTTTAGGGTTTCAGCCATTGGAAAGAGGAGGAACAGAATTTCAGTATGTACAAAAATGAGAAATAGAAAGACTGCTAGGGTTTATAACTGGATATATATATGCAGGGTTGAAAATAAAAGTACGGATCAGATTGGTTTGGATTGTTGAACTCTAAATGGCCCGAAAACCTATTCTGACTCCGGAATGAAATTGGGTCAACCCATATATCAAAATAGATGTTTTAAAATATTTTAAATGCAATAGAACAGGTTTCAAGTCCAAATTCCATCGTATGAAGAAGTTATGCTAAAATGAAATTATTTCAAATTGATTTTAATTGATTTCAATTAGATTGATTTCTAGGTTTCGAGTCCGTACGATCGAACGACAAGTCCGATTGTTACAAAACTTGAAATTCTATAATAATTCACCGTTACGGAACCGATGAAACTAGTTTCGTTGAAATCCGAGTCAGTAGCCAAAATGGCTATTTTATAGCTAAATTAAATAAATTAATAATTGATTAATTAAATCAAGTTTCAAATTTCAACACTATAATTAACAAATTTCATCATTTTTAAATTTCTTAATCATTTATACTAATTTAACCAAGTTTAGATGTCAATTTAGAGTTGATTACTTTATCAATTTCATTGTTAGCCTTAATTTCATTAAATTTCATTTAATTGCAATTAATCCATTTATTGAGTTTAAATTCTAATAAATTAATAAATCTTTGATATCCATTGTTTTCATTCAACCAATTGTTATATTATGAATAGAATTAACATTACTTCCAGTTATTTCCTTAATTTACACTAACATAACATTGAATTGAGATTCATTGCAATTGATTATAAATTTTGATTTAATGGACTAAATAAATGATTAATTCGTAATAATTGTTATCATTAACTCTCAATCACATTTTTATAAGTTTATCACTCCAAACCAATGTTATAATTTCTTACTAAACATTGATTTTATTCAATGACCATTCAATACATATTAATTCATTAATTAATTACCAAAATCTTATTAAATTAACAAATTTAATTATCGAAATTATATGAGTCGTTACACTCTCCCTCACTCAAAACTTTTCGTCCCGAAAAGGAAAAAGGAGGGAAAAGAAGGAATTGAGTAAACAATACATCTTATTCAAAAACAAATAAATTTACAAAATAAAATAATTTAAAATAAAATATACCAGTTTATAACTATTAAATCCTTTTATATTCAAATTAATAAAGTTTGAAAAATATTTTTCAAAATTTTTCTAAGTCCAAAATTTACGGAAAATTTTGGCAGAGTCTCATTTGTACGGGGTGGCTCAGAAGAAAATATAATATCAAATATTACAATATATATCACAATGTCACAAAATAATATATCCCAACAACAGGAAAACAATATAATAGCACTATAAAACTATGATCCGAGAGCGTACCTATTTGTAGGGCAATTAATGCTTATTTTTTGAAACCAAAAGCAGTAGCAGTTGCTTCCATAACCTGTATTTCACTTATATAATCCAAAAGAATTAATAATTATATAAAATGAAGTATTGGAAGTGGTTTCAACTACTAACAACAACCAATATAGACTACAATCACTTGCAACCACAACATACCATCATCATACAGAATCAACATAATTCAATTATCCATCCATATCAACAAAACAAATAGTTGTTCGGGTTTAAAACTTTAAATTGTACGGAATGAAAAATAAACTACTAAATGCACCATTTACTCAACAGCCTTAGATAAAACTAGATAGATTATTCATACATCCAAACAATTTTAAAGTATCCTTGCCCAAACAACCATAAACCAAACAAACAACACTTTCAAACAATAGATCGAGCTCATTCTTATTAATTCCATTTTATAGCATTTATTGTTTAAACTCATTTTCATTCATATAATGATTTATCTGTTTAACTTACATTTATTTCTTGCAAATTTTCATTTCCATCCATTGATTCGGTGTCTATTTCACTTATTTTCACTTATACTTACATAAATTCATTTTTATTTATTCATATCATATAAATTTTTTTATTTCATTACATTCATTCGTTCGTTGCTTAATTTTATTTATTTACAGTATTCATCTTTCTACTTATTTTTTATTATAACTAACTTCAACATTTACTTAAGTTTATTATCATTTGTTTATAACTTTTCTATTATATTTAATTAGGGGCCTTTCGTTCATACTTAAGTTTACAACAATTATAACATTAAATTCTTATTTATAAAAGAAAATTCATTAAATACTTTCATTACTCAAGTTGTACTTGTAAAATTTCCCATTACATTTTCTTTTAACTTTTTATAGTTGGTAAGTTACATATATGTTAAAGAATGTAATTGAAAATTATACAAGTTTATCTCAATTCTTTTTAAATTAACTTAATGTCCAATAATCCTATCTTTTGTCTTATAGGTTACACATTTCAAATTTTCTTGTAATTTCATTCATAACCTAGCATTTAATCTCTAATTTCCTTTAGAGGTTCCAGTTATTAATTAGATACATTCCATTTCACTACAATAATTGAAACTATTAATTAACGGAAATTTAAGAACTAAATACTGGGTTAAATTTCAAATCATTTTAGAATAATAGATAAATATGTACTTATAACTTATATATCCACTTATATTTAAAACAATTAAAAATTTATATTTGTTTATCCAAATAAATCTGCAGTACAACTGCTACAGTGGTCTTCCCACTTAGAAACTCAAAAATGAATGTCGATGATGCATGCACTCATCACCAAAATTATTTTCCAGCGACAGAGAGGGGAGTACAAAACTTATTTCTTTCCAAAATTTCTGTAAAACAATTCTTTCAAATTATATTTGAAATATTTATATTGGAAAATACTTCTACTAATATTATTATTATTATATTCCAAAATCATTCGAAATAAATTTTTAAAACTCAGAACTTAAGTTCTAAAATTTCAAATTTTCTTTTATTTTATTTTCTTCAAATTTGGTTTAAAATGAATATTTATAAATTTCACTACCTAACAACCAATATAATACAACCAAATATAATCTTTATAAAATTTCTTACTCTATATACAGAAAATATAATAGGCAAAATTATTTCATTTACCTATATTCAAAACAAATATTGTGTCAGTCTGTCCTATTAAGTGTTTAGAAATCCTTATTGATGTCGTAGCGTCGTATGCACCAACCAGAATTTATAAATACAAAACGGAACAAATTAACATAAGATAAAAACCTTTTATAACACTAACAAATACGCTCTCTCATATATATACACTCAACGACTCATCATAGGGTATTACTACCCTATTAGAAAAGAGTGAGACCCCACAAAGCTAAGGTTTATAGCTAAACCAAAGCTTTGATACCAGATGTAACATCCTGCCTTTTTGTATGTTTTGAATCGACGATAAACCACACACGTCAGACTCAAACCATACAGAAGGGCGGATTGTTATTGGGGTGAATAAGAAAAAGCAGAGAAAGAAAATAACAAAACAGAATCTTGCAGTGGAACGATAAAATATAATAATCAAATAAACAGTTCATGAAGCTGTTTTACAAAAAAAATTATTTTACTTATACAATACATATCAGAGTTGCACATACCAGAGAAAAATAAATGATGCAGCTGAATAGTATGAATGCAATGGAATATATAATAAAAGCAATACAGAGTCCGTTTTCGTCCTCCAGAAATAAAACCTTCGAATCCTAAAATGCTCAGACTGACCCAAGCGAATTGAAAAGACAAAACACTCGAGTCAGAACTAAAAGATCTTATGTAAGTTAAATCAACTGAAATAAATATGAGTGGAACAACATCAGAGATGTTTACGGGATTTGACATCTCCTATCCAGTGTCTAACGTGAGTGCAGTAACTTAAGAGATGCTTGGGATTCGCATCTCCTAAGGATCCGTTAAACTATTTACTATGTAGTAATATTTCGCTATTATAATAATGCATATTAGTAAAATAAACTTACTTTAAAATAGCGTTAAGGAGTGACCTAATATTCCCCTTAACACGTAATGGTGCTAGTAGTCTATACAGTACCTGTATATCTCCTGATCGGGAGACTACGAGAAGATACTACATAGGTACGACACAAATCAAACTCGTAGTGAAGCTCGCTAGGGTAGGTGACACGGCACAACTAAGCAATGCCAGGGTAGATATACCAATTACGCATCCAGACTGATTGTGATGTATAGCGCGCAGCTACCGCCCACCTCGAGCCACACCTCCAAAAATCAAAAGGCCCCAACCAATCACAAAGTAATAGAACGGTATCGAAGGAGTGTGTCCGATAAGTGGGGCTACCTCATTGGCCCGTAAGCGCTCCTGTTTTAGCCACCTTATGCCAACTCACGGGAGTCGGGTCCACGTATATACCTCAAGGAAACGCCGTCACCATCCTGCTTCATTCTGGAATTTCCACCGCATACACGGTTGTTAAAGTGGTTTTCGGAATTGGCAGAGTATGACAACTTCCGACCTCGGTTTCTTTAACAACCAAACGTTATTATAACACCACGGTCATTTTCAAAATAGTTTACTTCAAAACCAGAATAAAATATCCATTTCAAAACCATATAAATACGATATCATTTCCGTTTAAAAAAAACAAAATCAATATGATATCATTTTTTATAAAAACCCAAATCAACGCAATATCATTTTTATTTCAAACATATCCTTTTCCAAAATCATAGCACTTCCAAAGTTATAACACTTCGAGATCAAAACACTTAAAGTATAACACTTTCAAATCATAATACTTTGAAACTCATAACTTTGAAACATAACTACACCACTTAAATGGCTTAAATATTAATTTACTTTATATAATAAAATAGCTTCTTCAATTTGACAAATCAATTCCCAATACAGATTTGAACCCCGAAATAAACCATTTCAATTTTCATATATTTCAAAGCTTGAAATATTCCACCATTTCAAAACTAATTCTTTGATAATTCCGTATATATCAAATTCAATTACTATTATTTTGATTTGAAATGTTTACTTAATAAATCCAATATCATTTAAGTAAAACTTTTAAACTTCAAATAACTGGATATTCTTTCAATTTATTTAACTTGATATATTCATTTAAATCAACTTGGTATTCATTTAAATCACTCTATCAAAATCAAGTTATAAAAATCATACCCTTTAAAATCTCAATTTAATTTAAAATTCAAATCAAATTTATTCGAGTATAATTCTTCAATAATTTAATTCAAATCAATTTCATATTTATCTTCCAATCTTAATTTTATTTAAGTCATTATACTCTCTATATACAATATAATTTAAACATATATTTAACCATATTATACAAAAATAATCAAACTTTATTATTTAGCTTATTTTATATTTCAAAACAAATTTATACATAGCAAAAAAAATCAATAATAAAATAACATTTATATAAAATCTAAAATCAATATTCATATAACCCATAGATTTCTTTACAAAACCATAGAAATCATTTCAAAATATTTTATATATAGACCGCGGTGTCTGTATATAATTTTCTATCCTATGGTCAAGTGATATGGATATTTATCATTTCAATCCGTAGTTGAAAATATACATACAGTTATATATCATTTCAAACCGCAATCCCGAATGAAATAAAATTCGTAACAACTTGCAGTTTATAACAATATAAAATACAACATCCATTCATCCAATATCAATCATCAAACATTTATCACGATCATCATCCATTCCAATCAATAACATCAATATCGAATAGATAAAAAATAACAGGTATTTACTGGCAGTTATATTCGATAGTAAATTCAATAACTATTTTATCCAAATAAATTCAAATAATGGAGACGGTGATTCAAAATATGCCAAACAGTCATAAATAAATTTTTAATCACATCATAAATCAATTTAACAAACATAAGAATTTTTAGAATTTATGAGTGGGTTAAAACAATCACATTTTGAATTTAAATTGAATTTAAATTCAATTCAAACCCAAAATCTGAACAGTCTTAGAATTCGTCCAAACCAGTGCCAAAATGTCTGAATTTTATTACGATCCCAGTGGAGAAAACCGCGCGTAAAACCGACCTCGTATGCGAAAGTTATTCGAATAAAAAGATTATACAAATTTAAATAAACAAATTAAATGATAAAACAAGTGAACCTATCAAATGAAGCCACGTCACCTGATTACATCGCGTGTTCCCTCTCCAGACTTTCACGAACCGAGAACCCATCCACACGCCGAAAACCAACTTTGACCGCCAAAATCTCTTACCTTCGGCCGTGCTAGCCTAAGCCACCACCGCCCTTGCCTTGGCCTTCCTTAGCCGCACCCATGGTCAAGAGGCCGTCGCCTCCAGCCCCCCCGTTGTCGCCACCGTGTCTACAAAGTTTAGGGTTTTCGAACCCTAATCGACCGAATTCGAGCGCCTCCGATCGAATTAGCCCACACGACCACCAGCGTTAGCTTCCCCTTGACGAATCCTTGCAAACCCAAGAACCGTTTCCTCGATTGTCGCCCCAACACCACAACAAAACATTCTTTCTACAACGGGCAATGCCCGTTGTAATATGGTTTTCGCAACGGGCATATGCCCGTTGTAATAGGCATCGTTGTAATAGATTCACCACATTTTACAACGGGCAAAGCACGTTGTAAAAACTGTTGCAGCGTACCTTTTTACAACGGGTTT
Organism: Allium cepa; assembly: GCA_030765085.1. Lineage (NCBI taxonomy): Eukaryota > Viridiplantae > Streptophyta > Magnoliopsida > Asparagales > Amaryllidaceae > Allium > Allium cepa. The sequence continues at coordinate 581,955,426 of CM060941.1, read as the reverse complement.
TGACCGTTGTAAAATACCTATTTAACAACGTGTGTTGACCGTTGTAAAAATCTTATATAACAACGTGCAGTGACTGTTGTAATAAGCTCATATAAGGACGCACATTGCCCGTTGCAAAATATAAATGCAAATTTAAAAAAAAAATACAGCAGCATCCATGCAATACATCCATATTAATACTAAATATTATCGTAAAATAATTAAAATCACATACGAAAATACTAAAAGCTAGAGTCATAGAATTCTAACACTCCAAAAGATTAGATAAGTTTACATGCCAAATACATAAAGCATTAACACATAAAAGTCCGCTACAAATATCATGTTCTAAGTACAATATTGTAAAATTCAGTAAAACACAAGACAGGGTCACTAGCCAAACTGTCAATATACCCAATACATGTGCCAGAGCATGCTTTTCATATGCACAGTATCACTACGCTATCATCAATATATATACTCGCTCCCATATTTTTTCACCTCTACCACCCAAAAGGACATAAGATGGTACTTTGCATTGCTTTCTTAACACTATCGACTGTAGAATTTGAAGTTACCACATGATGAATTATATTGACATAGGGGTTAGTGAATTACTTCTTCTCGCTCTATGTATCCAGTTTGTCTCAGGTCGTATAATCTGAAAGCAACTGCAGCATATTTAGAGAACTGAAGTTTAGCTACTATATTCAAATACATGTTTGGTAAGATTAATTTCTTGCATAGTCAACTTACAGTCAGTTTTGACTTCCACGGGAGTTAAAGGGTGAAATACACTAAGTGCATGGATAAACTCCTCAAATTCAATAACGCCGTTTTTTTCCTCTCGAACATATCAAAAACCTATAACATCGAGAGAAGAAAATTCTATTTCTGCTTCGACGAAGAATATACAGTCTTCCATAAACATAGAATTGCGTCTGCATAGTGTATAAAAGTGGATGCTCATTGTATTTTTCAGTTTTAGAAAATAATGTGAGGTACAGAAATGTTACAAGGTGAAGGGCGTAACCAAGCTTGAGTAATGATATCTTTTATAGGCCAACCTTGCGTTTTACACTTATACCACACATTCAACGCATAAAATAAGTATCAACACTTCTAGTAATACGCGTGCATTCATAAAAAACACTCGTGGAAAGAAACAAAATCATGTCTATTCAAAATAACTGATAAGTTTACCTCTAGTAATGGCCAATATTGCTCCTTCAGTTAACGTGGTTGCAAAAATAATACCATCCTGCTTCCATTATAACCATTTTCTTTTATTTGGAACATCTATATGTGTTTTTTTTTAAATTTCGTTTTCTACTGCCATCCCAAACTAAGCTATCATTATCCCATTAGCTTCCTACGTAACCAAGTTTGATATTTACATGGTTGGTCAATTCCTTACCTTTTAGTGGCAGCAACATCATAAAAGATCATTAGATCATATAATATGAGTAAACAAATTAAGTGACAACAAAGATCTAGGACAAAACATACATTGTTAAAATGCTTGATATTTCAATTTAAATCATCCACGACACTCATTCATTAAGTATAATAAAACCATAGTTAATTGTATTAGAGAGATAAATCATAAGAGTTAAATGGCAAAAATGAAATGAAATATCTGCTAAGTGTATATAGAACTAGATTTCAGAAGGTGTAATCAACCATGTGAAATATTTCAATTTTATACCTGGTGAATTTTCTTTGGCCATGAAGAATGTTTACCAACATTTAATCAAACAAGCAATCATTTATATATATACAACGGTTGCAAATTTCTTATTTCCTAATTAATTGTATGGATATATTAGTCTAAGAAGAAAATCAAGATACAAATAAAACGAATATAGTCATTATCCTGTAATCAAGATATCTTACATCAAAATAGTAAAAAAACTAAGCGATAACTCTTACTCAACCGACTGGAGATAGTTTGGATATAGGCTGGTGTGATTATAGCCGTGTAATATTCCTACCCAGGTTATTCTCCTCCTTTAGATCTGAAGCCGCATATTTCTACTTCCAGTTTGCCAGTTGTTCTAGCGCTGCCCAAAACTAAATAACTTTTCATACCTTAAAAGTTTGGCTTTAAATCACCTTTCAACTTCCATGAACCACTCCTAAATTTTGACATGCCTATTATGTATTCATCATAAATGATACAGTTAACTCAATTGCCAAATCCATGAAAAAAACTAAAATGCAATCATAAATATGACCGTGGAGTTATTTGGAAAATAAGAAGGTAGTAGTAAATGAAAATAAAAGGATTAAATGTAAATGCAAGAAGTAATGTTTCAATTTCTTTGAATCATGCTTTCCTCAGGGGAGGAACATTATAAAGTCAGCCCAATAAATAGTCTTATATACATTTAACCAACCTATGTAGTATTAATGTTTTCTGGAAAAGAACTGGATTTCAAATATCAAAATTACCCATGAACTATTTCCTATGGATATACACACCATTTGGTTGAAATCATATTCATAGGTTTATGTTAAAACAAATACTTCTTTCACCATCATGACAGTCTTATCATGAAGTAGCGAAAACAGTTACAAACTTCAATGTCAGCCACTTGAAATCATCATTCGTGCAAACAAAATTTTAGTAATAATAGATATATAGCTCTAATTTCCTAAGGTAATTCTATTAGCTCCCTATCATTTTCCTTACACACCCAGCAAAAATAAAAAATTATTTATTTACTACTTTACCCTTATTTATACATAACCTTAAAATGTCTTTTATTCACTGTTTTCTTGTACTGGATTAACAAAAAAGGCAAGATGAAGTTTTATTTGAGTAAAATCTCTAATCATAAAAACCTTCCTAGCTATTATGAGTTGGGAGAAAACTAGTACATATAAAACTTGAGATAAATTATGTAAATTAAGTATGTAAATTTGAATTGTAATAAAGTAATTAATTGATGTAAATCATAAATCATGTAGTATCGATCAATTGAGTACAAATTAATTTGAACATAATTTCACACAATAAAAAAAATACAAATTTCATGTAATACATCATTGTCCTAAGATTCCATCAAAACCTAGTGGTTTGTTTACTTGGAGTTGAGCAATACATACTGCGCAACAACCTAGAAATGGATAAAAAAATAGTAATTAGCAAGCTAGAAATGGATAGAATTTTAGTGCAAAACAAGCTTGGAATGGTTAAAAACATAGTGCATGTTGCATACTATGAATTACCTAAAACTTAGTACATTGTACTACGTTGATTGATGAAAACCCAGTTTAACCCATACGAGAAATGGATGAAAACCACATTTAAGCATCACAAGGCACAATATTCACCAATACCCAGGCCCAACATCTGAAGAATTAAAGCCAATAATTATCACCGATGAAATAACTGAAAGGGACGAAAAACTTTTACAAAAAATTATAAGGTGAGAAAGGAAATCAGAGGGGTAGTAATAGATTTGGCCTTTTTTAACCAAATATGTTAAATCACCCCATTCATGTTAAGCTAACAATTAACATATACCCAAATCTGTTGAAGTTTCAATTTTACAAGCAGCTACTTCATCAACTTATACACAAATTTGGGCAACAAATTATTCATATAACAAGATCTGGAATTTAATCTGACATGCATTTAGAGTAATCATCATCAGGGATCTAATACTATTTCATATTTATAACGAAATCAAAATTTCCAGAACTCTGATTCAAGAGGCCCGGGCATTCCAATAAATGCTATATCCAAAGTTCGCTAATGAATTTCCACTCAATAAGACATAACATAAATTCCTAACATATAAAATTAATAAGAGTACAGTGACTACCATATGAGCAAAGTCGCATTAAGGGTTCAAACCTGGTAAATTCTGAAAGCAAAGCGAACATCTTGAAGAAGCAGGTGGTTGCGGTAGTCCGCGCAGCTCTGGTTGAGAATCTAGGTACCGATTTGGTGAGGCATTTAGGGGTCAATTTTAGATTTGGATGGTGAGGCCAGGTGGTCGTTTTCAAATTTGGGGGCTAGGGTTAGTGTAAATCTGGATGTGGAGATTTCAGAGAAAGGGGATTCGACAAGGATAAAGTATTATGGTGGTGAAGTGGAGAATTTAGGATAATATTTGAAATTTAAGGTTCAGTAGTAAGCAGGAAATTAAATTTTAAAGGGAAAGAGGGCAAAAAAATTGTTTAGAGCCAATTTTTTTATTTGCCGCCAAAGTTTTGGATTTGAAGTCTAAAGAAAACTTGTAATATTTCCTGTCATACAAAGTTGCAAACTTGTAATTTTGTTTAGATATTACTTTTCATCAAAAAATATTAAATATTATTATTAATTATTGATTTTTAAATATTAAATATTACTCTTAATTAAATTATTTAACAATAATTATTGTCTATTAATTATTAAATTAAGTACTAAATATTAAAATTAATTATTTATTTTTAAATACTAATAGTAATTATTATAAAATTTAATATTAATTATTAAATGTAATTAATAGATGTTAACTATAATTTAGTAATTATTAACGATTAATTATGATAAATTATCAAATATTAAAAATAATTATTGATTATAGATTATTAGTTACTATTATTCAATACTAATGATTATTTATAAATTATTAATTATCAATCAAATACTTATTATTTATTACTTATTTATTAATTATTGATTATTAATTAACTATTAATTATCAATTATTAATTACTAATTATTAATAGGATTTATTTCACATTTTAATTACTATTATTTAATAGTAGTTACTAATTATTATATAATAATATTTAATTATTATTTTTTAAGTATTATTTATTCAATTACTAATTACTAATTATTTTTATATTAATTATTATTATGAAATTTTAATTATCAACTATTATTGTTATTTAATGTTAATTTTTAAATTTATATTATTTAATATTATTTAATTATTATTATTTATTATAAAAAATTCTTATTAATTTTTTATACTATTACTTAAGAGTAATTATTATTTATAACATATTAATTATTAATTAAATATTTATTAATTATGATTTATTATTAATTTATTAATTATTGCTTAATTATTAATTACTAATTACTGATTAATTACTAATTGTTAGTAGGAATTATATCATATTTTAAATTAATCATTAATTAATCATTAAATATGAACTTTTAAATTTTCGCTAATTAATGTACTTATAATTAAATAATAAACATTAAACATTATTATTAAACGTTAAACATTAATTATTAAACATTAAATATTAATTACTAAACTTTAAACATTAATTAGTAAACATTAAACATTAAATATTAAATAATAACTGGAAAGTAACATTAAATCTATTGGAATACTGTTTAAATCCTACTACGAGTCTAAAATAATCAAAGGTAACAACAATCGATAGGTAAGAGTGGTTGAAAATTTGTATTTATTACAATGGGAATTTTATGACCGTTGTAAAATTAGCACCTATTATAACGGACATTTTTAGCCCGTTGTAAAATTGGCACCTATTACAATGGGTATAACGGACATTTTTAGCCCGTTGTAAAATTGGTATCTATTACAACGGACATTTTGTGAACGTTGTAAAACTGACATCTATTACAACGGGCATGAAAGGACCGTTGTAATAGCATTCTATTACAACGGACAGTCATTGCCCATTGTAAAAAAGGCGTTGTATAGGGCATCTATTACAACGGGCCTAAATAGACCGTTGTAATAGCCTACTATTACAACGGGCAGCCAATGCCCGTTGTAAAAAGGGCGTTGTAATAGAGTATTTTTGTTGTAGTGCGATCAAAAACGCCCATTCTAGCTTTGACCTTGATTTACGGTTGACTTGGGTATCGTATGCAGAAATAGACACTGGAGCAGATTCAAATCGTCGAGATCTTCGTCCTTATATTTTTTTTCGAATTTTTTTGAAGAGTTTGAATTTTGAAGTTGAAATTTGAATTGGGATTGAACTGAGGATTTTTAGGGTTTTAACCATTGGAAAGAGAGCAGAATTTTTGTACGTACAGAAATGAGAAATAGAAAGACTGCTAGGGTTTATAACTGGATATATATAGGCGGGGTTGAAAATAAAAGAACGGATCAGATTGGTTTCGACCATTGAATGATAAATGGCCTGAAAAGCCCGTTCTGACTCCGGAATGAAATTGGGTCAACTCATATATCAAAATAGATGTTTTAAAATATTTTAAATGCAATGGAACGTGTTTCACCTCCAAATTCTATCGTATGAAGAAGTTATGCTAAAATCAAGTTATTTCAAATTGATTTCAATTAGATTGATTTATAGGCGTTTCAAGTCCGTATGATCAAACGACAAATCCGATCGTTACAAAACTTGAAATCCTGCAATAATTCACCATTATGGATCCGACGAAACTAGTTTCGTCGAAATCTGAGTCAGTGGCCAAAATGGCTATTTTCTAGTTAATTAAATAAATTGATAATTGATTAATTAAATCAAGTTTTAAATTTCAACTCTATAATTAACAAATTTCATCATTTTTAAATTTCTTAATCATTTATACTAATTTAACAAAATTTAGATGTCAATTTAGAGTTGATTAATTTATCAATTTCGGTGTTAGCCTTAATTTCATTAAATTTCATTTAATTGCAATTAATCCATTTATTAAGTTTAAATTCGAATAAATTAATAAATCTTTGATATCCATTGTTTTCATTCGACCAATTGTCATATTATGAATAGAATTAACATTATTTCCAATTATTTCCTTAATTTACACTAACATAACATTGAATTGAGATTCATTGCGATTGATTACAAATTTTGATTTAATGGACTAAATAAATGATTAACTTATAATAATTGTTATCATTAACTCTCAATCACATTTTTATAAGTTTATCACTCCAAACCAATGTTATAATTTCTTACTAAACATTGATTTTATTCAATTACCATTCAATGTATATTAATTCATTAAGTAATTACCAAAATCTTATTAAATTAACAAATTTAATTATCGAAATTATATGGGTCGTTACAAATTATCTTGTTCCTTAGTTTCTTTTCATCTTTCACAGCTATATGAACTAGTTTTCTAACTATAATCATATCCAGTTTCACTACTAGATCTTCTAACACAGTCGGTGTAATACTCGTCTCTAGATCTCGAATACGCTTCCTTAAATGAGAAATATGGAAAACACTATGGACTCCTGCCAAACTATTTGGTAGCTCTACCCTATACGCGAGTTTTTAGATCCTTCCTATAATAGGAAATGGTCCAACGAATCTTGGTGTCAATTTTCCTAATTTTCCAAATTTGATCACACCTTTCATTGGTGACACTTTTACGAAAACATGATCTCCAATAAAGAACTCTAAGTCTTTCCGTCTCTTATCTGCGTAACTCTTCTGCCTCGATTGAGCCTCCTTCGTTCTAGCCCGAGTTAACTCACTGCAGCTTCTTTAACCAAATTCAGACGAAGAACTAATCTATCCCTGGTCTCTAATGAACAAACTGGAGATTTGTATGGCCTTCCATACAAAGCTTCAAATGGTTCCATCCCTATACTATTCTAATAACTTTTGTCATATGAAAACTCGACTAAGTGTAGATGATCTTCCCATGATCCTCCAGAATCTAGTACACAAGCTCTTAATAGATACTCTAAGACTTTGTTAGCTCTCTCCATTTGCCCATCTGTCTGTGGATGGTGAGCGGTACTCACTCTGAGCTTGGTACCTAAAGTATCTTGTAGACTCTTCTAGAACTCACTTCTAGAACTCATTAATGAATAAGGAATCTCTATCATTTACTATACTACTAGAAATTTTATGCAGTCTAACTATGTTCCTTATGAATAACTTAGCTAAATCTGATGCTGTCTTGGTCGACTTAACCGGTATAAAGTGTGCACTCATAGTCAATCTATCCACCATAATCCAGATAGGCCTGTCAATGGATACCCGAAAAATCCGAAGTCCATCCCTATCCCAAAAAAGGATATTATCTGATATCTGAAAAGCGGATGCAGATATCCGAAAAGAAAATCATATGCGGATGCGGATATGGGCATATCCGTATCCGAAAATCATCCGTCCGATCTGAAATTTTATGTGTGTTGTCATTTTTTCATTATATATGTTGTTATTTTATCATTTGAATTGATGTAATATCATGTAAACTTGTTTGATATTATGTGTGTTGCCATTTTGTCATTTGAAAAACTGATTAGTGTTGTAGCATGTGTATTGTCATTTGAGAAAGTGATTGTTTTTGTTCAAAAAAATTAGTATAATAAAAATCTTATTCAATTTCGGATGCGGATATTTCGGCCTTTTATTTTTGGATGCAGATATTTTCAGATATCCGAAAAATATCCACGGATGCGGATACATATATTAATTCTCAGATATCCGTGGATTTCGGTTGCGGATTCAGATGCGGATTTAAATTTTCTGATGCGGATGCGGATATAGCCATATCTGCATCCATTTGCATCCATTGACAGCCCTAAACCCAGATACTCTCATTTGCTCTATTCAACCTTGGTAATCCGTCTATGAAATCCATTAAGATAGAATCCCATTTCCAGACTGGAACATCAAAAGGTTGAAGTAATCCACTCGGTTTCTGATGCTCGACTTTTACCTACTGATGGTTCAACCATTGCTTCACCCATAGCTCTACATCCTTCTTCATACTTCCTAGAAGAAACTCCTTTTTATATCCTGATGCATCTTAGTTCCTCCTGGATGAATAGTGAACTTTGAACTATGGCATTCTCTAAGAACTTCTTTCCTAATGGTTCCCATATGGAACACATAGTTGTCTTTTCTTTCTCAACCATCCATTATGGTCAAGATTGAAATATTTCAAGTCATCACTTTCTGTTTCATTCCTTAATCTTTTAATCCGCTTGGCTAATAATGGATCTTCTTCTTGTTTAGAAGCAATCCTTTCGATCATTATCGGTCAAACTTCTAAATATGATAACATAGCGGTTTCTTGATTAGAACTAGCCTCCGATCTCCACTATACTCCGTATATAGTCAATGCTTCTAAATATTTACACTCGACTATCATTGCCAAAGATGCATTCTGATGTTTTTCTGCTAAGTGCATCTGCAAACTTATTTCGTTTTCCCGGTGTGCACTTGATACCAAAGTCGTATGCAACAACGAACTCTAAGCATCTATGTCGTCTCGTATTCAACTTATTTCGAGAGAATAAATATCTTAGTGACTTATAATCCATAAACAACTTGAATCTTTCTCCCAAAATATGATATCTCTGCACCTTCAATGCGAAAATTATCACCCCTAGTTCCAAGTCATGAGCTAGATATCTAACTTCATGCGCTTTGAGATGTCGAGAAGCATAGGCAATTACTTTACCACTCTGCATCAATAAAGCTCCTAATCATGTTCCACAAGCATCTATACAAACAACTAAGTCTCGACTCCCCTCTGGAACAACTTGCACAGATGTGTTTCGATTTATGGAATGCCTCATCACACTTATCAGTCTAAACAAACTTCACATCTTTTCGAGTTAGCTTAGTCATTGTGCTACCATTCATGAAAAATCCTTAACGAATCTCTAGTAATAGCCAGTAAACCCAAGAAAACTCTTTATCACAGTCACTGCCTCGGGTCTCTTCCAATTATTTACTGCCTCGGTCTTAGTCCGATCTATTGGCGATCCTTTCTCTAACACTATATGACCAAGAAATTTTACTTCCTTCTTCCAAAAGTGACACTTTAAATTTTTTGGCTTCAACTGATGCTGTCTCGGTGTCTCAAGAACTATCTTAAGGTGAACTACATGATCTCTTTCATCTTTGGAATATATCAATATGTTATCTATGAACACTAATACAAATTTGTCCATATGCTCTCGGAAGGTTCGGTTCATTAAATCCACGAAGAATGCCGGTGCATTAGTTAGTCTAAACGGCATCTTTAACGATTCGTATGATCCATATCTTGTCCTGCACGCCATCAAAGAAATACTATCCTTTACTACTCTAAGTTGATGGAACCCTGTTGCCAAATCCAACTAAGAGAATACTTTGGCTTCACTCAACTGGTCGAACAAATCATCTATCCTAGGTAACAGATATCAATTCTTTATCATCTTCTCATTCAGCTTATAATAATCGATACACAAACTTAACGACCTTTCCGGCTTCCTTGCAAACACTACGGCTGCTCCCCAAGGCAAACTACTTGGTCTGATAAAATTCTTATCTTCTAAGTCTACCAATTGCACCTTTAGCACCTTCATCTCGGTAGGTGTCATTCTATTTGGCAGTCTACTCACAGGTTCAACTCTTGGTACTGAATCTATCTGAAACTCAATGGCTCATTTCGGCAGTAGTCCTATCACGGGCTCAAAGACATATGTGAATTCTCTGACAACCAAAACTCGATTCAACTCGTCTTCTTCGTCCATAACGCCCAACAAAGCATAAGAATCCAAGTTTGGGTTTTCTACAATATATATAATCTGATCACTACAACTAGGGTGTCTAAGTGATATTTTCCTATCGTGGCAAAAATATCCAAGCATCATATTTAACCAATCCATACCCAAAATAATTCCGAAACCTACGAAATCAAACACACGCAAACTGCAAAAAAAAATATGGCATAACAATTCAAGCTCTAATTGGTCACATCTCATCCTAAGAGTCGCATACCCTTTTATCCGATTCCCAACTCTTAAGGATGTAACTAGGTATGAGAGTTCTAGGTTAAGCTTGTCTATCAAACAATGAGATATAAAAGAATGCAATGCACTAGTATTAAGTAGAACTCTAATCGACATACCATGAATCAAAAGCATACCTCCAACATAGATTTTTCTTTCTCCTCTGCTGTTGGCTTTAAGGTATCTAGTTCCAATGCAAACTCTTTGCCCTTTCCATCCTTGGCTGGTTTCTTGCACTGGTCCTTATAATGTCCAATCTGATCACAGTTGAAACATTTGATATTCTTCTTCCTGACCATCTTCTTTCCATTCCCTAAGCGACATTCATTAGTGAAATTGTGATATCTGGGAATTTCAAGCAATTTAAATGTGATAATCTCTTTATTTATTTGAAATTAGTAAAATTGTTATTTTAGTCAATATAATGTGACGATTTTTAATGATAGTTATAAATGGATTTTTAAATGGAATAATTATTTTTACAAATTTAATTTCGTTATTTTATAAATAGATTTTTAATAGACTTATTATTTTCAAATTTATATAAGTATTATTCAAATGTATATGTATATATATTTATTTAATATAACTTTAAAAATAGAACTATTATTTTCAAATTTTAATAATGTGTTGTTTAAATTAATATATATATATATATATATATATATATATGTTTAAGTTGATTTTAAATTGGATTTTTAAATTTGAATTTGATTTAATATTTGAATTTAAATTTGAATTTAAAGAATAATTATTTTAAAATATTTTGGATATAAAATATATGAATAAAGTTTTCATTAGAATATAATTTGTTTTATATTTATTTTCCTTAAAGAAATTTTTTTATATAAATTATGAAAGTATTTATTTAATAGTAAATAAATACAAAGGTTTTATATTTACATTTATAAATAGATTAGATACACTATGTATGATTTTATTTAAGATATGATTAGTTTTATTATTATTTTCTTTTAAAGGTTTTATTTTTTATAAATTTACAAAAGCATTTATTAATTTAGAAATGTATTAATTAATTATAAAATTTATTATAAAAGCTTTCTAAATCAATTTAAAAATATAAAAACGCATTAATACATGTGTTAGCATATAAATTCACTTGATTACATGTGTTAAGAAATTAAATAGGGTATAAGACAAGTGTCACCCCTTGTATCTTATTTTTCTTAATTTTTATAAAATCATAAATTAGTTTATATAAACAAAACATCTTCCATTTCTTTTTTCTTTTTCTCGTCTCATTCCTTAACAAAGAAAACAAAGAAATCTCAGATCAAATACAAACCCTGTAACCATTTTTATCTCAAACCTATAAATACTTTTCAAAAATCAAAACCTTGTAATTCATCTCTCAAGTCCAAAAACCAAATCCTGTAATAATTCTCAAAGAAAATATCAAAACCTGTCCACAAATTTTCAAAGCAAGTTAATCAAAGCTTGCAAGTTTCAATTTGATAATGCAATCTAGAATCAAACAAGAATCAAGTTCAAGCATAGTTTATCAAGCATCTGTATCTCAGTTTTCAGAGATCAATCAAAGTTTTAAGGCAATTCAAAATTTTCAGCTTCAACCCAGTTTTTCAAAGCTCTCTACAATTCAAAGGTTTCCACCCAGTTTCAACTCTCTGCATTTTAGTTAAAAGGTGAGTAAACTTTTAAATTAAAAACTTAAGTAACAAATATATGTTGCATATGAATTACAGTGTGATGATTGCTTTGCATATCTGTATATATGTAAGCCTGTGTGTATATCTATTGATCTTAACATCTATGTTCTTAGTTTAAGCCTCTGTCCTTTAAACTGTGAGCATGAAACGTCTTTAAATTTGATGCATATGCTAAGTGTTTGAAGTAAACTCATGAAGTATGTTTGAAAATATGTATGCATGTTGTTTTAATCTGAATATATGAATGATTTTAAACCTGGGTACATACGTGATTCATTTGTGCATATCTGTGCTTCTTTGTTCCATGTTACAGAGTTTAAGTGACAATTAAAAATTCAAGATCTTTTTATAAAACCACTGTTAGGACATGAATTTAAAACAAAATAGTTTAGTTAAATCATAATATAAGTACCAAAAATAGAATTCAAGTATTTTAAAGATTTGAACTATGCTAGAACATGTAAAATACAGTAGTGATGCTAAAATCATGTTAAATCAAATGTTTTAATTCGTTGTTTCAGGGTATAACTTAAATCTATTTAAAAAATTAGGATTTTTAAAACTAAAATCAAAATTTTTAATAATGCATTGAAGATGCATTTTGGATTTAACTGGAAATTGAATTTGAGGCAACCTCTGGCGATCTGGCAGAATAGAGATCTCGGGGTTTCTACTGGAGATGGATGGAGTTGCGGGGTGTTTGGGAAAATGCCTGAAGGTGTTCCCGATCGTCGAGGCGACGTGGAGGAGGAGATATAGGTTTTTAAACCTAATTTGGGCGTGTCTGGAATTTTGATCATGGCGGCGTCGCTGATGCATCGAGTTACATCGAACTTTGGGATGTGGCAGCATGGAAGGTTAGCAAGTCATGGCCGGAATCACAGCGATGTTCGATGAACGGCGTTGTGGTTTCGAGAGATTTTCAGGTGATGGGTAGCTTTCTGGTTCGATCGTGATAGCTCATTTTTGCTTCAGGGTTCGTGGAGAATTTTGGGTGATCGGAGTGGGTTGCTGCATAGATGGACGATGTGATGGAGGGACCATCAGAGGCTAGAGGTGATTCTACCATTGGTGCAAGTGCACAGGCGAGGTTTGTGTCAATGGTTTTGTGGTAGTTTGGGAAGAGGATAAATCTCGGGTTGAAGCTCGAGTCTGTGTGATGTTTACTCTGGTTTAAACTCGAGTAAATCTTTGGTTGTTTAAAACTTGTTAACAGTTTTTAGTGTTGCAGGTTTTAGAAATTTAAAACTTAAACCAAAAACTAAACTAAATTTTGAAATGGAAGGGAACTCAGTTAGACCCGAGTGGACTTCGGGTTTGACCCGAAGCACATGTTAAGCAAGTTTTTAAAAAGCATTTTAAAACTTGGTTTTTGAAATTTAAAAAAATAAAATTAGTTTAAACTTTCTTGTACAAATTATTTATATAATAGTTGTTTTCTTTAGCCTTGTTAAGAAGTTTGAAACTTTGTTTAATTTAAATTTTGTTAATCAAAGTTAAACTTATCTTAAAACTTAAGTAGAAATGAAATTTTAAAGATTTTATAAAGCAAGTATGAATTTAAATTGAAACTAGATTTAAAACTATTACTTGATAATATTTTAAAAGCATTTAAAGGTATGTTGTGATTGGTAACTTTTAATTTATCAAGTTGATTGAGTATTTTAAAACTTAATTAATGATTTAATTAAGTAAAGTTAATTTTTAAAATAAAATGTTTTAATGATAATTAAGGCATAAATAAGATAAGGTTTTATCTTAATTATGGTTTTAATGATTCGAGATTAATTAAGTTAATTAAGAAATTTAAGTATAATTAATTAACTTAATTAATTAAATATAAAGGGTTAATTAAGTAATTAATTAAGAGTAATTAATTAATTTAATTAACTAATCATTAAGGATTAATTAATTCATAATTGAGGGTTATAAGTAATTAATTAAAGTTTAATTAATTGTAATTAAGGATTATTAATTAAGTAATTAAAGATTAATTAATTTGTAATTAGAAATTACTTAATCAAGTAATTAGAGGTTGATTAAATGGTGATTAAGAATACTTGATTAAGTTTTATTAATTGATAATTATGTTTTAATTAATTAATAATTAAGAGATAATTAATCTATAATTAAAGATTAATTAAGGGTTAATTAACTGTTAATTAAGTGTTGATTAACTGGTAATTTAGAAGTATTTAATTTGTAATTAAGTTGTATTAATTGATAATTAAGGTTTATTAATTAATAGTTAAAGAATAATTAATTTGTTTATAAGGATAATTAAGGGATGAATTATCCATTTGTAATTAATCAAATGAATGTGATTAATTTAAGTTAATTAATTTGTTAATTAGTTAAAGATAATCTCTTGGTGATTAATTAAGTATAAATACTTAATGAGATTAATAAGTGTAATTACTTAGTGAAGTAATTAATGTATAATTACTGGATGTAATTAATTAAAGGGAATTACTTAAAGGGAAGTAATTAAAGGGCAATTACTTAGTATTAGTTACTTGGTGTAATTAATTAAAGGATTAATATAATTAATTAAAGAGCTAATTAATTAAGTAAGTAATTACAGAAGGGTAATAACTGTTTACGATTAATTAAGGTTGATTAATGGAAGTAATTAATTGAAGTATAATTAATTAATGTAATTAATTAAGGATCAATGTAATTAATTATAATTAATTAATTATTGAAAATAATTAATTAAGGATCATTAATTAATGTAATTAAATATTAATTGATGAGAGTAATTAAAGGTTAATTACTGTAAATGGTTAAGCATAATTAATTTGTGAAATTAATTGAAGGATAATTACTTTATGTAATTGAAGAATAATAAATCAAGGTGATTAATGAAGATAGATACTTAAAGGAGTCATTAATTAATTTTTAGGATTATAATTAATTAATGGTTGATTAAGAAAAGTTAGGTGATAATTCTTAAGTAATTGATTTAATTTAAGTTAATTAAGTTAATTATAATAAGGATTAATAATTGTTACTTATGGATGATTGTTTGAGTAGAATATCTCAATTGGTTGATATCTATTGGATGATATGCTGATATTCTGTGATGTGATATTGGATATATCATTGATAAACGTGCGATATTTATCTGTGTTAATGTTGTGTGAATTCAAGTATTGAATTGAATTGAATTGTTTAAACCTTTAAACCACTTGGCCTTTAAAATACGTTTGGATTTCGATAAGACCGGGATCGGGTATCAAATTTGATTATCCGAATACCACATCGATCCAAGTTAAACGATAGGTCGTGACATCTCAAGGTGAAGATCGAGATGGAGTTTTAGAGTGCAAGGGTTATTGTCGTTAATTCTGAGGGTGATTCCAAAATGAGGGTAACGAGATAATGCCTTCGGTTTCGTTCGAACCCGGAACAAACTTGTATAGATTGAATGCTTTCAGAACATCGTCAGGTGGACGATGAGCATTCTAAGATAGATGTGTTCTATAAAGGTAATCGTAGCCTCAAGCCTCATCAACCGGGAATGGCTAAAACAGGGGGAGCTGCAGCAAGGCTAAGTGGGTAGCACCCAAGTAGGACGAGATTTTCTCCTGTCTAGAGGTCCCTTTTATTCGGCTGTGTGGGCGGTTGTGAGCTCCAACTCGCGAGGTTGTCTTGTTCGGGACTGTCCAGTAAGGGATGGTTCTGGCCTTGTGTTGTAGGGGATTTAGGCTGGATCCTCGGTATGGTTATCTAGGCCACGTACTGTGATGCGCGGTACCCCAGTAGCCCTGCCATTGATGGAAACCCATTCTTCCTACTAGCCCATACGGATTTCAGCTATTTCTTATTTATTTGAAAACCTTAAACCTTATTATAATATCACAGAATTTCCTATCAAAGTTTTGGTTAACATAACGTAAAAACTTACCCATGTTTATGTGTGGGAAGTCTTACATAATACCTTTTGTTTTCAAAGGTTTTTAAAGTTAAGCAACTTTAACCCGTTTACTCACACCAGACCCATGTCTGACCTGGAGTTTATTTCTATTTATTTAAACTCTTGGGTACTCAAATTTTTACGAGTAGCTAAGGAATTCAGGTTAGCTTTGAGGAATTCTGGAGGAGATATGGAGCAGGAGGCTTCAGCGTTTGTAGATAGATAGTGGTTCTGTTGTGTTGATCTCTATGTTGATATCTGTATTGTATATTGAGTTGTATGATAGACAGATCTATATAACTGTCTATTTTGTGTCGTATAAGCTATTAACTTTGATATATATATATATATATATATATATATATATATGATACTATGTAATATTTATGTGATTAATATAATTTATTCGTTCCGCTGTTGAGATTCTGATGTTGTTTCATTCTTTCTTCTCTATCTTTTCTCTTTTCTATCCCTTTCTTTCTTAATAATGATGCATCTTTCTGTGGAGAGAAAGGCGGGTCGTTACATTTGGTATCAGAGCGCTAGGTTGAGCGAATACCTAGGCTCTGGAGTGGTGTCTATCTTAAGAGAGCGTACTTGTAATTTTAATATATATATATATATATATTTCTACCTATTTGTTGGATTATTTGTTCGGGTTTTTCTATATGAGTTCTAGAGGTAGGAAGGGTAGTGATGTGTGTAGCACGACTACCAATGGAAGAAGTCCGAGTGTTGAGGTTGGGAGAGTATTTGTCGAGACTGTAGACCCAATACCGTCTCGAGTAAGCTTTGTTGTGGTGTAAGAATTTCACCAATCTCTGAAGGAAGCCCGTTAAGGTTCGGAGTCCATCATTGAAGTATAAGTTTGATCGCGCTCGTGTGAGCGGATTTCGAGAGTTTGGATCTGTCGGTTAAGTAGAAGCGAGTGATGTTATTTTGGCAACTTTAGGGAGTAGCAGCTGTGTGGTGAGACGCAGTGACTAGGGATGTTTCCAAAGATGTTTTCTTTTGAAACAAGTTTGAGGAAGTATGTCTGCATCAGTAATGAGACTGAGTCCAGCAAGGTGTTGTGTTTGGTTTGAGGCCGAGTTTCTTGAGGAGATGTCTGCCCATCTCAAGGCTCTTTTTTTATGTTGGTTGGTATGATTTTTGAGGATCGAGAAGCTTTGGATAAGAAGTCTTTGGGCATCAGTGGTAGCGTTCCAGCTCGAAGTGTTCTATGTTCCATCAGGGAGGTCTTTTTGCTTTGCAGTTCCCTTAAGATGGAATTCTGAAGCAGCAGAGTGGACCCGTTTCTTTGATGGTTTGGTCAAGGATAAGCTATTCTGATTTGTGAAGAAAGAATGGTATCTGTGGATATTGAACTGGATCGGATCGCAAAAGTGAATTGCGATAGTTTGAGTGATTCTCCTAGATAATCTTTTGCATGGGTTTGAGGCATCTCTGGAGGATGTAGGAGTTATAGAGTTGTCAGAAATTTTCCGGATGTCTTCTGGAAAATCTAAGGTTTGTCCGCATTGGGGATTGAGTGCTGTATCGACTTGGTTCATGGAGCTACCGGTGATTCAGCTAGGTAGAAGGATGTCTCCTAGGATGGGGTTTTGGTGAAGTAGCTCAGGATTTCTTGGTGCTTGTGTGTTTTCTCTTTGTGGATCTGAGAAACCATATTTCTGGGATGTGTTGTCTAGTCAGTGCTCGTGTTCATCGATGGCATTCTTATCTGCTCCAGATCAGAGTTGTCCAGCGGAAGCTAGGGGGCAGCTATTCTAGAGTAGAAGCAACCAGAAGTTGCAGTGTTTGGATTAGAGGTTTCTACAGAAAGTTTTTCTAGATCTGAAGGCCAGATGGGCGAGTGCACCTGTTTTGTCTTTTTCGAGTAGGAGAAGTAAATGTGAAGTTTACTAATGATTGTGAAGTGGAGTTTGAATTCTTGATTTTGGGTAGATCTTGAGAGGATCATTTTGTTGGATTGTTTTTGATCCAGTTTGTTTCAAGAAGCATCTGAGAAGGTCGAGCTGATCAAGGAAGGATGTAAGCAGCCCAGGATCGTCAGAAGAGTTTTGTGGATAAGAGACAATGGAATTTGGAATTTGAAATTGGAGATTTGGATTTTGGTTGGGGTTTTCTCTGGTAAAGAAGAGTTATAGGATTAAGTAAGATTAGAAAGCTAGCTCAGAAATATTTTGGATCTTTCCATGTTCTGATAGGGATTAGTGTTGGCCTACAGGGGTTGACAGTTTGGAGACTGGAATTCAATGCATTTCACGTATCTCTGAGGGAGTACGTGCATGATCCATCGCTGGTTTTGGAACCAGCAGTTCAGAAGGATTTGGTTGTTGAGTCGGACTTGTCCGTGGTCTGATCTTATGTAGATGGTAGATGTAGATGAGTAGGATCTCAATAGCTTAGTTGCGTAGCTAGTTTGGATTCAGTAGAATGAGTATTCTAGTATCTGTATCTGGGAAACTCGGGGTAGTTTCAAGAGCTTATCCGGATCTGTGTCCGGATAGCTAGTAATGTTTGTTTGTATGAAATGGTTTGTTTGATTGTATGGTTGATATGTATGTTTGAAATTGTTTAAAACATAATAAAACTCTGGGATTATCTTTTGTTTAAATTTCGGGGATGAAATATTTT
The DNA here is from genome assembly GCA_030765085.1 of Allium cepa. Lineage (NCBI taxonomy): Eukaryota > Viridiplantae > Streptophyta > Magnoliopsida > Asparagales > Amaryllidaceae > Allium > Allium cepa. The sequence continues at coordinate 581,936,494 of CM060941.1, read as the reverse complement.
TTCAAGGGGGAGGAATGTGATATCCCGGAATTTCAAGCAATTTAAATGTGATAATATCTTTATTTATTTATTTGAAATTGGTAAAATTGTTATTTTAATCAATATAATGTGATGATTTTTAATGATAGTTATAAATAGATTTTTAAATGGAATAATTATTTTTACAAATTTAGTTTGGTTATTTTATAAATAAATTTTTAATAGACTTACTATTTTCAAAATTAAATAAGTATTGTTCAAATGTATATGCATGTATATTTATTTAAGATAATTTTAAAAATAGAATAATTATTTTCAAAATTTAATAACGTGTTGTTTAAATTAATATATATGTATGTTTAAGTTGATTTTAAATTGGATTTTTAAATTTGAATTTGAATTTAATATTTGAATTTAAAGAATAATTGTTCTAAATTATTTTAGATATAAAATATATGAATAAAGTTTTCATTAGAATATAATTTGTTTTATATTGTTTTTCCTTAAAGAAATTTATTTATATAAACTATAAAAGTATTTTTAATAGTAAATAAATACAAAAGTTTTATATATACATTTATAAATAGATTAGATACACTATGCATGATTTTACTTAAGATATGATTGGTTTTATTATTATTTTCTTTTAAAGGTTTTATTTTTTATAAATTTACAAACGCATTTATTAATTTAGAAATGTATTAATCAATTAGAAAATTTATTATAAAAGCTTTCTAAATCAATTTAATAATATATAAAAATGCATTAATACATGTCTTAGCTTATAAATTCACTTGATTACATGTGTTAAGAAATTAAATAGGGTATAAGACAAGTGTCACCCCTTGTATTTTATTTTTCTTAATTTTTATAAAATCATAAATTAGTTTATATAAACAAAACATCTTCCATTTATTTTCTTTTACTCATCTCGTTCCTTAACAAAGAAAACAAATAAATCTCAGATCAAATACAAACCCTGTAACCATTTTTATCTCAAACCTATAAACATTTTTCAAAAAATCAAAACCCTGTAATTCATCTCTCAAGTCCAAAAACCAAATCCTGTAACAATTCTTAAAGAAAAGATCAAAACCTGTCGACAAATTTTCAAAGCAAGTTAATCAAAGCTTGCAAGTTTCAATTTGATAACGCAACCTGGAATCAAACAAGAATCAAGTTCAAGCATAGTTTATCAAGCATTTGTATCTTATTTTTCAGAGATCAATCAAAGTTTTAAGGCGATTCAAAATTTTCATCTTCAACCCAGTTTTTCAAAGCTCTCTGCAATTCAAAGGTTTCCACCCAGTTTCAACTCTCTGCATTTTAGTTAAAAGGTGAGTAAACTTTTAAATTAAAAACTTAAATAACAAATATATGTTGCATGTGAATTACTATGTGATGATTGCTTTGCATGTTTGTAAATATGTAAGCCTGTTTGTATTTCTGTTGATCTTAACATCTCTGTTCTTAGTTTAAGCCTCTGTCCTTTAAACTGTGAGCATGAAACATCTTTAAATTTGATGCATATGCTAAGTGTTTGAAGTAAACTCATGAAGTATGTTTGAAAATATGTATGCATGTTGTTTTAATCCGAATATATGAATATACGAATGATTTTAAACTTGAGTACATATGTGATTCATTTGTGCATATCTGTGCTTCTCTGTTCCATGTCACAGAGTTTAAGTGACAATTAAAAATTCAAGATCTTTTTATAAAACCACTGTTAAGACCTGAATTTAAAACAAAATAGTTTAGTTAAATCATAATCAAAGTACCAAAAATAGAACTCAAGTATTTTAAAGATTTGAACTATGCTAGAACATGTAAAATACTGTAGTGATGCTAAAATCATGTTAAATCAAATGTTTTAGTTCGTTGTTTCGGGGTTATAACTTGAATCTATTTAGAAAATTAGGATTTTTAAAACTAAAATCAAAATTTTTAATAATGCATTGAAGATGCATTTTGGATTTGACTGGAAATTGAATTTGAGGCAACCGTTGGCGATCTGTTAGGAGAGGGATCTCGGGGTTTCTACTGGAGATGGATGGAGTTGCCGGGTGTTTGGGAAAAATGCCTGAAGATGTTCCCTATCGTCGAGGGATGTGGAGGAGGAGATTTAGGGTTTTAAACCTAATTTGGGCGTGTTTGGAATTCTGATCGTGGCGGCGTCTTTGATGCATCGAGTTGCATCGAATTTCGGGATGTGGCAGCGTGCAAAATTGGAAAGTCATGGCCGTAATCGCAGCGATGTCCGGTGAACGGCATCATGGTTTTGAGAGATTTTCAGGTGATGGGTGGCTTTCTGGTTCGATCGTGATAGCTCGTTTTTGCTTCAGGGTTCGTGGAGAATTTTGGGTGATCGGAGTGGGTTGCTGGATTGATGGACGATGTGTCAGAGGGATCATCGGAGGCCAGAGGTGATTCTAGCGTTAGTGCAAGTGCACATGCGAGGTTTCTGTCAATGGTTTTGTGGTAGTTTGGGAAGATGATAAATCTCGGGTTGAAGCTCAAGTCCGTGTGATGTTTACTCGGGTTTAAACTCGAGTAAATTTTAGGTTGTTTAAAACTTGTTAACAGTTTTTAGTGTTACAGGTTTTAAAAATTTAAAACTTAAACTAAAAACTAAACTAAATTTTGAAATGGAAGGGAACTTGGGTTAGACCCGAGCGGACTTCGGGTTTGACCCGAAGCACGTGTTAAGCAAGTTTTTAAAAAGGATTTTAAAACTTGGTTTTTGAAATTTAAAAAAAAGTGAAATTAGTTTAAACTTTCTTGTATAAATTATTTATATAATAGTTGTTTTCTTTTGCATTGTTAAGAAGTTTTGAAACTTTGTTTAATTTAAATTTTGTTAAATAAAGTTAAAGTTATTTTAAAACTTAAGTAGAAATGAAATTTTAAAGATTTTATAAAGAAAGCATTAATTTTAATTGAAACTAGATTTAAAACTATTACTTGATAATATTTTAAAAGCATTTAAAGGTAAGTTGTGATTTGTAACTTTTAATTTATCAAGTTGAATGAGTATTTTAAAACTTAATTAATGATATAATTAAGTAAAGTTAATTTTTAAAATAAAATGTTTTGATGATAATTAAGGCATAAATAAGATAACGTTTTATCTTAAGATAAGTATGGTTTTAATGATTTGATATTAATTAAGTTAATTAAGTAATTTAAGTATAATTAATTAACTTAATTAATTAAGTACAAAGGGTTATTTAAGTAATTAATTAAGAGTAATTAATTAATTTAATTAACTAATGATTAAGGATTAATTAATTCATAATTGAGGGTTATAATTAATTAATTAATTAATTAAAGTTTAATTAATTGTAATTAAGGATTATTAATTATGTAATTAAAGATTAATTAATTTGTAATTAGAAATTACTTAATCAAGTAATTAGAGGTTGATTAAATGGTAATTAAAAATACTTAATTAAGTTATATTAATTAATAATTAAGTTTTGTTAATTAATAATTATGTTTTAATTAATTAATAATTAAGAGATAATTAATCTATAATCAAAGATTAATTAAGGGTCAATTAACTGTTAATTAAAGGTTGATTAACTGGTAATAAGGAGATACTTAATTTGTAATTAAGTTGTGTTAATTGATAATTAAGGTTTATTAATTAATAATTAAAGAATAATTAATTAAAGATTAATTAATTTGTTTATAAGGATAATTAAGGGATGAATTATCCAATTGTAATTAATCAAATGAATGTGATTAATTTAAGTTAATTAATTTGTTAATTAATTAAAGATAATCTCTTGGTGGTTAATTAAGTATAAATACTTAACGAGATTAATATGTGTAATTATTTAGTGAAGTAATTAATGTATAGTTACTGGATGTAATTAATTAAAGGAATTACTTAAAGGGTAATTACTTAGTAAAAGTAATTAAGGATTAGTTACTTGGTGTAATTAATTAAAGGATTAATATAATTAATTAAAGAGTTAATTAATTGAGTAAGTAATTACAGAAGGGTAATTACTGTTTATGATTAATTGAGGTTGATTAATGGAAGTAATTAATTAAAGTATAATTAATTAATGTAATTAATTAAGGATCAATGTAATTAATTATAATTAATTAATTGTTGGACATAATTAATTAAGGATCATTAATTAATGGAATTAAATATTAATTAACGAGAGTAATTAAAGGTTAATTACTGTAAATGGTTACGGATAATTAATTTGTGAAATTAATTGAAGGATAATTACTTTATGTAATTGAAGAACAATTAATCAAGGTGATTAATGAAGATGGATACTTAAAGGAGTCATTAATTAATTTAAAGGGTTGTAATTGATTAATGGTTAATTAAACAAAGTTAGGTAATTAATTCTTAAGTAATTGATTTAATTTAAGTTAATTAAATTAATTATAATAAGGATTAATAATTCTTGCTTATGGATGATTGTTTGAGTAGAATATCTGAATTGGTTGATATCTACTGGATGATATGCTGTGATATTCTGTGATGTGATATTGGATATATCATTGATAAATGTGTGATATTTATCTGTGTTAATGCTGTGTGAATTCAAGTATTGAATTGAATTATATTATTTAAACCTTTAAACAACTTGGCCTTTAAAATACATTTGGATTTCGATGAGACCGGGATAGGGTATCAAATTTGATTATCCGAATACCACATCGATCCAAGTTAAACGATAGGTCGTGACATCTCAAGGTGAAGATCTAGATGGAATCTTAGAGTGTAAGGGTTATTGTCGTTAACTTTGAGGGTGATTCCGAAATGAGTGTAACGAGATAATGCCTTCGGTTTCGTTCGAACCCAAAAAGAACTTGTATGGATTGAATGCTTTTAGAACATCGTCAGGTGGACGATGAGCATTCTAAGATAGACGTGTTCTATAAAGGTAATGTAGCCTCAAGCCTCATCAACCAAGACTGGCTAAAACAGGGAAAGTGCAGCAAGGCTATGTGGGTAGCACCCAATAGGATGAGATTTTTCCCTGTCTAGAGGTCCCTTTTATTCGGCTATGTGGGCGGTTGTGAGCTCCAACTGGCGGGGTCGTCTTGTTCGGGATTGTCCAGTAAGGTATGGTTCCGGCCTTGTGTTGCAGGGGATTTAGGGTGGATCTTCGGTTGACCTCGGCCACGTACTGTGACGGGCGGTACCCCAGTAGCCCTGCCGTTGATGGAAACTCATTCTTCCTACGAGCCCTTACGGTTTTGATTGTATAACCCACTTTGTGGCTAGTATGCTGGAATTTAATCATGTCACAATTTCAGCTATTTCCTATTTATTTGAAAACCCTAGACCCTATTATAATATCATAGAATTTCCTATCAAAGTTTTGGTTAGCTTAAGGTAAAAACTTACCCATGTTTATTTGTGGAAAGTCTTACGTGATACCTTTTGTTTTCAAAGGTTTATAAAGTTAAGCAATTTTAACCCGTTTACTAACACCAGACCCATGTCTGACCCGGAGTTTATTTCCATTTATTTAAACTCTTGGGTACTCAAATTTTTACGAGTAGCCAAGAGATTCAGGTTAGATTTGATGAATTCTGAAGGAGATATGGAGCAGGAGGCTTCAGCGTTTGTAGATAGATAGTGGTTCCGCTGTGTTGATCTCTGTGTTGATATCTGTATTGTATATTGAGTTGTATGATAAACAGAACTTTATAACTGTCTATTTTGTGTTATATAAGCTGTGTAACTCTGATATATATGTACATATATATGATACTATGTAATATTTATGTGATTAATATAATTTATTTGTTCCGTTGTTGAGATTCTGATGTTGTTTCATTCTTTCTTCTCTATCTTTTCTCTTTTCTATCCCTTTCTTTCTTAATAATGATGCGTCTTTCTGTAAATAGAAAGGCGGGTTGTTACAGAAATGCTCTTTCTTATCACACTTGTGGCAGATAACTTTTGTCTTTTCTTTCTTGGCAGCTCAACTTTTATGAGTTCCCTTCTTATGGAATAACTTTCTCTTCTAGTTCTGCCCACCTTGAGTTTCTACTATTTGTTAGCAACAAAGAAAGCAAGCATCTCCTCATTCCTCAAATCCATCTCAACAACTAAAACGCATGAATCCCTAATATGTGGTAAAGTGGCTTTAGCAAGCTTGGGTCTCAATCCGTGGATGAACTTCTCATTCCTTTTGATAACTGTATCAATCGTTGCATATTCGTATCTCGACGATTCCTCAAATTTGGTAGCATACTCAAGCACTATCATGTCTTCCTGCACCAATTCAGCAAAATTCCTAAGCAGAGTTGACTTGGCAATCTCTAGCATGAATCTTTCTTTAGACCTCCTTCTGAATTCCACCCAAGCCATAGCCACTTCAGCTAATCCCACGGTCACACTGTTCCACCAGTATAGTGTTGCTCCTTGCAATTGTCTGGATGTCAATCTCCTTTTCTGCTCATCGTTAAGTCCTAAATCACCAAAAAACCTTTTACAATGAAACAACCAATTCTCCACTTCAATTGCAACCTCGGTCCCAATAAATGGCTTTCATCCAAGCCTAGCATAGTCTCTGCTCGGTACTGTATAGTTGTTAGCAACCGGAGTTTCCTGGTTACCTTCTCCAACATTTATTCCAACTAACCCATCAGCTACTCCAGGTTGCATCATGTTGACGAAGAATCGATACATAGCTCCTATATCAATTTTCTATGCTCCGACACCCACATTAGCAGCTTATGCCCGACCTGGATTCCTTTGGGTATTCGGTCTACTATTTTCATTAGTTGTGGTGCTTCCTCCACCAAGGTTAACTTTTCCATTCCTAGCATCCATATCTTACTTCCTTTAAATCTTCATTCGAACCTTTGTAAGATACGGAAGGATAGCCTAAGAGAGATGGGAGAATAGAGATAAAGCGTATACTTATATATAACAAATACAAGTACGTTACTATAGCGTTGTCCCATACCCCAACCTTTTCTCTAATTCCTTAAGGTTATATTATTGTTATTTTTCAAAATCTTTTTAGATTTAAAATTTCTTTTAAGTTTTCATACCTATGCTCTGATAGCAAGTTGTAACATCTCCTATTTTGAGGCCCGAAGCTAACCGCTACAGATGCTGCAGTCATCCATAGTATTAACTTCTAGTGACAAAATACGGTAGTGTCAATAGTATCCATAATATCAAAAGCATATGAATATGAAATAAAATCAATACAGATTTAAAAATAGCTTTTTTGATTACACTTTAGTCAATATATCATATTCCATTACACAATCCCAAAACGATTCCCGGGTACAAAATACACCAAGAGCAACATATAAAGACGCCCCCTTGGATGATCAGAGTACTAGACATAATACATAAATAATACTAAATAACTCCTACATAGCTAGCTTCGCCTCCTGTACATCTTCGAAAGCTTATTCGTCCAACCTACTAAACATGAAAAGTCCTTAACTCTCAGTCTACCCAGATTAAATTTTGAGCACCCGAGAGTTTGAGGGGAAAACATAAACATCGAGTCAGACATAAAGCCTGGTGTGAATAATATTATTACATCTCGGTTTACTGATATTAAGTAATATCAGCCGCTTCGTTGAACAGGTTTCCCCTCACTTAATTTTTTTTAGAAGCATATCTTTTGCAAATCAAAATCCTATAATCAAACTGATAATAACAACAATACCAATAACATATATGCATATAAATCAGATAGTCAATGGACTATCTATCCAAACGTTATAGCTTTATCTGGTTGCTTACTTACCACTGGCTGACTCGAGCCTACCAAACATAATAAATATTCTAACTTATGTTAGACACAACACTGGATGGACTTTCCTTGACTTATTTCTCTTAGGGTCAACTGATCCTAACGGTTTTGCGGGCTCACCAATAACATATCTTTACTCTAGGTATTCTTTTCTGTGTGTAACATCATTTTAGTCTTACCTATGACAAAGCCCTACACATTGGAATTTTAGACTTGCATTAGCTAGATGCTACTAGCTAAAGTATAGGACGCGACCCCACACCACCCATCTGGTTTTCTAATATCTGAGTCATATACTTAGGGCTAACCACCCTATTCAATTTTCCTTAAAAACATTTTCTTTCAACTTGATTTAACCCTTTTAAATCATACTTAAACAAGGAACATATACTCTTTTCTTTACTCAAAATATCTATGCCATGATATAACAAAACAATGTTGATGGAAACCTAAGATCAATAGAGTTATCTATCCCTTCGAAAAAGGTTAAATTTTAACCTTGAAAACTTTAGGCTGAAAAGCCAAAACCTTCCTTTCGACTGCATTGGAAATAGACCTTTCGAAATCACTACTTAAAATCTTAGACATTCTCTTTCGAAGCCACTAAACATATATTTCGAAACACTCAAAAACATATCTTTCGAAAGAATTAGGTTCAGGTAAAAAAATTATGGAAGCATAGCTTCGAAACCACTTAAAAGTACTTCTTTTGAAACCATAGTTTGAAAACAAAACAAACTACAAAGTATAAAAAGGGATGCACTCGAAAGCTACCCTTTTGAAAGACTTAGCGTGATGGCAACATGCTTCCACATGTATACTTATGTTCGGTCTCAACCATGTCGAAAGGTATAGGTGTGGTCCTTCCCATTCACATGGATGGGTTGATAGAAAAGCGGCTCAACGGTTGCGAAGGGGTATTGGTCGAAACCTTCCTTCCGCACTCATTGATCTAAGGGTTATAAATGCGACCTATAACTAAGGTAAATAGGGTATCAAAGGGGTTCAAAGCGGCAACCCTTTCGAGACACTCTTTTAAACAAAGGCATAACTAAAGGTTTGAAAGCTTTGAAAGACAACTTCACCCCTTTCGAATGCATGCCTTCAACACCATATTACCTTCCACCTATCTCTAACACATCACATACCAATAAATTGATACCATGTATGTTGGATAATGGATGCGGAAGGTCTACAAGTGAAAGTATGGTGAAAAAAGCTTGCTTGGATAAGTGGCGAAGCTGTAATTAATTAAAAATTGCACCTTTTTCTTTTAAAAGAAACTCCTTTTAACCAAACCTTCAATATTTGTCAACGTCTCCTTGGTTTATAAAACTTTACCAATTTCTTTCGTTGAAAATACTGCCGCATGCTATACGCATGAATATCCAAATAATTTACACCTAGCCCAAATTTGTACATTTTACTTAAGCAAATAAGCCCTTGTCATTGAAAATAATTTATTTACTCATCCTAAACTGTAAGGAAAAATCCTCAAAAATCACAATAGTTCACATTAAATATGTTTTCTAACATATATAAATTTCAAACCCAAAAAATTATTTAGTTGCCTTAAATAATTTAAACTCGAAATTAACTATTTTCTCTCATGGAAAATTTATAATAAATCCATACTTACTTAGAATATTACAAAACTTGGAATCCACTCCCAAAATAATATTTTTGACTATTTGTCAAAAATGCAACTAATTTGGATGTCATATAATAGGTTTTCTAATCTAAACATATCATAAATTTCTTATTAAATCTCTATAAATCATCAACTAAAAGTATATAATCATTTAATCACTATAACATGGTATATAACTTGCAAATAAACGAATTTATCATTTAAAACCGAAATCATTATCAAAACATGAAATGATATATATTATTCACCTTGGATTTGTGTTCATTATCAAAACATGAAATGATATATATTATTCACCTTGGATTTGTGTTAAGAAAGTTGATATTTTCCCTTAGATTGAATTCTTTAAGCTTTTTACTTGAGTCCTAGCTTATCTTCCCTTTAAATCTTCTTAATGGTCGCCGGCCTAAGCTTAGTATTGTTTTTGTTTAGTTTGTAAATGTAGAATGAATGAGGAAGTGGAGAGAATGGAAGGTTTTAGGGTATAGGAAAAAAGGCTATTTCTATTTACCCTCATCATTTTCCTCCTTCTTAATTATGTTTAGTTCCCTTTCGTTAACATATTCATTAAGGCGCAGCTCCTCCTTAATTTACAAACCTCAATCCTTTGACTTTCTACATTATTATATTTAGTTTACCCAATTAATTTTTTTAAATAATGTTAACTAATATTAGGGTCATTACACCGAGTCACTTGAGACCCTTTTAATGGAAAATAGGCAAACTTCGACTATTTAATACCTAGATCATGGGCAGATCCCTGTCATTTAAAATCTAAGGAGAACCCCTTCTTGGTACTTCCTTGATAATATAGTAAGAAATCTCATAAGATCACTTGATACTTTTTAAATGGGAAGAGGCTGACGCATTTAATACCTCAACCCCATAACGGACCTCCACTAGAGATTTCCACTACCACACCTAAAAGATAATCCCAACCATCTAATACTTCTTGATTAAGAAGGAGATAGCGACGACCCACTATTTTTAACATCTAATAATCAGTCATAAATGACTTCAAAATACGCTTACAACTAATTTCAGATATTAAAAGTAGTGGATCATGGATAGATAAAATTTAAATAAACTCTAAAACAATAAATAAAAGGGAAAGCTTACAGCAGAATTTTAAACATCAATATATATATATATATATCATTCCAACAATTTAAATTTTACTCAAATAAAATACATCACATAGTTTACGCATTTGAATGCAACAATTATTGAGCAACATCTATTTAACTACGATGCAAGAGGTATATCGAACCATCATGTAGATATGACTCATTCCAGACCCTTTTCTCCCTCCTTTGCTTTTCACCTTCAAACTTACACACACACAAATATAAATATAAATATAATAAAGAGAAAAGGTGTAAACTATTTTTGGGGCTACGCCAATTTATATACACCCCGACCTCAAGGGAACTAGTGACTATTTCATAGAAAAAGATTGCCAATGTACCCCTTTTGGGGATCAAGCCTACGTTATTCCGTTTTCTACTCTTCTCCTACATCCAAATACATATTAGTACATTGTAATCATAACATCCATACTACCATTGCAACCATCACGGCCAACGCAATCAATGTAGCCAATGTAACCATTACAACCATCACAACCAATGCAAAAATAGTAAAAGCAGAAACTAGTGTTCCTACTTATCCATCACAATAAACCATCATACGAGGTAACAACAAAATAGAAAATTTAACTATTAAATATCAGCAACATGCAACGTCAACCCAAATCACCAAATAAGGTAACACAACATAAATATACTTATTTACATTATTAATTATCAATAATAATAGTAAATCATCAGTGCAAGTATAAATTATCCAATTTATATTGCTCACTCCATAATAATATTACAACATCAATATCATTCAGTGTGTCCTAATTAAATCAATATCGATAACACAACATCCATCATCAAAAAACCATAATTAACTACCTACCATCTAGTAGCAATAATGTTATATATCGTACACTCACTAAAACGCGATAACATTGTCAAATATTAAATATATGTGATAATTATAATTGATAATTAACCACACTTCAAATAATATATTTTCATCCATTATTTTCTTAAGTTATTTAATAGTTTTATTATTGTTTATTATAAATACACCTTTGTTTATTCACTTAAAACAATAATAATCCCTTATTTTACTCCATTTCTTCAAATACCCATAAATGTATTTTAAATCAAAAATATAATATTCATCAAATCACTTTTTAAAACTTACTATTGTCATTATTATACATCAAAATAATAATATACATCAAAACCTCTTTAATACTTTCCAAAATTGACTTATTACTATTTATTTCCAAAAACACAACAGTTTATTTTACATTGCCAGACCTTCTTTTTACTATTTACCTTAAAATATAAAACATTTTCGAAAAAAAATTCCTTCTTACCATTATTGTTATTTAAAAAACATTTCCTTATTTTATTACTCAATCAATGATAACAATAATATTTCATACGATAAACATCGCAAAATCAATCATTTGTCATTTACATAAAATAATGCCATTTTACTAAAATTCATTTTTTTTTAAATATCGTTTTATTTATTATTACAATAAACATCCCAAATCTCAATTTAAAAGTAATTCCTTTTGTCTTTTATGAATTTCCCTATAAATTCATAAATAATAGCCTTATTTAATTTCATATTTTTTTGTTTTAGTAATATTAAGTAAGTCACTGTTATTTACGAAACCACCTAATATCTGTAAATAACCGTATTTATTATTTATTTATATATTCTTCGATTATTATTCATTTCATTTCAATTAATTATTTTTTAATTCAAATAACCAATTAATTATAATTAAACACCCAAGCACCGCAATCGACAATAACCATCCAATCAATACACAATACATTTAGAATATTGTAATAATTAAAAATTCATCCATGGAACATAATTTACATCAACAACTATAATTTTTCGTCAATAGCTATATATTTTAAAATTTAAATTTTAATTAATATTAAATAATTCATACCAACGTGTTATTTCAACTGTTTCCAAACTCAGCAAAATTAGTGCCAAAATGTCTGGAATTTCACCATGAGTCCAACAGAAGAAACCGCATGTGAATCAAAGTTCGTATATGGAAGATATTAAAATTAGAAGGTACAAGGTAATATGGTAATTAAATAAATTAAAAGGGAAAATGTGAGATAATTCCACCTTCTCCTTCACATATAGACTTCCAAAAGAATCCACTTCCATCTCATCATTTATCGACCGCTATAGCCACCTATGACCACTTGAAGACGCCGTGACCCCACCACCCGAACCCCCTCGACCTCGCCTACACATTTGCCAACTCTAGTCCCCTTTGGTGCCACCGTCGTTGCCTTGATTTCACACCCTAGTTGTAATAACCCATCGTAGAACAGGCCTAAATTTCAACCCAGAAATGGCCCATCGAAACTTAGATCCATTCTAAGGTAAGTTGTTGGTAGTAAAAAGAAATAACATTGCGGAGCCATAACTAAACTTTCAGAACTCACAGCGGGATGGAACAAAATATAATAGCAAAGTGTACCCATTTATTTCAAAACCATAAAAATATCATAATACAAAATTCCATAAAAACCATAACATAACCTCCATTACAACAATTGTCTAAATCCATGGTTACACATAAAAGAAAATTATAATAATAAATACTGCCATAAGCCAAGCTTCTCCATCTGCAAGCATCGTCACCGCCATCACTCCGTCCTTAACATGTGTTGTAATGAGGAGAGAGTCAGAATAATAAATGTATGCTAAAAAAACATCGTGTAACAACCCGATATTCGTGTCGAATTATAATCGACAATTTAAACGATTAATATTGACACAAATTTCCAATTGAAGTTTTTAAATTTGGATTTTTAAAATTCTTTTACAAATTTTAAGTAAAATTTTATCGGGCTTTAAATAAAAGTTTTCTTTTTTATTTATTTTTTTATTTTATTTGGCCTTATCCCCTCTTTAATTTCGAACCGGCCCTCCCCCATTTTCTCTTTTCATTTTCGAACCGTCCCCTTTTCTTTATTTTTTTTCGTTTGCTAACCTAAAACTAATCACGCAAAGAAAATGGCGGCCTCTCTTTGCCGAATTAGGGCTTCGTTCTTCTTTCTCGAATTAGGGCTTCTCTGTTGATTGATTCTCGTGCTAGGCTCGTTCGTTTTCTGAGGATCGAGTTCGCAAATCAGGTAAGTGATTCCATCACTTACATCTAATTCAAACCCTAGTTTGATTGTTCGTGTGCTCGCTTATTGTGTGCTATCGTGGCTTTGATTCTTTGCTACTTGAATTGCACGGCAGTGACTTTCCTCTTTTAATTTTGTGACCTAATATTATCGGCATTGATGTCTAACTTGGTCACTTTGATTTGTTTGAATGTTTTGCTGTGATGTCGATTTCGTGGCCACCACTATCTCGAATTCTTCATGTTGCCTTCGTTGGTGCCAGTTTGCTGTGACATTGTGCATTTCATTCTGTTTGATGTTGCACTTGGTTATTTTGTCCATTTGTGTATTGCTGCAAGCTTCCTTGAGCTTGTATGCTTCAAGTTCCCTTGACTGATTCATATGTTGGTCTGGTCCTGTTTTTGCATTGAACTGCATTCAGTTAATTATTTCTGAAAGTTTTGAAGCTTGTTTGGTTTGCGGTTTTCAGTTTTGGATTTCGTAACGACCGCAATGCATTCAGTTAATTATTTCTGAAAGTTTTGATGCTTGTTTGGTTTTGACCTTTATGGGCTTGGTGCATTGGTTAATTGCTAAGTTCGAACTTGTTTTGGTTGACTTATCTGTATATATATGCATACATACATTCGTATGTGTGTATGCATATATTGTTGACCATGGTTCGGGTTTTGTGTTGTATTTGCACTGGTATATATATATGCAGATACTTTAGCATATTTCATTGTTTCACTGCCATGCTATACTTCTGGTTCATATCTTCCAGTGTTGCCACTGTGTTCACTATGTTGCTCCTTGTACATGAATTGAATTGTGGCTTCACTGTGTTCACTGTGTTGCTCCTTGTACATGAATTGAGTTGTGACTTCACTGTGTTTGAATTGTGTACATACTTGTTGATCTGCAGTTTCATTTTGTTGCACTTTTGAATTTTACTGCCTTGAGCTCAAGTACTTGTAGCCTTTGATGTTCTTAATGTAGCCTTGTTTTCATGTACATCGAGGCCACCACTGATGCCTCTGAACCTGGTTGCAACTGCTGGCACCTTTGTTGTCTTCACTTGCAAACTTGTTCTTCACGTAGTATGCTTTGGGTTGTAGCCTCAACTCTGTCCACTGTTAGCTTGATTCTTGTTTGCTGCCTTGTTGTCATTGTGTACATCTAGGTGGGCATTTATACTTGCTTTTGAGTAAAGTTGCATGTAGCCACCTCTGTTTCATTTGAACAGGTATTTGGCTGCAACCCATTGCATGTGTGATTTTCTGATTTTCTTGAGTTACTGTTGTATTAAGTTTCATTGTAGCATTCGCCTAGAAACCATTGTTGTTTCACTGTTTCTCTACCAGTGCACGTTCACTGAATTGACCCAGATTATATTTGCCGTGCATAATTCTGGGTTGACATACCCCTGGTACACTCACTCATTTGAGTTGTACGTTGTCAGTTGATGGCTTTAAGCCTGAATTACTTCGTTCTTGGTTGGTATACCACTGTTTTATGTACCTGACCATGTTTTTGTTTATAAGCAGATTGAAGTTGCTGTCTTCATTTGTTTCTCTGACCTGCTTTCTGACTTGTTCTTGCTGTCTTGACCATGTCCCCTGTTGCATTATAATTGCATATGTAGTTGTTGATGCTCCTGTGCAATGGCCCGAGTCATTTGTAACTGCTGTTACATGTTGTTAGGCCTAGTTGACTTCGACTTTGTTTATGATACTTGCACTGTTTCACTGGTGTATGCATTTACTGTTTTGAATCTTGTTGCTCTCACCTTCATTTGATTGTGTCCTCGTGTAGAACACTGTTCTATATGTTACCTTCTTGCTACATTACTATTTGGTGGCACGTGAGATTGCATTCATTTTAGCCACTGATGCATTCATTGGGTACATCATCACTGTAGTGGCACGGCAGTGCACGCAAGCGTGAACTGCAGCCACACGGTATCCATTGGGTACATCGTCACTATAGTGGCAAGGCAGTGCACGCAAGCGTGAACTGCAGCCACACGGTATGGTTTTGTGATATTCTATTTTGTTTTGATTTATTAATCTTATGCGTAGTTCATATGCTGTAGCGGCGAGGCAGTGCACGCGTGCGTGTACTGCAGCCCTACTCGACTTAATATTTTAATTGATATTTAAATGTTTTGAACTGTTTTGTTTATTTCAATTCAATGTTCTGAATTGCATTCTGATTTGGTTTAATTACTATCGTCTATTCATTATTTAATTATTATTGCTTCTGTGCATTAATAACTGAGTTTGAATTAGACTGACCCGAGTATTATTTTCTTTTGAATTTAATACTCGGGTCAGACCGAGTATTTCAAGTTGTAGATATTCTGCTATGGGTTGCTGCTAGAGCTATGAAGTTCTTTCATATCTTTTGGAGTAGTCGTCATTTGTAGTAGCCTGTATTATTGTATAGGAAGATATGTATTCATGTATATTATATGCGTTAATGTACTTGTATATGTAACTTCCTGAGTCGACTGTTGTAGTTGTATCATATGTACCGTGTGAATGTATTGTAACTGACATCAGTTATTATATATATATGAGACTTTCTGTTTCATCTGTGTTCCGCATTTATATTATCTGTGTTGTTATTTTATATTTAATGTTCTAAACTATTACGAACCATCGTAGTTCGTTTTATACTGGAATTGGGGTATGTTGATGGGAGAAAATAAATCAGAGATGAAAAATGAAAGAATATATATATTTATATCACTCCCATCGAGATAACCAATACTAGTGTAAGGCCAACTATCGATGGCCGCTCCTCAACAGCCTTATTCTCCGTGCTAGTTGACAGCACTACACCGTAGTGTTCTTGGCTAGCGCAGGTATAGAGGTGGGGCGTCACAGCTTGGTATCAGAGCCTGGGGTTTAGAACAAATATAAAACATAACTTAGATAGTACATGTGTTACAACTATTTGTCGATGTTTTATTTCACATCTTTGTCTTAAGATCATCTTTGATTGTTAGGAATGAATTCCTAACGCTTATTCGTGAGCATTGCTGCTATTCTCTATCGCACTTGCTCACTTGAGTTTACACTTCTAAGTATCAGTGTATATATGCTCTACCAAGTTGCATATTGCTGCAACTAGTACCCACTTCGATTTGAACTCGCATTGTTTATTCGAACTGCTATATATATGCATTCTTATCTCTGATTCGTGTTCTTAATGCAGTTTCCATACAATTGGGTTTTGGGTATCAATCTTTGAGACAAATTGCATTCCAATTGTCGACTCTGTCTGTTTATCCATGGTTTGTTGGTTTTCATGTGCCTCTCTCTGATAGTTTTAAAATTTCTTTGGTATAAAAGAAATTGTCTTGGTCTTTGCCTTGTCGATATCGACGTTGACTTGACTTTTACTTTTGCTAAAGTCATTCAAGCATTTATACTCGTTCTGCTTTGTTTTTCCAATTGTTGATCGGTTCTTCTTTTCCGGTTAGTTGTTATCACCTTTGTCGACTTTGATAACTTCTATTTCAGGAATTTTGGGTATTCCTACTTTGATGGATTTGGAATCAAAATTCTTTGTATTTTATTCACGTCTTCGAATGTGAATCTTAGTGAATTGATTTGGTTTTCGAATTTAATCGATTCTTGATTATTTCCCGATTTGTTGCTATCATTTATTAGCAACTTTGATGACCTTTTCTTCGGGATTTTTGTGAACATACCTTTCGATGAATTCGGTATCGATTTCTTTGGATTCTATTCACGTCTTCGTATGTGAATTCTTGTGATTGATTGTTTCTACAATCATTTTTGTGGTTTGTCACTTTAAAAATATAAAGGTTTCAATACTACTAGTAAATATCAAAAACTCTTTTATCAAAATGTTTTCAACTCTATTTTCAATACCAAACTCGTTTTTGAAACTGTTTTTCAATCTATTAGTATATACAAATCTTTATTTCACTCGTATGAGAAATCTAATTAAACGGCTTAGTAAAACAAGTGGTATGAAACGCTTGCGTTTACTTCGTCGGTTAATTGTTGGACTTGTTCGATTGAACCTCTAGTGACAAATTTTATTAGTGAAGATTTACAGTTTGTTCGTAAATATTTAAGTTAAGTAAGTGGTTATGGGACATGATGCTAAACTTTTACATTTACTGACTTAGTGTAATTGACACTTCTCGTTGATCATGACGATCATTTTTACGGTTAGACTAGGCCTCATCGGTGTGATTTCGTCTTACACATATCTCTTGGGCTTTGAGGATTGTCTAGACACCACTTGTGTGATTTCATTCACACATACTTTTCTTTTGATTGTGAGGTTAGACTAGACACCACTTGTGTGATTCCACTCACACATACCTCTTTTGATTTTTTGGTTAGTCTGGACCTCAATCTGTGTGATTTCGACTCACACATATGGGGTAGCGCCCCACGGTCTTCGGGCCATTCGTGTGTCAAAATTAATGGCTTGCAACCATGAGATAGCGTCTCGCTTTGCGTTGCACGTGTTGATGATTTTTCATGCTCGCGGGTAGGTGAGATTCCGTGCTCCCGTTCTCGCTTTGCGTTGCACGTGTTGATGATTTTTCATGCTCGCGTGTAGGTGAGATTCCGTGCTCCCGTTCTCGCTTTGCGTTGCCCGTGTTGGTGATTTTCATGCTCACGTGTAGGTGAGATTCTGTGCTCCCGTTCTCGCTTTGCATTGCACGTGTTGGTGATTTTCATGCTCATGTGTAGGTGAGATTCCGTGCTCCCGTTCTCGCTTTGCGTTGCACGTGTTGATGATTTTTCATGCTCGCGGGTAGGTGAGATTCCGTGCTCCCGTTCTCGCTTTGCGTTGCACGTGTTGATGATTTTTCATGCTCGCGTGTAGGTGAGATTCCGTGCTCCCGTTCTCGCTTTGCGTTGCCCGTGTTGGTGATTTTCATGCTCACGTGTAGGTGAGATTCTGTGCTCCCGTTCTCGCTTTGCGTTACATGTGTTGATGAATTTTCATACTCTGTTCGAGTTTTCATACTCTGTTCGAGTTTTCATACTCCGTTTGAGTTTTCATACTCCGTTTGAGTTTCCATACTCTCCTTCGAGTTTTCATACTCCGTTTGAGTTTTCATACTCCGTTCGAGTTTTCATACTCTGTTCGAGTTTTCATACTCCGTTTGAGTTTTCATACTCTGTTCGAGTTTTCATACTCCGTTCGAGTTTTCATACTCCGTTTGAGTTTTCATACTCTGTTCGAGTTTTCATACTCTGTTCGAGTTTTCATACTCCGTTTGAGTTTTCGTACTCCGTTTGAGTTTCCATACTCTCCTTCGAGTTTTCATACTCCGTTCGAGTTTTCATACTCGCGTTCGAGTTTTCATACTCCGGTTCGAGTTTTCATACTCCGGTTCGAGTTTTCATACTCGCGTTCGAGTTCTCATACTCTTAGCTTGTGTTTTCTGGATTTCTTGTGAGGATTTCTAGAATTTGTGCTTCACCAATTTTCGTGATTTCTATTGATAAGTTTTATCAATTCTTGTACATTGGTGAATTCGTGTGTTATTGACTTGTTATGAATACAAGTTTAGGGTATGATACCCCTTTCTATCTTTGAGAAGATTCTTGTGACCTCTTTGATGAACGAAAATTCATTGGTATTATATTTTGATGCCAATTATTTCGATGAAATTTTGACGTACGTCGAAGTTGCTACTGACATTGCTATTTTAATCACGTGTTTTAAAAATTTGTTATTCTTCAAAATATTTCAAAATATAAATCAAAATTGTTTTCAAAATCTTTACGATTTGCGCTTTCAAAAGAATGAGGAAGCGAATTAAACGTTTCAGAAAAATCGAGGACTATGACCCCTTTCTTTTACTGATTCGCTTAATTCCGGACTTGTCCGTTTGAGAACGTAAAATGTTATTTATTTAAAATACACAATTTAACACTTTCAAGGAAACGATGAAGCGAATTAAACGATTTAGTAAAACTCGTGGTTATGAGTCATGTGTGTTTGCTATTTCGGTTAATTTCGGACTCGTTAATTGAAAAATTTGTAATTTGAAATTTGATTACCGTTGTGGTAATTTCTGATTATCATTTTGATAATCAGATATTTATTGTTTCTGATTATCGCTTGTGATAATCAGATATTTGAGATCTAATTATCGCTTGTGATAATTAGATATTTGTGATTTGATTATCAATTGTGATAATTAAATAATCGTTGATTCGTGATTTCTGATTTATCGTTTTTGATAATCAGATATTTATTGTTTCTAATTATCTATTGATAATTAGATATTTGAGATTTAATTGTCGTTTGTGATAATTAAATATTTGTGATTTAAGATTGATTTTCGATTTTGATAATCGAATACTTGTTGATTTGATTATCGTTTTTGATAATCGAATATTTGTGATTTGAGATCTCTGAATTATCTATTGATAATTAGATTTTGTTGATAATTTGTGAATTTCCTTTATGAAATTAAAAGATTTCTTTGGCGTTTATATTGTACTACGCCAGTGTACCGGCTCAATTTTCTGCTATTCATGACGTTTTCCACGTCTTCCAATTACGGAAATGCCTTTGGGATTTCCGATCTTTATTCTTGAGCCCGGTATTATTGAAGAAATTGAAGTTTCACTAGATTTGACTTTGAGCGAACACGTTCTGGCTTGCTCCTTCATGCTCTTTATGGTGAACTTCATATTTCGAATTTCTTCATCTTGTGATGATATGCTCTTTTGGTTGTTACCTTTTGTCCATATATTCCTTAAGATTGCGAGGACGCAATTTCTTTAAGGAGGGGAGTCTGTAACAACCCGATATTCGTGTCGAATTATAATCGACAATTTAAACGATTAATATTGACACAAATTTCCAATTGAAGTTTTTAAATTTGGATTTTTAAAATTCTTTTACAAATTTTAAGTAAAATTTTATCGGGCTTTAAATAAAAGTTTTCTTTTTTATTTATTTTTTTTATTTTATTTGGCCTTATCCCCTCTTTAATTTCGAACCGGCCCTCCCCCATTTTCTCTTTTCATTTTCGAACCATCCCCTTTTCTTTATTTTTTTTCGTTTGCTAACCTAAAACTAATCACGCAAAGAAAATGGCGGCCTCTCTTTGCCGAATTAGGGCTTCGTTCTTCTTTCTCGAATTAGGGCTTCTCTGTTGATTGATTCTCGTGCTAGGCTCGTTCGTTTTCTGAGGATCGAGTTCGCAAATCAGGTAAGTGATTCCATCACTTACATCTAATTCAAACCCTAGTTTGATTGTTCGTGTGCTCGCTTATTGTGTGATATCGTGGCTTTGATTCTTTGCTACTTGAATTGCACGGCAGTGACTTTCCTCTTTTAATTTTGTGACCTAATATTATCGGCATTGATGTCTAACTTGGTCACTTTGATTTGTTTGAATGTTTTGCTGTGATGTCGATTTCGTGGCCACCACTATCTCGAATTCTTCATGTTGCCTTCGTTGGTGCCAGTTTGCTGTGACATTGTGCATTTCATTCTGTTTGATGTTGCACTTGGTTATTTTGTCCATTTGTGTATTGCTGCAAGCTTCCTTGAGCTTGTATGCTTCAAGTTCCCTTGACTGATTCATATGTTGGTCTGGTCCTATTTTTGCATTGAACTGCATTCAGTTAATTATTTCTGAAAGTTTTGAAGCTTGTTTGGTTTGCGGTTTTCAGTTTTGGATTTCGTAACGACCGCAATGCATTCAGTTAATTATTTCTGAAAGTTTTGATGCTTGTTTGGTTTTGACCTTTATGGGCTTGGTGCATTGGTTAATTGCTAAGTTCGAACTTGTTTTGGTTGACTTATCTGTATATATATGCATACATACATTCGTATGTGTGTATGCATATATTGTTGACCATGGTTCGGGTTTTGTGTTGTATTTGCACTGGTATATATATATGCAGATACTTTAGCATATTTCATTGTTTCACTGCCATGCTATACTTCTGGTTCATATCTTCCAGTGTTGCCACTGTGTTCACTATGTTGCTCCTTGTACATGAATTGAATTGTGGCTTCACTGTGTTCACTGTGTTGCTCCTTGTACATGAATTGAGTTGTGACTTCACTGTGTTTGAATTGTGTACATACTTGTTGATCTGCAGTTTCATTTTGTTGCACTTTTGAATTTTACTGCCTTGAGCTCAAGTACTTGTAGCCTTTGATGTTCTTAATGTAGCCTTGTTTTCATGTACATCGAGGCCACCACTGATGCCTCTGAACCTGGTTGCAACTGCTGGCACCTTTGTTGTCTTCACTTGCAAACTTGTTCTTCACGTAGTATGCTTTGGGTTGTAGCCTCAACTCTGTCCACTGTTAGCTTGATTCTTGTTTGCTGCCTTGTTGTCATTGTGTACATCTAGGTGGGCATTTATACTTGCTTTTGAGTAAAGTTGCATGTAGCCACCTCTGTTTCATTTGAACAGGTATTTGGCTGCAACCCATTGCATGTGTGATTTTCTGATTTTCTTGAGTTACTGTTGTATTAAGTTTCATTGTAGCATTCGCCTAGAAACCATTGTTGTTTCACTGTTTCTCTACCAGTGCACGTTCACTGAATTGACCCAGATTATATTTGCCGTGCACAATTCTGGGTTGACATACCCCTGGTACACTCACTCATTTGAGTTGTACGTTGTCAGTTGATGGCTTTAAGCCTGAATTACTTCGTTCTTGGTTGGTATACCACTGTTTTATGTACCTGACCATGTTTTTGTTTATAAGCAGATTGAAGTTGCTGTCTTCATTTGTTTCTCTGACCTGCTTTCTGACTTGTTCTTGCTGTCTTGACCATGTCCCATGTTGCATTATAATTGCATATGTAGTTGTTGATGCTCCTGTGCAATGGCCTGAGTCATTTGTAACTGCTGTTACATGTTGTTAGGCCTAGTTGACTTCGACTTTGTTTATGATACTTGCACTGTTTCACTGGTGTATGCATTTACTGTTTTGAATCTTGTTGCTCTCACCTTCATTTGATTGTGTCCTCATGTAGAACACTGTTTTATATGTTCCCTTCTTGCTACATTACTATTTGGTGGCACGTGAGATTGCATTCATTTTAGCCACTGATGCATTCATTGGGTACATCATCACTGTAGTGGCACGGCAGTGCACGCAAGCGTGAACTGCAGCCACACGGTATCCATTGGGTACATCGTCACTATAGTGGCAAGGCAGTGCACGCAAGCGTGAACTGCAGCCACACGGTATGGTTTTGTGATATTCTATTTTGTTTTGATTTATTAATCTTATGCGTAGTTCATATGCTGTAGCGGCGAGGCAGTGCACGCGTGCGTGTACTGCAGCCCTACTCGACTTAATATTTTAATTGATATTTAAATGTTTTGAACTGTTTTGTTTATTTCAATTCAATGTTCTGAATTGCATTCTGATTTGGTTTAATTACTATCGTCTATTCATTATTTAATTATTATTGCTTCTGTGCATTAATAACTGAGTTTGAATTAGACTGACCCGAGTATTATTTTCTTTTGAATTTAATACTCGGGTCAGACCGAGTATTTCAGGTTGTAGATATTCTGCTATGGGTTGCTGCTAGAGCTATGAAGTTCTTTCATATCTTTTGGAGTAGTCGTCATTTGTAGTAGCCTGTATTATTGTATAGGAAGATATGTATTCATGTATATTATATGCGTTAATGTACTTGTATATGTAACTTCCTGAGTCGACTGTTGTAGTTGTATCATATGTACCGTGTGAATGTATTGTAACTGACATCAGCTATTATATATATATGAGACTTTCTGTTTCATCTATGTTCCGCATTTATATTATCTGTGTTGTTATTTTATATTTAATGTTCTAAACTATTACGAACCATCGTAGTTCGTTTTATACTGGAATTGGGGTATGTTGATGGGAGAAAATAAATCAGAGATGAAAAATGAAAGAATATATATATTTATATCACTCCCATCGAGATAACCAATACTAGTGTAAGGCCAACTATCGATGGCCGCTCCTCAACAGCCTTATTCTCCGTGCTAGTTGACAGCACTACACCGTAGTGTTCTTGGCTAGCGCGGGTATAGAGGTGGGGCGTCACACATCGAGTCTGACCTTTTTAGTACTTGGGTAGTATATTTCAAATAAGAATATATCTACGAACATAAAGCCATTAAAATCATTTATTACTTCTTTATAAGGAAAGGAGGCAGGTCCAACCACTTAATACCTTCCATTCCAGAAGTAGCTTTCTAAAATCCCATATCCTAATCCTATGTCTAAATAGCTAATAATATGACATACGATACCCAGGCCACTTAATACTTTTATTGGAAAATAGGCAGACTTTGGTCATTTAAGACCTTAATTAAAGTAGACCCCATCATGTAAGTCCTATTTCCAAGGCATGCTCCTTGATGGTACTATCTAGCTGACATCAAATGAAATCTCATAGGCCACTTAATACTTCCAAGTGAAAAATAGGCAGACTCTGTTTATTTAATACCTTAATTAAGGCGGATCCCATCATTTAAGACATATTTGCAGAAGCAGACCCCTGTAGAGATACCACATAACGTGTTCCTTTGCCCATTTAATACTTCGTCTGGAGAAAAAGGACGGGTCCAACCACTTAATACCTCAAGACCCCGAAGCAAGCCCTTCGTCTTATGACCCATATTCATAACGACGTCTCATATTAGTCCGTTATTCGTAGGAACTGGTAGCTAGATTAGCTGGGTAGATTTTCCCTACAGAATTTGGGACCAACCTCGCATTATTACAAATATTTATTTTAAGGATAGTTCACATCAATAAAAGTGTACACAACTGCTGGTAGCCTCAAAGTGAAGGGTAGACTTCCATCATGTAACTTTATCGACCTGCATCCCTACGACTTAGCCGCAACTCAATTACTCTACATGCGCGCGCGCGCGCACACACACATTCATCTCATCGTTTCATAAATAAAGCCTTATAAGGATTATTCCTTATTACGCCTTAAAATAATAATTAGGCTATATAAGAGTTTCCTCTTATTTTTGCCTCACAACCAATTACCTTCCCGATGGGGGAAATATAAGTAAATACCTAATTAACTGTGCCAAAAATGTAGTAATAATACATTAATTACATAATAGAGATAAATAAATATCCACTTCTAATAAATTCTAAATGCATGGATTTTACGCTCCGAACTAGCATTAAATGTCAATTCCCTAACCAATTATTATTACGAGTCCTTTTTTTTCAAATTCCCAAGATTGCGTGGGACCGTAATGCCCAAAATAGGGAATAAATATTCATAACTAAAACTGCACTAACGGACTTGTAAATAAAATAGAAACTCAATTTAGTACACCAATTCAATGGAATATCTTATACAATAAGAATTGCAATTTAAAGCTCATATTCTATTCAGCTCCTATTTTACAAAGAGATAATAAGAATATATGGTGTAGACTACGAATATAATTTGTAATTAAAACCCCTTATTTTATCGAAGGATCACAATTTGAACTAAAGGAGAAGTATAATTGACTATGAAATTATCAAAAATTGCATAAACAGAAAAAATCCATCAATTTAATGTAAATAATTGGGAATCTCAGCATAGAATTGACATATCAAAATAAAAAGGAATTTTGAGGGATTTTATCTATCATATTTTCAGAATCCCAAAATTCTTAAGGTATATTCAAATCCAAAATGAAATACATTAAATAATTGCTGGAAAGAAATACTAAGGTTTCCACTCGCAGATTAGCCTTAGCTTCACTTAAATGAATTTGTAGCTTTTCAATCTCTTCTAGAATCTCTTTTTTTTGATATACACAATCATTAGAGAAGAGGTATATATTCATTAGATTTAGAATAATTGAAGAAGAATTGGATAAGAATAGACCGGAGGAAAAAGAAACAAATAGGAAATAAGTTGAATTCTTACCTAAATTCTCCATGGAATTTCTGAATCTTATTAGAGAGAGATAGCAATGGAAGAATTTTGTCGTGTTCCCTAAATTAATAAGAATAAAAGCAGAGATGATAGGGTTCTATTTATAAGGTTGAAACGCACCAGAATAGTAGGATGAAATTAGGCAGGAAACTGGTAAATCTAAAGAGCACAACTGAATATAACGTAGCTTCAAACCCTAGCTGCCACTTGCAACTTTTGTTGCCAAGCGGTCGACCGCCTATAGGCCAGCTGTCGACCGCTATGGTCGATCGGTTGACCTATACGGGTCACCCTCTCCTCTATTTTGGGGAAAGTTTATTTTCTTTCGTTGCACAATTTTTTTTTTCTAATTAACTTTTTAATGTTAAACGTTAATTAGAAGTTTACTTAACCCCCAAGATAATTTTTAAAATTTGAACCCTAAATTTTATTTCGCATTTGAATTAGAATTCAGACTAAATTAATTAAAATCCGAAAACTTCAATGCTCATAACTTCTTTGCTTGAGCTCCATTTTTAGCATATTTTATATGAAAACCGATCAGAATTTCACCACGAACGCAATGGAATAACTTTGGTGGTCAAAATTCAAGTTTTATAAAATTTCCATATTCAACCATTATCATATTTAATTAATTTACTTCGTTTATTTATGGTTCATTTTATGGGGTGTTACACTAGTTCCTGAAATTCGACTACCACTAACCTTAATCAGAGCTCTGACCACCCTTGTTCGATTCTAATCTATGAGCTCTTCAATACCCATAAATCAATTTCTCCGATTGATGCAAAGTTTGAAAATGCCTAAATCGACCATTAGGGTTTCACCTTCATGAACTTTGACCATGAATTCCAACCGCCTCGAGCCTTTTTTTTTTGAAAAAACGAACACTTATCATCAATTCATATCATCGAGTACTTCGAACGGTATATTATTCGATGGGTATTGGATAGTTTGGTTTTTAAAATCAATTTGTAATTAGAAATAATCATCTAACATTGGTTGGTGATTAAATGGTAGATGGTTAAGGGATTTTGGAAATTAGATAGAAAAATTAAGATCAAGGTGATAGCTAAGGTTTCGTAGCTTCGCTTATATAGTTGTTAAGCTGAGTTATGAGATTTATATCAAGTTTGACTAAACATAGCTACGCATCTTAAACGCCTCCATTTCACAAACCATAACTCCGGATATATCAATTTATATATCAAATCCATCAGCTTAGAAAGGCCTTCGCAACGATTATAAATACGACACTCAATTCACTCTTTTATTAAAAATTTATTTTTAATCACTCTAAAAGAAAAAGCATAAAATTTGCTGGTCCTTACATTCTTTTCCCTTAAAAGAATTGCGTCCCCGCAATTCTCTAAATACAACTTCCAACCTAATTAACAAATTTTTATCATGGACTCAATCACAAAATATGGAAAATATATCAATCATAAGTTAACATAAAATAACATATAACGACCATATAACACCATTAATAATGACTTCATACAATTCATCCACAATAATACATTTAATTTTCTACATACCACATGCACTTTTTCAATTGTGTAATCCTAACTACAGTATGCAAAAATAACACTCCTTCAAAAAAATGGTGAAGTAATCTCAATCATAGATCAACCCATATAATGCATCTCCATATTTCAACCATAACAGAAGTCCACAACAAAACATAAGCTAATGAAAACATGCATGTACAATTAAATGAATACACATAAGTCAATAACTAGCATAACTTATTGAAATAAACATATATTTTCAAAATAATACGTATAATAACCATCCTATCAACCAATAACATGTGTGTTAATTCCTATGCTGACCATACATCCATCATAATATGTGTATCCTCAAAATTGTCAATAAACTTCCTCATAGTCTCAT
Organism: Allium cepa; assembly: GCA_030765085.1. Taxonomy (NCBI): domain Eukaryota; kingdom Viridiplantae; phylum Streptophyta; class Magnoliopsida; order Asparagales; family Amaryllidaceae; genus Allium; species Allium cepa. Next base: position 581,909,032 of record CM060941.1, on the reverse strand, counting down.
CTTGATTAGTATACCATTCCATTTTCACACCATCTCGAATATCCTGTGCACTAACTTATAATTACATTCTCAACATAAAGCATGCCTAGTCATGACTATATCCTCAAAATAATATGCCTTGTAATGGCTGAATACTCAAATTATTATGGTCATCCACTCGTACTATAGCTGCATCCATCCTCAATCCTCCAATCCACATCATAAGGTCTCTTCCAAATGACCACCGTCATAAGTTCAATGAATACTCACCATTATTAGAGTATTGTACTTTGGGATATACGAGTACTCATCATCGTTCAGTTTCCTTGCTGCCATCCATGCCACTTAGAGCTAGAAACTAGACTGACATCGCACTCAGTCCGGGATAAAATGGATTGAACATCATGTGATCCCAACACCATCATTTGTTTAGGTTAGCGTCCTCACATACCCCTTCTTACGAGCAACATCAAAAACTTCGAGAATCAATGATCCCTTAGTACACATCCATATCAGAACCCATTTTGTTCCAATCTCCAAATCACATTGAAAAATCCCAGTCCAATATCCTCTTATAGTGATTCCTTCATCTGATGACAGAGATGACTTACTACCAAAAAAGGGATCTGCTAGCGAGGAGAGTTCTAATGCATCTTCAAAGCAAACATTTATCAAAACTTTTTTTCAAATGAAAGCTTCCATCTTCTTTTAAAACAAAAAACTTTTTCATTGTAAAAGTATTGCCATCATTTTATAAAACAGTTTCTCAAAATATTTTCGTCATTCTGAATCAATTAAAAATGATTTTATAGAAAACATAATTCTATTAGAACTTTGGAGCGTTAAAATCCTCCAAAATTGAAAACCTTTGTTTTAATATCATTTATGGAAGTTGGTAATTGTTCGTATAAAACAAAGTTTGAAATGCATGTTTTTAAGATTCCTTTGTGTAATGAACCTTCTGCCCATCGTTTTGATTCCCCAGTAGTACCCACCAAGTTTTTGGTCATCATAATCCTTTAACCGCTATTCATCTCTAAGGAACATCTTCATGTCTCTTAGTCAATCGAAATATCCAATCTTCCTCAACTTAGAAAACTATTTTATTCCATTATGACTAAACTATCCCATGGCATCCTATTAGTCTCTCCAATGTAAAATATTCTAAAAGTCAACATTGAATAATTACTTCATCATAAAATTATAATACATAGCAGACAAACAAACAACAAGAAACAAACAAACTAATTATAGTAAACAAACATTCAACAACAACCAATAAAGCAAAATAGATTAATCTAGGCAAACATGGTATGAACACATCACAATACAAACAAACAAGATACATAATACAAGCATTATAAGTAATCAAATACTTAGCATCAATCGAACTAAGTACACAATACATCATATACATGAGCACATATAATTAAAATTAATCATTGTGAAACTAACAACCAACAACATAATACAAGCATAAGAAATTAATTTAAATGAACACATCATAGATTAATTAGAAGACATATAAATAAGCAGCTAAATTTTCTTAATTGTGAATCATTTAACAAACAAAAATGTAATACAATGGAAACTATAGCAAAGTAATAATATTATTCAAATCAATTGTCAATGGCGACCTTTCTCTCATCATAACGGCGACTTAGATCCCCTCTTCCATCTTGTCTCTCCCTTCCCCTCTTGAATCGTCCACTTCTTTCCTCTGCCTCATTTTCATCTCTTATCTAAATGACCAAGAATCATAAGCTCAAGGCACGATTCGCTGCTTTTATTGAATCGGCTTCGCAAACTAGATCTGGGCGAAAATTTTCCACTTCCAACACGCCTCCTGCCCTTCCAGATTCTCCCTATGAAACCGTTCGTTCTTACGATCCTGAGTCGCTTCTGTTCTGGGGTTCTACAATGCCTGTTGCCACGGATGTTTTAGACTCGTCAAACTCTATCTCGAACCTTGCTGCTGCTTTAGTTAATTTGTCATCTACCGCTGTCCCCCACTCAGGAAATTCCAATGTCTATCCTTCATCGCCGATCTCAAAATTTGTGCAGTCCGGTGGCAACTGGGTAAATAGTAAATCCAATATGCTTAATGGGGGCGCTCAACCTGTTATGCTGAATCGTGATTCTGAGATAGCGTTAAATGATTCTGTCGCACATAAGTCTGGTGTTGGGCTTATCGTGGAGGAATGTTATGCCACTGTTGGTACCAGGCCGAGCATTGTCTCAACATCAATTCCTCCACGTCCTGAATTGGGCATTTCTTCAGTTCCTGCAAACGTTGTCACTCTCCATACTGTTGAGTTGAATGGAGGAATAGTTCCCGTGGTATGTGGTTCTAGTTCCACTAAAATTAGTGAAGATATTGCAAGGAATCATAATTCACATGTCTTTGCTGTCAGCGATGTTGCACCCAAGCAGCCTATTTTATCTGTTCCTATTCCTTCTATAACTGAAACAAGTAATGATAATACTACTGCAACTCTGGATGGAAAATCCAGTTCGCTTCCTGGAGATGTCAATACTGTTAATTTCCCTGTAGTCGATAAGCCAGCTTGGTCTTCGTTGTTCAAATCTTTGCCTAGAATTGCGGGTGCATACTCCCCACAGGAATTTTGCACTCAGGTCATTGACGGGATTAATGTGCTCCCGCCTGAAGTGATTAAGGAGGCGGTGTGCCACTGGTCTGACCACCTGGTTGGCTTTTTTCTAGATGCTTCATCTTCATATTCGGTTGTTCGAGAGCAATGTTGGCGCACGTGGAAACTGAAAGGCACTCTTCATGTCCAATTCTTAAATACTTTCTCCTACTTCAAATTTGGAAACAAAGAAGACAAACTTATAACTCTTGAGACTAGCCCTTTCATTATTGAGGAAAACCCATTTTTAGTGACTTCTTGGAGTGTTGGAATTGGCAAAGCTAGAGAGCAAATTCTCTCGATTCTGGTTTGGGCCACTTTCACCGACATTCCGTTTGTCCTCCAACCTTTGATTGGTCTTAATTGACTTGCAAGCCTTATTGGTGATTTCAAATGCTTTGATGCAAATATTGTCGCTCGTAAGAATTTATTTTTCTCTACAGCATTGATTGAAATATCCTCAACTAATCCACTTCCGTCGATATTGAAAGCAAGAATCTTGGAAGGTCGCGAAGTGGAGATAAATGTTAATTACAGTTGGAAACCCAAAATTTGTACAATCTGTCAGTCATTTGGTCACTCTATGGAGAAGTTTTCTAGGAATGCTCCTCTACCTCCTTCTGTCAAAGTCCCCCTCCCTAGGCCGAATATAAAGTGGGTCCCCAAGGTTAGTTGCCCACCTGTCTCTGATCGTGCTCTCGCTATGGGACCAGCGATAGAATCACCTACAGTTAGCATTTTTGATGATGAGGTTATAGATTGGGAACCTGACAAGAGTTCTGGTGTACATAAGGCCATAGAAATGAGATATGACATGCAGTTGTATAGTTATCATATGTTCTTAGGTGGTCACGAGGAGATTAGAAGGCTGGTGTATCATGTTGAGGGGGAGGGCCTTTCGCTGACGACTACTGCTATTGATGGTGCAAGAAATTGGTGGCAATTCTTAGATCGTACATGGGATCAGATATATCTATACTCTTCTGTCTCGAGGTCTTATGATCCAAAACTGGCTACGTACTTTTTTGCTGTTCAGCATGTTATTGGCCTTAGTACTGATGTTGATATTAGTAATGACCGGGGGGCATGTGCCCTTCCGAGTAGTCTAGTCTCTTTGTCTAGCTCCTATTTTTCTTTTTTGCCTTTTGTACTTAGTGGTCTGGCCACTATAAAACCAGATTTTAGTTGTTCTGTGCATGTATAGAACACCCGTTCCTTATTTATATTCATAGTGGCACGGTCCACTTTAAAACTGGCTAGCTTTGCTAAAAAATGTAATACAATCAATTCAACTGAAGCAAGCCAACACAAGTATAAGGTCACTATCTCATACATCGAAATGGTACATTACATCCCTTGCTTTTCCATAAAAGTGAATAACTATACATCTGTATAGCTCTTTAGTGAAAGTCACACATAATTGTAACAAATGAAACATCATCATAGTGGGTGTTAGGCAAATCAGAACTCATCATATCTCGTCATCTTACACCCTATGTTATAAAGTCTAGTTCTATAGTTCTCAATTAAAATGGTCTTGAAATTATGTTTTTCTTCGATTAATTCTTTAATCAAGAATGGTTTTCTTTTCAAACATCATTTTTTCAAAGAATACCCATGAAGTGAAAATACTCACAACCAAAATCAATTTTCAAGACAAAGTTTTCTGAAATCAAATATACTTCTTCGATAAAACTTTCCAATAAAATAAATATTTTATTACATTCTTCACTTAAGAAGACACTTGCTAAATAAAATACTTCCATGAATTATTTTCAAATATTTGGACCAATAATATAACTTCTCAGGTAAAAATATTTCCATTGTGTTATTTTCAAATGCCTTCTTTTAAGAAAATAATTCATTCAAAATAATATGTGTGTGTATATATATATTGGTGGAAATAATCTCCTTGTAATAAAATATCTTCAACTCATATAATATTTATTGTAAACAATGTTTAAACAAAATATTATTTTCTTTCAAAATAAGGGTTCTCATTAAATATTTTTCATCAAGATACTAAAAAAATAAATCAAATTCTATACCATTATCAAAATAATATCCTCTTTAAAACATCGTATTAAATGAACATTCCTCAAACCTTGTAGTATATAATTTAAAATATTCTTTTTAACGAAAATATTACTTTCCAAAATTCCACTTAAAAAATATTTTGCAAAGAATCCTAAATCATAATGCAGTTAGAAATTACCTTTGTCAAAGGAAAGAAAATTTTAACTAAGATGTTCCCATTAAAATATTATAACCAAAATAAATATTTTAAACTGGACATCCTTTTATAAAATATTTTCAAATAAAATATTTATTAACAAAATTCTCTTTTATTTTTCCAAATCTAACAAGCATTTCTAAATCATATTACCATTATAGAAATGCACTTTAAAGGAACTTCTAAAACAACCGGAGTTTCTCACAGAAATGTTTCTTTAAAGACTGAAATAAACTTCCCATATCCAATAAGACACCTTCTTACTAAAAGTAATTTCAAACAGATATTTTTATTATGTTCACATTTCCTTTCGAAATTATATTCATAAAAATATTTTATTTCTAAATAAATACTTTATTCTCATCAAAAACTTCAACAAATCCCTTCGATGTCCAAAAATAACCATTTTCCCCCTTTAATAAAATATATTTAAATTGGAAGCGTATATTTTATGAATTTTCCAAACAAATATTATTTACTTTATAAACAAAAAGTGATTCCATCTTATTAAGATCAGGTTTCAATTATAATTTAATATAGGATGTGCGCCACTTGGGTTATGACAAACACTTATCCTTCTTATAAGTGTTCTTCCTACCTCACTCATACTTTATTTATCTTGCATTATCATAAATAAACATCATTTTAGGGTAAGATAACGGTGGTTAACAAATAACCCATGCACACTAGTCGTTAATCAAACACTCTCTCATTCTATATTTAACCCAACCCACGGTGTTACTCATTATAACCAAATGGTCAAACCTACCCAAGCTCAGTGAATCGCTAAACCTAAACTCTGATATCAAGTGGGACGATCTACTAATTTTAGCATCTGAAAATCAATAATAAACAATTTCAAAATACACTAACAACTAATTTCAGATATTAAAAGCCATGGACCATAGGTAGATAAAAATTAAATAAACTCTAAAACAATAAATAAAAGGGAACCTTACAGCGGAATTTTAAGCATCAATATATACATATCTCATTACAACAAATTAAATATTACTCAAATAAAGTACATCACATAATTTACACATTTTAATACAACAATTATCAAGCAACATTTATTTAACTACTATGCAAGAGATATACCAAACCATCCTATAGATATGACTTATTACAGACACTTTTGCTCACTCCTTTACTTCCGCCTGCATACTAACACATATACATAAATACATATAATTGCTATGACAAAAAATGCATCAAACAATAGATATGCCCTATTGGAAGCACAACTATTTGTCATATGATTTGGTGCCGTCTTATTGCACATCGGAACATAGATGTGCCCCGTCGTCTGATATGGACTAACACAACATAGAAAAAAGTCATCTGTTGTTTCATGTGATAATATCGTTCCCAGAAGTTCCTACTAGACAACATATAAATATTGACTAATATGAATGCCAATTATACTTATATGTTGTTCATAGAATGAAAAAATATTTGCAGAATAAAATAAATGAATCGCAATTTTATTTAAACAAATATTTTATTTCAATTCAAATAGTACACATTTGGCTTCCACTATATTTATATTTCAAATACAATACAACTTTTATCATACACTATTTCACACTCCCATATACAACATTTTTACTCTCATTCAAATTTATTTTTGATATCTTCTTGCTCCAGCCTGTGCCTAGTCGTCCGCTATACCTATCAAATAAACAATGCAGTAAAATAGAAAAAGGAACAAATAGAAATGACAAAAATAAAATTATAATTGTGATTTTTTTTTTGAACTGGTACTTTATATACAACAAATCATTAGGACAACATATCACATATCAAATAAATGTTCGAAAACAAGTTTCGAACTTGCGACATCTTGCACCAAAGCCGAATCAATTAACCACTTGGACAAAGGTGCTTGTCTAATTGTGATTTAATATTGCCTCAGTCATTTGGATTGTTTGTTCTCATACTTTAGACATGGACAAAAATTAAGTGTGCATGAATAGTTTATGATATGCACAATGTATCACTGTGAATATCACAAGGATGAGCATCATTATCTCTCATAGACAAATGCAAAGGTCAAGCCCAAAGGCTCAACACTACGCAAGTGTACATAAGGTCAAGCCAAAGCGAGCTCGGGCTCAACTCAGGTGCAACACATGTCAATATTTAAAAGCATGAACAAGGCTGAAGTGCAACAAGATAAGGGCAAGGTGGTCAAGTATCACAACCAGACCAAAACTAAAGTCAAGAGCACATGGTTAGGGAAAAAAAATCAATAAAGGTGCACAGGTTTGAGAAAAAGCAAAAGCAAGTTCTAGCAATTTAACAACATGGACCAGCATGCTCAAAGAGACCGAGCAACATAGTGAAAAACATGAAAATATTTCACATATATAAACATACATATGTATTTATATACATGGAAATACATACATATGTATATACTTAAGCAACTGGAGATATTTCACACATATGTACATGTATATGTATATATGTATATACATGGAAGAGCATCACATAATAATAAGTCCTACATGCAGTTCAACTGAGATACTCAAGTTTTTATGCATAGGTTCAACAAGTGTAACACACCAAGAGCAACAAGGCAAGGATGTGTGCATGGGTTCAACAAGTGCAATACTCAAGTCTAGACTTGCATATAAGAGCGGCTCAAGACAACAAATATAAGTACAACACATGCAAACCAAACATACTAGTGTAGAGGTCCATGCATATGGAAGGGTAAAGGGCACAAATAAGCACCCAGGCAAACTGAACATGCACAAACTAACTAACCGAGTTTGTGCAAGAAAATTCATGTGCAAACATGCACAAATTAGTAGTCAAGAAGACAAGATCAACTAAGAAGCAGTCCTATGCAAGATGATTCATATAAGTCAGGGATGTACATCCCCGAAGATACAAACAAACTCACTCAAAATGGTTTAGAAATTCAACCGCAACAGGCATAGACATGGGTAAAGAAATTTCAAGCAAATGAAGCAACAGTTAGCAAACTACAAGCTACAATAAAGCCACACAATAGATTCGAACAACTGATTTGAACAAGCCACAAGAATCAAAAAACAATGAAAATGAAAGCTAAAACCAGAATCAGAAAGTCTACCAAACGTCAAGAATATGTACCAGTATATTGGAATATATATATCATAAAGGAATGAGTCAACCAGTGACTAGGGCAAATAAATGGAAAAGCAACCAAGTCAAAATTTAAATTACAGAAGAACAATCAGGCAAATATATTCAAAGTATATATGCAAAATAATCAAACATATATTCAAGAGTATATAGGGCAAAGATCAAGTCAGAACTAAAACCATCGTCCATTGGAAAATCCACGGCCGAGCAAATACTTTGAAAAATTCAAATCAAAGTATATATTCGAAAATATAGGAAATTGATTCCTTTATATACCCATATCATCATTGATAGAAAAAATCAAGTCAAGTTCGAGCATAAAATAAAAAGGGGTAATACTATTAAACATACCAAATCGACGACAATCTACTCGACGTAGAAGCAATCAAAAGTAAATCCAAGCAACAAGACTGGTCGGCTAGGCAACCAAGGAAAACTAATTACTTCGATCAATTAAAGAATAAACCGACGGTTTCGAACAAAGGCAGAAAAAACCAATAAGAACAACCATATTCTCATCTCAATTTCACAAAAAATATATTAGTTTTGAGAGTGAGAGAGTATCGGGTTGAGAGGAAAACCAATTATAAGAGGGAAAATAATTAAAAGAGGAGAGGGAAAATAATTATAAGAGGGAAAATACACCTTGTTGAGCGGGAAAATAATTATACGAGGGAAAATACACTGTGTTTAGATGGAAATCAAAATATTGATATGGCGCTAAAATTAATTTTTTTGATAACTTCAATCAAACAATGGATAAATATTGTCCGACAACCAATGATGTATGATCACTGTTATGCTACACAATAGATGATTTTTCCATATGTTGTATGAAAAAGTGGGATAATAGCAAATCTACCATATATTGTGTGATCACTATTGTTTGATTGACTTTGTGGCATAGTGAATAAAGAAAGGTGTCAAATATTTTTGAGATGTGTCACTTTCGATACATCCCTACCTCAAGGGAACCAATGGTTGTTTTATAGAAGAAGACTACCAAGGTACCCCTTTTGGGGATCAAGCCTACGTTGTTCTATTTTCTACTCTTCTTCTACATCCAAATACTTATTAGTACATTATAACCATAGCATTCAGTCAAACATTGCGACCAACGCAACCAATACAATCAATACAGCCAGTGAAACCATTACAACCATCGCAACCAATACATATAGTTAAAGATACATATAGTTAAAGTAGAAAATAAAACTCCTATTTATCCATCACAACAAACCATCATATGGAGTAACAACAAAATAGCACATTTAACCATTAAACATCAATAATATGCAATGTCAATCCCAATCAACAAATAAGATAACAACAACATAAATATAATTACATACATTATTAATTATCAACTATAATAATAAATCATCAATGTAAGTAAAAACCATCCAGGTTATACTAATCACTCCATAATAGTAATACAACATCAATATCATCAAATGTGTACTAAACCAATCAATATCAGTAACAAAATATTCATCATCAAATAACCATAATTAACTACCTATTGTCCAATAGCAATAATGGTAAAATATCACACTCATCAAAATGCAATAACATCGTCAAACATCAAATATATATGATAATTACAATCGATGATTAATCATATATTTTGCAACCATTCAAACAATGTATTTGCATCCATTATTTTCTTAAGTTATAAAATATTTTTATTATTTTTTGTTATAAAGTCACCTTTATTTATTCACCCAAAACAATAATAATCCCTTGTCGTACTCCATTTTTCAAATACCCATAAAAATTGTATTGTAAATAAAAATAGTAATATTCATCATATCACTTTTTAAAACAATATTATTATTATTTTACATCAAAATAATAATATACATTAAAACCTCTTTAATGTTTTCCAAAACTAATTAATTACTATTTATTCCCAAACATACGATTGTTTGAAAGGTAAGTTGGTTTTTATAGTAGACCGTTCACTTTTAATAAGTCAAAAGAAAGGTGACAAGTTGCCAAAGGTGTTACAACTCACATGGAGGACTACATTACCAAAACACATAACCAAACCACTATTACAAAGCTTGATGACTAGCACCATTAGCACAAGCACTTTGATATGATTGAATTACATTACAACTAGGCTTAAACATTCAATAAAAACACATTACACAAATTTGTGATGTAAGCCAAATTTTACAAATAACAAGGTTACCTAACACTAGTGGAACCATCAACGCCAAGTATAGGTGAATCCAACACCACATTCTCAACCTTTTCCATGAAGTTATACAATCAACAGTAACAAATCACAAATTCTTGCACAAGTAGTCCCAGAAGTGATGTATTGAAGGGGATAAAGAAACAAAGCATTGACAAAGGTGCACAAATACTTGGACTACGAAACATCTCTATCAAACTTGATAAGCATTACCCAAAGTAGATAGAGGCCACATTGCAATAACTAAATAATGTACAACCAAACGCCAAACTCAACCAAGATAATACCACAACATATAACACAACAGCAGGAAAAAGATCGCCTGCACATGAGCCAATGCAAAAAACCAAAAATATAGAAGGCCACCCTGTTGACAGCAAAACACAGACAAATCCGCACACCCAAAATAAAGCACAGATCTTCATTATCAAGCAACACAACATCAAGGAAGTGGTAGATGCTCAAGAGATTTCAAAGTAGAAGAACATCAGAGCCAAGCCTAACTCAGAAAGTTCCAGACCCATTGGAAAGCTAGTTCATGGAAGGTCGGCGTAGCATGCCACAACCATTCGAATATTCCAGCTCTTGCTGGACCACCGATGCAATAGTGGAGGTGTGAAATGATAGAGAAAGGTAGGCAAAAGGAAACTGCATGCTAATTCGAGGAACTGAAGCAGAAGTGGATGTGAAAAAGGAAGTCAGACCAGAAGGGTAAGCAAGGTGGGGATCGAAGAGTAGGAAGATTTCACTCAAAGAAGCCAAAAATGCAGACAGAGGAAAATGCGAAAGAGAAGCAGGATAGAAATAGAGGATGAAAAGTAAGATGAAATAGATGAAGTGGAAGAGGGGAGATTAGGTGCGGAAAGAAGAAAGTGGCTAGGAAACCTTAGTTCCCATAGCCTACATCTGAAACCTTTACAACAGTTTATTTTAAATCATCAAACTCTTTTTTTCTATTTAACTTTAAATAGAAAACATTTTCGGAAAAACATTCCTTTGTTATTACTGTTATTGTTATTCAAAAAATATTTCCTTATTTCATTACTGAATCATCATCATCAGCAACAACAACAACAATAATAATAATCATATTTATAAAATAATCATAGCAAAATCAATCTTTTTGTCATTTACATAAAACGGTGCTATTTTACTAAAATTTGTATTACTATTATTTAAAATCTCGTTTTATTTATTAATAATAATAAACTTTTCAAATCTCAATTTAAAAGCAATTCCTTCTATTATTTATGAATTTCTCCAGAAATTCATAAATAATAAACTTATTTAATTCCATAATTTTTGCTTTAGTAAAATTTGATAAGTCATTGTTATTTACATAAATCACCTAAAATATAAAAATAAACATATGTGTTATTTATTTATATCTAATTCTCTCATTATTAATCAATTCAATTCAATTAATTATTTTCCAATTCAAATCAAGAATTAATTATAATTAAACAACCAAAACACTACAATCGACAATAACCATCCAATCAATGCATAATACAGTCAAAATGTTGCAATAATTATACATCATTTATAAAACACAATTTACATCAACAATTATTATATTTCATCAATAGTTATGCATTATATAATTTAACTTTAAATTAAATAATTCATACCAATGTGCTTTTCCAATAGTCTTCAGACTCAGTTAAACTACTGCCAAAACATCTAGAATTTCACCACAAATCCAACGGAAGAAACCACCCACGAAGCAGAGTTTGTATGTGGAAGATATTCAAATTAGAAGGTATATGGGCAATACGGTAATAAATAAGTTAGAAGGACTAAAGTGAGAAAATTCCACCTTCTCCTTCATATACGGACTTTCACACGGACCCACTCACATATAGCCATTAACTTCTTGCTACAACCTACTTCGGCCACATGAGGATGCTGTGGCACCACCACCCGAACCCCCTCGACCTCACCTACACCTACCCGAAGTTTGGTCCTCTCTGGTGTCGTCGCCTTCACCTTGATTTTGTGCCCTAGTTCCATAAATTCGACTACCACTAATCTCGGTTAGACCTCCGACCACCATTATTGGATTCCGATCGACAAGCTTCAATACCCACGAAAAAATTTCTTCGGTTGATGCACAGTTTGAAAATGCCTGATTCGACCATTAGGCTTTCGCCTTCATGAACTTTGACCATGAATTCTGGCCGTCTTGAGCCTTCTTTTCAAAAATGAACACTTTATGTCGATTTGTATCATTGAGAGCTTCAAAATGGTATATTATTCAATGGGTATTAGATGGTTTGGTTTTTAAGTCAATTTATAATTAGAGACAATCATCTGCCATTAGCATGTGATTAAGGGATTTTAGAAATTAGATAGAAAATGAAGATCGAAATGACAACTAGGGTTTCATAGCCACATTTATATAGTTGTTAGGTTGGGTTATGGGCTATGTATCTAGTTTGACCCGAAACAGCTACATACACTGTTTAAACACTGTAACACCACTATTTCGCAAACCGTAACTCCAAATTTATCAAAGTTATATATCAAATCGATTGGTTCGGAAAGACTTTCACAACGGTTATATATATGACACAAAATTCACTCTTCTATTAAAAAATTATTTTCAATTACTCTAATATTAAAAGTGTAAAATTTGTGGGTCATTAAAGAGGCAGACCTTACAATAGCCATTTAATGCCTACAACCTCGAAGAAGGTCTCTTGGGATATCTGTTCTATGACCCGAACCCAAACCATGATGTCTCATAATAGTCCGACCATTCGTAGGCACTGGTAGCCAGATTAGCTAGGCAAGATTACTGTACAAAATCGAGACTAACCTCGCATCCACCGTAGGTACTTAATATAGATGATGTCTCACGCTGTGTAGCTAATTCCCTGCTCTTACCCCGCTATAACCCTGCTATATCTCATAACGGATTTCTACAGCTACGATTTTTCCACATAGCCTGAAATATAGCCTTTCCGCTTTAAGCCCTGCTATTTCCGATATAATCCGTTAGTTCCTCTATTTCCGCTATATCTTCTTTAAAAGAAATGAATTAAAAAATGAATTTATACATTATAAAAATTATGAAATTAATTTATTAAACGAATTTTTAATATATTTTCAGAAATGAAAATAATCTAATATTATACTAAATTCAATTGTGTTCTATAACGGTTTTACGTTTATTTACAGTATATTTGCACATGTTTTAATTTAAAGTTATTTATGTATTAATCATAATTCAGTTGAATTTTAATTTTTCATATAATTACCATTTATATATTTGTAAAAACGTTATGTATGAGTTTTATATGCTACTTTAGAGTCGTCCATATATCCCGCTGTATCCTCGGTGTATCCCTGCTATGACTTTTTGCACCTTCGTTGCATTAAATCTGCCGAGCGCTTTAACTACATAGGTCTCACGTCAGTTTCATAGTCATATTGCTGGTAACTAGAGTAGTTGGGCAGGCATCTATGTATAACTAGCCTTGCATCCCTACAACTTATTCATATGGTTTGTTGGTATTCGTTAATCTATTTATTTTATATGTTATGACTTATACATTATTATTATATCTTTACTTAATGTTAAATTTTAGCTAGCTAGTTTCTATTAAATATTCCTAAGCACGTGTAAAAATATTCATATATTAAGATTTTCGCTTCCTATTTGATTTGTTAAGATAGTTGAAATGTCACAATTTCCATATCCATACAAGTCCCTAGTCCAATACACAATTTATACAATAGCTAATATCACAATTTAATTAGCTAACCAAACAGACTTTTGTGCGTGTGTGTCTATACATTCAAAAATGGAATCAAAATATCCAACATGTTTTACGTTAACATAGTAGAATTAACATCTCTATTTAAAGGGTGCAAAAATTTACAATTTAATCCTTTACATTATGTTCAATTTTTAAGCAGATAAGGTTGAAATGGAAAAGGATTCATATTTATTTTCATTACAAAAATAGGCAATACAAACCATAGATGGGATACATATCCATACTTTACACATCCTTTTCTAATTCTTTTTAGAGTCCTTCGTCATCACAGACACAAAATGGGAAGTGGAAGGTGAATAGAACATAAATTATTTATATTGCGAATAATAACGGATTAAATTCTACCATATTAATATAAAACGATAAGGTTCCAACCAATTCCAGAATATACATTTTAAGGGGAATTTTTTTAGGGTTCAGATTCATAGTTTTGCATACAAAATTCTCCAAAGCATAAAACAAATCTAAATATTAACTACGTAAACTACTGTAAAAAGAAAAACTAAGATTTTCACTCACAGATGGCTTTTCCTGAATACCTTTGGATTTGATTCAACACCTTCGCCTATTCCCTCCTCTAGCTATCCCATTTTTAAATTTACAATATTTAAAAATTCATGTATATAGATTAGACTCAAAATTCGGAAATTAGGGAGAAATTAGGAAATATACATATATCTAAAATTCATTACCGTTTCCTTTTAGTCTGATTGATTTCTTCCCCAATGCTTAAATCTTTTATCTATATAGTTTTTTGGAGAGGAAGGAAACATGCAGATTCTTATTAGCGTTCTTATTTTCTTATGAATAAAAGTGAGGGAGCTAGCTCTTACTCATAGTGGTTAGAATACACCTGGGCCGTACAATAAAAGTAGTTAAAAATAATAAAATCAGGACAGCTAGGGCCTAGGCAAATCTTAGCTGACTCAACATGATCGGTTGACCAGTCCTTATGGGATGGTCGATCACCATCGATCGACTCTCCTGGTGAAAGCGATTGACTGTCCTGGTATAGGCAGTCGACCATTATTGTAACAATCCAGTTTTTATAGGTAATTAATAAAGTTTAACAATAATTATTTAATTGGCTATAATAAATTCTATAAATTATATAAGTACAATTTTGGATTTAACAAGGAATATTGAAAATTTATAACGATGTAATTAGTGATGAATTTAAATGATTTGAGAATAATTATTTGTTTAAAAAGATTTGGAAATAAATTAGTTCGAAAATTATTTAATAATAACTTAGAATGTGATATTGAATATTTAAATTTAAACAAGCTAAAATATGGAAAATAAATTCTAGAATTTTTTTATAATGTTGGGTAATTACTTAAGCAATGAAATTATTATTTTTGTTAATTTTTGATAGTATTTTGTGATGAGTGGAAAATAATTTTATAAATAAAATAAATGAATGTTTAAAAATATATATTCATATAGCCCTAGCCTAAGGCCTTAAGCCCAAACTCATCATAATGTCTAGACTTTTCATTTTCCGAATTTCTCCCTTGATTTTATAAATATCACTATGTTCGCCTTATTATGATACTTCCTCTCCTCATTTTATATTTCTATCAACTTTAGCAAGCTAATCCCCCTTCTTTATAGATTAAATCAAAATAAACTATCATAAATCCTCAAATTGATATGTATTCATCTCGACCCCTTGCTATCCCATAAACTAAGTAAAAGTTCGAGTTTTGTTCATCTTATAATGTTCTGGAAGTGGAAGAAGTGGAAGAAAGGAAGAGTTGCTGCTTCAGGGTGAGTCTTCCACTCTTAAAATCTATGTCTAATCCTATAAATCTATATGTATATGCTTGAATTGGAATGATATTTGGATGATATGTGATGTGTAAAATGAGTGTGATGAAATAGGCGAGTTATAGGAGGTGAATACACTGGAATTCGATCAAAGAATGAGCGAATTCACTCCATTAAATCAACACCGGCAGGTTGATTAGTCAACCGCTACCGGTTAGGGATGAAAATGGAGCATGTTTAGCATCCAAACCCAATACACCCGCCCTTGTTTTGACCCATCAAGACCCTCCCCACTAGGTTATTTGGGCGGGTAGACCTATGACTTGTTCTAGAGAGCTTCGGATCCAGGGTCTAGGGTCGCGGCTTGACTAACCTGCCCCAACCCGACCGGCACTACTAATATCTAATAAAATCACTTTATTACTATAATGTTATTTATTCATCTTTTTAGATATAAGTGATTATAATATGTATATTATAATGTCCCATTTAGCAAGCTATAAATTTCTTATACTGTTAAGTTGCATCACTGAAAATTATACAATAACATATGCATTTCTTTTCAACGGTTACTGTACATATCATTTGTATTATCTTCCTTTATCATTTTAAACGCATCGTTTTTTGTAATTAATGTATCATTTAGTGACAATCCTTCATACAAATAAATATAAATAAATAGATGTACATCAGTACACAATTTCAGATCAATACATAGAGCCTCACCGAGTCATGGGATGAGGAGGGTGTATCCTTACCCTTATGGGTCTCAGTTTCGGGGCAAAAACCCAAACTGAACCAGGTCTACGAAACGTGTATATGGAGGAGTTTAAAAATATATAAAATTAACTAAAAATATAATAAAATAGTATAAAAATAATTATACGAGATGTAATTAAAGTATAAGTAGTTACATATATAATATTTAATAATTTCAAGAAATTAATTAATTAAAGAATAAATTAAAATTTTAATTTTAAAATCTTATAAAAGTTGAATATATATTCTAAAAATAAGAACATAATCTACTTAACATTTCATGTATTTTAAAGTAAATCTTGTAATTAATAAATTTATTAGAGTTATGTTATACATTTTTGTAATGACCGCCTTTTTCGACTCCCGCATGTTGACATTGATACATCCACGGTAATCACGTGCCGATCATCCAAGTGCTGGAAATACCAATTATTAGGGTGAAAGAAAGAGAATAAAAGAAAA
The DNA here is from genome assembly GCA_030765085.1 of Allium cepa. Lineage (NCBI taxonomy): Eukaryota > Viridiplantae > Streptophyta > Magnoliopsida > Asparagales > Amaryllidaceae > Allium > Allium cepa. The sequence goes on along the minus strand of CM060941.1, from coordinate 581,892,049 downwards.
GGAACAAGAAAGTGAATAACAAAAACTCAGAATCTCACAGCGGAATGATAACATATAATATCAAAAGATAACATATAGTGGTACTCAAATATACTTAGCATTTCAAAGTTACTAATCTAAGTACTATCATCAACTTGGAAAGCTATAACGGTCCATCCTTACAATTTTGGTATATGTACATAAAGTAATGCTCTGATATACACACACACACACACATACATAAATTAATGTTGCGGAAATCAATATTACAGTAGGTAAATCATCCAAATCCTCTCCTAATGCCCAAAGTGCCCATAACTTAATCTAGAAATATACCCAGGGCTACTCGAGAATTATAAGAAATTTACACCAGACCAATCTGGTAAACCAATGTGAGAAACTCAATCATATGGATTTTTTATATTCATAAAACCCTTCATAAATAAAGGTAGTTTGTAAGACCACGTCGCAAATAAACACGGATGGGTTTTTATATACAATAACCAAACCACTTCATAAGAAAATCTAGTGATATTATAATAATGTATAGGGTTGAAAATAAATATATAACATAGTCGGAATTGTTACATTGAACAGCATATTATAGTACATTTAAAACCTCTTAGGTGCATTCATATATGTGTTTCCCATAGACACACCTTCAGCTTAAAAACTAAAGCGAATCCCCATAACAAGGATCAAAAAAATACCTTTCAAACGTCATATATCTTCAGATAAAATATACTATAAGAAAAACACAATTGGACCACGTCCAAACGAGCGATCTCGAACCACGTGGAACCAATTATCATCAAATCCCCGCATGAAACATCTATAAGCACACACCAGATAATATGAGTTGTTATACCACTCTGGGTTAGCTAATACCCTAGATTGTGTAACCTACTCTGTCTTTAGTCCTTCTAATGTCGTGGTTACGCTCGGCATCCTCCATAATCCATCATCACTTGAATAGATCACGAATCCCCATTTGGATTCCAACATCTCGAATAGTCCACTTCCAAGAGATAGAACATGCATCTCATTCTTTAAGTGGTTTTCGATAAGTAAACCACTTACCGATCCCAATCTCTTTAAGACTGAATCGACGAATTTGGTCATATTCAACAACAATGAGAATGATCGCATAAGAAAACAAAGTCCCTTATACTTTCCATAAGCAAGTAAACACACAAGCACTATCAATTCATACATAGCGTGATTAAGTCACCTAAACGACTTTTAATCCCTTTTAATTAATTTATCACTTATTACTTAAAAACCCTTTTTATTATTAAAGCTCTTTTTTTAACTAATAAAACTTATTTCATTTATTTAAAACTTCTCTTATTAATTTATGATCCTAATTAACTAGATTTCTAATTAATTAAGCTACCAATTAATTAAACTCCTACTTAATTAAAACTTCCTTTATTGATTTCCTTAGTAATTAATAATCTTTTATAAATTAGAACCTTCTTTACTAATTAATAATCCTTTACTGATTAAACTTCATTCATCAATTAATAATCCTTTGTTAATTAAAACTTCATTCACTAATTAATAATCCTTTATTAATAAAAACTTCCCTTTATATACTTGCATATATACTTAATCTCTCTTTATAAAAGATATATACTTGTACTCTATTATTCACTATTCATTTATATTACTATTTCACCATTCATGTATTTTACTGTTCATTTATACTTTACTTAAGACATAGTAAAATATTCATTTACTTATCTCAATGGTATAAGTAGGTTAACAAGATTTACTTACTTAAAAATATATAAAAGAGGTTAAAAACGTTACTTAAACATTGTTACTGTAACTCCCTTCTCAATTTTATACTTTCAAACTTATTGTTTTATATCTTTAATCCAAAAGATTTCATTCTTGTTATTTTCTTTAAAATTCCATTAAAGATCTAAGTGCATTCCTAATCATTTAACAATATTTTTCCACTTTAAAATATTACTCAAGTGTTTTAAAAACAAATGTTACTAAAACATTGTTTACTATAAACCTAAAACATTTCACTTTTAATTATTATCTTTAAAACTCTCTTTTAAAGATTTAATTAGCTTATAAGGGCATAAGACAAGTGTTACTTAAAAATTGTCACAACAAACCCTTGGCCATTCGGGGCCGATAGTCGTTTAGGGTCGATAATCAAATCTATGGTCATTCGAGGACGAAAATCATATCCTTGGATGAGAACCAAATCCACAGTCTCTCTGGACCATTGTTAAGCCCGACCCACTAGCTCTCTGGTGTGGGGGCACATCGACAAGCAATCCCATCTTCTCACCTCTAGTAAAGGGACTTACTCCTTACACTCCAGTCTCGTCCTTGTAGACGGGGCTTAAAGTGATCAATATCAGTCATCACGTTCCAGTGGGTTTTAATAACCTAATTCAAACATAAAAAATAACATAAAGTCTAACATCAAGATAACTGCCTCGTCGGGCTTTACAGTCTAACATCCAGCTAGAGCGTGCTTATGGATCGTTCAAGATCCCATACATGAGTAAATGGCCAGACAGTATATTGCATTTTTTATTGAAAAGGGAAATAGAGGGTGAGAACCAAGCATGATCCGCTGCCATCCCGATCAAGAGATGACTATCATTAGGATCAAGGCTATTTCCACTTGTTGCGGTTCATGGTTGCTCCCGTTCCACCACCGCAGCTCAGTTTCTCACGTATTACTGTAACCAGTTGTCTTTGACCTATTCCTCATTTAGATCCTTCAGGTGTCTACAATCATTTTTGTTATGCCCATCCAACTCATGGATTAGGCAGTGCTTTCCTGACTTTCTCTCATTGTTAGTGCGCTCTCTCCTTATTGGTTTTCGATAAGGAATCTTTCCCCCAGTATCTAGATAAATCCACTCCAGGGTCTCGTTTAAATCTGTGTAAGAACAGAATCTCGATTCTCTCCTTTGTTGATTTGACCCTCCAAAGCTGTCATCCATCTTTTGTTTTCGTTTGCCTTTGCTGGATCCTTTATTGGGCGGTCCTCTGCCATCTACAGCATCGATTTCTTCCTAATCAGTCTCAGCATCCTCCTGACGCAAGTATCTCTCGGCTTTATGGTAATATTCTATGAGATCCCTTAAAGGATCCCATTATAGAGCAACCTTTAAATCCATCTTAGCGACTATTCCTGAGAGCCGCCATCAAAATCATTGAAGGGTCTGGTTTATTAACCACTGCTGACATCGCATTGAAACATGTTAGAAAACTCCTAAAGGTCTATTTAGCCCTCTATTTCATACTCGCTAACGCTATTACATTTTTGGGTTGTGAGATATAAACTTGGAATTGCTTCATGAATCTGTTCACCAACTTGGCCTACATGTTGATGGACCGTTCTCCAACTGTCTAAACCATAACGCTGCCGAACCTATCAAATATAAAGGAAAATACCATACCATTTTTCAGACGCACCTGGAACCTCTACGTACCAGATGTACCTCATCAAATAAACCATTGGATCTGTCTTCCCGTTGTATGTTTCAGCGCATGTAACTTGAAATCAGATGGATATTTAACGTATCGAATGTTTGGAGGGAATGGACTCCTACTCGTATCTTCTAAGCTCTGGTTTGGCAATCCACCCCTCATAGCTAATATCACTAACTCAACAAATCTTCCATCATCATTCAAAGGAACTCTAAGGTTAGCTTTCTCAACCTACCCCCCGACACTACGATGGAATTTTGGTACATACTCCTCCGGCTGTGCTTCAGCATTCTGATCTATGTTTAAACACTCCCCTTCAGCTCCAAAATGTACATCATCCCTTCTAAGGCCAGAATGACCCATGCACCCGAGCCTTTAGGTGTTGGTACCGACATGTGCTTGTGAGTTGGTATTGACCCGTATATTTGGCTTAGGGTTTGTCCCGATTCATTCTTATCCGCTCCTTGGTAGCTGTGCTCTAACTTCAGGTCCTTGATTCTGATTTGCAGCAACTCTGGCTATTCCTATTTGTCCCATTCCTCTGAAGAAATTTTCTATCATCTCTTCCTGGCGTGTTATCGTCCTTTCCAGCAGTTCATTCATCATAATTTCCGTCTCATCCCTGGTTATGTAGATTGGTGAGGGGTTAACTTCTGAGGATGCCTATTGGTTGGCCCTTGTTTAATTTCCTCCAACAATAGTCCTTCTAATTGATTGTATAGCCTTTTAAAATCTTCCTAAGTCTTGAATCAGCGAGTTCAAGTGTTTCTCGATGAAAGAAAAAAATGTTTGAACCAAAAATGATACAAACACCCAAGGAAAGCAAGTAAAGAATAAAAAATGAAGAAAATATATGAAAAACGAGTAGGAAAATGCACACAGAGATTTATAGTGGTTCGACGTACTTTGGCAAGTTTTCCTCTATTATATTGTTGTTTACAGGCAGGAGTTCTTACGAGTCGTTACAACTCCGTAGGGGTTAGTAGAACTCTGATTGAGATAACAAGAAATTAAAGAAAAGAGAGCAAGAGCCCAAAGATCTTAAGGGCCATACCCCTCTATTAATAGAGGTAGGGAGCCTAAAATTTGACACAAAACATCTTCATCTCGTTTTCCACACCATAGACTGCTTCTCCATGAAAATAGGGTGCCATATCATCACTTTGAACTGGTCAGTATGATCCAAGGTCATGGGTGGACACCGAACCCTATGCTGGCCAACTTGGTCATCTTGAATCCTTTACTTCAGCTCACCTTATGGTTAGCATTTTGTATTCCATAATTGTTTGCACCGGTATTAGCTTGTTTTTGAGTTTATATGACGAAGTTGTGGAAGAACAAAGTTGCTGATTTAGGAGTTCATGGAGATCGATAGAGAATTGCATGGAATCATCAGAGCACACTTGGAATAGGCTCTTGACATTATGCAGAGGGTATAGGCAGAACGTGCATCCACCGGGCCAAGGAATACAGGTCGGTACCGACCCATAGGGCGGGGTCAATCTCGACCCATAACTTGGGTGGGTCTTGGTTCTTGGATTCTTAGAGTGAACATATACTTACCTAGTGATCTTAGTTGTACTTGGGTTTTGGGTTTTGAGGTCACCTCTTCGAATGTCTTGACATGATAACTTTGAACTTTGACTCGTCGAGTTTGTTTCGTATACTGCCTGGTCTAAAGGCGGGATAATGGTTATATAAGGTCATTATCATGGTCAACTCAAGTCAACTCAAATTCGAAGCCTTTGGCCAGAGCATTTCATTTAATAATAATTGTTACTATTGAACCAAGGACTTTGTGCTTGGACTATAGAGTTGAATATGGACGATGTTGAAATTTTGACCATTACCAAATTCCATAAGTCCAAAGTGATATAGTTTTAACAAAGAGAATTGGTGTAAATAAATATCATAACCGGATAACGCTTTTAAACTAAAATTAGATTTTACCGAAACTAAGTAAGAGATAAATTTGGCCATAATGTCACACCACCTGTTAAGTGATGTGTGAACGTAAAGATTCGAATGGTTCGATGTTAGTTACTCACCGAATTTACACCCAAGAGTTACAAAACCGAAATGATGAATTCTCTTAAGGCCAAATGGTTTAATTAGTTTATAATTTTTATGAATTAATTAATATTTATGAAACATTAATTATAAAATTTGAATATGATTTGAGAAATAAATAATGTTATATATATTTATAATAGCTATAAATATATCGATCGATATGAGATATCAATAACAAAATAAATTAAATATAATTGTATATATTTAATTTGGGCCAAATGAGCTCATGGCTCATGATGTTAAAGGGAGAAATCTACTGGTTTGGGTAGATATAGGAGGTGGCTAAAACATAGGGATAGTCTTGGAGATAGGTGGTTAAGATTAAAAGAGAACAGGTAAGATTAACCTATTTCTCTCTTATGCAATCATGTATATATATATGGATCTCTAAACCCTAATCTCTACACCTTTTTTAGCCACCATTATCATCTTGTTTGTTGGCTTAAACACATCCCCAAATCAACTTTCAAAATCTCAAATCAAATTCAAGTTATATCCAAAGCTATCCGATAGTGAAAGTTCGGCGATTCTGAACCAGCATTCTAACGGATTGGGAGATATGTAGAGAAGGGAATTCATTATTTCAACGTGGACTCATAGGCATCTGTAATAGGTAATATTCGTTCATATTATATATATAATACCATGTTTTATAGTCTATTAATTATGGACAACTGAACACATATGTCTATAATACAGTTATATAATTAGTTAGGTGAGATTTTTGTAAATGTAGTTGTTATAATCATATTAGTTTTATGCATGATTTTTTATATGTTCATAAGTCAAATATAATCAAACATTATTTATTATATATAATTTATTTTAATATCGTGTTAATATATATATATATATATATTAATTTGTACATACATAAATACATATACACTATTCATATAAAAGCAAATATGATTATATACTATATAATATTGATTCAAAATTTGTATTATGCTTGTTTATGTTTTATTATTAATTATAAACACCAAAAATTAATTTTATATTACATTATATATTTTATAATCAATTTAATGATTATATGTAAAATAATTAACGATTCTAAAACTCTATTTCGTATTTTTTAAAATTATTGTATCATATCAAAAGCTCCGATGGACTTTTTCGAAAAAAATTTAAGTTATTTTATATTTTTAGTAATAAAAAAACTTCGACCAAGTAGTGATTATTTTATTAAAAATAATGTTATAATTCATAACGATCTTAATTTTTTTCACAAGAGCTATAATATGATCCTAGATTATCAAAAATTTTAAAATTTGAATTTTATAACATGATTATTTTATATCAACTAATTATAGCCCAAACTACTAATTAATTTATAGCAAATATATAATAAATATTAAAATAATATTATCTTTAAATCTAAGTTAGTTTCGAACTGGAAGAAATTTAAAAATTATTTTATATATATTTTATATTTATGTATATATAATAAATCATTAAATTACTTACCTTTGATTATATGTTTATTATATATATATATATATATTATATATATATATAATCAAATAGTTAGTTTATATTGTGCCTATGATAAAAAATATAAATAATAATAATAATATTTTACATAATGCATTTATTTATCTATGTATATATATATATACACACATAAATGATTTAAGTTATTAATTATAATACTATATAATTATATATAAAAACATATGTATATATATAAATATAGTTTATAATATTTTAATTAATGAAACGTATTTATAATACACACACACATATGTTTTTTCGAACTTGATACACACATATATGTATATATATGTGTGTGTGTGTGTGTACATAATTATTTGGAATTTATAATATATATACTTACATATATTTGGACAACATATAATACATACAAAATGAGCTAATGTATTCATTGCGATGTAAATCCCAACATATATATACGTGCATGTTATACCCTCTATGAATTTTTATGTTACACATGCACACACACACACACACATATGTATATGATACATGTATATAAATCAAATCAAAACAAATTAACTTTAAATTACAAAATATATAAATTTTAATAAAATATATGATTTTATTTAAAACATACTTAGAACTGTTCTGAATAAATTTAGACTTCATAAGCCCAATAACGATCCAATATGGTAAAAAAAATTGAAATTCACCAATATATTCGGCTACGGGCTGGGCCAGTTCCAACACAAACATAAGACATGCACAATAATATTTTTTTTGATGGTGAGAAACTCTCCTAGACCAAACCCAAACACAAGATAAAGCCACCATCTTCTTACCATCAACCTTGCAATCACACAAACCCTCATATCATTACCTCTATTTGATCCTAGCTCAAGGCCAAGGGCCCCTTTTCCCTCTCGAAACTCACTGCCTAGAATAGGGTGGCATAGATTTTTGCTTTTCTCCTACTTTGAAAGGCTAGAAAGGGTTGTAGTGGTATCCTAAGGCTTACTCTAGAGTTTTGTAAAGTTTGGTTGAGAGTTTCTTTGATTTTAAAAAGATTTGTGAAGTGAAAGAGAGAGTAAAAGAGTGGTTTTTTAACTAGTGAATGAGCAACCAAATTATGAAGGTCGAGGCATGTATTTATAGAGTTGGAGGGGGTGGCAAATGACATCAAATACCCCTTTTCCAATTTACTTAACTATCCCTCCTTTATTTAGGCCAAGGTACACCTTAAGCCACCCTAGGCACAACTTACCATACCTCTTTGTACTTACACATTCTTCTCCTTGTCCTTCCTTAAATCAAGCTTTGTTTTAAGGCATGGTTCTTGCCTTAACTTCATGTACTCTTGTCCCTTTAAGTAAAGTTATGTTATAGTTAATCTTTGGTTATGAGAAGAGAGGATTTAATTCTTGTTTATAATTTTTTGTATTAATATACAAGCTTCAAAATGTTTATACAACTTTTATTAAGTAAAAAGTTGATTTTTAAATGAAACGTTTTTCGGTCACATTTTCAATTTTTCTCCGAACTATTTATTTTTGCAAACGAAATTCAAAAATAAGTTTTCCTTCATTATTTAATAATTGAAAGAGAATTATTAAGGATATAAAATCATATTTATTCAAATTAAATCCTAGATACAAATATTAAATAATTTCGATATTTAAAGACTAAGTATTCGAAATTCCGGGTCGTTGCATTCTTCCCCACTAGGAGTACTTCATCCTCAAAATTTCAACACAAGTAAGCAAAGAAACAATCACATATCCATACTAAATAGCATTTACAATTACTAGCAAACAAAGGTTATGGCATGCTTAGGTTCAGAAATTATCTAATCGTACGAGGATGATAAATAAACTTCTAAGTGCACCTTTCGTCCAACGGCCTCAGGTTATTACTTAGTTGATTATTCACACTACCTCAAATAATTCGAAGAGTCCTTTCCCAAACTTTCCATAAGCCAACAAACATATTATTCAATTATACTAAGCCCGTATGATGTACATATGTCATCTGTACGGAATATCAAATCCGATCACTTGCTCGATTACATAGATTTCACTTCCAAACTAGTATAAATCACTAGACCTCTTTAGTGAGGACTTCAACCAAGTTCCTTAATTAGAAACCTTCGTTCTCCTTATATAGCCATATACTATGATAGAAAACTTTAGAATCATATCAAAATTCTGTACTGGATGTCTAAGAATCTAGTGAAACATTCTTGTTCGAACCGGTATAAAACTACCTTGAAATCATGTATTTAAATCCCAGATCAAGAACTGTCATGTAAAGAAAATGATCTATGTATACTTTATTCCATTGGTTTCTTAACTATACCAATCACTTTACATTTCAAATCACATTCATTTACATAAAATTTATTTCTCATCTAATACTAAAATCATTTATAAAACATTACTTGATTTTATAAACATTTTATAAAGACTCATCTTCAATTATAAATCATTTCATTAAATCATTTCAAGATTTAAGTTCATTATACAAACATTCATATTTATTTTACTTAACAAAGATGTTCTACAAATTTTAATCTGGCTTTAACTTACTATCTTTCCAAATTAAGGGTTATAAAAATCCAACTTTTATATTTTCACAAAAACACTTAGCTTAAAATTCTATACCAATTTGGAGGTTTCTAACTATACAAAATCACCAAAAATTCCTTTTTATTTCAACAAATAAAAACTACATATCATAACAAGATGCATGAACATAATGAAACCAAATTGTAAAGGTCAAGGCATGTATTTATAGAGTTTGACGGGGTGGTAAATGAACTCAAATACCCATTTGCCAAATTACTTAACTACCCCTCCATGATTTAGGCCATCTTACACCCTAATCCACCCGAGGGACAACTTACCATGCCTCTTTGTACTTACACATTACTCCTCCTTGTCCTTACTTAAGTCAAGCCTTGTTTTAAGGCATGTTTCATGCCTTAACTTCATGTACTTTTGTCCATGTAAAGTTAAGTATAGTTAATTTTTGGTTATGAAAAGAGAGGATTTAATTCTGGTTTATAAGTTGTTATATAACTATACAAGTTCCAAAATGTTTATACCACTTTTATTAAATACAAAGTAGAATTTTAAACAAAATGTTTTTCGATCATATCTTAAATTTTTCTCCGAACTATTTATTTTTGTAAAAAAATTCAAAAATAAGTTTTCATTCATTATTTATTAATTAAAAGAGGGTTATTGAGGATATATAATCATATTTATTCACATTAAATCCTAGATACGAATATTTATATAATTTAAATATTTAAATACAAAGCGTTCAAAATTTCGGGTCGTTACATTCTTCTCCCCTTAAAATATTTTGTCCTCGAAAATTTCAACATAAGTAATCAAAGAAATAATCACACATCCATATTTAATAGTATTTACGATTACTAGCAAACAAAGCTTATAGCTTGCCTAGGTTCATAAACCTACTTATCACACGAGGATGATAAATAAACTACTAAGTGTACCTTTCACCCAACAGCCTCAGGTTATTACTTAGTCGATTATTCAGACTACCTCAAACAATTTGAAGTGTCCTTTCTAAACTCTCCATAATCTAACAAGCATAGTATTCAATTATACTAAGCTTATATGATATACAAATGTCATCCGTACACAATAACAAATCCGATCACTTGCTCGATTACATAGATTTCACTTCCAAACTAGTATATATCACTTGACCACTTTAGTACAGACTCCGATCAAGTTCATTGATTAGAAACGTTCATTCTTCGTACATAGCCATATACTATGATAGAATACTTTAAAATTATATTAAAAACTCGTATCAAATGTTGCTGCCATGAATTTAGTGAAAAATCCTTATTCGAAACAGTGTAAAACCACCTCGAATTGATGTACTCGAATCCCATATCAGGAACTGTCATGCAAATAAAATAATCTACGTTTAACTTACGTACTTTATTCCATTGTTTTCTTAACTATACCAATCGCTTTACATTTTAAATCACATTCATTTATAAAAAAAATCATTTCTCATTTAATAATAAAATCATTTGTAAAACATTACTTAATTTTATAAACATTTTATAAATACTTGTCTTCACTTATAAATCATTTCATTAAAACATATTAGGACTTATGTTCATTACTCGTATAATACTCCACTACATCCTAAGGGTATATGCAAACATTCATATTTATTTTACTTTATAAGGTACAAATTTTAAACTAGTTTTGACTTACTATCCTCCCAAGTTAAGAGTTATAAAAATTCAACTTTTATACTTTCACAAAAACACTTAGCTTTAATTTCTCCTATTATCCTTTGGACTCGTTATATAAATATTATGGAGATTAAGTGTAGTTTATGAGCAATGAATAAAAGTTTGAATATAATGTAGTGGTATGAGACGCTGTTATGATACTTCAGTTATTTATTATAAGTAGATGACACTCATGTGATGGGAATAGTATGATGAGTTTGTACTTACATAAGGTGATGCTCATAGGTGTGAGCAGTGTAGGTGCCTTTGTATTTTTTGATATTGTGTGCCACTATAATGACGTACTCCTTTTTTTGGAATTGGAGAGAATCAAATGGCTAAAATTCACACAAGCAACCTAATCTTGGGGTCGTGCCCTAGATACGCGGTACCTGATACCTTTTTATTGGATATTATATTTGATACGCATCACAAAATTTGTGTTAGGTGACCTATAGGGTAGGTGCCCTATATCATGAGATTTGGGTTGGGTGACCCATAAGGTAAGAGCCTTATAGCTACATTTGTTGCATACGCTAGTAGTCTGTTACCAATACGGGAAAAATAGGGTCATGACTAAGCGGCTACGTGTTGACCTTCTATTGGTGGATATGTGTCATGATGTCCGTCGAGGTAACTGAAGACTGTAGGAGCAGATCCGATTAGGTGACCTTGGGATCCTGGAGCGGGCAGACGACCATTAGTCTCCTTTTTGATTCCAACGGAGTGGTAGATTGACATATACTATTGATATACCTCACTTAGGTATAGATATAGGTTAGGCAACCTAGGGTTTGGTGACCCACATATTGATGTATACACGACTCTACTTGGGACTTCGTGTCTATCGTATGGTCATGCACCGTCACGATTCATTCTAATTTATTCATATATGAGGAGATATGATTATATCTGGATAGGTGTCCAGAGTATAATGGATTCTCATTTTTTATTATTATATTGGTAGGCAGTCTATTCTATTCTATATTTTATATTAATAATAATATTCTATTATTTTAGACTGAGACATATGTTTGGGCAATGTCGTGTGCTAGCCTGACTATATTTGGTGACATCTCACTTATTATTTATTTTCGGGTTATAATGATGATTTTTGGATATGTATAATTCACCCATTCAATGTTGATTCTGTGATTTTTGGTTTAATGTGTTTCTATATGGGTGATGACATATTTATACTTGGTTTTGTGATATTTGACATTATGTGTTGTTTTGGTGATTGATAACGATATTTTAATTATATACTTTATATATATATATATATATATATTACTATATATATAGATATATAATATTATGGATGTTGTCATGAATTATCCTGATGATGTTATTAAATAATTTTATTCGGCAAATTAACCCTTGATTTAGACATGGTCTGGCCTGTGTGTTATTTATACAATTCAGATCAGTCCGAGACATTTTAGGTACATGGATAATGAGACTAGCTTGTGTTTATGCCATAAAGGAGGCTAGTATACAGTATAGGAATTATCATCTTGTATTGTATATTGTATGTATATTCATGTGATGTATGTTGGACATACTTTGTATATTTAGTATTATATATTATCGTTGTGATTCCACCTCTGTATTCTCTATTACATACTATAAATTGTATATTGTTCTATCATGAAGATACATGTGTTTATTGCTTTGTTCCAATACTGTGTGCGTATAGATGAGTTATTTATTTGATGTTTAAATACGTACCAGTGTTAGCCCAAAGAAATATTCACATGTGTACCTCATATCATTACATTCTCCATATTATCTTAAAGTATTACTTAATAGTAATTTCGAATAGCATGAATATAGAGGTGGGGGTGCATACAGTTATTCAGTCTTAGTGTCAGTTTATTTCCTTTTATTATTTTATATTTATTACCTTCATTTAACGTTAGCGGTTCCTTTAATGTTAAGCAATCATCAACGTTTATTATTTTAAACTCATTTCGAATTATTAACGATTCGAAATCTTCAAATGTCTATAACTTTTTCATTTGAAATCTAATCGCCAAACTTTATATATTAAAGTTGTTCAGAAAATCGTAACAAGCGCAATGGTACAAGTTTCATCAAATTTTGATATTTGCTAAATTTTTGTTTTTAGCCTTATTATTAATCAATTAATGTTCTTAACAAAATTTCATGTTCATTTTACGGGATCTTGCATTCTCCCCTCCTAAAAGATTTTCATCCCTAAAATTCCTAAAAGACAGATAGTGTAAAACGCACTCCGAAACTATATCGTACAACCAAGTTATCTACATAACCATCTACTCCACCAAAAAGGGAATGTAATTATGTTTGCAATATACTATATGCGAGCTCAATCCTAGTGTGAATGCAAAATCGTAACATATAGGCATATACGTAAACAATCTAAATATGCATAAGATTCTATATGGGTGAAAAATAACAGGAAAAAGTGTGGAAACCATCCCTTACCATCCAATATAACAACCATGATACAACCAAAACCTACACGACATTAAATTTGGAGAGAAAATTTACAAAAGAAAAGCTTAGGATGAGAAGCCTTTATCTTCTCTTCTATTTCCCATGTGCTTTCCGCTAGATAATCTCCCAATTGCACTCAAACTGGCCTAATTTCTTTGTTGTGAAGCCTTTTAACTCCGTGCTTCATTATACATGCGGCGGCATGGGTGTTATCATCTCCGCAGTGACAGTGTCGTGTAGACATTTCCTCAAATGAAATACATGGAAAACATCATTGATTCCCATTAACTTAGTAGGAAGCTCTACTCGATACGCAAGTTTATCCACCCTCTCCAAAATTGAAAAAGGCCTAACAAATCTCGGTGCCAACTTCCTCGATGTTCCAAACCTCATATTCTTCCTAAGAGGGAAACCTTAACAAATACCATGTCTCCAACTGAAAACTCCAAATCTTTCCTTTGCTTGTCAACACAAGACTTCTGTCAATCCTAGGAAGTCTTATTCGCCATATAATCATCTCAACCTTTTTTGTGGCCTCACAGATCACATCTGATCCAAGTAGAATTTTATTTATGGTTCCCTACCAATAATTAGCTGACTTGCATGACCTCCCGTATAAGGCTTCAAAGGATGCCATACCAATTGTTGCCTGGTAACTGTTATTGCATGTGAATTTTACTAAAGGTAAATGTTGCTACCATTGACCTTCAAAATCTATGATGTAAGCTCTCAATAAATTCTCCAAAGTTCTGTTTAACCTTTCTGTTTGTCGGTCTGTAGGTGGTAAGCGGTGCTAAAATTCAATGTCATTCCTAAAGCTAATTACAAATTCCACCAAAATTCACTAATGAATAAGGGGTCTCTATCACTAACAATGTTGTCTGGAACTTTATGGAAGTGTACCACTTCTTTGATATAAATTTGCGCTAGAGATGGTGTCATCTATTACTCTTTACTGGAATAAAGCGGGAACTTTTGGAGCCTATCCACTATAACTCGGATAGCTTCATTGCCTTTTTGACTTCTAGGCAATTCATTTATAAAGTCCATCAACGTATGCCCCATATCTAAGTTGGTGCCTCTAATGGCGATAATAGATCTCCGAGCTTTCCTTATTCAGCTTTTATCCTTTGGTACGTTAAACATTTATTGACATATTCTACTACTTGCCTCTTTATCCATGGCTAATATCATATCCCTATACATCTTATCTCCACCGAGATGAATAATCATCTTAAAATGATGACATTCCGCCAGCATTTCCTCTAGAAGATCTTCCACTACCGGAACAAATAGCAGTCCATTTATATGCCTTAATGGTATTATGACGGGTTTAACATCCTTCCTCAAGTCAATCCTAAGCTCAATTCCCCTTCAGGGTAGAAGATCAGAGACTTCCTCAAAAATGCCTTGAAAGTCTCGAACTATGGGGACAGATGAGAGATCATCCTTTGATAGGCTAAGAGAATACAAATAGCTTAACTTAATTGAGTTTTAGGGCATAAAATGAACATATATATCCCTTCCTCTACAACTCCTTAACCATACAATCCTCCTATCACAATCGAAGACAACTCCGTAGCAAGACAACCAATCCATCCCTAAGATAAGTTCATACCCCTAAAAACCCAAAACATACGCATTAAAAAGTCAATATTACATATATACAACAATAGGTATTTGCAAATCATAGAAATATGCGTCGACCCCTAATAGAATTTGACATGATTATAGGGTTGGTGACACATTAGGTTTTTAATCCTAAAGAGTTAACTGCATTTTTGGCTATGCATGAATGTGATGCTCCTAAATCAAATAAGGTACATATATTATTTCTAGAAACAATAGGATTATCATCAATCGCAGCTTTTCCTTTGTCCCTATGAGGAGCTTTGCTTAAGATAGGCACAACCTCAATGGCATAAGCTTGCCCTCCTTGTCCCTCCCTTGCTAGTTTCGAGCATCGGTTCTTGTAGTGACCTTATTCATGGTAGTTAAACACCTTCCCTTGAATTTTTCTCTCATCAAACTCACTTTGCAGTCCTTAACGCATGCCCCTTCTTCCGACATCTATGGCATATCCGACATCCTTTCTTGATCTTTCCCTTTGCTTTCTTGTCTACTCAGAAACCTCCTTCCTTTGTTCCACTTTTATTTCGACTGCCCTACTTTCTCTTTTTCTTCTGTACCAACTGTCCGAAGAAGGGCCATTTTAACTAATGTCTCATTGGTGGCACCAGTGGGAACTTGAGTTAAAAGTAACTCCCTATGTGGAGAATTTAGGCATTTTACTAACTTCATTGCCTTCTTTACTGGGTTGTCAATCAGGCACCTTTCAAACTTAGCTAATTTCGTGAACTTATTGATGTACTCCTTCATCACAGAGTCTGCCTGCCACGATTAGATAAACTTCTCCAATTGCAGACTTATTTAGCTTTAGACATGAATCGTGACTCAAAGCGAGCCCTAAATTCAACCCAAATAATTTATTCCTCTTCACTCTCCTCAAAAACCATGGTCCACTAATCTAGTGCCTCTCCCGTTAGGTGTCATGCAGGTATCCTCCTATTAATCGGTCTTCCCATCCTGGCTCCTTGGATATACAATCACAGTCGTTAATCCACGCCTTGGTTTCTACAAAATCTTCTGCGCTCGAAAATGCTCGTCCTTCTATATTTTGAATTTTTTCACACAGTTTAGGGGAGCTTAGTTGGCAAGGTACTGGTTTAGCAGGTGGAGCAACTGACACCGTTGGTGTAGCTTGTCGAGGAACATAAACTTACCCTATGAGCCTCAGGTATTGTCGGAACCATGGTGGGATACCTGAAATGATGGGTATCTCTTGGGCGGAGGGGTTTTCGACTTTAGAGGCACTATTCTCAACCATTTCAATTATCTGTAGGTTTAAAATTTTGGATTGATCTCGACTTCCTACGATGATATTACTAGTTGAATTAAAAGTTTGCCTATAATGTTCGATTATGTTCATATATGTATAATCACACACACACACACACACACACACAGAGATATATATATTTTAAAAAATATTTTCAAAAATACGTACTCTCATGTATGCCTATTCCTGCCGATCTGATACTCTAAGATCTAATACCCAATGTAACAACAACACTCTGTAGAATGAGCCTAATTTTTGACCCAATAAAAGCCTATCAAACTTAGTTCTATTCCCGAGATGGCTGTTGATTGGTGAAATTAATCAAATAAATATATATGCCTATCTATCTATGCTTTCAGAATCTCATAGAAAAAGAGATAAAATATAATAATAAAACAAGCACCCATTTCCAAATCTCAGAAATACAATATTTCAAATATCAATAACACAATGTCTCAAGACAGAACATCAAAAAGTCTAAAATCCGGTTATATTAGAATAAACTGTAACACCTCGTAGATTTTACGATTAGTTGTTTAATTAATTAATTGAGTTCCAAAAATGAAATTTGTGCAAATGACGGAATTTGACCACAAAACCTGCATTATTGTGTTCTTGGCGAAATTCTGAGCAATTTTTGTATTTTGAGTTCCGCGATCGTAGTTCAAACGAAGAAGTTACGGATGATAAACGATTTCAGAATGAAAATAATTAAATTAGAAAGTTAATTTTCATATATTAATTAATGGGACCTAGAGTTCAATAGCCTCATTATGGCCGGTCGACCTATAGCGATCGATCGGTACCCGGAGGCAGTCGATCGGTAGGTAGCGTGACAGCTAGGGTTTAACTTCACCTAAATGGCCCAGATTTTATATAATTAAATCTAACGACTGTGATTGATTCGAGTGCCTATAAATTCTGGCATAACCATCTCTTTTCATATTTATTTGAAAATTGCAGTGAAGCTTTGTCAACTTCTCTTCTCCATTATTTTCTAAATTATAATATATATGTATATATATATATAAATTGGAGTAGAATAGACACCAAATAAAAGAAGAAGAGCGACAAATCAACACTATGTGATAATCAGGGGATATATATTTGTATTTATATATTTATATTTTCCTTCAACCCTAAATCTCTTCTCAGATCTGTAATTCTAATATACATATATATCCTTTTTATACATATTTCTTGGAATAAGAAGGAAATGGAGTTGAAGCAAAGGTTTTACTTCAGATCTAGAGATTTGAAATACTTTTAGACGGTGAGTGTGAAATTTATAAATTGTTTATGATATTGAATCTTCTATTGGTATTTGTTTTATTTTTATGCCTAAAAAATATATGTCAATTAGGCTAAATTTGAGTGTAATAAACATCGTCTACATATTCTTAGGAGATCTAATTAGAAATAGTGTTACAGCCTGATCTGAAAATCAGTCCTAAAGGCTATAGATATGAATATTGATTATATATGAGATTTATTTCAGATCTGAAATTAGGTTGTAGATTATTAGTGCGATTTTGATTATTACCCCTATTATGTTGAATTGAGAATTTTCGCTAGTTTAATTTGTGGTATGTTATACATTTTTTATTGTTTTTAAATTGCATAGAAAATGCAATTTTTGATTTTATAAGGAATATATGCAAATGAAAAAGAAAAGATGCGTAAGGTACAGATTTATTCTTTGCAGTTTACATTGTCTTTCCAACAAAAAGAAAATAATCATTCCTTGTAATTTTAAACGACGCTAATCTTTCCTTTTATTTTTGGTCTTTTGTTCAAAACTAATTTATGAAAATACAATGGAGAATCTTCCTAAGAAATATAATTTTAGCAAATTAAATATGGAAAGAATATTCTAGTTAAAATTTTTGACTAGCACGTATTTGGTAGAAGTAGGTATTTACATGTATTTTATACACGCTAATAAATAAGAATGAAACTTAACTAATACCACGATTTACGCATAATGCTCGCTTAGAGTTAGTTATACATAGAAATAAGACTAAATGGTGAATAGTGAAAATAGGAAGGAAGGTTTGGAAAGGTTTTAACTCCAATTAATAGGCAATGAATGCGAAATGAATTTGGGAGTTACAAATAATTAATAGGATAAATAGATTAATGAGACTGATAAATAGGAAATTAAGTTAATAACTATGGAATAGTTAGAAAAATGTTACTAATTGGAAATTATTAAATGTACATAAATGTTATAGGTACTTACATGGGTAATTGAATATTTAAGGTAAGTTATATAGCCTTAAATAAATAAAAGAAAGTTAGTAAGTTAAGTCCAATATTCAACTTAAAATGCTAAAGCTTAGTAATAATAAATCCAAGGATAATGTAGCTTAAATTAGTAAAGCTTTGAACAATTAATTGGACTTAGTAGGTGGGGATGCGAGGTCAGTAGAGTTACACAACGGAAGTCTGCCCTTCACTCACAGGCTACCAGCAGTTGTGTACATTTATTATTGATGTGAGACATCACTAGTTGTAGGACCCTTGTAAAACAATTATGTGAACTATATGATATGCTTAGGGGTTAGAGGTATTAAGTGGTTGTTTGAGGGCCCGCCTCTTTCCTTATTCAAAAGCATTAAATGGTCCAAATTAATGGTTAAAGCGGTAGTGGATATCTTAGAAAGGGTCTGCTTTGGACTTGAGATATTAAGTGACTGATATAGGGTCTGCCTCTCTTCTATAAAGAAGTATTAAGTGTCCCGGTGAGATTCCAAGCAATGTCGGCTAAATGGTACTAGTGAGAAGTCCGCATTTGGGGTTAGGTTTTAAATGACATTGGCCTTCCTAGAATATAGGTATTAAATGTTCAGGGGTTCGCCTATCCTTATTAATAAGGTACGAGGTGGCTTGGGTACTGTTTCTTACATGGCTAGGGATTTAATGATGACATATGCGTTAGTAGTATGACTATTATGTATTATAAAGCTAGAAATAGTGGTCAAAGGACAAATAAACCGACGATGACAATGCAAGGAGCCCACTTCATATTTGGAAGTATTATTAAGTGGTTGATAGACTTATACCAGTATTTTGTATCTTTGGATATGATTCGGTAGACAAATTATGTTAGAGAGGAATATCATGCGTGCAATACTAGGTTAAAATGATTAACCTTAAATAACAGACATAACAATTAAAAGGAAACCAATCGGTATAAATTTATGTTATGGACAATGTATAGATTTTCCAATCACTAGAATGTTTTTCTAACCCCTTCCATATTACAATCCACATGATAGGTTTGTAGGTATAAGTTACTAGAGCTGGACGTGATTGGTTGTCGGAGAAGTCTTCTTATCGCTCATGTTCGGTACTGATGTGACGATTTGATATCCAGGGAATACCATTAATTCCAATAAAGTAGCCATAGCCAATATTTATATCTTATTATTATTTCCACCGTGAGTTTAGATTTTATCAATCTCCGATATGCTCATGCTTATTTACAGGTACCAAATCCAACGATCCTTGCTCTAATGAACTTGGTTTTTTAGTTTTATCGAACTTTGGGCCCATTAAAGTGTAGGTTGTTACATAAAGCGTAAACATAAATAAATAGCTATACTGCCACCAATCTTCATCGCCTCCTTTATACTTCATCATCGGCATCGTCTCTCCTAGCCCGTGGGTTGTCATAGGGAGGGATTTAGAACAACAATGTTGGTGAATGAAAATCTCAAGTCTTACCATATTTAGGTGGTATCTTTTAGATGAGTATTATGTCTTACGCAATTTCTAACTATACCATTCTGAGTATACCTCTATCTATAAGCCAATGGCTCTTCTAGTCATGCTCACAATGTATCTCCAACTACGGGCCAATGGCCCTTTCCAGTCCGACTTCAAAAATATAATACGGGCGCAACACAACTATTGAATATATATATATTGAGCCCAATGACCCACCTCCGTTAATCATATCCTATTGATGCGAGAGAAAGTGATTAAATCACTTAAGACCTTTTTAAGGTAAAATTAGAAGACTCAGACCATTTAATACCTAGATCTTAGGTAGATTTCCATCATTTAATACTAGACCCAAGGCGAACCCCTCCCTGGCACTTCCTAGCAGACATCATAAGAAATTCCATAAGACTACTTAATACTTCTTAAATAGGGAAGAGGCAGACCTTCAAATAGCCATTTAATACCTCAACCACAAAGTAGACCACCCTCGAGAGGTTTCTATCACCGCACCTAAAAGATAATCCCGACCATTTAATACTTCTTGAATGAGGAGGCAGACCCTACAATAGTCATTTAATACCTCCAACTCCGAAGCAGGTTCGTCTTCGAATATTCGTTCTATGATCCATAACCCAAATCATGACGTCTCATATTAGTCCGACCAGTCATAGGCCTTAGTAGTCAGATTAGCTAGGCCGGCCTGATTTACAGGATTGGGACTAATCCCACATCTACTGTAGGTACGTATTATAGAAAATGTCTCACATCAGTTCCAAAGTCACACTACTGGTAGCCAGATTAGCTGGGAAGACTCTACGTACTTTTAACTGACCTCACATTCCTATAACTTAGTCATCCTTCTGCTCTCCAACCTTACAAAATTATATTAACATAAATGTATAATATACAAATATATATAATATACCTCGCCCGCATTTATCCATGAAGGCCATATAAGGGAACTCCTTATTTCACCATTTAATTATGGATTAATTCCCATACTTGTTCCTAACTTCCTTTTCATATGGTTTGTTGTTGTTTATTAACCTATTTATTTTATACATTATGACTTACACGTTATTATTATATCTATACTTAATTAATTTTTAGCTAACTAGTTTTTATTAAATATTCCTAGGTGCACGTTAAAATATTTCTATACTAAATTTTTTGCTTCCTATTTGATTTATTAAGATAGTTGAAATATCACAATTTCTATTTCCATACAAGTCCCTAGTTCAATACAAAATTTATACAATAGCTAATATCACAATTCAAATTAGCTAGACAAAATAGATTTTATATATACATATATAATGGAATCAAAACATCCAACTTGTTTTATGTTAACATAGTGGAATTAACGCCTTTATTTAAAGGGAGCAAAAAATTTAAATTTAATCTATTCGACTTTTTAATGGATTGGGTTGAAATGAAAAAGGATCCATATTTATTTTCATTATGGAAATAGGTGGTGTAAACCATGGATGGGATAAAAAATCCATGCTTTACACGTCTTTTCCTAATTCTTTCCAGAATCCTTTGACAAATCGGGAAGTGAAAGTTGAATAAAACATATATTATTTATATTGCAAATAACAATGGATTATGTTTGCACAAAAAATGGGCAAACACCTCCAAGTCGTATGATTTAGTCGATTTTAAGTTGTTCTTAGTGATTTGGATGATTTATGCAAATATGTAAAAAACAGGGACTAAACTGTAAAAGACACACAGATTTATAGTGGTTCGGCCGGAACGTGCCTACGTCCACTTTATATGTTATTCTCCTTTTCTATTCAGATTACAAGTATAAAGCTTTGATTACAAGTAACTGAAAGTTGTTTGAAAGTTCTATCCGTGCTTGAGCTCTCAAACTTTCCCCCTTGTTGTACCCCTGCCCCTCTATCTATAGAGTGAGGCTGGAGGGCAGGGGTCTTGGATGTATATAGCTGTCGGTGGGCCTGGGCTGATGCAATCTGGCCTGGAAGTGTTGGTTTGGTACGCCTTGGTCCGGTGGTAGATGGTTGGAGGGGTTGGTCCGGTGAGGCTTGGATCAGTGGAGGTTGACTTGGTGGTGAGTTGGTCCGGTGAGGGTTGGAGCGGCAGTTGGTTCGGTAGTATGTTGGCTCGGTGGTATGCCGGTTCGGTAGTGCATGGAAAGATGGTTGGTTCAGTAGTGGGAGGATAGCTGGTTCGGTAGCAATATGGTCCGGCCATGCTTGGAGGTGAAGTTTGGACAGGCAGTGCTTGGGAGTGGAGGATGGATGGTTCGGCAGTGCTTCCTTTCATTTGGCTCGGTTATATCTCCTTCATACGAACTCCGATTAACCTGAAATTTAAAACATAGCCTTTCCTAGTCCTTATCATCATTTTCAATCAATTTCGTCTGGATCGGAGCCAACCAGATTTTGGCGATATCGATCGCAGCCTTGATCCCAATCGATCTCCAACCCTGATATTCAACATTCCTTACCAATTAGTTGATATTCCAGTTTTGACCAAAAATGGGATAACAGATTAAATTTACCATATTAACATAAAACGCTAAGACTCCCAACCAGTTCTAAAATTAACATTTTAGATGGGGAATTTTGAAGGTTTAGATTTAAAATTTTCGCATGCAAAATTTACCAAGAACAAAACAAATTCAAATATTAACTATACGAACTACTATAAAGAGAAAAACTAAGATTTTTCTTTAGGCATGGCTTTCCCTAAATTCCTTTGGATTTGATTCCATGCCTTTGCCTTTCCGTCCTTCAGTTATCTTATTTTTAATTTTACAATACATAACAATTCATTTGTATATAGATTAGATTCAAAATTCAAAAATTAGGGAAGAATAGAAATAGAGAAATATACATATATCTAAAATTCATTACTTTTTCCCATTAATCCGATTGATTTCTTCCCCAATGCTGGAGTTTAGAAAGTTTATTGGGGAGGGAGAAAATAGGTAGGGTCTCATTAGTGTTTTTATTTTTTTGTGAATAAAAGTGGGAGAGTTGACCTACTATAGTAGTTAGAATGCACCTGGACTGTGGTTAGTAATAATAAAATCCGAGCCATTCTCGCCTAGAAAACCCTAGCCGACTCAACAAGGCCGATCGACCGGCCCATTGAAGGTAGTCGATCGGTATTCCGTTATAACGACCCATATTTTCGATAACTAAAAAATATTAAATTAAATATAATTTTGAAATTTAATATTGTAAGAAATTAAAATTTGTGATTTATTAATGAGAAAAATAATTAGAATATGATTTAATAGTGTTGATTGAATGTTATTGACGACGATTTTTATGTAATTTCAATCAATTGAAATAATTGTAAAGTTGATGTAACGACCTATAAATTCTATTGATTTTTATAACGTATTTAACTGAATTTTTATGAAAATTTACATAATTGAATTTGGAAATAAAAAATTTAATATTTTGAATACGTCTACATAAACATAGCATGGAAAATTTTCATCAGATAATACAGAAGTTTATTTTATGGTGTAATTTTATTTTTAAATAAGTTAAATTTGATGGTAAAAAAATGTTTTCTAAACCTGAATATTTTTACATAATAAATTTGTAAATCATCTTCTGAGTGAGATGCCATCTTTCGTTTCTCCAAATTTGGACTACTATTGCTCCGTTTATCTTAATCTGGCATTTTAGCAGTATTTTCGGAACCGATCATCGACTTTCGATAGAACGATCGTACCACTAATATCTGTATACTGTTTTGATCGTCTCGTCGTGCAGATCCCTATGATATATTCAATTCTGTATTTTAAAGTCCACTACATGGCGGAATCTGCGAAACCGGCAACCGTATCGGTACCGGATCCGTGACCTTCTGTTTTCTTTTGCGTTTCAAACTTTAACCGTGTAATCCAAGCAATATAATAAATTGTTGTAATAACTTTTGCTGAATCAATGGACAACTGTTACCAATCCATTGTTTCAATTTATATTACAGTGCTCGGTTCTCTGCCTTTTGCATCGTTTCCAAAATCTTACCATTTTTTTCTACTTTCATTTTGTTATTAATATATATATATACACGCAATAAGATAGCAACCTTATTCATTTTCTCTGGAAAAAAGGGTTAGGCCTCCTTGATTCACAACCCATCCCCACTATTCATATTATTACTTTCTGGGTCACCTTCCTCCTCCATTTCTTTCTTTGCGTGCTCCCCTCTTTATCCTGTCGCCTATAGCATCATCACCGCCTCCACGACAACTCAGCAGCCGCCTCTTCCACCTCTTCTCTTTTACCAATTGCCAAGCCCAGCCTTTCACCTCACCGCATGCAACTTGACCCCACCACCCAACATCGCCGAAGATCTGCACCCATCCTTCTCAAACCCAACAACCCAAGCCTTTCCACTCATCTCCTTCGGCCATCCCCCCGTGTTCCGTCCACCCTCATCTTCTTTCCAAACCCTGGTCCGCAACCTTCCCTCCAACCCCAACCACCATCACCTTCAGCCGACCGAGCCTAGAACCCCTCTGCGCTCTGCCATGCACGAAACCTGACAGCATTTGACCCAGTTTGCTCCTCTTTGTTTTGGCAGCAAACAAGCTAGTCGAGCATCTCTCCTTACGGTGAGATATATATTTGTGTATATTCTATTATATGAGGTTATATAAGTTATTTATTTTATTGTAAATATATATGTTACGTATATAGATACATTATATATATGTATTTTACAAATCATTGTTTGTATTCAATGTGATTAGTTTATATTCAAGTTGTATGCGCATGCATTGTTTATTCGATATGTTAGTATAACATTAGAGATTATATTAGTTTATATCAATTATATATATTTTACAAGTTTCGTATAAAATATTGGTTATATAGATAGTGTATTACGTGAGTAATTTATTGACTTATAGTAGAACATACTCGATAGTTATGTTGTGTCAGTATTGATTTTTCGTATTATATGTACATTTTTATATATTATATTGTATATTTTGAAGTTATAGGTTAGTTGTTATAGTGTTAGTTTATGTAACAGTTTGTTATGAGTTTAAGTATATAAATATTTATTTAACAGTTTCGTTTTATATTTCATTTATAATATACAAATGTTTACATTCCAGTTTTATATACATTATGTCATATATATTTGTGTATTTAAATATTTTTGTAAATCGATATATATATATATATATATATATATATATATATATATATATATATACATATACATATACATATACATATATAAGCGTGAGTTTTATATTTTCATATTGAGTTTTTACAGTAAGTTATGTATATATAGAAATATAAGCCGCGATTGTCATTTTATTTTTAATATATAATGCTTTCGATAAGATGTTTGTATATGCTTGTAGTTATAATATGTATAGTTATATATATGGGTAAGTTTTATAGTTGAAATTGCTATTTATTTATATATGTATATATATGCAGATTATATTATTAAGTGTATAGCATGTATACACTGTTGCATATATATAGTCTGGGATATATACATATATATTATATATGTGAATTTAATCTCGAATTGGATCCAAAATTGATGGGTTAATGTGAGCTTATCCATGCGGTTATGCACTTTTCAACTAGGAATTCATTTTTTGAAAGATCCTGGCTTTCGTGCTTTGGTGAGTCATCCGAGATCCTTTCGATGACCTATGTTGTGTTGAAGGGATACCTATATGATCCCATCGATTGCGTAAGGCCCGCGATAGCAATGGAATCGGGAAAAGTATACAGAAAAGAAGCATTTGTTTGTTTATTTTATGTGTAAGTATGTATATAAAATGTTATATGTTTTGTAAGTTCACATATATATAGGTTTATATGTCAGTTCATATAGATAAGTATATGCCGATTGGGTTTCCTAATATATATATAGTTTATATTTGGGTTTTGTTAGTTTATAAAGGTATATGTTTAAATTAAATATTGATTTTTAAAAGTATATTGGTATGTATGCCATAATAACATTAGTTTAAATTGTATGTACAAGATTGTATGATGTATAAATGTGTGTGTGTGTGTGTGTGTGTGTGTGTGTGTGTGTAAATATATATAAGTATCAAGCATTTTTTGTTATGAGTATTGTTTCAAAATATATCATCCTTCTATCAAGCTAATTCGTTTTGACATCATCAATTCCAATCTATCAGCTTTGTTCATCGATTCTGGCTAATATTGCTTTGCTTCGAAATCTATGCTTGGATTCATATCTCTTCTCATTCTGTTCTCTCTCTAGCCTCGAAAGGCGAGAAATCACTAACGATTAACGTTCTTATATTTATTAAATTTGATTTCAATTGAAATGACAATTGAAATATGCTGCTAACTTGAACTATTATTTATTTAATTGTTACATATAAGATGCTATTATCTGTAATTGTTCATCTGTGGGATATGACACCATATCCTATTGTTTATATTTTATTTAATTTATATTGATGATATATGCCTGTTATATTATTATCATATCCGTTATCACTCTGCAAGTTCCCTGTTGGTATAGAATTCCTTATGGGTTGAAATGAAACATACCCGAACGATCTTGTAGAATAGGAGGAAATCGTTATGGGTTGAAATGATAAACCCAAGCGATTTTCATTGAATTGAATTTGGGATTGCGGGTTGAAAAGATATATACCCGTAGATATTTAAATTGCGGATTGAAATGATAAATATCCGTATCACTTGACCATAGGATAGAAAATTATATACAAACACCGTTGGTCTATATATAAATATTTTAAAGATGATTTCTATGGTTTTGGAAAAGAAATTTATGGTTAATAAATATCGATTTTAAGATATTATATATAAATGTATTTTATAAAGTTTTATAATTTAGATTTTTAAATTTATATGTTTTGAAAATTGTATAGTTATAAGTTATTTTGGAATTTTAAATTTTAAGAATTTATTTATAATTTTACTATTTTTAGAATATATAAATAGATTTAATATATAAATAAATTCAATAAGATGTTTAGGTATTTATTTAAGATTATATTTTATAATAGATTTTAAAATTATTTTATAAGTTAAGATTTGATTTATAAATTTGAATTTATTTGGAACTATATTTAATTAAGAATTTTATTTAATTAAATCGATTTGAAACCTATTGAAATTGAGATTTTAAAGGATATGATTTTATAACTTGATTTTGGTTTAAGGTAATTAAATGAATATTTCAAGTTTAGATGAATTGAAGGAAATATTTAGTTTATTTGTAATTTGGGTTTTATTTAAATGATATTGGAGTTATTAAGTAAACGTTTCAAAACTAAATAATAACGAAGTTAAATTTTGAAATATACGAAATTATCAAATCTAGTTTTGAAATTGTTCGAATATTAAAGCTTTGAAGTATATTGAAATTTAAGTGGTTTATTTTGTGGTTCAAATCCGTATTTGAAATCGATATAATTTAAAATGATTTATTGAGAAACTGAATTGAATCGAAGTTAAAAAATTGAGATTGAATTAAATTTGAATTTTTGGAATTCGAGTTGATTTGAACTGGTTTGTGAAATTTGAGGAAACTATCTTATTATATAAAGTATTTCTAAATTATATTTTTCTTTATGAAACATTTTAATATAAAATATTTTAATATAAATCATTTTTAATATAAACTATTTTATATAAACTATTTTAGAAAACTATTTTATTATATATTATTATTAATATCTAAACTATTTAAGTGGTGGAAGTTATGATTTCAAAGTTATGGTTTCCAAAGTATTTTGATTTCAAAGTATTATGATTTCCAAAGTGTTATAAATTCAGGGATTTGGTTTCGAAAATGTTATAAGTTTGAAAGTGCTATGGTTTTGGAAATGAATAATTTTTTAAGTATATTATGATATCGTATTGATATGGTTTTGAAATGGATATGATATTCTGGTTTTGAAGTATAAACTGTTTTGAAATGACCATAGTGTTATAATAACGTTTGGTTGTTAAAGAGACCGAGATCGGATATTGTCATACTCTATGCCAATACCAAAAACCACTTTAATATGTGTACGTGGTGGAGATTCTAGAATGAAGTAGGATGGTTTGGTGACGATTCTATATGGTATTTACGTAGCCCTGACTCCCGTGAGTCAGCTTGATGCGGCTAAAACAGGAGCCATGCAGGGCCAAGTGAGGTCATTCCTCCTACTGACACATTTCTTCGATACCATTCTATTTGCTTTTGTGATGTGATTGGGTGCACCCTTTGATTTGGGAGTGTGTCACGAGGTAGGCGGTAGTAGCTGCGATGCGTTACCACTAGTCAGAATCCGCAAACAGTATATCTACCCTGGCATTGCCTCGAGTGCCTTGTCGCATGCCCTAGCGCGCCTTCTACGAGTTTGTTTTGTGTCATACCTATGGAGTGCTCCCTGATAGCCCACCCATGGATGGAGTTTACAGTATCTGTATAGGCTACGACATTATATAAAATGTGTTAAGGGGGATATGGATAACACCTTAACGCTATTTTAATAGTTTATTTTACTACAGAAATATTATAATAGCATATACTACTACATAGTAGATAGTTCCACAGATCCTTAGAGGATTGTTATCCCAAACATCCTTTAAGTTACTTGTATTCTAGTTGATATTTCACTTGAGTGGATTTATTGATATAAGAATGTCAATCCTGACTCGAGTGTTTGGTGTTTTGCTTTACGCTCCGATCAGACTGAGTGTCACGGCATTTGAGACTCCACATTGGAGTTGGATCTTCACTTGGAGATCCATCTTTATCTATTTAGCTTTCAGTTATCCAGGGTTTTGTTCAGACTTGTCATTTTTTTGTATTCGAGATTACATTGTATTTGAGATATTTTGTTGTATTTTATTTCAAACCTGATGTTTATATAGTAGTTTCATGAACTACTATTTATCTATTCCGCTGCTTATTGTTATATTACTCCGTGTCTGTGATTTATTTATTTACTGTATATGCTGAATTTTGCCAAATTTTAAATTAATAATCTGATATTTTGAGCAATTCAACTCTGACATGTGTGAATGCCTATGCACTTAGTGGGTGTAACATGATAGGGGGTTCTCGCATTTGGTTTGGTAGCGAGCGGATGACTCTTATTCCTACATGTCCCTGCGAGGGTTGGTAAAGTCGAGAGGCTGGCCGTAAAGGCAGAACACAGGTATAGTTGTATGCTACGGTGGACGCTACCCCACTGACGCGGTCCATTACAGTTGGTATCAGAGCTTTGGTTTTAGGCAAAACTTAGCATATGGAGTAAATTTCATTTATAGAATCACTTTCGTTCGATCTTGAATTCCTTCCTCTTTGACTAGGCTTTCTATGAATTTTGGAACGTTTCCCTAGGTTCCAAAATCCATTTTTCCCCTCTCCCTATTCTTATTCCCTTGATTTTGGAGCATCCCATAACTCCACTATATGATTTGTAAAGGGGTGAAACTCCTTTACAACAAGCATTGATTCACCGAAGATTTCTATATCCTCGGTTTAGAGGCTGCTATCTCTTGTTATGCCCGAATTCTATCTCTTGCGATCGAATGTCAATTTGCCTCAGAACTCTGTATCGATTTTATCCTTGAAGTCACGGTTGACCCAGTTAAGGTCGTCGTGATTATTGTAAGTCTATCCATATTTTCTCTATTGTAATTTAGTTGGTTTATCTTCCTTTCCAGTCTATCTTCATAGTTAGAATTTTCTTTGACTAAGACTCATCTAAATTTGAATCTCTATCCTTGTTTCAAAATCCATTCCTATACCATTGAGTGAGGGAATATATTTGTAATTAATATTAAATGTTTTATAGTGTGTTGCTTGAGTTGTTAATTTTGAATTTTGAGTTTCGATTGATTCGTCTGATCAATGATATCGATAGGAATTTCAAAACACTTGAATAGAGCAAACAGACACAATATTGTTTTCAAATTTGGTAAATGAAATAAATTTTGTATGATTATATTATATATAAAAGTATAATTTTTTGAAATTAAATAGTTAAATGAATTGGTTGTTGAAAATGATAATATTTGATTTTCACTTATTGTTCGTATCTCATTGATTATTCCAACACGCAAATAAATGAATTATGAAACATGGTTTACAAATTGATTTGGAATTGAAATGAATCTAAATTAAGAATTTGGGAATTAAATTTTCAATATTTTAGAAAATTTAGTTTTAAATCTTAGATAATATTATTTTAAAGTATTTTCGAATAGAAATCGTTTCCAAAGAATTTTAGAGATTTTTAATTTGTACTCTTCTCTTTTGTCGCTGGAAAATAATTTCGATGATGACGGCCGCATCATCGACATTCATTTTCGAGTCTCAAAGTGGAGAGGCCCCTTAGTAGCTTTGCTACACTTTTGTTCTGGAAAAAAAAAAGAAAAATGAATTTAATTTAAAATTTCTCGTGTATAAATTTATTTATAAAATATTATATGTATATGTTTGTTTCAAAATAGTTTGAAGTGAAAATGAAAATTTGAATCTTAAGTGTTATATTAAGAAATGGTTTCAATTATTGAAATAAAGAAATATTTTTGAATAATTGGAACATCTAAAATGATAAATAAAATTTACCAACTTGAAATAGTTGAATCTGAATAAAAACTTATTTGTATAATAATAAATTGCATTCTAATATATAACTTACCTAAATTATTCAAAAGGTTAAAATGTTAGGGTATAATAAAGGGTTGTACAAGAAGAAAACTTAATAATAAATTGTTCAAACTAAAAATCTGGCTTAATATAAATGTTGTAGATAGAAGAAAAATTTGTATAATAATTAATTACACTCTAAAACATTAATATAACTTACCTAGAAAAGTTTAAATGTAATTAGAATGTAATTGATAGTATACACTATGATAGGTAATAGGATATCAAAATGGTGTTTTGTTAAGGGAACTTACAGACAATAAATTGGATAATAAAAAGAAAATTTTATTTGTTAAATAATATATGGTTATCAAATGTATACACCTAATATATGTTGCAAAATATGTTAAGTGGAATAAATTAAACAAATAGAAAGAAGACTATTTAAGCAGGTAAATATGAACTTAAGAATAGTGAACTTGAAATTTTTGGAACCAACTTAGCTGAAGATAAATAAATAAAAATAACTGAGTTAATTTAAAAATGAATTTGTTTGAAAGAAATGTTGATAAAATGGAAGAAAATCAGTTTAAATTGAATGACTATTTATTAATTAAATAAAATGGATTAAACCAAATTGTTGAATATTAATTTGTCTAAAATTGAAATTTATATGGTTTTACATTGTTGGATTTGAATGTTGAGGTGGAATTAAATATGGTTGATTTAATAAATTTAATAAATGAGTAAAATAAATCAAATTTTGTTGTGGAAATTTTGTAATAAATGTTAGTAAATGGAAAACAAATCAATTTAATGAAAATATATGGAAATGAAACCAATCAAATGTGAACACAATAAATTTGATTGATTAAATAATATGAATTAGAATCAACTAATTGAATATAAACCAATTTTTAAATAAATGTAGTTTATATGGTTTTAAATTAATTGTTTTTTTTTGTATTTCAATCTATTTTTTTCTTTCTGATTGTTTCAATTCTCCTACCCCTTCCTTTTCAGGGACGAAAAGTTTTGAGTGGGGGAGAGTGTAACGACCCGTAAATTCTATTGATTTTTATAACGTATTTGACCGAATTTTTGTGAAAATTTAAATAATTGAATTTGGAAATAAAAAAATTTAATATTTGGAATACGTCTACTCAAACATAGCAAATGGTAAATTTTCATCAGATAATACGGAAGTTTATTTATGGTGTAATTTTTTTGAAGGAAATGTGTGATCCTCTAAGAATAGAGGAGAGCACACATATGGCTATATATATATATATATATAACATAGAAATAAGGAACTGCCAACATGTCTGGTAGGTGACAGAATCAAGATACAAAAACAAAAATAAAATAAGGTACCCCTAAGATGAGGTCGGACAAAGTCTCTACCGATCACACCCTAGAATCGAGCACAGGCATGACAACCGCCCGATGTTAAAGTGTTTGAAGTACCTAAAAAGCTGAAGAAAAACCAAAAATACAAGGCGACGTCACAAGCTAAAAAAGAAGCTCCCTGCTACAATGGGATAAGTGTCACGCCGAATAGCAGATCCTCTATATGCAAGAACTCCATAATGGAGATGAAGGTGCCCTAAGATGAAAACTTTGTGCCTAAGTCCTCTCCGCAATCCAAAGCCCTGCAATCTGAAGTCGTGTGAACCTGCAAAGAGAACCTAAACACCCTATCGCTCGAACCTACGTCTACAGAAAGACTAAAAAAGGAGTTAGAATGATACATATATATGTATATTAGAAAGTTAATATACATACATACATACATATATATATATATATGTATAAAAGGTGGGGGGAAGAATAGATGTCTAAGAAAAACTATCTATCTAAACAGAGCCACGCATAGAAAATAGTACAAAAACATAAAAACTTAAGCGCCTTCGATCCTAAGCAAATTATGGTTGACATTGAGATCGTTGGATAAGTTTGGATAAATATAAATACTATTATTATTAGTGTTAAAAATATTATTTTTGAGTTTAAATGAATTAATATTAAACCTAACTTTATTAAGGAACCCTTTAAAGAATGTGTTTTTAGCTAATTTATATTTGGGGTTAGAAATCCAATTAAAACAAAAGGAAGAAATAGTGTAAATCAGTTTATCATCCCGACTAATATTATTGTTAAAAATTCTTTGATTTCTTTCAAACCAAATATACCAACAAACAATAGTGAATAAAGTATCTAGCAAGAATCTAATATTCTTTTTGAACCTAAATCTAAATCTACTCCAGTAGAATTCACAATCATTGATTTTAGTTGTAATATTAAAATTAAAAATTATGAGAGTATTGTTTAGGATGTAATAAGATTCCAAGCAGTCATAATAAACGTGTTTAATATCTTCAGCATGCATGTTACAAAAATAACATTTGTTGTCATTATGAATGTTTTTTCTCTTTAGTAATTCTATCGTATTAAGTTTTCCATGGAGTATTAACCACATATGAATTTTAGATTTAGGAGGAGCATTTGCTTTCCAACTAAAGTTAAAAGAGATGTTTGACGTGCCTGAAAAGTTAATAAATTTATAAAAAGAATTAGGAGTATATTTCTTACTCTTATCCCATTCCCACCTAATAGTGTCATTATCATTATCAATATTATAAAGACTTAATTTAGCATAAAGCAAGGAAAGCTGCCTAAGGGTTGAGCCTATTAGAATTCTGTAAAAATAAAGTTCCAAGAGGAATCGTTATCGGGAGAAAAAACATTGCTAATTAACGCACACTTAAAGTTGCAGATTTCGTAAAGCTCTTTCAATTCTAACTTAAGAGATAAAACAGAAATCCAACGGTCATGCCAAAAAGAAGTACACTTACCAAAGTGGACTATCGTACTAAGGCCAAGGTTGAAAATATCCTGACATTTTAAAATGGATTTCCAAAAGTTAGAAAGATTTTGATTGTCAGGAGAAATGATTTGATATGAGTTAATACAACCATTATAGTAATATTTTATAATGATCTCTTTCCAAGTAGCATTATCGTTTATATCCTTAAACTTCGATAACCATTTACTAAGCAAAGACAAGTTCATATTACGCAAGTTAATTACTCCTAAGCCACCTTCCTTTCTAGCTTTGCAAACAGTTTCCCAGTTTACTAAACATTTTATGCTATTGTTAGTATTTTCCCCACTCCATAAGAAATCTCTTCTAATTTTGTCAATTTTTTCAATTACCTAATCAGGAAATAAATGCACGGACATCCAGTATATTGGAAGGGCAGTTAGAACAGAATTTATTAAAACTAATCTACCTGCTTTAGATAATAATCTCCCATTCCATTTGGATATTCTATTTTTTATTTTATCAATTTTGTCAATAACCCAATCAGGAAAAAATGCATGGACATCCAGTATATTTTATGGTGTAATTTTATTTTTAAATCAGTTAAATTTGATGATAACAAAAAATTTTCTAAACCTGGATATTTTTACAAAATAAATTTGTATGTCATCTTCTGAGTGAGATGCCATCTTTCGTTTCTATAAATTTGGACTGCTATTGCTCTGTTTATCTTAATTCTGGCATTTTAGCAGCATTTTCAGAATCGATCATCGACTTTCGATAGAATGATCGTACCACTAATATCTGTATACCATTTTGATTGTCTCATCGAGTAGATCTCTACGGTATATTCAATTTTGTGTTTCAAAGTCCGATACACAGCCAAATCCACGAAACCGGTAACCGTATCGGTAGCGGATCCGTGAACTTTTATTTTCTTTTGCAGTTCAAACTTTAGCCGTGTCATCCAAGCAATATAATAAATTGGTGTAATAACTTTTGCTAAATCAATGGACAACTGTTACCAATCCATTGTTTCAATTTATATTACAGTGGTCCGTTCTCTGCCCTTTTGCATCGTTTCCAAAATCTTACCGTTTTTTTCTGCTTTCATTTTGTTCTTAATATATATATATATATATATATATATGTGTGTGTGTGTGTGTGTGTGTGTGTGTGATAAGACAGCAAGCCTACTCATTTTCTCTGGAAAAAAAAGGGTTAGACCTCCTTGATTCAAAACCCATCCCCACTTCATATTATTACTTTCTGGTTCACTTTCCTCCTCTATTTCTTTCTTTGCGTGCTCCCTTCTTTATCCTGTTGCCTACAGCATCATCACCCGCCTCCACGACAACTCAGCAGCCGCTTCTTCCACCTCTTCTCTTTTGCCAATTGCTGAGCCTAGCCTTTCACCTCACTGCATGCAACTCGACCCCACCACCCAACATCGCTGAAGATCTGCCCCCATTCTCCTCAAACCCAAAGACCCGAGCCTTCCCACTCATCTCCTTCGTCCATCCTCCCCGTGTTCCGTCCACCCTCATCTTCTTTCCAAAGCCTGGTCCGCAACCTTCCCTCCAACCCCAACCAGCATCACCTCCAGCCGACCAAGCTTAGAACCCCTCCGTGCTCTGCCACGCATAAAACTTGACAGCATTGACCCAATTTGCTCCTCTTTGTTTTGGCAGCAAACAAGCTAGCTGAGCATCTCTCCTTACGGTGAGATATATATTTGTGTATATTCTAATATATGAGGATATATAAGTTATTTATTTTACTATAAATATCTATAGTTACGTATATAGATACTTTATATATATGGATTTTACAAATCATTATTTGTATTCAATGTGATTAGTTTATATTCTAGTTGTATGCGCATGCATTGTTTATTCGATATGTTAGTATAACATTAGAGATTATACTAGTTTATATCAATTATATATATATATATATATATATATATATTATAAGTTTCGTATAAAATATTGGTTATATAGATAGTGTACTATGTAAGTAATATATTGAGTTATAGTAGAACATACTTGATAGTTAGGTTGTGTCAGTATTGATTTTTAGTATTATATGTATGATTTTATATACTATATTGTATATATTTTTGAAGTTATATGTTAGTTGTTATATTGTTAGTTTATGTAATAGTATGTTAGAAGATTAAGTATATAAATATTTATTTAACAGTTTTCGTTTTATATTTCAGTTATAATATTCAAATGTTTACATTCAAGTTTTATATACATTATGTCATATGTATTTGTTTATTTAAATATTATTTTAAATTGACATATATATATATGCGTGAGTTTTATATTTTCACATTGGGTTTATACAGTAAGTTATGTATATATAGATATATAAGCCACGATTGTCATTTTATTTTTATTATATAATGATTTCGATAAGATGTCTGTATATGCTTGTAGTTATAATATGTATAGTTGTATATATATGGGTATGTTTTATAGTTGAAATTGCTATTTATTTATATGTGTATATATATACAGATTGTATTATTAAGTGTCTAGCATGTATACACTGTTGCATATATATAGTCTAGGGTATGTATATATATTATATATGTGAATTTATGCATTTGTTTATTTATTTTATGTGTAAGTCTGTATATAAAACGTTATATATACAAATAGTTATATGTTTTGTAAGTTCATATATATATATATGTATGTATGTATGTATGTATGTATGTATGTATGTATGTATAGGTTTATATGTCAGTTCATATAGATAAGTATATGCCGATTGGGTTTCCTAATATATATATATAGTTTATATTTGGATTTTGTTAGTTTATAAAGATATTGGTTTAAATTAAATATTGATTTTTAAAAGTACATTGGTATATATGCTACAATAACATTGGTTTAAATTGTATGTACAAGGCTGTATGATGTATAAGTTTATATATATATATATATATATATATATAAGTATCAAGCATTTTTTGTTATGAGTTTTGTTTCAAAATATATTATCCATCTATCAAGCTAATTCATTTTGATTTCGTCAATTCATATCTATCAGCTTTGTTCGTCGATTCTTGCCAATATTGCTTTGCTTCGAATTCTGTGCTTGGATTTGTATCTCTTCTCATTCTGTTATCTCTCTAGCCTCGAAAGGTGAGCAATCACTCACGATTAATGTTCTTATACTTATTAAATTTGATTTCAATGTAAACGACAATTGAAATATGCTGCTAACTTGAACTGTTATTTATTTAATTGTTATATATGAGATGTTATTATCTCTAATTGTTCACCTGTGGGATATGACACCATATCCTATTTTTTATATTTTATTTAATTTATATTGATGATGTATGCATGTTATATTATTATCATATCTCTAACCACTCTGCAAGTTCTCTATTAGTATAGAATTCCATATGGGTTGAAATGATACATACCCGAACGATCTTGTAGAACAAGAGGAAATCATTATGGGTTGAAATGATAAACCCAAGCGATTTTCATTGAATTGAGTTTGGGATTATGGGTTGTAAAGATATATACCCGTAGATATTTAAATTGCAGATCGAAATGATAATATCCGTATCACTTGACCATAGGATAGAAAATTATATACAGACATCATTGGTCTATATATAAATATTTTAAAAATGATTTCTATGGTTTTGGAAAAGAAATTTATGGTTAATAAATATTGATTTTAAGATATTATATATAAATGTATTTTATAAAGTTTTAAAATTTTAGATTTTAAATTTATATGTTTTAAAAATTGTATAGTTATAAGTTAATTTTGGAATTTTAAATTTTAAAATTTTATTTATAATTTTTCTATGTTTAGAATATATAAATAGATTTAATATATAAATAGATTCAATAAGATGTTTAGGTATTTATTTAAGATTATATTTTATAATAGATTTTAAAATGATTTTATAAGTTAAGATTTGATTGATAAATTAGAACTTATTTGGAATAGTATTTAATTAAGAATTTTATTTAATTAAATCGATATGAAACTTATTAAAATTAAGATTTTAAAGGATATGATTTTATAACTTGATTTTAGTTTAAGGTAACTAAACGAATATTTAAAGTTTAGATAAATTGAAGGAAATATTTAGTTTATTTATACTTTGGGTTTTATTTAAATGATATTGGATTTATTAAGTAAACATTTCAAAACTAAATAATAACTAAGTTAAACTTTGATATATATGAAATTATCAAATCTAGTTTTGAAATTGTTTATATATTAAAGCTTTGAAATATATTGAAATTTAAATGGTTTATTTTGTGGTTCAAATCCGTATTTGAAATCGATATAATTTGAAATGATTTATTGAGAAACTGAATTGAATCGAAGTTGAAGAATTGAGATTGAATTAAATTTGAATTTTTAGAATTCGTGTTGATTTGAATTGGTTTGTGAAATTTGAGGAAACTATCTTATTATATAAAGTATTTCTAAAATATATTTTTCTTTATAAAACATTTTAATATAAACTATTTTAATATAAACCATTTGTAATATAAACTATTTTATATAAACTATTTTATATAAACTATTTTAGAAAACTATTTTATTATAGATTATTATTATTACGTAAACTATTTAAGTGGTGGAAGTTATGATTTCAAAGTTATGGTTTCCAAAGTATTTTGATTTCAAAGTATTATGATTTCCAAGTGTTATGAATTCAAGGATTTGGTTTCGAAAATGTTATAATTTTGAAAGTGCTATGGTATTTTGGAAATGAATAATATTTTAAGTATATAATGGTATCGTATTGATATGGTTTTGAAATGGATATGATATTCTGATTTTGAAGTATAAACTGTGTTGAAATAACCATGGTGTTATAATAACGTTTGGTTGTTAAAGAAACCGGGATCAGATATTGTCATACTCTCTGCCAACACCGAAAACCACTTTAACAACTGTGTATGTGGTGGAGATTCTAGAATCAAGTAGGATGGTTCGGTGACGATTCTATATGGTATTTACATAGCCCTCACTCCCGTGAGTCAGCTTGATGCGGCTAAACTCGAGCCATGCCAGGCAGGCCCGGCCCTGACCCAAGGCCACCAAGGTGGTGGCCTAGGGCCTCCAATTTTCTAGGTCCCCAAAATTTTAAAAATAGTTATATATACAATATGTTATTATTTAGCATTCAAAAGATCAGTTGGTTTAGTGGTATTGTGTTTGTTATTGCACTGGATCAACCAAGGTTTGAGTCCCGTTTTAGCATATTTTTCTCCTATTTTTTTTTATTGTATTTAAGGCCTGTGTTTTTACTGTATTTAGGACAAATTGCCTTGGCGTTGCCTTGGGCCTCCAAATACTCAAGACCGGCCCTGATGCCAGGCCAAGTGAGGTCATTCCTCCTATCGGACACATTTCTTCGATACCATTCTATTTGCTTTTGTGATGTGATTGGGTGCACCCTTTGATTTGGGAGTGTGTCACGAGGTGGGCGGTAGTAGCTGCTATGCATTACCACTAGTACGGATCCATAAACAGTATATCTACCCTGGCATTACCTTGAGTGCCTTGTCGCATGCCCTAGTGCGCCTTCTACGAGTTTGTTTTGTATCGTACCTACGGAGTGCTCCTTGATAGCCCACCCGCTGGTGGAGTTTACGGTATCTATATAGACTATGGCAACGGCCAGCATATTAATTGGGAGGTCCAGGTATATTAATCTGGGCTCCAACATCCAGTATATTCGGGAAGACTTATAGAATATAAGCATTCTATTTGAACAGGAAAGAATAGCGTAGCGAGAAGAGTCATGTTCAACGAAGGTGAGATTGATTATTCATGAGAATAGATTGGATGCAATAGAATGGACTTAGTATACTAGGCACCTCTCTTGCTTCGCGAGAGAACCGGCTCAACCCATAGATAGAATGATTGATTGTTGTTTTATGCAAGTATATTCCACATCCGAGTATCCAACTACCAGTGCAAGGTAGAGATAAGTAGATAGTTCCACGGAATCTTAGAGGATGGTTATCTCAAACATCCTTTAAGTTACTTGTATTTTAGTTGATATTTCACTTAAGTTGGATTTATTGATATAAAATTGTTAATCCTGACTCGAGTGTTTTGTTTTTTGCTTTACGCTCGGATCAGACTGTAACATCCCAATTTTTTTTAAAATTAAAATTAGTAATTAATATAGGTTTTGGAATTAAATTGAAATTAATTTGAAATTTTCAAAATAAATTAAATAAGTGTTAATTTGTATATATATAATTAAGGTTGTAATTGCATTTGAGTTTAAAATTTAAAATAATAAATGTTTTAACATTATTTGAATTTAAAACATATATATGTATGGGTAGATTTGTATTTGAAATTGAATTTAAATTTGCATTTTAATTTGAATTTAAAATTTTAGATAAATGTCGTAGTAAAATAATTTGGATTTAAAAATAATATATATGTAATTTATTTAATATGTGATTGGTCTTAAAACATTTTTCTCTTAAATAGTATATAATAATATAAAGTAAATGTCTTTATAAAAATAAAGGAAATCTATTTATAAAATAGAAAATGTGATTTTTAAAATCAATATATATAAAAATAAAAAGAGACAAGTGTTAAGCTTTTAGCACATCAAATAACAAGTGTTAAAATTTTAAGTAAGTAGATTTACAAGTGTAATGGTTTTTATCATTAAAATTAACAAGTGTCATTTTCTTGTTTTTATTTTTGAAAATTAAAATAAAAATGAGAAATAAGATCTTATAAACACAATGTTTCCTTCTTCTCATTTCTTTTATCTGATTAAACTTTACAAAATAGAAAAAAATCATCAAAGCAAACTTTAAAAAAACAAATCACACAAATATTTCAAATCAGATCAAAACAAGATAAACCTGTAAATTTTCTCAAACCAGAGCAACAAGGATTTCCAGTTCGAATCAAAGCAAGGATTTCAACAAATTAAGCAAATTCAAAGTTTTAACTTAGCAATCAAGCAATTCAACATCAAGTTTTCAAATCCAAGATTAAATTCAGAGATCGTTTCTAGTTTTAAAAATCAAACTCAACTTCCAGGATTTTAAAAGCTTTTTGTTTCAAAATCTGAGGTGAGTAAACCTTTGTCAAATCCAAATTTTTAACTGTTTTTTGTGATCATGTTTGAAGTGATGATGAAAACCATTTGCTTGTCAACAAGTCTGTGTGTATATGTATATAAATGTGCCTGTGAAAATCTGAGAACAGAAAAATGTCTAAATGAAATATGTTAGGATTGGAAAGATCTCCATTCTAAAAATATTTTTGAGTACTAAAAATAAATAGGTTTACTGGAAATATGAAAACACAGAAAAATCAAATTTTTTTCAAAAATTTAATTGATTAAAACCTATGTTTTGATTGCATGATACAACTCGTTTTTGTAAACTATGATTTTTAATTATAAAATCATGAATTTTAAGTTGGGGAATCATTCATGAGATGATCAGAAAATAGGTTTTAAGGTTTTTCTGGTGATCGACGACATTGTTTGTCTCGCGATCATGGTTGAAAACGCTGGGAAGTCTGGGAGATTGAGAAAAATGCTCGAAAAAATTTCCAATCATCTTGGTGGCGAAATTTCGATGATATAGGGTTTAATCCCTAAAGTGGGTCGAGGTCGGATATCCCATTGTCGCGGTGTCTCTAGTGAATCGAGTTGCACAGGGCTTTGGGAAATGGTAGCGTGGAAGGTCAGCAAGGTGTGGCCGGAGTTGTAGGGGTGCTAGTGGTCGGCGTTGGCAGTACGAGGGGTTTTGCAGGCAATGTTTTTGGTGCCAGGTTTGACTGTGTACCTCGATTTCGATTTAGGGCCTGTGACGAAGTTTTGATGGTCGGGATAGCTATAGGGGTGATCGTCGACATGTCGAAGGCAACAGGATTGACTGGAGCTCGTCGGAGCTCTGGTGCCTGTGCACGAACCTCTGGTGTATGTCAGAAGCTCAAGTTTGGGAAGAAGGGTTGCGACTCGGAGTCGAACTCAGGAAGTTTGCATGCTGGGTCGAGTTTGAGCTCGTGCTTTTTCAAGTATGTATCGGGTGATAAAACATAAACAAAATTCTAAGTTTAAAATGAAAATTTTTAGGGTTAGCTCGGGGACGACCCGAAGCAAACACGCATTCATCTCGGGGAGCGCTCGAGTAGTTCTCGGGTGTGGCAGAACAGTTTTCAAAATTTTAAAATAAATTTAAAATTTAAACATTTTTAACCCATGTTTTTAAAAATAATTGTTTTGAGTTAAACTTGGATTAATAAAGGTTTTTAGAGATTATGTTTAAAGTAATTAAGATTATTTTAATCATGTAATCATTATTTACAAAATTAAATCTTAATTTATTTCTAAATAAATAATGTAATTAAAAATAAATTAAGATGAAACATTGTTTTTTATTCTTAATTAACTTAATCTCTTAAGTTAATAATGACTAATTATAAGGGTTATTAATTTAATGATTAATTAAATTAATTATAATTACTTAATAATTAAAGGATAATTAAATAAAGGTTAATTTATTATTAATTTAAGGTTAATTAATTTATAATTAAGGATTAATTAATTAATGTAATTAATTAACTAATATTTAATTAATAAAAGTAAATAATATTAGTTAATTAGTAATTAAGGACTAATTAATTAATAATTAAGGATAATAAATCATTAGTTAAGGTTAATTTGTGAAAATAATTATATGATTAATTGATTATAATCACACGATTAATTTATCTTAATTA
This sequence comes from Allium cepa, assembly GCA_030765085.1. Taxonomy (NCBI): domain Eukaryota; kingdom Viridiplantae; phylum Streptophyta; class Magnoliopsida; order Asparagales; family Amaryllidaceae; genus Allium; species Allium cepa. Next base: position 581,849,473 of record CM060941.1, on the reverse strand, counting down.
TAGATGATTGATTGTTATTGAATGCTTTGTATTGATTGATATCCCTGATATGTGGTTGTGATACTATGTGATATGAATTGCTTTGTGCTGAGCTGTGATATCTGTGAATATATTACCGTGTGAATGTGAAAACCCCATTGGCCCGTAAAACGACATTTGAATTTCGACGTGACAGGGAGTCGGATTCCAACTGGTTATCCAAAACCCACATCGAACCTTAATAGTGAATCTTTGTGAATGATATATCCACGTGTTTTTAAATTAAGCGCTCACTATTCGGTTTTGCCAGGAGAGGACTTTGTGTCATATAACCCATTCCGAATAGTGATACGACGAAATGGATAGCAATTGAAGATGGTGGTGAAGACCGGGTGCCTTCGAGAACGATAGAATAAACTGTCGAATGACTCTGCATTGAGTTGCTCCGGTATAGATATCTCCATATGTGATGGGGAGTCCGATCGGGATTGTTGATACCCGGATTGCAAGGGCTTCTTCCTTTATTGGACGAAGTACCTTCGGTTCCGTTCAAACCTGGAACGGACTTGTATGGTTGTATGTCTGACATTACATTTTGAGATATAAAGCTGATCTCTATCAAATACATTACTATTTGGTGGCGGAGAATTTATTCTCTTAGTTTAACACCCTTTTCTAAGACGTATGAGCTCAGAGGTTATGTAGTTGACGCTTATCAGTGATATACTCCCAACTTGGTAGTGTGGCATGCTGAGTGCTGCTGATCATTTGTTGATCGAAGCATGGCTTTTGTATAAAGTGTAGCTTTGTGGATGAGACCTCGTTGGACCTCACAACCCGAAAATGGTCGAAATAGGAAGAATGCAGCAAGGTTATATGGGTCGTGCCCTTTATGGTATGTCTATTTCCTTCTGGAAAAAGGTGGTATCATGGTATGGAGCCCAGGCATTTAACCTATGTGGTTGCTGCAAATTTATTACTTTGTGGTTGTTGCTTTGTGGTTGAGGGCCCTCGGATAATGGTCGGTAACGACAAGGGAATGGCATATTCGTGTAGTAGTTACCTAGTTACAGAGGTAAACCGGTCTTGTGTTGGCAGGTATCCGGTTAGGTTCTCGGGGCATCCCTCCAGAGGCATACCCATGTGGCCTAGGAAGTTCCTTAGCCTGACCATTTATTGGAAATCCAATCACCAATACGAGGCATTTACGCTTGCAATTGTATAACCTACCACCTCAGGTGGTAGTTATAGCAGACACAATATAATGGTATCTATGCTGGGTAAGATTAATATTACAGTTTCGAAATGTTTTCACACTATGCACTAATAATAATATCAAAGGAGTTTTTCTCGTATCAAGCATGTTTGACTATCATAAGGAGAAATCTCCTCCAATTGTGCGATTGCATTGTGTGTGTGCGGGGAGGCCTTATGGTAGTTTCATTTTCCAAAAGCATGAACGGATTTCTTTTATAAATTGTTTTGTACAAACAACTATTTTTATTTACTCATACCAGTCCCAAGACTGACCCGGAGTTTATTGTTCCCTTCCTATACTCTGAGTACCCATAATTTCCACACAGACAGCCTAGAAACAGGTTATCTGTGTTTTGGAGTTAGCTTGGATAGTTGACATCAAGCTGTCGTATTTTGGAAACTTTTGGTTTGAAGTCTTGGAAGCTTTAAAGTTTGGAAGAAGGTGGTGTTTAGTTTGGATTCTTGCACTTTATTTTTGAAGGCTATGTTATGGTTCCGCTATGGTGTTATCGTTTGTTGTTGTATCATGTATAAGTGAATCTCTGATGATGGTGGTTATATGTTGTAATCAAATGTTGTATCTGCGACGTTGATCAATGATAATTCATTTTTGTTTCCGCGGTTTATGTTCATCGAATGTTGTTATAAGCTCCATCCGAAGTGGAATTCAACGTTTAAATCTCCGGCAATCGAATACAAATGAGGTATTTGATATCGAATTTTGAACGCTAGATTTCGGGTCGTGACAAGTGGTATCAGAGCTAAAGGTTGGGTAAGAACTTTAGCTACGGAGTATAACTCATTAGAGATATGGTGAAGTATACCCTAGAATAAGTATAACCCGAGAGACCGAAAACCTAAATTTTCTTGGTCTATTTCTTTAACTGTTGATATTTCCCTAAGATATCTCGTTCGTATACCTAAATCAAGTTTTCTTACTATTTACAGATAGTGAGAATGAGCGGGTGAAGAGGACGAGCTAGGGGATGGGAAATACCACTACAACTGGTCAAGTCCCTGCAACAATGGAAGCAGTTATTCCCACTCAACCTCGGCCGAATCTGGCTGATCTATATCGAAGTTTTTCCAGACTTGGTGGTAAGCCCTTCACTAGAAAGGAGTCTATTATCGAAGCACAAGCCTGGATCCGATCGTGTGAAAGAATTTTTAGAGGGATGAAGTTAGAAGACGATCAAATGCGATTAATAGCTTCTTGGCAACTCCAAGAGGAAGCTCTAGCTTGGTGGGAAACTGCTACAGTGGATGAGCCGGAAGATGATTTCACTTGGAATCGATTCAAAGAAGTGTTTGAGAAATGCTATATTCCGTCTGTTGATATCTCTAGAATGTACCAAGAGTTTATGGACTTGAAGCAAGGAAGTTTATCATTTGAAGAGTACTTGAATAAGTCCAACAAGTTATCTCGGTTTGGTCCGGAGTTGGTAAACACCCATTTGAAGAAGAATGAAAGATTTATTCGAGGAACGAATAAGAAATTCCATGAGAGATTGACAGCCTACGTGAAAGAATCCTTTTCTGATTTGATCGATATGGATTACAGATATGCTACCCTGGATACGCAGGAAGTTCTGAAGGAAAAAGGAAGTGCAAGCAATCTGATTTGGAAGAAAAGGAAGTTCGGAGGGAAGAAACCATGGCAAGGCAAGGAGAAGAAGAGTAATCATGAGAGCCGGGCCAAGGGTGTTACATGTTCTAATTGTTTGGAGAAAGGCCATTATTCGAATAGTTGCAATAAGCAAAAGAAACAAGGAAAGATGGAGACAAGGCCCAGGCAATGTTATTACTGTCAGAAACCAGGACATGAAGTTAAAGATTTCCCAACAATGAAGCAAGCTCAGGTAGAAAAGGTGTACGGGATCAAAGATAAACCTTCAACCTCTAAAGCGGATAAAGGAAAAGGAGTTTTAGAAGGTAACCTTCTTATTTATGATAGAGTTGCTAGAGTTTTATTCGATACGAGAGCCACACATAGCTTTATCTCTCAACAAACCGTAAATGAATTAAAACTTGAAACTGAATTTGTCAATGAGCCCATTTGTGTGAAGAACCCAGTTGGTGGCCCTGCAAACCTTTGTTTATGATGTAGAGAAGTTCCTATCTCGTATTCTCGACATCAATTTCCTACCAGTCCTTTTGTCCTCGATTTTAATGAATTCGAAATCTTAATCGGAATGGATTGGCTAACGAAATACGAAGCCAAATTAGATTGTAACAATCAAACGATTTCGATCAGAACCAAATTTGGGAATTTCATTGAAATCTCTTGTGAGGATCCGAGTCCTAAGAGAGATAAGATGATGTATACTTTGGGGTATCCCAAACCTAGTCTGGAGTCCAAACCTATTGTCCGAGAATTTCCAGACGTGTTCGAAAAGGTTAAATCTTTACCTCCACATAGAGAAATTGAATTCAGAATTAACTTGGTTCCCAATGTTCGTCCTATCGTTCATGCAAGCCGCAGGATGGCACCAAGGGAAACGATAGGACTGGTCAAGCAAACTCGAGATTTGCTAGAGAAATGATTAATACGTCCTAGTGTTTCCGATTGGGGTTCAGCTGTGGTGTTTGTGGCCAAGCTGACGGATCCTTGAGATTGTGCATGGACTCCCGCAATCTTAATAAACTAACTTTTAAAAACAAATTTCTGTTGCCTTAGGATCGACGATCTATTCGATCAACTTCACGGCGCTTGATTCTTTTCTAAGATGGATCTAGCTCAAGGATTCCATCAATTGCGAATTGCTGAAAATTGTATTCACTTAACTGCTTTCAGGGGTCCAGACACGTTCTACGAATGGTTAGTCATGCCTTTCGGACTAACCAATGCTCCCGCATTCTTCGTAGACTTAATGACCCGTGTATTTCGAGAGGTATTGAATAAATTTGTTCTTGTGTTTATTGATGATATTCTAATCTACTCCAAAACCAAAGAGGAGCATGCTAAGCATCTCAGGATTGTTTTGGAAATACTGAGGAAGAACATTTTGTTCGCTAAATTTTCTAAGTGTCATTTTTGGGTCAAGGAAGTTAGATTTCTCGGTCATATTGTTAACGAAGAGGGAATCTCTGTTGAACCGGGCAAGATTTCCGCTATTCTTGATTGGAAGCAACTCACTACTCCGAAAGAAGTTAGAAGTTTTCTGGGTTTAGCGGGATATAACGGAAAATTTGTCTAGGATTTCTCCAAGCTGGCTAGTCCGTTAACTAAGCTAACAATGAAGAATGCCAAGTTTGATTGGACTTCAAAATGTGATGAAGCATTCCAGGAGTTAAAAAGGAGATTGACTACAGCTTCCGTTCTTGCTATTATTAACAGGAATCAAGGCTTATCCATTTATACAGATGCTTGTGATGATGGTGTGGGTGCGGTGCTAATACAAAATGGTAGGGTAATTGCCTACGTGAGTAGACAATTGCGTCCACACGAGAAAAACTACCCAACCCAGGATCTCGAGCTTCTAGTTGTTATTTTCGCTTTGAAAATCTGGCGTCACTATCTTCTGGGTGAAAATTTTGAATTATTCATCGACCATAAATCTTTAAAGTATCTCTTCACCCAGAAGGATTTGAATCTTAGGCAACAACGCTGGTTAGAATTTCTAGCTTCATATGACCTGGATATTCTGTATACGCCTGGAAAAGCCAATGTAGTTGTCGATGCTTTGAGTAGAAGACATGCTATTCTTGCTCATCTTGTTGTCACTCGTACTCTTCTTGAGAAAATCACCAGCAAGCAGAAATAAGACAAATTTCTCCAGGAAATTCATGGGAGGATTCGTCGAGGTGAAGATTCCAGTTTTGGAATCGATAGTTGTGGAGTTATAAGATTAAAAGGCAGGATGTGTGTTCTAGATATCCCGGATCTAAAACGGGAACTATTAGACTAGTGTCACTAGTCTAAACTTAGTATCCATCCAGGAGTTAATAAGATGTATAGAGATATCAATAGAACTTTCTGGTGGAAAACAATGAAGAGGGACATATCTATCTATGTGAGTCATTGTGCAACTTGTCAACAAATCAAAAGTGATCAAAAGAAGATAGCGGGTTTACTTCAGCCGTTGGAAGTACCTAAATGGAAGTGGGATCAAGCGTATATGGATTTCGTAGACGGTTTGCTAAGAACTCAAAAAGGAAATGAGACGATTTGGGTTATCGTGGATCGTCTAACCAAGACTGCCCACTTCATTCCAGTAAAATCTAACCGAACGGCGGCAAGTCTGGCAAAGTTGTATGTGAAAGAGATCGTCCGTCTCCATGGAATACCCAGCAATATAGTAAGTGATCGTGGCCCGATTTTCACTAGCAGATTTTGGAAGGCATTTCAAGCCGCATTGAGAACCAAACTGAATTTCAGCACTGCTTACCCTCGCAGTCTGATGGGCAGACTGAAAGGATAAATCGAATCTTAGAAGACCTTTTGCGTGCTTATATACTTGGCTTTGGTGGTTCATGGGAGGACCATTTGCATCTGGTTGAATCTCATATAACAATAGCTATCAGGCCAGTATCGAAATGGCTCCTTTCGAAGCTTTATATGGTCGTCCGTGTCGATCACCTGCATGCTGGATCGAGTCGGGTGATAGACTCGTCCTTGGACAGATATGATAAAGGAAGCCACTGAGAAAGTTGATTTTATTCGAAAAAAATTGATAACTGCTCAAAGTCGTCAGAAGAGTTATTACGATCGTAGGAGAAGGTCTTTAGAATTCCAAGTTGGAGATTCTGTATTCCTAAAAGTGTCTCCAATGCGTGGTGTGTTGAGACTTGGGAAGACCGGTAAACTGGCACCGCGATATATTGGTCCTTTTCTTATACTAGAGAGGATCGGTCCTTTGGCATATCGAGTGCAGCTACCCAATTGGTTATCTGGCGTACACAATGTGTTTCACATTTCTCACCTTCGGAAATATATGCACGATCCAGATAGTATCATTGAAGAAGCCGCTCAGCAGGGTTTGGAGATCACACCAAATGTGGTATCCGTTGAAAATAATTGATCGTGATGAAAAGTAATTGAGGAATAAAGTTGTGAAACTAATTAAAGTGCAATGGAGTGGTGATCCAAATGACTGTACTTGGGAAACAGAGGATAGCACGCAGAAGTCCTATCCCAATTGCAGAGTGGATATTTCGGCTTAATCTGGTAAGCCATTTCTCTATCTTTTTCTGTATTTGTATATTCTTTGTTTGTTTCTCTCTCTCTCAAATTTCGAGGAAGAAATTTTCTTAAAGGGGGAAATCCGTGACATCCCAATTTTTTTAAAAAAAATTAAAATTAGTAACTAATATAGATTTTGGAATTAAATTGAAATTAATTTTAAAATTTCAAAATAAATTAAATTAGTGTTAATTTGTATATATGCAAATAAGATTGTAATTGCATTTGAGTTTAAAATTTAAAATAATAAATGTTATATATATATATACGTGGGTACATTTGTATTTGAATTTAAATTTGTATTTGAATTTAAAATTTTAGATAAATGTCTTAGTAAAATAATTTGGATTTAAAAATAATACATATGTAATTTATTTAATGTGTAGTTAGTCTTAAAACATTTTTCTTTTAAATAGTATATAATAATATAAAGTAAATGACTTTATAAAAATAAAGGAAATCTATTTATAAAATAGAAAATGTGATTTTTAAAATCAATATATAATATAAAAATAAAAAGAGACAAGTGTTAAGCTTTTAGCACATCAATTAACAGGTGCTAAAATTTTAAGTAAGTAGATTTACAAGTGTAATGGTTTTTATCATTAAAATTAACAAGTGTAATTTTCTTGTTTTTATTTTTGAAAATAAAAATAAAATGAGAAACAAGATCGTATAAACACAATATTTCCTTCTTCTCATTTCTTTTATCTGATTAAACTTCACAAACCATAAAAAAATCATCAAAGAAAACTTAAAAAAACAAATCACATAAATATTTCAAACCAGATCAAAACAAGATAAACTTGTAAATTTTCTCAAGCCAGAGCAACAAGGATTTCTAGTTCGAATCAAAGCAAGGATTTCAACAAATTAAGCAAATTCAAAGTTTTATCTCAGCAATCAAGCAATTCAACATCAAGTTTTCAAATCCAAGATCAAATTCAGAGATCATTTCCAGTTTTAAAAATCAAACTCAACTTCCAGGATTTTAAAAGCTTTCTGTTTCAAAATCTCAGGTGAGTAAACCTTTATCAAATCCAGATTTTTAACTGTTGTTTGTGATCAAGTTTGAAGTGATGTTGAAAACCATTTGCATGTGAACAAGTCCGTGTGTATATGTATATAAATGTGCCCGTGAAAATCCGAGAACAGAAAAATGTCTCTGTTCTAAGCATAACAGGTTTCAAACCTATTTGAAAAAAAAATCAAAACCTTACTTCTGATCATCTCGAGACTTTGATGTCTAAATGAAATATGTTAGGATTGGCAAGATCTCCATTCTAAAAATATTTTTGAGTATTAAAAATAAATAGGTTTACTAGAAATAAGAAAACATAGAAAAATCAAATTTTGTTTCAAAAATTTAATTGATTAAAACCTAAGTTTTGATTGCATGATACAATTCGTCTTTGTAAACTATGATTTTTAATAATAAAATCATGAATTTTAAGTTGGGGAATCACGAGCATTCGTGAGATGATCAAAAAATAGGTTTTAAGGTTTTTTTGGTGATCGATGACATTGTTCGTCTCGCGATCATGGCTGAAGAACACTGGGAGGTCGGGGAGTTTGAGAAAAATGCTTGGAAAAATTTCCAATCATCTTGGTGGCTAAATTTTGATGATCTAGGTTTAAGCCCTAAAGTGGTTCGAGGTCGGATATCCCATTGCCGCAGCATCTCTAGTGAATCGAGTTGCACGGGGCATTGGGAAATGGTGGCGTGGAAGGTCAGCAAGGTGTGGCCAGAGTTGTAGGGGTGCTGGTGGTCGGCATTGGCAGTACGAGGGGTTTTTGAGGCAATGTTTTTGGTGCCAGGTTTGATTGTGTACCTCGATTTCGATTTCGGCCTGTGACAAAGTTTTGGTGGTCGGGATCAGCTATAGGGGTGACCGTCGACATGTCGAAGGCGACGGGATTGACCGGAGCTCGTCGGAGCTCTGGTGCATGTGCACGAACCTCTGGTGTATGTTAGTAGCTCAAGTTTGGGAAGAAGGGTTGCGACTCGGAGTCGAACTCGGGAAGTTTGCAAGCTGGCTCGAGTTTGAGCTCATGCATTTTCAAGTATGTATCGGGTGATAAAATTTAAAAAAAATTCTATGTTTAAAATGAAAAATTTAGGGGTTAGCTCGAGGATGACCCGAAGCAAACACGCATTCGTCTCTAGGAGCACTCGGGTAGTTCTCGGGTATGGCAAAACAGTTTTCAAAATTTTAAAATAAATTCAAAATTTAAACAGTTTTAACCCATGTTTTTAAAAATAATTGTTTTGAGTTAAACTTAGATTAATAAAGGTTTCTAGAGATTATGTCTAAAGTAATTAAGATTATTTTAATCATGTAACCATTATTTACAAAATTAAATCTTAATTTATTACTAAATAAATAATGTAATTAAAAATAAATTAAGATGAAACATTGTTTTTAATTCTTAATTAACCTTAATCTCTTATGTTAATAATGATTAATTAAAAGGGTTATTAATTTAATTAAATAATTTACAATTACTTAATAATCAAAGAATAATTAATTAAAGGTTAATTAATTATTAATTTAAGGTTAATTAATTTATAATTAAGGATTAATTAATTAATGTGTAATTAATTAAGTAATATTTAATTAATCAAACTAATTAAGATTAATTAATTAGTAATTAAGGACTAATTAATTAATAATTAAGGATAATAAATCATTACTTAAGGTTAATTTGTGAAAATTATTATATGATTAATTGATTATTATCACACGATTAATTCATCTTAATTATAGATGATTGATTGTTATTGAATGTTTTGTATTGATTGATATCCCAGATATGTGGTTGTGATACTATGTGATATGAATTGGTTTGTGCTAAGCTGTGATATCTGTGAATATATTACCGTGTGAATATGAAAACCCCATTCGTCTGTAAAACGACATTTGAATTTCGATGCGACAGGGAGTTGGATTCCAGCTGGTTATCCGAAACCCACATCCAACCATAATGGTGAATCTTTGTGAATGATATATCCACATTTTTTAAATTAAGCGCTCACTATTCGGTTTAGCCGGGAGATGACTTTGTGTCATATAACCCATTTCGAATAGTGATACGACGAAATGGATAGCAATTGAAGACAGTGGTGAAGACCGTGTATCTTCGGGAATGATAATATAACCTATCGAATGACTCTGCACTAAGTTGCTCCTGTATAGAGATCTCCATATGTGATGGGGAGTCCGATCAGTATTGTGGATACTCGGATTGCATGGGCTTCTTCCTTTATTGGACGAAGTACCTTCGGTTCCATTCGAACCCGAAACGGACTTGTTGGGTTGTATGTCTGACATTACACTTTGAGATATAAAGCCAATCTCTATCAAATACATTTCTGTTTGGTGGCGAAGAATTTATTCTCTTAGCTTAACACCCTTCTCTGAGACGTACGAGCTCATAGGTTACGTAGTTGATGGTTATAAGTGATATACTCCCAACTTGGTAGTGTGGCATGCTGAGTGCTGCTGATCATTTGTTGATCGAAACATGGCTTTTGTGTAAAGCGTAGCTTTGTGGACGAGACCTCGTCGGACCTCACAACCTGAAAATGGTCAAAACATGAATAATTCAGCAAGGTTATGAGGGTCGCGCCCTTTAGGGTATGTCTATTTCCTTCTGCAAAAAGATGGTATCATGGTATGGAGCCCAGATATTTGACCTATGTGGTTGCTGCAAATTTATTACTTCGTGGTGGAGGGCCCTCAGATAAAGGTCGGTAACGACCGGGGAATCACATATTCGTATAGTAGTTACCTAGTTACAGAGGTAACCCGGCCTTGTCTTGGCAGAGATCGGGTTAGGTTCTCGGGGCGTCCCTTCAGAGGCGTACACATGTGGCCTTGGAAGTTCCTTAGCCTGACCATTTGTTGAAAATCCAATCACCAATACGAGTATTTTACATTTTCAATTGTATAACGTGCCACCTCTGGTGGTAGCTATAGCGGGCACAATATAATGGTACCTATGCTGGGTAAGGTTAATATATAGTTTCGAAATGTTTTCACACTTTGCACTAATAATAATATCAAAGGAGTTTTTCTCGTATCAAGCATGTTTGACTATCATAAGGAGAAATCTCCTCTAATTGTGCGATTGCATTGTGTGTGTGCGGGGAGGCCTTATGGTAGTTTCATTTTCCAAAAGCATGAACGAATTTCTTTTATAAATTGTTTTGTACAAACAACTATTTTTGTTTACTCATACTAGTCCCATGACTGACCCGGAGTTTATTGTTCCCTTCCTAAACTCTGGGTGCCTATAATTTCCACACAGGCAGCCTAGAAACAGGTTATCCGTGTTTTGGAGCTAGCTTGGATAGTTGAAGTCTTTTGGAAGCTGTCATATTTTGGAAATTTTTGGTCTGAAGTCTTGGAAGCTTTGAAGTTTGGAAGAAGGTGGTGTTTAGTTTGGATTCTCGCTCTTTCTTTTTGAAGGCTCTGTGATGGTTCCGCTATGGTGTTATCGTTTGTTGTTGTATCATGTATAAATGGATCTCTGATGGTGGTGGTTATATGTTGTAATCCAATGTTGTATCTGTGATGTTGATCAATGATAATTCATTTTTGTTTCCGCTGTTTATATTCACATAATGTTGTTATAAGCTCCATCCGAACCGGAGTTCAACGTTTAAATCTCCGGCAGTCGAATACAAGTGAGGTATTTGATGTCAATTTTTGAACGCTGGATTTCGGGTCGGGACACAGACCGAGTGTCACAGCATTTGAGACTCACCTTTGGAGTTGGAGCTTCACTTGGAGATCCATCTGTATCTATTCAGCTTTTAGCTATCCAGGGTTTTGTTCAGACTTGTCATCTCTCTGTATTCGAGACTACATTGTATTTGAGATATTCTGTTGTATTATATTTCAAACCTGATGTTTATATAGTAGCTTCATGAACTACTATTTATCTATTCCACTGCTTATTGTTATATTACCGTGTCTGTGATTCTGTGATTTATTTATTTACTGTACATGCTGAGTTTTGCTAAATTTTAAATTTACAATCTGATATTTTGAGCAATTCAAGTCCGACATGTGCAGATGTGAATGACACGAAATACCGGGTCGTTACAGTTGATTTGGTTATAATTGTAAATAAAGAATAAATTAAATGTTGGATTTAATGTTGAAATTATATGTTATAAATTGGAATAGGTTTGTTTTGGAATATGAAATTAATTAATTAATACATTAATTTATTAGCTTCTGTTTGTAAACAATAAATTTAGAAATGTGATTGGATTACTAATGTAACGACCCGAGAATTTTAACATTTTAAGAACGTAATTAGCTAAATTTTTGCTTGAAAATAAATAATTAAAATTTAATAATGAAAATTTGATATTTGGTATGCGTCTATTTAAATAAAGCAAACGACAGATTTTCATTGGTAAATATAAACATTGATTCTTTTGTTAAATTTCAATTCAAATTTAAAATCAGTTAATTTGATGAAAATAAAATATTTTTGAAACCTGAATATTTTATATAATAAAAATGTAGAACATTTCCTGAGTGAGACATTGAATTTCGTTTGGTAAAATCTGGACTGCTCTAGCTCCATTTATCTTATTTTCGGCGTTTTAGCAGCATTTTCGGCAGCGAAAATCGAATTTTGATAGCTTAGTTGTATCGCTGATATATGTGTACCATTCTGTTTGGCTCATCGTGCGGATCTCCGTAGTATATTCATTTATGCATTTCGGTGTCTGGTACACGGCGAAATCTGTATAATGGTTAGCCGTATCGGTACCCATTTGGAACATTTTGGTGTTCTGTGTCCTTTCATAATCCACCATGAAAATAAATAGTCACTAGTCATAAATATTTTCAGAATTTAACTTTCTAGCTTTTCGTTCCATTTTTTCTTGCTCCCTGCTATTCGTTTATGCTCTTGGAAAAAAAATTATATTATAAGTTTGCTTGTTTGCATATTGGTTTCAGAAACAAGTAGATCTTCTCACTGTCGTTCACCTATCTCGTCCTTGCTCCATTTTTTTCTCCACCAGATCGTCCATTCCTCGGCAGCCGCCTACAAAATCCACATATTCACACTAGCAGTCATCGGCTCACCTAAACCCCTCACCTTCCATCACTGCCAGACCGATCGCCACCCTCATCCGAACAAACGCCAAAGCCTCACCAAACTGCTTATCCAACCTACCTTCCCACCTTTCCATTCTCACACGACCCCCTCACATGCGTCCCCTCTCTCCTATCTCTCGTCCGCTCCTTGTCTACTGCATCCCGTGCTGATCCACCACCCTCTGCCACATCCTCACAGTAGCCTGAACCACCAAACATGCAGTCCGCTCTCCACCCATCCTCCATGACATCGCTCAGTCCCTCCATCCACCAAGACCCGCCACCTTAGCCTGTAGCGTATCCTCATCCTGACTGACCCAACCACCACCTCTTCTATAGTTTTTTTACAAATATGTCAGCATACACACACACACACACACACACACACACACACACATATATATATATATATATGCATGGTTTGCATTGTTTTTCGCCTAAATCCAACCCATACCACAAATCTTCCGCGCCTCACTCTCTGGTGCGCCGCTGTTGTCGAGCATCTTCTTCCCCTTCTCTTTGGTCGTTCAGCTTGCAACCTTCCTTTTTATAAAAAAAGAAGAAAACAAGGTATATATAATATGTTTATATATATTGGTTTATACAATTAGTTTATATATATAAGTATATATACGAGTTTACGATTTTTGTTTTATTTTTTTTCTTTTACAGTTAGCTTATATATAAGTATATATAAGTTATGATTTTTGTTTTATATTTTCTTTTTACAGTTTTGTAACCATTTAAAATGATTTACAGTTTTCCAGTTTTATATTTATGTAAAGTCTTCCATATGTGTTATATATTTAAAAATTATTGAATTTTAAAATTTAAATTTTTTTTATTTAAAAATTGTTGAATTTTAAGTATTTAATTTTTTTTGAATTTTAAGTGTACTAATGTTATATATATAATTATTATGAGGAATATATATATATATATATATATATATATATATTGTTTTCATCAAATTCAAGATCATGCCAGCCTCGCTTTGCTTTACTTTGGATTTGTTGTAGAGTTCGGGATTCAAAAATTTGTAGCTTATCGTGTTGTCTAATTCCTCTAGCCACGAAAGGTAAGCGATCACTCACGATTAACATTTTTATATTTAGTAAATCTTATTCACGTCAAATGAAGATTGAAATATGTTGTCAAATTTGAAGTGTTAGTTAGTTAATTGTCAAATATGATATGTCATTATCTGCAACTGTTTACCTATGACATATGACACCAGAACCTATTATGTATATATATTATATTTGATTTTTCAATGATGATATATGACTGTTATTGATATGCATGCCATTTTATAATATTATTTTATTGTTCTCACTCTACAAGTTCCCTGTTAATTAAGAAATTACCTATGGGTTGAAATGATACATACCCAAAAGCTCTTATAGATTAGGGGAAAGTCGTTTTGGGTTGAAATGATAAACCCAAGCGATTTTCATTGATTTTGAAATTTAGGATTACAGGTTGAAATGATATATACCCGTAAATTTAAATAATTGTGGATTGAAATGATAGTATCCATATCACTTGACCATATGATAGAAAACTATATACGGACACCGTTGATCTATTTTTGAAAAATGATTTCCAAGGTTTTGAAAGGAAATATATGGGTTTTAATGAATATTGATTTTTAAAATATAACATATATTATATGTGTGTGTGTGTGTGTGTGTGTGTGCATGTGTAAAATTTAGATTTAAATAAATATATATTTGGAATTTTAAGTTTATAAGTTAGTTTTGAAAATATAAATTTTAAGATTTTACTTATAATTTTATCATTTTTAAATATATAAAATAAGATTTAATAATAAGATTTAATTTATTAAAATTTAATTAGTATATATATATATATTATATGTTTAAGTATTTATATAAAAGTATATCAATATTTTGAAAATGGATTTTGTAATAACTTTAAAAAAATAAAGGTTGGGAAGATAAATTAAGTTAATTTGTAATTTAATTTGTTTGAGAATTGAATTTAAATAAGAATTTATTGGAACTTATTGATTTTGAGATTTTGAATGGTATGATTTTATAACTTGATTTAATTAAAGGTGGTTAAATGAATATTTTTAAAGTTAAAAAAAATTGAAATCAAATATTTAATTTTGATTTAAAGTGGTAATTTGAGACTTTATATAAATGCTGATAAAAAGGGTGATTAAGTGAATATTTAGAATTAAATATAATTGAAATTAGATATTTAATTATTGATTTTATTTAAATTTGTAATTTGAGATTTTATTTAAATGTTATTAAAAATGATTAAGTGAATATTTTTAAATTTAAATAAAATTTAAGTTGAATTTTGAAACATAAATGAAATTTATCAAATTGAGTTATTGTAAATTATTTGAATATTTAAACCTTGAAACCTATTGAATTGGGAAGTGGTTTAAATTTGAAATCGATATAAATTAAAAATGGTTTTATTTAGAATTTGAATTGAATTGTAATGGTTGAAATGAGATTGATCTGTATTGAATTTTGGAACTATAGTTGATTTGATTGTGGAATTGGAAGAACAATTCTAATTTGAAACCATTTTCGATATAAACTCTTTTTAATATATAACTATTTTTATTATAAACTATTTTAATCTATAACATATATATATAAACTATTTTAATTTATAACTATTTCAATGTATATAAACTATTTCAATATTAAAACTGTTTAAGTTGGAAATGTAATGATTAAGATTTAATGGATTTAAATGCAAATACTTTGGTATGATGGTTTAACCTATTTTGTAGTTATGATTTTGAAAATGAATATGATTTAAAGTGATATGATTTTGAAAGTAATACGATTTCGAAAATGAATATGATTTCTAAGTGATATGATTTTTGAAATGAATGTGATATTTTGATATGAAGTATGAACTGTTTGAAATGTAAATGACCACGGTGTGAAATAAGCGTTTGGTTGTTAAAGAGATCGAGATCGGATATTGTCATACTCTCTGTCAATACCGAAAACCACTTTAACAATTGTGTACGTGGTGGAGAATTCAGAATGAAGTAGGATGGTTTGACGACGATTCTGTATGAGGTATTAACGCAGCCCTGATTTTCGTGAGTCATCTTGATGTGGCTAAAATAGGAGCTATAGCGGGCCAAGTGAGGTCGCACCTCCGATCGGGCATATTTCTTCGATACCATTCTATTACTTTGTAATTTGATTGGATGCACCTTTGATTTGAGAGTGTGTCTCAAGATGGGCGGTAGTAGCTGCTATGCGTTACCACTAGTCCGGAAGTGCAAACGATAGAATCCTACCCTAGGCATTGCCTCGTGTGCATTGTCACATGCCTTATCGCATCCACTATGAGTTTGTTTTGTACCGTACCTATGGAGTACTCCTTGAGTAAACCACTGGTTTGGTGGAGCTTATAGTATTTGTATAGACTACAGAAATGTATAAAATGTGTTAAGGGGGATATAGGTAATGCCTTAACGTTATTTTAATAGTTTACTTTACTTTAGACATTATATATGTAGCGTATTATACTATGTATGTAGATAGTTTAACGGATTCTTAAAGGATGGGAATCCCAAACACCCTTTAAGTTATTGTGTATTTCAGTTGACCTTTCACTTGAGTTGATTTTACTGGTATAAGAATGTTAATACTTGCTCGAGTGTTTTGTGTTTTGCTTTATGCTTGGGTCAGACTTAGTGTCACAACATTTGAGACTCACTATTGGAGCTTGGAGCTTTGCTTAAAGATTCGTCTTATAACTATTCCGCCTTCTGTTATTTTCAGTTGCTTATGTTCAGTCTTGTTAGTTACTTTTGTATTTGAGACTACTTTGTATTTGAGATTTCTGTTGTATTTTGTTTTAAACTCTTATTTGTATATAATAGCTTCATGAACTACTGTTTATCTATTCCGCTGCTTATTGTTGTAATACTCTGTGTCTGTGATTATGTAATTAATTTATTTACTGTACATGCTAAGTTTAGCCAAATATAAATTAACAATCTGTTATTTTGAGCAATTCAAGTCTGACATGTGTGGATGATTGTCGATTTGAATGGTTGAAAATACCAGGTCGTTACAACTAATATATGACAATTGTTTTATTTATCACCTTATTAATTAATCCGTTGAAATTAGAAATAAATTAAATTTAATGTAAATAAATGTTGCAATTAATATGAGTTAAGATGATAACTGTAGAATAAGAATGTAATAAAATGTAAACTATGTTAATTATATTCATAAGGTAATAGTTGATTCAATAATAAGAGTGAGAATCAAAATAAAAGATTTTATTTGGAATATAAATTATAATGAATGGATATATTACAGTTATAACTAAATGCTAAATCAATGTAATATTTAAACCTTTGATTTAATATGGAAACTTATATTTTAAAAGATTATAAATTTCTGTTTAATCAAGAATGATAAAATTGTTAACTTTTAAAATTGAATTTGAAAGTGATTAAATCAATTTAATTTTTATTTAATTAACGTGAAAAATATGGTTTTTGGACACTGTCTCGGATTTCGATGAAACCAGTTTCATCATATCTATAATAGTGAATTATTCTAAGATTTCAAGTTTCGTAGCGATCAGACTTATCGTTTGATCGTGCGGTCTTTAAACGCATGGAAATCAATCAAAAGAATTAAACGAATATAATTTGATTTTGAAAGCTAAAATATGTATACAATGAAATTAGGGTTAGAAACTAGTTTCATTGAGTTTAAAAAAATTGAAAACCTATATTTCGATATATTGGATGACCTACTTTCATTTCAGTGATGAAACGGAATTTACAGGTCATTGTTATCGTTTCGACCAATTTGATCTGTCCATTCGTTCTTATCCATCTCTATCTATATAAATAGATATGTTCTGAAACCCTAATAGTCTATTCTAATTTCTGTACGATGTACGTACTCCTTATTTCTATCTACTTTTCCTTCCCAACGGCAGTAAACCCTAATTCCCAATTCCAAATCAAATCAAAAATTCAAACTCCACAAAACCTATCAAATTATATATTGTTGGAAAGCTCTCGACGAACGCAGCCTAAATCTACAGTTTGTTTTTGCAATCGAATCACAGTTTGATCCAAAATCGTTGAAGAAGCCTCGGTCATCCATATTAGGGTTTTCTTTTCGACGGTGAATCATCGACCAATCGACGATCGAAGGTTACTGCGAGGTGGAGGATGATTAGCAACGTCCATCCATGGTCTTTGTTTATCTCAAGGAGGTTGGAGTTCGCCAGAAAAGGCGATAATGTGTGGTAGCGATGTTGTGCGCTTGGAGAGGCCGTAGGTGGTCGTATCGATGGCGGAGGTGCGACCTAGGACGTGGAAGTCGGCGACGTTGTTCGATCACGGTGAATATGATCGGAGCGGTGGCGGTGTTGCGTTGAAGGTGGCGGCTGTGAATAACTGTGCATGTATGTTCGATCGTGTTGAGCTAGGGTTCAGGTGTAACGACCTGGATTTTTCGACGATTAACTTTAATATTTAAATGGTTTTAAATATTGGATTTGGAATTATAATTTAGTTAGTAAGATTTTAAAACTGAAAATTTCAAGCGATTTCGTAAATTTTAGAAATTGTCTGTTTAATCGACGTGTTAAAATAGTAATTTGGGACACAGTCTTGGAATTCGACGAAACCAGTTCCATTGGATGCATAATAATGTGTTATTATTGGATTTCAAATTTCGTAGCGTTTGGAGTTACTGTTTGGTCGTACGATCTGAAAGTGCCTAAAAATAATTTAATTTAATTTAATTTAAATAGTTGATTTAAAAAACTATCTTCTGCATACGATCTAATTAGATCTCGAGACTTATTCTATTGGGTTCAGAATAGCGGTATAACATTAGGAACGTCTAGCGGCACCCCTCCTTAGGGGTTCAAAATTTCGAGATATTTAATGGGAGATATTTGAAACAAAATAAAATATATAAAATCAAATCAAGGGCAAATCTTAGCTGACATAGTTTGATGAAATGAGTCACCCTACCCACGTCCATTCAAGTTAAATCACGTATTTTCCTTCAGTTCAAAATGAAATCACATCTTTCTCTCCTTATTTTAGAAATCGAAATCGTGTTATGTCTTCTTCCACAAATGAAAATGAATTCACAAACAATAAAAAGAAACAAATGAAGCGCTCCTTCCTATCAAAGATTAAAATCGCGTGTACTTCTCAACCGAAATCGATTGAAATATATATATATATATATCACGACTTTATGGCGATGTTCGGCTCGAACTCGAGCGGCAAACAAAGTCGAGATGATGGTCAAGACGTGAGGTTAGAAGCGTGATGAAGGGCTAACGATGGTCACGGCAGTGAGTCGTGCGATTAAGGCTTGTGATTTCGCATGGCATGGAAGTCGAGGCAGTCGCGAATTTGGATTTCGTTCGTAGAGAGGTGGAGCATCCACGGCCAAAATCTGACGATTTTCGATCGCGTGTGGATGGCAGTAGAAGGGTGGAGACAAGTGTGCGAGTTTTGGGGGAGGGGTCATGACGGTTGTGGCAGCGCGTGTGTGCGAGGCTGAGGAGGGCAGAAATAGTCGGCGCATGCTTGTAGGGGCTGAGGCAGAGACGAACTGGATAGCGACTGGTTGAGATCACGATGGAGAAAGGGGTTTTGGGCAGTGTTCATGATTAGGGTTTGAGATGGAGGATGAAACCACTGCGTGTAGTTTGGTGCACTGTTTTGGAGGCTGCTATTTTTGGAAAGGTATAAAATGATTGATTTTAAATTTATTTTAATTAATGTGTAATTAGTTAAAAAATCATTAACTTATACACATCGTAACTTTATTCATGCGAGGTCCAAAATTTCGAAAACGAGTCACGTGGGATTGTAGCAACAAAACACTTTGCAATGTAACGAAATATAATTGGAACGGACTGCAATTAAAAATCAAGGTGAGTAATTCTCACTCATTTGGATTATCGAATTTAATTTTAAGTAGTTAAAATTAAATCTGGATGTTGGTTGAATTTATTAGTTATTAATTGTTGAATGATATTATATATAGATATACATACATACATACATACATACATACATACATACATACATACATACATACATATATATATATATATATATATATATATATATATTAGTAGTTGGATATATACCCACCGATTGGAGCAGATGAGACCTTATGCGCACCGCATAATAGCGGATGACCATATATTACCGGGATATCCCTCATCGAAGTGGGATTAGTATTTTTATTATTGTCTAACATCTGTGGATGCACGGAAAACAGGTTGTCTGGATCCAACTGGATTCCTCAAAAAAAAATGGATTGTTTTTCATATATGATAACATATGATGTGTTAGAATAATCTGTTATAGATTATTGTTGTGATTTGAATTATGGGATGCTATAATAGCACTGACCTGAATTGGTTTTTTAATACCATAAACATTATTTTGAAAATTAAAGGAATTTGAAAGGAGATTTTATATATAAAAATATTTATATCGAAATTTGGATTATTTTAAAGAAGTTGATTTGGATAAAATAAACGATTTGTCATTTGGGGTTGTACTTAGCTATTTGTAAAACATTTAAAATAGAGACCTTAAAATAATTTATGTAGAGGATTTTTAAACGATGGATTTTTAAATGATATTTTAAATAGATTTGTGAAATAAATGGAATCCATTATGGAATGGATTTGTAAAATGAGATTTTTAAACGGAATTAGTTTTATAAATAAGCGAAAACTCAAAGGAGTTTATAAATTTACAAACGATGTTTATAAATAAGGATAAAGGATACCAATTCATAAATTGGAATAAAATCCACAGTGTGAATTCATTTCGAGATATGAAAAATAGATTTTTGGGAAAAATAGTGAATTCTATTTTTGAAAAGTGAGGATGGTTAGAGAATCGGAATAGGATCGATGTGTTGTAAATCGAGAGGGATTTATAAATTGAATTGGTTATTGGAATTTTCAAAACATATTTTTATAAGAAGTTAAGTTTTGATTTAAAAAGGAAAATTCTATTTATTCAACCATGTAATTTTGAACTAGTTAGTATTGAAATACTTCAAAAGTGGATTTTTCAAATATTTAATATTAATTGAAATAAATTTCTAAGTTTTATAATAAGCTTCATAAAATCAATTTGTTATTTGAAAATGAAATAGGGAATGAAGTATCACTGTTTATTTAAGTATTTTAAAATTTTAAATAATTACTTAAACGTGTTTTTTTTTTGAAATTTTTTATCATTCTCTAAAATACTTAATTATACATATATAGAGTTTTGAGAATTATTAGAATTTATTTATAAACTCTCTCGAGATGTGAAAATGGATATGATTTTTAGAAGTTGTAAATGGACAGACAGATTATAAGTGAGTATAATCAACTTTGGAAAATGTAAAAGGAATTAATATAAATTCTGGAAATATAGGAGATAGGATAAGAAAATGATTTCGGAAAAACGGATTATAATATTTTCTAAAGTTGGAAAATGACATTTTATGGAAATATTTAGTGACGAAGGATTTATATCGAGATATTTTCTAAGTAAAGGATTATAAATCGAAGTTGGAAATATTTCACTAAGTGTTGAAGTGAGGTACGGGTGGAAATATCCTATTATGGAAACAAGTATTCGGAAATGTTTTCAAATATTGATAAAATTGAAGAGATTTGAATATATATCTTTGTAAAGATATTTTGAATGAATGTTTTTAAAGAATTATAAATAATGACCTAGTTTCTGCTTATGGATGTTTTATTAATAATTAAATAACCGACTGTCGATATTGGCCAATGTGTTAATCGTTTCGAAAAGATCGGGATCGGATTTAGTTATCCAAAAACCACTTCGATCTGATTCGAACGTTACGAATGGATATTATGAAGATAGTGAAGACGATGATTCGGTTTGTCCAGACCCAGGACAATTTGTATGGATGAATGCTATTAGAACATCGTCATTGGAGGACGATGAGCACTCTACGTGGAATTGTTCTTGAAAGGTAAACGTTAGCCTCAAGCCATCAACCGGGAATGACTAAAAATCAGCAGAGATGCAGCAAGGCTAAGTGGATTGCACCCAATTAGGGTATGTTATCACATTTTTAGATATTCTCGGATATATTATAAATTATGGATACAGCGGTGCATGAAAAAAGAGCTCTCCATAAGGATGGGAACACCCGAGATGATAGCATATTCGATTCTATCCAGATTAGGGATAGGGCCGGTCTTGTGTTGTAGGGAATCCCGTCAAGGTTCTCGGTACATTTTTCTAGATGTGTACCGTGATAGGTGGTACCCCAATGCCCAGCCATTGTATGGAATCCATTCTCCAATAAGCGCGTACGGTTTTGATTGTGCCCAACTATGCTGAAATGTGAGATGCAAGCATTTCAACTATTTTCTATTTATTTTCTATAAACACTATAATAATATCAGATGATCTTGATATAAAATGTTTTGGTTATCGTAAGGGAAAAACCATCGTGTTTATGTGTGACGCGGTATTACGAGATACATTTGTTCTTCAAAAGATTTTAAAATAGTAATAATTCAAATTGAGTGTGCTTTCTCACGCTGGTTTTCCAGACCAACTCGGTTGTTATTTTATTAAAATGCTTGGGTCAGACCGAGTATACAGATTCAGGGTAGGATGCTATGGAGCTCAGGAGACGAGCTGGATGAAAGAGACGTATCTCTGTACTTGGTTTATATTTTCGTTGTGTGAGGACAAGTTATTATAATTGTCCATATTGATGTATTAATTGTTGTACTCTGATGATTGTAAGTATAAAACAGTTACGGATTCTTTTGTATAAAAATCTATTATTATATATATTATATTTTGTTCTGCTGCAATTGTGATATTATGTGTTCTATTTTCTTCTATCTCTTTCTTCTTCTTCACACCTAAAGATTCGTGTTTCCATTCAATATTAGTTGAACTGATGTGAATTATGGTCGACTCAAAGGGTACGGAGATACGTGCTTTTACATTTGGTATTAGAGATGAAGGTTAAGTGAGAACCTTGGCTTTGGTGGGGATTAATCATTCGAGATAGGGTCACTAGTACCCTAAAATGAATTTGAGAGTATTAATAGATATGAGCGCGTATTTTTTAGTGAATATATAATGTTTTGTATCATGTTAATTTATATGTTGAGTGACATATAAATTCTGGTCGAATGGTGGGATGCCACTATATCGATAGGAGTTTCTAAACATTTTTAACACGATAAACTGACACAATATGATTTTGGGGTGGGTAAATGAAATAATTTTACCCAAATTATATTTTTGATATAAAAGGAATTATTTTGTGAAAATTATTATAGTATAATTGATGTGTTTGGTTGTTATTATATAATCAAAACAAGATTGTAAAAATTAGGAATGGTTTATAGAAACCAAAATAAAATTGTATAAGAATGAATTATACAAATGAGTTAAAACTAAAAATGGATTCAAACCAGAATTTGAAAAATCAAATCCCGGAGATTTTTAGAAATATTTTCCAAAGTGCTTGAAAATGAATAATAGTGATATTATTTGGAATATTTTGAATAGTAAACTGTTTAAAATGGATTTTGAAAGTGATAAAGCACGGAACAAACTTCAATCATTGGAAAATAATCCTGGTGATGACTGAACAGCATCATCAGTATTCATTTTCGAGTTTCTAAGTGACAGATTGCTACCGAAATAATTTGTAATGGAATTTTTTTTGTGAAAACAAGTGTTGTTTTTAGAAATTTTAAAAGCAATTGTTTTGGATAAAATCAGGTTGACTTTGAAAATTTCAAAGAAATGGTTTGTTAAAACCAAAAGGCTCTATATTGGTTTCAAAATGATTTAAAGTGAAACTGGGTATTTGAATTCTGGAATCCTTATTAAACGTTCTAGAAATATCAGAAAATAAGTTATAAACTTATAAATGGTGAATGATTTTTAAAAAAAAAATGAAAATTGAATTTTGGAAATAAATTTTAACTTGAGCAAGTATAAAATGATATTAATGTAGCATGATTTTGCACATGGAAGAAGGATATACATATTAGTGAAATTTTATCATAAAATTGTTATAATGTTTGTCACCATCGAGGACGGTCCAGGACCTGTCAATCTCCAATGTTTTGTGTGTGGGCAAAGCCTTTGCTAATGGTGACCTGACCTGTTGGGTTTAACTAACACCTCCATCCTTAGTAGTAAGAAACAATATTTTTCTACGAATTTCTTATGAATAATAAAGCATAATCTATTCTCTGTTTAGTTATCTTCTGATCTTAAACAGTAATCACAACTTGTGTGGATACTCTTCATTGTATCATAACAGAATGTTTTCATTTAACCCAACGTGATCCAAGAAAATGGAAACAAGGATAATTATTCAATCGTGCATGAGCGATAATTCTAACGCTTCTACTAACAGTTATCGTATGCTTATCAAGCATTTTTAGTGGACCATCTTGCATATTCTGCAATAAGTTTTGTTTCGTTAACATATTGACAGCAACATAACACGATCATACCCATTTTTTTTCAAAATCTTGGTCTCTTGCTGTCATTATTTACAACTCCTTATGTATACTATGGTAGTCACCTGTCTTATTGTTCTTCTCTCTATAACTTACTATTTAATCAATTTTGAATTGTACATGATATCATTTTGAAAGTTGTGTGATTTTCGTTTAACAATGGTGCAGTAGGAAAAGATTTTGTATGCTCTCAAAATCTTTTCTGTTCATCCATATTTTGATTAGTTGAGACCTAATTTTGATGCCTTCTATAGAGCAAATACAGATACCAGTTTTAATTTTTCTTACTGCTGAAATGTCCGTGTTGGTTCTTTAGTACTATACTAGCCATTGAGTGTTATTTTAGCAAGCTTGCAAATAGGCAAAGTACTTCCAGTCTTTTCGATTTCAAAATGTCCTTGCCTTGTGACCAATTTTTTTTTAGGACAATACAACTATCTAAACCTTGTACGCTAACACTTCCTTTATTTAATTATACACAATCGTTTCGATTTCTATTCAACTTGAAATGACTGAAGGTAAATGAATTAACTTAAGTTAATATTTTGGATAGAAGCTAGTCTTAAATAAATTTATAGATTGGATGTCGTTGACATAAAATTTAGTGAACAAAGTTTTTGTTGAAAAATTTGAATGTGAATCAATTTGAAATGGAATAGAATTAAATATAAATTGATTTGGAATCTATTTAAAATAGCTATAAGCTTAAGTGATTATTTTACTAAATGAATGTCAACGAATTTACATGAAAAATTGTCGTTTGACGTAAACGGAAGTAAATAAAATTCGGTGAATTAATAGAAAGTGAATAAATTAATTTTTAATCAATTTGAAATGGATATAAATTTGTTTGGTATAAAAATGAATTGAATGCAAATAATTTGGTTATAAATCATTTGAATTGAATGAAATGATATATGGATTGATTGAAAGTAATTAAATTAGTATCGGAACCATTAATTGCTTATAAATATATGTTAACATGTTTGGTCATGAAATATTGTGTTTAACTAGTGAAATAAGTGAAACATTATTGAATTTGCATGTTATGGTACTTACGTGTCTAAATTGAGTAAGTACAGGTATCTGAAGGCTATCAGGCTGGATTTGGTTTTCGAAATTGCATATTTAATAAGTTGTTTGCTTAAAAACGCTAAAATAAAGGTATACTTTCGGATTAAATATCAAAATAATATAAATATTGATATGTATTTCGTTTTTCGACCGTGCGGATCGATGTATATATTTTTATCTCCCTTGTCATATTGCAAAAGACTCTCCGTACAAAAGAGACTGCCAATTTTTTTGGAAATATAGGGTGTCAGAAAAAATATGAAATTTTTTTGTTAACCTAAAAAGGTTGATTTTTGAATTGAAATTGAAAGAAAGAGGTTTGAATCAGAAGTGGAAACTAAAAATCGAGATGAAACTAAAGGGTTTAGAAAAGAGAATGTCAAGTTTTAACTAAGCGAGTTTTGATAAGTTAATGGGTTTGGGATTATTCGTCCCACCTTAGTAATTTCGGGGACGGAATTCTTTTAAGATAGGAGGAATGTAACGACCCGGATTTTTCGATGGTTAATTTTAAATATATAAATGATTTTAAATATTGGATCTGGAATTATAATTTAGTTAGATTTTCAAACTGAAAATTTCAAGCGATTTCGTAAATTTTGGAAATCGTCGGTTTAATCGACGCGTCAAAATAGCGATACGAAACACGGTCTCGAAATTCGACGAAACTAGTTTCATTGGATCTGTAATAATGTGTTATTATCGGGTTTCAAACTTCGTAGCGTTTGAAGTTACTGTTTGGTTGTACGATCTGAAAATGCCTAGAAATAATTGAATTTAATTTAATTTAAATAGTCAATTTAAAAAGCTATCTTCCACATATGATCGAATTAGACCTTGAGACTTATTCCATCGGGTTCAGAATAGCAATATAACATTAGAAATACCTGGCGGCACGCCTCCATTGGGGTTCAAGATTTCAAGTATTTAATGTGAGAATTTGGAATAAAATAAAATATATAAAATCAAATCTAGGGCAAATCTTAGCTGACCAAGTTTGATGGAACGAGCTACCCTACCCACGTCTACTCAAGTTAAATCGCGTATTTTCCTTCAGTTCAAAATGAATTCACGTTTTTTTCTTCCTATTTCAGAAATCGAAATCGTGTTCTTCCTTCTTCTACAAATGAAAACGAATTCATAAACAAAAAATGAAACAAATGAAGCGCGTACGCATTATTCTTCCTTCCACTCAAAGATTAAAATTGCGTGCACTTCTCAAACGAAATTAATTGAATATATATATATATATATATATATATATATATATATATATATATATATATATATATATATATAGAGAGAGAGAGAGAGAGTAGCGAATGAAGTCGAGATGATGGTCAAGACATGAGGTTGGAAGCGTGATGAAGGGCTAGCGATTTATCGCGACAGTGAGTCATGCGATTTCGCGTGGCATGGAAGTCGAGGCAGTCGTGAATTTGGATTTCGTTCGTAGAGAGGTGGAGCATCCACTTCCAAAATCTGGCGATTTTGATCGCGCGTGGATGGCAGTAGAAGGGTGGAGGCAAGTGCACGAGTTCTGGGGGCAGTTGGGGGGGTTGTGGGCTGCGCGTGTGTGCGAGGCTGAGGAGGGCAGAAATAGTCGACGCATTGAGGAGCTGGCAGGGGCTGAGGTAGAGACAAACTGGAAGGCGACTGGTTGATGTCACAATGGAGAACGGGGTTTTGGGCTGTGTTCACGAATAGGGCTTGAGATGGAGGATTACATCACTGCGTGTAGTTTGGTTCACAATTTTGGTGGCTGCTATTTTCAGAAAGGTATATAATGATCAATTTTCAATTTATTTTAATTAATGTGTAATTAGTTTAAAAAATCATTAACTTATACACGTCCTAAATTTATTCGTGCGTGGTCCAAAATTTCGAAAACGAGTCACGTGGGATTGTAGCAACAAAACACTTTGCAATGGAACGAAATAAAATTGGAACGATTGCAATTAAAAATCAAGGTGAGTAATATCTCACTCATTTGGATTACCGAATTTAATTTTAAATAGTTAAAGTTAATTCTGGATGTTGGTTGAGTTTATTAATTATTATCTGTTGAATGATATTATATATATATATATATATATATATATATTAGTGGTTGGATATATACCTACCGATTGGAGCGGATGAGACCCTATGCGTCTCCCATAATAGCGAATGATCCTATATTATCGCGATATCCCCTCAAAGCGGGATTGGTATTTTTATTGCTTTCTAACATCTGTGGATGCATGGAAAACAGGTTGGAGGGATCCAACTGGATTCCTCAATAAAAATTATATGAATTGTTTTTCATATATGATAATATATGATGTGTTAGAATAATCTGTTATAGGTTATTGTTGTGATGCGAACCATTGGATGCTATAGAAGCACTGGCCTGAATTTGGTATTTTAATACCATAAATATTATTTTGGAAATTGAAGGAATTTAAAAGGAGATTTTGAATATATAAATATTTATATCGAGATTTGGATTATTTTAAAGAAGTTGATTTGGATAAAATAAATGATTTGATATTGGGATTGTACTTAGCTATTCGTGAAATGTTTGAAATAGAGACTTTAAAATAATATATGTAGAGGATTTTTAAAAGATGGATTTTTAAATGATATTTTAAATAGATTTGTGAAATAAATGGAATCCATTAAGGAATGGATTTATAATATGAGATTTTATAAATGGGATTAGTTTTATAAATAAGTGAAAACTCAAAGGGGTTTAGAAATTTATAAATGATGTTTATAAATAAGAAAAAAAGATACCCATTGATAAATTGGAATAAAATTACAGTGTGAATTCATATCGAGATATGAAAAATAGATTTTTGGGAAAAATAGTGAATTCTATTTTTAGAAAGTGAGAATGGTTAGAGAATCGGAATAGGATCGATGTGTTGTAAATCGAGAGGGATTTATAAATTGAATTGGTTATTTGGATTTTAAAAATATATTTTTATAAGAAGTTAAGTTTTGATTTAAAAGGGAAATTTTATTTATTTAACCATGTAATTTTGAACTAGTTAGTATTGAAATACTTCGAAAGTGGATTTTTCAAATATTTAATAATAATTGAAATAAATTTCTAATTTTTATAATAAGCTTCGTAAAATCAATTTTTTATTTGAAAATGAAATAAGGAATGAAGTATCAGTGTTTATTTAAGTATTTTAAAATTTTAAATAATTACTTAAACGTGTTTTAAAATAAATAAATTATCAATCTCCAAAATAATTATTATACATATGTGGAGTTTTGAAAATGATTTGAATTTATTTGTAAACTCTCTCGAGATGTGTAAATGGATATGATTTTTAGAAGTTGTAAATGGATAGACAAATTATAAGTGAGTATAATCGATTTTGGAAAATGTAAAAGGAATTAATATAAATTTCGAAAACGTTGGCGACAGGATAAGTAAAACTCCTAAGTATTGATATTAGAAATGATTTCGAAAAAAGGATTATAATATTTTCATAATATTTTCCTAAGTGAGAAAATGACGGCTTTTGGAAATATTTAGAGATGAAGCATTTATATCCAGATATTTTCTAAGTAATGGATAATGAATTGAAGTTGGAAATATTTCACTAAGTGTGGAAGTGAGGTACGGGTGGAAATATCCTATTATGGAAACAAGTATTCGAAAATGTTTTCAAATATTGATAAAGTTGAAGAGATTTGAATATATATATATATATATATTTGTAAAGATATTTTGAGATGAATGTTTTTAAAGAATTATAAATAATGGCCTAGTGTCTGCTTATGGATGTTTTATTGATACTTAAATAACCGACTATCAATATTGGCCAATTTCGTTAATCATTTCGAAGAGACTGGAATCAGATTTAATCATCCGAAAACCGCTTCGATCCCATTTGAACGTTACTAATGGATATCGTGAAGATAGTGAAGATGGTGATTTGGTTTGTCCAAACCTAAGACAACTTGTATGAATGAATGCTATCAGAACATCGTCATTGGAGGACGATGAGCATTCAAAGTGGAATTGTCTTGAAAGGTAAAAGTTAGCCTCAAGCCTCATCAACCGGGAATGACTGAAAATCAAGGAAGATGCGGTAAAGCTATGTGGGTCGCACCCAATTAGGGTATGCTATCGTCTTGCTAGATATCCTCGGATATATTATAAATTATGGATACTATGGTGCATGGAAAAAGAGCTCTCGATAAGGGTGGAAACGCCCGGGTGATAACATATTCGGTTCTATCCAGTTAGGGATAGGGCGGGTCTTGTGTTGTACGAAATCCCGACGAGGACCTTGATAGATTTTTCTAAATGTGTACCATGATATGTGGTACCCCAGTGCCTAGTTATTGTATAGAATCCATTCTTCAATAAGCGTCGTACATTTTTGATTGCGCCCAACTATGCTAAAACGTGATATGCAAGTATTTCAGCTATTTTCTATTTACTTTCTATAGACGCTATAATAATATTAGAAGATTTTGATATAAAATGTTTTGCTTATCGTAAGGAAAAAACCTGTCGTGTTTAAGTGTGACGCGGTCTTATAAGATACATTTGTTTTTCAAAAGATTTTGAAAATAGTAATAATTCAAATTGAGTGTATTTTCTCACGCTGGTTTTCCAGACTGTCTTGGGTGTTATTTTAATATAATGCTCAGATCAAACCGAGTATACAGATTTAGGATTGGATACTATGGAGCTCGGGACACGAGCTGGATGACAGAGACGTATCTCCGTACTTGGTTTATATTTCCGTTGTGTGATGACAAGTTATTATAACTGTCCAGATTGATGTATTGATTATTGTACTCTAATGATTGTAAGTATAAAACAGTTACATATTATTTTGTATAAAAATTTGTTATTATATATTATATTTTGTTCCATTGCGATTGTTAGATTCTGTGTTGTTGTTCTATTTTCTTCTATCTCTTTCTTCAGCTTCACCACTAAAGATTCGTGTTCCCATTCTATTTGAGTTGAACTGATGTGAATTATGATTGACTCAAAGGGTACGGAGATACGGGCCTTTACATCAGGTGACCATTAATTACAAAATTGCCATCGTGTTTTATTTAATTTAATTTTGAATTTTTAAATCTTCTAACTATCATAACTTTTGCATACGAACTCGGAGTGGGACGTGGTTTCTACTGTTGGGATCGTATCAAAATTTTGGACAAAAAGGAACTGTTTGATTGATTTTGGAGACTGTTCAAATTTTAGGCTTTATTAGGATTTTATATCGACTACAAATCAAAGGTGAATGATTTAACGCACTCACAAATACTAAACTTACTTATGTTAGCTGAATTATATTTATGAATTTAAAAGAATTTTTCTGATTGCTGTTTGGTAATTTAATTTTTAATTTGAATTAAATTGCCATTTAAATTAATATTGAAATTAAATTGATAACTAAATACCTGATATTGGTAACTAGTTAATTGTTGTGATTTATTGACTGATTTGGACGTTGATTGTGATGGATGTTTTTTTGTTGACATTTTGGATGATTGGATGTTATGTTTATGATATATGTTGTTGTCACACAAGTTCCCTTAGTTTTTTGTTAGGGAAAATCGTTATGGGTTGAAATGGTACATACTCGAGCGATTTTATTGATTTGGGAATCATTGATTCAGGATACGGGTTGAAATGATACATACAGGGGAAATTTAACTATTTTTGGTTGAAATGATACATACCCAATCATTGGTGTCGCTAGGAATAGATATACCGTGAGAAGCCGTCATTAATTTCACCTGGAGAAGTAGCACTGAATCGCCGATGTTGCATAAGCGCAGTTGAAACCCTAGTAATAAAATCAAATTTTATGCAGCCTGAATGGTAATAGGGATGATGAAATGTGAGAAATGAAGGATGTGTAAAATTACAATGCTCTCCTTGCTAGCGAATTATTCACATATTTACGAACTATCATAACACTTATTTGTTACAAATTATAACTAATATGTTGCAAAGTGTATACAGAAGACAATTTATTTTTACTAACATTTTTTCAGGTACCCTAATACTTTTTTACCGTTGCAATCTTATAATATTTCTAAGTGTTAGAAATTGACAAATATAAAATATTGCAAATTCATCGATTTGGCGTAGTAATCTTGGCTGTGAATATTTAAAACGATGAGTTTATTATTGCTCATGATCACAACACATTCTAATTACTATGACAAAACACACCAGTATGGATTTTCTATTAAATATAGTTAAATTAAATCAAATATTAATATAAAACATTATAACAGGTACATAATAGAAAGAAAAACACATCGAACGATATTTTATTACAGAGTTAATAATTTAAAATAAAATACAAATTTCCCCCAGGGCGTACCCCGAATTCTATCAGCTCATTTCTTATCGTCACGCATAATTAGGTAAGTCTATCAATATAGCCTTATTAAGACATACTCGTCCATTTTTGTGTTGAACAACTTCTTAGTAATCTTGTACCTTGCGGAATGAGATTGCTCCCCAAACAACGCGTTGAGGCTGAAGATTTGATGGACAGTCTTATATGGACAGTCTTATGTTCATGCTATCTTTACAACAGTTTGCTTAACGTAGACAACGCATAAATTTGGATGATTTCTAGGCCCGTAACCCATTCATTATAAGCAATTACTAGTTCCAGGTCCACATCCTTAGCGAGTCTTACTTGGAGGTTCAATCATCGATGACCATAACGTTCGTAGATAAGTGCTATCTTAGTCGCTCTTAGCATATTTATGTAGCTAGGTCCAATGAGTTTATCGTTTTCAGAAAACAACTTTGGTGTAGACATTTTTCTTCAAATTTAATTTAGTAGATTAAGACATTAAATTCATAGTAGACGTTCTTATTACATTAGTAAAGTTAAACATTATATTTAATTTTACTAATAAGCTTATGCTAGAATTTTATATTTCTCAAAACGCTAATAGAAATATAGAAATCTTTTGACTTTTCTAGTGGGATGTTAGGACTCGCTTGCTTTGGGATTCTGACATTGAGTTTGCTCAACAAATCATAGACCCACAAGCGATGATAACACTTTATTGATTGTATCATATACAACTCCTAACCCATGGCCTTTGCCCAAATCTCATTTTGACCTTGAGTTTACTCAACAAATCGAAAGATATTATTCACTCGTACCTACCATTTTACAACGCCCTAAGTATAAATGTACGTATCTTGAGTTTGCTTAACAAATATGTACATATATCTTACCATGTCTATCAATGTATTGATAATATTACACATAACATCTCCAGCTTGAGTTGCTCAACAACTAGAGAGCATGCAAGTAATTTATTAATATATAAATATTACAGGACAACACTTATATTAAAGATTCATAGTCTTTAATATATTTACTTGAGTGATAACGACTTATGGAACAATGTATTTCTTATGAAAACCCTCGTGATTAAGTGTCAAACACATCTCACGGTATGTGTATTATATGTATATATATATTCCTTAAATATAATTCGGTTTTTTAGGGTTCCAACTTTTACTATACATTCAAATTTTGAATAAATATTTAACATAACACATTATGACAATTATATAATAAAAAGAAAAAACGCGTTTTATTTCGAACAAAATTTTATTACGGAGTTAATAATTTACAATAAATTTTAAAATTACTTTTAAGAATACTCCTAACTCTATCATGTATTTATAACACTGAGCGATTAACACATATATAATAATTAACCGCATTAATTAAGAATTAGTTACTGACTGAAGCATGTATAAACTATTCAGTGTACATGTATTCTTCTAGTTTGGAGTTTTCAGACTATTGTATAACACTATAACTAGTTAACTATTGTTTAAACAACAAAAAATACTTTAGTTCAGATTATTAATTTGAACAATAACTATAAACTATAACTATTATATAAAATCTATAAGCATGTATAAACTGAACTGAACCAAAGCATTTATATACAGAATTATAATTACTGTATAAACTAAACTAAGCAGGTAACTTAACTAAGCATTTATTAACAAAAACTATAATTTTCGTTTTTCAGTTAATTTGAAGCTATGATTATACAGTTATACGGTTATAGAGAATAAACTATAAACCATGAAACTATGTTGATACAATTATAGAGAATAAACTGTAAACCAGCCATCAATATGTATTACCTAACAATAAACAAATCAGTCAAAAGTTCAAAGTAGCAGCAACAGTTACAGATGTAATAGAATTAACAAAATTAGCACTTCAAGTTCCAAATAGCACTTCAAATTAGCAGCTAGCGGTAATATGGTTTTTATTTTAGCTTAAGCAACAAAAGTAGCAGTAATAAGCACTAAGCGTTTGACCAAGCAAGTAAGAAATAAGCAATCAAGCACTAAATTAAGGTTCTACAAAACATTAATACATATTAGGGTTTCTACAGTCAAGTAAGGCAGTAAGTAGGCAATCAAGCATAATTTTAATAAAATTAGGGTTTCTACAGAATCAGGGTTCTGCAAACTTTGAAAAGAATCGAGATTTCTACAGAATTAAGGTTCTACAAGCACTAAACAGAAAATTTGCACTAACATGTTTCTCTTTCCTAGTGGCGACCATGATTCAGAGCAGTGCAAGCAACTCCAGAAAACCAGAGATGGACGAGCAGTTGCGATTCCAAATCAGAGATAGTCGATTCGACTGCGATTGCGATGCAAGAAGGTGATAGACCGCGGAGGTGGAGAGAAATGGCGATGTAATTACGAGCAGCTAGGGTTTGCTGAGAGCCTGAGAAATGAATCGAGACTTGGAGATATTAGTGTTAAAACGTTAATTACATCGGTCCATGGGTTAATGGGTTAGTGGGCTAAAACTAAAACTAAAAGCCCGGCTATTAAAAATAATCAGCCATGTCAGTTAACGGTTACCTAGCGGAGCCAAAAAAGTTAACCGTTAACCGACCGAATTTTGGCCGTTAAAGTCGATCGGTTCTCGACGGTTATATAGGTTTGCTTAACATCTGTTATAGCGATTAAGTTAGTTAATTCAATTAAGTGTCTGTTCCTATTCCATTTTATTTCATAACTAACCTTATTTTTTTAAATTTCGACATGAAAACGTTTTATATAATACAAACCATGATCAAGTTGAATGTGGTTTTATATAAAACCACGCTTAGCCCGAGCGAGGCTTTTTATGAAAGCTTGCTTAAACAAGTAATGTTTTGTATGAAACCTAGCATAGACCGAGGGATGTGAAAGTCTACAAGGTGGATCGTGTAGTGTATATGCAAGTATATGTGACAAATATATGATGCAACTAAAATAATATTAATCTAAGTAAATATAGAATAAGCACACCAGAATTTTATACTGGTTCGGACCTCCCGTCCTACGTTCAGTCCCGAAGCTCCCCTTCGGATTTGACTATCAAACACCCTCACTTCGTCCGGAGGAATAGGCTTGGTTACAATACGTTGTTCTTGTCAAATGTGTGTTATATAACACAGATATTGACTAATTAGTATAAATGCTTCAATATATATCTAGAGAGTATTGTCTGTGAAGAATTGAATATATGGAAGAGTAAAATACAAGTATAGATTGCTAGAGATCAAGAATATATGATAGGGTATGTAATTAGAGAGCGTAAGTAAGTAAGGTAATTTGTTCTCTTGATTCATGATGATATATATAGTTGTAGAAAGGTTTCTTGAGTAGTTGCATCCACTAACGAGTGCTCTACAGTTGCTTCTGTTGATGATGAAGAGTTGCAGCGAAGAGAAGCGGAGATGTCTATTCGAATGTGGCAGTTGAAGTTCATATTTGAAAAAAATCAGATGTTTGGAATATGTTTGAATATAGTAGTAGATCAGATGTCTGAGTGCAGTTGTCAAACGTCTGGTTCAGTCTGTCTGTTGTTCCAGAGAACTGTTTCGGACATCTGGCTTGTGCACCCAGACGTCTGATACTGTGCATATCAGTTTTTGTGCTCTTTTTCTTGTGCTTCTTTGATCATATCGATTTGTAGTCTCTTGTAGTGTTCTTTGAGCCTTGTCTTTGTCTTTCTAGTGATGTTGCTCTAGCAAGTACCTGTATATATAAATATATATGCATATTCGATTTCCTTGTTGTCGTCGAAACCGTATATTTGATTTCCTAACAATCACCCCCTTTTTGATGATGACAACTATACAACGTACTTATATATAATTTATAAATCTCCCCCTAAATAAGTGATTTCTGTCATCTATTGTGATCTTTATTATTTCTCCCCCTTTGGCATTATCAAAAAAGGATTTACAACTTTTTAATTGTAGACATTATGTCCATTCCATTAAGTATTTACCAATTGTTGTAAGATTACATAAATATACACAGAAATAACACACCAAAAAGGAAATTTCATTAATCACATTAATCGATACATTCATAGACTTTTATCATTTTTATACAAAAGATGAAATCCTAAGAAATCTAAGGATCTTTTGAGGAAGCTTTATCTTGATCATCTCCTTCATCTTCATTTTTGGAAGAGCTAGCTTGTTTTTTAGGAGATGTCGGAGTTTGTTTGAAAGGTTCTTTCTCCTTGTCAAAAAGTTTGGAATGTTTCGAAAGAGGAGGAGAAGGCACTGGAGTTGGCTAATCTTCTGTAGGTGGTGTAGGACCACGAACCCTTTGAAGAACCTCCTTTAGAACTGATAATGTAGTTGAAAGCGACGTTTCAACTGTGGCTAGGCGAGAAGCAAAAGATGTTTCAAAAATGTCAATGCGCTTAGCCAATAATTTTTGATTTGAAGATAAAATAAGCTGATTTTAAAAAGTTAAGTCGCGAATACTCTCATTTGGATTTTTCTCAGCGCGAGTCTCCAAAATGTCATCCTGGGATGTATAATCAAAGGGTGCAGGAAGAGGAGGAGCATTTTCGCAATGTTGCTCCACCTCTTGTGATGGTTCAGGTTATGTTTGAGGTGGAGGCCCGGCTCTTCTGACTTGACGACGTTGTGTCCACTCTTCAAATGATATAAAATCCGGAGGATTTTTTGGTAAGTGCGTTAGGGAGAAAATTTTTGTGGATGCATATTTCGGAGAAATCTCTTCAAAAGTGGATAAATATGAGGGTGTGTTGTGAGCTCGTAGTCTCATGGTATATGTAGGATAGATGATGGATGGGCGTGATCGAGTCCAAAAAGGTTTGAGCTCGTCAGGTATAAATTTTGCCCAATTGACCCTTGTTCCACTGAATAGAGCATATAAGGCCTTGTGCTCTAACTCCATGATTTGCTCATGACTACCGAGGTGAGGAATGATTGTATTGCTAATCATTCTAGTGAGAAGTCTCGCCTTAGGTCGTAGGTATTTGGATGCAAATCTAGGCATTTCATCTTCCCATATTTGATGTGTTATATTAACTGTCCGTTTGAGACGCATATCCGGAATATTATATAAATCTTCTCCGGTGTCGGAACATTCGAGAGTTCAGCCTATGATCCCTGGAGTAAGTCTAATTGTGTTGCCGTAAACACTTGACCATAGCCAATTATCATCGTTGTCAGTGTTCCAAACTGATGTGCTATCTAAATTAGCATAGAAAAGAAATATGGCTAGCTGATCGAGTTGGATGTTATTGGGACTAAAGGATATCAACGTTTCTAAACCGGCACTTTCGTACATTTCGTCTAAATCATACATTGGTGTTACCCAGTTACTTGTCTTGGGTACGAGATACTGATTATTGACCTGAATGTACCATTCGACCCATAAATCTCGTTCGTCCAGGATGCACCGTTCGGCCTAAACGCACCGTTCGACATCCTTCAGTCGACCATCATCATTCGGCTAGGTGGCTCAGCATTTGGTCGTTCGACATAAATGCTTTAGTCGCGTACCGCTCGACCATAAAGAGACGATTACGTGGCTCGGTGAAGAAGGGCGTGTGGTTCGGTGACCTCTCGCTCGGCCTTGATGGGGAGATCGACGCTCGGTCTTGGAGAGGGAGTCATCGCTCGGCCGATACTGTTTGGAAATTGTTGTTTAGCTAGTAGTTAAAAATGATACGGCTCGGCATGGATGGTTCGGTCGAGGAAGCACAGACACATGTCGCTCGGCTCGAATGTTTGGCTCACATCGCTCGGTGCATCCTGGAGAAGTTGGTAGGTTATCAGGACTACAAAAAGTGAGGCGTTCGGCGTGGTTTCACTTCGAGTCAACCCACCATTTTCTTCGAGTACTTTAAGGTCTTCCTTCGAGTCACATGCTAAGATGATCATTGGTCGGCCATGATGGCTCGTAGTTCCTGGATCAGCCGATTGTCGACCGGCATTTCTCGCTCAGCATGACTCGTTCGGCATGCATGACTCGCTGCACAGAAGTCGCCTACTGTGGGCTGAGATACCTTATCCCTGAGTCCGTGAGGTAAGTCCAACCTATCTTTGCCTATAAATAGAGATGCAGTGGCGCAGTGAAAAGGAACCTTTTTTCGAGAACACTGTGAGACTCTACCATTTCCAAGATTTAGTCCTTTTCAGTTAGAACTTGTATTCAAGTTGTTGGTGTACAGATTATATCTGTATTCAATTGTTTGAAAAAACAATAAAGATTAAACTCAAAGTGGACATAGGCAGTTACCCGAACCACTAAAAATCTGGTGTTCTAGTTTTTGCAATTAATTCTGCATATATTCCTCTATTTTAATTTTCTGTCCTCATTAATATCTCTACACAAATCTTTCTTTAAGTGTTAGTGACCAATTTTGGTGCCAACATTTTGGTGCTTTCACTGAAAGCGCATTCTCAGGTTATTAGGATCTACTTTGAAGATATTGGATTGAATAAATCCCCTTAATGAGATCCAAGTCATTCACGGAAAGTCCGTTGATTCTACTCAGAGTTCTTACCAATAACCCTACAATGGGAAGGCCTCGTACCATATCAGCCTCACACAACACGTACATCAACGAAACTGCTAGTGTCCAACAAGTATGACCCAGCAATCAAAAAGTTAATCCAGACGCAGGGACTGTCGCTGCCCAAAACCAAGTGGAAGTTGTCACAAGAACAGAGTTCAACGACCTGATGAGAGAACTCGAGGAAAGCAGGAGACAACTTAACGAACAGATTCAAGATAATACCAACCTGATGACTCAGCTTACTCAACAACAGCATCAGAATGCTGGAAGTAGCCTCCTTACTCTTCATTTGACAGTTCGACTTCGTCCGATGAACCTCTCAAGCGTAGACGCCGCAGAACTGAAACAACACAAGCAGGTGTTGCTGATCAATCAACCAGAGATGGTCCAGGTTCTCTACCTGGATCCATGGCACCTCACTTACATCAAGGGAATCACACCCAAGCTGGAGCAGGAAACTTAGGATTTGGAGCACGAGTAGAAGCTG
The DNA here is from genome assembly GCA_030765085.1 of Allium cepa. Lineage (NCBI taxonomy): Eukaryota > Viridiplantae > Streptophyta > Magnoliopsida > Asparagales > Amaryllidaceae > Allium > Allium cepa. The sequence continues at coordinate 581,810,902 of CM060941.1, read as the reverse complement.
GACGGCCGGCTCACCAGGGCCCTAATGAAGATAGTCCCCAGGATACACGTTTGGTAGATCGCCAACAAAGGAGACACCAACCCGAACAGTCTCGTAGGACAGATTCTAACCTGCCATCTTCCATACAAACCCCAGACCTATCGGCTATGGTCAGACAGCTGATGAGAGAAAATCAATGCTCGACTAATGATGATTGGGGGATATCCAGGAGTCATACTCCATTCACAGATACTATTCTACAAGCCGATTACCCCAGGAAGTTTAACATGCCAACTATTCCGACCTACGAAGGGAAGACTGATCCCCGACAACATGTAATAAGATATGAATGGATGATGGATTTAGCTAGAGCAAATGATGCAACTAAGTGTAGATGCTTTCCAATAACATTATCTGGAATCGTTACTATGTGGTTCACCCGACTTCCTTCGCGGTCTATCTCCAACTTTGATGAATTAGCAAAGAAATTTGTGAAACAGTTCAGGATTCATGCAACTCGTCCCAAGGACGTGATGTCCTTGTCTAGTGTGATTCAGGCTCCAGAGGAGTCGTTAAAGGAATACTTACAGAGATTTCACGTTGCTGCTACTGAAGTTAGCAACCAAATGAAACACGCCATTCTGATAGCTGTGATGCGAGGAGTGGATCCGAATTCGGAGTTTGGCGATTGGCTGGCAGGAAAGCCTCCGACTACACTAGAGCGTTTCTATTCAAAGGCACATCAATTCATAAGAAGAGAGGAAGCCTGGTGGATGAGGCGAGACAATGCACCAAGGCCTGGCAAGGAGACTGTGAAAAGCAACATTGCTATAAAATAATCTGGCGATAACTCGAGGCAGGTCCAGGTCAATGTCCAGAACAAGCCAGGGCAATCTAAAGGAACCGGAGGAGGAAATCCCGGAAAGAAAAGGGAAGCAACAAAGTGGAAACCAGGGATCCTAACTTACAAAAAATATACTCCTCTGAATGCATCTCTGGAAAATATCTACCTATCGACTTGCAATACTTTTCAATACCGAAAGCCACGCCCGAAAGAGTCCACAGAGGAACAAAAGAGGACTGGGAAGTATTGCCGCTTCCATGAGACTTACGGGTATAATACAAAGGAGTGTAGACACCTCCACGATGCCATAGAAAAGATGATTCGACAGAAAAGGTTGTAGAAGTTTGTCAAGAACCCGTAGGAAGGTAAACATGGAACATCAGACCTCGGTCGTGGGCAAGCTCCAAGCCATTCAGAGGAACCTGCTCGAATTGTAGGTAGACTAGTCATAAACACGATAGTCGATGGACCTCACCCTATAGACAAAAATTGGCAAAAAATGGAGCGGTATGCTAATTCCCTAAGGCATGTAGATTTTGAATGTTGTTCAAATACGGAGGATGGGTCTTCGGCTAAGCAACAGCGAATGATGACGGACGATATAATATTTAAGAGCAGAGATGCTGGTCAGGTGGAGGCTCCTACCGTCGACCCGATGGTCATCTCCGCGATAATCGGACCAGCATTTGTGAAAAGAATCTTGATTGATTGTGGAAGTTCTATTAACATCATCCTCAAAAAAGCCTATGACCAAATGAAGATGGAGACAAAGGATTTAAAACCATCTAAAGCCCGTATCTTTGGCTTTAATGGTGCAGCTACCGATGCAGTGAGTTTTGTTGAATTACTAGTTGAACTTGGACAAGGTGAACATAGGAGGGTGCGAATCCTTCCTTTCATCATTTTGGATGTCGATTCTCCATACAATGTGTTTCTGGGTCGACCGGCCCTGGCAAAGTTTAGGGCAGCTTTGGCCCCTTAGTATTTAACCTTGAAATTTCCGACAGACAAAGGAGTTGGTGTTGTGCATGGCGATCAGGCGACCGGTCGTGCATGTTATATGGCTGAGCTAAGAGTGGCCTAACGAAGAAAGAAAGGAAAGGTTACAGACAGCTCCGTCCGCACCCAAGTCACTGAAAATTGACAAGTAGTGCCCGAGCCCTGACTCGGGCAACACGATCGGATCTATAGAGACATAGATCCAAGAGATGATGATGAGGAATCTAGGGAAGTAAAAGTAGCACCGGTTGAACTGAGGATTGACATTCCAGTCAGCTGAGATGACCCATCGCGAGTACTTAAGATTGAATCACAACTCAACCCCTCGATGACCGAGGATCTCATTGATTTCCTCCGAGCGAATTTGGAAGTTTTCGCTTGGACGCATTCTGATATGTGCGAGATTTTTTCCGCCATTGCGAGTCATATATTGAACATAGACCCAAGGTACGTACTAGTAAATCAGAAAATGATAGGCATGGATTCAGAGAGGTCTGCTGCTCTCAAAGAGGAGGTGGACAAACTCAAAGATAATGGATTCGTCCGCGACGCCCTCTACCCTGAATGGATGTCTAACCCATGCTAGTGAGAAAAGAAAATGGGAAATGGAGAACCTGCGTAGATTACTCTGATTTGAACAAAGCATGCCCTAAGGATAGTTTTCATTTACCCCGAATTGACCAGCTGGTTGACTCAACGGCAGGGCACGGGTTACTGTCATTTATGGACGCGTACTCGGGATATAATCAAATCTCAATGCACATTCCAGACCAAGAACACACTAGTTTTGACGTTGGGCTATATTGCTATGTAGTGATGCCCTTTGGACTGAAAAATGTGGGAGCAACTTATCAGCGTCTGGTGAATTTGATGTTTAAAGACAATATTGGTAGAACAATGGAAGTCTATTTGGATGACATGCTCGTGAAGTCACGACAGTCAAACGATCACATTCAAGACTTACCAGAAATGTTTGATATACTCAGATATTATGGAATGAAGATCAATCTTCTAAAGTATTCCTTTGGCATTGCGTTAGGGAAGTTTTTGGGTTTCATTGTTAATGCACGGGGAATTGAAGCTAACCCAAAAAAGATTTAGGCTATTCGAGACATACAAGTGCCCTAAACTATAAAGCAAGTACAAAGCCTGAACGGAAAAGTGGTCGCGCTGAGTCGATTCATATCCAAAGCGACAGATAAGTATATTCCCTTCTTCGATAAGGAAGGAGAAATTTTGAATGGACGCCTAATTGTGAGGATGCATTCCGAGCTCTAATAAGGCATTTAGAAAGTCCCCTAGTACTGTCAAAGCCAGTAGACCACGAAGTGTTGTACGTGTACTTGGTTGTATCCCAACATGCTATCAGTACGGCTTTGGCTCACGGGGAGGACCGAGTTCAAAAGCCGGTATACTATGTCAGTAAACGTTTAATGAGGGTAGAAAGAAATTATCCTAAAATTGAGAAGCTGGCCTACTGCTTGGTGATTGCATCACGCAAGCTTCGTTTGTACTTTCAGGCACACTCGATCAGTGATTATACCGATCAACCCTTGCGATAGGTACTCCAACGACCAGAAACCTCAGGAAGGATGTTAAAATGGAATATCAAGTTGAGTCAGTTCGATATTACCTACCTTCCACGAAGGGCCATACAAGGGCAAGCGCTAGCAGACTTCATTGCAGAATTCACCGTATCAGACAAACCAAACAGTTATGATGCCATTCCTCCCATTCGTTGGAAACTGTACACTGATGGGGCATTCAACGACCGTTGTTCTAGGGCTGGTATGATTCTTATGACTCTCGAAAACCGATCAATTTGTTATGCTTTGATGCTCAATTTCCCAGTTACAAATAACGAAGCCGAGTATGAAGCATTGGTTGCTGGCTTGAAACTTATCAGGGAACTTGGAGTAAAATCGGTTGAAATCTTTTGTGACTCACAATTGGTGGTGTATCAGGTGCGGGGGGACTATCAAGCAAAGAGGTAGAGACTTGCCCCATATCTTGCTCGGGTTCAAGATCTGTTAGCAGATCTAAAATATTATGATATTTCGCATGTCACGCGTGAACAAAACAGAGAAGCCGATTCCTTGGCAAAATTTGCAAGTGCTGGCGATGCACAACAAATGGGATTGGTTCCCTCGAAAGCTTACATGATCCGAGTATAAATGAGATGGAGGTAGATTTCGTATTAGAAATAGTAATTGAAAAGAAGTCATGGATAACCCCATTCAAGCAATACTTTCTACATGGGGTCTTGCCCGAAAGAAAGTGCAAAAGACGACAAGTCATTTGCAAAGCTTCGTGGTATGTAATGTAGGACAGAATAATATACCGAAAGGGATTCTCGGTGCCCTTACTCCGGTGCATTGCCCACGGTGAGATAAAACGATTCCTAAAGGAAGTTCATGAAGAAGAATGTGGTGACCATACTAGGGGGCAGACACTAGCAAAGAAGATCCTTCGCTATGGGTACTATTGACAGACTGTAAATTGAAATGTTGCAGACTACGTAAGGACACGTGACAAATGTCATAAGTATGCAAAAATCCTAAGAGCTCCGCCAACGGAAATCACACAAATGGTTGGTCCCCGGCCGTCTGCAATATGGGCAATCAATATAATCAGTTCCTTGCTTATATCCAGAGGTGGTGCAAAATACGCAATAGTTGTGGTCGATTACTTTACCAAATAGGCGAAAGCAGAGCCCTTAGCCATAGTCACTACCAAGAAGGTTATTAATTTCGTTGTACGAAACATTATATGTCGTTTTGGCCTCCCGCGAACTATCGTTACGGACAATGGAACTCGGTTCGAAAGTAGGGAATTCAAAGAATTTTGTCAGAAGTATGACATTGAAAAAAGGTTTGCAGCAGTTGCTCATCGAAAAGCCAATGGACAAGTAGAAGCCGTGAACAACATAATCAAGTCCAAAAAAACATTTGGAAAAGGCTAGAGGCAAGTGGGTGGATGAGCTTCTAACAGTGCTTTGGGCTTACAGAACCACCCACAAGTTCACGACTGGCTACACTCCATTCACGTTGGCATATGGCACGGAAGCCGTTATACCTGTGGAACTTGAAGTTCCGTCACATCGGGTAACTCATTATGACCCTAAGACGAATCAGGATCTCTTGCTGGAATTACTAGACTTTGTTGATGAAAAACGTAAAGAAGCTAATTTAAGAGCAGCCGCATGTAGGCACCGAGTCGCTCGATATTACAATGAAAAAGTCCAACCGAGAATCTTTGATGTGGGTGATCTCGTTTTGAAGTGAGTTTTCCCGGTCCCATCACATATGAATCCCACATGGGAAGGTCCGTACGTCATTGAATAAAGGCGCAGAGAGGGAACTTTCAAGCTAGTGACCATTGATGGCGCGACACTCCTTCGAGCATGGAATAACGAGCATCTACGACGTTATTATACTTAGTCTATTTCTTTCGCATTTTAGTTGTAATTATTTTCAGTTTATTTTTTATTTCGTTGTTTCTTAATTTTGGGCAAGTAATAAGACAATTTTGCTCGTATTCATTAATAAAGGCTTGAAGCCATCTTTCCCATGAACTATTGATGTTTCCGTGTGTTGCAATTCTATGGCAAAAATTAAAGTTACATTATTCTGTCTGGCGTATGAACGCGCACAAAAACTCAAAAATCTCCAAGTCCTCAGAGCGCGGATTAGAGTATAAAAAGCTTTAAATCTCCAAGTCCCTAGAGTGCGGGGTGGAGTACTCTAAGTCTCCAGAGTGCGGACTAGAGTATGAACGACTTAAAATCTCCAAGTCCCCGAAGTGCGGAATGGAGTACTCTGAGCCCCTAGAGTGCGGACTAGAGTATAAACGAATTAAAAATCTCCAAGTCCCCAAAGTGCGGACTGGAGTACTCTGAGTCCCCACAGTGCGGACTAGAGTATAAACGACCTAAAATCTTCAAGTCCCCGAAGTGCGGACTGGAGTACTCTGAGTCCTTAGAATGCGGACTAGAGTATAAATGACTTAAAAATCTCCAAGTCCCCAAAGTGCGGACTGGAGTACTCTGAGTCCCTAGAGTACGGACTAGATTATAAACGACTTAAAATCTCCATGTCCCCAGAGTGCGGATTGGAGTACTCTGAGTCCGTAGAGTGCGGACTAGAGTATAAACGACTTAAAAATCTCTAAGTCCTCAGAGTGCAGACTGGAGTACTGAGTCCCCAGAGTGTGGACTAGAGTGTAAACAACTTAAAATCTCCAAGTCCCCGGAGTGCGGACTAGAGTACTCTGAGTCCCCAGAGTGCGGACTGGAGTATAAATGATTCAAAAATCTCCAAGTCCCCAGAGTGCGGACTGGAGTACTCTGAGTCTCCAGAGTGTGACTAGAGTGTAAACGACTTAAAAATCTCCAAGTCCCCAGAGTGCGGACTGGAGTACTCTAAGTCCCTATAGTGCGGATTAGAGTATAAACGACTCGAAAATCTTTAAGTCTCCAGAGTGTGGACTAAAAGTATTCTAAGTGTCTGAAGCGTGGAACAGAGGATCTACGATTCTCAAAAAAATTCTGAGTCACGTAGAGGTGAACTGGAGCTTATGTAACTCACCAAATTACGAGTTATGGAAATAAGTTAGACAATAAGTTGAAAAGCGAAAGTCATCGAAAAACAAAGAAACTAAGTTTTATTCATAAATCCCACAACAAAGTTTCGCCACAATTCCTCATAAACTCGAAGCCAAAGGTTTATGTACATTAGCTATGAAAATAAATAGAAATAATCACATAATCCAGGCCGACTCTCGTTGAACGAGCATGATAACTACTTCTTTAACTTCTTCTCCTTCCTCGGTTTCTCAGATGGCTCCTCCCCTACGTGTTTTCTCTTGGACGCTTTGCTTGCAAGGGAAGTGGTGTTCGAGGAAGGAAGAGGAACTTCCAGCAGCCTAGTCCCACCGGGAAGTATGACCTTCAAAGGCCTGTTCAAGGGATCATCAAGTTCCACTACTTGGGGATCGACCTTGATTTCGTCTTTCTTCTTCTTCTCTTCCATAAGTTGCTCCCCCGTACTCAATTTTGAGCTATGCTCAGAGGCGCCTGTAATTTCAACCTCGTCATGTTATTCGACGGGCGATGGATTTTCAGATTTGTCTTCGTTAAGCGCCTCGGTTACTTGAGCGTCAGGTCCGGGAGTCTCTCCCTATTGAATTGCCTCTCTCGTTTTCTCCTCCTTCTCCGTGGGGACATCGCTACTTGGAGTTGGCTCGGGATCAGAACGGCCCGCACGATATCATAAGAGACAAATGTTAGAATACATTAACTACTCGTCGAAAACGACGGCCTTTTGAACTTTGAGAAGAAAAGTTATGTACATGTTTCTGGCTGAATCTCAACTGTATGGGGAGTTTCACCCTCTGGAATGGGAGATAGAACGTTAATATCAAGGCCAGGATCTTCTGCATCATAGCCAATGTGCTGCTCGAAGGGATCAAGTGATGGACGACCAGTCGGTTGAGTAAGGGGAGGAACTGGAGACTCGGTTCCAGATGGACCGGCAATGTCATTCTTTCCTTTCGATGAGGAGGAGTCTCTGCTATAAAGAGCCTTCACTGCAGACAAGTATGAAGGCTCGTTCCCCCGGAGAAATTCCTTCACTAAAGCTTCTTCGTCAACCTTTAAAGTGCCCGACTCAACCTTTTTGATCTTTATCAAAGTCTCCCATGCTTCAGCCAAAGATTCGAGGTAACCCTCGCCAAGAAATGTTAGGTCGCGATGCATGAGAACTCGTGCATTGTACTCGGCTATGAGTGGATCAAACATGCACTTAATCTCCTCCCTACCAGCCTCAGCAACCACCTCAAGGCAAGAATCAATCTCTGTGAATGCTATTCTTTTTCTCTCATCCTTCAGCGTCTTAGCCTTGGAGAGTTCTTCATCGAGCTTTGTTTTAAGAAGTCGTGTAGCAATAATCTCGTCGCAGTATCGTTGCGACTCCTTCTGAGCAGTAGTCTTTTATTCCTTCTCTTTGAGAAGTAGCTCTTCCACTTCTTTGACTCCTTGAGCGAACACATCCCTCTCCTTTTGAATGGAGTCTTTCTTTAAAGCTAAGGCGCCGCAGCGTTGAACCGCTTCATCGATATCTTTCTTATGTGTGGCCTCCAGACGATTTACTGCCTCAGGTGTGTCTTTAGCATTTTTCTAAGAAGTTTTAAACCAAGAGTTATATGTGGAAAGCTCTTCATCCTAGGCTTTGATAATGTCTTTTTCAAGTGTGGCTTCGAGTTTCAGACGATCAATTTCATGTTGGCATTCGACAGAGACTTCTGAAACTTTTTCTGCCAAATGAACAAATGCATCATGTTGAACATAGACATCGTTGTTGCAAGCAATGACACTTTGTTTAAGGTGCCCCAGAATGTGATGAATCGCTGGAAGAAACTTCAGACCGTTGAAACATATTTTTGGGTACGTGGCCTTAAGCTCGGCTAGTTTTTCCGCTATTGACGGATCATGTGCGGGAGCAGAAAGAAGTTTGTCTAGAGACTATAGGTTTTTGGTCAGGTTCCCGTGATTTCCTGGTACTAGATGAAACAGAGTGTTGGTCACGGTGAGTCTCAGACTGGGACCGCTTATGAGCAGATTTCTCCTAGCTTTGCTCTAGTTGAGGGGAAGGATCGTGGAGGTATGAGGAGTGATTATAAATTTTCCTTCGAGACGATTAATCTCGAGGGTGATTGTCCCTATCGCTATCGTCGTGTCTATCTCGACGTTTTCCAGACCGTGAATCCCCGCCGGAATGAAAGAAAATAGAGGACCCGCAAAGGAGGTCGAATCCACGAGAGCATCCCATATCACCTACACAGAAATAAAATGAACGTGAATTAGCAAGAATAGCATGATGGATAAAGTTTAAGTGCGAGGTGAGATGTAAGTGTTATTGTGTGTATCCTAGTGTTTCCCCCCAACGGACCAGTTTATCTAGCTTTACTTATCGGAGTTTTTTCTCCTTGATTATAGGCTTGAACGCCTTCATTGCCTCTCACGGGCGAATGAAGTTTTAGGGCTTCTGGATCATTGAATCCATAATTAAGCAAGTCATCGGGAATAGTGAGGTTAGATAAGCCTTTCCATGAACCCTCTAAATGTTTTGGAGACGTCTCTTTCTCCATTGGAGTAATTGTGACCTTTGAGGTTCCACCTACTGTCTTTTTCCTTAGTTTGTAAGCCGATTTCTTTTTTCCCTTTAATGGGGAGGAGGTTCATCAGTGACACGTGCCTTAACCACCGGTTCTGGAGTAGGACTTACATTCTCACTCGGTGCTTATGACACCCCAGTTTCTCTAATTTCGCCCTCCTCGGGTATATCGGGAGCACCACGTGTCGAAGGCATTGAAGGCCCTGCTTGCCTTTTGCCTTTGTCCAAGGTAGACCCAATTGTAGTGGCGCCGTGAGGAAGAATTATTCGGCGACCTTCCACCAACAACCCAAATTTTGAGAGTGATTCATTGGAAATAATGAATCTGATGTCCCGGTCTTCCGCGGAATAGCTCGAATAGCTTTGACAGCCTTAGAGTACCCGGAACCTTCGGGACGTGGGCTGATACCTGTAAAAGTCGAGAAAGGGTTTAGAAAGGATGTACTTTCTACCGCATACGAATATTGATCCATAAAAGAAACTTACTCCCTTCTAACCATCTCCTCGCAAATCCAGTGGGACAGCACACGTAAAACCATTCCTGCTTGTATTAGGTGAATTTGCTCCACGCCCCCGACAGGATTTGGCACTTGTTATGTGGCCCTAGGAATATGAAGGATGGGCTGTCAAATCGTCTCTTGAAACGGTAAATGTAGCGGATGTCATCGCGAGTGGGGAGCCTGAATAGAATGCTCATGAAAAGAATACACTTGTCATATATGAACGCATGACTGTTGGGATGTAGCTGTGCTGGGCCGATCTCAATATACTACAAAACATCGTGGAGGAAGGAGATGAATGGTGGCATGCTACCAACCAAGCACATGAATTTGTTGTAGGCAGTATATCCTATTGGGGGCAGGTGAGGACGATCTTGTCCTGATGGAACCAGGACATCGTCAAAAGGAATTCTGTGGATTGAGCATAGTCAGCGAAGAGAGTTTTCATTGATTCTCGAAGCTTGAGAATCAGTTGGATTGTCTAGGATGATTGCTCCATCTATGGAATCAGGATCCAAGTTAACAGACGTAGTCGTTGGATTCGGGATGTTCTGTGCAGGTGTTGTCAATGGATTCGAAGTTCTCACTACCTCCTATTGAGAACTTGGTTCAGGTTTATCCGAGATTGTGGTAGAGCTCGATTTTCTAGACATCTTCAATGAGCGTCGAATTTGGACAAACACCTGTTCTAACTATACTTGAAAGACAATCAATATTAGACATAACGACAAAAGTGCTCCCCCCGTGTGGTGTGTGAACTAGTGTAATCGTTCGAGTAAGTGTAAAAGAATTAAAAGTCATGAAGCTGATAAAATAAAGTTAAGCATTGAACTGTCATCTTCGAAGACTGTCATCGCCGACCGTCTCCGAGAGCCTGCCCTATGATAGTTTTAGTTTTGGACTCGAACATTAGCACTATATGTTGAAGGCTATTATTATTTTTATCGATTTGAACTCAGGTTTATGGTTGTTGAAAGTGGGGAGTTATCAGTAGTTTGATATGCTTGTTTTCTTAAGTTATTGTCCTTGTTTATCGTCCTATGATTAGGCATGGGAAGTAAGTGAAATTGACATGTGTTGTGTTCAAGTTAAAATGATTTTGACTGTCATTGCCCACTTAAAGGCTCGATGCCGAGCGACGCCCAAAAGCATGCGACCGAACGACCCTCTAGACCAGAGATGCCTATCGACTCACTTCCTACCTCCCTAACATCATTCTCACACAAAGACTACCGAGCCACTTGCTTCGTAGTTGACCGGCTTCCACCCAAAAAGAAAATGTTGACCCGTTCACACTCACTCTTCCCTCGCTCCTTGGTTGTCGAACAACCTCGATGACCTACTTAGTTCCACTTCGACAACCTAACGGCTTGGCATTAACATTCATCCAACACCTCTTGAACTCAAATTCCTACCACTACTACCTCCTCCATCTTCACTTGATGGCCTAAAAAGAGCCAACGACCTGGAAATCACCGACTCCAACCTAAAATATGTTCTAACCTTGGGTTCAACTTCATCGCTTACACAACTCCTACTGTATGTAACTTGAAGAAAACTCGTGTAATCGAATTTTGTACAAAACTCCTAGCTTGAGAAGTCCGGTCATATGGAAGATTCATACCTAAGAGAGCAAGTCGAGGCTTGGAGAATTGAAGGATTTGAGGCCGGAGTTTGTCCCGATTTGTTATTAGGGGACGATGGGAACAGACGCATTGGATTTAGGATAAGAGTGGAAGATTGAGTGGTAGCTGAAATTCGGGGGAAGGTAGACTAAAAGGTCATGTGGTGTTGAAATAAGAGTGGAGAGAAGAAAAGGAGCAGTGCTAGCTTTTATATATGAGGAAGGGGAGGTCAACTGGCATTAACCAGTAGATCCGGTCAAAGTACCTCACTGATTCGATGAATAATTATACCGAGCAGCAATAAGTATGCCGGACGAGTAGCTCGGCATTTATACGACGACCGGACCGCATCAAAGATGGTAGTGCAATGAAGAAACAAGTCCCATCGAAGATGACCTGCTTGTGATTCAAAGTGTATCATGATCGACTCTCACGATACGCTTTGGGGGGCAAATGTTTTCCAGTTTCTTGTCTTGGATACGAGATATTGATTATTGACCTGAATGCACCGTTCAGCGCATAAGTCTCGTTCGGCCAGGACGCACCATTTGGCATAAACGCACCGTTCGGCATCCTTCATTAGACCATCATCGCTCGGCTAAGGTGGCTCAGCATTTGGTCGTTCGACATAAATGCTTTAGTCTTGTACCGCTCGGCCATAAAGAGACGATTACATGGCTCGGTGAAGAAGGTCGCGTGGTTCGGTGACTTCTCGCTCGGCCTTGACGGGGAGATCGACGCTCGGTCTTGGAGAGGGAGTCATCACTCGGCCGATACCATACAAAAATTGTTGTTCAGCCAGTAAAGTTAAAAATGATACGGCTCGACATGGATGGCTCAGTCGAGGAAGCACAGACACATGTCGCTCAGCTCAGATGTTCGGTGCACATCGCTCGATGCATCTTGGAGAAGATGGTAGGTTATCAAGACTACAACAAAATGAGGCATTTTGCGTGGTTTCACTTCGAGTCTACCTACCATTTTCTTCGATTACTTTGAGGTCTTGCTTCGAGTCACTTGCTAAGATGATCATCGGTCGGCCACGATGGCTTGTAGTTCCTGGATCGGTCGATTGTCAACCGGCATTTTTCGCTCGGTATGACTCGTTCGACACGCATGGCCCGGTGCACAGAAGTCGCATACTGCGGGTCGAGATGCCTTGTCCCTGAGCCCATGAGGGAAGTCCAACCTATGTTCGCCTATAAATAGAGGGGCAGGGGCGCGGTGAAAAGAGACATTTTTTCGAGAACACTGGGGAGACTCTGTCATTTCCAAGACTTATTCCTTTTCAGTTAGAACTTGTATTCAAGTTGTTGGTGTACGGATTGTATCTGTATTCAATTGTTTGATAAAGCAATAAAGATTAAACTCAAAGTGGATGTAGGCAGTTATGCCGAACCACTATAAATCTGGTATTCTAGTTTTTGCAATTAATTCTGCATATATTCCCCTATTTTAATTTTCTATCTTCATTAATATCTCTACACAAACCTTTCTTTGGGTGTTAGTGACCAATTTCGGTGCTAAAAGTTGGGAACTTTAGCAAAATATAAAATGGACCTGTATGGAGTTTCTTCTTTTGAATATCTTCATATCTCTTGAGTGAATGCGGTACATGATTCATCTATCGCTCAATTCGATCGTCAGAACAAACTTGAGGTTTGGATGAAGGGGCTTGATCTTGCTTTCTCTTAGAGATTTTAGGGTTTTTTGTTTTAGGGGCCATGAATTTCGAGCGTGTTTGGAGGAGAAAGCAAGTTTGAGAATCGTAGAATCGTCGTTGCAGTAGAAATATAAGTGTGAAAGACATTAGCAAGGTACTTTAATAGTGTCGATTGAATTTCAAACGTCTGAAAAGTAAATCAGACATCTGATTTAACCTAGGTTGAAGACAGTAAATAAAACCAGACGTCTGATTTTTGGTTGCTGGCGTTTGGAATTGATAGATTTGCAAATTTTGAAAGGCATAGAGAATTATCAGACATTTAGTTGTAGAATCAAATGTCTGAAATAGGTCGAAGTGTTATTTTTGTAGGACAGATAGTTGTCTCAGACGCTTGGATATAATATCAGATGTTTGAAAATAGTCTGATTTTTTATCTTATGGAGACAGAGACTTTGTTCAGACGTCTGGTCAATAGTTCAAATGTTTGAAATAGACTGTTTGTATTTTTTATGAAGCATAGATAATTTTCAGAGTCTGGAAAGTTATATCAGACGTCTGATATATGCATGATGGTTAAAAATTTGTGTGATATAAGAGTGTCAGATATATGATGGTAATGTTCGGACGTAAGAAATGACCAGTTTTTTTAAAATAGCCTAATTTTGAAGGGTGTTGCTAATTTTTCGAGAGTTTCATTTTAATAAAACATAGTATTATTATTTATGAAACAGAATACAAATATACGTAGAAAAAATACAATAAGAATAATTAAATTTATTTAGGTGGCAATGGAGCATTGCGATCTTCAGACTTGTCATCCCTCCACGGCTTGAGTGGAGACTATATATTTCCACGTTCGTGGGTTCTCGGGGAACCAGTGAATCACTTAGGTGAAGGATCCAAATGTGTACGATAAGAGGAAGAGGGGTCCAAAGGATTGCAAGGAATCGAAAGTTGTTCATGTACATCATTCTTTCGTGAACTACAAAATTTCATCGCTACTTTCTTCAGAATACTTAGTCGTCGTGCGGTGACCTTTTGCTCAAAATATAATTCTCGTTGCAAATCTATTTGTTGTTTTTGATAGTGATATATCTCATCGATTTTCTCCTTGGTGTTAGGAGAGACAAATAGAGATCGTTTGGACTTCTTTTTATCGGGAGTGAATCCCGTGTGGTAGGAAGACCACTTATAGGTCGGTTTCTGATCTGGTGTAGGAGTAGAAAGGCGATGAGGTGTATTCGTTGAGCTATCCATTGTTGGTGTCCAGAAGGGGAGATGAGAGTTGTCGAAAGACATGCTTTTATTTTCTGTTGTAAAAAAATATGAAATCTATATATTCTTTACCTTTTGTTTTGTAAAAAGCTATTTATACATGATTTTAAAGGTTATTCATAGGTAATTTCAGAAAACAACCACCTAAAAATTTTAAGGTGAAGAGTTGACAATTTTAATTTGTGGATAAACAAAATTTAGTCAAAAATAGAATAAATGAAAATATAGTATTAGTTTAGAAGATCATTAAGAGAACATATTCCTAAATCGCGTCGCAGTTTAACAAATGTTTGTTCATTTAGTGGTTTTGTGAAAATATCTGCTATTTGATTCTCGGTATTTACGTATTCTAATGTAATAATTCATTTTTCTACATTGTCACGTAAAAATGATGTCGTATATCTATATGTTTAGTGCGCGAGTGGTTTACAGGGTTTTTTGATAGATTTATTGCACTCGTCTTATCGCAATATATTGGTAATTTATTGATAACTTTGCCGAAATTCGCAAGTGTTTGTTGCATGTATATCACTTGTGCACATGCTAGAGCTGCTGAAATATATTCGGTTTCTCAAGTAGATAAGGAGACACAATTTTGCTTTTTGCTAAACCATGAAACTAAAGATTGTCCGATAAAGTGACACGTTCCGCTAGTACTCTTACGATATGTTTTACATCCACTAAAATCCGCGTCACTATATGAAACTAGTTCAAACGATGACCCCTTAGGGTAAAACAAACCGTAATCTCTAGTACTAGATAGATATCGTAAGATACGTTTAACAACTCTTTGATGAGATTCTTTTGGTTTTGCTTAAAATTGGACACAAAGACATACACTCATCATAATGTCGGATCGACTAGCCGTCAAATAAAGTAAGGAGCCAATCATACTACGATATAATTTTTCATCAAAATCTTTTCTATTACCATCTTTTTCCACGTGAACACTAGTACTCATCGGTGTTGGTTTGCTTGAAGTTTTATCCATTTCAAAACGACGTAATAGATCGTTACGATATTTTTCTTGATGAATAAAAATACCATTTTCAAGTTGTTTTATTCGTAAACCTAAAAAGAAATTTAATTCCCCCATGTGAGACATTTCAAATTCGTTTTTCATAATATTTGAAAATTGATTACAAAGATTTCTGTTAGTTGAACCAAAAATAATATCGTATACGTAAATTGGTACAACTAAAATGTCGTTATTTTTTCGTTTCATAAGTAAAGTCGTGTCGATTTTACCTAGTTGGAAACCAGATGTTATTAAATGATTTTTAAGACGTTCGTACCAGGCACGGGGAGCTTGCTTTAAAAGATATAAGGCTTCTTGTAATTTAAAAACATGATCGAGATATTTTTCGTGAACAAACAATAGAGGTTGTTCAACATATACATTTTCTTTAATAAAACCATTTAAAAAAGCACTTTCGACATCCATTTGAAATTATTTAAAATTTTGATGATTTGCAAAAGCATGTAATGTACGTATGACCTTGAGTCTTGCTATTGGAGCAAAAGTTTCATCATAGTCAATACCTTCTTCTTGATTGTAACATTGAACAACTAAACGTGCTTTATTTCTAACTATATTTCTATTTTCATCTACTTTGTTTTTAAATACCCATTTTGTTCCAGATTTTCTGGTCTTGGTAATAATTCCCAAACGTTATTACGTTCAAATTGATTTAATTATTCTTGCATAGCTATTATCCAAAAATTATCGTTTGAAGCTTCTTTATAATTTTCAGTTCAAAATTTGACACAAATGCTATATGACTTATTTGGTTAAGTTGATTTCTAGTTACTCTGGAGTTAAAATCTCGAATGTTATTATCTTTTGGATGATCTTTTAGAATTCAAGGAGATGACACTAAGGTATTATTTTGTGCATTTGTCTCATTATTATAAGAATTTGTTGTATTTGTTAATCGAATTATTTCTTCATCGTCATTAGTATGACGGTTAAGAAAATTTTCATCAAATGAAACATGTAAACTTTTTTCAATTGTCTTATTTCGTTTATTAAAAATTCTATATGCCTTGCTATAATCCGAATATCCAACAAAAATTCCTTCATCGGCCTTCGGGTCGAATTTTCCCAAATTATCTTTTGTATTTAGTATAAAAAAATTTGATCCGAAAGTTTTAAAGTATGATGCTTTAGGTTTTCTTCAAAAAAATATTTCAAAACAAGTATGTTTAATCATAGGTCGTATGTTACTCGATTCAAAACATAACAAGCCGTAGCAATAGCTGTTGAGTCAAGATTTTTATAGAGTTTTGATTTCTGACAAAGGGATGAGCTGTGATCGGCAAAAAGAGTCTCAAAAAGCTCCATATGTTAGAGGTTGATTATTTGGTATGTTAGCAATGTTATTTATGTTAAAATCTATCATCAAATAATCTTAATCTTATACCTTCGATCTTTGAACATATATATATATATATATATATATATATATATATATATATATATATAAGAGTGCACATTAATTGTGCAATCTGGGCTAAACCGGTCGACCGGTCAAAACATGGCAGTCGACCGTTTCTGCCCAGAATGCACAGTTAACGTGCACAAGTGTACATAACGTATATATATTCAAATTCCTTTCTACTGGTGCTTTTTAACCTGTCGACCGTTTTCAAACAGAAAACAACCTTTTGTATAGACACTTCCTTTTCTTCAACGGTTGCTTCTCTTTCTCTTCACCAATGATCATGACCTTTGTTTGTACCTTTTCACAAAGGGTTACAACTGTTTATTTCTTATATAAACATCATGAAATCATTATTCCAATTAACTAAATTTCTATTATTCCAATCTCTATTCTATTGATCTCAATCTTATACTTTCAAGCGCTCAAATTGCTCATATTCTATCATATATCGTTTTTGAATCTTGAAATTTATTTAACATTCTTTTGATTCAATACGATATCCACTTCCAAATCTTCATATATACAAATATTTTATTTGAGGATAAGATTATAGGAAGTTTGTACTACAAGTGACAAAATAGTGTTAGCAAGAACACATACCGTCAACAAACAATTATTTTCATTTGTTGAAGTCCTCAGTGTTGTAGGAGGCAAGTGTTGAAGTCCTCGTGTTGTAAGAGGCAAGTGTTGAAGTCCTCAGTGTATTAGAGGCGTGAAATCCCGTTCGTCTGCTCGGGTGTTGTAAACCTGTTCCTCCGGGTGAAGCGAGGTAGTTGGTAGTGAAAATCCAGATAGAAGTCTGGGACTGGACGTAGGACGGTGCTCCGAACCAGTATAAAAATCTCTGGTGTTCTTTTTCTATTTTACTGAATTTTCTATTATCTGTGATTAGTCATATTTTTGTGTGTTATTCATCATATTACACGATCCGTGTGTACTATATTAGCACGTGCACGATTTCATTTGGTATCAGAGCACGGTCATCATATAACCGTAACACAGTTATTTGGTATATTCTTGTAATATGGCAAATAACGCAAGTACTAGCACTCAAAACACCACTTACACGGAAGGTCAATCGACACAAAGACCTCCATTTTTCAATGGTCTTAACTATAGCTATTGGGCAACACGTATGTCATTCTTTATGCAATCAAACAGTTATGATGCCTGGAATGCTACTCAAAAAGAAATAGTGAATCTAACAACTGATTATTCAGAATGGACAGCGGCTGAGAAAACGGCAGCAGCCGTAAATGCAAAAGCAATAAATATGTTGTTTTGTGCATTAGACCAAAATGAATATAACCGTGTTAGTATCTGCACTATGCATATCAAATTTGGCAAACGCTGAAAACCAGTCATGAAGGTACTAACAAGGTTAAACAAGCCAAAATAGCCATGCTGAAAAGTCAATTTTAAAATTTCAAAATGAAACCAAATGAGACAATCAATGATATGTATTCACGTTTTCAAACTATCCACCAAGCACTTATTGGCTTAGGACAAAAGTATTCTGATTTTGATGTTGTTTCAACAGTCTTACATTCTCTGACTAGTGAATGGGAAGGAAAAGTATTAGCAATTGAAGAAGCTAATGACCTTTCCGTCATGAAGCCAGATGAATTGATAGGAAATCTAATGTCCTATGAAGCTAACTTGCATACTAGAAAGGAACAAAAAGAAGAAAAGAAGAACGTGGCATTCCATGCTGAAAAAGACGAAAATGAATCAGAATCTGAAGATGAAGATCTGGCATTCATAGCAAAAGGTTTCAAAAAATTCCTAAAACAGCGAAAAGCCAGTCGTTATAACAGAAAGAAATCTGGATCAAATAAACCAACTTCATCCGCTATAGAGTGCTTCAACTGTCACAAAAAGGGGCATATGCACAAGGATTGTCCGGAGCAAAAGAAGAAGTCAGAAAATGACAAATTAAAATATAAGAAGGACAAATCAAAGAAACGAGCATTCTCGGTAACATGGGATGATACAGACTCATCAGAAAGTGATGATGATACGAAAGATGAACAAGCAAATGTCTGTTTCATGGCAATAGAAGACGAGGTACAAATTCCTACATTTGATGAAGTACTTGATATTAATGCTGAATTGATAGTCAAATATAAAGACGTAAAACGACAACTAAAAGAAACCAAAGCAGATTTGAGTAGAGCAGAATTTGAACGAGATATGTTAAAAGACGAGAAGAAAATATTAGAAGAAGAACTTGAAAAACTTCAAGAAGCATCATCTAATGTTGACTCTCAATTATCTCTTTTAAGTCAAGAAATCGAAACTCAAAAAGAGAAAAATGATGCTCTCACTACTAAAAATCATGAGCTTAAGGCAAAAGTCAAAATTCTGGACCTAGAAAAGACTAGTTTACAAACTAAGTTAGATAACATTACTCAAAATGTTTCTAACTTTAACAAAGGACGAGAAAATTTGACAAAAATCATTGAAAGTTCACAATCTGTTTCAAATAAACAAGGTTTGGGATATAAGAAACAAGAAATCAAGAAACATCGTGATAATGAAAGGAAGAAGAAAGTACAAAAGATTGAAGTTAAGAAAAATCTTAGTTTATTATATTCCAAACCAAAACCAGTTGTGAAATTTCAGAAGAAAAATGTCAACACTATCAAAATATGGATTCCTAAAACAAACAACAATTTGATTGGAAACAAATATATTCAGAATTTCATGAATACTGTGCATCTTAATACAAATTATATATATAAAGGGGATACCGGACCTGTATGGGTTTGGACTACTAAGACCTAACTCTTAGGACCCCATGAAAAGTGGGTACCATGGACTTAATTTTATTTTTTGTAGGTCCCACTTAAGAAAAGAGGAAAGTGGATATTAGACAGTGGTTGCTCGAAGCACATGACTGGAGACAAGAGCTTATTGACAAATATTACATACTCAGATGGTGGCTCCGTCACATTTGGAGATAATTCAAAAGGCTATATCATCGGCAAAGGCGATGTAAGCAATTGCGGTACATCTAACTTACCTCTCATTACTAATGTCATGCTAGTTAGAAATTTGAAACACAATTTACTCAGTATTAGTCAGTTACGTGACAAGGGTTTTACAATTTCCTTTTCGAATAATAAGTGTAGTATTTTAGATAAAGATCATAATTTAGTTTTCGAAGGTTATAGAGACAGAAATATATATATTCTGAATATGAATATTAATCATAATTCAGATATGTGTCTTGTGGCTAATGATAATGATCCATGGTTATGGCACAAACGCTTCTGTCATATAAACTTCAGAACTATTGACAAGCTAGCCAAAAACGATCTAGTTAGAGGACTACCCAAAATAAGTTTTAAGGTTAACAACATCTGTGACGCATGTCAATTAGGAAAATTGACCAAATCATCTTTTAAATCAAAGAAAGTCATATCAACATTACAACCACTTGAGTTATTACATATGGATTTATTTGGACCTACTAGGGTTCAGTCAATAAATCACAGTCGATATGTGCTTGTAATTGTTGATGATTTCTCCCGTTACACATGGACAATTTTCTTAAAAAACAAAAGTGACACTTTCGATCATTTCAAATCTTTCGTCAAAATATTCAAAAATCAAAAGGGTTTAAAGTTAAAAATATAAGAAGTGATCATGGCGGAGAGTTTGAAAATAATGAATTTGAACATTTTTGTACAAGGAAAGGTATATGTCATAATTTTTCGTTTTCCAGAACTCCACAACAAAACGGAGTTGTAGAACGGAAGAACCGAACTTTACAAGAATGTGCAAGAACATTATTGAATGGAACCACCTTATCAAAACATTTCTGGGCAGAAGCCGTCGCAACTGCCTGTTATGTTTTAAATCGTGTGTCCATAAGACCTCTTACCAAGAATACTCCTTATGAATTATTTAACAAAAGAAAGCCTAAAATCTCATACTTCAAAGTTTTTGGTTCCAAGTGCTTTATTTTAAATACGAAAGACCAGCTTGGCAAATTCGATCCAAAAGCCGATGAAGGAATATTTGTCGGTTATTCGAAACGAAGCAAGGCCTATCGTATATTTAATAAACAAACCAAAACTATTGAAGAATCACTTCATGTCTCTTTCGATGAATTCTATCAGCATCCTCAAAATATATCAGATGATGATGAAACATTAGTCACTGATAATCCAATCATCACAAATGTTGATTCTGACTCGGAAATAATTATTGAGAATACTCCTCAAATATGTGAGTTACAATCACCACCAAGGATATTAAGAGACCATCCGGCCCAAAATATAATCGGTGAAGTAACATCACATGTCAGAACAAGGAGTCAACTCAACCAAATGGGCCATGTCGCTTTTCTCTCAAATATCGAACCTAATAATCCAAAAGAAGCTGCTACAGACGATTACTGGATCATTGCCATGTAGGAAGAATTAAATCAGTTCGAGCGCAATGATGTTTGGGAACTTGTTCCAAGACCAACTGATCAGTCATTTATTGGTACTAAATGGGTCTATAAAAATAAGGCTGACGAACAAGGAAATATCACCAAAAATAAAGCAAGATTAGTAGCACAAAGGTATAATCAGGAAGAAGGTATCGATTATGAAGAAACTTTTGCACCAGTTGCTCGACTAGAAGCTATTAGAATCCTATTATCTTTTGCTTGTCATCATAATTTCAAACTTTATCAGATGGATGTCAAAAGTGCTTTTCTCAATGGATTTATCAAAGAGAATGTATATGTCGAACCACCTCCTTTGTTCGTACATGAAAAATATCCTGACCATGTGTTCAAACTTAAGAAAGCTTTGTATGGTTTAAAACAAGCACCTCGTGCTTGGTATGAACGACTACGTAGCTATCTTATTAATTCAGGATTTCATATAGGCAAAGTCGATCAAACTTTGTTTATCAAACATTCTCAAAAGGATATTCTAGTTATCCAGATATATGTAGACGATATCATCTTTGGTTCAACAAACGATAAACTCTGCAAGGAATTTGCAAATATTATGACCAAAGAATTCGAAATGTCTCATATGGGAGAACTATCATATTTTCTTGGACTTCAGATCAAACAACTTCCGAATGGTATCTTTATTAATCAAGAAAAATACTGCGAAAATCTCATCAAACGCTTCGGATTAAATAACACATCTGGTAAACCTACTCCTATGAGTACAACTACACATCTTGAAAAAGATAAAAATGGTAAGAATGTTGACCAGAAACTATATCGAAGCATGATTGGTTCTCTTCTTTATCTTACAGCAAGTCGTCCAGATATAATGATGAGTATTTGTCTATGTGCACGCTTTCAAGCTGATCCAAAGGAATCACATCTACGAGCAGTGAAACGTATAATTCGCTATCTTAATAATACCAAAGATTTCGGTCTTTTTTATCCAAAAGAATGTCCACTTGAATTAGTATCATATAGTGATGCTAATTTTGGAGGCTCTCGAACGGATAGAAAGAGTACAAGTGGTACGTGCCATTTTATTGGAAAATCACTTGTCTCTTGGTTTAGTAAGAAACAAAATTGTGTTTCACTATCAACATGTGAAGCTGAATATATATCAGTGGCTCTCGCTTGTACTCAAGTAATATACATGTAACAAACACTTTAAGATTTTGATATTCATTTATCAAATTCTATTATATACTGTGATAACACAAGTGCTATAAATCTTTCTAAGAATCTAGTGAATCACTCCAGAACCAAACACATTGATATCCGTCATCATTTCCTTAGAGACAATATCGAAAAAGGAAATATATGTCTCGAATATGTCCAAACTGATAGTCAACCAGCGGACATTTTTACTAAGCCTCTACTTGAGTCTAGTTTCATTAAATTTCGTAGAGAACTCGGTTTAATTTCTAGAAAGGAACTTGATAAGTAATCACTAATGTTATATTCTTAAGTTCTTTTCAGATTATTTATTGCTATAATAGGAAATTGAATATGAGCTTCTAATTTTTTCTACGGCCAAGTTTTCATGACAATTCTCATCCACAAGGTTATATATATAGGAATTTTCCTATATAAGCTTGACAAAAAACTTTGTTCTTATCACTTCCTATCTGAGCCTAAAAGTTTATACATATAGTTCATTATGGCACATATTTGTGATGAGTGTGCTCAAAAGTCCCATATTTCGGTCACAAGTTCTAAGCCAGAAGAATATTCCTCTCCTGAAACTCTAAAACACAAATCAAAGTGTCATCACCAATGCATTCGTACTCCTGGCAATACGCCAACATCAAAACGTGCAAAGAAGGTATTATTTTGTTCACCCCGTACCAGAGAGAAGATCAATGAGATTCATCATTATCAAAAACATCAAATCGATCTTCAAAGACAGCTGCATTATGAGCAACAACTGACTTCGGAACGACTATCTCTTCTGGAAAGAATGGCATCATTCTTTTGTGGTTCAAACAAACATGGCGTATACGAGCCAATGCCTCATGCACCTTCATCTTCTAGAAGTCCAAATTCATGGGATAAAACTATGCTCAAAATGAAGGAGCAAAAGAAAAATGGTCGCCATGGAAACCACGCATTACCGATGTCAAAGAAGAGACTTCGAATCATAATTCCTCTACCTCTCATTAAATTTGTTTCAATATTATGATTGTATTCTCGTATTTGTTATATATATATATATATATATATATATATCATGTTTTGAATATACTCAATATTATATGGACCGTTAAACATTCAAAAATTCAAGCAAGAAGAAGGTAAAACCACTTACAGGAAAACCAGTCGACCGGTCAGAAACCACCAGTCGACCGTTTTTGCTTCTGTAAGAAAACGGTCGACCGATGATTTATGGGCGGTCGACCGGTTTTCGTGCTGTTTTGTTTTTCAAAAAGGCACATACGGTTATTTATTCACTCCATCTCTTCTTTAAACTCTCATAACTCCATCTCTTCATTTTTTTTAACAAACTCTCATAACCCTAGAACTAAAATCTTCTTCCAATCTCACCCAAATGGATCCTCCACAAAAGAAATTAAAGCAAGCTTCTACCTCCGAAACTCAACCAATCGATCTCTCTGTCAGGAAGTGGCTTGTAGATCCAATCGCAGTCAAAAGGTGGAATGAGATGAAAGATTTTACAATCTGCCCAGGTTCTTTTGTTAATTTCTCAGATTTCTCTAGTTATCGTATTCTTGGCTTCGCAAAGGATGCCAACATTAACAACCTAATTGACTTTGATCAAAACAATGTGGAAATTAACCATGTAATGATCAACTTATTCTATGCTAACCTGAATTTAGAGAAAAACAAGCCAGAGAATCCTAATTATTGTCTTTGGTCCGTTGTTTGTGGCAAAGAAGTATTTATCTCATGTGATAGGATGGGAACCGTTCTTGGTTCTTCGTTTATTGGTGAAAAATTCTCAAGTATTGCAATGTTCATGTCCGTAATCAAATTAGCCATCAATTTATTGAAGATGACAAGGATAGCACTAAGTCTATTGGTTTACGGCCTTCTGCAAGAATTCTTCATCATGCTCTTATGCACTCTCTATTACCAAGAATAGGAAATTCTGATGCTGTCTATAAAGAAAATTTTAAGGCATTATACTCAATCTATGGGGGTATTCGTATAAATTGGATTGGTATGATCTTTGATGAGATCTTGAAAGTAAATGATTGCTCTAGGCCACACTTGTTCTATAACGAGTATATTATGCGTCTCTTGCTTGACTGTGGCATTGATCCTCCCAAGTCTTCAATTTCCAAACCAAAAGTCATCAACAAAGCATCGATTAAAAGAATGAAGCTTCCCGCTCCATACTTTAATATTATGCCTTTTGAACAATGGAAAGAACAAGGACATAGAGAAGCTTCATCACGACCATCCCGCCCTAAACCTGAGGAAGTTAAATTTTTACGACCATCTTCCTCAACAAAAAATCTCTTGACACTATTGCTAGAAATCAATTCCTTCTTGAAGCTCGACTTAAGCGCATGAATACAAAAATGGATAAACGCTTTAACAAACTTAAGTCTTTCTTCGTTTCTATATGGGAAGCAATATCATGTGGTGGATCATCTTCATCAACGCAAGCTCCAGACCTTGGCAAGCGTCCAGCTCCTCCTACTTTTGCTTGGACATCTTCGGAGGAGGGTACAAGCTCGGGAACTAGTCGTGAACGTGGATATGGAAAATCTCAGCTTGTTGAAGAAGAAGGAGAAGAAGAAGAAGAGGGTGAGACGGAGTCAGATTAAAGTCTCTTTTAGTTTATTTTGCGTTCTTATGATTTTAGTATTTTCTTTAAAGACATTATCTGGCACTTGTACTAAATAGTGTCGTGTTTTAATTCGTACTAGACTTGTGTGTATTATCATCTTATGTGAATGTTACTCTTAATCTATGGTAGTAGTTTTATGTTGCTTATAATCTCATTTACATCCTCCATTTAACAACTCCTTTTCGTCGATGACAAAGGGGGAGAAAATTGTGCTAACAGTATATATGCAGGACACAATATCAGGAAGATATCTTATACAGATGGAGATTCATAACTATGTTGTCATCAATCAAAAAGGGGGAGAATGTTGAGTCAAGATTTTTTATAGAGTTTTGATTTCTGACAAAGGGATGAGCTGTGATCGACAAAAAGAGTCTCAAAAAGCTCCATATGTTAGAGGTTGATTATTTGGTATGTTAGCAATGTTATTTATGTTAAAATCTATCCTCAAATAATCTTATACCTTCAATCTTTGAATATATATATATATATATATATATATATATATATATATAAGAGTGCACATTAATTGTGCAATCTGGGCTAAACCGGTCGACCGGTCAAAACATGGCAGTCGGCCGTTTCTACCCAGAATGCATAGTTAACATGCACAAGTGTACATAACGTACATATATTCAAATTCCTTTCTACTGGTCCTTTTTAACCTGTCGACCATTTTCAAACAGAAAGCAACCTTTCGTATAGACACTTCCTTTTCTTCAACGGTTGCTTCTCTTTCTCTTCACCAATGATCATGACCTTTGTTTGTACCTTTTCACAAAGGGTTACAACTGTTTATTTCTTATATAAACATCATGAAATCATTATTCCAATTAACTAAATTTCTATTATTCTAATCTCTATTCTATTGATCTCAATCTTATACTTTTAAGCACTCAGATTGCTCATATTCTATCATATATCGTTTTTGAATCCTGAAATTTATTTAACATTCTTTTGATTCAATACGATATCCACTTCCAAATCTTCATATATACAAATATTCTATTTGAGGATAAGATTATAGGAAGTTTGTACTACAAGTGACAAAATAGTGTTAGCAAGAACACATACCGTCAACAAACAATTATTTTCATTTGTTGAAGTCCTCAGTGTTGTAAGAGGCAAGTGTTGAAGTCCTCGTGTTGTAAGAGGCAAGTGTTGAAGTCCTCAGTGTATTAGAGGCGTGAAATCCCGTTCGTCTGCTCGGGTGTTGTAAACCTGTTCCTCCGGGTGAAGCGAGGTAGTTGGTAGTGAAAATCCAAATAGAAGTCTGGGACTGGACGTAGGACGGTGCTCTGAACCAGTATAAAAATCTCTGGTGTGCTTTTTCTATTTTACTGAATTTTCTATTATCTGTGATTAGTCATACTTTTGTGTGTTATTCATCATATTACACGATCCGTGTGTACTATATTAGCACGTACACAATTTCAATAGCTTCTGTCCAAAAATATTTTGGTAGACCACTGCTATTTAATAGTGTTCGTGCACATTCTTGTAACGTATGATTTTTTTCTTTCTGCTACATCATTTTGTTGAGGTGTGCGGGGAAAAGAAAAATTATGATTTATGCCCTTTTTATTACAAAAATTGGTAAAAAGATCATTTTCGAATTCTCCAGCGTGATCACTTCGAATATTTTTAATTTTCAAATCCACTTGAGTTTTGATTCTTTTAGCAAAAATTTTAACCATTCCAAAGATGTCACTTTTATGTTTTAAAAATAAAGTCCATGTATATCTTGAAAATCAACTATTACGAAACCATATTTGTTGTGATTTATAGATCGCACTTGGGTTGGGCCAAATAAATCTAAATGTAATAATTCTAATGGTTGTTTTGTAGAAATATTATTTTTAGATTTTAAAGAGCTTTTCTTTAGTTTTCCAATTTGACAATCATTGCATAAATTTTCTACTTTGTAATTTATTTTAGGTAAACGTCTAACTAGCTCATATTTTGCTAATTTATTAATATATTTAAAATTAATATGACAAAATCGTTTATGCCATAACCATGGATCGTTATATTTGGTTGTTAAACATAAATTTGAATTTCGATTTCTATTCATATTTAAGACATAAATTGTTTTGTTTCTAAAACTCTCAAAGATAAGTTGTTTGTTATTGTCGAAAATATTACATCTATCTTTTTCAAAATTGATTTGAAAACCTTTATCACATAATTGATTAATACTAAGTAGGTTGTGTTTTAAATTTTCTACTAACAAAACATTTGTAATAATAGGAGAGTTAGAAATACCAGAGTTGATGAGATCTCCGATGCCAACGACGTATCCTTTTGAGTTATCTCCAAAAGTTACTGTTCCACCATCGATGTATGTTATATCTGATAACATTTTTGAGTTTCCGGTCTTATGCTTAGTGCATCCACTATCAAGTATCTGTTTCTCCTTATTTTTTATTTTGGGTACCTGCAAAATAAATGATTTAATTGGTACCCATATACTTTGTTAGGTCCCTAGATGTTAGAAGGAGCAGGTAGCCATACCCAAGAAGGTTTGGTACCTTTATGAACATAATTTTATTATAGACTATATTATCTAAAAAGTTATTAGTATGTTTTTATCTAATCAAATTATTATTTGTCTTAAAAATCCAAATTTATATTTTTGGTATTCGTACTAGACTTAGGTGGTTTTTTAGTCTTTTGATAGACATGACAATATTTCTTAATATTATTCCCTTTTTGTTTGTGAGTATTCTTAAATCCTATATCATTTCTGTTACCTGATGGTTTTGAAGTATTGATAAGATTTTTCAAATCTTGTTTCCCTTTATTAAATTTTGAAACATTATTTGTAATTTTATCTATTTTTTTTTAATTCTAAATTTTCAATGTTTCTATATTACTTTTCAAGTTGATATTTTCTTTTAACAATTTATCCTTTTCTATTTTAACTTTTCCAAAATCATGAGATATAGTCTCATTTTCAACTAAACTATTTTTAATTTTTTCTTGAGATAATTCTAGTTCCTCCTCTAAAATAATTTTTTCATCTTTTAACATCCCTATTTCAAGTTCCAGTCTATTTATTTTGGCTATGTGTTCTTTATTCAATTTTTTAATTTGTCTAAATTTATCGTCTAATTTCATGCTAAGTTCTAACAATTCATCATAGCTAAGCTCGGGACATACCTCATCAGTTTATGCCGTGAAACATACATTAGCTTGTTCTTCATCACTATCACTGTCACTATCTGATGATGATGAAGAATCCGAGTCACCTCATGTTACTTTAAAAGCTTTCTTCTTTTTAAAATTTTCAAATTTGTTCTTTTTTTATCATTGTTGAATTTGGGACAATCTTTCTTTATATGTCCAAATTGGTCACATTCATAGCATTTGATCGATGCTTGATTTGTAGAGCTTGATTTTCCTCCCTTTTTGAAATCTGGTCATTTTCTTAAATTTCTTGAATTTGTTGTAATTTTTGGCAATAAATACGATTTCTTCTTCGTCTAAGTCGGAGTCTTTATT
Source organism: Allium cepa (assembly GCA_030765085.1). Lineage (NCBI taxonomy): Eukaryota > Viridiplantae > Streptophyta > Magnoliopsida > Asparagales > Amaryllidaceae > Allium > Allium cepa. The sequence goes on along the minus strand of CM060941.1, from coordinate 581,782,618 downwards.
TACTGCTGGGAATGCTATGTTTTTCTTCTTTGAATTTTGTTCTTTTCTTGCCTGCAATTTAGCTTCATAGGACATTAAATTTCCTATCAATTCTTCAACTAAGAGTGTTAAGAGATCATTAACTTCTTCGATAACTAACACTTTTCTTTCCCACTTTGGAGTTAAAGAATTGAGTATTTTAGATATTAAGTCAAACTTTGTGAATTTGACTCCAAGTGCCATTAAATCGTGTTGAATGGTTTGGAATCTAGAGTACATGTCTACTATAGATTTATTTTGTTTCATTTCAAATGATGAAAATTAATTTTGTAAAATTGAAAATTTAGTTTGTTTAACTTTATTTGGGTCTTCGTGTGTAACTTGTAAGGTACGCCAATTATCATATGCAGTGTTACATAACATGACACGTGAAAATTCATTCTTATCTAATGAACAAAATAAAACATTCATAGCTTTGGCATTATTAGAAGCTGCGGTTTTTTATGCATCATTCCATGTGTTCATAGCAGTGTCAGGTGCTTCATATTTATTTTGAATGGCTGACCAAATTTCTAATCTAATAGCTTTCATAAAAATTCTCATACGTGTTGACCAATATGCATAGTTAGAACCATTAAAAAGTGGGGGTCGTGTTGTGGATTGACCTTCTTTAAAATACTTGCCATATTAAAGTGATTCAAAAATGTGTTACAGTACTTTGATCAAACCTTGCTCTTACACCAATTGAAAGTCTACAGGGTGGATCGTGTAGTGTATATGTAAGTATATGTGACAAAACATATGATGCAACTAAAACAATATTAATCTAAGTAAATATAGAATAAGCACACCAGGATTTTATACTGGTTCGTACCTCCCGTCCTATGTCCAGTCCCGAAGCTCCCCTTCGGAATTCGACTATCAAACACCCTCACTTCGGCCGGAGGAATAGGCTTGGTTACAATAAGTTTTTCTTATCAAACGTGTGTTCTATAACATGGATATTGACTAATTAGTACAAATGCTTCCAATATAGAGTATTGTCTGTGAAGAAATGAATGTATAGAAGAGTAAAATACAAGTATAGATTGCTAGAAATCAAGAATATATGATAGAGTATGTAATTAGAGAGCGTAAGTAAGTAAGGTAATTTGTTCTCTTGATTCTTGATGATATATGTAGTTGTAGAGAGGTTTCTTGAGTAGTTGCATCCATTAATGAGTGCTCTACAGTTGCTTCTGTTGATGATGAAGAGTTGCAGCGAAGAGAAGCGGAGATGGCTATTTGAATGTGGTAGTTGAAGTTCATATTTGAAATTCGAGTTTGAATTCAGACGTCTGGAATATGTTTCAGACGTCTGATACTATATATATTTTTGAATAAAGTAGTAGATCAGACGTCTGAGTGCAGTTGCCAGACGTCTGGTTCAGTCTATCTGTTGTTCCAGAGAACTGTTTCAAACGTCTGGCTTGTGCATCCAGACGTCTGATATTGTGCATATCAGTTTTTGTGCTCTTTTTCTTGTGCTTCTTTGATCCTATCGACTTGTAATCTCTTGTAGTGTTCTTTGAGCTTTGTCTTTGTCTTTCTAGTGATGTTGTTCTAGCAAGTACCTGTATATATAAATATATATGTATATTCGATTTCTGTTGTATAGTTGTTGTCATCGAAACCGTAGATTTGATATCCTAACAAGACGTTTTGTATAAAACCATGCTTAGATCGAGTGAGGTATTATATGAAACCACGTGGTATGATATCACTGACCGAAAATCTGCTTCAAGTGGCAAGTTTCCTCACTCGTCCTAAAACTGGTTCCTTATGTTTTCCCACTCGGTCCGAGATTGATTTATTAAAAAAATTACTTACTTTTACCTTGGTTTTCAGTCGATTCTCTCTTATAATGAGTATGATTTTATGTATTTTCACTCTTCTCATGAGCATGGATCTGCTCAAAATGATCGACACGCATAATTGTAAGTAATTTTGTCCAAATGAAAATTTATATTTAATTGGGGGTAAAAAGCAAAACCTTGGTGTTAATGGATCTTAATATAAAAATTTCAAATCAATGATAAGCGCAAGTGTTTCGACGTTAATTAATTTGTTAATTTTTGTTATTTTTACATTGAAATAAACAGTAAATCGTGGATCAAACAGTGTCCGGCCGGTTGTTTAACCATGGTGTCCAAGCGACCTCGGCGCTGCTTCCGCGCTAAATGTGGACTTTTGCATGATTAGAATATATAAGATTATACTTAAGTTTTCTCTCTATTTTCATCATTGGTTCATCTCATCAAACGACCATGTACTTATGATCGGTTTATCAGCCTATCTCAAATCAAATATAATGCTGGCTACAATGCTGCAAAGTTTTTTAAAAATGCGTCTCTTTTCTAAAATCCTCGTTAAGTCCATAACTACTTCTTCCTCTTCAGACCTAATCACGTATTTACTCAGCAAACCACTTACCGAATCTCAACTAATCCAAATCCATGCATGCATGATATACATCACAACAAGCTATCATGCACGCTCTTTCGCTCTTTCTCTTAAAAGACAATTCGTTTCACTTTTCCATAGCTTATCAAACAAGAACTCTGCTTTTGAAGCTCTTACCAGCTTCAGTGGCAGTAATGAGGTGTCAGACATTATTCTAGTTGAATTATGCAGATTCAAATTAGTAACTGAAGCTACCCATTTGATGTGTGTTATAAAAAAGTCACCTTCTGTTCAGGCATGTAACATTTTGCTCAAGAGTTTGCTGGGCATGGGTAGAGTTTATCTTGTATGGAAGTTGTTTGAGGAAATGCTTCAAAGAGGAGTTGGGCCTAATGTCTTTACATACAATATATTAATTAATACATGTCGATACGAAGGTGACATTAGAAAGGGCATTCGGTTGATGGAAGAAATGATTTTCAGAGGGATTGACCCGACTGTTCATACTTATACTATTTTAATTCATGGATTTTGCGAGAATGGAGAATTCAAGGCAGCAATGAATTTGCTTAAAGTAATGGTAGACGTAGGAGTTTACCCAAACTTATATACATATAATGCTTTGATTGATGGTTATTTTAATAAGTCTAATGTTATAGGTGCTTTCGCTTGCTATGGAAATATGATCGTGAGAGGAATAATTCCGAACGAGGTTAGCTTTGGTATTTTGATAGATGGATTATGTAAACAAGGAAAAATTAGTTATGCCAGGAGAATTTTTGACCATATGATTGCCTATAATGTGCTTCCTAATGTTAAAATTTACAACGGTTTGATTGATGGGTATTCTAAGCATTGTGGCATATATGAAGCATATAATCTATACAACGAGATGAAGAAGAAAGGTTTGCTTCCTGATTTAGTAACTTATGGAACAATCATCAAAGGAGTATGTGACGTAAAAGGAGTCGAAAAGGCTGTACATTTACTTTCAAACATGCGAAAAGCAATGATTCTTCCCAACGTCGTAATCTACAACATTATAATCGATGGCTATTGCAAAGAAGGAAATCCACACAAGGCAACGGAAATATGTAAGCAAATGAGCGAAGAAAGATTTGAACCAAATTTAATTACTTATTCCACATTGATTGATGGTTACTGCAAGAAAGATGATATGGAGAATGCGATTAGAGTATACAATGAAATGATAGCCAAAGGCTTCAAGCCTGATGTTGTAAGTTACACTACCCTTATAGATGGCTATTCTAGAAGCGGTTCCCTCGACAAAGTGATTAGTGTAGAAAAAGAGATGTTAGAAAATGGTATCAAACCATCTGTGGTAACTAATACATGTATAATTAACGCACTATGTAGAGAAGGGTTGACTGGTGATGCAGTCGAGTTACATGAGGAGAGAAGTGCATGTACTGATTTTGTGCCAAATGGAAAAACTTACATGACCCTGATATATGGTTTGTATGGAACTGGACAGTATGGTGAGGCTGGGAAGTTCTATAAGCGTATGAGAAAATCGTCTTTTGTGCCTGATGTGGTTACTTATTTGATTCTGATAAGAAGTCAGTGTGCGATGGATTATGTGTTGAATGCTATGATGATTCAAGCTGAAATGTTGAAAATTGGTGTAATGCCTGAGGAATGGTATAGATCATGTCCATTTGACTGGGTGAAGCTCATTGATGAATCCGTTAGGAAAAGATTGTTAAATTGTTAGAAAATTGAGGCAACTCTGAATCGGAAAGTCATTAGCATAGATTCTCTAGTAAGAAGTCTGTTTATTGATGCGAGCTTGTTTGAAGTGGAAATAAATGCAGTTCGAAAACAGTATGTGTTGCAACAGCAATACAGATGCCCAAAAAATAACAGTTTTCTTTACAGTTCTTTTATTTACTTGTACTCTGCTCAGTTTTTTTAATCCGGCCATCTGTATAACTTTATTAGATATTAATATTTTTTATGTACTTCAATTCACCATGATCTATTTTTTCACTCACCCCGAATCGTAACCAAAAAAAAAAAAAAAAAAAAATTCTGTTTTTGTCTAATAGATGATAGAAGATGAAGATTTAATGAATAATTCTAATTATGATGATCGCAAAGAGGTTGGTTTCCTTTTTATGTGTTAAAAGTTTATTTTTTTCAACAAATCAATCGTGGTACATTATTTAGAGTTTTTTTATTCTTCAACAAATCAATCAAACGCGACTACTTCAATCGCGATTTGAAAATCTAGGAATTCTCAAAAATAAAAATAAAAATAAAAACTGGAGAAGGAATGCTTACTCGATGATTGCATGTGTTGTTAAGAGGCGGCAATCTTCCGACTTACTGATAAACGACTTGACTTCTTCATTTTTTCTTCGATAGTGGCGTTCGTTAGGAAGAGGAAAATAAGCATTTTTGAGTTTTGAATGTCTACTTATGTGAAGAAAATAGTAGTTGGTGTTAGAAATAGGAAAATAAAATTGTTAAAGTGATCTTTAGTTTTGATGGTCAGTACAAAAAAAACTTAATGCTAATTGTAGCACACGTGAAGCATGGCATATAAGATTGTGTTGTGTTATATGAAGAGTTAATTTCAGTAGTTCATGATTCAAATTTCATAATCTATTAATCTACTAAAAAACAGTAAAGCACTAAAATTTCATACTCTCTTGTTAAATTTAGGAATTTTCTCTCATCTCTTAAATTCCTTCCATACGTTTAATTTTCAAATCATATTATTTATCATTATTACAATTATTCTATTAGTTCTCTCTTTTATCATTTCACATTTAAATACTGTTGGAATTTTAAGTTAATTGAGTTAAAATTAATAATTGATGGCAATAAAGTTCGTAATGAATGACGTTGTAATATTTTTATGAGCTATTACTGTTGAGTCATTGTAAAAATTAATGGTAGTAAATTCATAATGAATGATAATAATTTAAGATCTGTTAACGATTACTTATTTCAGTAACGCACACAAGTTTCATTCTCCTTATTTAAATGATAGACAGGCAGAAGGAAAAAAACAAGCAACAAATAATTTTTTTTCCTTCTTCTTCTCCTTCTGTCATTTCTCTCTCAATGGAATTCTTTCGAGCAATTAAATTAGAAAGTGTTGAATGTAAAACGATTTGCTGTTGGACAAATCGATCAAATTTTATAGATTGTTTTATCTTAGAGACGGAGCAGCTGATAGTTAGCCTTGCACCTTGGGGTTAAGCCACGAGTAATCTTAAAAAAAGTGACGAAGTACGCGACTTAGTCATTAACAGCAGTCGGCTCCTACAGTTTAAAACAATTTCACCCGCTGCAAATGGCCGAGACCGACGATTTTACTAAAATAGTACTGCCAAACACCAATAGGCCTTCAGATTCGAGGGGCTGCAGTTTAAAAGATGGAGGCAGAAGATGCAGTTTTTCTTGACAATGAAAAAGGCGGTCTATGTTCTGACCACTGATAAACCGCTACTATATAATCCACCCACCGAAGCAGAGAGCAAGGAGCAACAATCCTGAATCGAGCATGACTACATGTGTAAAAACATCATTTTGAATGGCATCGGTGATGACCTATATGACTACTACAACGCAGAGGTCAAATCATCTAAGGAGAACTGGGAGGCGCTGTAGAAGAAGTAGGACATGGAGGAAGCCGGAGCAAAGAAATATACAGTCGGCCTCTACTTCAAATATCAGATGTCCAATGACAAGTAAGCAGAGACGCATTATCGTGAGCTTCAGAAAATAGCTCATGAGATCGTCTCCGAAGGTATGACTATTGACGAACAGTTTCAAGTTGTAATACTTATTGATAAATTGCCTCTTAGTTGGAAAGAGTTAAAAAAATAAGCTTAGGCATAAACTAAATAATTTTCACTTGAAAGTTTGATTAGTAGCCTCCGAATTGAGGAATCCCAAAAAACAGGATATGAAAGAAGAAGTGCTTGCTGTTTCCAACAACACTAAAAAGGCTGCGGTTATGAAACCGAATCTCAAAAGCTTTAAGAATTAGAACCGTAAGTCTAATCAGAACCGCAATAAGAATGGGAATCTTCAATGGAACCATACCTCTCCACAGCAACAACCACCCTCAAAGAATGATTCTAGTCAGTTTATTGGTTATAACCGTATAAAACCAAGTCATATGGCATTAAAGTGCCAGAACGAGTCTCATCTTGCTCCTCGACAAATTCGACCGAAGAGCAGCTGCTAACCGCTATGATTGCAGAGATCAACGTTATAAGGGATCAGAAGGATGGTGAGTATATATTGCAGCTACACGCCATGTTTATTATGGTCGTGCTATGTTCAAAACATACACGGATGTCGAGGACAAGAAAGTGCTGTTGGGAGACTATCACATCGCTACTGTTGTTGGGATTGGAAGCATTGAGCTAAAGTTTACCTCTGGAAAAACAGTCATATTGAAGGACATGATGCACACTATAGAGATGAGAAAGAACTTAATTTTGGGTTATCTTCTTAATAAGGCCGGCTTTACTCAAACTATATGGGCTGATTTGTACACCACCACCATGGTATGTCTATGGGTTATGCTACTGAAGGCATGTTTAAGTTGAATGTCGAAAGTAATAAAGTATGTCCTGCTTATATGCTGTGTTCATTTAATATATGACATGCTAGACTCTATCACGTTAACAAACATATAATAAAGAATATGAGTAGCTTAGGATTAATTTCTAATATTTCTTTAAAAGAATTTTGAAATTGTGATTTTTGTAGTCCGGCCAAAATTACAAAAGCTCCATATAAATATGTAATTAGAGAACCTGAAACTTTAGAGTTGATTCATTCTGATATATGTGGAGTAGATGGAACTTTGACTAGAATTGGACATTGCTATTTATCGCATTTATTGATGACTATTCTGATTTTACTTATATGTACCTATTGAAAAATATAAGTGAGGCGTTTGAAATGTTTAAATCTTTAATAATCGAAACTGAAAATCAATTTAGTAAGACAATTAAAAGATTACGTGGTGATAGAGGCTTTGTATATGAATTCAGTATGTTTATTGAATTTTATAATTCAGAAGGTATAATACATGAACGAACTTCAGCTTATTCACCTGAAATGAATGGTACAACTGAAAGAAAAAATAGGACTTTAATCAAATTAGTTGTAGCTATTTTCTTAATTCAGACGTAGCATCACATTGGTAGGGGAAAATCTTGTTATTGTTTGTTATGTGTTGAATATAATTCTTAAATCTAAAAGCAAAGCTTCTCCCTATGAGATTCTGAAAAATCATAGACTAAACATGTCATATTTTGGAACTTGGGGTTGTTTAGCATATGTTCGTGTACCTAGCCCTAAAAGAATTAAATTAGCAATTAGTAGAGCACACGAATGTGTATTTATTGGCCATGCTATTAATAACAAAACATATAGAATTTATGACCTGAACGTACATATTATAATAGAATCTAATGATGCTGATTTTTATGAACTGAAATTTTCTTTTAAATTATTAGTGGGGGTAGATCTAGTAATAGTATTTTCATAAGGAATGAACAAAATGACTCTTTTGAGAATGAACCTAGGAGAAGTAAAAGAGCTAGAATTGCAAAAGGTTATGGTTTAGATTTTTGTGCTTACACTTTAGAGGAGGACTCCTTAAACCTTCAAGAAGCCTTATCTGCATTAGGTGACGATTTTTGGCAAGAGACTATAAATGATTAGATGGATTCTCTTGAGTCCAATAAGACTTGGCACTTAGATGAATTTTTTACCTTTTCACCTGTAAGTAGAATTACATTTATTCGATTACTAATCTCACTTACTTCTATTCATGATTTGATAATACACAAAATTGATGTTAAAACTGCATTTTTAAATGGAGAATTAAAAGAGAAAATTTATATAGACCAACCTGAAGTTTTGTAAAATACGGACAAGAACATAAGATTTGCAAGTTAGAGAAATCTTTATATGGTCTAAAACAAACACCTAAACAATGACATGAAAAAATTAACAACTTGATTATTTCACATTGTTCCAAAGTTAATGAGAGTGACAAACGTATTTATTATAAATATGAGAACGACATTTGCTTTATTACATATTTGTATATAGATGATCCACTTATTTTTTGTTTTAATATTCATGTTATTAATATGGTTAAATCTCTTTTAAGTGTCAACTTTGATATGAAAGATCTAGGAGAAGTGAGTGTAATCCTTGGTATTAAGATTACCCGGTCTAATAAAGAAATTTCCTTAAATCAATCTCATTATATCGAGAAGGTACTAAAGAAATACAATTACTTTTACTGTAAACCTGCTTGTCCACCGTATGATGCAAGTGTAAAACTTTTAAGAACACCGGTGAAGGTGTAAGATAGTCTCACTATGCGAGCATCATTGGTAGCCTTCGGTATGCCATTGGTTATACTAAACCCGACATAGCATATATCATGGGATTATTATGCAGGTTTACTAGTATACATAGTATTGAGCATTGACATGCTATTGAAAGGGTTGTGAGATGCCTAAAATGAACCAAGAACTTTGGATTGCATTATGGGAAGTTTTCAGCTGTGCTTGAAGGATACATTAATGTAGACTGGAATAATTTATCCGATGATTCTAAAGCAACCAGCGGCTATATTTTAGCATAGATGGTAGGGTTGTTTCTTGGAAATCTAAGAAACTGACAATTTTGGCTCAGTCCACTATGGAGTCTGAGATGATAGTACCAGCAACAGCTAGTGAAGAAGCGGATTACTTAAGAAATATGCTAGTTGAGATTCCTTTATGGGAAAAACCGATGCCAGCTACGTTGATCCATTGCCATAGTACCGTGGCTATTTCAAAAGTTCAGAACTGTTATTATAATGGTAAGAGACGATAGATACATAGTAAGCACAACACTGTAAAGAGAGTTACTCTGTTTAGGTGTTGTTAGAGTAGATCATATTCGCACTGATGAAAATTTGGCAGATCTTTTGACGAAAGGATTGGTCAGAGAGAAAGTCCATAAAATATCCAAAAAGATGGGACTATTGCCCTTAGACATCAACAATGGTAACCCAACCTATATAACTGGAGATCCCAAGGACTAGATTCAATAGGTAAACAACAAGTTGTGAAGTGATAAGAGATGAACATGTTGTATTATAAAATGTTTAGAAGCATGCATTCCTATAGTGATTAGAGGATGAGATAATAGAAACTCTTAATGAGATCCATACTCTATGTGGAATGGGGTACCTAGCTATAGGAGTACTCCTGATAGACCCATCTTTGTGAATGTGGGAATAAGGCCGTTTCCAATGAAAACTTTGGTGGAGAAAGTTTTCTAGAGCGTTCACTAATAGGGATAGACGTGCATGACCATTAATGCACGGGCTAGTTAAAAGCACTTTAGAAAGGTGTTATGTGGTTTGATGTTAGAGATAGAGTTCAAGACTACATGTCACTCTAGTACATTCTGAATCTTACACACTATGCAAATGTTCAAATTGAAAGATACCTTGGTTTATGAATATTTTCAGAAATAGCTTGGAAATATATTTTTTAATAATTCAAGTGAGGTTTTATTAGAATTTTAAGTGGATTAATTTATAAAAAATAATGGTAATAAAATTTGCAATGAATGACATTGTATAACGATAATATATTTATCATCTATTATTGTTGAGTCGTTGCAAAAATTAACGGTGATAAAAATTGGTAATGAATGACAATAATTTTATATACATTAACAATCCTTCATTTCAGTAACGCGTGCAATTTTTTTTGTCTGTTTAAATGATGATAGATAAATGGAAGGGAAAAAGACGAGGCAACACATAGTTTTCTCTCTTCTTCTTCTCCCTCGGCCATTTCTCTCTCTGTAGAATTCTACAAAGCAATTAAATTAGAAAGTGCTAAATTAAAAATGAATTACTATCATGCAAACGACAAATCGACCAAATTTTAGAGGTTATTTTATCATGGGGCTGGAGAGGTTGATAGCTGTTTGCGCAAAAAAATGGGCAAACACCTCCAAGTCATGTGATTTAGTTGATTATATGTTATTCTTAATGATTCAGATGAGTTATGTAAATGTGAAAAAAGCAAGGGCTGAAATGTAAAAGACACACAGATTTATAGTGGTTCGGCCAGAACGTACCTACGTCCACTTTATATGTTATTATCTTCTTTGTTTCAGATTACAAGTACAATGCTTTGTGTACAAGTATATGAAAGTAGTTTGAAAGTTCCTTCCGTGCTTGAGCTCTCAAACTTGTCCGCCATTGTTGTACCCCTGCCCCTCTATTTATAGAGTGAGGTTGGGGGCAGGGGTCTTGGATGTATATAGCTGCTGGTGGGCCTGGGCTGGAGCAATCTGGCCTGGCAGCGTTCCGGTTCGGCGAGGCTTCATTCGGTCTTGAATGGGTGGTGTTGGACCGGTGATGGAGTGGGATGGAGGTCCATTCGGCATTGAGGTAGGTGGTTGGTCCGGTAGTGGAGTGGGATGGATGTCCATTCGGCGTTGAGGTAGGTGGTTGGCCCGGTAGTGGCCTTGGTCCGGTGGTGACCTTGGTTCGGTTGTAGAGGGCTAAGGCATGTTGGTTCGGTAATGGCCTTGGTCCGGTGGTGACCTTGGTTCGGCACGCATGGGAGAGGCCGAATGGAGCTTGGAGAAGGCTGGTCTTATGCCGAATGAGAATGCCGGATGGTCTTCCATGCTTGCACCGAGCCTTGTGTTTTCCGAATGAAGCGGGGGTTGCGAGCCCGGGTAAAACTGTGACTTCTTGGTCTCGAGATCTTCTGGGTGAGAATTCGTCCAACATTTGCCCCCCAAAGCGGGGCACGTGCTCGCATGTGTCGCGCTTTGTTTCCCTATTGTAGGAAGGCTTGTTTTGCAATGCCTTGGGCTGGACGTTCATATCCTGTTGGTGTCCTGCAAAGGAACTTATAGTTTTAGTGTGATTTCAAATGACGATCGTTCAGGATCGAAATATTTGAGATGAAGTGAATCGTGCCGTTCGGGCGAGAGAGTGTCCCCCGAGGAGGCTTAGCATTATCGATGCCAGGTTCACGTTAGAGTGGATCCCTGGATCGTTTGTGAAGGTGGTTTATCGCCAGCTCAGAGCATGCCTAAGGATTGTTCGCGACCCCGTACATGTGTAAGTAGCTTAGCCATTTCATAATCATCAGAATCAAATATCCGTTTAACCTATGAGTTTAAGAAGGGATGTCAAAGTGTAAATTCCCACGAGGATAGGGTTAATGGCCATTCAGAGCATGCCTATGGACCGTTCGTGGTTGCATACACGTGTAAATGATTAACCCGTGTTAGTGGGAGATTTACTACTTGTTCACCGTTATCGTGTTCTCCATTTTATTAGTAGGTCCTAGAATTCGGTACTTATCTGAGTGAGGCGCCTTGCGTGCCCCCTGTTTTTGGTTCTTGTTGGTAGAGGGAGTTTTGTTCGGCCTTTGATTGGTCCGGTATGTTCTCATTCGGCTTCTGGTTGGTCCGGTATATGAGTGTTGGTCTGGTATTCTGGTCCGGTGGGCCGAACCAGTTGGTTCGGCAATCCCGAGTTCGCCTATATATAGAGGCTACACCCACCTTAGTTTCTTCTTACCGAACCAGAGATAGCCGATCCAACCTTCTGCCAAGCCTATACCGAATCACTTCGTGCCGAACCAGGTATATGTTTTTCTGTCGAATGATTTTTATTACCGAATGGAATTATGCCGAATGCACGCGAGGTGTCTTAGTTTGCCGAATGAGCTTAAGGCCTTAGTGCCGAATGACACGTATACCGGATGAACTCTTAGTGCCGAATGAACTTATTATCTCCCTGCCGAATGAATTCACTTGCACTGCCGAATGAACTTGATATTTTAGCAGAATTCCGGACTTATGCATTCTTTTTTGCTTACATCTCTGTATTCTTTGTTCTAACAACCTGTCTTTTCACTTTTGTGTATGCAGATAAATGTCTCGCAAGGCGGAAACACGATCAGACAGACGGAAATCCAAGGATGGAGGAGAGTCTTCTTCCGTGCCCCCAGCCCAACCAGGATCCGGGCAACATCGACCCGTTCCGAGGTCGTTAGTGGACGGGTACGGCCCCCAGGAACTTCTGGTTTCCCCTCCCGATTGCTTTCCTAGCTCCCTAAAAGAGGAGCAACTTGATATTATATCCCGCTCCTTCGGGATAGACAGGGCTCGCATGCTGTTGCCGGGAGATGGAGTGATGCCGTATAATCCCCCCGAAGGCTACTTTGCTTACAGAAGATATCATTGCATGTGTGGTGCTATCCCTCCTATCAATGCCTGGATAGTTAGTTTTACCACATACTTGAAGGTGGCTCCATTCCAGCTCCAGCCGAACTCTTATGCCATTCTGGTGAGCCTTTTCGTTATCTTCCAGAGGAGGTACGGGCGCCCTCCTTCTAACCGGGAAATTCGATATTTATATAACCTGAGAGGCTATAAGAAGGGGTCTCCGTGTATTAGTCTAGAGGCGGCCGTGCCCTTCAAACCGGTCTTGGACTTATATTCAAAGTTTGCTATGTTCAAGAAAGAATGGTTTTTTATCAAGGACGATTCTGTCTCTTTCCGCCTTTTCACTTTCGGCTGTAAGATGAATTTCATTTATATTTTCCATGTTCTAACTGTAGTGCTTCTTCTGACACGCTTCTGTTTCTTTCTAGCGACAGGTGGAATTGCAGTCGTGGAAGATGATTCTTTGACGCGGATGGCTGCTGAAATAAAGGCCATTCCGGCACGGGACAGGTCGGCTTCTTTCCTGATCAGGAATGCTACCCTCCTGGAGTACAACTTGATCCTGCCGCACCAGTCCGTGGTTAAGCAGAGCGACACGGTTGAGGAGAAGGCCGCTAAAGCTAAGGAGGGGGCCACGGTGAAGAGTGGCAAGAGGAAGCCCTTTGCACAACACCAAGTCGTGGGAGGTAAGAAGTTTAAGGAGTCTGATGGCCCCTCTCCTAATACTCGCCCGATCATCCTGGAGGAGGAAGGTGTGGAAGAGGGCGAAGGAGGCGATATGGGGGGAGAGTCAGGAGGCGGAGGAGATGGCGATGGAGATGGTGATGGTGATGCTGGTGCCTTAACTTTTGGGCAAGACCCTGAACTGGATGAGGCTCTCCGTCAGGCCTTCGGCGAATCAGAGGAAGAATCAGAAGCGGAAAAGGCAAAGGAGGCGGACAAGGCTGTGGCTGGTGCCGATCCATCTCCTAAAGGCTCCTCAGCTAGGGTAACTTCGGCGGTGCAAGGTGAACTTTTGACTTCCGCCGATTCCATTTTCGATAAGGACTTAGGAATATTTTATGGTTCACTTCCGTCCTGGAATGAGATTCAGGACTTATTGCAGTATCCCACTCCTCCGCAGGGTTTGTATAATAGACGTGCCTTCTCACTTTTCTTTCTTTTTAACTTAACATGTTTCTTGAATAGTGGATCATTGTATGTTCGTAACACTTGGTTTTTATTCCAGGAGCAGGTAAGGCGGCCAAGTCATCAGATATCCGGCACCGCCTTGAACAGTATAAGCTACTCAAAGCTTCTGCCAAACCAAAGCCTCCGACTGTCCGTCCTGGGGATGTAGTTAGATATCGCCCCCTACTTGGAGTTATTGAGGAAGATATGCAAAAGAGGAAGAGGAGGCGTTCCTTGTTTGATTCACCACCTGGTCCTCAGCCTCCTACTCAGCCTTCCTGAGATAACACGGAGGAGACCACGGAGTTTGTCCCCTCTCCGCAACCTTCCGAGAATCCTACTGTTATCCACGTAAAACGTCCCGACGTGCCTCGCAATCTCTTTGCCGGCCACCCGGATTTGGACCCAAGCTCTCAGGATATTTTATTTGGCGAGGCCACGGGAGAGCATCTTCTCCCCCGCAATCCCATGGTTCGGGTTTTTGATGAGGCTAAGTCCCTAGATCTGGATCTGCTCACTACTCGGATAGCTTCTATGGGGGACGAAGCCAAGGCCAACATCGACCGGGTCGCGGAGGAGGTCAAGAAGTTAATGGAACATCACGCCCTATTGGCCAAGGCCGGGGAAGAGATAGGGAGTGCCAATATAAGGTTGCGGTTAGTGGTTGCTGATCAGGCCAAACAACTTGACGACCAGGCTATTCAGATTTCGCAGCATGAAGCCGACTCCCAACGACTGAAGAAGGCCATGGAAGAGGCTAGCAGAGCTGAGTTGCGTAAAATGGAGGCCGCTTGCAAGAAACGCATTGACATGGCCATTACCACGGTTGATGAGGTTAGGAGGGCGGATCTCGAGCAGGTTGAAGAGATATCTGGGAGGCTTGAGGCCGCGGAGATGGCTCAAGTCAAGCTAAAGGAGGAGATGAGGAGGTCTCTCCAGGCTGACTGCTTGAGATACCGATCAGAGAGGGATGTCGCTGCCGCCAAGTTGCAGGCTTCCGAGGCCCGGGTGAGGGAGTTCGAGGAGAATGAGGGGATGATGGACGAGATGCTGCAAGACATGTACTTCCGCACTTGGAAGGAGGGCAGCTTGTCTTGGATGGATGACTATCCCCGGGTCATGGCCAAGATATATCTTCGGGCTTTAGAGGAGGCCAGGGTCAATGTGGGTAAGGAAGGTGGAGTGGCTTTTAGCCTGGATGTGGTCACTGCTCAGTTCTCGAAAGAGGAGCAAGCGGCGGTGAAGGAGGGGATGCGGTTTCTTGCTGCGGAGGAAGCGGGTGTGCAACTGGAGGATGAGGATCAAGCGGCGGACGCTGGTGAGTTATTCTTCTCTTTTCCTTTTCTTTCTGGGTTTCCATAACTTGATCGTTTATCGTTTGTTTAATGAATTCCTCTTCTGAATTGGACAGGTGGAACTTCCGATCAACATGCTGGGGTTCCGGCCCTGCGGCCAAGTAGGCTTGGGAAGTCGGTGATGGAGTGTGGACGCAGCTGGTTACTTGTCCGGATTCGTCCGCTTTTTATTTCTTTTTACTGTTGTTTACGTTAGTCCAAAACATTGATGTGACTGTAATAATATTATTTGCAGAGAATAACTTTGTGTGATTTTATAATATAAGCTGATTTTGTTATGTTTAAATGTTGTTGTCATTTTGATGTGCTGCGTGAGAAGTATAACTATGTATATGCCTGTGATTTTAGTTGTGTTTGATGTTAAGCCTTTGCTTGAAATATAATTTCATGTTTTGCAATGTTAGTGTGACATATGAATAAGCTATAGTTATGTATTTATGTACAAGAGAAGAGAGTACCGCCCTTCATGTTTTATTTGCAGGCGGTAGTTTTGAGCGTCTTGTGTAACTGATCATGAATATATCTGAGTACCTTGCCACCCAATACGCAGGCTTAGATTCTCATGAGTGAATGCTCCCTATTTGGTTTCCTGTACTTTAGAGTTTGTTATACAGGATAGGAGAAAAGCATTTAAATGAAATGGAAATATAGAAAAAGTAAAACTTCCAGTCACGGAAGGCCGTCGATGTGCTTAAGTTCGTGGCAAACGGGTTTTGTAACGACCCGTTAAATTTATGGTATTTAATAAGTTAAATTAATATAATTTCTAATTTGTTTAAGAATAAATGTAGAGATTTGGTATAGTAGTTGAAAATTTAGTGTAACTATAAAATTTTATGACAATAGATGTGGATAATGTAAATTGTCACAACTTGATCTAAAGCAAAATTTTAAGAAACAAATAAATGTTGAATCTGTGAATGTTAGTTAACTTGAATGGTATTCATTAGTATAAAGGTGCAATTAGTATAGATAGTAATATTTAATGTCTGTAGTGAAAAGGAAAAGGGTCTAATAGAAACATAAAATTTATTTTATGTAAACAAAAGTATAGTTTTGAACAAATTTATGAAAATTAATAGAAACAGTGTTTGTAATTAGTTTGGTTATTTTATATTGAAAGATAGAGATGTGTAAATTCGTTAATGAATTTAAAATGGGAAGGAATGGTAAAAATGAAGAATATATAATAATAAGCATTTGACTCAATTATGGGAATTAAATTATAATAAATGGTCATTTAATAATTTAACGTTCTGTGAGTAATAATTGGGTGGAATCAGTACAAAATTTGGAAATGCATAAACCTCAATAAACATTCTAACTTAATACAATTATGCAAATGTAGGAATTAGTTATAAGCGTATAATTTTGAGTATGATAACTATTAGTATAAAATACCTTTATATTTGAAACACATTGTAAGGCATAATTAATTGAGTTGGGAAATTGAGAATGATTTCAAGGTATATGAACATTGTGCTACTTAAATTAGAATTAACGCAGTAGCTAAATTTGTGAAATCTAAACTTATGGGACATAGTGTGTAAGATCTTTACTGATAAAAATTTACTTTACATGTAGTGTAAATTCCTAATACAATGAGACTATGGGTTATAGTAAAGTTTTAAAACAAGATTTTATCTATGAGAGTAAAGGAATGAAGGTAATTGGATTTTTGCAATTAAGGAAATTTAAACGTTTATTATTAAGTTAAGTGAGATTTAAGTTGAGTTTGAAAATATTTATGTATGTTAAATTCATGCATTCGGCTATAACGGATTTAATAATAAAAAGATGAAATGGTGAAATCAAGTGGATATAAAGGTGTCAATTTTACATTGAATTTCATATTCACCATAAAAAGTTAATTGACAACAAGAAGTTAATATAGGAATCAAACCTTATTTATTTATTTGGATTTGTTGCAATAGTTAAGTCCATAAATTAAAGTTAAAGCTAATTCAAATTTAGTTGGACCATGGTTGATACAACTTTAGAAAGCAAGATTTTATTTATAATTTGAATATTAAATCCAACAAATGGTATTTAATACATATAAAATGGAATTAAACGTAAATTATTACGTTATTGAATTTAGATTGGAATTTGTAAACTATTGAATGAATTTAATGGATTTATCAAACTGATAGTATTGAATTCATTAAGATTTGAATAAAAAAAATAGTTAAGAGAAAGGAGGGAATGATATTTGAAAACATTGCAATAGAGTTTAATTAAGGATTTGACTTAAATAAATTAAGGCGAATAAATGGAGATAAAGTTATTAATATTTTGGAATATAACTTATGGTAAAAAGTTTATTTGAAATCAAAGGAGTTGGAATGGAAATCAAAAATATTTATCTAATTGGATTTAAGACGAGAATATAAGAGTATAGGAATTAATAATTGAGTTTAAGAATAAAGATTTTAATTTCCAAATAATAAGAAAGTGCGGATATTAACGCTGCAAATTAATATATTTATAAATTTTAATTCATAATCCAAGCTTGTTAAATCAATTGGAATTGATTGAATTATCTAAGAAATGAAATTTGGCCAATATTAGAAGTTGAAAATATAAAATTGGATTTTATGATTTATTTAATTGATTTAATAAACATTAAAAATAGCCATTTTGTCACGGACTCGGATTTCGACGAAACAAGTTTCATCGGATCCGTATCGGTGAATTATTATAGGGTTTCAATTTTCGTATCGATCGGACTTGTCGTTTGATCGTACGGACGCGAAACGCCTTGAAATCAATTTTATTAAAATCAATTTGAAATCAATTTGGAAATCTTGTTTTCAGCATAACTTCTTCATACGATCGAATTTGGTCGTGAAACTTTTTCCATCGCGTTCAGAATATTTTAAAACACCTATTTGGATATATAGTTTTAACAAATTCGGTTCCGGAGGCATAGCGGGCTTTTTGGGCCATATTTTATTCCGTACGTTCGCGTATCCAGTCTAGCTACCCTACCTCTAGCCTATCTATAAGTATACCATGATAAACCCTAGACTCCTTTCTATTGTCATTGTCTGTACGTACATATTTCTTCATCTCCTCTTTCTCCTTAATGGTTGCAAAATCCAGATCTGCTTCAATCCAAAATTCAGTGAAAATTCAAACACCTCATAAAATTCTCAAAAAAATATATGTTGAAGTATTCGATACGCATAATCTCATGGTGTAATTCGTTTTTCAATTGGAGCTGTCGTTCATCCAGAATAAATTCAAACAGCCCCAAAACCGTTCATCATCGTCGCACAAAACTTCGTCAGATCGTCAAACGGTTTCTGGGTATTGTAGAGTGGACGATGGGGAGTGCATCAGTGTTGTTCGTTCTGCGATTTGATGGTTGGATGTGGCGTGATTTTTGATTTAGGGTTGTAAATCACTGGCGGCGGCTGTCATCGAGGGGCGTTCGCACCTGGTGGGTTGGGTGCGGCTCGGCGGTGGCTTCGAGATGGTGGTGGACGGCAGCGTGATGGTGGCAGGTGGCGTTGTCTATGTGTGGTCAAAGTCTCGGTCAGAGGCATTTTTCTTTTGGGTTCCAGCGTTTTCTGCGTGCGTGCTCCTGTAGCAGTTGAGGCGCGTGAGTGAGTTTTCAAGGCTGACGTGGAAAGTTAGTAAGTGATGAATGTGTGCCATTTGCTTATTTTTAATTTCGAATTCAATCACCATTTTTTGCCACAACTTTTTCATACGAATTCGGATTCACACGATTTTTTTTGCGTTAGGATCGAAATTTAATTCCGGATCTGATGACGCTGGTTTGGACGAATTCTGAGACGGGCGAATTTTTGGGTTTAAATCGAATTTAAATTCGATTTAAATTCAAAAGGTGAGTGTTTTAACCCACTCACAATTACTAGAAGCTTTTATGTTTGTTAAATAAATTTTAGAAATGAATAGAAATTTATTATGAGCATTTGGCATGTTATTTCATTCATATCTGTTGGATTGCATTTTATTAAGTTTAACTGTTAATTTAATTGATTTATTGCGTATTAATTGACTGTTAGAAATTTTGTTTGCATATGGACTGCTATCAATAGTTATGTAAATTATTACTGAATAAACTGTTAGATGAATAGTTGATAAATTTAATTTGAACAAACTGACAGTTATCACCTGTTGTATATGTTCATATATATATGTTGTTATTGATTGAGATTGGTTGATGGTTGCGATTGGATGATGGATGTCGTTGATGAATGAATGTTTATTGCATATCATTAAATTGCAAATTTATCATGCATATTTCATTTTTCGGGATTGTGGTTTGAAATGATAAAACCGCAAAGTTTTATTTTTAAATTGCGGATTGAAATGATAAATATCCGTATCACTTGACCATAGGATAGAAAATTTTATACAGGCACCGCGGTCTATGTATAACTATTTTAATGTGATTTCTATGGTTTGGATGGAATACGGTTTATAATAATCTTAAATTTTATACTGTATAAATATTTTCTTCCATATTTATATACATATAAGTTGAAAATTTGAAAATAAAAGGTGTATAAATTCTTTTATAAAAATGGAAGAAATTTGGAAAATGAAGTTTGATAATTTATATCCTATGTTTAAATGGTAAGTTGGAAATTTTTAGATATGATATTTAAAATTGGATTTTCCTGAATTGGAAAAATATTCTAATATAATTGGAATTGAAAAATACATATGTTTTATTACTAGAAATTGGAGTTATTTATTTAAGGATTTATGTGAATATTCAAACTAAATAATAAAACATTTAATTTGTTGAAAGAATAAATTCCAACTTTAGTATTTGAATATTAATACTCCAATGGATTTATATATATATGGAAATTGAAATGGTTTTGGAACTTAAGAGTGATATTTAAGTTTGGTTTAGACTTTAAAATAAAGAATTTTATTTATAAAGCCATAGAAATTATTTTCTTTACGAAGTAACTTTTAAAGTTAAACCATTTACTCTATATACCGTGAATATCCAAACCATTTGAGTTTTAAAAGTTATGGTTTGAAACTATGGATTTCCAAAATAGTATGCTTTGAAAATATTTGATTTTCAGACGTTATGAAGTTAAAGCATTTTAAATTATTGGGAAGAAATTATATTTGGGATAAACGATATCATATTGTTTTGGGTTTTTTAAAAAAGAAGAAATGATATCGTAATATTATGGTTTTGAAATGGATTATATTCTTGTTTTAAAGTATAAACTATTTTAAATGACCGCGGTGTTATAATAACGATTGGTTGGCAAAGAGACCGGGATCGGATATGGACATACTCTCTGTCGATACCGAAAACCACTTTGACTAACCGTGTACGCGGTGGAGATTCCAGAATGAAGTAGGTTGGTGGCGACGATTCCTGTAAGGTAAATACGTGGACCCGACTCCCGTGAGTTGGCATAAGGTGGCTAAAACAGGAGCGATCGACGGGTTAATGAGGTCATTCCTCTGATCGGACACTCCTCTTCGATATTATACTATGACTTTGGATTGATTCAATGGCCACTTCTATTTTTTTTTGATTTGGGGAGTTGTTTCGAGGTGGGCGGTTGCTGCGGCTTCGCGTTACCATCGGCCCGGAAGCGTAATTGGTATATCTACCCTGGCATTGCCTAGTTGTGCCGTGTCACCTACCCTATCGCGCCTTGTACGAGTTTGGTTTTCTCCCGTAGCCCGTGTGGTATCCTCTAGTGGCTTCCCGATCAGGAGGGACTATGATATTGGATGGACTACTGGGACTATTACGTGTTAAGGGCTATATGGGTAACCCCTTAACGCTATTAAAAAGTAAGTTTATTTTATAAATAGACACTATTATAATAACGCAATATACTACATAGTAAATAGTTTAACGGATCCTTAGGAGATGTAAATCCCGAGCATCTCTTGAGTTACTGTACTCATATTTATTTCTGTTTATTTAACTCACATAAGATTTTCTAGTCTGACTCGAGTGTTTTTGTCTTTTCAAATTCGCTCGGGTCAGTCCGAGCATTTCAGGATAGCAGATTTAGCTTGGAGGACGAAGACGAAGATTCAGCATTATTTATATATAGTATTGCACCACACACTCTTTATATTCCGCTGCATTGTTGTATTGGTATGTGTGACTCTGATGTTCATTGTATAAGTGAAATAACTATTTTGTAAACTGTTTTGAATTGTATATTTATTATTATATTTTATCCTTCCGCTGTGAGATTCTATTTTGTTTTATTTCTTCTTTGTTTTTCTTATTTACCCCCATAACAATCCGCCCTTGCGTATGCTTTGAATCGGCATGTGTGTCGTTTTAAAGTGTGCGAAAAGGCGGGACGTTACAGTTGGTATCAGAGCTTTGGTTTAGCGATAAACCTTGGCTTTGTGGGGTTTGACTCTTTGTTAATAGGGTAGAAATATCCTATGGGAGTCGCTGAGTGTATATATATGAGAGAGCGTATTTGTTAGTTTTATAAAAAGATTTTTTATATTGTGTTAATCTGTTCCGTTTTGTATTTATAAATTCTGGTTGATGCATGGGACGCTATGCCATCAATAGGGATTTCTAAACACTTAATAGGACAGACCGACATAATATCCGTTTTTAATATAGGTGAATGAAATAATTTTGCCTATTATATTTTCTATACATAAAAATATTTTATAAAGATATATATATTTGGTTGCTATAGATTGGGTGTTAGGAAATAAAATATTTATAATAATCGAAGCTAAGTGAAACTATAACCAACCAAATTTGGAGATTTTAGAACTTAAGTCCGGGGTTTTTGAAATTTGTTTCCAAAGAATTTGTGAAATTTATTGATTTGGTTTATAAGTAATTTCTAATATAAATATAGTATAATTTGGAAGAATTGTTTCAAAAGAAGATTTTGGAGAAATAAATTTTGTACTTTTCTCTGTGTCGCTGGAAAATAAATTCGGTGATGACGGCCGCATCATCGACTTTCATTTTCGAGTTTCAAAAGGGGAAAGGCCACTGTAGTAAATTCTACTGCAGATTTATTTTGAAATTTTCTAAAATTTTTCTTTTATTGTTCTAAATATAATTAGAGATATTGAGTTGTAAGAACTTATTTATCTATTATTTTGAAATATTTGAAATTTAACCCGGTATTTAATTCTTAAATTTCCATTAATTAATTGTTTAAATTATTTTAGTTGAATAAAAAGATAAGTAATTAATAAGTTGAAACCTCTAATTTAAGTAAGAGAATTAATGCAATATTATAAAGAGAAATTTGAAATTTTTAACATATGAGATAAAAGAGTAATATGGATAAACATTAAATTTAATTAAAGAATGGAGATTTAACTTGTATAAGTTCAATTGCATTTCTTTAACATAAATAACTTACCCAAATATAAAAGTTGAAATGTTAAATCAGAAACTAGAATTGAATGTTTTACAAGTAGGAATTTAGGAAAAATGAAGTATTCAATAAACTACTGTTATAATAAGAATTTAATGGTATAAACTTAGGTTATAATTGAAATTTTATGGAAAATAAAGTTGAGAATTATTAATAGATGATATGAACCTGAGTATATAACATGAAATTCAAAATAAGAATTTATTATATGATTATTCACTTAAGTATGTTTTAATCTCCCCTATTCCAATATAATGGAAAGTAGGAAAAATTGAAATGTCTACAATTAATAGTTAATGGATAAATAAAAAAAACTTCCACTTATAGGAATGAATGTTAGCAGATTAAGAATTTAAGGGAAACCTTACAAGAGAAGATATTCAAAATATTTGTTGTTATTAATGAGAATTTATTTTATAGACTTAAGTAATAAAAGGAAACTTAAGTAATAAAAATGGAAATACAAATATAATGAATTTGGTGATAATTGGAAAATAAAACTTGTAAGAAATAAAGAAATCCCTCCATAAATAAAGGGAAGAAAATCAAAACACTGAATTATGAAATGAATGTATAATCAGCTATTTTGGTGTTGGTTTGAATTGTTTGATGTATGATTGTTGGGTAAGGAATGGTGGAGTTGTTGGATGAACAAATAATCTATCTTTGTTCCATCTAAGGCTGTTGAGCAACGGATGCACTTGATAGTTATTCTTCATTCGTACAACTTCATAATTTGAACCCGAAAAACTGATTGTTTGTTGAGTGAATGATTGTTGGTTGTGGTGTGTGCTGTTTGCTAAAATCTATGGTTGTTGCATTTGATTGGATATGAATGACTGAATCCACCTAAACATTCACTGTAAAATAAATATTTAACCTTTTAGATTTTATAAGTGAATACAGGTGTTGGAAGCAACTGCTACTGCTTTTGGTTCCAAAAAAATATAAGCGTATTGCCCGACAAATAGGTACGTTTTCGGATTACGTTTAAAGCGCGGTTTTATATATTTTCCCGTGCGGGATATTTTATTTTTGATATATATGTAATATATTTGTATATTTGGATAGTATATTTTCTCCAGAGTCCCTCCGTACAAAGGAGACTCTGCCAAAATTTTCCGTAAATTTTGGACTTAGAATTTTGTTGAAAATATTTTTCCAACTTTAATAATTCAAGTATTAAAGGATATAATGATTATAAAATAAGGGTATTTCATTAAAGGAAATTAATTCAGTAAAATATTGTTTATAAGTTAATATTTGAAATAAGATGTACTGTTTATTCTTCCTTCTCCCTTCTTTTCCTTTTCGGGGACGAAAAGTTTTGAGTGGGGGAGATTGTAACGACCCGTTAAATTTATGGTATTTAATAAGTTAAATTAATATAATTTCTAATTTGTTTAAGAATAAATGTAGAGATTTGGTATAGTAGTTGAAAATTTAGTGTAACTATAAAATTTTATGACAATAGATGTGGATAATGTAAATTGTCACAACTTGATCTAAAGCAAAATTTTAAGAAACAAATAAATGTTGAATCTGTGAATGTTAGTTAACTTGAATGGTATTCATTAGTATAAAGGTGCAATTAGTATAGATAGTAATATTTAATGTCTGTAGTGAAAAGGAAAAGGGTCTAATAGAAACATAAAATTTATTTTATGTAAACAAAAGTATAGTTTTGAACAAATTTATGAAAATTAATAGAAACAGTGTTTGTAATTAGTTTGGTTATTTTATATTGAAAGATAGAGATGTGTAAATTCGTTAATGAATTTAAAATGGGAAGGAATGGTAAAAATGAAGAATATATAATAATAAGCATTTGACTCAATTATGGGAATTAAATTATAATAAATGGTCATTTAATAATTTAACGTTCTGTGAGTAATAATTGGGTGGAATCAGTACAAAATTTGGAAATGCATAAACCTCAATAAACATTCTAACTTAATACAATTATGCAAATGTAGGAATTAGTTATAAGCGTATAATTTTGAGTATGATAACTATTAGTATAAAATACCTTTATATTTGAAACACATTGTAAGGCATAATTAATTGAGTTGGGAAATTGAGAATGATTTCAAGGTATATGAACATTGTGCTACTTAAATTAGAATTAACGCAGTAGCTAAATTTGTGAAATCTAAACTTATGGGACATAGTGTGTAAGATCTTTACTGATAAAAATTTACTTTACATGTAGTGTAAATTCCTAATACAATGAGACTATGGGTTATAGTAAAGTTTTAAAACAAGATTTTATCTATGAGAGTAAAGGAATGAAGGTAATTGGATTTTTGCAATTAAGGAAATTTAAACGTTTATTATTAAGTTAAGTGAGATTTAAGTTGAGTTTGAAAATATTTATGTATGTTAAATTCATGCATTCGGCTATAACGGATTTAATAATAAAAAGATGAAATGGTGAAATCAAGTGGATATAAAGGTGTCAATTTTACATTGAATTTCATATTCACCATAAAAAGTTAATTGACAACAAGAAGTTAATATAGGAATCAAACCTTATTTATTTATTTGGATTTGTTGCAATAGTTAAGTCCATAAATTAAAGTTAAAGCTAATTCAAATTTAGTTGGACCATGGTTGATACAACTTTAGAAAGCAAGATTTTATTTATAATTTGAATATTAAATCCAACAAATGGTATTTAATACATATAAAATGGAATTAAACGTAAATTATTACGTTATTGAATTTAGATTGGAATTTGTAAACTATTGAATGAATTTAATGGATTTATCAAACTGATAGTATTGAATTCATTAAGATTTGAATAAAAAAAATAGTTAAGAGAAAGGAGGGAATGATATTTGAAAACATTGCAATAGAGTTTAATTAAGGATTTGACTTAAATAAATTAAGGCGAATAAATGGAGATAAAGTTATTAATATTTTGGAATATAACTTATGGTAAAAAGTTTATTTGAAATCAAAGGAGTTGGAATGGAAATCAAAAATATTTATCTAATTGGATTTAAGACGAGAATATAAGAGTATAGGAATTAATAATTGAGTTTAAGAATAAAGATTTTAATTTCCAAATAATAAGAAAGTGCGGATATTAACGCTGCAAATTAATATATTTATAAATTTTAATTCATAATCCAAGCTTGTTAAATCAATTGGAATTGATTGAATTATCTAAGAAATGAAATTTGGCCAATATTAGAAGTTGAAAATATAAAATTGGATTTTATGATTTATTTAATTGATTTAATAAACATTAAAAATAGCCATTTTGTCACGGACTCGGATTTCGACGAAACAAGTTTCATCGGATCCGTATCGGTGAATTATTATAGGGTTTCAATTTTCGTATCGATCGGACTTGTCGTTTGATCGTACGGACGCGAAACGCCTTGAAATCAATTTTATTAAAATCAATTTGAAATCAATTTGGAAATCTTGTTTTCAGCATAACTTCTTCATACGATCGAATTTGGTCGTGAAACTTTTTCCATCGCGTTCAGAATATTTTAAAACACCTATTTGGATATATAGTTTTAACAAATTCGGTTCCGGAGGCATAGCGGGCTTTTTGGGCCATATTTTATTCCGTACGTTCGCGTATCCAGTCTAGCTACCCTACCTCTAGCCTATCTATAAGTATACCATGATAAACCCTAGACTCCTTTCTATTGTCATTGTCTGTACGTACATATTTCTTCATCTCCTCTTTCTCCTTAATGGTTGCAAAATCCAGATCTGCTTCAATCCAAAATTCAGTGAAAATTCAAACACCTCATAAAATTCTCAAAAAAATATATGTTGAAGTATTCGATACGCATAATCTCATGGTGTAATTCGTTTTTCAATTGGAGCTGTCGTTCATCCAGAATAAATTCAAACAGCCCCAAAACCGTTCATCATCGTCGCACAAAACTTCGTCAGATCGTCAAACGGTTTCTGGGTATTGTAGAGTGGACGATGGGGAGTGCATCAGTGTTGTTCGTTCTGCGATTTGATGGTTGGATGTGGCGTGATTTTTGATTTAGGGTTGTAAATCACTGGCGGCGGCTGTCATCGAGGGGCGTTCGCACCTGGTGGGTTGGGTGCGGCTCGGCGGTGGCTTCGAGATGGTGGTGGACGGCAGCGTGATGGTGGCAGGTGGCGTTGTCTATGTGTGGTCAAAGTCTCGGTCAGAGGCATTTTTCTTTTGGGTTCCAGCGTTTTCTGCGTGCGTGCTCCTGTAGCAGTTGAGGCGCGTGAGTGAGTTTTCAAGGCTGACGTGGAAAGTTAGTAAGTGATGAATGTGTGCCATTTGCTTATTTTTAATTTCGAATTCAATCACCATTTTTTGCCACAACTTTTTCATACGAATTCGGATTCACACGATTTTTTTTGCGTTAGGATCGAAATTTAATTCCGGATCTGATGACGCTGGTTTGGACGAATTCTGAGACGGGCGAATTTTTGGGTTTAAATCGAATTTAAATTCGATTTAAATTCAAAAGGTGAGTGTTTTAACCCACTCACAATTACTAGAAGCTTTTATGTTTGTTAAATAAATTTTAGAAATGAATAGAAATTTATTATGAGCATTTGGCATGTTATTTCATTCATATCTGTTGGATTGCATTTTATTAAGTTTAACTGTTAATTTAATTGATTTATTGCGTATTAATTGACTGTTAGAAATTTTGTTTGCATATGGACTGCTATCAATAGTTATGTAAATTATTACTGAATAAACTGTTAGATGAATAGTTGATAAATTTAATTTGAACAAACTGACAGTTATCACCTGTTGTATATGTTCATATATATATGTTGTTATTGATTGAGATTGGTTGATGGTTGCGATTGGATGATGGATGTCGTTGATGAATGAATGTTTATTGCATATCATTAAATTGCAAATTTATCATGCATATTTCATTTTTCGGGATTGTGGTTTGAAATGATAAAACCGCAAAGTTTTATTTTTAAATTGCGGATTGAAATGATAAATATCCGTATCACTTGACCATAGGATAGAAAATTTTATACAGGCACCGCGGTCTATGTATAACTATTTTAATGTGATTTCTATGGTTTGGATGGAATACGGTTTATAATAATCTTAAATTTTATACTGTATAAATATTTTCTTCCATATTTATATACATATAAGTTGAAAATTTGAAAATAAAAGGTGTATAAATTCTTTTATAAAAATGGAAGAAATTTGGAAAATGAAGTTTGATAATTTATATCCTATGTTTAAATGGTAAGTTGGAAATTTTTAGATATGATATTTAAAATTGGATTTTCCTGAATTGGAAAAATATTCTAATATAATTGGAATTGAAAAATACATATGTTTTATTACTAGAAATTGGAGTTATTTATTTAAGGATTTATGTGAATATTCAAACTAAATAATAAAACATTTAATTTGTTGAAAGAATAAATTCCAACTTTAGTATTTGAATATTAATACTCCAATGGATTTATATATATATGGAAATTGAAATGGTTTTGGAACTTAAGAGTGATATTTAAGTTTGGTTTAGACTTTAAAATAAAGAATTTTATTTATAAAGCCATAGAAATTATTTTCTTTACGAAGTAACTTTTAAAGTTAAACCATTTACTCTATATACCGTGAATATCCAAACCATTTGAGTTTTAAAAGTTATGGTTTGAAACTATGGATTTCCAAAATAGTATGCTTTGAAAATATTTGATTTTCAGACGTTATGAAGTTAAAGCATTTTAAATTATTGGGAAGAAATTATATTTGGGATAAACGATATCATATTGTTTTGGGTTTTTTAAAAAAGAAGAAATGATATCGTAATATTATGGTTTTGAAATGGATTATATTCTTGTTTTAAAGTATAAACTATTTTAAATGACCGCGGTGTTATAATAACGATTGGTTGGCAAAGAGACCGGGATCGGATATGGACATACTCTCTGTCGATACCGAAAACCACTTTGACTAACCGTGTACGCGGTGGAGATTCCAGAATGAAGTAGGTTGGTGGCGACGATTCCTGTAAGGTAAATACGTGGACCCGACTCCCGTGAGTTGGCATAAGGTGGCTAAAACAGGAGCGATCGACGGGTTAATGAGGTCATTCCTCTGATCGGACACTCCTCTTCGATATTATACTATGACTTTGGATTGATTCAATGGCCACTTCTATTTTTTTTTGATTTGGGGAGTTGTTTCGAGGTGGGCGGTTGCTGCGGCTTCGCGTTACCATCGGCCCGGAAGCGTAATTGGTATATCTACCCTGGCATTGCCTAGTTGTGCCGTGTCACCTACCCTATCGCGCCTTGTACGAGTTTGGTTTTCTCCCGTAGCCCGTGTGGTATCCTCTAGTGGCTTCCCGATCAGGAGGGACTATGATATTGGATGGACTACTGGGACTATTACGTGTTAAGGGCTATATGGGTAACCCCTTAACGCTATTAAAAAGTAAGTTTATTTTATAAATAGACACTATTATAATAACGCAATATACTACATAGTAAATAGTTTAACGGATCCTTAGGAGATGTAAATCCCGAGCATCTCTTGAGTTACTGTACTCATATTTATTTCTGTTTATTTAACTCACATAAGATTTTCTAGTCTGACTCGAGTGTTTTTGTCTTTTCAAATTCGCTCGGGTCAGTCCGAGCATTTCAGGATAGCAGATTTAGCTT
This sequence comes from Allium cepa, assembly GCA_030765085.1. Taxonomy (NCBI): domain Eukaryota; kingdom Viridiplantae; phylum Streptophyta; class Magnoliopsida; order Asparagales; family Amaryllidaceae; genus Allium; species Allium cepa. Next base: position 581,753,340 of record CM060941.1, on the reverse strand, counting down.
GGAGGACGAAGACGAAGATTCAGCATTATTTATATATAGTATTGCACCACACACTCTTTATATTCCGCTGCATTGTTGTATTGGTATGTGTGACTCTGATGTTCATTGTATAAGTGAAATAACTATTTTGTAAACTGTTTTGAATTGTATATTTATTATTATATTTTATCCTTCCGCTGTGAGATTCTATTTTGTTTTATTTCTTCTTTGTTTTTCTTATTTACCCCCATAACAATCCGCCCTTGCGTATGCTTTGAATCGGCATGTGTGTCGTTTTAAAGTGTGCGAAAAGGCGGGACGTTACAGGTTTTGTAGTCACTTTCCCTAGCTGTGGGTCTTGAAGACATTTGTCACCCATCTTACGCCTCCGCGGGGAGTTTTCTTTTTTACCACAGCCGCACTTAAGACACATCGGAGCCGAGATCGCGCACGGTAACTACCCGAACCATTATGGTCCGTAATCATGGGTATTATTCGATTTACCGTGGCCGGCTAGCGTGGGTGCCGTTGGCCGTGAACTACCCCTGGCTGGCCACACCTTATGTTGGGGCTTAAAGTAGGTTCACAGTTGCCGGCGAGCCGAACGCCGTAATGAGCTGCCATCGGCTATAGTCGGCCTTTATGATGACTTATAATCGGCTCATCACAGTTGGCTTTGAGAGCAGGCGCGAGCAATGAGTTAACCCGCAGCAGAGGGATGCTGGAGCAAAAGAGTCTCATTGGCGAGTGCATAGAATCGTAGCGTACCTGTTAGGCCTTGTCCAGATGAGGCCGTGGTGCGTCTTGAGTGGAGATGCCATAAGATTTTGTTCAACAGAAAAGGATAAAGCTTAACAAGCAGCCAAGATATAAAGGAACAAGTTAAAAAGAGACAAGATTTTTAAAGTGGTTCGGCATGAAAACGCCTACGTCCACTGATTCTCTTTGTTAATTCACTTCATATGGGCAGTACAAGTTAAGAAAAGTATCGACGGAGGTGTCGGATGTTCCATGCCCTCTGGAACACCTCTCCGTCCACTGTTGACAAAATATAAGCTCCGTTGTGGAGATCTTTATGAATTACATATGGTCCGTCCCAGATGGGGTCCAGTGCCCCGGGGCGCGGAAAGATTCGCCTGAGGACAAGATCTCCTTCTTGTAAGATGCGATGTTTGACTTTGGAGTTGTATAGTGCTGCCACTTTTTGCTTGTGAGCTGCTGCTTTGAGTGCTGCATCGTTTCTCCTTTCCTCAATCAGATCCAAAGACATGAGGAGGAGTTCTTCATTTTCTTCTGAATTGTAGTGGATCCTACGGTGGGAAGGAACAATAGTCTCAACAGGGAGCACTGCCTCCGATCCGTATGCCAAAGAGAAAGGAGTATGTCCCGTTGATGTTATGAAAGATGTGCGGTAGGCCCAAAGTGCCGTAGGAAGTTCGTCCACCCAAGCGCCTTTTGACTTTTCAAGTTTCTTCTTGATTAGGGTTTTGAGAATTTTGTTGACAGCTTCGACTTGTCCGTTTGCCTGAGGATAAGCTACTGATGAGAAGCTTTTATGAATTCCATGCTCTTGGCACCAGTCGGTGAATTCTTCGCTGTCAAATTGGAGTCCGTTGTCTGATATGATCTTGAGTGGTACTCCGTACCTGCACAGAATATTTTTGATCAAGAAGTTGATAACTTTTGCTGAAGATATTTTATTTAGGGGTTCCGCTTCCACCCATTTGGTGAAATAATCGACTGTCACTATAGCATATTTGGCTCCGCCTCGGCCCGTTGGCAGTTCGCCAATTAAATCAATTCCCCATACAGCAAAGGGCCAAGGGCTGGTCATTTGAGTAATCTCATTTGCGGGTAGTCGAGGAATCTTGGCAAATTTCTGACATCTATCGCATCTCTTGACGAAGTCTAAGGCGTCTTTGTTTAGTGTGGGCCAGTAATATCCATATCGGAGTATCTTTTTCGCCAGAGTCTGCCCTCCAGTGTGATCTCCGCAACTTTCTTGATGGATGTTGAATAAGATTTCCTTGGTTTCCCTTCCAGCGACGCATCTGAGTAAGGGGCTAGAGAAGCCACGCCGGTAGAGGATGCCTTCTTGTATTGTGTAGTGGGGAGCTTTCCTCAAAATTCTCCTTACTTCATCACATTTGTCTGGTAGTGTGCCGTCCTGCAAATATTTCCGGATAGGAGTCGTCCAAGTTCTTCTTCGATTGCAGTTATCAGATTCACTTGTTCGAAACTTGGGGCTAGCTGCCTTGAGATGGCTAGTGCTCCGGAAATGGTACTATTCTTCATACTAGCTTGCTTTGCTAGTTCATCAGCCTCTTGGTTATCTTCTCGAGGAATGTGTTTGATTAGATAATGGTCCAATTGATCGAGCAGCAGTTTGGTTTTCTTTAGATATGCTGTGAGTCGTTCTCCTCGTGTCTGGAATTCTCCTAGTACTTGGTTTACGATAAGTTGAGAATCACTATGAAGACATAAAGAATTGACTCCAGTTTCTAAGGCAAGCTCCAATCCCGCTATCACTGCCTCATACTCCGCATCATTGTTGGTGGCCGCGAATTCCAACCCTAATGCATAGTACAGCTTTCTTCCTCTGGGGGTGATTATCACAATACCTGCCCCCGAGCCTTGTTCGTTTGATGCTCCATCTACAAAGAGGTTCCACTTGATGTTTTTTGCTATTTCAAACTGATCCTTGCCTTCGTTGGTAGTGAATTCGGCAATGAAATCGGCCATGGCTTGCCCCTTGATAGCGGTGCGAGGATGGTAGGTGACGTCATACTGACTTAGTTCAATGCACCATTTGAGGAGTCGTCCAGAAGTGTCGAGACGATGGAGCACCTGTCTTAGTGGTTGATCGGTTAGAACTCTGATGGAGTGAGATTGGAAGTAGTGTCGCAGTTTACGTGACGCGATCAATAAGCAATATGCCAATTTCTCAAGTTTAGGATATCTGGCTTCTGCCCCTGTAAATCTCTTACTTATAAAGTACACCGGGCGTTGTGTGCGGTCTTCTTCTCTTACCAGGGCAGCGCTTAGAGCATGAGATGATACAGCGAGGTATAGGTATAGCTCTTCGCCTTCGTTTGGAGTTGAGAGTACTGGTGGTTTCTGAAGGTGTTCGATCAGGTTAAGGAAGGCTTTTAAGCATTCATCGGTCCACTCGAACTTTTCTTTGTCTTTCTTGAGAGCTTCGAAGAAAGGGACGCACTTGTCAGTTGCTTTGGAAATGAATCTGCTTAGGGCGGCCACCTTTCCGTTTAGGCTCTGCATTTCTTTTCGAGTGGAAGGTATCCTTATTTCTTTTAGAGCCCGGATTTGTTCAGCGTTTGCTTCAATTCCTCTGGCATGGACAATGAATCCTAAGAATTTTCCCGATGACACTCCGAAGGAGCACTTTAGAGGATTCAGCTTCATTCCATATCGGCGAAGTACCTGAAACATCTCGCTCAGGTGGCTTACATGATCGTCGGCTCTCCTGGACTTTACCAACATGTCATCCACATATACTTCCATAGTTCGTCCTATTAATTCCGCGAACATCTTGTTGACGAGGCGCTGATAGGTAGCTCCGGCATTTTTGAGTCCAAAAGGCATGACTTTGTAACAATATAATCCCCGGTCAGTGATGAAGCTAGTGTGGTCTTGATCGGGAGCGTGCATGGGAATCTGGTTGTATCCGGAGTATGCATCCATAAAAGATAAAAGTTCGTGCCCGGCAGTGCTGTCCACAAGCTGATCGATTCGGGGGAGCGGGAAGCAGTCTTTCGGGCAAGCGTCATTTAAGTTGGAGAAATCAATGCATGTTCGCCACTTCCCATTAGCTTTCTTTACTAGTACTGGGTTAGCGATCCATTCTGGGTAGATGGCTTCTCGTATGAAGTCATTAGCAAGTAGGTTCTTTACTTCCTCATCGAGGGCTGCTGATCGTTCTGCTCACATGCTTCTCTTTTTCTGCTTTATCGGTACCTTGGTGGGATCGACGTTCAGCATGTGGCATGCTATGTCTGGGGAGATTCCTGTCATATCGGCATGTGTCCACGCAAACACATCTAAGTTGTGGCGGAGAAAGTCAATGAGTTGATCCTTCAATTCTGTTTTTAGCTGAGATCCTATTTTTAATAGTCTACTTGAATCATGTTTGTCTACGGATACGAATTCCATGGCCTACGCAGGCTCAGCGGTAGCCTCCTCCTCCTTATCCCTGGGGTCTAGTTCATTGAAAGGATCGCTGGTGTATCGAAGAGGAGGGGCTTTCTTTAGTTGCTATGCTTCCAAGCTTTTCATGCAGAGAGTAGTCTCTGCATCTTTCCCTTTATTCTTTCTACGGTTATTGCGAAGTTCAGTTACATAGCAATCTCGAGCGGCGTCTTGATCTCCTTCAACTTCTCCTATTCCGTTATCTGTTGGGAATTTCATCTTTAGGCACCACGGGTCTAGGACAATTTGGAAGTCAGACAAGGCTGGTCTTCCCAAGAAGGCGTTGTAGGCCGAGTGGTTTTCTATTAGTACGAACGTTTGTTTTCGCACAACGGAGCGGGGATGACTTCCTGTTTCGACGAAGAGGTCAAGTTGCCCGAGTGGCATTTTCGCATCTCCAGTGAAACCGTGCAGGGGTTTGTTGCAGGGAGACACATCCTTCATTGACAGCTTCGTTTTGTCGAAAGCATGCTTGAATAGGATATTTACGTAGCTTCCTGTGTCTATTAGAATTCGGAAAACTTTGGCTGGACCGAACCAGGCAGAGATGACCATGGGATCCATATGCGGATACTGTCTTCCTTCTAAATCACGCCTACTGAATACGATGTCGTCACTCTCTTTCCGTTTCGGGTGGTGTTCTTCCATAATGGAGTTAACATAGCCTTCAACATTTCTAAGTGACTTGCCGTATCTTTCCATTTCTGCCCAGCTTCTGTCGGCGATGTGTGGTCCTCCCGAGATGGTATGGACCACTATCTTCTCTTGACTAGAACCACTGGTGTTGCGATTCCCTCCGCCTACTTCTAGGACGGGTCGCTTTGAGTTCTCCTTGGCAGGAGTTGGAGTCCTGTTCTGACCTTTCACATAGCGTTCCAGCCTTCTTCTTCTGATGTGTTCTTCGATCAAGTCCCGGAGATGGTGGCATTCATTGGTGTCATGTCCGTGGGATTCGTGGAAGCGGCAGAACTTTCCAGACTTGAGTGCGTTATCAGATTCTTTCTTGTGCGGGGGGCGCTTGTATCCGAGTTCGCCCTGAGTGGCTAGAAAGATGTTTTCGATTGTTTCATTCAAAGGAGTGTAGGAGTCAAATCTCGGTCCTGGTTGATATTGGCGTTTTTCAACCTTCCTGCCCCCAACATTGTCTCTAGATTCATTTCTTCGAGTGTCCTTGGCTGCAGCGGGAACCTTGTCCGAAGTTGTCTTACCTTGTTGCCCTGATTGCCTCTCAGTGGCGGCGTCTTCAAGTCTCATATACTTTCCAGCTTCATGGAAGAAATCAGGTAAAGTAGCTGGTTTTTTCTTAGTTGGTCTTCTAGCGAACTTGGTATCTGGGTGTACACCACTACAGAGGGCCATTAGGGTGAGCTTCTCATCGGCATCTTGGACTGCGGCCGCTGCGGCGTTGAACTGGGTTAGATATTGTTGCAGTGTCTCTCCAGATTTCTGTTTAACATTGGATAGAGAATAAGCATCCTTGGGTTGTTCTACATGGATGCGGAACTGGCTAATGAACCTTTCTTTCAACATCTCCCATGAGCTGATAGATCCTTGCGGTAGATGGCAGAACCAGGAGGTAGCTAGATCTGCTAGGAATAGCGGAAAGCATTTACACAGCACCCCTTCTGTTGCTCCGCTCATGAGCATATGCTGGGTGTATCTTTGTAAATGTACGATGGGGTCGGAAGTTCCCTTGTAAGGTTCCATGGTTGGTATTTTCCATTCTCGAGGGGTGATGGCGGTTTCGATGTCGTGGGTGAAAGGGCTGGTTACCCTAGCGCCTATCCCTCGATCCCTTTGCTCCCGTCGGACGCATTCCCTGAATAATTGTGCCATTCTTTCATCAGAATTTGGAGCGGATAGAAATGAACTTGGTTCTTCCCTGCGGGATCGATCTCGTACAGATGACCTGTAGGGATGATATAGTCTATCACTTCTGACGTTATCTAGTGGTTGCCTCTGGCTGCTCGGATACATGCTAGGACCAGCTACAGTTGCCCCCTGCCTTGATCTTCCCCTGTGGGGTTCTGTTTCGAGCATTTCCATGGGGTCAACTTTGGGCTGGGTTCTAGCCCGGCTCCGTTCAGCGGGGTTTCTATGATTAGGTGGCATGACTGGCTCAGCTACATCCGACCCTCGCCTGGCGCCTCCCCCACTGGGTTCGGTTCCAAGCGCTTCCTCGAGTCGGAGTTCGGGCTGAGTCCGGGCGCGACCCCTATCATTGTTGTTCCTGTTGATGGCTTCCTTGAAGAGGGAAGACCTTTGCTGTCTCCGAGATCCTCCAGATTGAGATTCATCCCATGATTCAGTATTGCGGTTGGATTCTTCGACATCCCTCAAGCGTGACATGAGTTGGTTCACCAAAGCTTCTTGTTGAGATGCGAAGCGGTCAGTCACTTCCACCACAACTCTGTCTAGGTCTGCTCTAGTGATTACTGCCGGTTGTTCCGCGGCAGGGGCTGTTGGAATTGCCTGATCTACATGTGGCACTGCTGCTGTAGCGGGATGGTTCTCTTGATCTGAATCCACTGGATTTGGAGCGCTGCTAGTTGCAGCGTTCTTTCCCTTGTTGGCGTCTTTTCTTGGCCTGGAAGTCATGTTTCCTAGGCAATGAAGGGTGCTATTGGGAAAGAAGGTTGAATGAGGGAAGCTGAAGCTTCGAGTTCGAAACTCTCAGTGAAAGCACCAAAAATGTTTGCGCAAAAAATGGGCAAACACCTCCAAGTCGTGTGATTTAGTTGATTATATGTGATTCTTAATGATTCAGATGAGTTATGTAAATGTGAAAAAAGCAAGGGCTGAAATGTAAAAGACACACAGATTTATAGTGGTTCGGCCAGAACGTGCCTACGTCCACTTTATATGTTATTATCTTCTTTGTTTCAGATTACAAGTACAATGCTTTGTGTACAAGTATATGAAAGTAGTTTGAAAGTTCCTTCCGTGCTTGAGCTCTCAAACTTGTCCGCCATTGTTGTACCCCTGCCCCTCTATTTATAGAGTGAGGTTGGGGGCAGGGGTCTTGGATGTATATAGCTGCTGGTGGGCCTGGGCTGGAGCAATCTGGCCTGGCAGCGTTCCGGTTCGGCGAGGCTTCATTCGGTCTTGAATGGGTGGTGTTGGACCGGTGATGGAGTGGGATGGAGGTCCATTCGGCATTGAGGTAGGTGGTTGGTCCGGTAGTGGAGTGGGATGGATGTCCATTCGGCGTTGAGGTAGGTGGTTGGTCCGGTAGTGGCCTTGGTCCGGTGGTGACCTTGGTTCGGTTGTAGAGGGCTAAGGCATGTTGGTTCGGTAATGGCCTTGGTCCGGTGGTGACCTTGGTTCGGCACTCATGGGAGAGGCCGAATGGAGCTTGGAGAAGGCTGGTCTTATGCCGAATGAGAATGCCGGATGGTCTTCCATGCTTGCACCAAGCCTTTTGTTTTCCGAATGAAGCGGGGGTTGCGAGCCCGGGTAAAACTGTGACTTCTTGGTCTCGAGATCTTCTGGGTGAGAATTCGCCCAACAATAGCCAGCTTTGCACCATGGGGCTAAGCCGCGAATCATCTTAAAGAAAGCGATGAAGTACGTGATGTAGCTATTTACAGCAGTCGGCTCCAACAAAATATAATAATTTTGTGCAATTATTTACAGATTTCTCCCAGATTTCTTCTAAACTAATTATGTGATCTTAAACTTAAACTTTTTAAACAAATACAACTAACAAATATCCATTAGTTGATCTAATAAATTCATTAAAAAAAATGACAATTCAATGTGTACCATGTTCATAATATTAGCAAAAACGGTAAAACTTATTTTTCATTTAAGTCCATATAGTTTAAAATTTTCACAATTGTATAAAATTACAATGTTTTGCTAATTTTTCTCCCAGTTGTTTTACTTTTAAATACCAACACTTAATAGTTTTTACAATCATTTATGGATTTCTCCTAAGTTTTCTTATACTGTTTCACATTCAAGTCCATATATTTAAATTTATTAGGTGATCCAAAATTTAAAACTTTTAGATAAATCCAATTAAAAATAATTATAAATTGATCTAATAAATCATAAAAAATGTCAATTCAATGTGTATATCACATTCCTATTGACAAATTGGTAAATTAATTTTTTTCATTCAAGTCCATATGATTTAAAGTTTTCACAATCATATATAAAATTTTCTTTAATTCACTTACATTATTTTACGTTCAAGTTCATAAAATTTCTTTATTTCTAAAATTAGTATTTTAATATTTGTAAAGTTGTATTTTATTTTTCCAAGCCGATTTTATAGTGGACCGTCTATTTTTTATAAATAACTAAAACAAGTGAGGGGTGGGAATACCTCAACGGCTTAAAGTTTACAACACAAACTTACACCGCTTGGAAATTAGCAATACACTAATACAAGCACTTTGACAGGATACAAACACAATTACAATCACGAGACACAACCCATAAACCATACCAACACAGACTCATACTTCATTCCGCAAAAGCTGACGTTGCAAACTCAAGGAAGACGTATCCAAGCAGCAGAAGCAGCATAAACACCAAAAGGCAAACTTACCTAAGGAAAACATAAATCAGCAAAGCTAAATAGCGCAAGACATGACCATATGTTCACCATGCACAAGAAACCCAATTACCATAATCCACAACCTAGTATGATGAAGAACAACACCCAACTACATAGACCATCACATCTTGTCACAAAAGGCAATCACGGAAATGATGTATTGAAGGCAGTAAAAAGAGATATGATAATGAACTTGGGGTTACTAAAACATAGGCAGACAAAGCTGCCCTAGTTACATGGAAAAATCATACAAGAGCTGGAGGATAACAAATCTCAAATGACAAGAGCATAAATTCACTAATCACATGATGTAGAATTAAAACACCAAAAAATGTAAACAAAAAAGAAGCGAATTCTCTTACCACCAGAAAAACTGCCACCCAAATGACACCGAGTGCCACCAGAATACATAACTGCCACCTTCTTAAGCCAAAAATAAAACCAAAATTGGAACCAAAAATATGTCAACACAATCGTAGCCCCACGTTCAATCACAATATCAAGGTTGTGCTGGGGAAAACACGTATTTCAAGGGCGACGATTGAGAAAGCCAAGAGGAACTCAAAAGAATCTAGATCTCTTAGACTACACAGATGGAGAAAATTGACAGATGGAAGATAAAGGTACTAGTGGAAAGGTTTAAATAAGGCGAAGAGAAGCCAAGATCTGACACAGGATGTTGATTTTAAGGGCGGAAAAAGAAAACATTAGTTGCATTGCAAATATGGAGGAGCTAAAACAAACTAGGGGTGGTGCAAAATGGAGAGGAATGGGAAAATAAGGCAAAAGAAGGGAAAGTGAGAGAAGGGGAAGTTGATTATGGGTAGTAGAAGGGAAATGAAGAGACGATTTGAGGCGGCACACCCTAAACCTAATTTGCCATTAAAACTATGCGAAAAATATATATACATAATATAATTGTAAAATAATGTATATACATAATTCTATACCCTAACCATAAAGTTGTATTTTATTACAAATAAATATATACGCAATTCTTTCTTTTTGAAATTGGTATATCATTACAAACATAACATTTTTACTTTTCAAAATTCGTACGTTAAGCAAGTTCTTTGCCATCAATAAAATTTATTTTTACGAAGAATGACATTATAATTAATGATAAGCGGTGAATGTTTGTATTCTATGATGCTGAAAAATAATTTACATATTCAATTAGAATATATTTGTAAAAAAAGTTGCATTTTAACTATCTAAATATGTAATTTACGTTAATCGATGGACAAAAATCATACCATACTTTGATTAGAAATATTTTTCTTTTGTCTTTTATTATATTTTAAAGATAATTATTAAATATTTCTTGAAATTTTTTATTAGAAATTAAAATTATCGAGGTATGAAATAATGGACTAAAAGTCATTTTCTTGCATAATAAAAATGACAATATGATTTGTAACATTTCAGATTTTAATTTTATGGAAAATGATGTAGTATAAATTATACTAGTGTGAATGGATTTTAAGGCTACTTTAACACTAGAGGGATGAATAGTGTTTTATAACTTATATAGAACGTTTCTAAGCAGTTTTAAGAATTAAATCAAATCATAAACAATCAACACAGATATATATTAACAGGCAGTCACACACACACGGATATATATATATATATATATATATATATATATACATATATATGTAAATTAAGTAAAAACAAAGTAAAACTGAGAGAAATGACACTAGGAGTTTTATACTAGTTCGGACTGACCAATCCTTCATCCAGTCATGTACAGTATTTGTGCAGATTTCCTTTCGAACTCCCTATTTAATCAGGTAGCAAGTAAAGCAGAATACAATCTTGATTTTAAGGCAACAAGATACACTCTCCTGACTTTTCTAGCTCATGGTAGACTTTCTTGATTTAATCAGGCAATAAGATCACCTACTTGATTTAAACGGGCAATAATCACACCCACATGATTTGAAAGGACAATAAGCATGCCCACTTGATTTGAACATGTAATAAGCACACCCACACAAATTAGTAGCAGAGAGTCGTTGATTCCAAATACAAATAGTTGTAACTTGGATTCAGAATATCCTATAGCCCTTTTTATAGCACTTTGACCTTCGAATTGGTGAAAGAATTCTTTCAAAAAAGTGAGTAGATTATAGAGCATGAATGTAGTGAAGTAGAGATTGAATTTAAGTGGATTTAAAGAGTGTAACAACCCTAAAATTCAGACTCAGTTTAAAATTTTAAAATTGCTTATTTGATGAAGAAATTCGAATTTTCACAAACGATTTCCGTTGCCAACCAAACTTCACATTTGGAATGCGTCTAATTAAACATAGCAACTGGTAAATTTTCGTCCGGAATTATGAAAGTTTATTTCACGCGTAAACTTACATCAAATCTAAATCAGTTAGTAATCGATGGAAATAAACCGTTTTCAAAATCAAAATATTTTTACATAGAAAAATTCTAAACCATCTTTTGAGCAATTTGTCAGTTTGTCGTTTTTCCAAATTCGGACATCTTTGGCTCCGTCGTTCTTATTTTTCCGCGAATTTTATGCATTTTCCGTAGTAGAAAATTTCAAATTTTATAATTCAATCGAATCACTAATATCTTTATACCGTTGTGTTCGCCTCATCGCGCTGACCAAAACGGTATATTTATTTGTGTCAATCGGAGTTCGGCGTTGCAAACTATAATTTAAACGGAGCGGAAACCGGTCCGTTACGCAGCTTAAACCGGTATCAAACTTCCCAGCATTTAAAAATTTGGAGCCATTCAGCTGACCTTGGGAACACAAATAGCCCCCATTTTGTAAACATCATTAACTGTACGCACTGAACCTCTCATTAATTGCATCCTGCTCTCCTACATGATGGCACGTCACCTCTCCACTGTAAAAATTATATTCCCTTTCTTTTCCCCCATATCCTTCCTCTGTTTATTACTACTCCCCAGCTCATTCATTTATTACTGCATCAGTTCACTTTGTGAGAAACTGGTACGTTCCTCTGTATTATTTTCTTTTCTTTATATTTCCCTTTCTCCTCTTCTTTCCCTTTTGTTTCTTTATTTTCGTTCACTGTAATATGAAACAGCTTCCATCTTTTTCCCCCTCAGCTCCTCTTTCTCCCCTCTTTGCATTTTCTCTTTTCTCTTATTATTTTGTTTTTTTTGTTGCAAACTTCCCAGGCAACGTTACCACCTTCCAACTCCTCTGCATATCTTTTTCTCCCTCCTCCCTTTCTTGTTTCTTCATATTTTGCTTTTATACTGCAAACAACCCATGCGGCTCCACTATATAAAAAAAAAATAGTAATAATAACCACTGCAGCCACCTCTGCATGCACCACCAGTAGCTCCAACCCGTCCACCCCCTCTACCTGCGACCGCCTCCGTCGTTTCCCCTACCGGCCTCCACTGCAAACAACCACCCACGGCCACTCAACGCCTCCTCCACCAGAAAACCCTTCCCCCTTACCACTAACGGCCCTGCATTGTTCCACTCGGACACGTCGACCCCTACCTGCCTCTGCCCAGCCTTCGCCCAGACCCACCAGCGCCTCGCCACAACTCCTGACCCACCCTCCATTGCTACAACCCGCGACCGCATGTGCACCAGCCCACAACCGTCCCTCACCTTCCACATGGCCCGCCCCTACCCACTGCTCCCTCCACTGCCCACTGCAGCTAGTTCACAAGTTTATCAAGTTTATTAAGTTATTAAGTTTATATGAGTCAGTAAAGTACAAGTTTATATTTAGTAAAGTTTATATGAGTCAATAAACTGTACAAGTTTATTAAGTTTATTAAGTTGTTAAGTTCTATATAGAGTGGTTTAGGTAAGGATGTTGCAGTTTCAATAGTAGATTTACATTTTATTTTACTACATATGTTTCGTTTGGGAAAAAGGTACAAGTTATATACAGTGGCATAGTTTGTTATAAACATAAGTTTTAGACTTTATAAACATAAAAGCTGGTTATAAGTTGTATAATTGATAAAGTACAAGTGCAAGTTTTAAACATAAGAGCTGATTTGCAAAGTTGTACAGTGCATGCAAGTGGTGTAGTTAATAAAGTACAAGATGTAAGTTTATGTGTCAGTATAAACTTTATAAACTTTTATATGAGTTGTTATGGATGGTACAAGTTTTACAGTAGCAGTCATATATGCTCACTAACAACGTAGTGCTGCGTTTTATTCCAGCCCCCGCTATTGATCCGGAAACATAGGCTGCTTCCACCCCGCTTATCAAATCTATTTTGCTCGTTGTTGGTATGGGTTTATATATATATTCAATTAATATATATATTGCAATAAACAAATTATTGATTAATTATTTGTTGATTGCAGTTGTATTCATTTTGCGTCGTGCTTGTTAGGGCCTATTTTATCTATTCATCTTCGTGCTTCGCCATCATCTTCTTCAACCACGCAAGGTGAATATTTCATTCACGACTCAAATCTATTATGCTATGATAATCAAGTGATAAATTGTTGTTTACGTTAGTTTGGATGTTAAATTGTCGATTGTTAGAATTGTTGAAGTTAGGATTGTAGATCACTATGCAAGTTAAAAATTTAATATCGTTAGTTCACGACAAACAAGTGTGACACTAAGTTGTTAGTTTGGACGTTAAATTGTTGATTGTTAGAATTGTTGAAATTAAGATTTCAAATCACTATGCAAGTTAAAAATTGAATATTGTGGTTCACGACAAACAAGTGTGACACTAAAATTTGTTATGTGATGATTGAATTTGGTTGTTAATATAAGTGAATTTGAATATGAAATTGAAATCGATATAGGATAGTCGACAAAATTTAAAATGGACTATATATGTTGAATTTGACCCCTTTAACTGTTAAATCAACCGTCGCGTAGAAATAGCATTAACTACACTTTGAACCATTGTATGTATGATTGATGTAGAAATGTGATAATAGACACCAAGTGAAACCATAAGATAATAATCTTTAATCTACATGAAACGATAGTGTAGATTCTAGGAATAATTATATTAATTTGCATAAATAACAAATGTAAGTTAATACGATTATTTCGGGATTATTTAATAAAATTGTTAAATTGTTATGTATGGTTGCTATTGCTTGTTTATTTACTTTGACACCATCCCAGTTATCACACTGCAAGTTCTCTTTGCTATGCTTGTTTTATATTGAATGATATTGGGTTGAAATGATAAATACCCATTTAAACAACTTGGCCTAGGATAGAAAATAAAAGTAAGAAACCCGATTGGTCAACAAACCATTTTCGAAATTGAAATATATTTTTAATTAAGGAATGAACTTAACAATTTGTTGGAAATTTAAATAACGAACTTAAGGGGTTTAAGTTGAAATAAATCAATGGATTTAAAATTTGAAACGGATTAATAACTTACCCAATTGGATAAAATGAATTGAAATTTTATTGAAATAAGATTTAGGAGCAAGTAAGTTTTAAAATTTAATAATTTAAAGATTTAAAGATTTGTTAGCTCTAGTTTTAAACTCAGGCTTTAATTAAATAGATTTGAACTTGTTATAAGTTAAATTGAGATTTAGGAAATTTTGACTTACTAACTTAATGAATCCAAATTAGGGATAATTTAAATTTAAATGATTTTAAATTTAATGAATTAACCAAATCAGGACATTGTAAATGGAAATGGACTTCTTTGATTAGAAATTTAATTGAATCGGTAAATAAAACAAATGGAGTTTTGGAAAAGGAGAATTTAGTTAATAAAGTTAATTTAATCAAATTTATGATAACTATGGATGAAATCATGAAGTGACATGAATTGAACTTGTTTTAATGATTTAACTAAGTTCACCATTAAATTGAATTCGTTGATTTTGAACTAAATTTAATAAGCGACCTTAGACTTTATTAAGTCGAACTTGAATACAAATTTTAAATTGTAACTCAATGTTTGATCCAAAAATTGCATTCGAAAATATGTTTAAAATATCTAAAATTTAATTGAATCGTGAAATGTCAAATTTTGGAAGTCAAATTTGCACCTTGACTTTTGGACTTTGACTTGTTTTAACGTTAATTTAACCAACCATCGGGTAATAAATACGTAGTTATTAAAGAGACCGGGATCGGATATGGGCATATTCTCTGTCGATACCGAAACCACTTTAATAACTATTATGCGCGAAGTGTTGATCCAGAATGAAGTGGATGGTTTGGTGAACGCGTTGACTGAAGAAAGAGAACGATATTGGATGACCCCTGACATGACTAAAACAGGAGCCGCGCCGGGCCATTTAGGATCGCCACCTCTAGCGGACACACTTCTTCGATACCATATCTATTACTTTTGTGATTCGATTTGGGTGCGCCCTTGATTTGGGAGTGTTGTTTCGCGGTGTTGAGATAGTAGCTACTATGCTCAACATCAGTCCGGATCACGCAACTACTAGTATCCTAGTTGGTATTGCCTCATGTACCTTGTCATACTGATTATCCTATTCGCGACCACTACGTTTTGATTTGTACCTTGAGTATATGGATTGCCCTCTGGTGACTTCCGGTTTTGGGGAAACTACGGTCTTGTATATGCTTTTGGGAATATAAAATGTGTTAAGGGGAATTATGGTAACGCCTTAACGCTATTTTAATATTCTATTTTACTGAATAGACATTACCTACATACCGTATTCTATTGTATATATAGATAGTTTATCGGATCCTTAGAGATGTTATTTTATTCATCTTTGAGTTATGAACTTTATTTCCTGCATTGATTATCCTGCATAAGATTTTGAGTCCTGACTCGAGTGTTTCTTTTTGTATATGCTCGGGTCAGTCTGAAGCTATCCAGTTGCTGATCAAGGTTGGTTGAAGATGCTGAAGACTTAGCATTTATCTTTATCTATCTATTTTGATGTCTGTGTCTGTTGGACATTTATGTATTTCCTTGCAGTCACCTTTTGTATAGACATTGTTGTACTATATGTAGTAGCTTCATGAACTGCTATTATGACGATGTGTTTCCGCTGCATTATTCTGTGACTGTTCTGTGACTGTGATGTTGTATTGATTCTCATTTACATTTATGTATTTATAATCCCATAATGATTCGTGTTTTGTATTATTTAAATTGACATGTGAGGATTATTGTCAATTTAAATGGTCCAAATATGCGGGTTGTTACAGTTGGTATCAGAGCCTTGGTTTCCCTAAAACCTTAGTTGGGATTATATAAACTCATTAGAGATAGGGTAGCAATACCCTAGAATGAGGAGAATCAATTCAATATCCCGATCCTTTGAAAATTCAAACTTCTTTGATATGTTCATTTGATTTTCTTCAAGCTGTATGTTTTCTATCCTTGGTTCTAAATCTCTTTCGATATTTCAGGATGAGCTCCGGAAGAAACAATAGGGGAGGAAGAGGCCATGGTCCTGCCCAGGCTGCACCTGCCGCCCCAGCTCCAGTCAAATTCACCACTCTTAGCAAGGAGTATACATAGCTAGGAGGTACTAAGTTTTCTGGATCTGAGGGCATTATCGAAGCCCAGCAATGGCTCAAAGGCTTAGAGAAGATATTTTCTGGATTGGAGATCACTGACGCTCAGAAGCGTCAGCTTGCTGCGTGGCAACTTCAGGATGCCGCGCAAGATTGGTGGGAATCGGTTACTTCCCGTATCGAGGAGAACACCATCACTTGGGCCCAGTTTAGGTATAATTTATTTGGATTTCGTAGTCTAATTCTTCTTTCAATCTTTAAAATGTTACTCATCTAGTCTATCTTTTGATTAGGGATACTTTCTCGGCACAGTGGATGCCCTCGGCTGGGAAAACCCAACTTTATAGAGCTTTTATGGATCTTAAGCAAGGCAGTATGACTATTTCTGAGTACGAGAGGAAATTCAACGAACTCTCCAAGTTTGGCCCGGGATTGATCGACACACCACTTCTAAAGAACGAGAAGTTCATTATGGGAGCTAGACCAGAATATTATGACTTGCTTACTGGCCACACTCACTGCACTTTCACAGAGCTTGTCGACTATGCTCTTCGATATGAGGCAAAGCCAAGGGGACCCACTGCCAAAGCCCCTCCTACTCAGCCCTCTTCCAGCCAGCTCGGAAAGAGGAAGATGAACTTCGATCAGCAAAAGAAAGCTTGGCAAAAGACTACAGGATTAGGATATGCCCAGAAAAGCCCAATCGACCTTGCTAAGATCACTTGCTTCAAATGCGATAAGAAGGGCCATTATGCTAATAGTTGTCCATCCACCGGAGCTGCTATTCCACCACCTTCTCAGATGAGGAATGATTTATGTCATGTCTGCCTCCAGCCAGGTCACTTCAAGAGAGATTGCCCATTGAGGAAGAAAGGCACACCATCAGGAGTATATGTTGTCACCACTCCTGCACCACCTCCACCACCTGCTCAGGATGACCGAGGTACCTTACGAAGTACTTTTACATTTCATAATTTACCTGTTCGGGTATTATTCGATACTGGTGCTTCTCATAGCTTCATATCTATTGATCTTTGTAATAAGCTCGATATAGAACCAACTCTTGCTGCTACTTCCTTATGCGTCTCCAACCCTATTGGAGGACTTGCCAACCTCAGTAGAATTTGTAAAGAGGTTGTGCTTTTATATGGAAGATATCGATTCACTTGGGATTTTTATGTGCTTGGCTTCGAAACATTTGACATTTTGTTGGGTGCTGATTGGTTAAGAAAATTCAATGCTATTATTTCTTGCAAAGCTCGATCTATTTCTCTAGTCAATGACAAGGGTCTACCGCTTGTCATCGAATGCAAATCACCTCAGAAATATGCCGGAAGCTTCATATTTTCTCTTGATGCTCACCCGGATGACCTTAGTACTACTCCTGTTGTTCAGAAATTTCCCGATGTATTTGGAGAGGTCGACTCTCTACCGCCAAAGAGAGAGATCGATTTCCGCATTGACCTTATTCCCGGAGCTACTCCCGTAGTTCTCCCTCACAGAAGGATGGCTCCTAAAGAAAAAGCTGAACTTAAAGCCCAAATTGATGATCTATTTGCTAAGGGTTTGATCCGGAGAAGTTGTTCTGAATGGGGCGCCGCAGTCGTCTTTGTCACCAAATCAGATGGATCTCTTCGCATGTGTGTTGATTACCGGGAATTAAACAAGCGCACTCTCAAGAACCGCTATCCGATGCCTCGCATCAATGATTTATTCGATCAGCTCCATGGAGCTAAAGTTTTCTCACAACTTGATCTAGCCACTGGGTTCCACCAACTCAGAGTAGCAGAAGATAGTGTTCATAAGACAGCTTTCCGTACCGAGAATGGATTCTATGAATGGTTGGTTATGCCATTTGGTTTGACCAACGCACCTGCTTATTTCGTCGGCTTAATGAATAGAGTCTTCCGTGATGTCCTTAACAAGTTTGTTCTCGTCTTCATTGATGATATTCTCGTCTTCTCCAAAGATGAGAAAGAGCATGAGACACACCTTGCTTATGTTCTGGGAACTCTCCGAAATCATCAGCTTAAAGCCAAGTTTTCGAAATGCCACTTTTGGCGAGACGAAGTACGATTCCTTGGCCATATTGTTTCTGAAAACGGGATTTCGGTCGATCCAGCTAAGATCGCCGTAATCAATGTAAGTTCTATCCTATTCGTTATTTCTATTCGATCCATCGTATCCCTTCTAATTTGAAACTTATCTACAGGATTGGGAGACTCCCAAAACTCCTACTGATATTCGTAGCTTCTTGGGCCTAGCCGGTTATTATCGCAGATTCATTGAGCGCTTTGCCCGGATTTCTGCTCCACTCACTGCTTTAACTCGGAAGGATGTCAAGTTTATTTGGAGTGAGAAGTGTGAATCAGCTTTTAATGAGTTGAAACGTAAGTTAACTTCAGCCCCAGTTCTTGCGGTAATTGACGGGAGTGAAGGATTAACTGTCTATACCGATGCTTGTCGAGAAGGTTTAGGTGCCGTCTTGATGCAAAATGGAAAGGTTATTGCTTATGCTGGTCGTCAGTTGAAGACTCATGAAGTAAACTATGCAACCCATGATTTAGAGCTTCTAGCAGTTGTATTCGCTTTGAAACTATGGAGGCACCATCTTTTGGGGACAAAATTTGAATTATTCACAGATCATAAGTCCTTGCGGTACATTTTCTCTCAGAAAGACTTGAATCAGAGACAAGTCCGATGGCTCGAATTCTTAGCTGCATATGATCTCGACATCAATTATACTCCTGGAAAAGCAAATGTTGTAGCTGATGCTTTGAGCCGTAGCAAAGCATTGTCTTGTTGTAATCTTGTAGAAGGCATGCTATTTCAGCTTGTTGTCTCCCCATCTCTTTTGGATCGCATCAAAGCCAAGCAATATGAGGACACCTTGCTCTATCGCATGAAGGAGTTAGTTCTTGGTAGAGTTGGAAATGCTGACAGCAAAGTGGGAGCACAGATAGATAGTAATGGAGTTCTGAAGATTGACAACCGTATTTGTGTTCCTAATGTTGATGGATTGAGACAAGAAGTGCTTAGGGAGAACCATCAATCGTCACTTTCATTCCATCCTGGTGTCACCAAGATGTATCGAAATATGAAACGTTTATATTGGTGGAGTGGGATGAAGAGAGATATTTCCATATATGTCAGTAGATGCACCACTTGCCAGCAAGTCAAGGCCGATCACCTGAAGACGGCGGGATTACTTCAACCCCTAGAGATTCCGTGTTGGAAATGGGACCAAATTTCTATGGACTTCGTTGACGGATTACCGAGGACCAGAAAAGGGAACGAGAGTATATGGGTGATTGTTGATAGGTTGACAAAATCTGCTCACTTTATTCCTGTAAAGACCACTCGTACTGCTTCGAGTTTGGCCGAGATTTATATGAGAGAGATCGTCAAACTTCATGGAGTTCCATCTAGTATTGTATGCGATAGAGATCCTTTATTCACTAGTAAATTCTGGAAGGCATTTCAGGACGTCTTGGGCACCAAACTGAATATGAGCACGGCTTATCATCCTCAAACAGATGGCCAAACTGAGAGGGTAAATCAGATTTTGGAAGATCTGCTCCGAGCTTGCATTATTGATTTCGGTGGATCTTGGGAAGACCACCTCCATTTGGTTGAATTCACTTATAATAACAGCTATCAGGTAATCCAAAATTTTCAATTTGAATAAGTAAAAATTTGAATTGAAATATAATTATCTTTATAATCAGGCGAGTATCGATATGGCACCGTTCGAAGCTTTATATGGACGGCCATGCAAATCGCCAGCTTGTTGGATTGAGCCTGGTGACCGATTAGTTCTTGGTCCGGATATGATTATGGAAGCATCCGAGAAGGTCAATGAGATCAGAAGGAAGATGAAGACCGCACAGGATAGGCAGAAGAGCTATGCCGATAGGCGTAGAAGAGAGTTAAAATTCCAGGTTGGAGATGAGGTCTTTCTTAAAGTATCACCTTTGAAGAATGTTATTCGATTTGGTCGTAGAGGGAAGCTCGCTCCTAGATTTGTTGGACCATTCCCTATCACTGAGAGGATTGGTACACTAGCCTACAGAGTTGCACTGCCGGAGAAATTTGAGGGCGTGCACAACGTATTCCATGTTTCACATCTTCGGAAGGTTGTACATGATCCGTCCATGACCATTCCTATTGCTCAGTTAGATGAGGTTGATATTGAGCCGGATTTGACTATAGAGAGGAAACCACTTCGTATTGTTGATAGGGATACGAAGAAGCTTAGAAGGAAGTCTGTTAGCCTAGTCAAAGTCCAATGGAGTCCCGATGATCGTGATTGTACTTGGGAAACCGAGGAGAGCATCCGAGATTCTAATCCAGAATTGTTTGTTGAAGGTAAGTTCCATTCTATATTCTTTACTTTATTCGATAATCTATTCTATATCTATCGTACCTCTTTTATAGTTCTTCCACTCTTTCCTTTGTTCCTTTTCGGGGACGAAAAGTTTTGAGTAGGGGAGAATGTAACAACCCTAAAATTCAGACTCAGTTTAAAATTTTAAAATTGCTTATTTGATGAAGAAATTCGAATTTTCACAAACGATTTCCGTTGCCAACCAAACTTCACATTTGGAATGCGTCTAATTAAACATAGCAACTGGTAAATTTTCGTCCGGAATTATGAAAGTTTATTTCGCGCGTAAACTTACTTCAAATCTAAATCAGTTAGTAATCGATGGAAATAAACCGTTTTCAAAATCAAAATATTTTTACATAGAAAAATTCTAAACCATCTTTTGAGCAATTTGTCAGTTTGTCGTTTTTCCAAATTCGGACATCTTTGGCTCCGTCGTTCTTATTTTTCCGCGAATTTTATGCATTTTCCGTAGTAGAAAATTTCAAATTTTATAATTCAATCGAATCACTAATATCTTTATACGTTGTGTTCGCCTCATCGCGCTGACCAAAACGGTATATTTATTTGTGTCAATCGGAGTTCGGCGTTGCAAACTATAATTTAAACGGAGCGGAAACCGGTCCGTTACGCAGCTTAAACCGGTATCAAACTTCCCAGCGTTTAAAAATTTGGAGCCATTCAGCTGACCTTCGGAACACAAATAGCCCCCATTTTGTAAACATCATTAACTGTACGCACTGAACCTCTCATTAATTGCATCATGCTCTCCTACATGATGGCACGTCACCTCTCCACTGCAAAAATTATATTCCCTTTCTTTTCCCCCATATCCTTCCTCTGTTTATTACTACTCGCCAGCTCATTCATTTATTACTGCATCAGTTCACTTTGTGAGAAACTGGTACGTTCCTCTGTATTATTTTCTTTTCTTTATATTTCCCTTTCTCCTCTTCTTTCCCTTTTGTTTCTTTATTTTCGTTCACTGTAATATGAAACAGCTTCCATCTTTTTCCCCCTCAGCTCCTCTTTCTCCCCTCTTTGCATTTTCTCTTTTCTCTTATTATTTTGTTTTTTTTGTTGCAAACTTCCCAGGCAACGTTACCACCTTCCAACTCCTCTGCATATCTTTTTCTCCCTCCTCCCTTTCTTGTTTCTTCATATTTTGCTTTTATACTGCAAACAACCCATGCGGCTCCACTATATAAAAAAAAATAGTAATAATAACCACTGCAGCCTCCTCTGCATGCACCACCAGTAGCTCCAACCCGTCCACCCCCTCTACCTGCGACCGCCTCCGTCGTTTCCCCTACCGGCCTCCACTGCAAACAACCACCCACGGCCACTCAACGCCTCCTCCACCAGAAAACCCTTCCCCCTTACCACTAACGGCCCTGCATTGTTCCACTCGGACACGTCGACCCCTACCTGCCTCTGCCCAGCCGTCGCCCAGACCCACCAGCGCCTCGCCACAACTCCTGACCCACCCTCCATTGCTACAACCCGCGACCGCATGCGCACCAGCCCACAACCGTCCCTCACCTTCCACACGGCCCGCCCCTACCCACTGCTCCCTCCACTGCCCACTGCAGCTAGTTCACAAGTTTATCAAGTTTATTAAGTTATTAAGTTTATATGAGTCAGTAAAGTACAAGTTTATATTTAGTAAAGTTTATATGAGTCAATAAACTGTACAAGTTTGTTAAGTTTATTAAGTTGTTAAGTTCTATATAGAGTGGTTTAAGTAAGGATGTTGCAGTTTCAATAGTAGATTTACATTTTATTTTACTACATATGTTTCGTTTGGGAAAAAGGTACAAGTTATATACAGTGGCATAGTTTGTTATAAACATAAGTTTTAGACTTTATAAACATAAAAGCTGGTTATAAGTTGTATAATTGATAAAGTACAAGTGCAAGTTTTAAACATAAGAGCTGATTTGCAAAGTTGTACAGTGCATGCAAGTAGTGTAGTTAATAAAGTACAAGATATAAGTTTATGTGTCAGTATAAACTTTATAAACTTTTATATGAGTTGTTATGGATGGTACAAGTTTTACAGTAGCAGTCATATATGCTCACTAACAACGTAGTGCTGCGTTTTATTCCAGCCCCCGCTATTGATCCGGAAACATAGGCTGCTTCCACCCCGCTTATCAAATCTATTTTGCTCATTGTTGGTATGGGTTTATATATATATTCAATTAATATATATATTGCAATAAACAAATTATTGATTAATTATTTGTTGATTGCAGTTGTATTCATTTTGCGTCGTGCTTGTTAGGGCCTATTTTATCTATTCATCTTCGTGCTTCGCCATCATCTTCTTCAACCACGCAAGGTGAATATTTCATTCACGACTCAAATCTATTATGCTATGATAATCAAGTGATAAATTGTTGTTTACGTTAGTTTGGATGTTAAATTGTCGATTGTTAGAATTGTTGAAGTTAGGATTGTAGATCACTATGCAAGTTAAAAATTTAATATCGTTAGTTCACGACAAACAAGTGTGACACTAAGTTGTTAGTTTGGACGTTAAATTGTTGATTGTTAGAATTGTTGAAATTAAGATTTCAAATCACTATGCAAGTTAAAAATTGAATATTGTGGTTCACGACAAACAAGTGTGACACTAAAATTTGTTATGTGATGATTGAATTTGGTTGTTAATATAAGTGAATTTGAATATGAAATTGAAATCGATATAGGATAGTCGACAAAATTTAAAATGGACTATATATGTTGAATTTGACCCCTTTAACTGTTAAATCAACCGTCGCGTAGAAATAGCATTAACTACACTTTGAACCATTGTATGTATGATTGATGTAGAAATGTGATAATAGACACCAAGTGAAACCATAAGATAATAATCTTTAATCTACATGAAACGATAGTGTAGATTCTAGGAATAATTATATTAATTTGCATAAATAACAAATGTAAGTTAATACGATTATTTCGGGATTATTTAATAAAATTGTTAAATTGTTATGTATGGTTGCTATTGCTTGTTTATTTACTTTGACACCATCCCAGTTATCACACTGCAAGTTCCCTTTGCTATGCTTGTTTTATATTGAATGATATTGGGTTGAAATGATAAATACCCATTTAAACAACTTGGCCTAGGATAGAAAATAAAAGTAAGAAACCCGATTGGTCAACAAACCATTTTCGAAATTGAAATATATTTTTAATTAAGGAATGAACTTAACAATTTGTTGGAAATTTAAATAACGAACTTAAGGGGTTTAAGTTGAAATAAATCAATGGATTTAAAATTTGAAACGGATTAATAACTTACCCAATTGGATAAAATGAATTGAAATTTTATTGAAATAAGATTTAGGAGCAAGTAAGTTTTAAAATTTAATAATTTAAAGATTTAAAGATTTGTTAGCTCTAGTTTTAAACTCAGGCTTTAATTAAATAGATTTGAACTTGTTATAAGTTAAATTGAGATTTAGGAAATTTTGACTTACTAACTTAATGAATCCAAATTAGGGATAATTTAAATTTAAATGATTTTAAATTTAATGAATTAACCAAATCAGGACATTGTAAATGGAAATGGACTTCTTTGATTAGAAATTTAATTGAATCGGTAAATAAAACAAATGGAGTTTTGGAAAAGGAGAATTTAGTTAATAAAGTTAATTTAATCAAATTTATGATAACTATGGATGAAATCATGAAGTGACATGAATTGAACTTGTTTTAATGATTTAACTAAGTTCACCATTAAATTGAATTCGTTGATTTTGAACTAAATTTAATAAGCGACCTTAGACTTTATTAAGTCGAACTTGAATACAAATTTTAAATTGTAACTCAATGTTTGATCCAAAAATTGCATTCGGAAATATGTTTAAAATATCTAAAATTTAATTGAATCGTGAAATGTCAAATTTTGGAAGTCAAATTTGCACCTTGACTTTTGGACTTTGACTTGTTTTAACGTTAATTTAACCAACCATCGGGTAATAAATACGTAGTTATTAAAGAGACCGGGATCGGATATGGGCATATTCTCTGTCGATACCGAAACCACTTTAATAACTATTATGCGCGAAGTGTTGATCCAGAATGAAGTGGATGGTTTGGTGAACGCGTTGACTGAAGAAAGAGAACGATATTGGATGACCCCTGACATGACTAAAACAGGAGCCGCGCCGGGCCATTTAGGATCGCCACCTCTAGCGGACACACTTCTTCGATACCATATCTATTACTTTTGTGATTCGATTTGGGTGCGCCCTTGATTTGGGAGTGTTGTTTCGCGGTGTTGAGATAGTAGCTACTATGCTCAACATCAGTCCGGATCACGCAACTACTAGTATCCTAGTTGGTATTGCCTCATGTACCTTGTCATACTGATTATCCTATTCGCGACCACTACGTTTTGATTTGTACCTTGAGTATATGGATTGCCCTCTGGTGACTTCCGGTTTTGGGGAAACTACGGTCTTGTATATGCTTTTGGGAATATAAAATGTGTTAAGGGGAATTATGGTAACGCCTTAACGCTATTTTAATATTCTATTTTACTGAATAGACATTACCTACATACCGTATTCTATTGTATATATAGATAGTTTATCGGATCCTTAGAGATGTTATTTTATTCATCTTTGAGTTATGAACTTTATTTCCTGCATTGATTATCCTGCATAAGATTTTGAGTCCTGACTCGAGTGTTTCTTTTTGTATATGCTCGGGTCAGTCTGAAGCTATCCAGTTGCTGATCAAGGTTGGTTGAAGATGCTGAAGACTTAGCATTTATCTTTATCTATCTATTTTGATGTCTGTGTCTGTTGGACATTTATGTATTTCCTTGCAGTCACCTTTTGTATAGACATTGTTGTACTATATGTAGTAGCTTCATGAACTGCTATTATGACGATGTGTTTCCGCTGCATTATTCTGTGACTGTTCTGTGACTGTGATGTTGTATTGATTCTCATTTACATTTATGTATTTATAATCCCATAATGATTCGTGTTTTGTATTATTTAAATTGACATGTGAGGATTATTGTCAATTTAAATGGTCCAAATATGCGGGTTGTTACAAAGAGTTTAGAAAGTGGATTTTGTGATATATAATGAGAATTTGGAGTAGAAAGAATGAAGAGAATATTGTTGAAAAAATTCATTTTTCAGTCCCCTTTGTATAGTATTTGAAGGGACATGTCTATTCTCAAAGAGATGAAGCCAAAAATTACAACTCTTCAAAAATATTAAAAAACTTTTCAACGGTACATATGTCGATTACTTAGAAAGGGTATGTCAACACGCTGTTTGGAAAAACAACACTTATAAAGTACTACAAAATTTTGATATTTTATAAAATCATTCAAAAAATATTTTTAAAATAGTTTAATATATAAAACTTTTATAAAATGTTTGTAAAGATATATTTTGAAAATAAAATAAATATTTTTGGGAGAGAGTATGCAAAGAAAAGACAATTGCGATTCAAGAACTTTAACAAATTTATCTAATGTCTACTAACTATTATATATATGCCTAAACTCTTCATGTCTTTAAACGCATGAGTCTTCATCTTTAAACTCACGAGTCTTCAATTGTCTTGATCATCTCTGAATCTTGATTTCTAGTCTTTTTACTGGTTAGTTTCCAAACTCGATTATCCTATGTCTGTGTAATATTCTAAGAAATATTCTATACAACTTGGGAAAACATTAGCACATATATTTATATGGTTGTTGTCATCAAAATCAATATCTGTGGTATTCATAATTTTTAATTAATATTTCTTTTAATTGTTAGATAAATATTTTGTTTATTACTTTGTTAGTATCATGTACTTATTTTTGATATATATGCATTAGAGAACTTTATATGAATAAAAATAAATTGTTTCAATAGGATTACACTTCATTTTTAGTTATCTTTGCAAATTCTCAAGTGATATTTGAAATTCAATCTATACATTATTTATCTTTTAGTCGAATGCATTAAAAGCTTAATGTCAATTTCAAAATATATTTACATGAATGTTTGTCTATAAAATTTTATAAAAACATTAATCTCAAAATTAAATAAGAATACTATTTTTCATTTATTTGCATAAAAAATATTGAACCTAAAAAATAATAAATTAATATGTAACTCATTTAATCAATAAAAATGATAGTGTAATTTATATTCAAATATAAAAATATATAAATTGCTTAACAAAAATTGTACACTTGAAAATACAGTAAATTCGATTTATAACTTGTTTAGTCTAACCAATTCACCATATATATTGCATAATAAATTCCATTCTTCTAAAATATTTAAAACATTTTTTTTCAACAATACACCATGTGCAATGCACAGCTTATGCGGTGTTGAACAAAGCAAGCATACATTACATGCAGACTCCGTTTAGGATGTGGTACCGCTCATGAGAGGTTTTGGGAGTATCGTTTTTTGATTGGTTTATATGAAGTGTTGTTATAACGGATCAATGCATGCTTGAAAGTTTAACAAGCACTGGTTTTGAGAGTTTTTCACTAAAGTAGCATTATATATATATCCTTATATTTGGTGAAAATTAATTCTATTATATAATTAATGGGGGCATAATTGGAAAAAAGTTGTAACCCCTCAAAAATCTCAATTTGATGGGTTGAGAATTTCCATGAAAATTATACTGCATTGGTTATAACCGATTTTATAACCAACAACAATCAGTGTGGAAAAAAACTTACAATCAAAGGTTATGATAACATCTGAAATACAGAGCCCTCCAAAACCAGTCAAAACCGGTAGAAAATAAACTCCCAAACTGAGCCGCAGTCTCTTTTAGGAAAAACGCGTTAATTATTACTAATACCCCACCTGCTAAGTGAAAAAAAAGATGACATGTTTGTTTCATTTAAAAATTTAAAAGATGAAAGTTTTTCAACGTTGAAACGAGAGAGGTTTTATCATTAAAAGGTGTTAATGTATTCACGACTACACCGACAATATTTTCTATTGCTTCAAGAAATTGGTTTTATATTTGTGAAATATGAATAAAAAACAAATTGTTCTCAACTATAAAATGAATTACATATCTCACCATATCCACCTTTGTTAACCTACGCTTTGAAATTAAAGATATCACAACACACACCAAATTTGTTATATTTCAAATCTAGAACTTAATAATTAAACATCTAGGATTATCTGTTTATATAAAGCAAAATAGTGGAGTAAAAATCATCATTTAACTCAAAGTAACTTTGATTATATTTGAAAATTATAAAATCAAATTAATAGTGGAACTTCATGCCATTACCGAATAAAATGTAAAATCAAGTTCCTTTGGAATATGGTCTTTCATTATAGTTTTGCTTGTGCTTGACAGTTGACAGCTTATTACATGGAGGGAAAAAATTGGAAGGAATGTTATATTATGATCTGCATGGCTATTTATATATTGAATAAATAAACAGAGCATTTTCTAATAGAAAAAAGAGAGCATCATTAATGAGTGGGGGAAATAAATCAAACTAATGCAAGAAAAATGAGATCATGCAGATATATTTCAAGCATCATTTTTACTATGCCAAAATTAAAAAAGGAAACAAAATGTTTTGAAAACTACCATTTAATATTTTAAATTTTTTTCCATAAAAAATATAGTGGGGCCACATACTAACTCAGCTCGGTAGGATTGGATCAAATCGATTGGTTGGCCCAACGGACTGACTACGTGTGCTTGTATAGGGTCATGCATGATTTCTCTTTTCATCCCAAATGAAAATATTCGGTGTCCAAAGTGATGAAGATTGATGAGTAGGAAATGAAAAAGATAGTGATGGAAGTTGTTTCGCGGATAAGTCTACTGCCTTGAAAGTGAAATTCAGCATGACTATGATGCAATCGATATTTGACGTTCGCTCTCTAAGATTAACACAACTATCATTCAAACTTACGCACTCAAGCTTGATGGATTTGAAGATTTGTAAAAGTCACTATCTAAAATTTTAAGTATTTTGAAAGACATGTTTAATTTTAGAGGAAATTGTAGAGAGAGAAGATTGAAGAAGGTAATTTTATTTTCTGTAGATTTTGTATTCCTTTTTTCCAAAGAAGAAAGAAATGAGAGAATATAAATAGACTTAAAATTCTTCCCTCTCTTAAGCCTATCAATCACAATAAATAAGAATTTCATAAAAACATTTTCACGTTAATAAAGAAAGCAAAAGGTAAGCAATGAAAAGGCATTGGTTTTTGTTGTAATTATCCAACAATCCCCTACTAATTAAACAAAAATAAAAAAGATGAATGATAATAACCCGAACAAGAAGAAAGTTTCATACGCAAGTACTAATATCTTTCGATTGAATCGATACATAAAGAAGTGAGTTCAAAACTTAATCTAAGTAGTGAATTTTTTCATGAACTACAAAGATTTGAGTTGAGATCTCACAACACTCATTACACTTCAATTTCTACAAATTTCGTGATAAATATGCTCTTTTAATGATCATACACCTACTTTGAGAACTCATGATTGCTCTACCGAGCTCAAGTCTCTCATAGGAGGCGGTCCACCTTCACACCCAAGTAAGTGAATCCAACAAATGCTCTACTCTATAACCACCACTTACGGTTATGAACTCGTTAAGAGCAAAAGGCTCAACCTCACAAAATAAATAAACATAATTCATCAAGTGCGTCTCAAAAGCACCACCAATACTGGTTATGAATTATATACGAGTAATACGGCATTATCTCAAATAAATCAATGAAATCCATTAAGTAAGTCTCAAAAGCACTACCAATGCTAATTATGGATTTAAAAAGAGCAAATAAGCTCAAACTAGGATAAATCAGTATATCTATCAAGTACATCTCAAAAGCATCCCCAAAAACTTGCTATAGAGTACACAAATGCAAGAAACTTAAACTTATAACAAATGGTAGAATCTATCAAGTGTATCTCAAAAGCACCACCAAAACTGGTTATGGAATTTATAAAAGCAAAGATGATCAAACTCATAATAAATAGTAGAACACATCAAGTGCATCTCAAAGCACTACCAAAAACTAGTTATGGATTATACAAATTAAAGAAGCTCAAAATCATATCAAATAGAAAAATCCATTAAGTGTATCTCAAAAGCATCACCAAAAATTGGTTATGGATTATATAAAAGTAGAAAAACTCAAAATCATATGAAGTAAGTGCATTTTAAAAAATACCACCAAAAATTGGTTATGGATTATATAAAATTAAAAAGAACCTCAAAATCATGTCAAATAGAAAAATCCATCAAGTGCGCCTCAAAAGTACCACCCAAAGTTGGTTATGAATTACATAAAAATAGAGAAGCTTGAAATCAAATCAAATAGAAAAGTCCATCAATTGCGTCTTAAAACACCATTAAAATTGGTTATGATTATTTAAAAGTAAAGGTCTACTTCATATCAAATAGAAAAATCCATTAAGTGCGTCTCAAAAGTACCACCAAAAAATGATTATGGATTATATAAAAGTAAAGAAGCTCAAAAATATATCAAACGGAAAAATCCATCAAGTGCATCTCAAAAGCACCATCAATAATTGGTTATGGATTATATAAAAGCAACCCGACTCATAAACATAAAAAAACTAAGGAAAAGAGTAATCATGTTTCATTGTTTAACCATTGAAGGGTACTCATCATATTTTTCTCTACATTATGCTCTAGGCCCATTCCTCTTGAAGATTCGAGGACTAATTTCCTTTGAACAACTTAGAAAGTGAATCCATGAAGTTTTATTTGATCTTATTCATTTTTATAAAATCAATTCATCCACCAATTTCTCAATTGCTTTAGGTTTGGAATAGACGTGTCTTCCAATTTTTGTTACATGCTCTTAGAGAAATCCTAATATTAATCAAAAGGGGTACAAATGTAACTCCTCACATCATAAGTAATAGTATGCTTAATAATTCAAGAGAAATGTGACGCTTCCTCCAATTTACCACATTCATCTTTTGGCTAATTATGTTATTTATTCTTACATATACAAGAACAATGGAGATAGTGATGACCCACCTCCTCGACTCTTAGAAATTGACACTAATACATCCTTGGTATTCACGTGCCATAAATCCAAGTGCCGGAGAGGCAGATTATCATGGGGTAAATAAATAATGATAGAAGATAGATAATAATATAATCTCACATCATATTCAACATATAATTATATATATGAGTAGTACATGCAATTACTCCAAACTGTTCCATCAAAATTATGACAAGTATTAACCCAACTAGGATAGTTATAACGACCTATCCTTACAGTGCTTGTAAATACTAATACATAATACAGACACGGCGGAAAGTGACAGATGACTTCAACAAAAGATCCAAAATGCTCCTTGCTCTATTCCAAAATGCTCCAAGCTTACCTAACTAGTTGGCTGTCGTGGAAACTAGGGCACCCAGAGTTTAAGGGGAAAAGAAAACAAACTCCGAATCAGTCATGGGACTGGTGTGAAAAACTCAAAATACGATGTTTGAAAATAAAAGGTATCTCATAAGACCACATCGCACATAACCACGGAACGTGTTTTTACCTAATGATAACCAAAACATTTGTTACGCAGAATATACGGATATTATTTTTAATGACATTTTTTTGAAAATACTTTTTAAGTAAGTATACATAATCTTAGCCGAAATTGTTACATTATTAAATTCCAGCAGACTAGGCTCTACAATCAAATCCGAAGGCACTTATTGGAGAATGGATTTCTATACAATGAAAAGGTAAGGGACTACCTTTCGGTAGTGCATCTGTAGAAAAATGCATCTGAGGCTCCAGCCTCTACCAATACAGAACCAGCCTACCTTTACCATAGATAGTACCAAATATGTCATAACTTCAGTCGTTCCAACTTACCCAGAGCTCTCTTTGCATACACCACGTTAATTTAAAACCCGACGTCATAGCTGGAATAAATATATCTAGAAAGGTGATGAATATACCTTAATGGGAGCGACCCACTTAGCACTGCTGCATCTACCCTGTTTTTGTCATTTTTGGATGGTGAGGCTCGAAGTAACGATTACCTTACTCATAGCACATTCCATTTTGAATGCCACAATGCCAATCCATAATCACACAACCGATTTCTACAAGAATATAACTCATGAGCTCGTATGTCTTAGGAAAGGGTGTTAAGCTAAGAGAAGTTGCCTTCTTCGCCACCAATCAGATGATACGTTCATAGAAATCAACCAATGTAATTACAATTCCAACGTCAGACATCCATCCATGCAAGTTGTCCAGGAACAGGACAAACCGAAGGCACTCTCCTACCACATTCTGTCGGGAGTTACTTCTAGGATTAGTAGCGATTAGCCATTGCATTGGATATTTCATATAACGACCCGTAAATTTTAGTAGTTTTATTAATTTAATTAATTGAATTTTGTGAAATTTTAAATAATAAGATTTAGAAATGAAAATTAATATTTGGAATACGTCTACTTCAATATAGCAACTGGTAAATTTTCATCAGATAATATGAAAGTTTATTTTATTGTATAATTATATTTCAATTCAAATCAGTTAGTATTTGAAGATAATAAAATGTTTTCCAAACCTGAATATTTTTATATAATAAATTTGTAAATCATCTTCTGAGTGAGACGTCATATTTCGTTTCTCCAAAATTGGACTGTTATTGCTCCGTCGATCTTATTTTCAGCGAAATAGCAGCACTTTCGGTACCAATTATCGACTTTTGATAGGATGGTTGTATCGCTGAATTCTGTGTACCATTTTGACCGTCTCATCGTGCTGATCTCCGCAGTATATTTATTTATGTATTTTGAGGTTCGATACGCGACGAAAACGATAAAATGACACGTCGTATCAGGACCATAAATTGCAACCTTTTTCTTTCCGTGCCTTTTCAAATTTGAACGTGGAGGACAAGCAATATAATAAATTGCTTTAATAATGTTTGCCGATTGAATGGTCAGGTATTACATCTCTGTCATTTCAATTTACTGTATGATGGTCCGTTTTGTCTACTTTTTCGGTCTGTTCTTTTAACAAAGGGAATTATATATTACTTTGCGCACGTTCTCCTCATTATCAAACCTTTCCTCTGCCAGATTGTTCCTTCCAAACTTTCATCCCATTTCATCCTCCTCTACCCATGCATGCTTGGCCTCCAACAGAACCCATCTTCTCCTTCTTCTTTCATCTTCTCAGATCCATGCAAGCCCCCTCAACCAATTGCCGATCTCCACGTCTTTCTCTCATCCCCTGCAATCCCGCGCCTAAGCCTCCACCTGTAGCACAACACGCTGGCCCTCACCAAGGACCGACCGCCCTCCTTCCACCATAGCCGAGGCCACAAACCACATCTCCACCTTTGAGCCTTCATCTCCACTCATCTCTCCCTGCCGATCATCACAAATCTTCTCTTTGAAATAGGTATATATGTGTTTGTATATATATATTAATATGTACATATTAGTTTATATACGTTGTTTGTAAAGTATATTTGGGTCTGGGTTCGAGTAAAGCATGCAGGGAGAAGTTATTGTATATATTTGTTATATTTTATATTTTTATAAATTATGAAATTTTGTTTAATTATATATATATATATAGTTATATATGTTGTTGTATCAATATATATATATATATATATATATATATATATTTTATATAAGATTTATAAGATATGTTGTTTGTTTTGTATACATAGGAATACATAAGTCTGATCTTCAAAAGAATAAGAGTTTCATCTTAAATTTTTCATCTGTTTTTTTGATGAAATGATTAATATATGCGCCTACATAGATGTGTTTACAAAATTTTATACAGTTATCAAATTTTTGTCTACAGTTGGCTGTATATACATGTGTTATATTTTATTTTCTATAAGTACATTATATATGTAAGTTGCCTTCTAATCTTGACTATGGTATATGTATAGATATATATTACGTTTGATTCTTCTGCGTATATAACTAGTTATATATCCTTCTGCCGTGTCTTATAATATTATATATATATATATATATATATATATATATATATATATATATATACATACATATATATACTATACTCATAGTTTAATGTCGTCTGTTCGTTTTAGTATACTAGTGTTTACATTAATATATCATAAGGTATGTTCGCATGTAATGTTCATTTAATAAAGCTTATTCAGTGCTGCGCGTGTATAAGTTATAATATTTTAGTTTATGTTATTGCAGAATGGCTTTAAAGGTATGTTAAACAATGTTAACTTTTGAATTATAACAGGTGTACAAGTTTGTATATATGTGTATATGCATTTGGTTATATATATATATATGAACTTGGTTTTTCAATTTTATATAGATATAATACGTTTTGGGATTTAACTATTGCTTTGAAGTACAAATACACATATATTATTTTAACTATACATTTTAAATTGAATTAAAAATTATATATATATACACGTATGTATATATTTAGTTCAACTCAAATCAAGCTGGTTTATATATATATACATGAGTTTAGTTTTCGTATATTTATAGAGATGTATTTTATAGGTGTTTAAAATTTTAATATTAATATTAATAAAATAATATATGTATTTTCTGTTTCTATCAAACTGATTCGATTTGTTCATCGATCCCTATTATCAGCTCTGTTCGTCGAATTCGTGCCAATCTTACTTTGCTTTGGAATTCGTGCTTGGATTCATAATCCATTTCATTATCAAATCTCTCTAGCCTTGAAAGGTGAGAAATCACTCACGATTAACATTCTTGTATTTATTAAATTTGATTTCAATTGAAACGAAATTGTCTGCAGTAGTGGCGTAGTGGTAAGATACTTGCTTCCTGGTAAGCAGGTCGCAGGTTCGATCCCCGTCTGCCCTACCCCCAATTTCAAGGCGCGGAGGTGGGTCCCTGATAAATCCAAGATAAAAAGTATCTACTCTTTGGAGTAGGGTTTAAAAAAAACAATTGAAATATGCTGCTGTAGTTATTTAAATCGTTATATATGTTATTATCTGCAACTATTCACGATGGGTTGAAATGGATTGAAATATACACATAGTGTAAAATTCCCTATGGGTTGAAATGATACATACACGAACGATCTGTAGATTATGGGAAAATCATTATGGGTTGAAATGATAAACCCAAGCGATTTTCATTGAATTGAATTTGGGATTGCGGGTTGAAATGATATATACCCGTATATATTTAAATTGCGGATTGAAATGATAAATATTCGTATCTCTTAACTATAGGATAGAAAATAATATACAGACACTGTTGGTCTATATATATATATATATATATATTAAAATGATTTCCAGGGTTTCAAAAGTGAATATTTTTGTTTTAATAAATAATTGATTTTAAGATATTATGTATATATGTTATTTATAAGAGTTTAAAATTTAGATTTTTAAAATTTATATGTTTTGAAAATTGTATGGTTATAAATGAATTTTGAAATTATATTTCAAGTATAAAGTTTATAATAGAAATTAGTTGGAAATTATATTTATTTTAGAATTATACTTAAATAGGTTGATTTGAAATTTATTAAATTTTAGATTTTAAAGATATGATTTTATAACATAATTTGACTAAAAGCGATTTAAATGAACATTTCAAATTTACATGAATTGAAATGGTATATTTAGTTTTATTTAAAATTTGGAAATTTAAGGTTTATTTAAATGATATTGGATTTATTAAGTGAATATTTCAAAACTAAATAATAATGAAGTGAAATAAAGAGATATATTAAATTTCCAAAATGTAGTTTTGAATGTATGGAATATTTAAGGTTTGAAATATATTGAAAAGTAAATGGTTTATTTGGTAGTTCAAATCTGTACTTGAAATCAATTTAATTTGAAATGGTTTATTGAGAGACTGAATTGAATTAAAAATTGATGAATTAAGATTTAATTCGAATTTTTGAGTTTGAGTTAATTTGAATCGATTTGTGAAATTTGAGGAAGCTATTTTTTATATAAAGTACTTTTTAAAATTATATTTAAAACATTTCTTTATTTTACTTTATAAACTATTTTAATATAAACTATTTTGTTATAAATCATTTTATTATAAAACTATTTTAACTATTTTTTACTATTAGTTTAAAATAACTATTTTAAATTATAACTATTTCATATAAACTAATTTATCTTATAAACTATTTTATTATATATTATTATTAATATCCAAACTATTTAAATGGTGGAAGTTATGATTTCAAGGTTTGGTTTTCCAAGGTATTATGATTTCAAAGCGTTCTAACCTTGAAAGTGATACGATTTTTAGAAATGGATATATTTGAAATGGAATTGATATTGTATTGATATGGTTTCGAAGTGGAAATGATATTTTGGTTTTGAGGTATAAACTATTTTGAAATGACCATGGTGTTATAATAACGATTAGTTGTTAAAGAGACCGTGATCAGATATTGTCATACTCTTTGCCAATATCGAAAACCACGTTAACAACTGTGTACATGGTGGAGATTCCAGAATGAAGTAGGATGGTTTGGTGTTGATTCTATATGGTATTTACGTGACCCTGACTCCCGTGAATCAGCTTGATGCGGCTGAAAACAGGAGCCATACCGGGCCAAGTGAGGTCATTCCTTTGATCGGGCACATTTCTTCGATACCATTATATTGCTTTTGTGATTGATTGGGTGCACCATTTGATTTGGGAGTGTGTCATGAGGTGGGCGGTAGTAGCTACTATGCGTTAACACCAGTACGGATACGCGAACGATATATCTACCTTGGCATTGCCTCGAGTGCCTTGTTGCATGCCCTATTGTGCCTTCTATGAGTTTGTTTTGTGTCGTACCTATGGAGTGCTCCTTGATAGCCCACCCATGGATGGAGTTTACAGTATTTGTATAGACTACGACATTATAAAAATGTGTTAAAGGGGATATGGGTAACGCCTTAACGCTATTTTAATAGTTTACTTTGCTATAGACATATTATAATAGCGTATATTACTACATAGTAGATAGTTCCACGGATCCTTAAAGGATAGTTATCCTAAACATCCTTTGAGTTACTTGTCTTTCAGTTGATATTTCACTTGAGTTGGATTTATTGATATAAGAGTGTTAATCCTGACTCGAGTGTTTTGTGTTTTGCTTTACGCTTGGGTCAGACTAAGTGATACAACATTTGAGACTCACCTTTGGAGTTTGGAGTTTCGCTTGGAGATCCAACTATCAATTCAGCTTTCAACTTTTCTAGTTGGTTTGTTCAGAGATGTCATCAGTTTGTATTTGAGACTTCACTGTATTTGAGATATTCTGTTGTATCTTATTTCGAACTCTGTTGTTTATATAGTAGCTTCATGAACTACTATTTATCTATTCCGCTGCATTATTATTGTATTACTCTATGTTTGTGATTCTGTGATTATTTTATTTACTGTATATGTGGAGTTTTGCCAAATATAAATTAACAATCTGATATTTTGAGAAAGTCAAGTCCGACATGTGCGGATGTGAATGGTTGAAAATACCAGGTCGTTACATTTCATAAAGAAGGGACTATTGCCACTATATGTATATTGGGAGTTTATCCCCAAATGATCAACAAGCAGTCCTTCATTACAAAAATCCTTAATATCACATCCATGTCTTCACTTCGAATATGTAAATTGGTTCGAAATGGTCTTTAGATAGGAATGACCCAAATCTGACCCTGGTTCCTTCGAATTAATCATCGATTTAAAAGATGTTAAGTTCATATGTGAT
This sequence comes from Allium cepa, assembly GCA_030765085.1. Taxonomy (NCBI): domain Eukaryota; kingdom Viridiplantae; phylum Streptophyta; class Magnoliopsida; order Asparagales; family Amaryllidaceae; genus Allium; species Allium cepa. The sequence goes on along the minus strand of CM060941.1, from coordinate 581,715,946 downwards.
TATCAATCATCACTCAATTTAATTCATATTTTTATTCATTCATAGATATACCTTAGAGATACATTCATTGAAATATTTCTTTATTTTTTAGAGTATATGGAATCATCAAGCCTCAGTTATCAAATATTTTTAATTAATTTAAACCTTTTCAAATCATGGAATGATTCCAAACCCTTTCATATTTTACTTAGAAAAATTCTTCCAATTCATTTCATTTAAATCTTAACAAAGATGTCCTAATTCAAAGCTCATATTTTTAATTCGGTTAAAAGCATGTTATCTAGGATGTTAATCTAGAACCAGCAAATGTTAAGTGAGCAGAGTCTACAGAAATCATCTAATTCTACTCAATATCAATTCCCGTGTTCAATAAATACTATGGACGGAATAACGGTGAAAGCGCCCTTTAAATTCCACGAATAGTATGAGTTCCCTCTTCGGACTTTAACACCGACTACAAGACGATTATCTCCATAAAATTCAAGTTATTTATATTTGGAGAATTTTATCCTTTAATTTTAGAAAATTTTGATCCAAATAAATCAAATTTACTATCTCATCTGTCGAGCCAGTTTGGATAGCCAAGGAGGGCAGGAAACTGGTTTTCCAAACTCAAGCCTATACATTATCTCTCTAACACCCATAAGGCGGTCAAGTAACTTGATCGACTCTAAATCATTTAATATTTAACCATTCCATATATCCTTCAAATCATATTTAAAATACTTTATTAATCATTTGAATATATTTACAAAAGATTTGGAAAAGAGTGGTTGCGTTCAAAACTACATTTCAAAAGTTATAGAAAAGTGCTGCTGAAAGTGATTTTTAAGCTATATTGATCAAAACGACTTTTTTAATCATTTAGAAACTCATTTTTATCACTTTTAAAACAATTTAAAATATTTTTAGAATTTATTTCATATTTTTAAACAATTTTAAAGAGGTTTAACATTCCATATACACTAATTCATTAAATAAAGGAAAGTGATTTCTTTTGTGCTTATCGATGTGTATTTCCGTGACTTGCATATATATTCAACATTCATATTAAACAACCATCATTAATAAATCACAATCAAACATATATAACATCCAATAGCCTATAATATGATAGTTTAGAAGTTTACTCACCTCAGGTTTAAACGACTAACTAAAAATTGGCTATGGCTTTGCTAACTCGAACTTTTAGTTCACGATCATTTGGATTATTGATTCTAGATGGCTCAGCCTATGGATGAAATGATGGAGGTAATGGAAGTCATTAAAGTAAAGGTGAAGAAGAAGATGAAATAAGTGTGTGAATTTATGAAGCCTTAGTTTCTTATTTATAGCCTTAGGAAAATGTGGCAAATTACTAAATTATCCTTAGATATTACCAAATTATCTCTTACACAAAATCACTTCAACATCAAATCCTTGTCACCATACTCAAGTGCATGCATTAATGAGATGTAATGTGACAAGACATATTGCAAAAATATCTTAAGATGGAATGACATGCATTAATGGTGAATTTGATATTTGCTTTCCATGTTTTAATGGTGATTAGATGTTACCTTTTTCACTTACTTTTTGTAAAAATATCTCAAATATTTTCTTTAGCTTTGATTGACTAATTGTGATACATGTGTGACAGCCCGCAAATCCGTACCCCTTGAATCAACACTATTTTACCTCTGTTAACTCAAGTGACACAGAAATACGAACCATTAGGGTTAAAGAAGAAGAGATAGAAGAAGAAGAAATTAAACAATATCAGAATCTCACAGTCGCAGCGAAATAAACTATAATAATAAATATAGAACTTTCCACAAAATGAAATTTATAACTGTTTTACATATCACATCATCAACAATCAGAGTATCTCATACAACAAATTTACCAATCTGACATACCATACAATCACAGCAGCGGAATATACATATATATATAGATAATACGTCTCAGACTCTAGCTCCTCTCCTGTTCCAAAGCATCAAGTCCTGTATAAATAATACTCGGTCTGACCCGAGCATTATAATGAAATAACACCCGAGTCAGTCTGGAATACCAGCTGATACTAAATATACATCCAACTTGATTATTAAAGTTTCAAAAATCCTTTGAAAACAAAAGCATCTCGTAAGACCACGCCACCAATAAACATGTCGGGTTTTTACCTTACGATAGCTAAAACATTTTTTATAGAAATCCTCTGATATTAAAATAGGGTCTATTTACAAATAATTATAAAATAGCCGAAATTGTTACATGATTAAATTCCAGCTACTAGCCACCGAAGTGGGTAATACAAACAAAACTCGTACAAGGCTCGTAGGGAAAATGGATTTCCAACAATGACTAGGCACTGGGGTACCACCTGTCACAGTACGGGGCCTAGATCACCGTACCGAGGACTACTCCCTTCATCCCCTGCAACACAAGGCCGGAACCATTCCTTACTGAACAGTCCCGAACAAGATAAACCCCGTGGTTGGCGCGACCAACCACCCACTAAGCCGAAATAAAAAAGGAACATCTAGACAGGGGAAATATCTTGTCCTGCTTGGGCATGACCCACCTAACCTTGCTGCATATCCCCTGATTTTCAGTCATTCCCATTTGATGAGGCTTGAGGCTAAACGTTACCTTTAGAACGTTTTCACTTAGAATGCCCACCGTCCACCTGACGATGTTTCGCAAGCATTCGTCAATACAAGTCCGTCCTGGGTTCGGACGGAACCGAAGGCACTACTCCTACTACATCCATTTTGGAAATATCCTCAGCATTAGTAGCGACTAGCCCTTGCACTTTCACTGCTCCATCTTCGACTTCGAACACGTTTTCCGCACGAAACGTACAAATCGGATCGAAGTGGTTTTCGAGAAATAAATCTCGATCCCGGTCCCTTCGAAACGATCAACGCATTTGTCCAACATTGATAGTCGGTGATTTAACTATCAATTTATATTCATAAGCATCCATATGCATCCATCACACAATAAATAATTCCCAAATTATTTATTTGCCTCAAATATCTTTAAAAGATATATTTCCAAATTTTCCAAAACTCATTTGAAACCATTTCCCAAAATTTCTCCTTTACAAGGTAAATCCTTTACCATATATTCCCATTGGAAATAACCAAGTTCAATTTATTTAGATTTAAAACAATTAAAACATTTTATTCTAAATATCCTTTAAAATAGGTAAATTTATTACTAATTATATACTCAAAATATAATTTCAAAATATTTAAAGCAAAACTATTTTATAGGATATAACTTGATTTAAACTAAGGTTTTAGTTAAGCTATGTTTAAAAATAGAGTTGTAAAAAGATTAAGACTTATTGCCATATACTTAGGTCAAAACTAGCTTTTTAAAAAAAAAATCCATTTGTAAAAGAATAATTACTTTACTATTACTAATTTATAAATAGTTACTTTAAAAAAAAAAAAAATTTCCAAACACTCTTTTAAACAAGTTTAAACTTCAAAACTTACTTTTTATAAAGTCAGTTTAAACTCGAACTTGGTTTTTCCCAAGGAATTTCATTTCCACTTAAACATCACAGAAATCCTTCTCACGATTTCTGTCAATTTATTTCAATTTAGTTTTATAGTTTAATAACATAAATTTACTTTCACATGTATCAACTGATAACATTTCTCTTTGTTTATCATTCCAGATTTTACAAATTTTCAATTTCCATTCTAAATAGATTTCAAATTTAATTCTTTTAAATTCATTATTTAACAATATCCTTTATTCCTCTAAAATTCAATTTGTCCATTTAGAATTAATTATGTATTTATAATTTACTCAGCATTATTCCAATTGAATTTTATTTCAGTTTTCCATCCAATAGATTCTAATTTCTTATACTCTATTAAATTTCTTATTTATAATTTCCTTAATTTCCTCTTTGAAAAACCAATTTAATTCCTTTATAATTAAACTCCAAATTTCTTTAAAATTATCATTCTGGGTTTACAGTTTATCCAACAACATCATAATACAATTTAATTCCAAATTTATCAATCACAATATAAACAGGCATCATTATCAACTATAAAAATAATTACTACATGTGAGGAATCCTGTTGGATCCCTCCAACCTGTTTTTTTTCCTGCACCCACAAATATTAGCACATCACACATATAAGTATCAATCCAGACTGATAATACCAACAATATGCAACCAATCACACAGATATTTAAATATTTATTATTTAAATCAGCCAATATCCAGATGTGAGTGAGAATAACTCACTTTGAGTTTCGGCGAGCATTCGAAATTCAAATTAAACCGGACGGTGTCCGATTTAACCCAAATTTCTACTTGCCCGGAATGACTCCGGATCTGTGCCATCGCGTAGTGCTCGACTCTGCGATTCCAACGCTTCCAGTTTCGTCCGAAACTGATAACATATGCAATAGTTATATATTTTATAAATTTCAATTTGAATTTAAAACAATTTTTTTTTTTTTTAAATTCCTTTACCACGCATAACAGGCCGACATCACGAAACTAGGCCCACCCCCTCCTTCATCCCGTTCAAGCACGCGATCCCCCAGATGAACCAACCCATCAACCAACGACTAGGGCTTCAAACCGCATCGCCGTGGATCGTCGAGATTTCGATCGAATGCTACCAACTTGGAGCTCTACCCCGCGCGCACGCACGGCCAGAAGGCGGTCAAGCTCGGTCGACTAAAGCGCGTTGAAAATCGTGCACGAGCGGTCTTCTTCCTCACTCGATTCTGACTCCCTCGACGATCTTCGTACTGACCCACCGTACGGATGTGAAGCTCACATCACGATCTTCGAGCTTCCAGTTGGGAGTTTATGAAATTACTGCATAGATTGAGAGATTTCAGAGGTGAATCGAAGTGAGTTTTCGGCCATTGAAAGGTTTTGATGCGGCGGCCTGCGTTTTGGCTAGGGTTTAAGAAATTTTATAATATATATATGTTATTTAATAATATTTTAATCAACAAATTTTCTCAATTTATCCACAAATGCAAACGAACTCCAATTCTCACATTCCGACAGGCGATTCTAGGGTTTTTCCGCGTTCCGGACACAATGGAACAAGTTTCGTAAGCTAATTTGATCGTATGCGCGAGTTATGGAATTAAACGTTCAATTTAAAATCAAACCGATTAAAACGATTTCGATGCGTTTCGAGCTGCCGGGGTTAAACGACAACTTTGATTACTACGAAAATTGAAATCCGATAATAACTAACTATTACGGATCCAATGGAACTGGTTTCGTCGAATTCCGAGACTGTGCCCCGGGAGGCTATTTTAACTCGTCTATTTAATCAAGCGATTTTCGAAATTATCGAAAACACTCAAAATTTCTACTTTTCAAATTTTATTAAATTAACAATAATTCATATAAAATTTATAAGCACATTAAAAATCATTTTGGCTCATTCCGGACCAAAATCTGATTATTTGCATTTTAATAATATTAAATTCATTTTTAAATTAATATAAAATTCCAAATAGTAATTTATCGACTTCAAAATTCATCTAAAATTTCCACCACGCTATTTACACTCAAATAGCCCAAGATAAATTTTTACAACCATTTTATCACTATTTACATCAAGTTTTACCTTTAATTAAATTCTGAATGTTTAAATTATTGTTTTTCCCATTATTCAAATTCAACCAGAATTACTATAATTAAAAACTATAGCTTATTTCATTGATTGAATTCGAATCCATTCATTTCAAAATCAATAAGATTCCACATTAAACATTTAAATCGAATTAAATGTTTAAATTAAATAGCTTAAAAATACGGGATGTTACATCCCTCCCCTCTTATAAAAATTTCGTCCCCGAAATTTGTATAAGGTAGAACATACTTTCAAACCCATTTACTTACCCTATTTGCTTAGTTAAAAGCTTATATACACTTCACAAAATCCCTTTTTGTTCAATTCCCAAACCTATTTGCTTTATTAACTCTAAAGCTTAAATTTTTACTTATAACTTCCCAAGTTATTTAACTTTTCCCAAACCCCAAAAATTTTCTAACTCCCCAAATTTACGGAAAATTTTGGCAGAGTCTCCCTGTACGGAGGAGCTTCTGCGATATCGCAGGATACACAAATATATATACATCGGCCCACACGGCCGGAAACCAAAATATAACACAATATATATATCATTTTCCCAATTATATTTGCGTAGGCGTACCTTTTTAGCAAATTTTAATAGCAAGCAGCTAATATAATGCATATACTCACTCCAACTCTCTCAAACGCCTCCCGCACCTGTGCTATACTCAACAAACACATTAGTTTCTAAAGATATGAGCATTTCAACAATATTTCACATGGAAATGTAACCCAAACACATCCATAGCATAGGCAAACCAAGAAAACTTCATCATTTACTATGTTAGCCATATCTACCAACAATTTAAAGATTTAAATCACCTTTCAAATTACCTATCCAAGTCCAACTTCATTTTTATTCCACTTGAATGATTTATATTGCAAATCCACCATATACAATCCATATTTATTTCAACCAATTCATTGTTATTTAACATATGGTTAACATGTGCTTCACTAACATCTTTCTATATCATTTCAATATCAAGTTGATTCACAAACCCAAATTCTTACTTCAAATTTGAAGCATTTGCATTTCTTTTATAATTCATTTTCATTCTAATGCAAAAATTACTTACTAACATTTCAATCCATTCCAATTTATTCAAAACCAATTCATTTATTGTTTAAACAACTCAATTCTGAATACATTCAAATATTCATGTCATTCAAGCCAAAATAATCACCACTTAAGCTCTTAACCATTAAAAATTAATTTCAGTTTAGATTTATATTAATTTTATGCAATCCTGCATAGTGCTCAATCCAAGCATTTTTATTCCATTTCAATATTTAATTCAATTCTTATTCACACTTCAAAACCATCATTTAAGTTCAAATTAATAACATCCCATTCTATTTTATTTACAGCCCAAACATTCTTGGTTTATCACAATTATTGAATTATATCTCAAATCTTATATTTCCAATTCATTATCTAATAGATTTATATGAATATCATTCCACTTACAATTCAATTTTTAAATAAACATTGGAGAAGTTATTAATTTAAAATCCATTATTTAACCATACCCCTTTTTTTTTATCTTCTTATATCAATTTTTATTTCCATTTGATTCTCAATCAATCAATTTCAATCTATTTATAAATTTGAATGCTCTTTGTTTATTTATTCAATCCATTTACAAATTTATTTTATTAACAAGAGTCCATTTAAATTATTTCTTTCCGTTGAATTTATTTACAATTCAACTATCCCAGCATAAGCCAAGTTCATTTCCATCCACACCATAAATATTTGTTACCACAAATTTAAATCCCATGCCACATTTGATTTTTATTTATTTTCCAAATTTTGATCAATTACCAAAATTCTATCCATTTCAATACAATTCCCATATAATGGTAATTCACCTAGCCACTAACCTAATCTATATTAGGTTTTTAATACACTTTCCCAATTCATTCTGACTTCAGTTGTACTATCACCATTTTCCAATTATTTCATTCAACAAATTTAGATTTCTACCTTTCCTTTTTTTTACTCCTTTAAATAGAATCTAAATTTCTTTCAATATTATTTATTACTCAACTAAAATTCAATTTCAATCTCATTACCAAAACAAATTTTATTCTTCCCATACATAAGTTCAAGACTTATTGCCACTTAAGAACATCCACATTAATGTTCTCATTTTGCTTCATTAGGCTTTGCATTTCATTTATGGTCAAATTTTAAATTTGCCACACCCTTCAACTCTCTCCATTTAGCTTACAATTTCACTTTCATTCAAGAGTTTAGATTGCTTAGTTAAGTCCATTTCTATTTTATGTTCACAAGTTCAAATTATAACACTTAATAACTTAAGTATGTGAATTTCTTTATGCAATTATAAACAATTTATATTTCACCTTTTATATCCATTTACTTTAATTCCAATTCATTTAGATTTAATTTAATTTCAAATTCTCAATTTTGAATTTTCCATTTCATTTAGATTCACTTCCATCTCAATTTCACAATTTTAATTCTCTAAATACAAGTTCAAAACTTGTTTACCTAGTGAAATTCATTCACTTCATTATATCTCACTTTATCTCATCTCAATCCACATTCATTTGAGATTAAATTTGGATCTTCCATACCATTTCTCTATTTCCATCTGTGATTATAATTTCATTTTATTTATATATGTTCACCAACTTATTTATTTTAAAAGCTTACATAGCTCATTTTAATCCATTTACATCCTATAATCACAATTTCAAATTCCATATGCATATGTATATACATTTGAATTCTTAAGGTTACCAACCTTCTTACACCTTAATCCTTTGCTAATTCCAAATCCATAGTTTCAAACTATAAGCACAACACCTGATAGCCCAGGAGTTCAATTCATTTCCCAATGACCCACAATTCCAAGGTCATCTTACATTTTAATTTGATTCAAATCATTTTTATTTTAAGTCCAATTTATTTCACTTATCCAAGTTAAATCCAAATTTTCTATTTACTTCAACATATTTTATGTACTTCAATATATTTTATTCACTTTCAATTACTCAAATTAAATTTTAATCCCAAGATTTAAAATTTTCATTTCTTCCTTCTCATTAGCATCAGCTTTACTTTATAAATTCAATATTTAATCCAATTTAAATTTATACATTATATAATTAGAATTTTCTTCCCAGAATCCAATTTACCCGGTTTTATTTCAAAATCATTTTAAAATAATAATCAACACCTACCCATTAGGTATATTTAATCAAATCTCCAGATTTCCAAAATAATTTATTTATACCAAAACAAATTTCCTTCTCTGAGATTTCCCAAACAACTAGCATATCCAAAATCCAAACAATACCATAACGAAATACTAGGGAAGCAATCCATCACTTTAGAAACTCGAAAATGAATTCTAATGATGTGGCCAGCATCATCAGGATTATTTTCCAGCGACTGAAGTGAGTTCAGTGCTTTTTACATTCCCAAATTCATTTCAAAACAGTTTCCATTCAAACATATTACTCAAAATAATGTTTCATCATTACCTTCAATACATTGGAAAACATTTCAAACCTTCCCAGGATTTTAAATTTCCCAAACCCTTTTATTTCCATTACCTTTAAAATCCTTTCCAAAACTTCCGGGATTTAAATTCTGGTTCAATTCAAATTTTAATTTCACTTCTTACTCACAACATATTTAATTAATCCTATTGGGTTATAAACCATTTTAATATTTTACACTCTTATTAGCTTATCATTTCAAATTTTGATCAAATTCAAGATTCTTACTTGATCATGGTATTAACAACCAACAAACACCCAATATATAATATGCTAGAAAATCAATTCTTTTATATCAAAATATAATTTTGGGTAAAATTATTTCGTTTACCCACTTTAAAAACAATACTATGTCGATTTACCTTGTTTAAGAGTTTAGAAACCCCTATCGATACGGTTGTACTTTCCGTACCGACCAGAATTCATAAACACTCAACCGATAAGTCAACACAGTGTAAAAACAATTTTATATGCATTAACAAGTACGCTCTCATATCTATTATTACTCTCAACCCATTATAGAGTACTATTGACTCTATTTAATGCGTAATTTCCCCACCATAGCCTAGGTTGTCGCCAACCTAAGCTCTGATACCAAGTGTGAAAGCCCGCAAATCCGTACCCCTTGAATCAACACTATTTTACCTCTGTTAACTCAAGTGACACAGAAATACGAACCATTAGGGTTAAAGAAGAAGAGATAGAAGAAGAAGAAATTAAACAATATCAGAATCTCACAGTCGCAGCGAAATAAACTATAATAATAAATATAGAACTTTCCACAAAATGAAATTTATAACTGTTTTACATATCACATCATCAACAATCAGAGTATCTCATACAACAAATTTACCAATCTGACATACCATACAATCACAGCATTGGAATATACATATATATATATAGATAATACGTCTCAGACTCTAGCTCCTCTCCTGTTCCAAAGCATCAAGTCCTGTATAAATAATACTCGGTCTGACCCGAGCATTATAATGAAATAACACCCGAGTCAGTCTAGAATACCAGCTGATACTAAATATACATCCAACTTGATTATTAAAGTTTCAAAAATCCTTTGAAAACAAAAGCATCTCGTAAGACCACGCCACCAATAAACATGTCGGGTTTTTACCTTACGATAGCTAAAACATTTTTTATAGAAATCCTCTGATATTAAAATAGGGTCTATTTACAAATAATTATAAAATAGCCGAAATTGTTACATGATTAAATTCCAGCTACTAGCCACCGAAGTGGGTAATACAAACAAAACTCGTACAAGGCTCGTAGGGAAAATGGATTTCCAACAATGACTAGGCACTGGGGTACCACCTGTCACAGTACGGGGCCTAGATCACCGTACCGAGGACTACTCCCTTCATCCCCTGCAACACAAGGCCGGAACCATTCCTTACTGAACAGTCCCGAACAAGATAAACCCCGTGGTTGGCGCGACCAACCACCCACTAAGCCGAAATAAAAAAGGGACATCTAGACAGGGGAAATATCTTGTCCTGCTTGGGCATGACCCACCTAACCTTGCTGCATATCCCCTGATTTTCAGTCATTCCCATTTGATGAGGCTTGAGGCTAAACGTTACATTTAGAACGTTTTAACTTAGAATGCCCACCGTCCACCTGACGATGTTTCGCAAGCATTCGTCCATACAAGTCCGTCCTGGGTTCGGACGGAACCGAAGGCACTACTCCTACTACATCCATTTTGGAAATATCCTCAGGATTAGTAGCGACTAGCCCTTGCACTTTCACTGCTCCATCTTCGACTTCGAACACGTTTTCCGCACGAAACGTACAAATCGGATCGAAGTGGTTTTCGAGAAATAAATCTCGATCCCGGTCCCTTCGAAACGATCAACGCATTTGTCCAACATTGATAGTCGGTGATTTAACTATCAATTTATATTCATAAGCATCCATATGCATCCATCACACAATAAATAATTCCCAAATTATTTATTTGCCTCAAATATCTTTAAAAGATATATTTCCAAATTTTCCAAAACTCATTTGAAACCATTTCCCAAAATTTCTCCTTTACAAGGTAAATCCTTTACCATATATTCCCATTGGAAATAACCAAGTTCAATTTATTTAGATTTAAAACAATTAAAACATTTTATTCTAAATATCCTTTAAAATAGGTAAATTTATTACTAATTATATACTCAAAATATAATTTCAAAATATTTAAAGCAAAACTATTTTATAGGATATAACTTGATTTAAACTAAGGTTTTAGTTAAGCTATGTTTAAAAATAGAGTTGTAAAAAGATTAAGACTTATTGCCATATACTTAGGTCAAAACTAGCTTTTTAAAAAAAAAAATCCATTTGTAAAAGAATAATTACTTTACTATTACTAATTTATAAATAGTTACTTTAAAAAAAAAAATAATTTCCAAACACTCTTTTAAACAAGTTTAAACTTCAAAACTTACTTTTTATAAAGTCAGTTTAAACTCGAACTTGGTTTTTCCCAAGGAATTTCATTTCCACTTAAACATCACAGAAATCCTTCTCACGATTTCTGTCAATTTATTTCAATTTAGTTTTATAGTTTAATAACATAAATTTACTTTCACATGTATCAACTGATAACATTTCTCTTTGTTTATCATTCCAGATTTTACAAATTTTCAATTTCCATTCTAAATAGATTTCAAATTTAATTCTTTTAAATTCATTATTTAACAATATCCTTTATTCCTCTAAAATTCAATTTGTCCATTTAGAATTAATTATGTATTTATAATTTACTCAGCATTATTCCAATTGAATTTTATTTCAGTTTTCCATCCAATAGATTCTAATTTCTTATACTCTATTAAATTTCTTATTTATAATTTCCTTAATTTCCTCTTTGAAAAACCAATTTAATTCCTTTATAATTAAACTCCAAATTTCTTTAAAATTATCATTCTGGGTTTACAGTTTATCCAACAACATCATAATACAATTTAATTCCAAATTTATCAATCACAATATAAACAGGCATCATTATCAACTATAAAAATAATTACTACATGTGAGGAATCCTGTTGGATCCCTCCAACCTATTTTTTTTCCTGCACCCACAAATATTAGCACATCACACATATAAGTATCAATCCAGACTGATAATACCAACAATATGCAACCAATCACACAGATATTTAAATATTTATTATTTAAATCAGCCAATATCCAAATGTGAGTGAGAATAACTCACTTTGAGTTTCGGCGAGCGTTCGAAATTCAAATTAAACCGGACGGTGTCCGATTTAACCCAAATTTCTACTTGCCCGGAATGACTCCGGATCTGTGCCATCGCGTAGTGCTCGACTCTGCGATTCCAACGCTTCCAGTTTCGTCCGAAACTGATAACATATGCAATAGTTATATATTTTATAAATTTCAATTTGAATTTAAAACATTTTTTTTTTTTTAAATTCCTTTACCACGCATAACAGGCCGACATCACGAAACTAGGCCCACCCCCTCCTTCATCCCGTTCAAGCACGCGATCCCCCAGATGAACCAACCCATCAACCAACGACTAGGGCTTCAAACCGCATCGCCGTGGATCGTCGAGATTTCGATCGAATGCTACCAACTTGGAGCTCTACCCCGCGCGCACGCACGGCCAGAAGGCGGTCAAGCTCGGTCGACTAAAGCGCGTTGAAAATCGTGCACGAGCGGTCTTCTTCCTCACTCGATTCTGACTCCCTCGACGATCTTCGTACTGACCCACCGTACGGATGTGAAGCTCACATCACGATCTTCGAGCTTCCAGTTGGGAGTTTATGAAATTACTGCATAGATTGAGAGATTTCAGAGGTGAATCGAAGTGAGTTTTCGGCCATTGAAAGGTTTTGATGCGGCGGCCTGCGTTTTGGCTAGGGTTTAAGAAATTTTATAATATATATATGTTATTTAATAATATTTTAATCAACAAATTTTCTCAATTTATCCACAAATGCAAACGAACTCCAATTCTCACATTCCGACAGGCGATTCTAGGGTTTTTCCGCGTTCCGGACACAATGGAACAAGTTTCGTAAGCTAATTTGATCGTATGTGCGAGTTATGGAATTAAACGTTCAATTTAAAATCAAACCGATTAAAACGATTTTGATGCGTTTCGAGCTGCCGGGGTTAAACGACAACTTTGATTACTACGAAAATTGAAATCCGATAATAACTAACTATTACGGATCCAATGGAACTGGTTTCGTCGAATTCCGAGACTGTGCCCCGGGAGGCTATTTTAACTCGTCTATTTAATCAAGCGATTTTCGAAATTATCGAAAACACTCAAAATTTCTACTTTTCAAATTTTATTAAATTAACAATAATTCATATAAAATTTATAAGCACATTAAAAATCATTTTGGCTCATTCCGGACCAAAATCTGATTATTTGCATTTTAATAATATTAAATTCATTTTTAAATTAATATAAAATTCCAAATAGTAATTTATCGACTTCAAAATTCATCTAAAATTTCCACCACGCTATTTACACTCAAATAGCCCAAGATAAATTTTTACAACCATTTTATCACTATTTACATCAAGTTTTACCTTTAATTAAATTCTGAATGTTTAAATTATTGTTTTTCCCATTATTCAAATTCAACCAGAATTACTATAATTAAAAACTATAGCTTATTTCATTGATTGAATTCGAATCCATTCATTTCAAAATCAATAAGATTCCACATTAAACATTTAAATCGAATTAAATGTTTAAATTAAATAGCTTAAAAATACGGGATGTTACAACATGTGTATGTGTGTGCATGTACAAACAATGTTGGAACAACTTAAGACAATTTTCGTTTGTCAAACCGTTGAGATTTCGGGATCCAATTTCCGGTCATAGTTTCAGTTTTTAATTCAAACTATTTATTTATGTAAACAAAACTTGAAAATAAATTTCTTATCATCTTTAACTAATTAAAACAAGTTCATTTAACTTATATATTTAAAATTAATTAAATATTTCATTTTTAAAGTGGCAAAATTACGGGTCGTTACAGAGATGTAATATATATGCCACACCAAAACAATTAAAATCTTCTAAGATTTCTCAATGTTGTGAAATCAACTTTAAAAACATGCTTTCAATTTTCTCCCATTAGCCTCTTTTAAATATATTGTCTCATATCAGAAGGACGGGATGGAACTCACAATTTAACACATAATATCCATTATTGATTTTTCCAAACTGCAGTAGATTAACTTTAGCTAGATGCCCCACACTTTAAAAAATTATAATTTGGAGGAATACCATTTCATAATCCAGAAATAGTTCTTTCCACTTTTTTTTGTGAGGAACCATGTTGAGTATGAAATAATCTAACAAAGTAATTTCTTCCACATTCAATCTAACTTATAAAGAATGGTATATTCGATTTTGTATCATCAATTGCGTTCAATATAATTTTAACATGTTTTGTATTTTCATACTTACAAATAAATATCAACATAATACTTGTAAAAACAATGATCAAATAATACCAATATGTATTAATGCAACAATCAATTCAACTCATGTCATTCTTCTATATTCCATACATAAACTCAATAAGTATGCACTTATATTGTATGATATGCCAAACATAAGGCCTTATAATAATGTTCATGTAGAGGGGAAAATCGTATAAATGCAGAACACTTAAAAATTCTTTTATATATATACATATATATATATATATATATATATTTAACACAAATATTTTCACTTCTCGTACGTATAATAATATTTCAGTTCATACATGCATTTCAAATCAAATATGTTTCGCATGTTTGTAAACATTATATCTTCCAACTTATGTTGATAAGCCAAACAAATATTCTCGGAGCATGCAGTTTTCCTTTGGTTCATACATTAGTCAAACTTACCATTTTTCATATTCAAGGTCATATGAGTATGTTTGGCTACAATTATAAATATCTTTTTTTGAAATATTTTATGTGATACTCATATAATTACTTGTGCCTTTTGATTTGTAGATATCCTTCAT
This sequence comes from Allium cepa, assembly GCA_030765085.1. Taxonomy (NCBI): domain Eukaryota; kingdom Viridiplantae; phylum Streptophyta; class Magnoliopsida; order Asparagales; family Amaryllidaceae; genus Allium; species Allium cepa. Next base: position 581,700,756 of record CM060941.1, on the reverse strand, counting down.
AAATACATCTCTCTTTACTTTCAATATCCATCATTTTATTTTTCAAAGACAAACTCTTCTCAAAATTTTCTACTATATAAGTTTTGTGTACATTGTATCTTCACTATAATGTAATGCATAACTTATTTCATTATTTCTTCACTTTCAATAAATTCATTCATGTCAATAAAGTGATAATGTTTCAAATCCTTTTGAAATATATTTCATTTTGAATTCTGTTGTCAAGTACATACACATATAGAATACAAAGATAGTTTAACAGTAAAATATAATCAAATTCTAAAATGTATTTATGTCATTAAGATGATAGTGTTTTTCCTCCTATTTTGATGAACCTTTTCATAACACACACACACACACACACACACACACACACACACACACATATATATATAAGATATTCATAATTTCTCCATTCTCAAAATTTAGCCAAATATTAAATCTTTATATGTCTCGCATATCTTTTTTACTATATAAATTTATATTCAAATATCTTATTAACTTAGCAATAAAACTAGCTATAATCATTTCCTAAAACAGAGTTAGTATAAATTCAATATTCTAAAACAGCAGAATATTTACTGTAAAGACCCATTTCTTTGGCTCTTGGAAATCTACACTAATACCTTCTCGGTATTCACGTGCGGCAAATCCAAGTGTCGGAGAAGCGAATTCTCAAGGGTAAGAAAGAAAATAAAGACAGATCATAATCTCACATATATTATTTCAACATAAACTTTACAGCAAAAATTTAAATACATTTATCAAAGTTAAACATGGACAGTTATATATTTCTGTCCTTACAAATGCAAAATACTATAGCACAAGAGTGTGGTGGAAATAGATAAAAAAATTAAAAAATCTTCTGACTCCATGCATCGAGCTCCATCCAGATTTCTTCTAAATTAAACTTGACTGCTAGGTTGCTCGGGAAAAATTAGCGCACCTAGAATTTTAAGGGAAAGGAAAATAAACTCAAAGTCATTCATAGGATTTGTGCGAGAACTCATAGTACGTATTTGAAAACAAAAAAGTATCTCATAAGACCACGTCGTACATAAACAAGGAACGAGTTTTTACCTTATGATAACTAAATCTTTATTACGTAAAAGAAATAAAGGATATTATTTTTAATGACATTTCTTTGAAAATATTTGCAGGTAAACTTACTAATCTTAGCCGAAATTGTTACGTTGATTAAATTCTGGCATATTAACCACAATGTGGGTTCTACAAACAAAATGACAAGCACTTATTGGAGAATGGATTTTCATACCAATGGCCAGGTGAAGAGACTACCTTCCGCCAGTACATCTCTAGAGGAATGTACCGAGGCTACAGAACATCTGCACCTCTACCAACATAAAACCGACTAACCTCTCCCTAGATAATACCGAATATGTCACCACCCTGGTCATTACCGACCTAATCTGAGGGCTCGTTTACCATACACCACGTTAATTTAAACCTGAATGTCATAGCGGGTAGAAATATATCAAGAAAGGGATGATCATACACTAATGGTTGTGAACCACATAACATTGCTGCATCTACACTATTTCGGCCATTTCCGGGTATGAGGCTTGAGGTAACGATTAACTTTCACATAGCATATCTTCTTTCCTTTTGAATGCCAAATTGCCATTCCATATTTTCTTTCGTTTTGTTCTGAGGAGGAGATGAAAATTTACTATGTACAGGCTAATTTTCTAAAACTAGAAGCTCCTAGTCAATGGTTATGGATTCTAATTCTTAGCCAAAAATCCCAGTTGCATAAATACTTAGAAAAATATTAAGCTATGATCACATCTTCTCTTATTTAACACAATATACACACATTTCATCATTTAATTGCCAAATAAAATGTACAACTACTTATTTTGAAATAAATTGTTACTATAACCAAATAAAATTTATTTTAATTAAAAAAAGATTATTTTTAACAATAAAACCCTATTTTACACAATATTTCACAATTTTCACCACTTTGGTGTAAAAACACTATTTTTAACATAACTAGCTTAATAAAAATTATTTCCTTGCCAAACAAATTTCAATAATCATTCTAACACTTTTTAATCATCAAAACCATATTACACCTTTTATTTTACCAAAATACATATTATCTTCATATTTTTCCTTTACATTCAATAAAAGGCAAATATTGGCAACAATTGCCAATATTATTATATTGACTTAATTACAATACAACAAATATTTTCACTCCAAATTCTAAAAATAAAATTTTTAAAACTCAATTTTCATCAATTTGGATTTATTTCAATAATTAAATGTTGAAATAGATCACTTGATTAATTTATTAGCCAAATCCAACAAAATTCCTAATATTTTCAATTTATTAACCAAATTTCCATTCAATAAATTTGAACCCAATATTTAACACCAAATATATTGTTTATTTGAAATAAAAAATTTAAATCACACATATTTTCTCCATTTTAGATTATTCTCGATATTAAACTATAACTATCATTATAATTTAATATTTCAAGTAATCACCAATACCAGGGTTGTTACACTATCTAAGAGCGGAGTGGTTAGTGTAAACAGTACTGTGTGAGCCAATCGAATAAGGTGGGAATTTTTCGAGCGCAAAGACTACCGCTAGAAGCTCTTTTTCAGTGATCGCGTAACTGAATTGAGCATCATTTAAAGTCATACTAGTGTAGTAACATGAACAATTTTTTGATGTGTTGTCTTAAAGACAGCACCAACCGCAAAGTTAGAAGCATCACACATTATTTCGAAGGGAAGATCCCAATTGGGTGAGCAAATGATAGGAGCGGAAATATGTTCATTTTTGAGACGTTCGAAAACAGAATTACAATCAGAATTGAAGTCAAGTGAAACTTCTTTTCCAAGAAGAGCGTCAAAGGTCGAGCGATTTTACTAAACTACTTCACAAAATGTCGATAGAAACCAATGTGTCCAAGAAATGAAAGAATGTCCTTGACAGATTTGGGAATTGGTAGTGTAACAACCCGGGATTTTGCGATTATTGTATTATCATCATTAGACGATTAATCTCGTTGCTAATTACTGTTAAGTGTTTTAATCAGTTGCAAATTCGTTTAGAAATTGATTAAGTGTAGTGGTATTTGAAAATGCAATCTTGGCCATGTTTTATTGGGTCGTGATCCTTATGAAAGGTTGATACCCGTTCCCCCATTGTTGACTTCCATTCGAAAAAACCCTAGGTCCAAAGCAAATAAACGAAACAATGGCGGCCTCGTGCTTTTCTTTTCGTTCGTTCCTCGAGAGAAAAATGGCGGCTTCTTCGGTTGCTCCTCCGCCTCCAATTATTTTCGCTTCGCAAGCCAAATCAAAAGAAGGGAAAAAGGTGGCCACTTGCTAGGGTTTGCCTCCGCTTGACTCTCGAGTGCCACAGCTTCGAATCCCATTCGTGTTCTTCGAAAGAGGTGAGTAATTCTTATTACTCACATCTAATTCAAGTGTGTTTCTTTGTTGATGATTTTGTTGATTTTGTCGATCTCGTATAACTTGGTGATTGAATGAGTTTTGACTTGATTTTGCTGATGCTTGAGATTGTTCACTGACTTTTTCAAATTTCACATGTGTGTGATTTTGTGATGTACACGACTTTGAAATCCTCTGTATTCTGATTTCGTGTTATTATGTTAGCTCGGCCTTGACTTGTTCGACCCTGGCCATTTTAGTGTTTATCTCTGTAGCAATTTCGACTTGTTTTATGTTTGATTTGGTTTCCCGGTATAGCTTATTGGTACATATTAAAAATGTTGCATCAGTAAGTCGCACTGTTTGTGTGTTGTTTGCATTAAGTATGTGTTCATCTGATACATCAGGAATTGACTTGATAGCTTTGACTTTGTGATGTGGCATCACTTGATATTATTGTTGCATTACTGAGCCTTATTCATGTATATTTCATTTAGAATCGGTTGGACATGTCACTCCTTTGGGTCTGATCCCTTTATGTTGTCACTTAGCCACCTTACTGTCATGTTCATATGGGCTTACTGCCTGTTCATCATAGTATGAGGTCACTGCCCTTGTATTTAGTTACTTGCTGCTGCACTGTTGCTTATTCCATTATGTAGTAGTGAGATTATATGGTGTTGCTTGCTGCACTTGTTGACCTGATGCTTTAGTATATAATTGTATATCAACTTGGGCGAGTCATGTGCAGTGCGAATTGTGTGCTGGACAGTTCAATTGAGCTTTGTTGTATTTGCACATTTGATTTTTGTAGAGACTAATGCAACTGACTTGAGTTGCTGCAGTATGCATATATGGTTATTTATAACCATTTCATTTGTGAGGCTGTGTCACTGATATTGGTTTGCATTATTCATTTCTCCGTTGCCAGTGAGTTCGACAATTTTGTTGAGTTCACTTAAGAGCACTGTATGCCTGTCCATATGGGTTTGACCCTGTACTCGAATGTAAACTTTCATAGTGCATTCATATGTACATCACTTGTTGTTGTTGCCTGTGTTTGTTTCTCGACTAGTGCAGTGTAATCTTCATGTTTTTGGAGCTCACACTGTTATTTACAGTAGCATACCTGTTTCACCTTTGAGTTGTGTTTCACTTGCATACTACTGCAGCTTTGTTCTCTGGTTCTAGCTCCTGTAGTCTTGACTTTGAGTATTTATGTGTACGAGCACTTGTATCTGGCACATGTGTTATGTGCATTTCAGTTGTACTTCTTTTATTGCCTGGTCTGGATTTGTGTTCTGGTTCTTGTTTGAGCACTGTTCACTTTGTGTTAGCATTACACTTGTGTTGAACTCAGTTTTCGAGTTTGACCTTGTGATCATTTGTGACTTCCACTGAGCTTTTGTGTATTTTGTGCGATAGTGGCGAGGCAGTACACGCGTGCGTGTACTGCAGCCCTATCAAATTTGGCAGTTTTAATTGATGATTCGATTTGTTGATTGTTTCGTTGGTTCAATTCAGTATTTTGAAGTTGCATTCTGATTGGGATTTACTGATTTGTTGTTTAACACAGTTACGTGTTATGTTTATCTGATTCCTTTATTTAAGGATCGGATAGACGAGATTTATTGTGACTGTCGTCTATTCATATTTAATTATTATTGCTTCTGTGCACTAATAACTGAGTTTGAATTAGACTGACCCGTGTATTATTTTCTTTTGAATGTAATACTTGGGTCAGACCGAGTATTTACAGGTTGTTGATATTTTACTTTGGGTTGCTGTTTGAGCTTGAAGACTTTTCATATCTTTTGGAGTAGTCGTCGTCTATTTAGTTGTCAGTTTATTAGTATAGGATGTTGTATATTCGTGTATATTATTCACGATAATGTACTTGTTTATGTAACTTCCAGAGTCGACAGTTGTAGTTGTATCATATGTATTGTATCACATGTATATCAACTGACATCAGTTATATATATATGAGAATTTCTGTTATATCTGTGTTTCGCACTTATTTATCTGTGTTATTATTATATATATTGTCCTAAACTATTATGAACCATCGTAGTTCGTTTTATACCAGAATTGGGTATGTCGATGGGAGTAAATAAATATGAGATGAAAAATAAAAATATATACCACTCCTATCGAGATAACCAATACTAGTGTAAGGCCTAACTACGGATGGACGCTCCTATCCAGCATTATTCTTCGTGATAAAAGACAGTATTTCTATTAATACTCTTTGTTATTGCGAGCATAGAGGTGGGGCGGCACAGTTGGTATCAGAGCTTGGGGTTTAGGACATAATATAAAACATAACTTAGATGGAACATGTGTTACAACTATTAGTCGATGTTTTATATGTGCTTTGAGTCAAAACCAAAGTTTTGAAAATATGATGGAAAATTTTAAATACCTTTATTTAAAATAAAAGTTGATTTGAGTTTTGATGATTGATTGATTTGTGCTTTGTTATCAGAGTGCGTAGCGGAAACAGTAAGACTGCTTCGCTGAGTACAGCTGATAATTATTTTGATTTAAAAATCAAAATATGAAAATGAATTTAATTCATTATGTTGTTTAACCAGTGGTTTTGATTTGTTGAAAATTTATACTGGTTTTCTTTAATACTAATCGCATGCTGATTAGATTTTTGCTGTTTTAAATTATCTTCATTGAAGATATATTTGAGTAATTTCTTTGTTTATTTAGTAGTGTGCATGCAAACATGAGTTGCACGTTACTACACTAATTTTACGTTGAACCGATGCTTGGTTATGAAACGTATTTTGTTGCCGTTATTTTTATAATGGGATTTTCACACTAGTGCTACGTTTTGAAGTACGGTGTTTTGTTGACATTTTAATGAATGAAAATTCACTGATATTATATTTTGATGCAAATTATTAGATGAGAATTTCACGTTTAAAAATTACTATCGCTTTGACGTCAGTATCCATCATATTTTAAAGTGGATTTTCAAGCGGTTATCCCGCAATGCTGATTTTGAGATCCGTTTCTACGGTGTTTTGAGAAGTACAATTTTATTATTGAAATTGTCACTAATGTTGCTGTTTTATCACGGATTTGCAAATTGTTTTAAAAATAAAATTTATTTTTCAAAATTTTTATAGTTTGCGCTTTCAAAAGAATGAGGAAGCGATTTAAACGTTTCAGAAAAATCGAGGATTATGACCCCTTTCTTTTACTGATTCGCTTAATTCCGGACTTGTTCGTTTGAGAATGTAAATTATTACTTTTATAAAATAAATAAAATTATTTTTAGAATTTTTACAGTTTGCGTTTTCAGAAGAATGAGAAAGTGACTTAAACGTTTCAGAAAAATCGAGGATTATGACCCCTTTCTTTTACTGATTCGCTTAATTCCGGACTTGTCCGTTTGAGAATGTGAAATGTTATTTTTGTAATACACAATTTTGCACTTTCAAGGAAACGATGAAGAGATTTAAACAATTTAGTAAAACACGTGGTTATGGGACATGTGCGTTTTCTATTTTGGTTAATTCCGGACTCGTTAATTGAAACATTTGTTGTTTGATGATTTTGATGATTTTACACGTTCAAGGAAATGATGAAGAGAATCAAACGATTTAGTAAAACACGTGGTATGGGACATGTGCGTTTGCTATTTCGGTTAATTCCGGACTCGTTAATTGAATATATGATGATTTTCGTGTGCTTTTGAGCCACTACGATGGACCTTCGGGTCATATGATGGACTTTCGGGTCAAATACCAGTACCAGACCTTCGGGTCATATGTTGGACCTTCGGGTCATATGATGGGCGCCAAAATTATGATGGGTACATGGTGGGCTTCGGCCATATGAGATGCACGTGCGGCGTAACTAAAACTCGCCATCTGATGGGATCGATCCAACCTTTTATGTTGATTTTCTAGATTATCTTAATTGATTTCTAGATATTTGTTGTTTCCAATTATCTACAGGTAATTGGATATTTGTTGATATGAATTCTGATTATCGTTTTTGATAATCGGATATTTGTTGATTTGATTATCGTTTTTGATAATCGAATATTTGTTGATATGAGTTCTGATTACCGTATTTGATAATCGGATATTTGTTGATTTGATTATCGTTTTTGATAATCGAATATTTGTTGATATGAGTTCTGATTATCGTTTTTGATAATCGGATATTTGTTGATTTGATTATCATTTTTGATAATTGAATATTTGTTGATATGAGTTCTGATTATCATTTTTGATAATCGGATATTTGTTGATTTGATTATCGTTTTTGATAATCGAATATTTGTTGATATGAGTTCTGATTATCGTTTTTGATAATCAGATATTTATTGATTTGATTATCATTTTTGATAATCGAATATTTGTTGATATGAGTTCTGATTATCGTTTTTGATAATCGGATATTTGTTGATTTGATTATCGTTTTTGATAATCGAATAGTTGTTGATATGAGTTCTGATTATCATTTTTGATAATCGGATATTTGTTGATTTGATTATCATTTTTGATAATCGAATATTTATTGATATGAGTTCTGATTATCGTTTTTGATAATCGGATATTTGTTGACTTGATTATCGTTTTTGATAATCGAATATTTGTTGAATTGATTATCGTTTTTGATAATCAAATATTTGCTGATTTGAAATTTGATTATCGTCTTTGATAATTAAATATTTGTTATTTCTGATTATCGCTTGTGATAATTAGATATTTGATGTTATGAGTTCTGATTATCGTTTTTGATAATCAGATATTTGTTGTTTCTGATTATCGCTTGTGATAATTAGATATTTGATGTTATGAGTTTTGATTATCGTTTTTGATAATCAGATATTTGTTGTTTCTGATTATCGCTTGTGATAATTAGATATTTGATGTTATGAGTTCTGATTATCGTTTTTGATAATCAGATATTTGTTGTTTCTGATTATCGCTTGTGATAATTAGATATTTGATGTTATGGGTTCTGATTATCGTTTTTGATAATCGGATATTTGTTGTTTCTGATTATCGCTCGTGGTAATTAGATATTTGATGTTATGAGTTCTGATTATCGTTTTTGATAATCAGATATTTGTTGTTTCTGATTATCGCTTGTGATAATTAGATATTTGAGATTTAATTATCATCTTTGATAATTAAATATTTGTTGATTTGAAATTTGATTATCGACTGAGATAATTAAATATTTGTTGATTTGAGATTTGATTATCGCCTGAGATAATCAAATATTTGCTGATTTGAAATTTAATTATCGTCTTTGATAATTAAATATTTGTTGATTTGAGATTTAATTATCATCTTTGATAATTAAATATTTGTTGATTTGAGATTTAATTATCGCTTTTGATAATTAAATATTTGTTGATTTGAAATTTGATTATCGACTGAGATAATCAAATATTTGCTGATTTGAAATTTGATTATCGACTGAGATAATCAAATATTTGTTGATTTGAAATTTGATTATCGTCTTTGATAATTAAGTATTTGTTGATTTGAGATTTAATTATCGCTTTTGATAATTAAATATTTGTTGATTTGAAATTTGATTATCGACTGAGATAATCAAATATTTGTTGATTTGAGATTTGATTATCGCCTGAGATAATCAAATATTTGCTGATTTGAGATTTAATTATCGTCTTTGATAATTAAATGTTTGTTGATTTGAGATTTAATTATCGCTTTTGATAATTAAATATTTGTTGATTTGAAATTTGATTATCGACTGAGATAATCAAATATTTGCTGATTTGAAATTTGATTATCGACTGAGATAATCAAATATTTGTTGATTTGAAATTTGATTATCGCCTTTGATAATGAAATATTTGTCGATTTGAGATTTCTAATTATCGTTTTTGATAATTAGGCCTTTGTTGTTTTCTGACTATCTATTGATAGTTAGATTTTGTTGAGAATTTTGAATTTCTTTTATTGAAATTAAAAGATTTCTTTGATGTTTGAATTCTCTACTTTTATTTTTCTAGCTTAACCAGTTTATGTTAGAAAATTAATAGTTAGTGACAACCTTAATTATGAAAATTGCGGGGACGCAATTTTTATAAGGAGGGGAGTCTGTAACAACCCAGGATTTTGCGATTATTGTATTATCATCATTAGACGATTAATCTCGTTGCTAATTACTGTTAAGTGTTTTAATCAGTTGCAAATTCGTTTAGAAATTGATTAAGTGTAGTGGTATTTGAAAATGCAATCTTGGCCATGTTTTATTGGGTCGTGATCCTTATGAAAGGTTGATACCCGTTCCCCCATTGTTGACTTCCATTCGAAAAAACCCTAGGTCCAAAGCAAATAAACGAAACAATGGCGGCCTCGTGCTTTTCTTTTCGTTCGTTCCTCGAGAGAAAAATGGTGGCTTCTTCGGTTGCTCCTCCGCCTCCAATTATTTTCGCTTCGCAAGCCAAATCAAAAGAAGGGAAAAAGGTGGCCACTTGCTAGGGTTTGCCTCCGCTTGACTCTCGAGTGCCACAGCTTCGAATCCCATTCGTGTTCTTTGACAGAGGTGAGTAATTCTTATTACTCACATCTAATTCAAGTGCGTTTCTTTGTTGATGATTTTGTTGATTTTGTCGATCTCGTATAACTTGGTGATTGAATGAGTTTTGACTTGATTTTGCTGATGCTTGAGATTGTTCACTGACTTTTCCAAATTTCACATGTGTGTGATTTTGTGATGTACACGGCTTTGAAATCCTCTGTATTCTGATTTCGTGTTATTATGTTAGCTCGGCTTTGACTTGTTCGACCCTGGCCATTTTAGTGTTTATCTCTGTAGCAATTTCGACTTGTTTTCTGTTTGATTTGGTTTCCCGGCATAGCTTATTGGTACATATCAAAAATGTTGCATCAGTAAGTCGCACTGTTTGTGTGTTGTTTGCATTAAGTATGTGTTCATCTGATACATCAGGAATTGACTTGATAGCTTTGACTTTGTGATGTGGCATCACTTGATGTTGTTGTTGCATTACTGAGCCTTATTCATGTATATTTCATTTAGAATCGGTTGGACATGTCACTCCTTTGGGTCTGATCCCTTTATGTTGTCACTTAGCCACCTTACTGTCATGTTGCATATGGGCTTACTGCCTGTTCATCATAGTATGAGGTCACTGCCCTTGTATTTAGTTACTTGCTGCTGCACTGTTGCTTATTCCATTATGTAGTAGTGAGATTATATGGTGTTGCTTGCTGCACTTGTTGACCTGATGCTTGAGTATATAATTGTATATCAACTTGGGCGAGTCATGTGCAGTGCGAATTGTGTGCTGGATAGTTCAATTGAGCTTTGTTGTATTTGCACATTTGATTTTTGTAGAGACTAATGCAACTGACTTGAGTTGCTGCAGTATGCATATATGGTTATTTATAACCATTTCATTTGTGAGGCTGTGTCACTGATATTGGTTTGCATTATTCATTTCTCCGTTGCCAGTGAGTTCGACAATTTTGTTGAGTTCACTTGAGAGCACTGTATGCCTGTCCATATGGGTTTGACCCTGTACTCGAATGTAAACTTTCATAGTGCATTCATATGTACATCACTTGTTGTTGTTGCCTGTGTTTGTTTCTCGACCTAGTGCAGTGTAATCTTCATGTTTTTGGAGCTCACACTGTTATTTACAGTAGCATACCTGTTTCATCTTTGAGTTGTGTTTCACTTGCATACTACTGCAGCTTTGTTCTCTGGTTCTGGCTCCTGTAGTCTTGACTTTGAGTATTTATGTGTACGAGCACTTGTATCTGACACATGTGTTATGTGCATTTCAGTTGTACTTCTTTTATTGCCTGGTCTGGATTTGTGTTCTGGTTCTTGTTTGAGCACTGTTCACTTTGTGTTAGCATTACACTTGTGTTGAACTCGGTTTTCGAGTTTGACCTTGTGATCATTTGTGACTTCCACTGAGCTTTTGTGTATTTTGTGCGATAGTGGCGAGGCAGTACACGCGTGCGTGTACTGCAGCCCTATCAAATTTGGCAGTTTTAATTGATGATTCGATTTGTTGAATTGTTTCGTTGGTTCAATTCAGTATTTTGAAGTTGCATTCTGATTGGGATTTACTGATTTGTTGTTTAACACGGTTACGTATTATGTTTACCGTTATCCGATTCCTTTATTTAAGGATCGGATAGACGAGATTTATTGTGACTGTCGTCTATTCATATTTAATTATTATTGCTTCTATGTACTAATAACTGAGTTTGAATTAGACTGACCCGTGTATTATTTTCTTTTGAATGTAATACTCGGGTCAGACCGAGTATTTACAGATTGTTGATATTTTACTTTGGGTTGTTGTTTGAGCTTGAAGACTTTTCATATCTTTTGGAGTAGTCGTCGTCTTTTTAGTTGTCAGTGTATTAGTGTAGGATGTTGTATATTCATGTATATTATTCACGATAATGTACTTGTTTATGTAACTTCCAGAGTCGACAGTTGTAGTTGTATCATATGTATTGTATCACATGTATATCAACTGACATCAGTTATATATATATATATGAGAATTTCTGTTATATCTGTGTTTCGCACTTATTTATCTGTGTTATTATTATATATATTGTCCTAAACTATTATGAACCATCGTAGTTCGTTTTATACCAGAATTGGGTATGTCGATGGGAGTAAATAAATATGAGATGAAAAATAAAAATATATACCACTCCTATCGAGATAACCAATACTAGTGTAAAGCCTAACTACGGATGGCCGCTCCTATCCAGCCTTATTCGTCGTGATAAAAGACAGTATTTCTATTAATACTCTTTGTTATTGCGAGCATAGAGGTGGGGCGTCATAGGTAGATTCATAATTATGTCAACTTTAGCTTTATCTACCTCAATGCCTTTCTTTGAAATGACCCCAAGGACAATGCCATGTTTGACCATAAAATGATATTTTCCCCAATTTAACGTTAAGTATTTGTCCTTGCATCGATTAAGAACCAACTCAAGATGGTGTAAGCACTCGGAAAAAGAGTTTCCCAAGATGGAAAAATCATCTATAAACATTTCCAGAAAGCGTTCGATCATACCATAAAAGATGAGGACCATGCATTTTTGAAAAGTAGCAAGATCATTGCAAAAGCCAAATGGCATACGTCGATATGCAAAAGTTCCAAAGAGACACATGAAAGTCGTTTTCTCTTGATCTTCGAGAGTGAGTGGAATTTTTTTATAACCGGAATAGCCATCAAGAAAGCAATAAAATTCATGACTGGCTAATAGTTCAAGCATTTTGTTGATGAAAGGAAGAGGAAAGTGATCTTTACGTGTTGCAGCATTTAATATTCGATATTAATGCGAACACGCTAACCTATTTGCATACGAGTTGGAATGAGTTCGTTAGCATCATTATTGATAGCGGTAAGTCCAGATTTTTTAGGCACGACATGAATTGGGATAACCCTCGAACTATCGGAGATGGGGTATATGATTTCATTATCAAGAAGTTTAAGAATTTCATCATGAACCGCATCCTTCATTTTGGGATTAAGCCTTCGTTGCACGTCACGAGCGAGCTTGGCATTGTCAACTAAATGGACGTGATGTTGAACAAGAGTAGGATTAATTCTCTTTATATCATTGATCAACCATCCAATTGCTTCTCTGTTTTTCGATAAAATTAAAAGAAGGGAAGCTTCTTAATCAAGAGAGAGTTAAAGAGATTATGACGGGAAGTGTTTCATTATCACCTAAGTATGCGTAGTTTAGGTGATAAGGAAAGGGTTTGAGTTCCAACCATGGGGGTTGTTCAATCAAAGATTTTGGTTGAAGTTCTAACTCAACAGTAAGGGGTTCAAACGGAACCACATTTTCAACCTCGTTCGGCTCGTCTTGAAATAGTTATTCATATTCAATCTTGTGTTCTTGGTTTAGGTCAACTGTTTCGTTATCAAAATTTTCTTGAATGGAGCTGACTTCTAATGTTTGGTTAAGTGGTTCTTTTGATAGGTTTTCAAGATTGAAAATGTTAAGATCCAAAGTGATATTTCTAAAAGAAATTTTCATCGAACCATTTTGATAATTGATTAGAGCATTTAAAGTAGCCAAGAAAGGTCGGCCTAAAATCAATGGAATTTGACTCATTGGATTGGTCACAGGTTGTGTCTCTAAAATGATGAAATCTACGAGGAATATAAATTGACCAATTTTAATGAGTACATCCTCGATTTCTCCCATGGGTTTCTTTATCGAATGATCGGTAAATTGAAGAGTTAGTTTCATCGGTTTTAGTTCACCCAAGCCAAGTTGTTGGTAAACTGGATAGGGAATCAAATTGACACTCTCACCCAAATCTAGTAAGCACTTGTTAAACGTTTTGTCTCCTATCGTGCATGAGATGTCAGACACCCAAGATCTTTGTATTTAACAGGAATTGATTGGAACAAGACTTCGTTAAGTCCAGCAGCTAAGAAAATTTTTCTGGGTACATGAGTATGTCGTTTTTGAGCACGCAAGTCCTTTAGAAACTTAGCGTAAGTTGGAACTTGTGGAGAGATATCAAGAAGAGGCATATTAACTTTGATTTTTTTAAAAATTTCCAACATCTTTTCCATTTGGTCAGAGTGTTTCATGGGTTGAAGATGATGTGGAAACGGAACATGATGCTCAGCTGGTTGGTCTACTTGGGTAGAAGAAGAATTTGGATTGGCATTTGATTCGATGTTTGGCTCAAAGTTTTGTTCTGAATCACTTGTTATTTTCAAAGTGTCAAGAGGAGCGTCCGGTAAATCATTTAGATTAACAACTCGATTATCGATTCATTTACCGGAACACAAAGTCGTGATAGCATTCATTTGGTTTACGTTGTTGTCCTGAACAACATGGGCTTGACTCGAACCGTGTTTTGATTTCTAGGATTCGGAACTGGCTGAATTAGGAATGTGCCTCGTTCACATTTTTTAGTCCGTGAGATGATGGTTTTGATGACAACAACCTTAGAATAGATTATAAAACATAAATACCAATAGTATAAATTTAGATATATATGTATATGCAGGATTTAACCATGCAGGTACCAAAAATGAAGATTATACAGTATAGAGATTCAAGATATCAAGATTGAAGACTCATGAGTATCAAGAGTTCAAGAGTTCAAGTAATTTATCTTTTAATTAGAAATTTTGTTAAAACTCCTAGAAAATCGCTGGCATCTTAAAATCCAATTTATTCGTGTAATGGAATCCACTTCGAGCCTGTTAAAGGGATGGAACCCTAAGTAGGATGGAACCTACGAAAAATCTAGTGGAACATTGTTTTGTATCCGCTAACCTTTTATTCAAAATGATTTTTCAAAATTATATCTTGTTTTCAAAATGATTTCAAAACCTTCCTTCTAAAAGCATCAAAAACATCTATCCTGATTTCAAAGACTTTTAGCCTCAAAATAATCTTTATTTCAAAATCAAATTATCCTTGTTTTTAAACTATCTTTTAAATATAATATATTTAACTTTTAAATATTTATGCTTATATAACATTTTAGTAAAATTTTGTATATATTATTCTTTATACTTACTTATGTATTTTAAATATGTCAAGTATATTTATAAAGTTTAAAATAGTTTTAATATAAAATAAAGTTATTTTCAAAGAAAATCAAAACACCAAAAATCCCTTTGGGATGTCGACATACTCATGTACCCCATGTCGACATGGTGTCGGTTGAATTCAAAATTTAAATTTCAAAAGAAGTGTCTATTCGTCATACCTCTTCATGAATGAACATAACTGTTGTTCCTCTACAAATAGGGGTTAGTTTCAACGAATTTTAAGACAGTTTTTCTGGTTTTTCACTCCTCTCATTCTTCCACATTTCTATATACAAATTCTTATCGTTACTCTGCCGAAACCAACATTGAATCTAACTAGATTATCTCTGGATTGATTCTCTATCACTATCTCAACAAAATCCTCAGTGCTATTCAGAGTTATAGGATTTTTGTAATCAACTTAGCGAGAAAAGGTGTGATTGTAGCCTTGGAAATCAATCAAGTGTAAAAGGTGTGAATGTAGTCTTGGAAATCAATTGGGTGAACTTGTTGCCCGGAAAATCAAGTATCTCTACCCAGAGGATTGTGATTCTGGAGGGTGTACCTCGTAGCCTTGAAATCGAGGGTGTAATTGTAAAGATTGTTTTTGAAAGGAAATCCGTACTTGTGTGCGGGGCTGGATGTATGGTAACTCCGAACTAGTATAAAATCCGGTGTGTTCTTTCCTTTACTGCTTTTACTTTATATTTGCATTTATGTTTGATTCTTTGATCATATCTGTGTCTAAATATTGCATACATTTGTGTTTAAATTAACAAAAAATCAAAAAGATTTAACAATTCTCTAAAACACTATTCACCCCCTCTAGTGTTTATCCTTAGCCTTAAGATCCTTAATCCGCATTTCTCACAACATTCATTCATAGAGGTGGCTAATCGACTCATTTTCATTTCAAGTTTCGTAATCGACTGACTCGTATTCTGCATATATGAGATTAAAAAAATTTGCAAATTTTTATTTGGTTGGAGGCTTTGAGTGGTTGCTTTAGCCAAAGTTTCAAGACTTTTCGTAAGTGAAATCAATCGTTTATCATCTTGGCAAGCAAAAGATTGTTGTGGTTTAATTTGAGACGGAGGCACAAAATTTTGTTGAAAATGGTTAGGTTAAAAAAGAGGATTCAAAGCATTGTTCGGAAATGCTTGAAAATTGGGACAAACCAAATTTGTGTTAGAATTATTTTGGTTTCATGCAAAGTTAGGATGATTTCTCTAGCTAGGATTGTATGTTGGAGAGAATGGGTCATTTTCAATCTTGTTAAAAGCATCGAGTTGTTTTATCGAATTAGGGCACTAATCGACTATGTGATTCAGATCTTGCATTTATAACGCATTGGTTGGGAAGCTTGGTTCATTTTATTGGATGAGAAAACATTGTCGGATTTATTGGTTATTGCATCGATTTTAGCTTTCAAAGCCAAAGATGATCCTATTAAGTGTGCGCTCGATCACAAGTAAATGGATTTTTCGTTAGAACATTCCCATTGGGATGACTTTTTGGCCAAGTTTTCAAGGAATCGCTAAGCATCGTCGTGATGTTGAGCAAGAAAATTGCCTTGGTACATCAATTCAAGCATGGTTCGTGAACTATTTTCAAGTCCATCGTATAAGATTGGGCAAATAGTTCATTTTTCGAAATTATGGTGTGATATTTTATTAAAAGTTCTTTAAATCTTTCAAAATATTTTCTGAAAGGTTCACCCGTGAATTGATGAAAAATCACATTTTCATTTTGGATTTTAGTTGTTTTTTCTACGGGGTATAACTTTTTTAAGAAAACTTTAACAAATTCTTCCCATGTTTTGATTGAGTTCAATGGCAAACTGTACAACCATTTTTCAGCATAATCGGTAAGGACGAATGTAATTAACCGAAGTTTGATTCCATAATCACATAATTGTTAGAGTTTAATGGTTGCACATACTTGTTTGAATTTCGTTAAGAAGATATATGGGTCATCGTGTTCAAAATTGCCAAATTTTTAGAGCGTGACAATATGATTGGAATGAATTTCAAAATGGTTACCCGTTGGGGCGGGTAGTGTGATACAAAAAGGGATAGAAACTCTATCGGGAAAGATTCTGTCCACGAGAGTTTGAGGAGGATTTTCCTTCGCCATTGTTGGAGGGTTGTTTGTTCTAGTTAAACGATTTGTTGTTATGTCACAAGTCCAAGTATCCATGCATAAGTTAAAAGGTCAAGGTGAGAAAGAAGTGAGAATTAAGTTAAGATAATGAAGCAAGGTTTAGAAAATGAAATAAAGTGATAAATATTTTTTTATCTTTTTAAGGAAAAATATTTACCAAAAAGAATTTATTTTTCAAAAGAAAGAATTGATTTTTGTTTTTTTAGACTTTGGATTTTTAAAATATTTGCTTTTTTTTAGTTTTGTTTTTGAAAAAATTATATTTTTTTGGATTTTTGATTTTGTTTGATTTTTTTCTTTCAAAGGAGAAGATTTGACAAGATTTGTTTTTTTTGGATTTCTGTGAAAAAAACTAAGTTAAGTAAAATGCAAAAAAAAATACGTTTGGATTTTGATTTTTTTGCTTTTTTTTAAAAAGTATGCATGAACTAATGCAACTAAATGAATGCAAGGACTTAATTACAAATTTTCCATCCTTAGTAGCTCCTAACCCAAAATTGTTTAATACACTTCATCTTAATCCAACAAATAGTTCTTAGCCAGGTAACGGACAGGAGTTACCGATGCACCACGAATCACCATAGCAATGCAGTCGAAGGTTTAAGTACGTTCACAGAAAAATCACTATAATATTTATGAATCACCGTAATATTTATAGCTGATTATTGCTCTGTCGTAGCTTAGACGCCAAGAAGTTAGACTGTCGAAAGAAAATAACTTTTCAAGATACAATTAAGCCCTAGGTGAGCTCGTGAAACCTAAAGTCCAAAGTCTAACTATTATTATTAGTCAATTTCTACTATGAAATGCAATTTGTGGGCCAATGAAGGGGTTATGAAATCCCCCGCCTTATGTGAATTGGATGTTTCCCTTAGAAAAGAAAAATAAGATGAGATGAATGCAAAATTGAAAATAAACGTGAGTTAATAATCCAACTACGAATGAATTTTTTTTGGATTTTTAAAATGCAAGCAACCAACAATGCAAAGAAAGTAAAAATAAAAGACAAAAGCACGATACCAGAGCGTATAGAGTTATTATCAAATTATTTTAAAGCGGTGAATATTTTTTAGCAAGCAAGCAACAAACAATTTTTTTTAGTAAGCAAAGCAGAGCAGTTTATAGTAGCAATTCCTTTCCTTACGATTTCCTACAACCTGAAATAGTGCTAAATACAATTTTTTTCTTCTAATTTTTTATTTTCTTTTAAAGAAGAGAAGAGAGTAAAAGTATATAAAAAAAAGAACTTAAAAAAGTTAAACTAAACTTCCTAAGTGAAAATGAAATTCTTTTTCTTGAATGCAAATTCTCTCTCTCTCTCTATACATACATACATACATATATATATATATATATACACACACACACTATATAGCAAAACCCTGGTCAAAGTAGTCAAAGTGAAGCCTTTTTCGGGTTTCCTAAAATAAACCTGTAATGCATTTTAATAATTGATTAATTTGGGTTATTTAGGTAAATTCCAGAAACTTAGTGGAGATAATCCACTTTTTTTTTTGAAATGGTACTTTATATACAACAAATCATTGGGACAACATATCCCATGTCAATAAACGTTCGAAAGCAAGTTTTGAACTTGTGACATCTTGCACCAAAGCCTAATCAATTAACCACTTGGACAATGGTGCTTGTCCGAGATAATCCACTTTCACGTTCTCCTGTGTAATGCGTTTCTCTCCCAACTGATAGTAACCGAGCGGCAAGGGATCAATGGAGGAAAATATTGGAAAAATTGCAGCAAGGGCCTAAATATTTCTCAACTGTAAGTTTTCTAAGTTCTCAAACTTTCTTCAATAATTGGTTGCTAGGTTTTTGATTTCAATCCTATAGGATCGAAATTAATTTTTTATTTTCTATTTGGAGATTTATATTCGAATTTGACTGCCTTTTGTTCATTTGCCTTTCTTTCAAACTTTAATTTTACAGAACTAACTATGGCTTTGTTTCTTCTTCCTATTTCTACGACGAAAATTTCCTAATTTGGGAATTATTTACTGTTCATTTTCGCTGGTTTGCTATTTCCTCATTTTATCTACAAATTACAACCCATCAGGAGCAAACTCGATTTTTTCTTCTGCCGTCAATCTTGACGGTGTAAGCCAGGTTACTTCGCTCTAATCAAAGATCTCAACTTCAAGTTTGTATGAATTTTGGTCTATTTTCTTTACACTTTGAATTCTCCTTTTTTTCCCTCTGCACTTTCATTGTTCATTGATTACATTTTATTCCTGTCTGATTGTTTAGCAGTTTAACTTGATTAGATTATTTGATTTTATTGCATTAAATTTTAAGTTTTATTGCTCTGATTGTTGGGTTTTACTCTGAAAGGGGAATTGATTTTCAATGTCTACAATGTCACAACTTATTGTATATTTATTATATATAATACAAGCTGTTTAAAGAAGAATTTTATTCGAAAAATAAAGTTCAACTTCTACTGTGGTTTAAAGTTTTCTCCTTGGTAAGTTTTGAGGAACCTTGGTTTGATAACCTCTTAAAGGAGCTTGGGCTCAAGATTATTTTGTCCACTAAAGCTATAATATTTGAATGGGTAGTTAAGTTTTTTTATACTGTAGTGGAGAATTTTTGTAAATAGGAACGTGACAATCATAATCATTTACTTTCTAGACCTTATTTACTGTTAATGCTAATCACCTCTACCACTACACCTTTTGGCATGAGTTTTTTTACAGTTTCATCGAAGGGAGTTGTCATTTATGCCCTAAACCAAAGCGATGATTTTTTTTTCATGAAATAAAGGAATTTGAAGGTACGGTGCCATGTCAATTTTTTTTTAGTTCATTAGCAATGTGAACGAGTACGAAAATTATCTTATTCATTATCTCAAACTTGCATTTTATTACTTCAGTTATCATTTATATATTTGATTTTGTATAACAGCCTAGAAAAGTGTGTTGTCTATTGTATTCTTTTTCATTTTCTACCTTTAACACAGGGAGTTGTTGGGGACAAAGTGGAAAGGAGTTGGAGAGAAGTTAAGGCATAGGTATATACTTGACAAAGGAAAAGATGATAGAGGAGATTTTCAAGTCAATTGTGAGGTAATGTTTTGTCAGACTATCCTTTTTGAATTATTTTTCCATGTAGTATCAACGTACATTTTCCATACTATATTCTAATTGGTTGAAATAGTATATAATTGATGATATAGAAAAAATTGATGATATAGAAAAGATTTAAATGCTCATAACTTTTGTATGTAATGTGTTCTCATCATGAATTTTAGATATAGGTTATTTGTATTAGCATCTCTAGCTATTCGTATTATCAGCTTTACGCATGATTATTTGATCGTATATTTACATATAAAAATGTACGCATGCTTCAACTTAATTTGTTTTGATTAGTAATAAGCATGCATTTTGTTTCTCATACTCTCAATATATTAAATTAAAAGGTTTAGTTGTTTGTATAAATTAAATATATTGTCCTATTTACTATATTAGTAATTAGTGGTTGTCTATTTATATGATGTATAGGATATTTGGACACACACTTCATACATAAAAGATAACACCCAGGCCTTATTTATATTCACCAACTTGCACATCTCAAACACACACCACACAAACATACGAACACACTCAATATCACACATAAACACACACATACCCATGCATCTACACTATCAAAAACAGCCTGCTCACTCATATAAAACACTCCCTTACAAAAAGAACAATGCACCTATATATTACTGGACAGTGATGAGGCCAATAGTTTAGTTTTATTAACAGTCACGTAAAAAGTGTGTCCTCTAATAATACATGCTAAATGTATAAAATAAATGAAAGGTAACAAGATACAAAATATTTTATTTAGGGTACATGCTAAAAATATAAGCCAACTAAAATGTTCAAAAGTACTCTTCAACACATACATAATACCGCAACGGTACGCACACATATCCACTCTGTCATGCACATAGGTTCTCATGCATACATTTTATTTATTTTTAATTCTTTTAAGCCCGGACTCAAGTAGTTTGATTATTTCCTTCTAAATTTCTCCAAGAGAAAACTATACTTGCTTACTACAAAACAGAGACTAGAAAATAGAAAAAACAAAAATAATAAAACAATAAGACATGCACTACATATGCAAGCACCCAGGCAAATGCCTGAAGGAGCATGCAAGAAGCAAAGCCACTGAGCAAAAATAATGTAACAGCGGCCATAGGCCAAGTATTCCCTACATAGCACAAATAAAACAAGAAGATGTACATACGATGTTAACTCATAATCCTGCTGACCTGACACTCACAATTATATTTCGTAAATACATACTAATAGATACCATAAGAAGAAAGACTAAACTATAAACAACAGTGCACGCTCATGTTTTTTTTTTTTGAATTACCTAGAGAACCAAGCTTCGCTCGTAAACTCTAAGGAAGTATGTGCCTGCCAAACACATACTTCGGGTAGTTGTTACAGGGTTGTCAATTTCGGGGCTCGAACTCGTGACCTTCGATCACACAGTCCGGACCATCAACCAACTGCGCCAACCCTGTTGGCGTGCACGCTCATGTTTGCAGTTAAAAAAAAGTAAATAACTCTAAAATAGAATACTTTTACTTATAATTAGTTCATAAAAGTGAGTATTTAAGAAAAAAAGAAACGCTTATACTCTAAATAATATTGGATAAAGCATGTAAGCATAAATATCTTAACTTTATAGATGCTCACTGCTTTTATGGCTTAATCCAAATGGTTTTATTATGTTTGGTAATAAATAAAAGTTGCTAACATATTTAATCAATTGTGTGTGTTTTTATGTTGGATGCTCTGTTGGGTTCAACTGTGCACCTGTAGCCTTAGTTTTAGGCTTGCATTTTCAATAAATGCAGCCTGTTTTGTACTCATACTATCACCAGTAGCCTTAGTTTTAGTTTCAAATATCATATACATTATCGTATTCATGTTTTAGGCTTGCATATTGAACATTCACGTGGGTATACATTCAGGTGTGTATATTTTAATTTAAGCTGCATATTTGAACAGAGCTAAAGTTCATCAACGTAAGAGTAATTTAACTATGAGAATTGAATTGACATTATTATCCTTATCACAACGTATACTACGTTAAATTTTATTAGTTTGATGTACTAATAGATGCCTTAAAAAATATAAAGTTTGTAATAACATTTTCTGGGAACTGTAATGGCAAAGCCTATCTTCCTTTATGCTGCTCTGACTAAACTGACCTGTATATAACAATTCCAACAAATTTTATACTGCAATGCAGTTATAGAAGCTTATAAGCTGCAAATTTACCATTAAAATATCTGAAACTTTGGTATTTAGATTCAAGGTCTATAAACATAAATATATGCTGAGAATGTTGCCTCTTTATGTTCATGGTCCAATAATTTATTTCAAGATTTACAATGTACCGTGGTATCATTTACAACCTTATGGATATTTATTATAATGGATATTGGTACTTATTTTATTGTTAGAAAGATGTATACGTGCCAAAGTATGTGTACTTATTTTACAATGTTTTGTACTCAAGAGAGCTGCCACAGTATGTGTTCCTTTTTTTCCCAAAACTAATACGTTGATATATGTGAATCTAAGTTCGTAATTGTGTGAATATTTTAGGTTGGTAAATGTTTGTCACAAGACGAAAAGGATCAGAAGCTAGCAGCACTACAGCACTGGCTAGAAGCAGTATGCATTCCACACATTACATGCTGTATAATTTGATAATGATTTTTGAGCTAACTTGGCTTTGTTACTTAGTTAAGCTTAAGCCATTGTTACTTAGTTCATGTATAACAACATTTGAAGTTTCTTCACATGATGATGTGTGGACCATTTTGGCCCTTATTTTTGACTTTGGTTTTGCATATTGCTGTCTTTGTTTTTGCATGTGCCGTGTTATTCAAAACTGCGGACTTTTTTTATTTAGTACCGTGCACGTTTTTGTAGTAACTCGGAACCATATCTCACCACTATGACCGAATATTCATTTATTTCATTTTTATTCAAAATACTAAACTTTATGTTTTCTCGGGTATGCTTACTTTTATGCAGCACTGTAGTAAAGGTAGTGGTCATGTGAAGTGACGAATTATATTTTAAACCTTCATTTTAGTTTACTTTTTTTTTCCAGATGTGACTTTTTCCTTGCTTCGGTTTCAATGCCATAGGTTACTTGAATAATTTGTTTGTAGCTTAACAGATTATACTATCAAACAAATTGATCATGTGAAAATTAATTAGATGTTGCATTATACAAACAAGCTGACTGTTTCTGCATATGTAAGTGACCCATAATGAATCTGAATGTCAAAAGACAAGTACGAAAAGGAGACAGTTTTCAAACAATAATAAAATACTTTTGGTAGATTATACCATAATTAAGTGATCAAGAATAAAGGTGCATTGACTCGGTTATTTGTAATATCTAAGTGCAATAAGTTTTATGGAAATAACTTATATTTAGCACTAGATCTTATTATTTATATATATGAGAAATAACAAGTCATAAAAGGCATCATTTACCACCTCTTTATTTAATATCCTAGGCTTATGTATTATTCTTTGATGTGATTTTGAAGTATGTTTTGGTTTTTTTATACAGGCTAGATATGTTTATCAATAACATATAAAATGAAGATTGACGATCTGGACTAACAGTGGTAACATACAAAATGACGTAGTTAATTATGTTAGCATAATGATAACCATCTGCATATTATTAACAATGTGATTCACAGTGTATAGCCATGATGTCCACTAATAATATGCAGAATATAAATACACTCCTTAGAAAGAGTACGATCAAATTATTACATCAATTTAAGTCCAACAAATTTTTATAACAACATTAATGTAAAAATAATTTGATTTGTGCATGTACGCACATAAATGCAACATCACATGCAATATCATTTCGTAAGGTAACAAAAAAAATCTTACAAACAGTGTTTCATAATACTAATTCCACCTGTGCACGTGCCAAACACGGAAGACGATCGTTATTATTTGCGATTACTATTAACACATGTTAAAGGTCCTCTATATTCTACTGACTTACTAACAGTTAATGGAACACAATATAATACATTTAAAGAAGCAGCTGAACAAAGAGGTTTACTTGAAAATGATGATAGTTTAAAGGACTGTTTGAGGGATGGTTCAAAAAAACATTGTCCAATGCTTTAGGAAGATTATTTGTTACAATTTTAGTATATTGTGAACCATATCATTTGCATGAATTATGGGAAGACTTTTCCCCTTTCTTACTTGAAGACTATCCTGCTACGTCTACTACTACTATGATCAATTCATTTTCACTAATTCAATGTCTGTCCGACCTCGACAACCTTCTTAAACAATATAATCAAAAAAAATTTGGACTACAACATTCCACATTCTAATTTCAACAATTTTACTCCTACCAATATATCCACTTTTATTTCAGAAGAGCAGCGTATAGAAATACCAATGATGATATCAATTTCGTAGATAACTTGAACTCCAAACAAAAGAAGGCATTTGACACGATAATGTCTTCTATTGAAAACAGAGCTAATGCTATTTATTTCATTGATAGCCCTGGAGATACAGGAAAAAGTATTTATACAAAGCAATCTCAGCACATTTACGAATTCAAGGTCATATTGCAATCGCAGTCGCTACTTCCCGAATTGCTTCTCTTGCTCTTCCTAGAGGTCGAACTGCACATTCTCGATTTAAAATACCAATTTAGACTCCTCCTCTACCTATCATATTTCCAAGCAGTTTGAACTCGCAAAACTTTTATCGACTACCGCCGTTTTCCTATGGGATGAAGCTGCCATGGCTCATCGACATTCATTTGAGGCCTTAGATAGAACATTACGTGATTTAACTAACTTAGATGCACCATTTGGAGGACAGATTGTTATTTTAGGAGGTGATTTTCGTCAAATTCTACCAATAATCATAAATGGTACTAGAGCTCAAATAGTCGACGCATGTATAGTACGCTCATATTTATGGAAAATGTTTAGGTAATTCATTTAACACAAAATATGTGTGCAAGAGACGATCAATCACACACACAATTTCTTTTACGTATTGGAAATGGAGATGAACCCTGTGTTCAAGATGATATTATACATCTCCCAAATGATATCGTTGAACCTTGGACCAATACTTCTTCAATTTATGCTCTGATTAATGACGTCTTCGTTGAACTCAATGACAGATTAGGTGATAATAAATAAATAATGGACAGAGCAATATATACATAACTATAGCTTCTATAAATTACAGCACTAGGTTAATTTTTTGTATATATGTACGTAAAAAAATTTCCAACTTTATTACTACAGCTCAGCATTAATTAACATAAAATATCTTATAAAACGTTTTTAACTCCGCCACCAACTTATTGTTGATGTCGGTCTCCAGCTTGGAAAAGGGAGGAGAGAAAACAATTACGACAACTATACTTATTACTTACAGTTTGCTTTCACAACCAGGGTTTCGAAATACCAGTCCCTTTTGCGCACGTGCATCGCACGTGCCAACCTACTAGTATATCTGTACTATTATATTATTAGTGAGTTCAATTTTAAGGGCACACAAGCCTCCTTGAATTTTGGCAACTGAACGGTCATCAAATTTATATCTATATTTTATATTATTTATAGTCGCGTTTCTTATTTATCCTATTCGTACCTAGCTCTCCGAAACCCTGAATATCAAGTCTTCACAAGCTTCTTTCGATGAAAATCATTTTCTATACTTTTTGTTGGTGGTATTTTCAGGTATTGTAATATATCATTGATTTCAATGAAAATCATTTTCTCCTTCACTTTCAAAAGCAAATCGTGTGCTTGCTCTATTATCAAAAACCAAAACGTATTTCGACTCCTCTTATGTAACAACCAGGTATTTTCAACCATTCGCATCCGCACATGTCCAACTTGAATTGCTCAAAATATCACGTTGTAAATAAATTTGGCAAATCTCAGAACATACAGTAAATAATAATCACTGAACACAGACACAGAGTAAGAAATGCAGCGGAAGTAAAAGAGATAGTAGTTCATGAAGCTACTATGTAAATATATCAGAGTTAAATAAAATACAACATAATAAATAAAGTACAACAGAAGTCTCAAGATGATAACCAAGTACAAGCTGAATAGAACAATAGAACTAGAATAGATAAAACTAGACAAGCAGATAATCTCCAGCGATTCCAATCTCCAGAAAGTAAAAATCCAAATATGTGAATACTCAGGCTGACCCGAGCGTAAATAAAATACAAATGCTCGAGTCAGGACATACATACTTATACAATGTAAACCAACTCAAGTGAACTGTAGTAAAAGTACAAGTAACTTAAAGGATGCTTGGGACTGCACATCCTTTAAGGATCCGTTAAACTACTTACTATGTAGTAATATTGTGCTATTATAATAATGTCCAATAGTAAAATAAACTTACTTTTAAATAACGTTAAGGAGTGACCCAATATTCCCCTTAACACCAATAACGCCAATAGTCTATACAATACCTGCATATCTCCTGATCGGGAGACTACGAGAAGATACTGCATAGGTAGGACACAAATAGAATGTCAGGACCCGATTCTTCGACTCCCGAATATCGACATCAATACGTCCACTGTATCGAATGCCGATCAGTCGGATGCCGGAAAACCGAACACTGAGGGTTTAAGAAAGAAGAAAAGGTAGAGAAAGAGGTAGAAGAAGAGAGAAAAGATAGAAAATAGAACGGAAAGAAATAACAGAACAACATCAGAATCTCACAATTCACAATGCTTTTAAGAATGAGACTACCATAAGATCTCCCGCCACACACACAATGCAAACGCAGACTTGGAGGAGATTTCTTCTTATGTTAGTCAAAGATGCTTGATACGCATTAAAAAGAAACATTTGATATTATTATTAATGCATAGTGTAGAAAACATTTCGAAAGTAGAATATAAATCTTAGCCAGCATAGGTACCATTATATTATGCTTACTATAACTACCATATTAGATGGCAGGTTCAACAACTAAAACCGTACAAGTCTCGTATTGTTTCTTTGGATTTCCAACGAATGGTCAGGCCAAGGAACTTCCCATTGCCACATGAGAACGCCTCTGGAAGGACGTCCCCGAGAACCAAACCGGATCTCTGCCAACACAAGATCGGGTTACCCCTAACTGGGTAACAACTGACA
This sequence comes from Allium cepa, assembly GCA_030765085.1. Classification (NCBI taxonomy): domain Eukaryota; kingdom Viridiplantae; phylum Streptophyta; class Magnoliopsida; order Asparagales; family Amaryllidaceae; genus Allium; species Allium cepa. The sequence continues at coordinate 581,673,337 of CM060941.1, read as the reverse complement.
CGAGTATGCCATCCCCCGGTCCTTTGGGACCTTTAACCGAGAGCTCTCTAGTCAACATCACACCAAATAATAAGTGTTTTCAACATGAGTAAGTATCTGGGCTCCATACCATGATACCACCCTTTTCCAGAAGGAAATGCACATACCCTAAAGGGAGCTACCCCTCATAACCTTGCCGCATCTTTCCTGTTTTGACCATTCCGGGGTGTGAGGCTCGACGAAGTCTCGTCCACAAAGCCACGCTTTATACAAAAGCTGTGCTTTGGGTCAACAAATGATCATAGAAATGATCACAAAGATAAACGATCAAACAAATGATCTTATCGCGAATGATCAACACAATGATCATTTCACAGCAACACTCAGCATGTCACATTACCAAATTGGGAATATATTGCTAATAACCTTCAACTATATAACCTCTGAGCTCGTACGTCTCAGAGAAGGGTGTTAAGCTAAGAGAATAAATTCTCCGCCACCAACAGAAATATATTTGAAAGAAATCGGCTTTATATCTCAATTTGTAATGTCAGACATACTATCCATACAAGTCTGTTCCGGGATCGAACAAAATCGAAGGCACTTACAACGAAGTCCTTGCAATCCGGATATTCACTAATCACGTTCGGACTTCCCATCACATATGGAGTCTCTATACCGTAGCTACTCGGTGCAAAGACAATCGACGAGCTGTCCTTTCGCTTTCAAAAATATCTGGTCTTCAACACCGGTCATCAATGCTATCCATTTACGTCGTATCACTATTCGGAATGGGTAATCCGAATAATGAGCGCAATAATTTAAAAATAAGTGTAGCATTCAAATTCAGCAAATCACAACAAATACCTTTCAAAGGTAAATATTGATAGTCGGTTATTGAACTATCAATGAATATGCACAACATCACCAGATTCCAAATAATTTTCCAAATTATTTATTTCCCAAATTTTATATCTTTACTAGATATATAATTTTCACACTTTAAAAATAAATCAATATTTATTTTTAAACAGATTCCCCTTTCTTTTATAAATTCCATAGTGAATTTTTATTCTAAAATATCTATGCATATACGATTTCAATTATTCATTTCAATTTATCTTCAAAAAGATAAATTCTCTAGACTTTCCATTTCACATTGGAAAAACATTTCCATACTTATTTATTTATAAGTAATTCACAAATTTTATTTATTTTCTACACTTGGAAAATATTCAATATACTTAAATCGAAATTACGTATATATTTCATTCTTTAAGGAAATCATGCTCTTAAACATATTTATTTGGGTCAAAACGAATGTTGCGTAAAACATCGTTACGACAACCCAAAATCACTAGTATAGGGATTCGAAATTAAAATAGATATATAAATCCCAATACTATACAAAACATTTCCTTTCGGAAATCATTTACTATAACAACAGTGTTATAGTCCACCATTTCCTTCTATTTCTCGAAAACGTCTATTTCAACAATGAATGTTGAAATCTATGGTTTCGAATCTCAACATATTTAAAACATCGTTAGGTCGTTTTAATTCTGTTTAAAATATCACATTCTAAACATTTTCTTTAACATATTATTCACTATTCAAAAACGTGAATATACTACGTTAACAAATTTCATCCTTTTATTCATTTTATTTCAAAGGATTATTCATAGTAAAAAACGTGAATATAACTCCATTAATAGGTTTCAACAATTTACTTATCAAAATAAGTCGTTTGCGAATTTATAAAACAACGTTTATAAATTCCAATTCTATTTGTTTTATAACTACTTCCTTTTACAAATCTCCTTTATTAACCTATTCGATTTATAACTCAATTATAAACCAAAAGTCCATATTATAAGTTAAATGCTTATAATTTATTTGTTTTACAAAATTGTTCTTTTAACTTCATAATTATAAATCTTATAACTTATAAGATTCATTTATTTATCCAAAATCTATTCTTTTAAATAACTTTACAAATTTTATAAACCTACTGTTTATAAAATTCCATTTATAACTTCACCGTTTATAATCCTATAGATTTCATTCATTTATGAAATTCATTTACAAATCATTCTATCACTTGTAAAAGCTCGTTTTATAATTCCAATACTTTAACTTATAAAATATTTATTTTATAAATCTTTTATATGAATCATTTTATATTATTCTTTTTAAACGTCTTTAAACTCCTTTATAATTTCATCATTTTGATTTATAAAATAATCAAATTTCATAAATCTTATTTTTAAACTTTTTTTTAATATAATAAATTCAGAAATCCCAATTTTTACTATTTTATAAAAACATTAATCCCATATTTTCAAAAATCAACTTTAACTGTATTTTTCAAAAATCATAATTTTATAATATTAAAATTATAACGTTTATTTATTTAAGATGAATTAATTCCAAAAATATATTTTATAAACGTATACTTTCAAAAAATCACTTTAGAAATCCCTTAAAAATCAAAATCGTTGTTTTTAAACTTCAAAATTGGATCCGATGATGCAACACATCAAATAGTCAATCATGACTTTCCAATATCATATATCGATATGATAGACAATCAAATATCACAATATCTGAATCAAATGAATATTTGTGAGTAATCCAGTTGGATCCCTCCAACCTGTTTCCCTGCATCCACAAACATTAGCACAATACCAATCCCGTTTCAAGACGGGATATCACGGTATATGGGATTTATAAAATATTATCCGCTTAATAGGCGGCGCAATAGGGTCTCATCCGCTATACAATGCGGGAAATCATCAATTGCAATATATACATATGCCAATATATATATATTGCTATATACTAATATAATACCAATTCCACTTCAAGGTGGAATATCGCGGTATATGTGTGTAATAAATAACCTCCGCTTACTAACGGCGTATAGGGTCTATTCACATCCAATATATATATATATATATAACAATCATCATACAAGCATTCAATCAACACAACTAAACAATTTTAAATCTAACTATTTAAAATTTAAATAAATCCTTTAGAGTGAGAAGTTCTCACCTTTGCTTTTATTTTGCAATCCATTTCCCATCTTGACTCGATTTTCTTGATTTATGCCTTGTATAAATATTCACACAATTTATTAATATTCGAACAGATCGAATAATTTATTATCGTTTTAATAATTTAATTAAATTTTAAACTAATTTCCTTACATAATCTATTCAATCTAAATTTTCTTTGATAATTTCAATTTATCGGTGATTTCATTTTAATAGTTAAATTAACTGATAGTTTTATTTAAACCAGTTTCTTCTTTAATAAATTTATTTAAACTAATTTTCCTTTTAAATAATTCTAACTAGAAATTTCCAATTGAATTAAATTTCCTTTTCATAAATTTAAATCAACTAACAAATGTTGGTTTTAACTATTAAATTTGTTATAAATAAATTTCCTTTTAACAATTTGATTTAACAAGAAATTAAATTCAAAACTAATCTTCCTTTAATAGATTTATCTAACTAATGATTAAATTTAAACTAATTTTCTTTAGTAACCAAAAGAATTGACTAAGTTAATTAAACACCTTAATAAATTATTCTTAACCCATTTTTCTAAAAATAAATAATATTTCTTTTGATAAGTCATTTTATTTAATAAATTAAATCTCTAACAAATTTTCTTTTACAAAATATTTTCCATTTGAAACTAAAATTTCTATTCAACTAATAATTTAGTTTTAAACTATATTTTCTTCAAGTTTTAAAATTCCTATTATTATTTATTTCTAATCTATATACATTTATTAAAATTCTAACTGATTCCTTTAACAAGTTTATTTAACCAAAAATTTAAATTTTATACTAATGATTTTTTTTTCTAACCTATATTTTTCTTTACTGCAAAAAAAAAACTGAAAACCTTTTTTTTTCTTTCTTTTTTCTCTGTATATACACAAATTTAATTGAATTAAAAGAAGAAGAAGAAAAAGAAAAACGTTTACCTGCTGCTCGAGATCGACCAACTCGCGAAACCCTAACACCTCAGCCACGATCGTGCTCGACCTCGCGAGCTACCACGACCTCGCCATCTTCCAATTCGAGCTCCACTCCTTCACGTGAACGCCTCGCGCGAACCATCCTTCTTCGTCGCCCCTTTTCGAACACGAACCCTCCACCACCTGTCACTATCGCCCAATCACGCGCGCATTCCACATCTATCGTGCTCGAGAACCCCTCGCCGCCGTCGCCGTACGCAAGCCCTCGATCGTGCGTGCCTCCCCCCCGACTCGCGCGCCACTGCAGATCGTCGCCGTCCCTAATCGAAATCGCGATTTCTTTTCGTGAATTTGACTCCCCTGGCTTTGGCCATTAGTTATTTTTTTTTTTAATTTGCTCTGAAAAGTGAACTCGATTTGGTTTTCGTGAATTTTCTGATTTTCAAGCGTGAAGGAGGAGCGGCCATTAAAATTTGAACGAAATTAATTTTTTTTCTCTTGCGGTTACTTTGCAAATGAGCTGAAGGAGGGAGGGAACGTGATTTATCAGAGAAGAGTCGTGCAATCACGTCTTCGTATCGTGATTTTAGGCATATTTTTAGGGATGCTGCCGTTTGTTTTAAATTTAAATTTAAATTCACTTTGTTTCGATACAACTTTCAACGCGTTTACGTGTCGTGTGCTCACCTATCAACTCAGAAAAATACGAAATTTGAAATCCGGCAATAATTCAATATTACGGACCCAATGGAACTGGTTTCGTCGAATTCCGAGACTGTGCCTCGGGCGGCTATTTTTGAATATCGATTCAAACGATTAAAATTTCAAAACTGAACAAAACTGTTTCAAATTCAATTCTGAAGCTTCTATTACCTTCAGTATTATCAATATGAATTTTACAAGCCTTTGAAATATTTTTAATTGGCTTAAAATTGAAGATTCAAATTTTTATTCAACTTCAATAGATTAAACTCTATAATTTAATTGCCAAATTCAAAGTTATATTGAAAATTCAATCCAAACCATCATTCAAATATTTAAAATTAATTAAACATTTTCAAGTTAAATTGTTCAAAATTCTGGGTCGTTACAATGAAACTCGAAGTAAAGGCTCGATATGGTAGGTGACACGGCACACAAGGCAATGCCAGAGTAGATATACCAATTACGACAATCGAGCTGTTGGTAACGCAGCAGCCACATACGCCCACCGCGGAACACATTCCCACAAAATCGGAGGGGGCTCAAACAATCACAAGTAATAGTATGGTATCGAAGAAATGCGTCCGCTACGAGGTGCGACCTCAACTGGCCCGAGACCGCTCCTGTTTTATCCACCTTTTGCCAACTCACGGGAGTTGGGTCCACGTAACATACCTAAGAACATCGCCACCATCCTACTTCATTCTGGAATCTCCACCGCGTACACAGTTGTCAAAGTGGTTTTCGGTATCGACGGAGAGTATGCCCATATCCGATCCCGCTCTCTTTGCCAACAATCGTTATTATAACCCGTGGTTATAACTTTAAAATAATATCTTTATACTTCAAAATAAAATATCATTTCAATCCAAATCTTTTAAAAATAAAGATTTAATCATTTCTAAACCATTTCAATATATCAACATACCATATCTTTCAAATTCAAATATTTACCAAAATAAATATCAAGTCATTTCAAATCATTTCAATATATATCCTTTCAAAACTTCCTTTCAAATCATTTTTAATACATAAATATCATATCTTTCAAACTTCATTTTTCAAATCATTTTAATATCAAAATATCATATCTTTCAAACTTCATTTTTAAATTATTTTAATACCAAAATATCATATCTTCCAAAACTTCATTTCAAAACATTTAATATATATCAAATATCATATCTTTCAAAACTTCATTTCAAAATATTTAATATATATCAAATATCATATCTTTCAAAACTTCATTTCAAAACATTTAATATATATCAAAATATCATATCCTTAAAAACTTCATTTCAAAACATTTAATATATATTAAAATATCATATCTTTAAAAGCTTCATTTCAAAACATTTAATATATATCAAAATATCATATCTTTAAAAACTTCATTTCAAAACATTTTAAATATCATATCTTTAAAAACTTCATTTCAAAACATTTAATATATATCAAAATATCATATCTTTAAAAACTTCATTTCAAAACACTTAATATATGTCAAAATATCATATCTTTACAAAGCTTTATTTCAAAACATTTTTAATATCAAACTATCATATCTTTCAAAACTTCAATTTCAAATCATCATATAAGTTCAAATCCAAATATTCAACTTTAAATACCTTTCAAATTCAAAAATATCATTCATTTATTTTCATTCCAAATCACCTTTTAAATAGCTTATATTTTAATCAAAATAATTCATTTAAACCATTTAAAATTTAAGTTTATATACTTTCAAATCAAGTATTCAATTTCCAAAGTTTTAAAACATTATGAGTTCATTTACTAAGTTAAAACCATAAACATTGAAAATTTCAACCTTTCACAGCATTAAGAAAAAGCTACTGAAAGTTATACTTGAAAACATTTCAATTTAAACCATTTAAACATTATAAAAATTATATTTCAACATTCAAAGATGTTCATTAAAAATACTCTTTTAATTAATGATTTTTATAAAGCAACATTTATAATTAAATCAAATTTCACAAATCCACTTAATAAATTCAAGTGTAACTTTCCCATTTTTACATTTAAAACTTTATTAACATTTACATTTTCAAATTATCATTTCACAAATTAAACTAAATTTCCAATTTATTTAATTAACTTAAACCCTTAATTAAAACCAAATTCACATTTCCAGGTCAAGTTCATTTTAAAATTACACTTTTAAGCATTTATTCATTTAACCATTTTAATACATAGAAAAATCAATAATACTTTATTAGTTCATTTAAACTCAAATTTAATCAAATCATCATATTTACCAATTTCCAAATATAATTAAATTTCCATTTTATTTATATAACCTAAAATTCCCTTTTTAAACCAAAACCCAAATTTCTAGACTTTAAGCTATATTTCAAAAATTCACTTTTTACCATTCATTTGAATTACATTTTTAATTCTAGAAAAATCCAAAATTTCTTTATTTAAACATTAAAAGTCCAATTTAAATCAAATTTCATAATTTTTTACTTTTAAAATATTTAAAACATTCAAAATACTTTATAAAATATAACCACGGGCCTGTATGTAGTTTTCTAACCTAGGTCAAGTGATACGGATATATATCATTTCAATCCGCAGTTTAAAAAAGAAAAATCTGGTTTCTATCGTTTCAAACCCATAATCCCAAGTTAAAATAAAATAAATAAATAAAAACCATTCAGGCCTATCATTTCAGCCCATAACGATTCTTCCTTATTCTAAAGTCCTTTCGGGTATGTATCATTTCAACCCATAGTGAACCTAATTACAGGGAACTTGCAGTGTGATAAACAGATATAAATGAACAGTATAGCATGATATAACAGTAACAAATGATATGACATGAAATTTAACATGTTGAACATCATATATAAATAATCACATGGCAGTTATAACATTATATATTTTTCTACACATTCAGTTGTTGTTGTTTCACAACTGCATAAGTATAAATGTCGTGTGAGCTTTACTCACCTCTAAATGCTGGAGATTGCAAACCAAAACCAACAACGCACAGAATCAAAATCAAACAGACAAGATTACGGACTTTGAATGGACAGCGAGATCCAAGCTATGGATCTTGTTTCAATTTAAATAACTTTGAAATAAAAGAGATACGAATACACAGTCTTTTGCCTTGCCTTCTCTACTGTTTGGTACGGCCTAGGGATGTGTTTGGCTCTGGTTTGAACAAGTTTTGGCTCAGGTTTGGTCATGTGTATGCACGGCCTAGGTAGTGGAATATGGTGGAGAAGTTTTTATATAAGGATGTGAAGAGTTTTAAGGCAAATAGTGTGATTTTTGGTCAAAACAAAGGCTCGACCTTGGGGTTATGGCTCGGCCTGGGTGCACCATGATGGGTCAGTGGTGGAAAGGAGTGTGTAGAGGTCAGGCAAAGGAGTGGTGGCGGCTATGGTGATGGTTAGGGTGGTGGTTGAAGGAGATGAACAAGTAGTGGTCAAATAAGCATAGTTTTAGGCCTTTGGTTGCATTTTTGATGGGTTTGGTCATCATGTAGGGCTCGGCCTTGGTCATGGCTGGAAGTATAGGTGGTGGTGATGGCAGGGAAGAGGTGTAGAGAGTGGTGGCTGTGGCTGTGACTATGGAGGAGAGGCCAATCCAAAAAGCATAGAAAACAAGGCAAAATGACATAGAAATGAGAAGAAAAGGAATAAGAAAGTGTAGCCATTACCCAAATCCTTTGGCCGTCAAAATAAAATGAAAAAGAAGTTTTTTCATGTGAATTAGAAGTAAGGAACTCATGGCTATGACAAAAGATAGTACGGCCAAAATAAATTTAATGAAAAGTTATGGAAAATGAAGGGTCTTTGGAGATGAAAAGACTTAGGTTATTAAAGCTCTTAAAACCTTTCATATTTCTTTTTCTTTTAAATCAAATAAAACAAAATATAAGTCAGCAAATATTTTTAAAAACCGAAAAAAAGTGAAATAAAATGAAAATAAATAATAAAATTTAAAGAAAATAGAAAAAGAATAAAAGAAATTGCTTAAAAATTCAAAACAGGGTTCAAAAATTGCAATTAAAACATCACTGGCTTTGAAAAAATATCTACTTCATTTTAAAAATATTCTAAAGAAAAATTTTGAAATAAAATACTTCATTTATCATTTCTAAAACTAAATAAATAATTATATTTAGAGAAAATAGAAGATAATTAGAGAAATTGTTTAAAAAAGGGCAAACGGGACATGAAAATTACAAATAAAACATCACAAGCTTTTAGAAAATTTATATTTCACTTTAAAACAAATAAAAAGAAAATTAAATAAATAAATGAGGAAAAAATAAAGTGGGAATAATAATAAAATAATATCTTAATAAAATAGAAAAATAAATAAAGAATTTCTTTATTTAATTGAAACTGGAAATTAGAAATTTTAAACAAAAATACAACTGACACTGGAAAATGTCAATTGCACTTTTAAAAATGTTTTAAAACTAAATATATATACATGACATGTTATTTTACCCATATAAATATAAATTAGAACATTACATGACCAAATAAAATATTATTTAAAATAATTTAAAATAAACAATTTTGTTAAATACAACAAATTTCACACAATAGTTAAAAAGGCATAACTTTCACATTATAAATCAGATTTCAACGAAACAAAAAGCGGTGTTCTTAAAATTTTATTTACATTGGAATGATAATTCATATCAAAACCAAATTTTATATTTTAAAATAACAAAATTATCTAAATTAAATGAATGAAATAAAGTTAAATAAAAATTCAATTAAAATAATTACAAAATACAGGGTTATTACACTCTTCCCCACTCAAAACATTTCGTCCCCGAAAAGGAATGAGGTACGGGAAAGCACAGAAAAGATAGAAATGAAATAAGATTAAGACAAGGCGACAAGAAGATTGAGATTATACCTGATAACTGTTGTTATAGGTAAGTTTAACAATGTGGAGATGATCTTTCCAAGATCCTCCAGAATCAAGAAAACAAACACGAAAAAAGGTGGATTCAAAATGACTACCAAACATTATCAAAGATTATAGAAAGAGTTCTAAACGGAAAGATTATAGAAAGATGCCTATATCAGTCCGTAACAAGATAAGGATGATAAGGACAACCAAAAGATAGTTTGAAAAACAAAATAGGGAAATAAGTTTGAAACCATGGAAATTTTAACTTAAATAGAAATAATTTTTTTTACATAAGTTAAACCAATCTAAACTATCTTAAATTTCATTATCTTATTATCCAATCATCTTAAATTAACAATTCTAAAACTATGGTTTTGAAAAATAATCAATTATTATACTCATAATGTACTTAATAAATTTAATTCTTCTTTATTCCTAATTAAAATTAAATTTATTCCTCTCAATATATTCATCACTTATGTTAAATATACTTACACTTATTATAACTGCTTTATTTTATTCTTAGTTCTTTTAACATTATTTTATTGTAAGTTATTCAATTACCCTTTATTATATTTACCTCTATTAATCATTTATAACTAAAATTTAAGTGTATAACATTTATTATAACCACTCAAATCTTATTTATAAAATCTTTTTATATAGTATATTATCCAATTACATTGTTAACTTCTGAAATTAAGGTAAGCTGTATTTGATTGGAATTGTATTATACAAATAAAACTTTCTGATCAAATCATTTCATGCTTGAATATTCATCCAAAAGTTTGATTTTCTTTTTATAATTGAAATTATTCTTTAAAATAAAATTTAAGAATTAAATTTTCGATTTCTTCAAACCTTTTAGGGATAAATAAATGTATGTACATAATTTATCAAATCAAATTTGAATCATATATCTATATATATTATAAATCAAGTCATATTTTAGAAATTCAAATCAATTTGATTTCCCAAAACAAAGCTGTAGCAAGACTACAGAGCGGTCTTTTCACTTCAAAACTCGAAAATGAATGTCGATGAAGCTGCAGTCATCATCGAAATTATTTCCTAGCGACAAAGAGAAGAGCACTAATTTTTAAACTTTAGAATCCTTTGGAAACATATTCTTATTCGAAAATACTTTAAATAATATACTTTAAAACTTAAACATGAGGTTTGAAACCATCAAAAATTAAATTCTCAAATTTCTTGTTTTAAATTCATTTCAGTTCCCAAATCAATGTATAAACAACTATTTATAAATTCATTTATAGAACAATAAATGATAAGTCAAGTATTATCATTTCAAATAATCAATTTAAATCAATTTATTAAGTTCCATAAATTTACTTATATATCAAAATTTATTTCAGTAACCAAATTTTAAAATAATATTGTGTCAGTTTGTTCTGTCAAAGTGTTTTAGATATCCTATCGATAGCGTTGATCAGACGAATCGATCGAAAACCCAAATCAACATCAACAACTCAAACAACACAATATATAAAACAAAACATACATTTACAAGTACAATTCAAAAATGTTTGGAAGATAGATTGGAAACAAAAGACAAGATGATTAAATAACAGAGTAGGGAGTGGGTAAGCTTACGTAAATCGCGGGCAACCTTAACCGGGTCAACCTGACTTAAAGAATAAGATCAATGCGGATTTTCTAGGGTAGATCAACATTCGATCTCAATAGATAGAGTTTGGAATAACAAAAGATACTAGCATCTAAACCAAGGATAGATACTAATCTCTGGTGAATCGATGCTAACTGTAAAGAAGTTTCCCCCTTTACAAATGATTTTTTTTTTTGAGATTGGCGGGACCGCCAATTTACTATAAAGCTCATTCGAAGTGGAGTTATGGGATACTCCAGAATCAAAAGGAGATGAATAGTGAGGGACACGAATGAATTTTTTGGAACCGCGGGGAACGTTCCAAAATTCAAATGAAATTTGAATCAAAGAGTAAGAGATTCAAGTTTGGATGAAAGTGATTCTGTAACTAAATTTACCAAACATTCTAAGTTTTGCCTCAAAGCCAAAGCTCTGATACCAAATGTAACAACCAGGTATTTTCAACCATTCGCATCCGCACATGTCGGACTTGAATTGCTCAAAATATCGCGTTGTAAATAAAATTTGGCAAATCTCAGAACATACAGTAAATAATAATCACAGAACACAGACACAGAGTAAGAAATGCAACGGAAGTAAAAGAGATAGTAGTTCATGAAATTACTATGTAAATATATCAGAGTTAAATAAAATACAACAGAATAAATAAAGTACAACGGAAGTCTCAAGATGATAACTAAGTACAAGCTAAATAGAACAACAGAACTGGAATAGGTAAAACTAGACAAGCATATAATCTCTAGCGATTCCAATCTCCAGAAAGTGAAAATACAAATCTGTGAATACTCAGGCTGACCCGAGCGTAAATAAAATACAAACACTCGAGTCAGGACATACATACTTATACAATATAAACCAACTCAAGTGAACTGTAGTAAAAGTACAAGTAACTTAAAGGATGCTTGGGACCGCCCATCCTCTAAGGATCCGTTAAACTATTTACTATGTAGTAATATTGTGCTATTATAATAATGTCTAATGGTAAAATAAACTTACTTTTGAATAGCATTAAGGAGTGACCCAATATTCCCCTTAACACAAATAATGCCAATAGTCTATACAATACCTGCATATCTCCTGATCGGGAGACTACGAGAAGATACTGCATAGGTACGACACAAATAGAAATTCGTAGTAAATGCTCGATATAGTAGGTGACACGGCACACAAGGCAATGCAGGGTAGACATACCAATTACGACACTCGGGCTGGTGGTAACGCAGCAGCCACATACGCCCACCGTAGAACACATTCCCTCAAAATCGGAGGGAAGCCCAAACAATCACAAGTAATAGTATGGTATCGAAGAAATGCGTCCGCTACGAGGTGCGACCTCAACTAGTCCGAGACCGCTCCTGTTTTAGCCACCTTATGCCAACTCACGGGAGTTGGGTCCACGTAACATACCATAAGAACGTCGCCACCATCTTACTTCATTCTGGAATCTCCACCGCGTACGCGGTTGTCAAAGTGGTTTTCGGTATTGACAGAGAGTATGCCCATATCCGATCCCGCTCTCTTTGCCAACCAATCGTTATTATAACCCGTGGTTATAACTTTAAAATAATTTCTTTATACTTCAAAATGAAATATCATTTCAATCCAAATCTTTATCAAAATAAAAATTTAATCATTTCTAAACCATTTCAATATATCAACATACCATATCTTTCAAATTCAAATATTTACCAAAATAAATATCAAGTCATTTCAAATCATTTCAATATATATCCTTTCAAAACTTCCTTTCAAATCATTCTTAATACATAAATATCATATCTTTCAAACTTCATTTTTCAAATCATTTTAATATCAAAATATCATATCTTTCAAACTTCATTTTTAAATTATTTTAATATCAAAATATCATATCTTCCAAAACTTCATTTCAAAACAATTAATATATATAAAATATCATATCTTTCAAAACTTCATTTCAAAATATTTAATATATATCAAATATCATATCTTTCAAAACTTCATTTCAAAACATTTAATATATATCAAAATATCATATCCTTAAAAACTTCATTTCAAAACATTTAATATATATCAAAATATCATATGTTTAGAAACATCATTTCAAAACATTTTTAATATCAAAATATTATATCTTTAAAAACTTCATTTCAAAACATTTAGTATATATCAAAATATCATATCTTTAAAAACTTCATTTCAAAACATTTAATATATATCAAAATATCATATCTTTCCAAAGCTTTATTTCAAAAAATAATAATATCAAACTATCATATCTTTCAAAACTTCAATTTCAAATCATCATATAAGTTCAAATCCAAATATTCAACTTTAAATACCTTTCAAATTCAAAGATATCATTCATTTATTTTCATTCCAAATCACCTTTTAAATAGGTTATATTTTAATCAAAATAATTCATTTAAACCACTTAAAATTTAAGTTTATATACTTTCAAACCAAGTATTTAATTTCCAAAGTTTTAAACCATTATGAGTTCATTTACTAAGTTAAAACCATAAATATTGAAAATTTCAACCTTTCAGAGCATTCAGAAAAAACTATTGAAAGTTATACTTGAAAACATTTCAATTTAAACCATTTAAACGTTATAAAAATTATATTTCAACATTCAAAGATGTTCATTAAAAATACTCTTTTAATTAATGATTTTTATAAAGCAACATTTATAATTAAATCAAATTTCACAAATCCACTTAATAAATTCAAGTGTAAACTTTCCCATTTTTACATTTAACACTTTATTAACATTTACATTTTCAAATTATCATTTCACAAATTAAACTAAATTTTCGATTTATTTAATTAACTTAAACCCTTAATTAAAACCAAATTCACATTTCCAGGTCAAGTTCATTTTAAAATTACACTTTTAAGCATTTATTCATCTAACCATTTTAATACATAGAAAAATCAATAATACTTTATTAGTTCATTTAAACTCAAATTTAATCAAATCATCATATTTACCAATTTCCAAATATAATTAAATTTCCATTTTATTTATATAACCTAAAATTCTCTTTTTAAACCAAAACCCAAATTTCTAGACTTTAAGTTATATTTCAAAAATTCACTTTTTACCATTCATTTGAATTACATTTTTAACTTCTAGAAAAATCCAAAATTTCTTTATTTAAACATTAAAAATCCAATTTAAATCAAATTTCATAATTTTTCACTTTTAAAATATTTAAAATATTCAAAATACTTTATAAAATATAACCACGTGCATGTATGTAGTTTTCTAACCTAGGTCAAGTGATACGGATATATATCATTTCAATCCGCAGTTTAAAAAAGAAAAATGCGGGTTCTATCATTTCAAACCCGCAATTCCAAGTTAAAATAAATAAATAAATAAATAAATAAATAAATAAATAAATAAAAATCGTTCAGGCCTATCATTTCAGCCCATAACGATTTTTCCCTATTCTAAAGTCCGTTCGGGTATGTATCATTTCAACCCATAGTGAACTTAATCTACAGGGAAATTGCAGTGTGATAAACAGATATAAATGAACAGTATAGCATGATATAACAGTAGCAAATGATATGACATGAAATTTAACAGGTTGAACATCATATATAAATAATTACATGGCAGTTATAACATTATATATTTTTCTACACATTCAGTTGTAGTTTCACAACTGCATAAGTATAAATGTCGTGCGAGCTTTACTCACCTCTAAATGTTGGAAATTGCAAACCAATAACACACGGAATCAAAAGCAAACAGACAAGACTACGGACTTTGAATGGAGAGCGAGATCCAAGCTATAAATCTTGTTTCAATTTAAATAACTTTGAAATAAAAAGAGATACGAATACATAGTCTTTTGTCTTGCCTTCTCTACTATTTGGTACGGCCTAGGGATATGTTTGGCTTTGCTTTGAACTAGTTTTGGCTCAGGTTTGGTCATGTGTATGCACGGCCTAGGTAGTGGAATATGGCGGAGAAATTTATATACATGGAATATAGTTAAATCGGCCCAAAATTAATTCCAAACAATTTTTTTTACAACTGCTCCCAAAATAAGTACCCATACATCTCAGCAAATAACTCTTTCAAGATAAACGAATTTATTCAGCCAAACTCTTCAACTAAAATTCCAAATCGCGCTTTCTACTTATTGAATTTGGTTTGGAAATAGAAGCAAGGTTGTGAGTTTGACGAATAAGAGGTTGGGTTGTTGGTTGGATCTACGTTTTGGGTTTCGGGTTCGAGGTTGAAATGAGGTCGCAGTCGATTTGGGTTTGATGGTGAATGCAGTGGTCGCTGCGTGCTGTTAAGGGTTTTGCTGATGGTCGGTGAAGGATGGTGTGGCGATTTCAGGTGATTTCAAGCGATGCTTGGTAATCGCGACTGGTGTTTGGGTGAAGGAGGAAAGTTGGCTGATGAGGTTGGGCGCTATTTGGTTGGAGATTAAAGTGTAGGGGTAGGGATTGTTTGATGGAATTAAGGTGGTGATGGCGATTTGGTTCTGGTTGAAAAATTGGCTGAAGAAAGGTGGAAGTGTTTGTTGAAGTTAGTGGTAATGAGTGAGGAGGTGAATGTTGATGTTGTTGCAGGTTGTGATTGTGTTAGAGGAAGGTGTCATGGTGGGTGGTTGTGAAGCAGGTTTGGAGTGTGTATTTAGAGCGGAGGGGATACGGGTTTGTGATTGGTTGTAGAAGGCTGTGCTGGTGAAGTATTGTAAGGGGAGAGAGTGATTGATGCAGTGATGTATGGAAGGAGTTTTGTTGTTGAAGATGGTAGGGAAGTATGATGTGGTGGTTTACGACTAGGGTTGAAGGCTGCATTTGTCATGATGGATAACGGTTGTTGTGGGAGAAGTTGTGGCAAAAGGAAGAATGCAGTGGGTAGTTGGAGTGATTGAAGTAGGAATTTGGCAGGGGAGTGAATGCAGTGGGGTTTGGAATGATGCTTGTTGACAGTGGCAGGGGTGTTAATGGATTTTTTGATTGTTCGATTCAATAGCAGTAGCAGGGAGGGAAGGATTTAGATGATTGGGAATTGGGGATTGCAATGGAGCTTAGTTGAAGTTGGCGAGGTGTAGGATGCAGGTTTTATGATACAGGGTGTTTTGATGAAGCTTGACTGTTGTGGATTATGAAGTGGTGTGAGTTGTTGTTGTCGCGATGGCAGCGAGGCATGAGGTTGAAGCTGAAAAGGTCAAGTGCAGATTGTGATGCAGGAGTTGAAAGTGCAGATTGTATTGTGTGTAGTTTGATGGTTGAATGGCAATGGAGATGGTTGTGGAGATGATGCTCGAAGGAGCAGTTGATGCAGTTGTAAGAGGATGCAGTTGTTGTGTAGATGGAAGCAGTTTGAAGGAAGTATGGTATGGAGATGGCTGATGTTTTGGTAGTTGCTGATGGTAGCTTGAGGGTGGTTGGTGGAAGGTTAAGTGCAGGTGATGTTGTACTGTGGTGGTCGAGGTTGGAGTTTGCAGGTGGGTAAGGCAGAGGAGGTGATGGCAGTGATGTAGGAGGTTGTTTGCTATGTTAGAGTTGCAGTGGGATGGTAGAGTGGAAGGTGGTCTGAAATTACAGTGCTGGAGTGGATCGAGAAGGTTGGAATATAGAAACAACAGTTGGAAACGGAGATGAAAAATTCAATGCAGTTCGATATATTTTTTAGCGGAATGTAGTAGCAGCCAGCAGAATGTAACAGTGATAGAAAGTGTAATAGACAATCTAATGTTCGCAATGTAAAATGAATTTGGTCATAGATACAAACTAAAAGCAGGAAAATAGAAGTGCATAGTGAACAAAATGTCACACAATTATGCACGTTAAACAAAATGCAATATGGCTTTTCATATATAAGAAAATGAGATGTAAAACAAAAACAGAATTGGACAATGCTAGAGCAACTGAAATCAAAATTTTCTAGCCAACCTTCAAATGAAACTTGAAATGTTTGTGTTTGATATTTTTTTTCGTTTATTTATTTATTTTAATGCAATAGAAATAAAACAAAACAAAACCACACACAACTAAGTCAAAACAAACGTCAGCAAAACAAATGCACAACAATTTTTTCCTTTTCATTATTATTATATTTCCTTTTGGTTTTTAAGAAGAACAAAACATAAAATGAACATAAAATAAAATAAAAAAATTAATTCGAATAGTAAAACTAAAATTAAATAGCTACCCCGGCAATGACGCAAAAAACTTGTTGATAACGACGGAAATTTCTACCGACTAGAAAACCATCCTTAAAAATATTATCCTTATAAAACCGCAGGCACACGGCATACAATTGTAGTACGTATGTTAATACGAGTCGATCCGCAGGAAAAAAAATTATATTTCAATATCACTCGATCAAATTAGCCCGTAGTTTTTGAAATTTTTTGTAAACTATAAATTTGTGAAAAATAAGCTAGAGCAAAAATGAATAAAACTATGATAATAAGGAGCAATTTAAAGGCAAATCCACTTCCAATCATTCATATAAATCAACATAAAATTCAATTGTAATCTCTCACTAATATATTAAGTAGAAACGATAGATGTGTTTATTACCAGTATGATTTATTTGTGCTAC
The DNA here is from genome assembly GCA_030765085.1 of Allium cepa. Lineage (NCBI taxonomy): Eukaryota > Viridiplantae > Streptophyta > Magnoliopsida > Asparagales > Amaryllidaceae > Allium > Allium cepa. The sequence continues at coordinate 581,655,535 of CM060941.1, read as the reverse complement.
TAATTTGCACAGCTTAAATCATCAAACTCTAACACATCATTCAAACTCACTTATCAACACTCAAGAAAATGACATGAAAATTAAAAAAAAAAAACCTTTTTTAAGTATGATCTATTTACTATTAATTAGTAACATAGACCATCAAATTTTGTTTCTAGTTTGACTTTCATTATCAAAATTACTTAGACAAATGATCAAATAGTTTATGTTTTAAATAGAGTTAAGCATAGCCTATTTGAGATGTCAACATAGTCTATCAAAATTCAAAAAAAAAAAACATAAACCACCATCATTCATATTTTCCATTAAGCACATATAAGAGATCACAAATGAAATCATTATGTTAATTTAATATATTTCATGAGAACTTCGTTACCCCTAAATTGAAGGGGTTTAACTACTCATATTTGAAAACATGTTAATATAAAATGATTTCAACATAAAATAAAAGGAAAATGAGAGCCGATTACGATAAAAGAGAGCTAATTACTTGCATGAAATAAAACTAAACTAATTACAATAATAAAATCTATGCTATTAACATGAAATAAAAGAAGCACAAAGTAAATAAGAGAGCATAGAATAAAAGAGCAATAAAAGTAAGCACGAAATAAAAAAATTCACTAAAGTAAAAACAAGGCTAAAAAGCCATTAAAGAAATTTGTATTTAACTTTGATTTGTGGCTATAATCTTGCATATGAAGAAGAAGATGATTACATGAAACTTAAGGGGTATTTATATATGTTTAGAACCCTAATTCATATTTTAGGGGACTATCTAAAATGCCCTTGAGAAAGTGTAACCTCCAAGTAATCATTAGAAAAATAATTAATCCCTATTAACATGCCTTTAAGCCTCCACTAACATGTGCATGTGCTTTTAATTATGGTCCATACGGTTGTGGGTATGTGGGATTCTCCATGTTGCATGAACCCTTTTAATTCCATTCTTCATTAGCTTTCAACATGTATGCATGCATTCATCCATAAAAATTCTTCATATTTGCACTCCATTTCCTACAAATAAAACTAAAAATGTGAAAATAAATTTTCTCAAATTAAATTATATACAAAATTTCCATTTTACCCCAAATGAAAATGAATGAATGACGAATTGAAAACAATTTAAAATTTAGTTTAAACATGTAAAATACCCTAATATGTTCTTTTATTTAAATAAAAGTAGAATAAATATGAAAGTAAAAATATGCACTTTAACGTGCACATCAACATCTCCGTGCACATACAACCGAAACCATTCTAGAGTAGATGTAACAATACTATAACATCCCGCACCTGGAGGCCCAGAACTAATAACTATGGATGTTGCAGTCATCCATAGTTATTAATCCTCAGCGACCAAATGTGGCAATGTTAGATACATTGATACAACAGAAACACATGGATATGAAGAAATTTTAAAACGATAAAACAAATTTCTCAACCCATTCAAATCATTTCAAATTCATTACGTAATCCCAAATTTCGTAACGAATTTTGGATGAAAATATAATTATTACAACATACGCCAAGAGCGACATATGAAGATGTCCCATGTTCAGAGAAAATATAATTACTATAATATACGCCAAGAGCGACATACGAAGATGCCCCCTTGGATAATCAGAGTGTAAATATATAGGCAATTAAACAACTTTGCCTTTACATTAAAACATAGTGGAATCAAAATGAAAAGAACTCCTAATAGCTATCTTGCCTCCTACACGTCTCCTGAAGCTTATTCGTCTAAGAAGTACCTGAAAAGCCTCAACTCTAAAACTACTCAAAATTAATTATGTAGCCGAAAGTTTAAGGGGAAAACATAAACTTCGAGTCAGACATAAAGCCTGGTATGAATAATAACCTATCATCTCGAATCATTTAGATATCTAATGAGACAACGCCGCTTAGGGAAACGAGTTTTTCCCTCACTGGCATCTTACCCAAAATATATAATAACCATATACTGCGCACCTGCATCCACAATGGTTAAAACATAGCAATTTAAAATATCAACTTGATAGGCAAAATATCTTGAATTTTCCATCCCCATTCATTTTGACTATTTAACTCAGTTATAGTTTCTAGTGGGTCATTATTAACCTATTAGTTTTCCTAGACTCACTAATAACCTGATTGAAGTTTATGGACTATTTGTCCTATTTTATAATTTTCATGGGGTCATTACGAACCTATTGGCCTCTGCCAATAATTTCATTCAATCATTTCATTGGTTCTCTCTGAACTTATTGGTATCTCCAATAACACCCCTTATATCATAGTTTTCATGGGTTGGCCATAAACCCGTTGACTCCTGTCAACAATTTAATCCGGATATAGTTTCCATATGGGTTCACAACAAATTTGTTGGCCCCTGCCAATAACTTTCTTTAAACATAGTTTTCAAGGGTTCATTATGAACCTGTCCAAACTGACGACTTCTTAATTAGTCTTTGAGCATCCTATATTTTGGTCTACCTGACCTCCTAGATGCAACTCTATTCATTCAGGAGCTAACTTAATTTATATTCACTACTAGGTCAACCTAGCTTATTATTGTGCTCTTACTCCCCAAAGTACAGTTATGGATCCATTGCATAGTAAATACACTTATAGAAGAAGCATATACAAAAACAATACCTACATCTTTGGTTTAATATCTTTAAAAGCATCTCCCCCCTCGAAATTTGGTTAATCTCTTTAACCCATCATTTTTATCAGGGCAAGATTCTTCACAAACTCCAATTTAAAAGCATTTATAGTGTCATGGGTTTTACCTTTAAAAATTAAGATTGGGTTCTTTGTTTTAAAAACTAAGGCTTTCGAAACCTTAAGCCTTTACTTACGAAACCATTGGAAAATCTCTTTCAAAAGCATTCAAATCTTCTTTCCAAAACACTAAGCATATGCCTTTCGAAACACTTTAAAACATCTCTTTCGAAACCAATAAAGCATACTCTTCGAAATTATTTAAGCATCACTTTATAACTTATAGAAGCATGGCTTCGAAACCATTTGAAAGCACCTTATTCGAAACCATTGGGTTAAATCTTAAACATATCTTTCGGGTCTAAGTGAATACAAGCGAAAGTACCCTTTCAAAACCAATAATCTTCAGATAAAAGAATTTGGGGAAAGTAGAGGGCTTCGGAACCCTCCTTTCGAAAGCATTAGTCTTTTAAGTAAAAAATTGGAAGGATGGCTTTAATACACCTTTTAAAGCCATTACCTTTGAAACCTTTAGTATAAATGGCTACTGGAGCCCTTTCGAAAATATTGGAAGGTGACTTATTACATTTATAAAACAAAAGCTACCTTTCGAACTCATTGATGACTTCAATTCATTCGAAAGGTATAAAGGCAGCGGCATGGTTTCGATTGGGTTCAAATTAACCTTTCGAAAGCTTTGATTTAAAAACAAGGCAACTCATTCGAAAGCTACCTATTCAAAACAAGAGGTGGCAACCTCGTCGAAAGCTATATTAAACCCTTACGAAGGCAATTTTTTGAAACAAGGCAAGCGACATTTCTTTATAAAGCAGAACGAAGGCTTCGACCCGTTCAAAAGCTTGGTTTTGACTCCATACCTACCTCCTATCTTTAATCCACTACATACCAAAGCTTTCATACCTTGTGTATTGGTTTCGACTTGGTTGGGGCGGAAGTATAGGGTCGAAAGTTAGCTACTGAAAGTGGCGAAACCAAAAATTTATACAAAAACTGTTTTTATTGCCTTTTTAGGTAAATGCTTTACAATAACTGCCTATGTAAAAATATGATTGGTTGCCATAAACTTTATCAAAATCTTTTCTAAAAGATAGCCGAATCTATTTAGAAATTAATTAGAAGTAATTAACAAAATAGCTTTTCCCTTTAGCAAAATAATTGGACATTTAAGTCCACCTTCTTAAATAATTTAATTTACATAATAAATTACTTTGAAAAAAATCCTCAAAAATCATAGGAATTCACTTTTTATATGTTAACTAACATATACAAATTTCCAAACCAAATATTTTATATAATAGCCGAAATAATTATTTAAACCCAATTATTCATATCTTCCTTTGAAAATTCATGATAAACTACCCACAGCTTGGATAACTATTGAAATTTGAACCCATCTCCAGACTAATGTTTTACATAACATAGTTAATCCTCATGGCATTCGAAACCCAATTAAAATGATTTTAGCCTTAAAATCAAAATGAACATTTATCAAACAAACTCGTTTGAATCAATATATCATGCAATCCAAGCATATCATCATTAAAATCATCACATGGGTTTTAAAATTAAACCCAAAAACAAATGTTCATTAAAAAAAAAGATGGTTTTATTATTATTCACCTTTATTTGGATAAGGACTTGAGATTTGATCTTGATCCCTTGGCTTTTAATTGAATTTCCTCTTCTTTTCCCGTAGGTAATGGTCGGCTTGCTCTTTGGTTTACGTTTTAGAAATTTGAATTATGAACGTGCATAGTGGAAATAGGAACACGGATTTAGGGGTTATGGGTGCAGCTATTACCCATAATACCCTTGCCTTATTCTCTTATTAGTTAACTTAGAAAACCATTTACGTAAACCCATTCTCTTAAGTTTATAATTAGTTAAGCACGACCTCTATTTTAAGTTTTCAAATCTCAACCACCTTATCTCTCTAATCTTTACATTGTTCTATGTAATTTATCTAATTAAATATTTTGAATAATGTTATTAAAACTAGGGGTGTTACAGGCTCCCCTCCTTAAAGAATTTCATTCTCAAAATTTAGTAAGGACTAAATACTAAAAATAGCAATCATCTGTAACATCTCCTAACTACCATGCTAGTCTATCTGACTAGCAACAATCAATATAAAGTAAATATAGAAAATACCCTCAAAGCAAATCAGGATAAGTATATCTAATCTTATATTTTGTCTCTCAAGTACAGTCCTTATCGTTGTCGCTCTACTGAACTTTCACAACCTTGACTGTTTTGTTTCTTAACTTATTCTCCTCTCTCGCCACAACACGTACTGGTTGTCTAATAAAAGTCAAATTTGGTTCTACTATCAAATCTTCTAACTCTATCGGAGCAATAGTAGTCTCCGGATTGTGCACATACTTGCGAAGATGAGATATGTGAAACACATTATGGACGCCCGCCATACTGCTCGGTAATTCTACTCTATAGGCGAGCTTTCTGATCCTCTCTATAATTGGGAATGGTCCAACATATCTTGGTGCCAGTTTCCCTGACTTTTCGAATCGTACCACACCCTTCATCAGTGATACCTTAATGAAAAATCTATCTCCAACTAAGAATTTTAGATCTTTACGCCTCTTATCTGCGTAACTCTTTTATCTAGACTGAGCTTCCTTCATCATTTCTCGGATCAACTCAATCTTCTATGTCACCTCTCTAACCAGATCTGGACCCAAGACTAATTTGTCTCCAGTTTCTAACCAACATGCTGGTGATTTGCATGGCCTTCCATAGAAAGCTTCAAAAGGTGTCGTTCCTATACTATTCTGATAACTGTTACTATACGAAAAATCCATAAAGTGTAGATGGTCTTTCCAATATCCACCAAAGTCCAATACACAAGCTCTTAGTAAATCCTCGAGTACCTTTTTGACTCTCTCTATCTGCCCATCCGTCTGATGGTGATACGCAGTACACATCTTAAGCTTGGTAGCTAACACATCTTGTAGATTCTTCCAGAACTCACTAGTAAACAAAGCATCTCCGTCGTTGAATATACCAATAGGAATTCCATGCAGTCTAACAATGTTCTTCATGAACAACATAGCTAAAATAGGTGTCATCCTGGTTGACTTAACTGGAATGAAATGGGAACTCTTGATCATTGTGTCCACCATGCCCCATATAATTTCATTCTCTCTATTTGACCTTGGCAACTCGTCTACAAAATCCATGGATATCGAATCCCATTTCCAAACTAGAATCTCTAAAGGTTGAAGCAATCCACTCGGCTTCTGATGTTCAACCTTCACTTGTTGATAGTTCGCACACTGCAAAACTCACAAGCCAACATCCTTCTTCATACCTTCCAAGTAGAAGCTCCTCTTCATATCTTGATACATCTTGGTTCCTCCACGACGGATTATAAAATTGGATCGATGATCTTCCCTAAGGGCTTCTTTCCTTAAGTCCTCAATGTTCGGGACACACAACCGTTCCTTCTTTCTCAACCATCCCTTTTGGTCAAGACTAAAGTCCTTTAGATCATCGATCTAATCTCAAGCCTTCTAATCTTTTTAGCTAACAGTGGATCCTCTTTCTGCTTAGAAGCAACTCTTTCGATCAGCACTGGTCGAACTTCTAAACATGACAACATAGCGGTACTATGACTAGAACTAGTAGTCGATCTTAACTGCACACTACAAGTGGTCAAAGCTTTCAAATCTCTCTATTCTGCCAACATAGCCAACACCACATTCTGATATTTTCTACTAAGAGCATCTGCTACTTTATTTCCTTTTCCAGGTGTATACTCTATACCAAAATCATATGCTGCTAAAAACTCCAGCCACCTCTCCTGCCTGATAATCAACTTCTTTTGAGAGAACAATTATCTTAAGGAATTATGATCTGTACACAGCTCAAATCTCTCCCTAAGAGACAATGTCTCCATATCTTTAATGCGAAAATCACCGCAGCCAACTCTAAATCATGAGTATGATATCTCACCTCATGCGGTCTAAGCTGTCATGAAGCACAGGCAATAACTTTACCCTTCTACATCAACACAGCTCCCAATCTAGTCCCACATGCATCGATATACACTACCAACCCTTGGTTTCCATCTGGAACTACTAATACATGTGCATTGGTCGACAAATGATTTAACTTAAGGAATGCTTCCTCACATTTGTCAGACCAACTAAACTTCACATCCTTTCTACTTAGTCAAATGCGCTGCAATCTGTGAGAAATCCTTAATGAATCACTGGTAATATCCAGCAAGTCTAAGAAAACTTCTAATCTCAGTCAGCATCTCTGGTCTCTTTCAGTTATTAATAGGTTCGATCTTATTTGGATTGACTGACAAACCCTTCTCTGAAACAACGTGACCAAGAAACTTAAGGTCTTTCTTCTAAAATGACACTTGGAAAACTTCGCTTTCAGATGATGCTGCCTTGGCATCTCAAGCATTACTCTAAGATGATCCTCATGCTCTCTTTCATCCTTAGAGTATACTAAAATGTCATCTATAAATACCAATATGAACCTATCCAAGTACTCTTGGAAAACTCGGTTCATCAGATCCACGGAGAAAGCCGGGTGTGTTCATTAACCCGAATGGCATTACTAACCATTCGTACGAACCATACCTAGTTCGGAATGTTGTCAACGGAATACTATCCTCTGCCACTCTTAACTGATGGAAGCCTATCGCTAAGTCCAATTGGGAAAATACTCTTGCTCCACACAACTGATCAAATAGATCATCCATTCTCGAGAAAGGATACTTATTCTTAATCGTCTTCGTATTCAACTTACAATAGTCGATACACATCCTTAACGACCAGTCCGGTTTCTTCACGAACACTGCGGCCACACCCTAAGGCGAACTGCTTAGTCTAATAATATTTCTCCCTTCTACATCCACTAGCTGCACCTTCAATTCTTTCATCTTGGTCGATGTCATCCTGATAGGTGGTCTACTTTCAGGTTCTGCTCCTGACACAAGGTCTATCCAAAACACAACGGCTCTTTTCGGTGGTAATCCTATAACCGGCTCAAAAATATCTACAAATTCTCTTGCTACTTGAACCCGACTTAACTCTTCTTCTACTTCCATGGCACTCAATAGAGTACAAGCATTTTGGTCATAATTCCCATTGAGAATATAATTCGGTAATGACTATCAGGGTTTCTCAGTGATATTTCCCCATCTTGGAAAAATATCCTAGCCTCATATCTACCCAACCAATCCAAACCCAAAATGATTCCGAAGTCTAAAAAATCGAAAACATACAGAATTCACGTAAATTTATGACCTAATAAATCAAGTTCTATCTGGCCATGTCTCATTCCTAGAGTTGCATGCCCTCCTATCAGATTCGCAACCCTTAAGAAAGTAATAAGGTATGTGGGTTCTAAACATAACCTATTAATCAAACACTGAGATATAAATGAACGTGATGCACCGGTATCAAATAGTACCCTAACGGGTATACTTCGGATCAAAATTGTACCTTCCATTACAGTCTTTCTTTTCTTGGCAACAATTGGCCTAATAGCCGATGGTCCAACAGCAAAGACTTTTCCCATATCTACCCTGACTGGTTCTGGACACTGATTCTTATAATGCCCAACCTAGTCGCAGTTAAAAGATTTCACACACTTCTTGTCTATAGCCTTCTTCCCCTTGCCAGTTGGGCATTCATGAGCATAATGACCCTTCTTATCGGACTTAAAGCAAACCAAATTAGCCTTTGCCTTCTTGGTAGCTTCTCCCTTCTGGGTTCCTTTCTTCTCAAAGAACTTCCTCTTCTTTCCAAGGAAAGTCTGGGTTTCAACTTGCTTCTCCTTCCCATAATTAGCAAGCATTTCCTCATGTTGGATTGTCGTTTCCACAACAAAATTACTAAGGTCATGAAGTGTGGCAAGGTCGCACTAGTAATCTCAGGTCTCAATCCCCGAATAAACTTCTCATTTCTCTTGATGACGGTGTCAATAGTAGCATACCCATACTTAGATAACTCAGCAAATTTTGCAGCATACTCAATTACTAACATCTCGCCTTGCACCAAGTCCATGAACTTCCTCAACAATGCGAACTTAGCAACTTCAAATAAAAATCTTTCTTCGAATCTCCTTCGGAATTCTCCCCAAGTCAATTCTTCCTCTGGAACTCTAGCAGTGACACTATTCCACCAATAAAGCATTATTCCACACAGCTGCATAGAGGCTAGTCTCCTCTTCTGCTCATCATTCAAGCCCAAGTCAGCGAAGATTCTTTCACAATACAAAAGCCAATTCTCAAGCTCTATAGCATCATCCGTTCCCAAAAACGGCTTTCCACATAGATAGGTATAATCTCTGCTCAACTTGACATAGTTGTTTCCAACTAGAGCCATAGGATTAGCTCCTTCAACATTCACAGCCACACTTGTAGCTGCTCCAGCTTGCATTAGATTGACGAAGAACTGATTCATCATCCCCATATCTACTGGCGGATTTCCAGCACCTACTTTGGCATTTGCATTTTGATTAGCATTTTCTTGTCGACCCTGGTTCCTCTTGGTATTAGGTTGAACATTTCCATTTGTTGTGGTGCTTCCTTCATCGAGACTTCCTCTTTCATTTTCTATCTCCATATCTTCCTTTCTCGTAAATCAGCATACAAGCCTTAGTAAGATACAGAAGAACGGTCTAAGAGAGAGAGGAATGCACACCTATATAATATATATATATATAGAGAGAGAGGAATGCACACCTATATATATATATATATATATATATATATATATATATATATATATATATATATATATATATATATATCAAATACAAGTATGTTGCTATAGCGTTAACCCAAACTCCGATCTTATTTTCTGATTCATTGGATCATGTTTTGAAAATTGTTTTAGGTATCCTTAAGTTTTCATAAACCTATGCTCTAATACTAACTTGTATCATCCTCCACTTGGAGGCCCAAAACTAATGGCTACGGATGTTGCAGTCATTCATAGTTACTAATCATCAGCGACCAAATGTGGTAATGTTGGATACATTGGTACAACATAAACACATGGATATGCAATAATTTTAAAACCATACAAGCTGTGATTCCCCACTCCAAGACCCACATTAACAAAGAGTATTACTAGGTAATACCGTCCGCTAATGCGGAGAATAGGGCTGGTTAGGGGTGACTATCTATAGCCTTGTCTTAAATATCTATTGAATACGTCGATAAATGCTCTATATTTTTTTCTAATTCAAGTGGATCGACATAACCAATAAATACTTAATACAAAGTCATAGATGGCTATAGGATCTATCAGAATAAAATACAACAACTCAAATGCAAAACACAACAGAGAAGTCACAAATAATAGGAATACGAGATATATCATCATCATCTCATGAGTGGAGAGAATAAATAGATTTCACACTAGAAAATATTTAAAAATAATTATATAACAAATTTCTCATTGCATTTCAAATCATTACAAATTCATTACATAATCTCAAGTTTCGAGAACTATGTTTAGAGAAAATAAAATTATTACAACATATACCAAGAGCGACATATGAAGATGCCCCATTGGATGATCAAAGTATATATATAAGCAATTAAACAACTTTGACTTTACATTAAAACACAACGGAATCAAAATGAAAAGAACTCCTAATAGCTAGCTTGCCTCCTGCACGTCTCCGGAAGCTTATTCGTCTAAGAAGTACCTGAAAAGCCTCATCCCTCAAACTACTCAAAACTAATTGACTACCCGAGAGTTTAAGGGGAAAACATAAACTTCGAGTCATACATAAAGCCTGGTATGAATAATAACCTACCATCTCAAACTATTTAGATATCTAATGAGACCATGCCACTTAGCAGAATGAGTTTTCCCCTCACTAATATCTTATTCAAAATTTATAACAACCTTATACTATGCACTTGCATCCACAAAGGTTAAAACATAGTAATTTAAAATACTAAGTTGATAAGAAAATATCCTTGATTTTTCATCCCCATTCATTTTGACTATCCATCTCAGATATACTTTCTAGGGTCACCGTTAACCTATTAGTTTTCGTGGGCTCACTAATAACCTGATTGAAGTTTATAGGCTACCTTTCATATTTCATAGTTTTCATGGGATCATTAAGAACCAGTTGGTCGCTACCAATAAATTCATTCAATTATTTCATTGGTTCTCCCAGAACCTATTGGTATCTCCAATAACTCCCTGATATCATAGTTTTCATGGGTTGACTATTAGCCTATCGACTGCTGCCAATAACTTAATTCAGATATAGTTTTCATGGGTTCACTACAATCCTGTTGGCCCCTGCCAATAACTCTCTTTAAACATGGTTTTCATGGGTTCACTATGAACTTATCCAAACTAACAACTTCTTAATTAGTCTTTGGACATCCTGTATTTTGGTCTACCTGGTCTCCTGGATGCAACTCTATTCATTTAGAAGTTAACTTAATTTATATTCACTACCGGGTCAACCTAGCTTGTTATTTTTCCCTTACTCCCCAAAATACAGTTATGGGTCCATTACATGGTGAATACATTTATAGAAGAAGTATATATAAATAATACCTACATCTTCGGTTTATTATCTTCAAAATCATTTTCCCCCTGGAAATTTGGTTAATCCCTTTAACCCATCATTTTTATTAAGGAACGCTTCCTCATAAACTCTAATTTAAAAGCATTTAAAAGCTCTTTTGTAATGCCATGGGTTTTACCTTTAATAATTGAGAATGGGTACTTTATTTTGAAAACTAAGGCTTTCGAAACCTTAAGCCTTTACTTTCGAAACCATTGGAAAATCTCTTTCGAAAGCATTCAAATCTTCTTTCCAAAACACTACGCATATGCCTTTCAAACACTTTTAAACATCTCTTTCGAAACCAATAAAGCATACCCTTTGAAAGTATTTAAGCATCACTTTATAACTTATAGAAGCATAGCTTCGAAACCATTTGAAAGCACCCCTTTCAAAACCATTGGGTTAAATCTTAAACATATATTTTGGGTCTAAGTGAATACAAGCGAAAGTACCCCTTTCGAAATTAGTAATCTTCAAATAAAAGAATTTGGTGAAAGAAGATGGCTTCGGAACCCTTTTTTCGAAAGCATTAGTCCTTTAAGTAAACTATTGGAAGGATAGCTTCAAAACACCTTTCGAAGCCATTGCCTTCGAAGCCTTTAGTATAAATGGCTACTAGAGCCCTTTCAAAAACATTGGAAAGTGGATTATTACATTCATAAAACAAAAGCTGCCATTTGAACTCGTTGATGACTTCAATTCATTTGAAAGGTATAAAGGCAGCAGCATGGTTTCAACTAGGTTCAAACTACCCTTTTGAAAGCTTTGATTTAAAAACAAGGCAACTCATTTGAAAGCTACCTATTCGAAACAAGAGGACAGCAACCTCATCGAAATCTTATTAAACCATTTCGAAAGAATTCTTTTAAAAAAAGGCAAACGACATTTCTTTATAAAGCAAAACAAAGGCTTCGACCTCTTCGAAAGCTTGGTTTCGACTCCATACCTACCGCCTTTCTCCAATCCACTACATACCAAAGCTTTGATACCTTGTGTATTGGTTTCGAATTTGTTGGGGAGGAAGTCTAAGATCGAAAGGCAGCTACTAAAAGTGGCGAAACCAAAAATTTATACAAAAACTGTTTTATTGCCTTTTTAGGTAAAGGCTTTACAACGAACTTGCCTATTTGTGCAAAAATGATTGTTTACCATAAACTTTATCAAAATCCTTTCTAAAAGACTGCCAAATCTATTCAAAAATTAATTAGAAGTAATTAACAAAATAGCCCTTCCCTTTAACAAAACAACTAAGACATTTAAGTCTTCCTTCTTAAATAATTTAATTACATAGTAAATTACTCTGGAAATATCCCTAAAAATAATAGGAATTCACTTTATAAATGTTAACTAACATATATAAATATGGGATCCAAATCTTTTATATAATAGCCAAATAATAATTTAAATATAATTATTCGTATTTTCCTTTGAAAATTCATAATAAACTATCCATAGCTTGGATAATTACTAAAATTTGAACCCAACTCCAAAATAATATTTTACATACAATATTTAATTCTCACGGCATTCGGAACTGAATTAAAATGATTTTAGCCTTAAAATCGAAATGAACATTTATCAAACAAACTCTTTTGAATCAACATATCATGTCATCTAAGCATATCATCATTAAATCATCATATAGAGTTTAAACTTAAACCCGAAAACAAATGTTCATTAAAAACGAAAAGGAGATGGTTTTGGTTATTATTCACCTTGATTTGGATAAGGACTTGATATTTGATCTACTTTAATTCTCCTAGCTTGATCCCTTGGCTTTTAATTGAATTTCCTCTTCTTTTCCCCTAGGTAATAACCGGCTTTCTCTTTGGTTTACGTTTTAGAATTTTGAATTATGAACATGTAGTGTGGAAATGGGTACAGGGGTTTAAGGTTATGGGGTTCTGGGTGCGGTTGTTACCCATAATACCCTTGCCTTTTTCTCTTATTAGTTTACGTAGAAAACCATTTATATAAATCCATTCTCTTAAGTTTCTACTTAGTTAAGCACGACCTCTATTTTAAGTTTTCAAATCTCAACCTCCTTATCTCTCTAATCTTTACATTATTCTATTTATTTATCTAATTAACTCTCCTGAGTAATGTTATTAAAACTAGGGATGTTACAAATACCCTAATGGAAGCAGCCTCATATAGCTTAGCCCCTACTTGTTCTTTATTTAGTCATTTCGATAAAAGGATATCACTTCTCCAGACAAGCAACAAATCGTCTTAGATTGATGAAACAAAAAAAGGGTATCGAAATATATAGTCAAGATATCAACTATTGGGGATTAAAAATGATCGTATATGGAAATTAAATCTCATACTCTTACCACTACTCGTCGAGTTCAAACTAGTACTATTCCTCAGTTAAAAATGAAGCCAGGTAGTAATGACCGGCCTTTTTGACTCTCAAAAGTCGACACTAATACATACACGGCATTCACGTGCCGAGCACAAATCAAACAACATCAATATTGTACATATACACCACTGTATGATCATACAGAACATATGTAATAATATTTACAACATCAAAACATTCACTTTTTATATCTATTGCGCGGTAAGATATATTCACTTATAATCATTTATTTAGATGTAAACTAATCAAAGGAAAGAGCATAAGATTACACTCGCTTCCTATTTGCTTTGCTGGAGATTTGAAATAACAATCTTTGATAATGAAGATGAAATTTGGTTTCTTTCTTTAGTTTATGAACGAATGAAAATGAGATATGGACATGAGTATTTTTAGGTGAAGAGAAGGGTAATTTAGTAATTACCTAACCTATTATAGCCTAATATGATTAGATCAAATTTTGGTCCAACAAAAGAAGGAAGCTTACTGGTTAAGTAAAATATAAAGGAGTGGTGTCCAATAAGAGAGTAGAAAGATTCAACTTTTCTTCTTATAAGCTTAAAAACAATATTATATGGACAAGTATAAAGGTGTGGTCCAATCAGAGAGTAGAAAGATTCAACTTTTCTACTTATTAGTTTAATGAGAATCATTTTGTTATTTTATTCATGTTATTGTTTTATTAGGCCGGTCATTATATTATTTTGTTTTATCAGGCAAGCTTAGTAATTCTTTCTTGTTTTATTAGGCAAATTCTTTTCTTAATTCCTAAAAAGTTGTCGTTCTCATTTGGTTTATTAAACAAAGAAAATAATAGTCTTCTTATTCTTAAATAAATCAGTACCCCTAACCATCTTATAATTCGAACCGTCTTTAAACTAATATTTTACATCCGTTTTAAAATCCCAATTGAGATATTTCACCCAAATTTTATTTTAGTTATAAAATCCATTATTTAATCATTTAAAAACATATTAAATATTTATGTTTAAAGTGATTAAATTACTGGTTGTAATAATTTCCATTTATATCAGTCCATGTTTAGCTGGTTACGGTTAGGCTCTGTTTACCTAATCACCGCTTGTTTACAGGCAATTTTGTGTTTAACTAACTTATACGTTGTATACTACGTTTTGGTATATTACGATGTCATTGTTCACAAAGTAGTTTAGATCCACATATTATGTTTATAATGTCATGCTAACTTTGTGAATGCAAGTGAGATAGGTCAATGTACTTCTTTGTTTAGATATAACCTCTACATAATGTTATGCGATTATATATGCATTATATTCTTGTTAGTTTTTTTCACTCACTAGGCTCATATCCAACCCCTCCTCCTGTATTCCTTTTCTTTATGGATTTATAGGTTATGACGGTGGACTTGAGTGACGTTGGCGGTGTTTTTAGTTACTAAAAGATTTTGGAAGGAAAATTATTGGTTTAAATTAAAAATTTAGTTAAGTAAATCTATGAAATGGTAATTAATCGTTCAATTATTCCAAGTGTTAATAAAATTATATAATGATTGTACAAGGTCTGAAATCGTGAAGAAAACAAGTGGGTTTGGAGTGGATTGCAAACAAAAATAAAGGTGAGTTAATCTCACACAAATTGGATTTCTGGCTAATTTAAATAGTTAAATTTAAATTATTGGTTGATTGATTGCATTGGTAATTATTATCAGTTGGGTGATATTATATATATAGTAGTGTATATATATATATATATATATATATATATTGGAGTGATTGATTTCTTGCATTATATAGTAGATGAGACCATATGTGCCCCGCATAATAGCGGATGACCCTATATACCGCGATATCCCCCTCGAAGTTGGTATTTTTATATTGTACTAACATCTGTGGATGCATGAAAAAACAGGTTGGAGGGATCCAACTGGATTCCTCAAAATATTGAATTTTTTTCATAATCTATGATATGATTAATTGATTATTTGTGATAGATTATTGATTATATTGGAAATTGAAGATATTGGATCCTATGGTTTGATTGAATATATTAGCGCTCTGTTACAGTGGACTATGCGTTACCTTTTAGCACACATTCACTTAGAATGCTCATCGTCCCCCTGATGATGTTCTGATAGCATTCGTCCATACAAGTATGTTCCCGGTCCGAATGAAAACGAATGCACTACTCCTACTACATACATTTTGGAATCGCCCTCGGGATTAGTAGCAATTAGCCCTTGCACTTCACTGCTCCATCTTCGACTCCAAGCTCTTGTCTTCCTCACAAAAACGTTCAAACCGGATCGAAGTGGTTTTCTAAAAATTAATCTCGATGTCGGTCTCTTCAAAACGATCAACGCATTGGTCTAGGGGTGAGCAATATTCGGTTCAAACCGAATTAACCGACCAAACTGGTTCATTTCGGTCGGTTCGGTTCGGTTCGGTTATGAAATTGTATCGGTTTGAATTCGGTTTGTAAAATAATTTTACTTTGGTTATCGGTTTAACCGAATTAACCGAACTTTTATTATATTATCCAAATTCATAGCATTGTAATACTATTAATAATTTGTTTAGTAATAAAAACCAAATTTTATCTATTGAAAATATGTTAATTTTTCTTATAAACTTAAAAAAGTACTCGGAATAGTTTCTCTAAACATAAATTTATGTTTTCCTTTAAGTAAACCGATCATTTGAATAATAATCTATGGTAATTTATTTCACTTGCCTTTCTAGTTCGGTTAAATCGGTTACCGACCGAATTAACCGAAATTTATTTGGTTCAGTTCGGTTTTGATTTTTTTCAGTTTTAGTTCGGTTTGACATTTTTTACCTTAAAACCAACCGAACCAACCGAATGCTCACCCCTACATTGGTCAATATTGATAGTCGGTTATTTAACTATCATATAACATCCACACACAAACATCAGGCCTTAATAATTTCCCAAATTATTTATTTCAAAATATCTTCGCAAGATATTTTTCCACACTTCAACCCTTTGAAAATAGTTTTCAAATCACTTTTCTCTCGTGGAATAAGTTTCCACCCAATTGTTTTATTTCCACTGGAAATCACCAAATCTTAATACTTTAGATTTAAAATAAATTTAAATCACTTTATCCAAAATATATACTTTAAAACACTTAAAATAAAAACTATTTAAAACACTTTCTTTAAAATACTAGTTATGAAATTTTATGATAATTTTTCATGTAAAACATAGGCCAAAACAAATTTCATAAATAAAAGTTATTCTATAAGGTATAAATATTAAATAGTTATCTTTTAAACCATAATACCAGTTAAACCTTTAAAATAATTTACTTATATAATTAACTTAATAAATATCTACTTTTAAAATATTTAAAATCACTAAATAATAATATAAAAAAAAGAAGCTGAGCATTTCTCTCGATTCATAACTTAAAAAAAGAGGAAATTGAAACCTTAGGAAAATCATGGTCGAAATAAAAAAATGTCACAACCCGGATTTTTAACCTCCGAAAGTTGACATCAATACGTCCACGGTATTATACTGAACGATCGAATGCCGGAAATACCAAACCATAAGGGTTAAAGAAGAAGGAGGTAAAATAAGAAATAGAAAACAACATTAAAATCTCACAATCGCAGCGGAACAATATATAATAGATAAATGACTGATCTTTATACAAAAAGAACTATATTTGTTTTATGCATTACATCATCAGAGTACAACACAATCAATAGCAACATACTGGATAGTTATATTAACTTGTCTTCACAAATTGAATGTACAACATATACTGCACAGTGGAAAATACATCAAGTACGCATGATACGTCTCACCATCCAGCACATCCCTTGAGCTCTATAGCAGTCCATTCAGAATCTGTATAACTTGTCCAGTATTTTTCTATTGATGGTGTTATACTCTGATGGTGTTATACTCTGATGATGAATGTATAAAACAGATATAGTTCTTTTGTATAAAGATCAGTCATTTATCTATTTTATATTGTTCCGCTGCGATTATGAGATTTTATTGATGTTTTCTATTGCTTCTTCTACCTATTTCTTCTTTAACCCTAATGGTTCATATTTCTGTCTACTTTGAGTTGAACTGTTGGACAATATTGTCGGTTCAAAGGGGTACGGATTTGCGGGCCATCAATGGCATTTCTTATATATGTAATGTGTTGTATTTATCACCTAAATTATTAATATATAATGTATTTATGTATATGGATTTGGATTTGATCATGTATACTGGGATATGATTTGTTATTTGAAATATATTATGTTTTTTCTTCCGCTATGAGATTATGAAAAGTATAGTTGGTTAGTGTATATAACTCTATGTATACTATTGAAATTGTTTATAACGATCTGACTTTTCATTATATTGCAATTTTATGGCCATGAAAAATCTAGTAGTTACATAAGTTGTATTTTAAAAAAGAGCATAAAATAGCACATCTTAAATTTTGAATATCAACGTTAGACCCAAGCAGCTTACCTCATGAGCCAAAGTTTGTCGGTATGTATAACATGATACATATATGTTTGCTCAAAAGTAGGACAAACACCTCAAAATCAGATCTTCTTCTTTAGTTAAATTTCGTTTGATTTGATTAACGTAGGGTCTTTATGTTCCAACACGTAACAGAATGAATTTAATCAAGTGTAGAGACAATTCATGAGTGCAAAGTTTGGAAAAAGGATAAGGAAAGTAAATAACATAGAGTTTTTATAGTGGTTCGGCCTGAATGTGCCTACACCCACTTTCCATTTTATTATTCTCCCTTTGATTTGATTACAAGTACAAGATATATATTCAAAAAGAGTAAAACTTTAAGTAGCCGAAGTAATGGATTTTTAGCGGCGTTTTCCCTCTTCTTCCCCAAAAATTTGTCCCCGTTGTTGTTATGAAGCTCTGGTATTTATAAAGTGGAGTTGTGAAGTGCAGAGGAGAAGTTATAACTTCCTGAGTTTGGTTCGGCATTTGAGTCAGGAGTAGTTGGATCGGCATTTGGGCTAGATGTTTTCCTGGACTGGTGGTCCTTCTTTGCTTTGGTTCAGCGATCCTTCCCTGGGGCATCTTACTTGCCAGACCAAAGATTTGATCCGACATGTTTGTGTATTGGACCAAATGTTGGTTCGGTGATGGATGTGTCGTACCGGACCAGATATTTGGTCCGACATATTAGATAATGCCAGACCAAATATTTGGTCCGGCATATTAGAAGATGTCAGACCAGATATTTGGTCCGGTATATCTGAACCGGACCACATATCTGGTCCGGCATGCTGGCCATATGTTTGGTTTGGTGACTATACTCCATATACCCCTACTTGTCTTTGCTTCATACTTTCTTCGTGCCGTAGAAAACCGAGCCAACACATGCCCCCCAAAGTATGTTATGTAACTGCACATCATGCTTTGTTTTTTGGTTCGGCGTTGGGCTTCCATTATCGAATGGAATTAATGACCGTTCATCTTCTCCTATTTTTCCTTTAAATATACCTTTCCCCTTCACTCTGTTACTTCTATTTTTCTCAACCAAATTTCTTCAATTCAAAGGTTGACTACAACTAATTTGAGCTTGCTTTTTTATTGTTCGAATTCGGCTATTCTCGCACCGTCATAGCTTGAGGTAAGTTTCTCTTAGCTCGGTTGCTGGTTATAAGATTCTAGGGTTTCGATGTGTAGGAGAGTTTAGTGCGAGGATAGGTGATTTCGGTCTTGATTCGGCGAGGAGGCACCTTGTTTTAACGAGCGTCGAAGGATTACGATGTTTGGATGGTCTTTATCCTCCCAGTGGTAGTTGAGGTATTTGGAGATTCATTTTGGGAATGGGTGTGTAAATAATCACCCACCCATCAGGTGCTTGATCAATTGCTTGACCGGTTGATTGAGTTGCTATTGGTAGAGGCATTAGTGGTAGTATTCTAGTTTTCTGGTATAATGTCAAAACTGAGTACAGATATTTGTCTAGGTAAGGTCATAGGAGGGTATGCTTTGGATCGGCAGTTAGTGTGTGGTAATTTTGGTTCGGCATTCGGCATAGGATAATGCCTGGCCTGATTTGCCGAGCGCATTTTTTTTATGGGTATGCCGAGCCAAAAGCAGGTCTTCCACTAGATGGCTAGGCTGGGGGTGTGGATTTAGTTGGGCTAGATGATAAGAGATTCGCATGCATGTTTTAACTTCTATTTATGATTTGGTCCTTCGCTTGACCTTCATTTTCTTGCACAAGGAATATGTCTTCTGATCGCGAGCTTCGTTCCAAGTTTGCGGCTTCACAGCCTGCCAGGGCTGGCCCTTCTTCTTTTGATGCTCCAGCCAATCCCCTCAGGCAATCCAGTTCTGCTTACTCTTTTGTGGAAGTTTATGCTCCTAATCAAATGATGGTTAGGCCTTCGGAGTGTTATCCCAGCGTGTTGATGATAGAGAAGCTGAATTCTATAGCTACTTCCTTTGGGATAGGTCGCCAAGATATGATATTACCTGGTCCAGATGATAAAACATGTTTTCCTCCAGGTGGGTATATGGCATATAGCAAGTATCATTGTATGTATGGCGTGATTCTTCCGCTTAACAACTGGATTGCTAGCTTCGTGATCTATTTGAAGGTCGCTCCCATGCAACTTCAGCCGAACTCTTATGCTATCCTAACATGTTTATACCTAATATTCATGAAACGGTATTGGAGGCCCCCCACCCATAGAGAGATCAGATACCTGTATAACGTGAGGAGTTATCGGAAGGGAGTCCTTTTATCAATTAGAGTCTGCCCGAAAATTCAAACCCGTCCTGGATTTATATTCTAAGTTTAGTATGTTCAAGAAGGGATATTTCTTTATACGTGATGATACCGTGGCCCAACATGCTTTTACTTATGGCTGTAAGTTATTGTATTATCTTTTTTCTAAACTTTTTGTCGACTTGGCCTCTTATTGATCCATAATTTTCAGGTTGTGTGAAGGTAGCGGAGGATGACAGCTTGAAAAAGATGGCCAAGAAAATATTGGCTATCCCAGAGGCCGAGCGGGAAGCCTCATTCCTACTCCATGATGTAGCCCTTTGATTTTACAACTTGATTGGCCCAAGACAGTCCGTGTACATGATTAAGCCAATTTCTACTGAGAGAGCAGCGGGAGCGAGAGGCGATGAGGGTGACGTAAACAAAGGCAAGGGCTCAGATGAGGGAGATAGTATGGCTGAATCCCCGAAGAAACTGAGACATAAGAAGAGTGCAGTTCTTCCTCCCCGCTCGTGGAAATCTCTACGTATTCGAGATGCTCCCTCCCCTGGCGACGAGGGAGGTTCTCGTTTAGGAGCAGAAAGTGAAGAGGAGGAAGGATCGGAGAGCAATTCTGAAGCAACGGAAGGGGATGTTCATGCATCGCCAAACGTGGATATCATAAACAACGAGGGATTGGGCGTGGATTCTTTAAAGAATGCTGAGGCCATGCGAGAGTGACTCGAGCAGTTGGAACAATCCGAGCCGGCCCCAAGGCCGTCTTCTGCTACCGATCTTTCCCGAGAGAACGTGGCTTCGAGTGATCTGGGTGAAATACCGCCTCTTCCAGCACAAGGTGGAGCGGGAATCGGCGTGGAGTTCGGGCTTTCTCCGGGTACCTTTGATTACTGTGTGAATTTTGAGATACTTCTTGAAAACTTTCTGTTTTTCAACGAGTCCTAGCCTCCTCCTACTCCTCAATCCAATGAAGTCCGGTCGCCGTGTATTCTCCTTCCTTCGAGTGGAGTCCCATCCCTAGGTATTCCTTATTTGAGTGAGACCCCGCCTCGGCCATATGATCCAGTCTACTCCAAGGATTTGTAGTAGCTTGTTGTGTCTTAGTGTCTTGAGTGTTTCGCATTTTTTATGCTTTCCTGCTTTCTTGGATCTAACAGTGTTGCCTTATTCTAGGGAAAAGGAGAAACCCAAAGCTGAATGAAGTCTCCAGGCGGCTTGAGCAGTTCAAATGGATGAAAATGACTTTTGTTTCTTTTAAGCCGACTTTCCAAGGGGAAAAACTGTGCAAGAGAATATTAGGGAGAGCCCATCAGGCCTAGATAAGACGGAGAGCCGTGAGTCTTCTCAAAAATATGCGAGGCCCCTGGGTAAGGAAGCCACCTCCCCTGGCTCCCAAACTTCCTCCTTTCATTGCCGTCACTACCCGATGGGTTCCGAAGTGCACGAAGTGCCGGATGAGTTGGGAGAGGGAAATATTAATTGTTTTTTCTCGAATTATCAACAGCCACCGTGGAACCCCTTTGAGAGTCATCCTAATATAAATCTCGACTATGCGGGTCATTGTGCGGCGGATCTTGACATCGAGTTCCTTTTACCCCGAAATCTCTTGGTCTGGATCCTGGATGAGGAGAAGACTCTTGATTTTGCTTATTTGACAACGCGGATGGTCCAGATTACAGATGAAACTAGAAATATAGTTGACTATCAGTCCCATTTGGCCAAAGCTAGTGAAGAAGTAGGGAGCGCCAATGTGTAATTGCATTTAGAGATGGAGGACCTTCGCAAGGCGCTCAGGGAGAAGGAGGCTAAGTTAAAGGAAGTCGAAGCACCCCGCGCCTGCAAACTAACAAAGGCCAAGGAAGAGGCTACCAACCTATGTAAGACATAGATTGACATGGCTATCAGTTTAGTGGATGAGGCCTGGTAGAAGGATCTGGACTGAATCTGCTCCCTCAAGGGCAAAGTGAAGAAATCGGAAGAGGCCTTAGCCGACCTGAAGGAGTCTCGGGGCAAGTAGAAAAAGGAGAAGGACTCATATCAAGCTGAGATCGACAAGTTGAAGGTAGAGAATGCTCAACTGAGGAGGGATAAGGCACAGTACATGAATAAGGTGGTGGCCCTCCAGACCGAAGTCGATAAATCAAGCGACTTTTGCAATACGATCAACCAGATGTTGAAGGATACTTATTTCATGTCCTGGAAGCATAGGAACCTTCAGTGGTTGGATGACTACCCTCAAGTGATGGCCGAGATCCATGCTTGGCTTATCGAGGAGGCTAAGGCCGTAGTCATGCAGGAAGAAGGGGCTGTGTATGACATCGGGATGGTGAACAGCCAGTTCACAATGGAGGAGACCAAAGCTATTGCCAAGAGGTATGAGTTGCTGGCTGAGGACGAGGATGACGAGGGCCAATCGGATCTCGAGAGGCTCGGTGATCCAAGTCACGTTGTCATAGGTATCTCGCCTTTTTTCTTTAGCTTTGCCATTACTTATTCTGGATGCAAAACTTATAATTATTTTTACTTGCCTCGTGCAAGGATGTCTTCAGGGCAAGTTGGGCCTTCGCGAAAGGAAGGCGAGCCTCTTGGGCAATCAGAGCTCTTGAAGGACATGGCTGGAGGGAGCGGGCCGGCAAGGACGTCCCTCCTTCTTAGTCAAGGAGATTTCTTTTTCCCTTTTATGTATGCATTTTTGTATGGACGTTTTGCATATGTATATAAATATAAGTGATAGGATTTGTACGAATTTTTTTTAACATTGTACTATTCAACTTCTATTTTTTTATATGCTTATCTGGGATGACTTTTGTGATGCGTGCTTTTTATAGTCGGCTCTGTCTATTCATTATTTACGACTTAGTTAATTGCTATAGTGTTTAGAGATACAGAGAACCATAGAAGCGTTTTTATATTCAAGGCCGATGCGAACGATAACTACTCGGGGTAACACCCGTGTCGTAAGTATTATTCGATTTATCATTACTGGCATGTGTAATGCCGATCGTCAAGTGCGAACTACCCCTAGCTGCGGTCACGCCTTAATCATGGGGTTTATAATTAGTTCGCAACTGCCGGCAAGCCGAACGCCAATGATGAACTACCTAGGCTATAATTTGTGCCTAATTCGTGGCTTATGATCGCTTCATTATTGCCGGCTTGGGGTTTTCGATCATTAGCAGTGAATTTCCGAGGCTTGTTTCGTGCCTTTTACTTTCATTACTATTGGTGAGAGTCTGTGATTGCTCGCTGTAGGAATGGTCATAGATAAAATAATTAAACGAAAGAAAATTTAAACAAGATAAGTAATATGAGACAACAGATTTTATAGTGGTTCGGCTAAATATGCCTACGTCCACTGTCTTTCTTTTATTTCTTTAGTATATGCTTCTTTACAACTCAAGAGAAGTAGCGGCAGAGATGTTGGAGATTCCACGCTTTCCCAAACACCTCTCCATCTACCGTTGACAAGATGTAAGCTCCATTTTGAATCTCTTTATGTATAACAAATGGTCCTTCCCAAATTTGATCTAACGCCCAGGTCGTGGAAAGACTCGTTTGAGAACCAAGTCTCCTTCTTGTAGTGTTCGAGGCTTCACCTTGGAATTATATTGCCTTGCCACCTTTTGTCTATGAGCGGCTACTTTGAGGGCGGGCATCGTTTCTCTTTTCCTCGATCATGTCGAGCGATATGTTTTATATCTCCTCATTTTCTTCCGAATTATAGTGTATTCTTCAATGCGAGGGGACAATTGTTTCGACGGGGAGCATGGCTTCGGTTTCGTATGCCAGTGCGAATGGAGTGTGCCCTATCGCGGTTTTATAAGAAGTTCGGTAAGCCCACACAGTCGTAGGGAATTCGTCGAACCATGACCCTTTGGATTTTTCCAATTTCTTCTTGATCGGCGTTTTCAACACCTTATTCGCTGCTTCAACTTGTCCGTTTTCCTGTAGATGTGCCACGGCTGAAAAACTTCGGGCAATCCCATGCTCATGGCGCCAATTGGTGAATCCCTTGCTGTCAAATTGGAGCCCATTGTTCGATATGATTTTCTATGGTACACCATACCAGCACAGGATGTTAGGTATTCGAAAATTTATCACTTTGGTAGATGAAATCTTGTTTAAAGGTTCCGCTTCCACCCATTTGGTGAAGTAATCCACTGTCACTATGGCGTATTTTGCTCCTCCTCGACCTATGGGGAGTTCCCCGATTAGGTTGATCCCCCAGATGGCAAAGGGCGAAGGACAAACCATCTGGGTCAGACCAGTAGGTGGCAGTCTCGGGATTTGGGAAAATCTCTGGCACTTGTCGCATTTCTAGCAAACTCGGTTGCATTTTGTTCACCATGGGCCTAAAGAACCCATAACGCAGGATTTTTCTGGCTAGAGTTTGACCGCCCGTGTGGTCGCCGCAACTCTCTTGGTGTATGTTGTTGAGAATATCTTTTGCTTCATTTCCTGCGACACACCTCGGTAGGGGATTGGAAAACCCATGACGGTACAAAGATGCCCTCCTGGATGGGTAGCGGGATGCCTTCCTTACGACTTTTCTAATTTCATTGAGATTTGCCGGCAGGATCCCTTCTTGTAAGTATTCAACGATAGGGGTCATCCATGTCTCTTCGTTACTACTGATGGGCGTGATCTGAAGACACTCGAAGTTGGGTGTAGCTCGCTTCATGATGGGGGTTTCCCCCAACATCGGCTCGTTTCTCATGCTAACTTCTTTGGCGAGGCCATCCGCTCCTTGATTCTCCTTCTGTGGGATATGTTTGACTACATAATAGTCTAGCTCGTTCAGGAGGTTTTTAGACTTGTTGAGGTAAGATGCAAGTCTTTGCCCGCGAGTTTGGAATTCCCCCTAGGATTTGGTTTACGATTAGCCACGATGCACAATGTATGCATATTGATTTGATCCCTATTTCCCTAGTGATTTCCAAGCCAACTATTACTGCTTCGTATTCAGCGTTGCTATTGGTTGTGGCGAATTCTAGCCTCAGCGTGTAACTCAACTTTCTTCCTCGGGGTGCGATGATTACTATTCCTACCCCCAAGCCGAGCTCGTTGGATGCTCCATCCACAAACATATTCCACTCGATTGTTTCCTCTATTCTGATGGTCGTATCCTTGTCCTGAATAGTGAATTCAGCTATGAAATCAGCCATGGCTTGCCCTTTGATTGCGGTACGTGGATGGTAGATGATATCATATTGGCTTAGCTCGATGCATCATTTTAACAGGCACCCCGATGTATCCGGTTTATGTAGGACCTGGCGCAATGGTTGATTTGTTAGGACTCTTATGGAGTGAGATTAGAAGTAATGCCGCAATTTCCTGGACTCTATGAGCAAATAGTAGGCTAATTTTTTGATCTTCGGATATGTAACCTCTGCCCCTGTAAACCTTTTGCTCATGAAATATACTGGATTTTGGATATGGTCATCTTCTCGTACCAAGGCAGCGCTCAATGCATAAAAAGACACAGCTAAGTACAAATAGAGGCTTTCTCCAACTACCGGGGTGGTGAGCACTGGCGGTTTCTGCATTTGTTTCAACAGGCTTTGAAGGCCAAGTGGCATTCGTCGGTCCATGTCCTTTTTTAGAGCTTCGAAGAATGGGACTCACTTGTCTGTGGCCTTAGATATAAATCTGCTTAGAGCGGCTACCTTTCCGTTTAGACTTTGCATTTCCTTTCGAGTGGCTGGTATTTTGATGCCCTTCAAGGCTTGGACGTTGTCGGGATTCGCTTCAATCCCTCTGGTGTGCACAATGAAACCCAAGAATTTTCCCGAGGATACTCCAAAGGAGCATTTCAATGGATTCAGCTTCATTTGGTATTTGCGCAATACCTGAAACATTTCGTTTGGGTGGTGTAAATGATCTGTTTTTTCTCTTGATTTGACAAGCATGTCGTCGACATACGCTTCCATGGAATGACCAATCTGCTGTTCAAACATCTTATTAACCAAGCGTTGATAGGTTGCACCAGCATTCTTAAGCCCGAAGGGGATGACCATGTAACAATATAGGCCTAAATCTGTGATAAAGCTAGTATGTTCTAGTTGGTACATGCATGCAAATCTGGTTGTACCCTAAGTAGGCATCCATAAATGATAACAATTCATGTCTTGTTGTTCCGTCCACTAGTCGGTCGATTCGAGGCAGGGGAAAATAGTCCTTGGGACAAGCATCATTAAGATTGGATAAGTCGGTTCGCCATTTTCCATTGGATTTTTTTTACCAGAACCGGGTTGGAGATCCATTTAGGGTAGATAGCCTCGCAAATAAAACCGTTGGTGAGTAGATTTTTTACCTCCTCGTTGAGGGCAGTTGAGCGTTCCATCCCCATGCTCCTTTCTTCTGCTCGACCGAGATTTTGGTTGGGTCTATGTTTAGACAGTGACAGGCTATTTCGGGGGATATTCCCACCATGTCTTCGTGGGTCCATGCGAATACATCCAAATTTCTGCGTAAGAACCCTATCAATTGGACTTTCAGATTTTTGTCTAGCTGCGACCCTATCTTGAAAATCCTTGTGTCATCGCGTGCATTTGCTGCAACATGTTCCATAGTCTCCATGGGCTCGGCCCCGGCCTCCTCTCTGTCTCTTGGATCTAGTTCATTAAACAGGTCGCTAGTATACTCGAGAGGAGGGGCCTTCTTTGATTGATATGCTTCCATAGTTTTGGCACAGAAGGCGGCCTCTATGTTTTTGCCCTTTTCCTTCCTTTTGTTCTGGCGGAGTTCTGTCACATAACAATCGGGGCTACATCTTAGTCGCCTTCTACTTCTCCTATTCCCTCATCGGTAGGAAACTTCATTTTTAAGCACCAAGGGCTAATACTATCTGGAAATCAGATAATGCAGGTTTGCCCAGAAATGCATTATAAGCATAATGCCCATCTACCAGCACAAATGTTTTCTTTCGAATAACGGATCGAGGGTGACTTCCTAGTTCAACAAACAAGTCCAATTGCCTCAGTGGAATTGTGGCTTCTCCAGTGAATCCATGTAGGGGATTATTGCACGGTGATACATCTTTCATTGATAACTTCATTTTATTGAAGTCATGTTTAAACAATACATTCACCGAGCTTCCCGTATCGACCAAAATGCGAAACACCTTTGCTGGGCTGATCCAGGCGGAAATGACCACGGGATCGGTATGTGGGTACTAATTTCCAACCAAATCCTCATCGCTGAAGGTTATATTGGTCCTTTCTCTTTGTTTGGCGAGGCGCCCTTCTGCAATGGAATGAATATACCCTTTTATATCCTTCAAAGATTTTCCCCTCTCCATCTTGACCCAACTTCTGCCAGCTGAATGCGGGCCCCCGATATAGTATGGACAATTATTTTCTCTTGATTGGAGCAGCTCGCACTTGCTTCTTCTTTGTTATTTTCGTGTCGGAGCAGCCCTGGTCCTTCGTGGGTCGGAGCGCGAGAGTTATGCTTTTGCTGTACGTACCGTTCCAGTTTCTTTTTTTGGATGTATTCTTCAATAAGGTCTCATAAATGTTGACATTCTTCTGTGTTGTCTGTGAGACTCATAGAAGTGACAGTACTTTCCCGTCCTAACCGCAGCTACTAATTCCTTCTTATGTGGAGGGCGTTTGTACTTCAATACGTGTTGAGTGGCCAAGTAAATGTTTTCCATAGTGTCATTCATAGGAGTGTAGGAATCGAATCTTGGTCCTGGCTTGTATCATCGTTTATTTCTTTTTTCAGTTCCAGGGTTGCCTTGACGGTTACTTTTATCATCCTTGATTGGCTTGCTCCCTTCTCCTCGAGGTGGGACTCTCGTGTTTACATGGGAGCCGGAACCCCCTGCGGGTTGCTCACCATGTCGAATAGTCGCTGCATCCTCCAATCTCATATATTTTCCTGCTTTATGGTAGAATTCCTGAAGAGTTAGAGGCTTCTCCTTTGTCAGTCTTCTTGCAAGTTTTGAGTCCGGGTGGACGCCTCCGCATAGCGCCATCAATGTAAGTCTTTTATCCACGTTTTACGCTGCCGTTGCAGCTGCATTAAAATGGGTAAGGTATTGCTGTAGAGGTTTCCCTCATTTCTATTTTACGTCGGATAAGGAATACGCATCCCTAGGTTGTTCCACATGAATTCGGAACTAGCTTACGAATTTGTCCTTCAATATTTTCCAAGAACTGATGGATCTGTGAGGTAGGCGACAGAACCATGTGGTTGCTAAATCTTGTGAGAAATGCGGATTACGGATCTTAAGGCTAATATTAACACTAGAGGGAGGGGGTGAATAGTGTTAAAAAAGAATTACTAAATCTTTTTTGATTTATGTTAATTTAGACACAAAAGTATGCAATATACAGACACAGATACGATCACAGAAACAATCACAGATACAGAAATAAAATAAAAGCAGTAAAGAAAAGAACACACCGGATTTTATACTGGCTCAGAGTTACCCTACATCCAGTCCCGCAACATAAGTACGGATTTCCTTTCAAGAGCAATCGTACAATTACACCCTCGGTTTCAAGGCTACCAGGTACACCCTCCAGAATTTCGATCCTCTGGTAGAGATACTTGATTTCCGGGCCACGAGTTTACCCAATTGAATTACCAAGGCTACAATCACACCTTTTCCCTTTTGGTTGATTTCCAAGGCTACAATCACACCTTTTCTCGCTTAATAGATTACAAAGAAGTCTATAACTCTGAATAGCACTGAGAATCTTGCAGAGATAGTGATAGAGAATCAAACTAGAAGTAATCGAGTATGATTCAATGTTGATTTCGGCAGAGTAATGATAAGAATATGTATTAAGAAAAGAGGAAGAAGAAGAGGAGTGAAAACCAGAAAAAAGTGATTAAAAATTCATTGAAACTGACCCCTATTTATAAAAGAACAACAACCATGTCCATTCATGAAGAGTTATGGCGAATAGACACTTCTTTTGAAATTTGAATTTTTGAATCAAACTGTCACCATGTCGACATGGTACCCATAGGCATGTCGACATCCCAAAGCTTTTTATGATGTTTTGAATTTCTTTGAAAATAACCTTTATCTTATATAAAAATTAATTTAAACTTTATAAATATACTTGACTATAGTTGAAATTCATAAGTAAATATAAAGAATAATATATATAGAATTTAACCACAATTTTATATTTAAATCTAAGTATAAATATTTAAAAGTTAAATATATTATTAAAAAGATAGTTTAAAATCAGGAGTAATTTGACTTTGAAAATAAAGATGTTTTTTGAGGCTAAAATTATTTAAAATCAGGATCGAGGGTTTTGAATCTTTTACAAGGAAAGTTTTGAAAACATTTTGAAAACATGATATAATTTTGAAAAATCATTTTGAATAAAAGTTAGCGGATACAAAACAATGTTCCACTAGATTTTTCGTAGGTTCCATCCTACTTAGGGTTCCATCCCTTTAACGGGCTCGAAGTGGATTCCATTCCACGAATAAATTGGATTTTAAGATGCCAGTGCTTTTCTATGAGTTTTAAAAAAAATTCCTAATAATAAAAAATACTTATCCTTGAAATCTTGAACTCTTGATAGTCTCGATACTCATGAGTCTTCTATCTTGATATTTTATCTTGATATCTTGAATCTCTATACTGTTCAGTCTTCATTCTTAGTACCTACATGGTTAAATCCTGCATATACATATATATCTAAACTTATAATGTTAGTATTTATATTTTATAATCGTAGTTATATTTTATAATCTATTCTAAGGTTATTGTCATCAAAACCATCACTTCACGGACTAACAATCTTCCCCTTTTTGATGATGACAACCTTTGTTTATAAACTGTTATTTCTATCCTAATAACTCCCCCTAAAACTAACAACTCCCCTTTAATCTATACCTAACTATCCTATTTTATATTTCTCCCCCTTTGTCATCAACAAAAACTCTAACTAAACGAGATAACTCCAAACTATATAACTCCCCCTAAAACAATTATTCTATGACATGTGTTTATAATGATAGTGTTATCATAAATAATCAACACTTAAGTCTAATACTAAAACATAGACCTAAACTCTTAACTATCCTAACTAAGAATTCACAATAATACTTATAATAAAAACACATATAAGGATATGAGTTATTTATTACGTATATGGTTATATTTACATTTGCGTTTGAAAACATAAAAACACAAACAACAACGGAAGGAAAAAGAAGAAACTAATGTGTGTTTCTGAACATAGGAGATCTACGAATCGAATAGTTTGGATAGTGAAAACAAAAATTTCCACGTTGTTCGACAAGATTCCCATTTTTGTTGAAACACACTTCTCCAACACACACGACTTGGTCATCATCCTCCTCGTGTGCTTCTTCCATGGGTTCTATTCTTCTTCTTCGTCGCTGGCCTCTTGTTCTTGATTGAGTGAAGAGTCTTCATCGATCAAGATAGGGTTGGCCTGGTTGTCCATTAGGAATTTTTTGCAAATTCCTAAGAATCTTGCCTTGCCTTTCCTGTTCCTTTGTCATACGAAGTTGAGTTACTTGAATTTCAGTCAACATCTGAAGAACATCCTTCATAGATTCCTCCATTTTAGTCACACGAGCGAGAGTAATGCATTGGAATGGACCAGAAGTAAGAGAGGGAAATGAGAAAGTTGATTTTATGTTTGATTTTGAGGATGAAGAAATGATTTTATTTATTTCAGAAGAGAGAATGAAGAGAAAACAGAGAGAATGAATGAAAAGTCGAAATTGAGAAGATTATATAACTAAATTTTTGAATTTTGGTGAGATTTTTTTTAAAAAAATCAAAAACGTTATATGTCGACATGTATACCTAGGGGATGTCGACATGGTCTTTTAAAATTTAACTCTTTGATTTATTTTGATACCAATTGTTAATTATACTTGTTATTTATATTTTATATTTCAGTTATACAACAAATACCTAATTCTCTTCTTAATTTAGTAAATGTTGATTCATTTAAGGGTTTTGTTAAGATATCAACAATTTGATTCTCAGAATTGATATAACCGAGATCCACTACTTCCTTACTTATATTATATTTGAGAAAATGATGTCTGATGTCAATATGTTTAGTTTGAGCATGTTGAGTAGTATTTTTGGATAAATTTATCGCACTCGTATTGTTACAATAAATTGGAGATTTTGAGAAATTTAAATCAAAATCTTTTAAGGTTTGTTGCATATATATTACTTGAGAACAAGCCAAAGCAGCAGAAATATACTCTGCTTCAGTTGTTGATAAAGAAACCGTGTTTTTCTTTTTACTAAGCCAAGAAATCAGAGAATGCCCCAAAAAGTGACAAGTCCCATTTGTACTTTTTCAGTCTGATTTACAACCAGCATATTCAGCATCACAATAAGATATTAAGTCAAAAGAATCATTTTTAGGGTAGAATAAACCATAATCAGACGTGTGTTTAACATATCTTATGATTCGTTTTACGGCTTTTAAGCGAGTCTCTTTAGGTTGGGATTGATATCTGGCACAGAGACAGACACTATGAATGATATCAGGTCTACTATCAGTAATATAGAGTAGTGATCCAATCATTTCTCTATATAGTTTTTGATCTACATCTTTCGAGAGATCTTCTTTACTAAGGCACTCATTGGTTGCCATGGGAGTGGGTTTTCCACTCGCAGTGGTCAAACCAAATTTACTAATTAGGTCTTTAGCATATTTTTTTTGATTAATAAAGATACCATTATCTAATTGTTTTATTTTTAATCCTAAAAAGAAATTTAATTCACCCATATGACTCATCTCAAATTCTTTTTTCATTATTTCAGAAAATTCTTTATTCATTTCAAAATTAGTTGAACCAAAAATGATATCATCTACGTAAACTAGTACAGTTGAATATCATTTTTATTTCTTTTAATAAAAAGAGTATTATCTACTTTACCAATTTCAAAATTAGATTGCAATAAATAAGATCTTAGGCTATCATACCAGGCTCTAGGAGCTTGTTTTAGACCATATAGTGCTTTTTTAAGTTTGTAAACATGATTTGGTAATTTATCATTTTCAAAAAATGGTGGTTGTTCGACATATACTTCTTCTTTTACAAATCCATTTAATGAGGCGCTTTTAACATCCATTTGAAATAATTTGAAATTATTATGATTTGCAAAAGCAAGTAGAATCCTAATGGCTTTTAATCTTGCTATGGGAGTAAATGTTTCATCAAAATCTATTCCTTCTTCTTGACAATAACCTTGAGCGACTAATCGAGCTTTATTTCTAACTACCTCTTCTTGTTCATTCATTTTATTTTTGTAAACCCATTTAGTTCCAATTATAGTTTTATTTTTGGTCTAGGAACAAGTTCCCAAACGTCATTTCTAGTAAATTGATTTAATTCTTCTTACATAGCCAAAATCCATGAATCATCAGTTGATACTTCTGTTGGATTTTTGGGTTCAATAGTTGATATAAAAGCTACATTACTCATTTGACTAGTTGATTTCTAGTTTTAACAACAGATTGCATATCTCCCAGTATATTTTCTATAGGGTGATCTTTTAAAAGTTTTGTCCTTTTATTAGGATGATCAATTTCATTATTAGTTTCAATAGGTTCTTGGTTTTGAGTGATTAAATCCTCATCACCATTTGTATCTTCAAAAATTTTGAAATTTTCATTAAATGAAACATGCATTGTCTCTTTAATGGTATTAGTTTTTAAATTAAACACTCTGTACGCTTTACTTCTATTAGAATATCCGATAAAGATACCTTTGTCGGATTTAGGATCAAATTTATCTAAATTATCTTTTGTATTTAAAATAAAGCATTTACTTTCAAAAATTCTGAAATAAGATACCTTAGGTTTCTTTGAATAAAAAAGTTCATAAAATGTCTTATCAGTTAGAGGTCTAATTAAAGTTCTATTCAAAATATAGCAGGCAGTAGCAACTGCTTCTGTCCAAAAATTCTTTGGTAAATTACTATCTGTAAGCATAGTTCTCGCGCACTCTTGAATCGTCCTATTTTTACGTTCTACTACTCCGTTTTATTGTGGAGTTCTCGGAAATGAAAAATTGTGAATTATTCCCTTTTTATTACAGAATTCCTCAAACCTTTCATTTTCAAATTCATCACCGTGATCACTTCAAATAGTTATAATTTTTAGAGAAAATTGATTTTGAATTCTTTTTGAGAATGTCTTAAAACATTCAAAAGTATCACTTTTATGTTTCAAAAATATTGTCCATTTAAATCTAGAATAATCATCTACAATTACAAAGGCATATCTACTATGATTTATTGATAGAATTTGAGATGGACCAAATAAATCAAGATGAAGTAATTCAAGAGGTTTCGAAGTTGAAATCATATCTTTTGACTTAAAAGATTTTTTTCTAAGTTTTCCTAATTGACAAGCATCACATAAACTATCTACTTTAAAATTCATTTTAGGGAGACCTCTTACTAGATCATGTTTTGACAGTCTGGATAGGAGTTTGAAATTCAAATGCCCAATTCTCTGGTGGCAAATCCAAGGGTCACTTGTTTTTGCCAACAGACACAGGTTGTCATTTGAAACTTTCATACTAAGAATATTTTTTTTTCCTAACTCCCTCAAATATAATGGTTGAATTATTATCTTCAATGTGACATTTATCTTTTTCAAATTTAATTTTATAACCTTTATCACATAGTTGACTTATACTTAGCAGATTATCTTTCAGATTCTTAACTAGCAAAACATTAGAAATAGTAGGAGTTTCAGAATTACCGACTTTGCCGATGCCAATCACATATCCTTTTGAATTGTCTCCAAAGTTAACCAATCCTCCGTCTTTGTATATTATATCATTCAGTATATCTGGATTGTCAGTCATGTGTCTAGAACATCCACTATCAAGTATCCATTTGTTCTTTCTGATCTGCACAATTTGTCCGTTGTGGATTGATTCCTGAACACCCATAAAGCATGATTCCTGCACATCAAACAATTTTGGTAGATAACTTGAATTTGAATATTGATTATATGCAGACTCATGAAACAATGATGATTTGAATACTTCTAAATTAGTATTAACGAATATAGCCATTTAAAAACTTTTCAAAAATCAGATTATGAAACTTTGAAAACCTCGCTCTGAACCAATTGTGAGAAATGTAGATTACGGATCTTAAGGCTAAGATTAACACTAGAGGGGGAGTGAAGAGTGTTAATAAAGAATTACTAAATCTTTTTCGATTTATGTTAATTTAGACACAAAAGTATGCAATATACAGACACAGATATGATCACATAAACAGTCACAGATACAGAAATAAAATAAAAGCAGTAAAGGAAAGAACACACCAGATTTTATACTGGTTCGGAGTTACCCTACATCCAGTCCCGCAACACAAGTACGGATTTCCTTTCAAAAGCAATCGTACAATTACACCCTCGGTTTCAAGGCTACGAGGTACACCCTCCAAAATTTCGATCCTCTAGGTAGAGATACTTGATTTCCAGGCCACAAGTTTACCCAATTGATTTACCAAGGCTACAATCACACCTTTTCCCTTTTGATTGATTTCCAAGGCTACAATCACACCATTTCTCGCTTAATAGATTACAAAGAAGTCTATAACTCTGAATAGCACTGAGAATCTTGTAGAGATAGTGATAGAGAATCAAACTAGAAGTAATCGAGGATGATTCAATGTTGATTTCGGCAGAGCAATGATAAGAATATGCATTAAGAACAAAGGAAGAAGAAGAGGAGTGAAAACCAGAAAAAAGTGATTAAAAATTCGTTGAAACTGACCCCTATTTATAGAAGAACAACAGCCATGTCCATTCATGAAGAGTTATGGCAAATAAACACTTCTTTTGAAATTTGAATTTTTGAATCAAACTGACACCATATTGACATGGTACCCATAGGCATGTCGACATCCCAAAGCTTTTTATGATGTTTTGAATTTCTTTGAACATAACCTTTATCTTATATAAAAATTAATTTAAACTTTATAAATATATTTGACTATAGTTGAAATTCATAAGTAAATATAAAGAATAATATATATAGAATTTAACCATAATTTTATATTTAAATCTAAGTATAAATATTTAAAAGTTAAATATATTATTAAAAAGACAGTTTAAAATCAGGAGTAATTTGACTTTAAAAATAAAGATGTTTTTTGAGGCTAAAATTATTTAAAATCAGGATCGAGGGTTTTGAATCTTTTAAAAGAAAAGTTTTGAAAACATTTTGAAAATAGGATATAATTTTGAAAAATTATTTTGAATACAAGTTAGCGGATACAAAACAATGTTCCACTAGATTTTTCGTAGGTTCCATCCTACTTAGGGTTCCATCCCTTTAACGGGCTCGAAGTGGATTCCATTCCACGAATAAATTGGATTTTAAGATTCCGGTGCTTTTCTACGAGTTTTAACAAAAATTCCTAATAATAAAAAATACTTATCCTTGAAATCTTAAACTCTTGATAGTCTCGATACTCATGAGTCTTCTATCTTGATATTTTATCTTGATATCTTGAATCTCTATACTGTACAGTCTTCATTCTTAGTACCTGCATGGTTAAATCCTGCATATACATATATATCTAAACTTATAGTGTTAGTACTTATATTTTATAATTGTATTTATATTTTATAATTGTATTTATATTTTATAATC
The DNA here is from genome assembly GCA_030765085.1 of Allium cepa. Taxonomy (NCBI): domain Eukaryota; kingdom Viridiplantae; phylum Streptophyta; class Magnoliopsida; order Asparagales; family Amaryllidaceae; genus Allium; species Allium cepa. The sequence goes on along the minus strand of CM060941.1, from coordinate 581,619,464 downwards.
TATTCTAAGGTTGTTGTCATCAAAACCATCATCTCACGGACTAACAAATCTGACAAAAATAGCAGAAAACATTTACATAGTACACCTTCAGTTGCTCCATTCATGAGCATGTGCTGAGAGTATCGTTGTAGCTGGACGATTGGATCGGAGGTGCCCTTATATGGATCCATGGTGGGCATCTTCCATTCTCGAGGCATGGCTATTGCCTCTATATCCCCAGTGAAGGGGCTAGATACTCTAGCGCATATCCCCCTTTCGAGTTGTTCGCACCTGAGGTACTCCCTGAAGAGACACGTCATTCTTTCTTCGGACTCGAGAGTAGCCCTGGGAGGAGAGGGACCCTCTCTTTGATAGTGATGGCATATGGTGCCTTGATTGAGGCTAGACTAGCGATGATGGGTTCGAAGAGTGACAGGATCAACCATAGATGGTTCATGTCTGGGGACCCCTTGACTGGGTCCAGCTCTTGACGACCTCTCTGAACCAGCTTCGGGTTGAGTCATGGCTCAGCTTCGAGCCCCTGGATCTTGAACTCATCATTGGCGGGAGATCTGTTCCTTCTACGCGACTCTCTAGACTGGGATCCGGTATTGTGAGTGGATTCCTCCATGCTCCTTAAGCGTGTCATGAGTTGGTCCACCAAAGCTTCTTGTTGGACAGCGAAGCAGTCAGTCATCTCATTCACAGCCCTTTCTAAGTCTTCTCGGGTGAAAACTGAGCCTAGAGATAGGGAGCAAGTAGTTGGGTTTTCTTAATCCTCTTGGATGGGGTTGAGCGTATTTGTAATAGCTGCATTCTTACCCTTGTCAGCATTTCGCTTAGAGGGAGCCATGTTCTAATGATGCGCTAAGGTTCGAAGAATAGTGGACGGGAGAGTTTTACTTTCTATTCCCGCCCGCCGTTCTTAGGGAAAGTACCAAAAATGTTTGCTTAAAAGTTGGAAAAACACCTCAAAGTCAGATCTCTTTCTTTAGTTAAATTTTGTTTGATTTGATGGATGTGGGGTCTTTATGTTCCAGCACGTAACGGAATGAATTTAATCGAGTGCAGAGACAATTCATGAGTGCAAAGTTTGGAAAGCGGATAAGGAAAGTAAATAACACAAAGTTTTTATAGTGGTTCAGGCCGAATGTGTCTACATCCACTTTCCATTTTATTATTCTCTCTTTGATTTGATTACAAGTACAAGATATATATTCAAAAAGTGTAAAACCTTAAGTAGCCGAAGTGATGGATTTTTAGCAGAGTTTTCCCTTTTTTTCCCCAAAAATCTATCCCCGTTGTTGTTGTGAAGCTCTGGTATTTATAGAGTGGAATTGTGAAGTACGGAGGGGAAGTTATAGCTTCCTGAGTTTGGTTCGGCATTTGAGTTAGGAGTAGTTGGATCCATGGTTTTAAATCTCCTATATATTGTCCGAGATCTCCTTTTCACACTTAAACGAGACGAGACATCAAAATCTTCTCCATATCTCCCTCGACACTCATCTCATCCGATATATTCAAATCTCACCCAAAATGTGGATCAAAATCTCAATCCGAGATCTCACCCGAAATTATACATTTTTCTTATTTTGCATAATATTTTTTATTTTTATATTGATTCAAAAGAAACTACTCAATCTAATTATAATTTACCAACTTCTTGAATATATTCTTTACTTTTTATCTTAATGAGTCAGCGCGAAAGGTTTCACTTCTTTATTATGTTCAAATAAAATGATATCATTCAATCATTACCAAATCAATTAAGCTAATCAAGCTGCTACTCTTCTAAAAATATTCCTTTTTCCATGTAAATCAAGTATGTTACCATTTTTATTTTTACTAAGAAAGTTATAACCGTTAAATAAATTTTTGGCACATCAATTTTAGACACATAAGTACATCCGAGATATTCCCGAGATGCATTACATGAACCGAGATGTCAATACGAGATGTACATCCGATATGTACTCATCTCATCTGAGATCTCTTCCGATACGTGATAACTTGTGTAAAAATTCCGAGACAAATCGTGGCCGAAATCCGATGTTTAAAACCTTGGTTGGATCGGCATTTGGGCTAGGAGTTTGCCTGGACTGATGGTCCTTCTTTGCTTTGGTTCGGTGATCCTACCCTGGAGCATCTTACTTGCTAGAGGTGGTCCTTCTTTGCTTTGGTTCGGTGATCCTACCCTCGAGCATCTTAATTGCTGGACTAAAAATTTGATCCGACATGTTTGTGTTCTAGATCAAATATTTAGTCCAGTGATGGATGTGTCATGTCGGACCAGACATTTGGCTCGGCATATTAGATTACGCCGGACCAAATATTTGGTCCGACATATTAGAAGATGTTGGACCAGATATTTGGTCCGGCATATCTAAGGATGCCGGACCAGATGCTTGGTTCGTCATATTCGGGGATGCCAGACCAAATATCTGGTCCGGCATGCTGGCCATATGTTTGGTTCGGTAACTATATTCTCTATAACCCTACTTGTCTTTGCCTCATACTTTCTTCGTGCCGCAGAAAACCGAGCCAACAATATTGATGAGAAGTGGTTCTACATGACCAAAAAGACCCTGACATATTATTTACTTCCAAATGAAGATGTACCATTACATATATGTCAGAGTAAGAATTTTATAGGAAAAGTTATGTTTCTAGTTACTATGACTCGTCCAAGATACGGTGACGACGGAAATGAAGCATTCACGGTAACATTAGGCGTGTTTCCCTTCGTCGCCATGGAAAGAGTGTAAAGATCAAGTAGAAATAAAGAAGTGGGAACTTAGAAATTAAACCAATGACCTATGTAAAGAGGGAGAATATGCAAGCATATATGATTGAGAAAGTTATTCCTGCTATTCAAAGTAAGTGGCATAGAGAAGATGTTAGTACAACCATCTTCATTCAACAAGATAATGCAAAAAGACACATCAATTTGATCGATGAGGCATTTCAATGAGCTGTTTTATTCAACTAGCATATTAATCATCTAACTCATCGGATTTAAATATTCTAGATCTTGGTTTTTTTTTGCTTTTATTCAAGCATTGCAATACAAGGAGTGTCTAAGGATGACACAGTTGTACAAAAGCTTATCCGTGCGGTTGAGAAAGCTTTTGATGAATACCCTTCGAGCAAAAGAATGATATTTTCTTGAATATAAAATTATGCATACAAGAGATCATGAAGATAGAAGGTTCGAACAAACATAATCCTCCAACATAAATAAAGCTGCACTAGAAAAGAATGTTGTCTTCCTACACAAATTACTTGTGATGCCACTCGAGCACAAAGTGTTATGAATATATCGTCAGTATCTTAACATCGAATTTAAAATTATGGAGAAGCATTCATTTTATGTTTCTTTTTATTCTTTTGGTTACTTTTTTCTTTATGCTTGCAACAAATAGCGCATCTACCACTTGTAAAAAAAAAAAAGCAGTTCACTCTCTTTGGCACAAATACATTAGTCTTCCTTTTATATGTAGAGGAAAAAGAAAATTACTGAATGAGACAAACATGTTTTTGATAATATAACTGTAAAAAGTGATACAATGGCATAAAGCTTGCATACACCGTAACACAAATGAAAATAGGAAGAATCAAGTAGAGCACGCTAGCAACGAAACTGCTAGAAACTGAAGAAACCTCTAGCATGAATTTAAAAGAACTCAGGGTGCGTAATCTTCAATATTGAGACAGTAAATCGATGCATCTCAGGATCATTGTTAAGCGTACCTTATTCAATAAGCAACTTGTTCAAATCGAGAAGCTAATCGACTTTCTTTTCAGGTTCATCGTGACTATTGCGAAGTTTTTCTTCATTAAGTCTTCTTCATTAGTAGACACCTCATTTACATCAAATCCTTTAGTAATCTTTTTCTCAAAGCCATTAGCTTCATGTTTCATACCATCACGCTTCTTTAGAGTTTTGGAGGAGATGAAGACTTCTCTTTTTTATCCATGATGAATTGCGGTGTTTGCATGGTTTTCTCTATAGAAAAAAAATACGATTGTAATATAAGAATGATTGTCAATAGTTTTATAATAGAAAACATGAAAGGAAAATAAGTTGGCATGTGTTTATAATGAGAGATGAGAGGAAAATATGGAAGTAAATGTTGCATTGGAAGACTAAAGAAATAGCAAGATAAGTTGTCATTTTCATTAATAATGAATATCATAAGCTTGTTGAAGAAGGGTAAAATAGAGAACAAAATGCTTATTTATCTCAAATATTACATATTTAACAAAATGATCAAACCTTTAAAAAAGTCTTATATTTGAACTGAAGGGAATATTCAAGGATTAAAGCTTTTATATAAGCGCATGAAACTTAAACTCTTATCAAACAATCGATTGAGTTTCAAATTATTTGATAGATGCTTAAAAGACAAACGCTTACTAAATGGACACACTTATCAAACAACGTCTGTTTGTTGGGTATCTTCTCTTGATTCAGCAAACCCCGAATAATTGGAAGTTGAATCCATTGAAGACGTCCCAATCAAAAGTAACATTAATGTGTTTTTTAGTTTTCAATGTAGGCAAGTGAAATGTGAAGATAAAATGAGACGGTTAACCACGTTGTTTTAGCAGGTGTGAAGCAAAGGAGTAATGTAATACGAGGCCCGATTGCGTTTTCCTAACATGCTTGTTTCTTCGCCTTTTACGCCTGCTTAAAAATATATTCTCGCAAATCGCACCCAATTAACATGACACATAGATAATTCAACAAATTACATAACAAACCCTCTTTTCTGTTTCTGAATCTTCTTTCCAATATTAACCATCGTTCCCAATTTCATTTCTTCTTTTAAACGAAGGGCATAATAATTCCTCGGAAATGAGTTTCCAAGATCTGGAAGCGGGGCGGCCGTTAAAGGGTCGGATCAACGGAAAGCAGGATCCGACCCAAGCCGTCGCTTCCGGCCTTTTCCAGATCAGCACCGCCGTCGCCACGTTTCAGCGCCTCGTTAATACGCTCGGAACGCCTAAGGATACGCCTATTCTCCGAGAGAAGCTGTAAGAATCTGTCGTTTGATTTATTAAAAATCTGGTAAACCTTTCATATTTGTGTTGGTTAGGTCGTGAATTTTAGCTAGATAACTTTGGTTATTTTGTTAAAATTGTTAGAATTATGGTTCTTTTGTTTGGATGTTGAATTCCTGTATTATTTATTTTGTGAGGATGTACCATTCAAAGTGACTATAAACATTTATTGTCTGTGGTCAAGGTTAGGATGCTCCCAGTTTTTTGTTGTTAAATCTGTTGTTATGAGCTGAAATGAACCGCCTAGGGTTTATATTTCCAGTACTATATTAGGGATTGAGCTATATTTTAAAGGCCATTGGTAAAGGGACTCCACTTTCGGATACTAGGGGCAAAAAAGTTTGTGCAGACCTCATTGGAAAAAAGAAAAAAAAAATTTATACTACACGCGGTGACCCCATACCCAAAAAACACCCAAATCCGGTGATCCCCTACCAAAATCACCGTGATGTCCAAAAGAGGTTTCCGTCGTATCCAAAAGTGGAGTCCCTTTGACCATGTCTATTTTAAAACTACTTGGGTGTTGCTAATCCATGGTTTTCAGTATATGTTTTGAACAGCAGCACGGCACAACGGTGAAAAACCTACAGGATCTCCTTCATATTCAACTTAACATAATTAAAACATATATAAATGCATCTATTAGAAGTCCCATAAAAAATAATATTGTCATAAATAATCTTTGAAAATATATCCATCCAAATATTTCTGGAAAACGTTAAGCATCTGGTTTCCATTTTTATGTTCGCTTACTATGTCCTCAAAATCTTACAAAAGAACACAATACACATATATAGTCATGGTTTGAGGTTTCGGTCGGAATATCGAAACTCCAACCACCTCGGTTTGGTGGACTTTGGGACGAAACCCTAGCAGGAATACAGTTTCGGTTGGGAAGAGGGAAAAAATTGAAATTTTTGAAAATCACATGCATTTAGTAGAATAAATATCTGAAATTATAAAATTCAATCGAAAATTAAAGCTTCAACCTCATTATCTAGGTCCGCCAATGGATATTTTTGGATGCAGATAGTGCCATATCCGCATCTGAATCCGAAATCATCTTTGGATATCGGATATCCCCATCCGTGGATATGGATAGATATCGGATAATTATCCTATCCGCTAATGACCGATAAATTAAGGAATATAAATAGAAAATATTAGTTTAACATAAAAGAATTCAATCTCATTGATTATAAAAGTGTAAAAAATAAATAAATATAATGATAATAAGTAGCTTTGAGTAGTTAATAAGCATTAAATGCATATAATATAAATTACTAACTTTATAAAACAATAAATAAACATCTTTTATCGTACTAAGATACACATAATTTAAACTATAATCTTGACAAAAACCGAACGGATAATTTTCGCATGTAGATATCTTCGTGTCCGCATCCGAATCCGTTTTACGGATATTGGATATTTATCCACTTTTCGGATACGGATATAGATGCAGACGGATTTTGAATTGTTCGGATATCCATTGACAGTCCTATCTTTATCGACTTCAATCTCATCGTCGACTTCGAACGAATCTAGCTAGAGGGGTTCGAATCTCATCGTCGTCCGACTTCAGTCTTGACTCTCGTCGTCGACTTCATGTTAACATACTTCAATCGAACCTCATTGTCGATCTTTGTGATTTTTTATTTATGGTTTGCAGTAGAGAGTGTCGATGCTTTGGGAGGCTAGGGTAAAGTGGAATTATAGGGTATACTATGGGATTGGGCGGGGCATAAATTAATTACTTTATGGTTAAGTTGTGCTAAGAATTAAGCTTGGGCCTGAAAGAAAGGGAGTAGGACATCAACTTTTTTTAGCTCGTAAGGTTCAATAAAATCAACATTGATTCATTTTGGGTTTGGGCTGGGCTAACTATTTTAATTAAATAATGGTTAATCAGAACCATAAGTAATTATGGTTTAGTTTATTTTGTTTATAATATTGTATATTGTATTCTATTTTTTTATAAACTATATTTTATATATTATTTACGATGATTATTATTACATTTTCATGAACAAGTCATTAAAAAACAAAACCAGGACCGAAACCGAAGCCAAAATCAAAACTGAAACTTTTGAAAATTTGAAAATCGTCTGAAACCAAGAAAATTTCAATTGATCCAAACCGAGTCCGAGTTTTCGAACCTTGGTATGTACTTTGTTTTTTTTTTACAGCTAAACATCCATAATAAAATATTCATTCTCAATTCGAAGTTTATATTATTTAGTTTAGCTTAATGGTTAAATTATTTTTGAATTTAGTCTTCAAAAAACCGAACTACTACAAATTTTAGAACATTCCGATACACACTGTTTATGAGTCAAACATGAACATGATAGAATTTAACGACAACAATAACTTACAATTAAGGAAAGTAATCGTGGTCATAAGGATCCAAGGTAATAATATCTCATTTGCCTAATAGTGCTAATGATCTTGTTATTAATCTCTTCTAATTTTGAAAAGCTTTGTTTCGGTTTTTTTTTGTATTAAAATTGAAAATGCTGAAATCGTAATTTTTAAGTTTGTAGAAGAACCATATTTGTGCAATATTTTTTTAGAGATGGACTAAACGAGATTTGGTTTCAATAGATTTTTTAAAGAAATTTTGGTTTGCGATATCTAAACGAATCAATTGGAAATTCTGTTTGTGAGATTTGAGGGAGATAAGAGATGGAAAGAAAACATCTGAGGAGAAAAGGTTGAATCTTTTTGTAATTCATTCTAATTTGTCCAAAAAAACATGATTCTCGAAGGGATTGAAGTAACAAAGTACGATAGTTTTCAAAAGATCTTATGTAACGAAAGTAATTACTCCACAATAAAGGACAAAGAATTATCATAAAACAATCTCGTCAAGCAGACCTAGCTTGAGAAGTGTAAATCGATCTATAGCCACCACTACAATTGTCAGAATACCTCTCCTTGTTCCACTTCCTCTTCTGAAAAACGGACTTTGCTTATATCTCATATTTTCACTTGGTGGTGAATATCATTTTTTCTAGGATTCATCGAAGTATGCAGAAGTTGCAAAAGAGTACATTTATAAGCAAAGATACGAAATTTCAAATTCAAATATTATGAAGATAAAATAAGATAGCAATGTATAGTCTGCACAGAACAAAAGTAGCCAAATTATCATCATTTTTTATTACACCAGACATCTGTAATCAATAAAAGGCAACCATATGTGAAGAAGTTTCTCAATAATAAAGAGATTTTGAAAGAAAAGAATTTCTATAATGTTACGAAAAATCGTTTTGGAACTAGTTCTCTTAAAGTAAAATATTTTCTTATAAATCACATGCACTCTTCGAGCGAACGAAGAAGAGATTTAAATGATTTAGTAAACGCATGTGTCTCATACCACATGTTTTACTAAATCGTTTAAATCTCTTCCTTGTTCGTTCGAAGAGTGCAAAAACATGTGATTTATAAGAAAATATTTTACTTTAAGAAAACTAGTTATGTATGAAATACTATATACAATAACCTTCAACCATGACGTGGTGTTTTCATAAGGTGGTTAGTTGGTGGGTCTAACATCAATGCATTTGCTTCCATAGGGAGGTTTACGAAAATAGCTGTTACGAAGAAGTGAAGTAACAATAATTAACTAAAGAATAAAACGCACAGCACACACACAGAGCATAATGTTGCACTCTTAGCTAATTGCAATGCATCATACTCCATTTCCCCCTTATTTTAGACATATTTCTTTTAGGTTATATAATTTGGAGATGCTATATATTAAAGCACTTATTACAGGATTTGTAACGTATTACTTTATTTCATCGTATTCTTTAGAAAATTGTTAAGAGGATACCAATGATGGCATGAACAAGGACAGGTCATAGTACCTTTTGCACATGCTTGATATTAAAGGCCAAGCAAATGCTGATGTACTAAAGCAGCATGACTGGTTTGATAATCACCCAGAAGGCAATGAACTCTAAGAAATCATATCATGCTATGATAATGCAACATTTCAAATACATTTCGTCCATCTCTATATTAATTATTTTACGTAAATTACTCCAAGCCTTTTATTTGCCCTTTCAAAATCTAGATGATATATGATTTCACCACAAGAGCTTCCAAGTATTGTGAACACCATAAACAATTCATGTCTGTCAATAATTAAACATCATGAACATGAACTATGTTTAACAAATAAATCATACAAAAAAAAAATTATAGCAAGAAAAACTTACAAGTAAGAAAACGAAAGAACACTAACATCTTAAATCCATTCATATGTATTGATTGAATAGAAATAGCATTTTAGGAGCATAGGGATTGAGAGGGAGTACGAAACACTGCAAATATAGGCTACATTCTCTTTGTAGTGGTTTAAATCATTGTTTTTAAAAATCTGTCTCGAGGAGGCTTGGAAGAAATGTAAGGTAAAACACTTTAAGGTTTTCCCCAAAAATACTTCTAAAGCTTACGTCTTAGAAACTTGAGGCATACGAAGCGTACAAAGTGTATGCCTCACACATCTCAAGCTGCTAAGATATGCGACTGAAGAAATTTTTACCCCTAGTTTAGTAGTTGTAAATTTGATACAAACAGAAATGATTAAACTACAATTATTTAATGGAAAACAAGAAAAGAACAAATTTTAAGAAAATGAAAGTTGGTATTTTTTTACATTTCAATATCGATATGATCAAGTAAGACTGTTTTGAAAAAACGATCGAGATGTACGTAATGGATTCATTGTTATTTAAAGAATATTTCTGAATAGACATCACTGAATCTTTGAATCAATTTTACGGATCGATTTGAATTGATAGAAGGAAAAATAAATAAAATAACAACTCATATTATTTTCTACTGTTTGTAATTGAGATCAATTCTACTAGAGATCATTTTCAATATCTTGAAAAAAATTGTAGATGGATTAAAGAGGAAGAAAAAAATAATACATTCCATTGCGGAGCTGAAAAGCAAGTATGAATTCTTCAAAAGATTAAATCGTGTGTGCGCACGCGCTCGCGTGTGTATTTTTCAGCAGTTGCTAATCTGGTAGTTGAGCAGTTGCTAATTTGTACATGTGTATATTGTCTATGCATATGCTTCAGTGCATGTACTATTTAACGCCTAAGCATGTAAACTTCGCTACACTGCAAGTAGAAGGATTGAGATCAGATTGTTTTGTGGATGCACAAAATTAAAAAGAAAAAGAAAAGCTTGCCCATCTCTTGCATCTACAGACCTTTGGTATAACAAGGATTTGCTTGCATGCTATCATTATTGCTCCTGTACATCATAAACATGCATCATAATTCATAAACGCTCTTGTTCCCACTTATACGACCCCCATTTTTTGGTTTGCTTATTTACTCATCACTCGTAGTTGATGTTTTCAAGGTTCGATTTTTTTGTTCTGATGAATATTCCATTTTTTTAATCCGTTAACTTGATCATTTTCTGGTAGACGTAAGACAAGATTGCATATCACTCAACTGGTGAAAGATACATCTGCTAAGCTCAAGCAAGCTAGTGAAACAGATCACCACATTGAAGTTAGCGTGAGTATTCTGGAGCAACCTTTTCATTTGTTATTTTTGTGTCATGGACCGTCAAACTTTGTGTTTGTGAGCCACTCGACATTCTTCAGTCTTCAGAGCATGTCAAACAGTATTTTTTTTGTCTTTCTTTATTACTTGCCAACTCAAGGATTCAGGATGATAAACTATCCATTAATGGACTTTTAGATTGTATACTTTTGATATAATTATCGTCAAAATTTTATGCTGCATATGGGCATGAACATAGTTCATAATTAAACTTGGAATGCCTGAAATTGGGATTTGCGGTGATGCAGGTCACGATAATATAATCGTACTTTTTCAATACTTATTTAACCTTTATATCGAGCTTGGCCTCATGTTAGTATTTAGGCTGGCTAAGATTATGATGAATTTTACTGTTGTGGAACAATATGATTATATCAGTTCCAAAGTTTGTATAGAGAGGACATAACTTCATTTAATCCGTCGTCAGCGTTATATAATATTTTTCCTATCAGCCTGCTAAAAAGTTCAGTAATTAGGTTTAATATTTATTAAGTTGGCCATGGCTAAAACCGTTGTTGAGAAATGAGGGTTAACTTTAATAAACACCAGACTGGTGGGCATGAATATTGATATAAGTGATGTATTTGTCTAATCAGTTTGCTCATTTCAAGTAACATTTGTAACTCTGTAATTCTTCGTTGTCAATAAGGGTTTTTTAGACGGGCAGCATCAATATTGTGATTAAGTTGACAGTGTAATGGCAACTTCATGAAATTCAGCACATCAAATATTATTAGAAGCTTAAAAATGTATTTTCATTGCATGGTCTGTGGTGTCTTTGGTGGTTTATTTTACATGCTCGTAAATAACACTGAATTTACTTTCTATTATCTTCTTGTTTTTTCGCTCTTAACTACAGGCAAGTAAAAAGATTGCTGATGCAAAGCTCGCTAAAGACTTTGAAGCAGTTTTGAAAGAATTTCAAAAAGCACAACGACTTGCTGCAGAGAGGGAAACAGCATATGCACCTTTCGTTCCCCAAGCAGCTCAGCCGAACAGGTAATTCTTAGTAGACCATAACACTTAAATGGTTGCTTTGATTTTAAAACTTATAGTTTAATTTCTTTCTGTTATTATGGATGATGCTGGTTATTTGCATGAATTTGTCATATTGAACTTTTATAAGGTATATTGTTTATCTGTTTATTGTAGTGATACTAATTGTTCCACAATTTCTTACTCTTTCTATGCAAAAATGACAGGAAGGTACTTCATCAGCTCTGTTTCCTTTAAAACTGCACATCATTTTTTTAATGTATGTACTTATTTATGTTTAAAAAATGGGGCGACAACGGAGCCTATCATTTATAAATTCCAAATCTTTCTGTACTTCTGTATGCATGATGACTCCTACCTGACAAATATTCATCCGTGCCTCTCTTTTTTTAGGTTCAAGTTAGATAGTGTTTCAACATTATGTGATATGTATGTGCTTTATGTTACCTAATGTTCTGCAGCAATACTTCAAATGAAGCTGATGTTAGTTATGATAAATCTCAAGAGCAGCGTCAACTGTTGGATTCCAGAAGGCAAGTTTACACTGATTTTTTTTTTCTTTTCTTTTTTAGCGTGTACTGCATTATTTCGTTTTCATTTGTGATCGGTGCTGTGACATGTTATTCCAATCCTATATTGTTGATAGAATACAAATATTATACGGAGTTGAAGTTCAAAAACAAATGGGAAGAGCTTACGCTGCGAAGCCTAAGGTCTTAGGGATCAAAACCACTAGAAATAAAACTGTGACTAACTTTTCAAAAGGAAATTGAATGTTTTATAGAAATATAATTATATTTCGAGATGTTGGATCTCTGAGATTCGACATGAGCTATGATACGTTGTTAAGGAATGCAGTTCATTTTCGTAAATCAAACCACCAGTTTTAACTGATAATGCTTTCCTTCTACTTGCACTGGTTTTTATATACGCTATTTTTGATATGCAGGCAAGAGGTTCTCCTGTTAGATAATGAAATCGTCTTCAATGAAGCCATTATTGAAGAGAGAGAACAAGGGATACAAGAGATTCAAAACCAGATTGGCGAAGTGAACGAAATTTTCAAAGATCTTGCTGTACTGGTACATGATCAAGGAGCCATGATTGGTATACGTTATTTTAACTTGGACACTTCTGCTACTACATTAATCTAAATGAAACGCCATTGAGTAAATAGAAAATGTTTTGTTCTCGTAGATGACATTGACACCCATATCGAGAGTTCTTTAGCAGCAACAGTTCAAGCAAAAAGTCAACTTGTTAAGGCTGCCAAAACACAGAAGTCAAATTCATCTTTGGTAAGCTTTTAGTTGCACAACCAATCATTTTTTCATATGTATGATTTTTGCATGGATATTTTTACGATTTTAGCCCACTTTTCAAAGCATACAGCTGATTCAGATCTATTTCAAAACATATTACCAATATAGGTCTGTTTTTACCATGCTAACGTTGATTTAAAAATTTGTATTTGACTTAGCTCTTATACAAGACACCATGCAATTTCAGATTGTGTAAAAAGTTGAATTAGCTCTGATGTAGTAAAATTGCCTATAATACCTGTTATTTTATTTTATTTTTCAAAAATGCTTCATAAAGTTAAGCTCTATTTGTGCAATTAACACCAAAAAGTGTGTTTTCTGTTATAAGTTTTGACGATAGCTCAGATAAAAATAAAATCCATTGTCTACTGATTTTTCTTTTTTCCTCCTGCTTGAAATGGCTGTTATTTGTAGACTTGTTTGCTTTTGGTGATCTTCGGAGTGGTTCTACTCATTGTTATCATAGTACTCGCAGCATAACCTTGGTTGCAAAAACATCTTCTTCCTTCAACCCAAGGCCGTAGTGGAGCTGAAAGAAGTGGGTACCATCTCACTTTATATGGCTATGTCAGTATATAAAAGAGTGTTACATATCTTCTTGTACCTTGTGTTATTAATATTTACTATCATGTTTGTAAATTTCTACTTTTCTTCCTTTGTGTTTTGACTTTCAAGTGCTTGTTGCGTGTTGTGTGGGTTTTCGCAAAGCTTTGAGATGCCAGGGTGCTAAATTTGCTGTTAACTCTGTAATTTGATTGTCGTGGGGGTTTTCATATTATTTGATTTAGCTTATTATTTGATTTTATGATTACCTTTGAATCATGTCTCTTCTTGCTAGTTACATGGGGGTCAGTGCAACCTTTTTTTCATTCATATTATATATACTTCGATCGATGCGTTATTTTTGCAGTCTTTTGTATAATTTTTTCCTTCTAGTATATAGATGTTGGTCACCTTGCGTTTTCTAGTAAAGTTTGTTGTTTGTTTGTTGGATCAATCTAATTGTCCCATTAGTCTTTTAGCTTCCTTGTCAAACGATGTTGCAGTACTTAACATAGTCTAACATATCAACATTGACACGATACCTGTTTTTTTCATACATATACAACATTAGTTATGTGGTTTATATTTCAAAGGTAGAGGCGACTTCTAAATTACCTATCGATAGGACTTTACGACATTGTATGCCATTTCGCACAGGAATATTTTGTTCTATGTAGTCGAGCCGTAGCTTTGCAAACTGCACAAGACAGATAGCTCCAAGGGGTCGAACGCTTGACTATGGTCACTGGAACCAAAGACTTTATGCCCTGCAAATGTCATGTCACATGTCTTGTTACCTGCGTATGAAGGCAGAATGATAATACAAGTACTAATTTACTATACAAAAGAAAACATAAGTTTTACAAATTTTATGCAGTAAACCGAGAACAGTTTTATATGTATCTTTTTAAAAATATATATGCACAAGGAATATGTATCTTTTTAAAAATATATATGCACAAGGATTAAAAAAAATCATATATAATCATTGTGTTTGATATTCCTCACTGGTTAATGTGTGTTTAAGAGTTGTTTACATACCCAACAATTTGACCTCAGTTCATTCATCGCATTTGCAATTGTTGAACAACAGTTTGTAGAGTTGTAGAGTCTTGTTCACCAGAGTTGTTTACAGCACAATTTTGGCACCACGTTCATATTACCTGAATGTTGAGGTAATCTAAGTTTGTCCAAATAGATAGCTGTAAATGACTTTGGAACAATTGTAGTAACTAGTAAGGTATATTTACTCATTCTTGCAAATAATATCATCCAGGGAAGAAAGGAACAGTGATGTCAACATATACCTTAGTTGCTTTGGTGGAGTCAAAGGTGAATGACCCTGCATTGAATTAAACATGTATAACAATTTAGATACGGTAATGATTTATTCAAGCTTAAGTACCTAAGTGGAGACTGTTGATGTGACCACAACTGGAAGAGGGCCTTAAGCATTCCCAAGCATGTCAAGGTTGGAAAAAGACAGACCGACCCCCAACAGAGGATTGGTTGCTCATATTGCGGTTGTCTTGACAATTCGCAAGGTCATCTTGGCAACCTTGGGATTGTCGAGTTAACCGGCTTTTATAAAGTCGGTTAATGTGAGAATTTATTATTCCCACCCCGCGGATTGCAATCGTGTGGTCAAAAACTGCAACTCGCATGATCCACTTTAATCGGCTTTATAAAGACCGGTTAAAACGAAGGTTTTGAGTATGAATGGGTCTTTTTTGTTAGTTGGGGTTGATGAATCAGCTTGGTTTGAGTTGGTGTGTGGAAACCCAACGATTGAGAATGCTCTAACAAAACTGTCGACCACTACCACTGACCGTCTACCAAATCCTTTTTTGCCCCCAAGGAAGCAATGATAGTTTTCCCACTACAAAAATGACAATTTATGATTAGTTGTTTTTTTATTTTACTAAGTAATAATGAATGTTAAAGTGTCAACGCGTAATTGTTTTCACGTGAAGCTCTCTTAAATAACTGGGTTACTTTCTCCTTAGTTATTTGCAACACTTATCCAAGCAATAAAAGAAGGATGAATATATATGTTCTTCAAAGTAGAAATGAACTCCAAAACAATTTTAATTGAGATCACTATAAGTATGGAATTCATTTGAAAATAATTTTGACAACAGAAATGAAATTGATTATAATTAGTTTGATTTTCAAAGTGAACAACATTTACATAATAATTTAGGTCAGAATTTTAAAAGTAGGCAAAATTATAATTTTCATGGATCGGCATCTGACTGCATTAGCAGGCCTCCAGTTCAATCCTGGATGGGCCATATCTTCCCTAATACGGATTAAAACATTACTTCTTTCTTCTCTAAATAATACATTTAACCTACAGTAAATTTAGGCACAAAATTATCTTTACAAAAGGCACCACAAGAAACTAATTCTACTTGAAGCTACCAAATTAGTTTCCATTATTTAACACAATTGGCAGTCATACAAGAAGAAGGTATTAGATTTGGTGATACAATATTTCCATACTAAAGAAGAGTTGGAAGATGTTGATCTCAATGATACAATATTTCAAATTGCAAAAGATTTGGAAGATATTTGAGATAATTACTCAAATATATTGCCTCTTTTATAGTATTAAAGAGAGCAATAAATTACATACATAAGGAAAAGAATTATTTTGGGATATTGAAGTAATCAATTAATTCTCTAATTAGCTGATTAAAGAAGGAATCTTATCAGAAATATGTGAACTGGAGGATACTAAAAAAAATCAAATGGATAAACGTTTTTCATATGAATATGACATTGATTTATAATAATAAATCAATTACTTCAATCTCAAGTAATAATCTCCATATAAAAACAAAGATTAACATGAGTAGAATCATCATCTCAATTTATATTTCTTATTCTTCTTCTTAGCCTCCATTATCAATCTTGTAAAATTCTCTTTTCTTGGAAATAATAAAATCTTTTCTCTTCAAAATGGAAGTACACTATCTCGCGATAATGGAACCCTATAAATTCATGTGTGAACCCGTTATTTACTTTCTTCTATGATTTGATGTTTCATTCTCTTATTTCTATTTGTTTTATCGCACCATAACACAATCTTATTGCTTCGACATTTATTAGGGTTAATCTACAGTCATTTATGTGAAATCTACCCCAACAATCTGGTATCAGAGCATTGAAGATTGTTGTTGTAGCCTAGGGCTAGAACGTGATCGAAAAGATGGTAGGATCTGGAGATGGAATTGAGGTTATACCTACGCAGGAGTATGCACCCTATACTGGGGGTTCATATGCATCATCCGATTCGTAGCTCGCTATAGAGAAGTGGAACAGAGATGATGATTTTGAGAAGTGACAATGGAAGATGAAGGGGGTGTTGAGAAGAAATCATGTTCATCAGCTTGTGTTTGACGTAGAGCCATTGCCAGTGGATATCTGAGAATTGAAAGGAAGAAGATGGAAGAATGAGCCTTTACTATCCTTTAATTGCCCATGGGTGAGAACGTCATCCCATAAATTAGCAGTGAAACTGCAACGATCTGGAATTTCCAACATTTCGTATTTAATTATTTAAATATTGGATTTTATGTTATTAAAATGATTTAATAAGCATTTTAACCCCCTTTTAAATCGTAACTAACGATGGTAAACTTGTTTTGGAAAAATGTTTACAAAAATATATTCTTTGAAAAAATATCGATTGATTGAAAATCATTTTATCGATAAACAACTATTTTCTCAACGAAAGTTGTTCAAACTTTTTATACATGTCTAATTAATCATTAAGGAGATAATTAGCAACTAAAAATATTTTCATGTTTATGGCTAACTAAATAGGAAATGAGCAAATAAAGAAAATAAGCAAAAATAGAAATGTTTAACTCTTAAGTTAATGATCAAATGAAAACATTAACCACTAATTAAACACTTTCTCTTCATACAAGCTTGGAAGGTTCTAGAAGCTTCCTATAGGATAAGAGATATTATGAAACAGATATAAGAGTAATTAGCTATAAAGGAGATATGACATAAAGTAAAAAATGAGCATAAATGAAAACTCCTTAATGCTTAAGCAATTGTGAGGAAGGGGAGGACTTTAAGCAAGGTGAAGGCAAGGAGGAGGATGGTGTTGCAAGGTAGTGACTTGACTTTGGTCCATGGATCTTGGTTGTTTGAGTGGTTAAAGGTGAGTTAACACCTCACTTTCGATGAAGAATATAACATATATATGTTGTATTTGATTGTGTTAAAGTTGTTTAAATTGTTGTTAACTTATTTTGAAAACAATGGTTGTAACTTCTTACTTTAAGTGACATATGTGATCCATGTACATGGACTTGAACAAAATTAGAAGGGACTTGGATGGACTTATATGACATATGACTAGACCTTGAAAAAAGCACATAGGTTATAGATGGACTTTGGTTTAGATCAGACTTAGATTTAGAAGTGCACTTATAGCGGTAGCCGCTATAGAAGCAGTTTGGAATTGCCTTATTTTTGGCAATTGTTGTGGAACTTTGTAGAGAAATCCATAGGAATTTCTCGCAATATTTGCATTCTTATATATGTATGTTTGTTGCTATCAAAAGCTTGAATAGTAAAAAGTTAAGTAACATCTCGAAAATGGCTAAAACATCACTAGTGCGGAACTGCTCCGTTTAACCTTGAGTTTTGAACCTGAATTGTTTCAAAAGGACTTTAAATTCGAGCGATTTGCTTCATTCTTTTTAAAAGTATCGCCTAACTATTTTTAGAGTATTTTACAAGTAGTTTGGGATTTATATAAATTTTTAAGAATTAGTTATGAATTTTGAGGAATTTTAGAATAAAACATGTTCTTTTTTCAAATTTTGTTGATTTTTCAAACTTGTTATTTTCAAGTGATATTTTAAAAGAGAAAGGAGTGTTTTAAAATATATTATAACTATTTTGGAGTATAAATATCTTGAAAAATATCTTATATCTTGGAAATTATCTTATATAAATATCTTGTTTTAGATTATAAAACAAAAGATTTAGAAATGGATTAGTAATTGCTTAATGGATAAATAGATACTTGTTTAATTACTTATTTGAAAAATAATTGATTATGCTTAACACTAATAAGCCGACGAAGTAATCTTATCTATTTGTGAGAGTTAAGATTGATGTTGAGTAGGGACGGAGCAATAGAGCTCTAACCTGTCGGACTTCTCTTTACCGAGGAATATGCAAGTGAAAAATGTCCGAAACATGTTAATCGAGTAGATTCCTTATTGTTTATGGAAATCATTAATATTACACTTAACACTAAAAGCTAACGAAATAGACATATCTATTTCTGAGATTCAAGACTAAAGTGTCAAGGCAAGACTTGGAGCAACCAGTGCCCAAACTTACTTGGTGTAACACCCCTAATTTTAATGACATTATTTAGGAAATTTAATTAGATAAATTAAATAGAATAATATAAATATTAGTGTGGTAAGGGGATTGAGATTTGAAATTTTATTTAGAGGTCGTGCTTAAATAAACATAAAGAATGAGTTTATGGAAATGGTTTATTAGATAATTAATAAGAGAATAAAACATGGGCATTGCAGGTAATAGCCGCACCCATAATCCCATTATCCTTAAAATATCATTTCCTTTTTCTTTGCACGTTCATTTTTTCTTCAAAAATCAAAAACGGAAATCAAAGAAGAGCAAGCCGGCCATAACATAGGGAAAGAAAAGGGAAAAAAAATCAATTAAAGCTAGGCAATTAAACAAGGGTAATTATTCAAAGATCAAATCTCAAGTTCCTTATCCTAATCAAGGTGAATAATAATCTAAACCATCTCTATTTTTGGTTTTATAGATCATTTGATTTCAGGTTTAAGTTTAAATCCACTACGATGATTTTTGATGATGATAGCTTGGATTTGATGATATGCTATATTCAAACAAGTTTGTTTGATAAATGTTTTATTTGATTTTAAGGATAAAATTGTTTATATTGGGTTTCAAGTGCCATAGATATTTAATATGTTATGTGAAATATTATTTTGGAGATGGATTAAATTTTTCATAATTATCCAAGCTATGGATAATTTATTATGAATTTTCAAAGGAGAATATGAAGAATTGGGTGTAGAAATTAATTTCGGTAATTATATAAAGGAATTTGGGTCCAAAATTTATATATGTTAGATAATATAATAAAAGTGAATTTCTATTAAATCTGGGGATTTTTCCTAAGAAATTTACAATGGAAATTAAATTAATTTAGTTGGAGGACTCATATGTTTTAATTGTTTTGATTAAGGGAAGGGCTTCTTTGCTAATTGTTAATTAAATCTGTAATAAATTCGACAGTATTTTAGGAAAAGTTTTTTAAATTTTATGGCAACCAATTAAAGTTTTAATAGGCAAGTTAGTTGAAAAGCATTTACCTAAAAAGGCAATAATACAGTTTTTATTCAGAAGCATGGTTTCGCCACTTCTAGTAGTGGCCTTGCGACCACGTACCTTCTCCCCCATCTAAGTCGAAACCAATACACATGGTATCAATGCTTTGATATGTAGTGGATTGGAGAAATTTGGAAGGTATGGAGTCGAAACCAAGCTTTCGAAGGGGTCGAGACCAATTTTAATAGCTTTCGAAGGTATTTTGTTTTACTATCCAAAGAAATGCTACTTGCCTTATTTTCAAAAGAATGATTTTGAAAGGGTTTAATATAGCTTTCGAAGAAGTTGCCGCCCTTTTGTTTCGAAATGGTAGCTTTCGAATGAGTTGCCTTGTTTTTAAATCAATGCTTTCGAAAGGGTAGTTTGAACCCAGTCGAAACCCTGCTGCCGTCTTTATGCCTTTCGAAGGGATTGAAGTCATCAACGAGTTCGAAAGGTAGCTTTTGTTTTATAAATATAATAAGCCACTTTCCAAAGCTTTCGAAAGGGGTTCAATAGTCACATAAAGGTTTCATAGGCAATGGCTTCGAAAGGGGTTTCAAAGCCATCCATTCAAATGTTTTACTTAAATGATTCAAGCTTTCGAAAGGATGCCTAAGCCATCAATTTTCACCGAACTCTTTTATATGAAGGTTAATGGTTTCGAAAAGGGTACTTTCATTTATATTCACTTTGACCCAAAAGATATTTTAAAGATAAATCCAATTGTTTCGAAAGGGGTACTCTCAATTAGTTTGAAGCTATGCTTTTAAAAGAAAGCAAGTGATGCTTTAATACTTTCGAAAGGTATGTTTTGATAGTTTTGAACAACATAAAGTGTTTCGAAAGGCATATGCTTAGTGTTTTGAAAAGAAGATTTAAATGCTTTCGAAAGAGGTTTTTCAATGGTTTCAAAAGTAAAGGTCAGTGGTTTCGAAAGCCTTAGTTTTCAATACAAAGAACTCAATCTCATATTTAAAGGAAAACTCATGGCAAAATAAATGAGTTTTGAAATGGCTTTTAAGTATGGAGTTTTTGAAGAAGTTTTCCTTGATAAATTAATAGGTTAAAGGGGTTAACCATGTTTCATATGAAAATGATTTCAAGGATATTATACCATAAATGTTGGTGTTATTATGTTTGCTTCTTCCAATATACATATTCGCTGTAAAATGGACCCATAATTGTGTTTTGGGAAGTAAGGGAAGGATAACCAGGTAGGTTGACACAGCAGTGAATATAAATTAATTTACTCTGAATGAATAGAGTTACATCCAAGAGGTTAGATAGACCAGAATAAAGGATGCCTAAAGACTAATTAAGCTGTCAGTTTAGACAGGTTTATAATAATCCCATGAAAGCTATGATTAAAGAGAGTTATTGGCAGTGGCCAACAAGTTTATAGTGAACCCATGAAAACTATATCTGAATTAAGTTATTGACAGAAGTCAATAGGTTCATAGTCAACCATGAAAACTATGACATGAGGAAACTTATTGGAGATACCAATAGGTTCAGGGAGAACCCATGAAATAAATGTATGAAGTTATTGGCAGGGGCTAATAGGTTGAAAACTATGAAACCAGACAGATAGTCCATAAGCTTTAAACAGGTTATTGGTCAGCCCATGAAAACTAATATGTTAATAGTAACCCTACAAACTATAACTATGACAGATAGTCAAATGAATAGGAAGGGGAAATCCAAAATGATTTACTTGTTTGCATATCATCAAATATTTTAAATTGTCATGCTTTTAACCATTGTGGATGCAGGGGCACAGTATATGGTTCTTATTATAAGTTTTTGATAAGATACTAGTGAGGGGAAAACCCGTTCCGCTAAGCGGCGTGGTCTCACTAGATATTTAAATGGTTCGAAATGGTAGGTTATTATTCATACCAGGCTTTATGTATGACTTAAAGTTTATCTTTTCCCCTTAAACTCTCGCGTGCTCAATTAACTTTTAGTAGTTTGAGAGTTGAGGTTTTCAACTACCTCTTTAGATGAATTAGCTTCCGGAGACATGCAGGAGGCAAGCTAGCTAGCAGGAGATCTTTTCTATTTTGATT
The DNA here is from genome assembly GCA_030765085.1 of Allium cepa. Classification (NCBI taxonomy): domain Eukaryota; kingdom Viridiplantae; phylum Streptophyta; class Magnoliopsida; order Asparagales; family Amaryllidaceae; genus Allium; species Allium cepa. The sequence goes on along the minus strand of CM060941.1, from coordinate 581,597,483 downwards.
CCGCTATGTTTTAATGTAAAGGCAAAGTTGTTTAATTGCTTGCACACACACACTCTGATCATCCAAGGGGGCATCTTCATATGTCGCTCTTGGCGTATGTTGTAATAATTATATTTTCTCTGAATGTGGTTCTCAAATCTAGGATTATGTAATAAATTTAAAATGTCTGAAATGGAATGTGAAAGTTGTTTAATGATTTTAAATTTTTTCCATATCCATGTGTTTCAATTATACCAATGTATCTAACATTATCATATTTGGTCGCTGAGGATTAATAGCCAGGTATGACTACAACATCCGTAGCCTTTAGTCTTGGGCATCCAAGTAGGGGACGTTACAAGTTGGTATCAGAGCATAGGTTTATGAAAACTTAAAAGAAATTTAAGCCTAAAAGATTTTTCAAAACATAATCCAATGAATCAGAAAATAAGATCGAGGTTTGGGTTAACGCTATAGTAATGTACTTGCATTTGATACACACACACACACACACACACACATATATAAGTATATATATTCCCTTCTCTCTTAGACCGTTCTTCTGTATCTTACTAAGGCTCGTACGTATATTTATGAGAAAGAAGATATGGATGTAGGAAACGGAAGAGAAAATCTTAGTGGAGGAAGCACCACAACAAATGGAAACGTTCGACCCACTAGGAGGAACCCAGGTCGCAGGAAAATGCCAATCAAAATGTAGATGCCAATATAGGTGGTGGAAATCTGCCAGCAGAGATGGGGATGATATATCATTTCTTCGTCAATCTGATGCAAGAAGGAGCAGCTGTTGGAGTAGCTGGGAATGTTGGAGGAGTTAATTCTATGGCTCCAATTGGAAATAACCATGCTAAGTTGAGCAAAGATTTCACCAGTCTTGGTGGGAAGCCGTTTGTGGGAACGGAGGATGCCATAGAAGTCAAGAATTGGCTATTGTATTGTGAGAGAATCTTTACTGGTTTGGGACTGAATGATGAGCAAAAGAAGAGACTAGCCTCTAGGTGGTTGTAGGAAGCAGCGCTTCATTGGTGGAATAGTGTTACTGCCGGAGTTCCTGAGAAAGAGTTGACTTAGGAAGAATTTTGAAGGAGATTCGAGCAGAAATTTTTGTCTAAAGTGGCTAAGTCGGCATCGTGGAGGAAGTTCATGGATTTGGTGTAGGGAGAGATGTCAGTAATTGAGTATGCTACTAAGTTTGACGAGCTGTCCAGATATGGGTATGCTACTATTGACACCGTCATCAAGAGGAATGAGAAGTTTATTCGAGGATTGAGGCCCAAGATTGCTAGGGAAACACTGCCACATCTCCGTGATCCTTGTAATTTTTGTGTGGATATGGCAATCGACATAACGAAATGATTGCTATTTGCTGGGAGGACAAGCCAGTTGAGACCCAAGGTTCTCAGGGAAAGAAGGAGAAGTTCTTTAAGAAAAAGGAAACCTAGAAGGGAGAGGCTGCCAAGAAAGAAAAGGCTGATTTAGTTTATTTCAAGTGTGATAAGAAGGGTCATTATGCACATGAATGCTAGACAGGCAAGGGAAAAACGACTGCAGAAAAGAAGAGTGTGAAGTGCTTTAACTACAACCAAGTTGGGTATTATAAGAATCAGTGTCTAGAACCAGTCAGGGTGGACAAGGGAAAAGTTTTTGCTGTTAGACCATCATTTGCTATGCCAACTACTGTTGAGAAGGGAAACGCTTTGACGGAAGGTACGCTTTTGATTTAGAGTATACCGGTAAGGTACTATTTAATACTGGTACATTACATTCATTTATATCTCAGTGTTTGGTTGATAGGTTATGTTTAGAACCTACATGCCTTGTTACTTCCTTAAGGGTTGCGAATCCGATAGGAGGGTTTGCAACTCTAGGGATGAGATGTGACCAATTAAAACTTGATTTATTAGTTCATAAGTTTGCATGTAGTCTATATGTTTTTGATTTCGTAAATTCGGAATCATTTTGGGTATGGATTGGTTGGGTAAATATAAGGCTATGATATTTTACCAGGATAGGGAAATATCAATAAGAACCCTGATAGTCATAACCGAATCATATTCTTAGTGGAGAATTCTGATCGAAGTGCTTGTGCTTTGTTGAGTGCTATGGAAGCAGAAGAAGTGTCGAGTCAAGTTTGGATAGTAAGAGAATTTGCAGACGTTTTAAAGGCTGTTACAGGACTACCACCGAAACGAGCTATTTAGTTTTGGATAGATCTTGTGCCAGGAACTGAACCTTTTAGTAGACCACCTAGCAAGATGGTACCGACCGAGATGAAAGAATTGAAGGTGCAGCTAGTGGATCTAGAGGGGAGGAATTTTATTAGATCAGGAAATTCGCCTTGGGGAGCGGTCGCGGTATTCGTGAAGAAATTGTATGGGTTGTTAAAGATGTGTATCGACTATCGTAAGTTGAATGAAAAGATGATTAAGAATAAATATCCTTTGTTGAGAATAGATGATCTATTTGATCGGTTGTGTGGAGCCAGAATATTTTCCTAATTGGATTTGGAGACAGGTTTTCATTAGTTAAGAGTGGCAGATGACAGTATTCCGTTAACAACATTTCAGACTAGGTATGGTTCGTATGAGAGGTTAGTAATGCTACTCGAGTTAACGAACGCACCGGCTTTCTTCGTGGATTTAATGAACCAAGTTTTCCAAGAGTACTTAGATAGGTTCATGTTTATATATATAGATGACATTTTAGTATACTCTAAGGATGAAAGAGAGCATGAAAATCATCTTAGATTAGTGCTTGATACGCTGAGGCAACATCAGTTGAAAGTGAAGTTTTCCAAGTGTCATTTTTGGAAGAAAGATGTTAAGTTCCTTGGTCACATGATTTCAGAGAAAGGGCTGTCAGTTGATCCAAATAAGATTGAAGCTGTTAATATCTGGAAGAGACTAGAGACGGTGACTGAGATTAGAAGTTTTCTTGAACTTGCTGGCTATTACTGGAGATTCATTAAGAATTTCTCACAGATAGCAGCGACATTGACTAAGTTAACCAAGAAGGACATGAAGTTTGTTTGGTCTGACAAATATGAGGAAACATTCCTTAAGTTAAATAATTTGTTTACCAACGCACTTGTGTTAGTAGTTTCAGACGGAAACCAATGGTTGGTGGTGTATACCGATGCATGTGGAACTGGATTAGGAGTTGTATTGATGTAGAAGGTTAAAGTTATTGCCTATGCTTCACGACAGCTTAGATCGCATGAAGTAAGATATCGTACTCATGATTTGGGGTTGGCAGTGGTGATCTTCGCATTGAAGATTTGGGGACATTATCTCTTAGGGGAGAGATTTGAGCTATACACAGATCATAAGTCCTTAAGATATTTATTCTCTCAGAAGGAGTTGAATATGAGACAACAGAGATGGCTGGAATTTTTAGTAGCTTATGATTTTGGTATAGAGTATGCACCTAGGAAAGGAAATGAAGTAGCAGATGCTCTTAGCAAAATACATCAGAACGTGGTGTTAGCTATGTTGGTAGAATGGAGAGATTTAGAAGCCTTAACTATTTGTAGTATGCAGTTAAGATCGACTGCTAGTTTTAAGCAGTGCACCACCATGTTGTCCTGCTTGGAAGTTCGACCAGTGCTGATCAAAAGAATTGCTTCTAAGCAGAAAAGACGATCCGTTATTAGCTGAGAATATTAGAAGGCTTGAGATTGGATCGAAGATCGATGATCTAAAGGATTTTGGTCTTGACCAAAGTGGATGGTTGAGAAGGAATGGACGGTTATATGTTCCGAATGTTGAGGACTTAAGGAAAGTGGTTCTTAAGGAATGTCATCGATCCAAATTTATGATTCATCCTGGAGGAACCAAGATGTATCAAGATACGAAGAGAAGCTTTTACTGGGAAGGTATGAAGAAGGATGTTGGCTTGTGGGTTAGGCAGTGTGCGAACTGTTAACAAGTGAACGTCGAACATCAGAAGCCCAGTGGATTGCTTCAACCTTTAGAGAATCCAGTTTGGAAATGGGATTTGATATCCATAGATTTTGAGAAGGGTTGCCAAGGTCAAATAGAGGAAATGAAAGTATATGGGTCATAGTGGACAGATTGATCAAGAGTAACGCTGTAAAAATCTGGGCAAAAACATGCTCCGAACCAAAGTTCGGCAGTATATTTCTATATGCTATATCGGTCAATATGACCTGAACTTTGGTATGATTCTTTTTTTGTTTAAAAGATGAAGTTCTACTTTATGCATGCTAATTTCCAAATGAATCAAAGATCATTCGGCCACCTGTTTTATGTCCGAAAGTTGAACCCAGAGAAGATTTCAGACCTGGGTATTGTTTTGGCTAAGTGTTTTTATATCATTTTTCCATCCGATTTTTGGCATTTACTTCTATTTTTATGATATTTCTGAAGTATTTTGAGGGTTATGATGCCTTTCAATAGGTTAGCCCAGTTTTGATGAATTTTGAATTCAAATTTTGAATTCAAATTTTGAATTTAATTTGAATTTCGGGTTGAGTGGAATTTTGCTTGTTTTTGGTCGTTTTCGAGCACGGTTTTCTCCAATTATTTTTGAAATGATTTTTAAAATTTAGGGAGGCCTTGGGGCTCCCACATATTTGCTTTATTGCGAGGAGAGAAATCATGCAACACCACCCATTTCATTCCAGTTAAGTCAAGCAGGACGACACCTGTTTTAGCTAGGTTGTTCATGAAGAACATAATTAGACTACATGGAATTCCTTATAGTATAGTCAGTGACCGATATGCTTTGTTTACTAGTGAACTATGGAAGAGTCCATAGGATGTATCAGGTACCAAGCTTAAGATGAGTACTGTATATTACCCTCAGACGGATGGGCAGACAGAGAGAGTCAATAACATACTCGAAGATTTATTGAGAGCTTGTGTGCTAGATTTTGGTAGATCTTAGGAAGATCACCTACACTTAGTGGAGTTTTTCTATAATAACAGTTATCAGACTAGTATAGGAATGGCGCCTTTTGAAGCTTTATATGGAAGGCCATGCAAATCACCAACATGTTGGTTGGAGAGATTAGTCTTTGGTCCAGTTCTGGTTAGAGAGGCAACGGAGAAGATTGAGTTGATCCGAGAAAAGATGAAGGAAGCTCAGTCCAGATAGAAGAGTTAAGCAGATAAGAGGTGCAAAGACCTAGAATTCTCAGTTGGATATAGGGTTTTCATCAAAGTATCACCGATGAAGGGTGTGGTACGATTTAGAAAGTCAGGGAAACTGGCAGCGAGATATGTTGGACGTTCCCAGTTATAGAGAGGATCAGGAAGCTTGCATATAGAGTAGAGTTGCCGAGCAGTATGGCAGGTGTCCATAATGTGTTCCATATGTCTCATCTTCGCAGGCATGTGCATGATCTAGAGACTACTATTCCTCCGACAGAGTTGGAAGAGTTATAGTAGAACCCAATTTGACTTTTATTAAACAACCGGTTCGGATTGTGGCGAGAGATGAGAAATGGTTAAGGAATAAGACAGTCAAGTTGGTGAACGTTTAATGGAGCGACAACGAGAAGGACTGTCCTTGAGTGAAAGATGACGGGATTAGAGATACTTATCCTAATCTTCTATGAGGGTATGTTCTATATTTTCTTTATATAGGCTGTTGCTAGTCAGGTAGGCTATAGATGATTGTTATGTTTAGTATTTAGTCCATACTGAATTTCAAGGACGAAATTCTCTAGGGGAAGCCTGTAACACTCCTAATTTAGTGACTTAATTCAGGAGATCTAATTAGATAAACTAAATAGAATAATATAAATTTTAGTGTGATAAGGGGATTGAGATTTGAAAATTTATTTAGAGGTCGTGCTTAAATAAACATAAAGAATGAATTTATGGAAATGGTTTATTAGATAATTAATAAGAGAATAAAACAAGAGGATTACGAGTAATAGCCGTACCCATAATCCCATTACCCTTAAAATCTCGTTTCCTTTTTCTTTGCACTTTCATTTTTTTCAAAAATCTAAAACATAAATCAAAGAAGAGCAAGCTGGTCATAACCTAGGGAAAGAAAAGGGGAAAAATCAATTAAATCTAAACAATCAAGTAAGGGGAATTATTCAAAGATCAATCTTAAGTTCCTTATCCTAATCAAGGTGAATAATAATCTAAACTATCTCTATTTTTGGCTTTGTAGATCATTTGATTTCGGGTTTAAGTTAAATCCACTATGATGATTTTTGATGATGATATACTTGAATTTCTTGATATGTTATATTCAAACAAGTTTGTTTGATAAATGTTTTATTTGATTTAAAGATAAAATCATTTATATTGGGTTTCAAATGCCATAAGTATTTTATATGTTATGTAAAATATTATTTTTGAGATGGGTTAAATTTTTCGTAATTATCTAAGCTATGGATAATTTATTATGAATTTTCAAAGAAGAATATGAAAAATTGGGTTTAGAATTAATTTCGGTACTTATATAAAGGAATTTGGGTCCGAAATTTATATATGTTAGATAATATATTAAAATTTAATTTCTATGATTTTTGGGGATTTATCCTCAGAAATTTACTATGAAATCAAATTAATTTAGTTGGAGGACTTATATGTTTTAATTGTTTTTATTAAGGGAAGGGCTTCTTTGCTAATTGTTTTAATTAAATCTGAAAAAAATTCGATAGTATTTTAGGAAAAGATTTTTTAAAGTTTATGATAACCAATTAAAGTTTTACAAATAGGCAAGTTATTTGAAAAACATTTACCTAAAAGGCAATAATACAGTTTTTTTAGAACCATGCTTTCGTCGCTTCCAGTAGTGACCTTTCGACCACGTACCTTCGCCTACATCAAAGTCGAAACCAATACACATAGTATCAATGCTTTGATACGTAGTGGATTTAAGAAAGGCAGAAGGTATGGAGTCAAAACTAAGCTTTTAAAGGGGTCGAGACCAATTTTAATAGCTTTCAAAGGTCTTTTGTTTTACTATCCAAAGAAATGCCACTTGCCTTATTTTGAAAATAATGCTTTTGAAAGGGTTTATAATAGCTTTTGAAAAAGTTTCCGCCTTTTTGTTTAGAAAGGGTAGCTTTCGAACGAGTTGCCTTGTTTTTAAATCAATGCTTTCGAAAGGGTAGTTTGAACCCAGTCGAAACCCTATTGCCATCTCTATGCCCTTCGAAGGGAATGAAGTCATCAACGAGTTTGAAAGTTAGATTTTGTTTTATAAATATAATAAGCCACTTCCCAAAGCTTTCAAAAGAGATCCAGTAGTCACATTAAGGTTTCAAAGACAATGGCTTCGAACCAAATGTTTTACTTAAATTATTCAAGCTTTCGAAGGGATAGTTCCGAAGCCATCAGTTTTCCCCAAACTCTTTTATATGAAGATTAATGGTATTGAAAGGGGTACTTTCGTTTATGTTCACTTTGACCCAAAAGATATTTTAAAGATATACCCAATGGTTTCGAAAGGTGTACTTTCAATTGGTTTCGAAGCTATGCTTTTAAAAGAAAGCAAGTGATGCTTTAATACTTTCAAAAGGTATGTTTTAATGGTTTCGAAGGATATGATTTAAAGTGTTTCGAAAGGCGTATGTTTAGTTTGAAAAGAAGATTTAAATGCTTTCGAAAGAGATTTTCAAATGGTTTCAAAATAAAGGTCTAAGGTTTCGAAAGGCTTAGTTTTCAAAACAAAAGGAAAACCCATGGAAAAATAAATGAATTTTGAAATGGCTTTTAAGTATGGAGTTTTTGAAGAAGCTTTCCTTGATAAAGTAATAGGTTAACGGGATGAACTATGTTTCATATGAAAATGATTTCAAGGATATTATACCGTAGATGTTGGTGTTATTATGTTTGCTTCTTCTAATATACATATTCATTGTAAAATGGACCCATAACTATATTTTGGGGAGTAAGGGAAGGATAACCAGGTAGGTTGACCCAATAGTCAATATAAATTAAGTAACTCCTGAATGAATAGAGTTGCATCCAGGAGGTCAGGTAGACCAGAATATAGGATGTCCAAAGATTAACTAAGAAGTTGTCAGTTTAGGCAGGTTCATAGTGATCCCATGATAATTATAGTTAAAGAGAATTATTAGCAGGTGTTAAACCGACTAATTTCCTATCAAATTAGACAATAGCCGATCTAATTTAAATTAAACGCAAGCGCACGGTGTACAATGATAGTACGTGGCGATTACGGATCGATCCGTAGAGAATTGTTTAGATTTTAAAATTTCTATTCAATCAAATTAAACATAGATTTGAAAATTGTGTTAAGCTAAAAAAATTATAAAAACTAATAAAAGCTAGAATAGATAAAATATGATAGTAGAAGACAATTTAGAGATAAATCCACTCTCTTGATCACATAAATCAACGCAAAATGAAATTATGATCTCTTTTTTTTTGGTCATTAGTGAATTTAATTGATGTGTTTATCATAAGTATGGTCTGTTTGTGCTATTAATTAGCTCAACATAAGATATTAAACTATAACACACTCACTAAATCACTTTTTAACTCTCATGAAAATGACGATGAAAATAAAATCTATTCTAAGCATGGCCTATTAACTATTGATTAGAAATATAAACCATCAAATTTTTATTTTAACATTCACTTCATTACCATAATTATATGTAGATGAAGAGGTAATTTGTATTTTTGTTTATTGAAGCATAGCCTATTTGGTGTCAACAACATAAGTTATCAAATTCAAAGCTAAAACAACAAAGTTAAACCACATCAAATATTGCCATTAAGCACAAAAAGAGATCATAAATTATTAAAATATTGAATCTACATGATTAAGAGAGCTTCATTACCCCTAAATTGAAGGGGTTTTTAGCCTATCATATTCGTTATCACTTCAACAAATGTAGATTGCAACATGAAAAAAAAACAAGAGGAAAAATGCAAGCTAATTAAACAGAAAGCTAATTAAAATAAAATAAAAGCTATTCTACTTGCATAAATAAATAAATCTAAGCTACTAACATGGAAGAAAAGAGTGCATGTAAATAGAAAAGAGCATGAATTAACATTGCATAAATGAAAATTACATGAAAGAAAATGACTAAGTAGCCATGAAAAAGAAAAGAGAATTTCTTTTGTTTATTTTTGAGCCTAAAACTAAACTAACTAAAGAGAAGGCTCAAAAGCTAAGAGGAAGCTTTGGATGTGTGATAGGAGTTGCCTTATGTGGATGGATTGTGATAGTAATAAGTTTAGTATTTATGTTTGTAGAGAAGTTTTGTGAATGTGGTTGCAGTGAAGTTGGGTTGTCGCAGAGGGGATTATGGTGATACGGTGGGATTGTGAAGATGGTGTCAATGCTTGTTGTGTATAGGTTAGAGGTAAGAGATGTATGCGTGTTGGAGATTAAGATGTGATGTCTGTTGTTTGTAAAAGATGGCAAGTTGAGCAGTGGCTATTGTTGACAGTGGATTGAGTGATTGAATTGTTTGTGGTGAATGTGCATAGGCTAGTTGCATAGTGCAGAGGAATGAATGTTTGTGATTGATGGTGGTGATAAGGGAAGTGAAACTAGTCGTGGTTGTGAATGGTCGGTGGTGTGTTGTAACGACCCGTAGATTTTTAATAATTAAAATTGTAATTTAATAAGATTTTTGTAAATTAAATCTAGTAAGAAGTAAAAACTCTATAATTTAATATTGAAATGAACGCTGAAATGAAATATAGCAATGTTAATTAAAGCTGATTATTAGTAATTTGAATAAAATTCTAATAAATGAAGTAGTGAAAGTGTTATACTTGGATATAAATTAAATATGAGAAAATAAAAGTAAGTATTGAAATAATTTATGAAATAACACATTGTTAACAGTAATTGAATGTAAATTAAGGAAATATGTTAATGCAAGTTAATAATTAATGAACGTGAACGAACATTCCAATTTAATAAAATAGTTTAAATGTTATGACCTAGTTATAAATGGAATATAATAAAAACAAATGCAGTTATTGTATGAATGTGTGAAATAATATGATAGATGGAAATTATTTGCGGAGAATAACCATATAAGTATTATAAGGAGTATATTGGTGACAAATGGTTATTGTCAGGGATGTTATGGTAATGGTTACCGTTACCATTTTGTAAATACCATTACCGTACCGTTTTACTGGTAAAGTAAAATTGTTTACCGTTACCGGTTGACTAGTATACCGATGACTGGTATACCGATAAACTGGTAACCGTTACACTGGTAATGGTAAATTACCGTTTGTCTAGAAAAATAATGAATTGATATATTTTTACACTGAATGATGATTCATTATATATCTCATTGGATCACTTAATAAAAGACATAGAAAAGAAGTATATTTATCATCATTTGAGTTGATTTACTGAAATAAATTAAACTATTTTCTTACTTCTAAATGCCCATAGTACAACATCTTACATGAATATTAATGTATTATGAATGGACTGGTAAATTTACCATTACCATAACAGCCCTAGTTGTTGTTACCAGTTAATTTACCAATTACAAATAAAGGTAATTAAATATTACTTTAATGATAATTAATATAATAACGGAAAGTGAATGTAAATTAAAATAGAAACGTAAATTTATTTATAAGGTAGTAATTGGTGTAATAGAAAGCATAAGACCAAGTAAATAAATTTATTGAGAATATAAATTGTAATTAATGTATATATTTGGCAAAATTATAATAATTGGAAATAGGGTAGTCAATACAAAGGAGTTAGGGATTTGAATATATTAAGGTAATATTTATGCAAATGTAAGATGTAAATAGGTGTATATTAGTGTAATTAGGTAAATTAAGTAATAATGGACCTAGTAAAGATGGAAATTAAATCAAATCAATTTTTGGAATCAATTTTTACTTAATTGGAAGGTAATCAATAATTGATGAATTTAATGGTAAGTAACTGGAATTAAATTCTATATTAATTGAAACTAGGAGGAATAGGAATTATTAATGTAATAAAAGCAAACCAATAATAATTCTTCCCAGAAAATTATAATTGATTCAATAAAAAAATCTATAATTCAAATAAATAGATTTATTGGAATTTCAATCAATGATTTATGAATATATTGGAATTGAAATTTAATACTATAATTGATAAATGGATTAACTTTAAATTGATATGGGAATTTGTTATAAAGGATCTTAAACTTCTAAAGTAATATAAGATGATAAAATATATGAATTGTAGAATTTAAATTGGAAGGGGATTTAATTTATCAATTATCAATTTAATTAATTAATGTAAAAATAGCCATTTTGGCCACTGACTAGGATTTCGACGAAACCATTTTCATCGGATCCATAATGGTGAATTATTATAGGATTTCAAGTTTCGTAGTGATCGGACTTGTCGTTTGATCGTAGAGACTCGAAACGCCTTGAAATCAATGAAACTGAAATCAATTGAAATCAATTTGAAATAACTTGATTTGAGCATAACTTCTTCATACGATGGAATTTGGACTTGAAACCTGTTCCATTGCGTTTAAAATATTTTAAAACATCTGTTTCAATATATGGGTTGACCCAATTTTGTTTCGCAGTCAGAACGGGCTTTTCGGGCCATTTTATCATTCAACGCGTATATCCAATCGATCCGGTCCATTCTAATTTCAGCTTGCCTATATATACCTTGTTATAAACCCTAGCCTACTTCTATTTATCATTATTTTATACGTACAATTCCAATTCAGCTGCCTCTTCTCCCCAATGGCAGACAATCAAATTCTAGATCCAATTGCAATTCAAAACCAAATCAAATTTTCAAACCCACCAAACATTATCAAATTTTATATGGATTCGAAGCTCTCGACGAGCGCATCTCAATTCTGTGATTCTTTTTTGGTTTTGAATCATCGTTTGTCCAGAATTCGAGATTTAACTGCAGCCGTTCATATTGGATTTGTGACGATCCAACGGTGGATTGTCGACCGTTTGTCGATCAGATGGTGCCGTTGTGAAGCTAATGACGAGCAGCCCACGGATCTTGCATTTGTTTGTCGTTAAGTCGATCGAGTTTGCCGGAATTTGGTGTTATTCGTCACAAAAGAAGGGCGGTGGCCAGGCCATGTGGCGCAACCGGAGGAAGCCGCGACTTCAAGGTGAGGTCGGCACGAGGTGGCGCGAGCAGGGGTGGTGTTGGATCGTGATGCAAGGCGGCGTGGTGGTCAGTTATTTACGAAACATGGTGGCAGCTGGTTGCTTCGTTCATGCTAGGGTTCGTTTGAAACCTGGAGAACACATATGCACGATAGTAGAAGGGTGACGTGGCGAATGTTGGGAGGTAATCGTTTCTTGTTTTTTTATTTGTTTAAAATTGAATTTCAAACTCTCTAATCGGCATAACTTTCACATACGAGGTCCGTTTCACGCGTGGTTTTCTCCACTAGATTCGTATTGGAATTCCGGACATTTTGGCCTTGGTTTGGATGGATTCTGAGACTGTTCAAATTTTGGGTTTAAATTGGATTTAAATTCAATTTAAATTCAAAAGGTGAGTGTTTTAACCCACTCACAACTTCTAAAATTTCTTATGCATGTTAAATTAATTTCTGATGTGATTAGAAATTTATTTGTTGCTGTTTGGTATATTTTTATCATCATTCCAGTTAAATTGAATTTATTGAATTAAATTGTTATTCAATTTATTTTTGCATATAAACCGCCAGTTAAATTAATTTATTATTGAATATAATCTGCCAGTAATTACTTGATATTTATAATCTGTTTATATTGATGTATTGTTTGAATTGGATGATGATTGTGATAAATGGTTGATGGTTGATATTGGATGAATGAATGTTGTATTTATATTGTATAAACTGCAAGTTGTTATGCATTTTCATTTAATTTGGGATTGCGGTTTGAAATAATATATAACCGTATTTTTATTTTTTTAAATTAAGGATTGAAATGATAAATATCTGTATCACTTGACCATAGGTTAGAAAATTTTATACAGACACCGTCGGTCTATATATACAAATAATTTGGAAATGATTTCTATGGTTTTGAATAGAATTGTACGGTTTAATAAATATTGATTCTTTTTGATATTATATAAAAATATTTTATATATAGTTAAATTCATGTATTTAAGCTATGTATAATTTTTTTTAATTACAATAAGTTTAATAATGGAATTTGATTTTATTAAAATAAAATATGGTTAAGTATTTAAATCATACTTTAATATAGAGGTTATAACGATTTAAATAAATTAAGAATGGAAGGTAATTGGAAATTTATTTGAAATTGAGCTTATTTAAGAATTAAACTTCATAAGTTGATGTAAAATTTATAAAACTTGAAATTTTAAAAGGTATGAAATTTATAATTGGATTTTTATATGAGATGAATTAAATGAATATTTCTAGTATAAATAAATTGAAGGGAATATTTAGTTACTGACAATTTGAGTTTTATTTAAATGATAATGGATTTATTATGCAAATATTTCAAAACTATATAATAGAACATTGAATTGTTGAATCGAAATTTTCAACCTTAGTTTTGAAATTGTTTAATACTCAAAAGTTTGAAATATATTGAAATTGAAGTGGTTTATTTAAAACTGAAAGTGAGTTGAAAATTTATGAATTAAGATTTAATTTAAAGTGAATAAAATTGTAAAGTCGAGGAAATTATTTTACTTTATAAAGTAATTTTAAATTCAAACTATTGTATTTTATATACTGTTTGAATATCCAAACTATGTAAGCTTTGGAAGTTATGGTTTTGAAGCTATAAAATTCTAAGTATTATGTTTTGAAAGGTTATATTCCAAACGTTTGGTTTTAAAATATTATAATTTTGAAAGTGTTATGATTTTGGAAAGGATATATTTGAAATAAAAATGATATTATATTGATTTGGATTTTATAAAAATGATATCATATTTATTTGGGTTTTGAAAGGGAAAGGATATTGTATTTATATGGTTTTGAAATGAATAGTATATTTGGTTTTGAAGTATAATTGTTTTGAAATGACCGCGGTGTTATAATAACGTTGGGTTGTTGAAGAGACCGGGATCGGAAGTTGTCACACTCTTTACCGACTCCGAAACCACTTTAACAACCGTGTACGCGGTGGAGATTCCAGAATGAAGTACGATGGTGGCGGCGTTTCCTTTGAGGTAAATACGTGGACCTGACTCCCGTGAGTTGGCATAAGGTGGCTAAAGCATGAGCGATTGATGGGCTAATGAGGTAGCACCTTTGATCGGACACATCCCTTCGATATTATACTCTGTCTTTTGGATTGATTCGGTGGCCACTTTTGATTTTTGATTTGGGCGTGTGGCTCGAGGTGGGAGGTAGCTGCGCGCTACGCGTTACCACCGACCTGGAAGCGTAATTGGTATATCTACCCTGGCATTTCCTAGTTGTGCCGTGTCACCTACCCTAGCGCGCCTTGTACGAGTTTGATTTGTGTCGTACCTTTGGAGTATCTTTTCGTAGTCTCTCGATCAGGAGATATGCAGGTACTGTATAGACTATTATCACTATTACATTTTAAGAGCTATATGGGTAATCCCTTAACGCTATTTTAAAGTAAGTTTATTAACGAATCCTTAGGAGATGTGAATCTCGAGCATCTCTTAAGTTACTGCACTCACGTTTGACACTGGATAGGAGATGTCAAATACCGTAAACATCTCTGACGCCGTTCCACTCATATTTTACCGTTGATTTGACTTACATAAGATCTTTTAGTTCTGACTCGAGTGTTTTGTCTTTTCAATTCGCTCGGGTCAGTCCGAGCATTACAGGATTTGAAGACCTTACTTTTGGAGGACGAAGACGAAGATTTTATTACTATTATCTATTATATTTATCCACTACATTCATACTGTTCCGCTGCATTATTTATTGTTCTCTGGTATGTGTAACTCTGATATATATTGTATAAGTATAATCGAATATTTTGTAAAACAGCTTCATGAACTATATATTTGATTATTATATTTTATCGTTCCACTGCAAGATTCTATTTTGTTTTTTTTCTTCCTCTGATTTTTCTTATTTACCCCATAGCAATTCGCCATTCTGTATAGTTTAAGTCCGACGTGTGTGGTTCACCGTCGATTTAAACCGTACAAAAAGGCGAGACGTTACATCTGGTATCAGAGCTTCGGTTTAGCGATAAACCTTAGCTTTGTAGGGTCTGACTCTTTATTAGTAGGGTAGTAATACCCTATGATGAGTTGCTGAGTGTATATATATGGGAGAGCGTATTTGTTAGTGTTATAAAAATGTTTTGATATTGTGTTAATTTGTTCCATTTTGTATTTATTAATTCTGGTTGGTGCATGGGACGCTATGACATTAATAGGGATTTCTAAACACTTAATAGGACAGACCGACACTATATTTGTTTTTGAATATAGATGAACGAAATAATTTTGCCTATTATATTTTCTATATATAAAATAATTTTTTGTAAAGGTTATATTTGGTTGTAATATATTGGTTGTTAGGCAGTGTAATCTATAAATATTAGTAAAGTAGGATTTGAAAATAAAATAAATGAAATTGGAAATTTAGAACTTAAGTTCCGAGGTTTTGAAAGTTTCTTTTGAATGATTTTGAAATGTAATAACAATATTATTAGAAGTATTTTCTGATATAAATATTTCAATATGATTTGAAAGAATTATTTTTAAAGAAATTTTTGGAAAGAAATAGGTTCTGTACTCCCCTCTCTGTCGCTGAAAAATAATTTCGGTGATGAGTGCACGCATCATCGACATTCATTTTCGAGTTTCGAAGTGGGAAGGCCGCTGTAGTAGTTTTACCGCAGATTCATTTTGATAAACAAATATAAATTTTAAATTGTTTTAAATATAATTGGATATATAAATTGTAAATATATACATTTATCTATTATTTTAAAATGATTTGAAATAAAACCCGGTGTTTAAATTCTTAAGTTTCTGATAATCAATAGTTTCAATTATTGTAGTGAAATGGGATGTAGCTAATTAATAATTGGAACCTCTAATTGAAATAAGAGATTAAATGCTAAGTTATAAATGAAACTATAAGAAAGTTTAAATTGTAATCTATAAAACAAAGGATAGGATTATTGAATAATAATTTAGTTAAAAGAAATGAGAAAAACTTGTATAACTTTCAATTACATTCTTAAAGGCATATATATAACTTACCAACTATAAAAAAAAGTTAAAATGTTAAAAGAAAATGTAATAGGATATTATACAAGTAAAAATTTGAAAAAATGAAAATATTCAATGAAATTCTTTAGTAAATAAGAATTTGATGTTATAGGGGTTATAAACTTAAGTTATAATTGAGATGTTATATAATAAAAAATGGTAGAAAGTAAGTATTATATGTAAGAAATTAGAAACTTAAGTAAATGAATATAAATGCTAAGCCATTGAATGGAACATGAGTCCTATTAATAAATGAAATGAAGTAGTAAGTAATGAAAAAAAAATGAAGATAAGTATTAATTGAATAAAAAGGAAATCAAACAATAAATGCTATGAAATGAAATTAATAAGAATAAACTTAATCTGTTGTTTGAAATCGTTGTTTGTTTGGTTTATGGTTGTTTGGGCAATGATACTTTAAAATTGTTTGGATATGTGAATAATCTATTTAGTTTCATCTAAGACTATTGAGTAAATGGTGCGCTTAATAGTTTATTTTTTTCGTTCTGTACAATTTAAGGTTTTTGAACCCGAACAACTATTTGTTTTGTTTGATATGAATGAATGATTGATTTGTATTGATTCTATGTGATGGTTGTATGCCTTGTTGCAAGTGATTGTTGTTATATTGATTTGTTTGTTTATGGTTGAAACAACTTTAAAAATATTTCATTTTATATAACTGTTAACCTTTTGGATTATATAAGTGAAATACAAGTTATGGAAGCAATTGCTACTGCTTTTGGTTTCATAATTAAGCGTTAATTGCCCGACAAATAGGTACGTTTCAGATTACGGTTTTATAACGTTATTATATTGTTTTCCAGTGTTGGGATATATATTATTTTGGAAAATATATGTGGTATATTGATATATTTAATATTATATTTTCTCCCGAGCCTCTCCGTACAAAGGAGACTCTGTCGAAATTTTTCGTAGATTTTGGACTTAGAATTTTTTTGAAAATGTTTTCCAAACTTTATTAATTTAAGCATAAAAGGATTAATGGTTATAAATTCGTATATTTTATTTAAATTAGTTAATTTTGTAAATTCATTTGTTTATAAAGTTAATATTTTTGAATAAAAATATTGTTACTCAATTCTTTCTTTTCCATTCTTTTCCTTTTCGGGGACGAAAAGTTTTGAGTGGGGGAGAGTGTGACGACCCGTAGATTTTTAATAATTAAAATTAAAATTTAATAAGATTTTTGTAAATTAAATCTAGTAAGAAATAAAAACTCTATAATTTAATATTGAAATGAACGCTAAAATGAAATATAGCAATGTTAATCAAAACTGATTATTAGTAATTTGAATAAAATTCTAATAAATGAAGTAGTGAAAGTGTTATACCTGGATATAAATTGAATATGAGAAAATAAAAGTAAGTACTAAAATAATTTATGAAATAACACATTGTTAACAGTAATTGAATGTAAATTAAGGAAATATGTTAATGCAAGTTAATAATTAATGAACGTGAACAAACATTCCAATTTAATAAAATAATTTAAATGTTATGACTTATTTATAAATGGAATATAATAAAAACAAATGCAATTATTGTATTAATGTGTGAAATAATATGATAGATGGAAATTATTTGTGGAGAATAACCATACAAGTATTATAAGGAGTATATTGGTGACAAATGGTTGTTGTTAGGGCTGTTATGGTAATGGTTACCATTACCATTTTGTAAATAACGTTACCATATCGTTTTACTGGTAAAGTAAAATTGTTTACCGTTACCGATTGACTGGTATACCGATGACTGGTATACCGATAAACTGGTAACCATTATACTGGTAATGGTAAATTACCGTTTGTCTAGAAAAATAACGAATTGATATATTTTTACACTGAATGATGATTCATTGTATATCTTATTGGATCACTTAATAAAGGACATAGAAAAGAAGTACACTTATCATCAATTGAGTTGATTTACTGAAATAAATTGAACTATTTTCTTACTTCTAAATGCCCATAATACAACATCTTACATGAATATTAATGTATTATGAATGGACTGGTAAATTTACCGTTATCATGACAGCCCTAGTTGTTGTTACCAGTTAATTTACCAATTACAAATAAAGGTAATTAAATATTAATTTAATGATAATTAATATAATAACGGAAAGTGAACGTAAATTAAAATAGAAACGTAAATTTATTTATAAGGTTGTAATTGGTGTAATAGAAAGCATGAGACCAAGTAAATAAATTTATTGAGAATATTAATTGTAATTGATGTATATGTTTGGCAAAATTATAATAATTGGAAATAGGGTAGTCAATACAAAGGAGTTGGGATTTGAATATATTAAGGTAATATTTATACAAATGTAAGATGTAAATATGCGTATATTAGTGTAATTAGGTAAATTAAGTAATAATGGACCTAGCAAAGATGGAAATTAAATCAATTTTTGGAATCAATTTTTACTTAATTGGAAGGTAATCAATAATTGATGAATTTAATGGTAAGTAACTGGAATTAAATTCTATATTAATTGAAACTAGGAGGAATGGGAATTATTAATGTAATAAAAGTAAGCCAATAATAATTCTTCCCAGAAAATGATAATTGATTCAATAACAAAATCTATAATTCAAATAAATAGATTTCATTGGAATTTCAATCAATGATTTATGAATATATTGGAATTGAAATTTAATACTATACTTGGTTAATGGATTAACTTTAAATTGATATGGGAATTTGTTATAAAGGATTTTAAATTTCTAAAGTAATATAAGATGATAAAATTTATGAATTATAGAATTTAAATTGGAAGATGATTTAATTTATCAATTATTAATTTAATTAATTACTGTAAAAATAGCCATTTTGGCCACTAACTCGGATTTCAATTAAACTAGTTTCATCGGATCCGTAACGGTGAATTATTATAGGATTTCAAGTTTCGTAGTGATCAGACTTGTCGTTTGATTGTACGGACTCGAAACGCCTTGAAATCAATGAAATTGAAATCAATTGAAATCAATTTGAAATAACTTGATTTGAGCATAACTTCTTCATACGATGGAATTTGGACCCGAAACCTTTTTCATTGTGTTTAAAATATTTTAAAACATCTGTTTTGATATATGGGTTGACCCAATTTCGTTTTGGAGTCAGAACGGGCTTTCCGGGCCATTTTATAGTTCAACGCGTATATCTAATCGATCCGGTCCATTCTAATTTCAGCTTGCCTATATATACCTTGTTATAAAACCTAGCCCACTTCTATTTGTCATTATTCAATACGTATAATTCCAATTCAGCTGCCTCTTCTCCTCAATGGAAGACAATCAAATTCTAGATCAAATTGCAATTCAAAACCAAATCAAATTTTCAAACCCTCCAAACATTATCAAATTTTATATGGATTCGAAGCTCTCGACGAGCGCATCTCAATTCTACGATTCATTTTTGGTTTCGAATCATCGTTTGTCCAGAAATCGAGATTTAACTACAGCCGTTCATATTGGATTTGTGACGATCCAAGGTGGATTGTCGACCGTTTGTCGATCAGATGGTGCCGTTGTGAAGCTAATGACGAGCAGCCCATGGATCTTGCATTCGTTTTTCGTTAAGTCGATCGAGTTCGTTGGAATTTGGGGTTATTCGTCGCCAAAGAGGGGTGGTGGCCAGGCAACATGGCGCAACCGGAGGAAGCCGAGACTTCAAGGTGAGGTCGGCACGAGGTGGCGCGAGCAGGGGTGGTGTTGGATCGTGATGCAAGGCGGCGTGGTGGTCAGTTATTTACGAAACGTGGCGGCGGCTGGTTGCTTCGTTCGTGCTAGGGTTCATTCGAAACCTGGAGAACGTGTACGCACGATAGTAAAAGGGCGACGTGGCGAATGTTGGGAGGTAATTGTTTCTTCTTCTTTTTATTTAAAATTGAATTTCAAACACTCTGATCGGCATAACTTTCATATACGAGGTCCGTTTCATGTACGGTTTTCTCCACTAGGTTCGTATTGGAATTTTAGACATTATGGCATTGGTTTGGACGGATTCTGAGACTGTTGAAATTTTGGGTTTAAATTGGATTTAAATTCAATTTAAATTCAAAAGGTGAGTGTTTTAACCCACTCACAACTTCTAAAATTTCTTATACGTGTTAAATTAATTTCTGATGTGATTAGAAATTTATTTGTTGCTGTTTGGTATATTTTTATCATCATTCCGGTTAAATTGAATTTATTGAATTAAATTGTTATTCAATTTATTTTTGCATATAAATCGCCAGTTAAATTAATTTATTATTGAATATAAACTGCCAGTTATTACTTGTTATTTATTACCTGTTATATATTGATGTATTGTTTGAATTGGATGATGATTGTGATAAATGGTTGATGGTTGATATTGGATGAATGAATGTCGTATTTATATTGTATAAACTGCAAGTTGTTATGCATTTTCATTTCATTCAGGATTGCGGTTTGAAATGATATATAACCGTATTTTTATTTTTTTAAATTACGGATTGAAATGATAAATTTCCGTATCACTTGACCATATGATAGAAAATTTTATACAGACACCGTCGGTCTATATATATAAATAATTTGGAAATGATTTCTATGGTTTTGGATAGAATTGTACGGTTTAATAAATATTGATTCTTTTTGATATTATATAAAAATATTTTATATATAGTTAAATTCATGTATTTAAGCTATGCATAAATTTGTTTAATAACAATAAGTTTAATAATGGAATTTGATTTTATTAAAATAAAATATGGTTAAGTATTTAAATCATACTTTAATATAGAGGTTATAATGATTTAAATAAATTAAGATTGGAAGGTAATTGGAAATTTATTTGAAATTGAGCTTATTTAATAATTAAACTCCATAAGTTGATGTAAAATTTATAAAACTTGAAATTTTAAAAGGTATGATATTTATAACTGGATTTTTATTCAAGATGAATTAAATGAATTTTTCTATTATAAATAAATTGAAGGAAACATTTAGTTATTGGAAATTTGAGTTTTATTTAAATGATAATGGATTTATTATGCAAATATTTCAAAACTATATAATAGAACATTGAATTGTTGAATCGAAACTTTCAACCTTAGTTTTGAAATTGTTTAATACTCAAAAGTTTGAAACATATTGAAATTGAAGCGGTTTATTTAAAACTGAAAGTGAGTTGAAAATTTATGAATTAAGATTTAATTTAAAGTGAATAAAATTGTGAAGTCGAGGAAATTATTTTACTTTATAAAGTAATTTTAAATTCAAACTATTTTATTTTATATACTGTTTGAATATCCAAACTATGTAAGCTTTGGAAGTTATGGTTTTGAAGCTATAAAATTCGAAGTATTATGTTTTGAAAGGTTATATTTCAAACGTTTGGTTTTAAAATATTATAATTTTGAAAATGTTATGATTTTGGAAAGGATATATTCGAAATAAAAATGATATTATATTGATTTGGGTTTTATAAAAATGATACCATATTTATTCTGGTTTTGAAAGGGAAAGGATATTGTATTTATATGGTTTTGAAATGAATAGTATATTTTGGTTTTGAGTATAATTATTTTGAAATGACCGCAGTGTTATAATAACGTTTGGTTGTTGAAGAGACCGGGATCAGAAGTTGTTATACTCTTTGGCAACTCTGAAAACCACTTTAACAACCGTGTACGCGGTGGAGATTCCAGAATGAAGTTGGATGCCGGCGGCGTTTCCTTTGAGGTAAATACGTGGACCTAACTCCCGTGAGTTGGCATAAGGGGGATAAAGCATGAGCGATTGACGGGCTAATGAGGTGGCACCTTTGATCAGACACATCCCTTTGATATTATATTCTTGACTTTTGGATTGATTCGGTGGCCACTTTTGATTTTTGATTTGGGCGTGTGGCTCGAGGTGGGCGGTAGCTGCGCGCTACGCGATACCACCGACCCGGAAGCGTAATTGGTATATCTACCCTGGCATTGCCTAGTTGTGCCGTGTCACCTACCCTAGCGCGCCTTGTACAAGTTTGATTTGTGTCATACCTTTGGAGTATCTTCTCGTAGTCTCCCGATCAGGAGATATGTAGGTACTGTATAGACTATTGGCACTATTACGTGTTAAGGGCTATATGGGTAACCTCTTAACGCTATTTTAAAGTAAGTTTATTTTACTATTAGACATTATTATAATAGCGAAATATTACTACATAGTAAATAGTTTAACGGATCCTTAGGAGATGTGAATCTCGAGCATCTCTTAAGTTACTGCACTCACGTTTGACACTGGATAGGAGATGTCAAATCTTGTAAACATCTATGACGTCGTTCCACTCATATTTTATCGTTGATTTAACTTACATAAGATCTTTTAGTTCTGACTCGAGTGTTTTGTCTTTTTAATTCACTCGGGTCAGTCCGAGCATTATAGGATTTGAAGACCTTACTTCTGGAGGACGAAGTCGAAGATTTTATTACTATTATCTATTATATTTTTCCATTGCATTCATACCGTTCCACTGCATTATTTATTGTTCTCTGGTATGTGTAACTCTGATATATATTGTATAAGTATAATCGAATATTTTGTAAAACAGCTTCATGAACTGTATATTTGATTATTATATTTTATCGTTCCGCTGCAAGATTTTGTTTTGTTTTTTTCTTCCTCTGCTTTTTCTTATTTACCCCATAACAATCTGCCCTTCTGTATAGTTTAAGTCTGACGTGTGTGGTTCATCGTCGATTTAAACCGTACAAAAAGGCGGGACGTTACAGGTGTTGAGTGATGTAGCAAGATATGTATTTGAGGTGGTTTGTTTGACAGATTGATGAGTATGGTTGAATTTGAATTGGAAGGTCTGGTAAAATTCTTTGTGAATGAAGCTGAAGGTTTAGGGAGATTAAAATGTGAGAGGCCGATAAAGGTGATGGATGATGGAGTAGTCGAGATGAACAAGGCTATGGTAGATGAGGTATGAGATGATGAAGTTTGGCGCACAGTTGAGTGGTGGTGAAAGTGGTGAATAACAGCAGTTCAGTGAGGAATATGATAGGGTAGGTGGGTGATGTTGTTTGTGGTGAAAAGAAGCAGTGGGAAGACAAGTGTTGCCAGGGAAGTGTAAAATGTGCACAGTTGCACAGAATAGGAACAATGAACAAAAAATGTGATGACTTGTGTAATTTTTTTTCTCTTTGAAAGTTGTATAAATTAAAATTGTATATGAAATGGAAAATGAAATAGAAATTGTTTCCTTTTTGAAATGAATTTGTGCATAATTTTTTTTAAAAATAGAAATGCAAATGAAAAGAGAACAACAAGCACCGCAAATCAAATTGAAAACAAAAATTCACACAACACACAACACACAACAATGATTTTTTAAAAGAAAAAAATGCAAATTAACACACACAATTAAAACAATCAACAAATAATTCGAAGAATATAAAACTAAAATCAAAGCAAATCCCCGGCAACGACGCCAAAAACTTGTTCAACCGGCTATTTTCCCATCGGATTAGAAAATAGCCGATCGAATTTAAATTAAAATTAACCGCAAGCACCCAACATACAATGATAGTACGTGGCGAGTACGAGTCGATCCATAGGGAATTGTTTTTATTTTAAAATTTCTATTCAATCAAATTAAACTAAGATTTGAAAATTGTGTTAAGCTAAAAAAATTGTAAAAACTAACCAAAGCTAGAATGAATAAAAATATGAGAGTAGAAGACAACTTTGAGATAATTCCACTCTCTTGATCACATAAATCAACACAACATGAAATTATGATCTCTTTTTTGGTCATTAGTGAATTTAATTAATTTATTTATCATAAGTATGACCTATTTATGCTATTAATTAGCTCAACATAAGGCACTAAACTATAACACACCCACTAAATCACTTTTTAACTCTCATGAAAATGACAATGAATTTGAAAATAAAATCTATTCTAAGCACGGCCTATTTACAATTGATTAGAAATATAGACTATCAAATTTTGATTTTAAAATCACTTCATTACTAACATCATATATAGATGAAGAGGTAATTTGTGTTTTGGCCTATTTGGTGTCAACAACATAGGCTATCAAAGCTAAAACAACAAAATTTAACCCATTCAAACATTTCCATTAAGCACAAAAAGAGATCACAAATTATAAAAATATTGAATCTACATGATAAGAGAGCTTCTTTACCCCTAAATTGAAGGGGTTTAGCCTCTCATATTTTTTTATCATGTCAACAAATGTAGATTGCAACATAGAACAAAAAAAGGAAAAATAAAATGAGAGCTAACTAATTTTGCATGAAATAAATCTACTCTACTTGCAACAAATAAAATTATACTAATAGCATAAAATAAGAACAAGAATTAAAAGAGAATGAAATTAAATTGCATAAAAGAAGAAAATTACATAAAAGAAGAAAATGGCTAAGTAGCTGTGAAAAGAAGAAAGAGCTTTTGTTTATTTATAAGCCTCTAAACTCAAAAGGAGGCTAAAGAGACTAAGAGGAAGAGAGAGCAATTACATGAACATATGGAGTATTTATACATGTTTTGAAACCCTAATCCTATTTTTGGAAACTACCCAAACTACCCTTAAGGAAGTGTGGCCATCAAGTTATCCTTAGCATGAGATAATCCACCATTTAAATGTGCATGAAACTTTAATGGCCATTAGCATGTGCATTAGCTCCTAATTTGTACATCATGGTAAGTGGGTAGGTGGAGTCCTCCATGTTTCATGAAATGAATTATTTCCATCTTCATTTGTTTGTTTTTTCTTATGTATGCATATTTTCCATGAAGCCTCTTGTAATTTCCATCCAATTTTCTGATAAATAAAAATAAAATGTGGGAATAAATATTCTCAAATTAATATATGCAAAAAATGACTATTTTTCCCCTATATAAAGATGAATAAATGATGATTTAAAATAATTGAAATATTGGTTTAAACATGTTAAAACACCCTATATGCTCATTTATTTAATTAAATTCGATTAAACATGGATGTAAAAATATGCACATTTACATGCACATCAGCAAGGGCAAACAAGTTTGTTGTGAACTCATGAAAACTATATCCGAATTAAGTTATTGACAGAAGTTAATAGGTTCATAGTCAACCCATGAAAACTATGACATGAAGGAAGTTATTGGAGATACCAATAGGTTCGGGGAGAATCCATGAAATAAATGTATGAAGTTATTGACATGAGCCAATATGCTCTTAGTGATCCCATGAAAATTATGAAACAGGACAGATAGTCCATAAGCTTTAAACAGGTTATCAGTCAACTTATGAAAACCAATAGATTAATAGCAACCCTAGAAACTATAACTATGACAGATAGTCAAATAAATGGGGAGGAGAAATCTCGAATGATTTACTTGTTTTCATATCATCATAATATTTTAAATTGCCATGCTTTTAACCATTGTGGATGAAGGGGCACAGTATATGGTTCTTATTATAAGTTTTTGAAAAGATACTAGTGAGGGAAAAACTCGTTGTGCTAAGCGGCGTGGTCTCACTAGATATTTAAATGGTTCGAAATTGTATGTTATTATTTATACCAGGCTTTATATCCGACTTGAAGTTTATATTTTCCCCTAAAACTCTCGGATTCTCAATTAACTTTTAGTAGCTTGAGAGTTGAGGTTTTCAGCCTCTTTAGACAAATAAGCTTCCGTAAACGTGCAGGCGGCAAGCTAACTAATAGGAGATCTTTTCTATTTTGATTCCGTTGTGTTTTAATGTAATGACAAAGTTGTTTAATTGCCTAGATACACACAAACACACATACTCTGATCATCCAAGAGGGCATCTTCATATGTCTCTCTTGGCGTATATTGTAATAATTATATTTTCTCTGAACATGGTTCTCGAGTCTGGGATTATGTAATGAATCTGAAATGTTTGAAATGAAATGTTAAAGTTGTTTAATGATTTTAAAATTTTCCATATCTATGTGTTTGTGTTATATCGATGTATCTAACATTACTGTATTTAGTCGTCGAGGATTAATAACTATAGATGACTACAACATCCGTAGCCGTTAGTCTTGGGCCTCCAAGTGGGGGATGTTACACCTAGCTTCGCTCTTCGGCGAGGAATAGTTAAGTTGGAATGTCAAAAATGAGTTAAACGTAAGAACCGTGATTTGTATAAGAAATCGTCTTTAGAACTTGTTATTTAACTAGTCCATGCTGAACTTGACCGAATACAAACTTAGTACTTTAAATGGATGTCTAAAGTAAATGGCAAGTATAAAAGCATTTTTTGGTTTATTGTATCGATGTTTGCGCAATATCTGTTTCAACCCATTTAATATACTTTTGAAAAGTAATTGGACTATTAACATGGAGTTTTAAAGATAACAAGACATTAAAATGATTTTGAGTTTGTCGTAAATAATGTTTTAGCAACATTTGTTTTTAAACCCTGGGATAGTATTTTAAAGTGTTAAAATATGGTTAAATGAGTTTACAAAATACGTGGATATTTAAAACAAAGGTTTGTAAAGATGGTAACAAGCAGAGAAATGGTTTGGGTTTGTTGTGATAATGTGTTAATCACATTCGTCTTTAACCCTTTTTGATTATGCATAGAAATGTAAATAAATTTGTAAAATATTGATTTAACGATAAGCAAAAGCGAAATGGTTTTGGGTTGTAGTGACAATGTTTAATTAACATCAGCCTGAAACCTTTTGAATGGATTTGTGAAAGTACTTAGATCCTTAAAATAGATATTTTGAAGGAAATAATAAGTAATGGAATCTTTTGAAAAAAGATAGAAAAAGTGGAAGTTTATTAGATAAATGAAGTTTACTAATAGAGATGTTTTAATTAATGAAAGGATTAATTAAGTGGAAGAGATTAAGAGTTACTTAAGTAACTTAATCATACTTTGTGTGGCTTGATTTTGTTTGGATGATGATAGTGTTTTGTGTGTTCATTTGTTTATGAAAGTAACATAGACTTGGTTTCCATTTATAAACATCTATCTTATGCCAAATAGTCGATTAATCGACTATCGAAATTGTCCAAAATATGACTTAAGAAGTTATCAGAAGGCTTTGCGATTTCATACCAGTAAGAACTCCTAGAAAGGAGTATTGGTACGAAAGGTCTCTAGCTTTTGCTTACTGCTGGGAGAACCGGGATTGAGTTAACCGAAAAAATTCATCGATTGGTTTTGAAGAAATCAAGATCGGTAAGTGTTCTACTTATTGAATACTACTTCAAACCATATACGTGATCTATGTTTTGAAAGCAGTTGAAGAAAAGGAATATATGTGGAGATTTGAGATCTGTTTAAGATGCTTGAACACATGTAGTTGTTTGTGATTAATTCAAGATGTGACAATCCATGTGTGGTTCTGAGATCTGTTGAGATATGGGAATCCATATGTGGTTTCAAGATCTATTCGAGATGTGAGGATCCAATTTGAGATTCGTATGTTGATCAAGTGATGAAGATTTGTATGAATGATGCCGAGCGTAACCTCGTCATCAGAAGTGGCTAAAGATAGAGTAGGATGCATAGTCTGGGTTTTTGCAGTCCCACGACAGGATATTATCAACTCCAGTTCTAGAGTATGCTTATCGATGTTGCGCATGGAGGTTGATCGTATTTGGTTCACGTTATTCATGTTTATGTTCGGGCGTGGGCCTTTGTGTTTACCTTATGGTATATTTTATATAGAGATATATGGCGCTTGAAAGGTATTTCTGATCCTTGTGCATGAAGTTTGGATTCGGCTTCCCTGAAGAGATCTCCGGGGGAAATCCATTGTGCGAACGTTCCTTATCGATTTTGGTTGTACCCTCTAATTTGCTGTTGAATGTTACTAATGTAACCATTCCAGCTATGATTAATATTTATTTTGGATCCTAGAAATTATTATAATATCACTGGATTCTCTATAAATGGTTTGGTTATCGTGAGGTTCATGTTTATTGGCGGCATGATCTTACAAGATACCCTTATTTTGAAGGGTTTTAAGATATAAAAAATATATATGATTTGAGTTTCTCATGCTGGTTTACCAAACTTATTCAGGTGTTATTTTCTTATAATGCTTGGCTTTTCAGATTTAGCTTTGGATGCTTTGGAGCTTATGTCGATGAGCTGGATGATTTCCTACTGTAGTATTTATTTCCACTGCATTACTTTTTGTGTATCATTAGCATTTGTGAGGATAGGTTGTTATAACTTTCCGGGATGATTATCGTAACTCTAAAAAACTTTGTATCTTAGGATGACAATTTATACTGTCTTTTGATATTATATATTATTTTTCTATTGTGAGACTCTGATATTGTGCCCCTTCTTCCTTGTTCTATTTCGTTTTCTTTTATTTTACCCTAACAATTTATCTTTCTGGTACTTGTGTGCTTGGAACATGAATACCGTGAATGTATTAGTGTCGACATTTGGGGGTCGAAAAGGCAAGTCGTTATAGAAACTACCAATTGAAACTTGTGGAAGAAATTGAAGGAACTCTACATGAAGAAGTCGCTCACCAATAGGCTGATTTTATTAAAGACTTTCTACATTTACAAGATGCGGGAAGGTACATCGTTGAAAGAACATTTTAGCTTCTTTGATGACTTGATGATGAAGATGAAAGCTGTTGATTTAAATGTGGACGAGGACAAAAGGAAATGGTTATATTATGCTCTCTTCCAAAGCGATACATGATATTCGCTATCAGCTTAATCTATGGCAGAAGCACGCTGACATTAGAAGATGTGAAGACAGGACTCCTGAGTGAAGAGATGAGAGATTAAAAAGCTTATGAGCGAAATTGGAGAAGCTAGTAGTAATCAAGGACTGCTCGTAGAGATAGGAAGAAAGGAGAAGGAGAATAATTTCAAAGGGTGTTCTAAGTCAAGAAGCCTGAAAGTGGATGGAGAGGCTAGACTAGAGACAACATGTGTCATCACTGTAAGAATCATGATCACTGGAAGAAAGACTGTCTAAATTTTAGGAAAAGAAATGAAGCGGATGGTTCTTTATCTATTGCAGTGGAGAAAGTTATTTTTGATGATGTGCTGACTGCATCTGTTTTCGATGTATCAGACCGATGGTTGTCAGATTTAAGGGCGTCTTTCCACATGACGCCTAGGAAGGACTATTTCTGTTCTTATGAAGATAAGGAGGAAAGTGTTATATTGATGGGGAACGATGCTATTTGCAAGTCATTAGGAGAAGGATCAATGCGTATTCGCATGCATGATGGTGTGGTGTGCACTAATACTAGAGTTCGCTATGTTCTTGGTTTGAGGGAATCTCTTCTATCTTTTGGCTAGCTAGCTTCTATGGGTTGAAGGATTACGATAGAGTCAGATAGCTTAAAGGTAATACGTAGTGCTCATGTATTGAGGAAAGGAGTAATGGTCCAGAATCTTTATCAGTTGAAAGGATCTACAGTTCTTGGAGAGTCATGTGTTAGAGTTGATAGTTCATGGGATTTGGATGCCATTAGACTTTGGCATCTCAAATTGGGTCATGTTTCAATGAAGAGCTTAGAGTTGATTCATAGAAGAAAGATGATCAAGGGTGAAAGCTTCAACCATTTAGAATTGTGCCAGGAGTGCGTATTGGGGAAACAGACAAATTGTTTCTTTCGGTATCAGTAGACATGAGTCCAAAGGAGTACTAGAGTATGTTCATATGGATGTTTAGGGACAAGCGGTTACAGTTTCTACTGGAGGAGCTATGTATTTTGTCTCCTTTATCGATGACTCCTCTCGAAAGGTTTAGGTGTTTGTAATGAAAAATAAGTCGGAGTCGTTTGAGAAGCTCAAGACTTGGAAGGCATTGGTAGAGAATGAAGTCGCAAGGAAGTTGAAGGTGCTAAGATCCAATAATTGCGATGAGTTATTTTCTAAGGAGTTAATAAATTTCTGTACACAGCATGAAATTCGGAGACCCTTCACTACTCTTGGAGATTCGCAATCAAACAGAGTCACTGAAAGGATGAATAGAACTCTAATGAAGAAAGCTCGTTGTTTGAGATTGACGATGGGTTTATCTAGAGGCTTTTGGGCTGAAGATTTATCGATTGCAACGTATGTTATCAATCGAATTCCGTGCTCAGCTGTTGATGGGAAGATTCCTGTGGAAAGGTGGAAAGGTACATCTATACACATATCAATTATTTTTGTATATTTGGTAGTCCTGTGTATGTTCAACATACATGAAATGACAAGCTAGAGGCTAGATCTTATAAAGGCATATTTTCTGGCTATACAAAAGGCATCAATGGGTATTGCATTTGGAACCTTGTTGATATGGAGGCAATGCAGTCTAGACATGTCATATTTGATGAGTTCGCTATGCTCAAGCTGAATGGGAATCCATCTAGTCTAGTATGTTCAGAAGCTGAAAGGCCTAAGGAGATGGAAACTATTCCCTCATATCAGCCTAGTAGTAGAGGCATAGCTACAAAAGAAGATTGAGTAGTTGCATTCGTTGACACAACACATAAAGGTCCACAAAATTCATCTATTAATGATGGTGATACTCATAAAGCTAGAGATGATTCAGCTCAAGGTGGAGTTGATAGAAGCTTAGGCAAAGTTACACCTATTCGCGCTAATTCTAGAGTTAGAAGGCCAATAAATAGGTATGGAGACTTGAATTATGTCTATCTTAGCCTTGATGATCAGTATGACTATGCACTACATATAATGCAAGATGAGCCTTTTAACCTTGAAGAAAATGGATACATGCTATAGAGGAGCAGATTGATTCATTGAAGAAGAATTAGAGTTAGGAATTGCTACCACCACCTGAAGGAAGCCAAGCCATAGGATACAAGTTGACATATAAGTTGAAGGATGATGTGTGATACAAGGTTAGACCTATTGCAAAGTTCGAGCATTGCTTGAACTTAATTTGCTTGTTGAAGTGCTAGGTGTCACTTGGTGGCACTGGGGGAGAGTGAGTTGGTTGATGGAGACGTTTGTTTCAGAGATTGATAGGTCCTATATATAGAGGATACTTTCAACATTTTTTTTGGCGGGCGGTGGCCTTGTCGGAGTTCATTGACAAAATGCAATGGGTGATGGCCATGACAAGCTCATTGGAAAAGCATCCATAGTGTCTTGTCCGAGAGCTACTTGGAGTAAGAGGATATATGTGAGTTGGTAGGCTTGCGGGAAAATATAATATCAAGGTGGAGATTGTTAGATTTGGTGATACAATATTTCCATATAAAAATGATTTGAAAGATATTATTGCTTTCAGTGATACAATATTTTCAGTTGCAGAAGATTTGAAAGATATTTGAGATAATTACTCAAATATATTACCTCTTTTATAGCATTAAAGAGAGCAATAAATTACCTACATGAGAATAAGAATTATTTTGGGAGATGAACTAATCAATTAATTCCCCAATTAGCTGATCAAAGAAGGAATCTTATCAGACGCATGAAAATTGGGAGAAATTGAAAAATCAAGTGGATAAACGTTTCCTATATGAATAGGAGAATTGACGGGGCATTGATTTATGACCATAAATCAATTACTTCAACCCCAAGTAGTAATCTCTATATAAAGGCAGAGAATGCCATGAGTAGAATTATCATCTCAATTTGCATTTCTTATTCTTCTTCTTAGCCTCCATTACCAGGCTTGTAAAATTCTCTTTTCTTAGAAACAATAAAATCTTCTCTCATTATAGTGGATGTACACTATCTCAATAGTGGAACCATTATGAATCTATATGTGAACCCTCTATTTACTTTCTCATATGATTTTCTGTTTTATTCTCTTGTTTCTATTTGTTTTATCGTGCTACAACACAGTCTTATTACTTTTGCATTTATTTGGTTTGATTTACAGTCATTTATGTGTTTGTTATGAATATATGCACAATAAATAATAATGGACATAACTACCTACCCAGTTTAGATTGAACACCATCCCTCAATGTCCCAGCATGATGTGTTTGTTATGTAACAACAAACTACAGACACTACTTGTTTCAGCATCATAGAGATAAAATCTCTCAAAAAATGTAGAGATAAGATGTGAAATGATGACGACAAGATCAATGCATTTGTTTTGGATACTCAGTTATCTCTTTGGCAATTTTTTTTGCAAGAGTATCGACGTCATAATATCTATCGAATAATTTGATGGATTTTCATATTTGGATCCTTCAGGGACCTGATTATAAAAACAGAATACATAAATATGGTTTTCCTAAGAAAAATGGGACACTGGAGTTTTTTCCAAATTTAATAGAACATATAGGCTTGTGATTCCTATCACAAAAAATTTGCAACATTCAAAGGATTATGATTAAACCTAGTATACTTTTCCTTCCTTTCAACATCCATATTAATTTGCTGCATATAGTAGAAATAGAAGCTACAAATTTAGTTACTATTACCTAAAAAAGTTGCATTTTGGAGGGAAAAGGCTGGAAAAAATGGGTGATCTTTTATGATGTATTCAAATTTTTATTTGCAGCCCTTTCACTATGAAACAAAGATTCAAATGCAGATATAACAAACATGAACACATGACCACCAAGCTTCATGAAGAAGGTAAAACTATGAGTTGGAAAGAACATATCAATGCCTATATAGAATGTGGTAAAATTATGGGTCGGAAAGAAGGTGGACTGACGAATTTGAATAAAAAAATTCAGATTAAGTGTTCAAATTTTAGTAGTTTGTGCCATTGCATGACATTTAATAGACAATATCTAAAGCAGAAGACGAAGAAGAATGAGACGATTTATTGTCATTTATCAAGTAAAGAAAACAAATGGGTTATAATCTTTTATATTAATATACCATCGGCACAAAATCAACATTAATATACTCTCCACTTAATTTTTTTGCTCCAAACTATCAAATATTTATTAAAAATACGGATAAAAGTGGCAAATAATAAGTTCTAATGTTAACAAAAGAAAAGGAAAGTAGGCTGTAGAACAACAATATATTGATATTTGACTATAGCATCCATCAACCAAGCACCAAAATTTAAGTCATGTTTGTGCCCAGCCTTTCTGCAACGACATACTCCGCTCTATAAGCTCATATTGAGAAAATATTTTTTTAATCAATCCTTGCATTGAAAATAAACTAATTTATAAATCTTTTTACCTTTTAGAATACGACTTATGATCAATAGTAGGAGTTTTAGGTGGGAAAAACATGCGATGACATGTAAGCATGTTCAAGAAACTTTTCCAACATATAAATGTCATAATTACTGCTCCTTCACTTGTGTTCCACCTATGCATGCATATCTTCACACTATGCCACAAAGTGAATCAGACAACAGTGATTACACATAATAAGGTAGATTTTCTATTATCCGCTATTTACCACTGTTTCACACACCATATGGATGAAATAATTTGTTGTTTGAATAGCCCCTGAAATCTCTATGTTCATGCTTGTCCTTTAGACAATATTTTATCTGTTGTTTGATTGAAGTTATAAAAAAAAAATAGTTTTGGTTCCATATTTTCCCTCTAAATATTTTCGTGGCCGCATTCCTTATTATTCCCTCTTCACTTTCTTTCCGTTCCGTCTTCTCAAATATATTTCCCACTTCTTAATATTTTCCCCCTTTTCAAAATTTATTTCCCTCTTCTCAAAATCAAATTGGCAGGACCCTAAAATTAAACTCGTCTTCGACCCATCTTCTGGAATTAGGGTTTCAAATCAGCTTGATAATGAAATCACTCTGCAGATACTCTCTCATTCTCAAACAACGATTGATAAAGAAATTGATTTTCATTTTATGGCCACGTTCGTTCAAGCTTGCTTCGATTTGTCGAGTATTCTTCAATTGATATATGGTATAATTTCTGCCCCTTTCAATTTTGTATTGATCTCGACTTTGATTTTAAGAGTCAATGATGAGATGGGTTTATATAGGAATTTATTTCCTGTATTTTCGATTTAGACTTGACTTTGGATTTTAAACATTGGATGTTGATTTTGTATTACTGCATATATTTTTGACCGTTTGTTTTTTATTTTTTGCTTCATGGCATTGACTCGTTTAATTTTCTAGTTCTTTGATATACTCAAATATATTTTTACTTGGTTGAATATACTAATTTTGATCTTTCTTCCTTGTTCACCTGAATTTGTATATCTTAATTGAATTTTTTGAATTGGCTGGTAATATGAGAGTTATGCAAGGCACTAGCACTTATTTGGTTGTTGAATTGGTTGTTCAAGGAAGTGCACATTGGACTTATTTGTGCACTTATTTGTGGCCTATGAACTTGAACTTGAATCATTATTCACTTCATTGTTCGATTTTGAGTTGCTTTCCTTGTTCACGTCATTGTTGAACTTTGTTAAGTTTATTATTTTGCTGGTTGCCCCTTGCTTGTTTTGTTGCCCCTTGCACTGGTGATTGTTTCACTTCATTGTTCGATTTTGGAAACTTCCTTATACATACATACATACATATGTATGCATATATGTGTGAATGTTTATGGCACTGCCTTGTTTTAATTTGTGGCACTACATTGTTTTAATTTGTGGAACTGCCTTGTTGCATTGTTGCATTGTCGGCCTTGTCCATGTACTTGCACACATACATATATACATATCTACACGTAATGTCTACATGTATATACATATATGTATATATGTATGTTAGTGTGCTTGAACTCTGAATGGTTTTAATTTCTGATGGACTAATGTGTGATATCCCGGAATTTTTGGCAATATTAATTTAATAACCTTTATTTAAAATTAAATTGATTTGATAATATCGATTAATAAAATTTGAATTGATTAAATAATCTATTTAAATAAATATTAAATTGGTAAATTTTATCTTTTAAAAGCTAATAAATGTTTCTATTTATAATGTATATATATATTTGTATATATATTATAGATAATCATTGATTTGAAATTTAATAAATAAATAAAGTCATATTTTCAACTTCTAATAATATATTTAATAATTTGGAAATTATGATTTAAATCAATATTAAGCTTTTCAAAGATTATTTAATTAATAACTGTATGCTTTGTAAATACTTAAGATAAATGTTTATTGTTTAAAATTATATCTTAGCTTAATTTTAAATTTAAAATAAAATGTTTGTTTTATTTCTTTTTAAATATTACTTGATATATATGATTTGAAAAAAAAAGTTTAAAATACAATTTACATATGGTATTAATTCATTTAATAATAGAAGTGATTTATAATCTCTTTTATAAATCATTTAAAATTGTTAAATTTGTTATTTTCAATTGATGATTATAATACTTAGGTTTTATAACCATAAACAATTTTTAATGAATATAGAATTGTTATTTTTTTAAATTTAATAAGTAGTTATATATGTATAGATATAACTTGATCCTTAAATTTTATTTTTATAACCTAACTTGAATTTGAATTTAAAGTTTTAAAATTCAGTGTATATATTTTATATTTGTTTGGATTTTAAAATATTTATATAAACTTTTATTTATAAATATAATTAGTTTTTATTTATTTTAAAATTATTTATACATATATAAATACTAATTAACTAATTCACTAAGCTTGATTTTGTATTAATCTTTTATTAACATTTAAAATATATTAAATTATGAGACATGTGTTAACATATTAAATAATCAAAACAACATGTGTTAAGTAGTTAATAACTCTAATGACAAGTGTTAAAAGTTTTAACAAGTGTCATTTAAGTTCCATTTGCTTTTTCTTTTATTTTGTTAAATCAAATTTCAGCCCTTATAAACATATTCTTTTCCCCTTCACTCTCTTTTTCCTATCTTTTAATCAAAAGCTTAGTGAATCAAAGAAAAGAAAAAAAAAATCTGAAACAAAAAAATCAGTGAACAAGAGCCACCTCAAAAACAAAATCTGAAAATAATAAGATTCTGTAGTTCACTCCTCAAAACCAAATTGTAAATCAAAGCTTGTTCTTCTTCAACCTGAGACAAGCAACTCAAACATGCAAGTCAATTTCAAAAACAAACCTGTAATCTCATCAAATCTGCAACCTGGAATAAATTCTTGCAAAATCATGTCTGCATTTCATATGGGAATTTTCAACAATAAACCCTGTAATCATTTCCAAGTTCATACTACAACCTGTCATCTTCAAAAATAAAAACTAAATCTAAAAACAAAGTGATCAATGCCTGCCTTTCTTCATCTGGAAATCATCAGCATGCAAGCATTTTCAAGCCTGAATGCATGTAATTTTGGACTGGAAGCAAAAGCATTTCGGTTTCAAGATTTTATAAATAATGCTTTGTGCTTCTGTTTCAGGTGAGTAACACTTTTTAAAACTTAAAGATAATTTGGTTGCTTGAGATTATGCCTAAAGTTAGTTTGTATTTGTATATATGTGGAAAAATTTCTGTGTATTGTGTGATGCATGTATGATTTTGGATGCCTGTAGAACATCTCTGTTCTAAATTTCAACACCAGCTTTCAATTTAAAAATCATCCCCCCTTGATCCATTGATTGTTTGGACTTAGGATCCAAACAAATATTGCTTTTTTGATTATAAACTAAGATTTAAATTTATTTAACTTAAATAAATTCCGTAATTGCTCTGGAAATAAAATTAAGACAGGAAACTCGAGTCTTTGTAAAAATTCAAACATGTTAATTTTGCAATTCAGGTATATAAACTAAATCCTTAAACTAAGACATGATTTTTAAGAGTAAAATCATAATTTTTAATTTGGGTTTGACTGAGCAAGTAAGCGTTGATCAGAATTTGGTGTTTGGGTGTTTTCTGGCGAACGAGGCGATCTGGATGGTCAGGGTTCTTACTGGAGGAAGTAGAGTGATCTGGAACTTTGGCAAAATTGTCAGGTGGTGGATCAAGACGGTGTGGTGGCGGAAGGAGGTCAATCTCTCCTATAGCCCTAGTTTTTTGGGTTTGGTTTTTAATGTGTTCGTTCATCGTCTTTGGTGGATCGAGCTCCACCAGAGTTTGGGAATTGGATGAGGGGTTGGAAAAGAGGATGTGGCCGAAGACATTGCCACTCTGGTGATCGAAGTTTGGTAAATGTGGATGTTACAGGTTTGAAAGTGGATTCCAGTTTGAGTTCTTATGCTCAATTTTGATTATGAGTAGATGGTGAAGTTATGATGGTAGAGTTTGAGTTCGAGTTCTAAGTTGATCGTGGATGTGGGGGAAGCGTAGGCGATGGTCGTAGCCTTGCCGTGGATGGTGCAGGGTGCACGGTGCATCTGCTGATGCCTAGGTTGAAGGGAGGAGAAGTACTCGTGTATTGCTCGAGTCATTTGTTGTTATGCCCGAAGTAAAGTGAGGTAAGTCTCGGAGTAAAACAGAGTGGGCTCGAGTAGGTTTAGTTTCAGGTTTTGTTTTAGGAACTTGACAATGTTCAGTTTTGAAATTTAAACTAAATTTAAAAAAAAAGAAGCAAAGCAAGTTTTAAACAAAAGTTTGAAACAAGTTTAAAATATGAATTCAAAATGAGTTTGAATTTTAGTTTTCAAAATAAATAAGTTTTATAAAATGGAATGTTTTTTTTAACAACTAAAAATTTGTTACAGTATTTTATAATGTGGTTTTAGAATCTTAAAATGAGGTTTAAAACCGGATTATAAATTTAAGTTTAAATCTGAATTTTAAATCTGAATTCAAATTTAATTTAAATCTTAAGTTTTTGAAAGAAAATAAAGTTTATAAAATTCAAATGTTGTAATTAAGTTTGAATGTTAAAGTATTTTATAACATGTTTTTAAAATCTGAAAATAAGATTTAAACAAGATTTTAAATTTAAGTTTAAATCTGAATTCAAAGCTTGTTTTGAATTCTAGTTTGAAATAAAATAAAGTTTTTGAATTTAAAATGTTTTAAAACAACTTGGAATATTTAAAGTATATTTTAAATTGATTTAAATTGAATATGGGTTTAAAACTATTTTAAAATTCCCTAGAATATAAGTAATTCTTTAACATGTAATTAAAAGGTATTGAATTGTTAAACTTTTTTTAAGTTAAAATTCATTTCATTTTAAATCTTAATTTAAAATGGAATTTAAACGAAAATTTAAAGGCAAATTGTTTTTAAATTACTTTGTAAATGATAATTAAATCATTAATAAGATTATGGTTTATCTTAAAGTTAATCAGGTCTTAATGATTTATAATTCATTAAATTATTAAGATAATTAAGATGGATAGTTAATTAATTTAATTAATTAATGATTTGGGTAATTAATTAAGTAATTAAGGTTTTGTTTAATTAATCGAAGAATTAAGCGAGTTAATTAAGAATTAATTGATTTTTAATTAAGAAATCACTAATTAGATAAGATTTGATTTTAAAATTAATGATTTGAAATTTATTAATCAAGTAATCAAAAATTGATTAAGTTATAGATTAACACTTGATTAATTAAATAATTTGAGATTAATTAATGGGTTTTATAGATAATTTAATTTGTAATTAATAATGATTAATCTCAGTTAATTACTTTAGAGAAGTAATTAAAGATTTGTTAATGGTTAATGAAGGTCATTAACTTAGGATTATTTAATATTTAATTAATGTGATTAATTTTAATGATTAATTAGATAATTAATTTAAAGATAATCATTTGTGAATTGTTTAAGTAATTACTTAGTTGGAAGTAACTAAGAAATTAATTACTAAGTGTAATTAATTAAGATTATTTTGATTAGTTTAAGTTAATTAATTAAGTTTAATTAATTTAAAATAATCACTGGATAATTAAAGAAGTAATTACTTTATGTAATTAATAAAGAATAATTACTTAGTGAAGTAATTAAGAAGATAATTACCGAATGTACTTAAATTGAAGGATAATTAGGTAATGGAAGTAATTTGGAAATTAATTACTTTGTGCAATTCATATGAAGAATAATTACTTAGTAAAAGTAATAATTAATTAATTACTTAGTGTAATTAATTAAGAATTGTTTAATAAAGTTATTTGAAGATAATTAAGAGATGTAATTGATTAAGAGCAATTAATTACTAAATGAGATTAATTTAGGGTGATTAATAAATGTAATTAATTAAAGATTACTTATTAAGTAAAATTAATTAAGGAGTAATTAATTTATCTAATGAAGTAATTAAAAGTAGATAATTACTGAATGTGGTTAATCAAGAGTGATTAATCAATATGGTTTAATTTATGATTAATTACTTAATGTAATTAATTTAAATAGGGTAATTTTAAATAAAAATAATTAGGGATCATTAATCAATACAATGATGTAATTAAGCATTGATTAAAAACAATTAATCAATGAAGGAATTAATTAATGTAATTAATTAAGGATTAATGTAATTAATTATAGTTAATCAATTAATGAAGTAATTAGAAGGTTAATTACTGAATTTGGTTTAGGATAATTAATGTGTGAAATTAATTAAAGGCTTATCACTTGAGTATAATTAAAGGATAATTAATCAAGAGTGATTAATTGAGGTGATTTATCTGAGGGTAATGAATTAATTGATTTGTAATTAATTAATGGATATGTAAGCAAGATTTATATGGATGAAGTAATTAATTTAATTTACTTTAAATTAATTAGAGAAGAAGTAATTAATTTAATTCATTTTAAATTAATTATAGAATGGTGATTAATAAGTCATTGCTTATGAATAGTGATTGATATTGATTGCCCTGAATAGTTGAGATCTCAGATATGAGATAAGTGAGGTTGTGTGATATGGATGCTTTAGTTGCATTGTGATGATAATATGAATTATCTGTTTGTGATGATAATGTGAATTATCTTTTGTGATGATAATGTTGATTACCT
Organism: Allium cepa; assembly: GCA_030765085.1. Lineage (NCBI taxonomy): Eukaryota > Viridiplantae > Streptophyta > Magnoliopsida > Asparagales > Amaryllidaceae > Allium > Allium cepa. The sequence goes on along the minus strand of CM060941.1, from coordinate 581,557,476 downwards.
ATTGTAAGTTATCTATCTGTGTGTGTATAGATAATATTGAATTGGATTGTTTTAAACTATAAAACAACTTGGACCTAAAAGATGGCGTTTTGGATTTCGATGAGACCGGGATCGGGTTCCATATTTGGATATTCGAAAACCACATCGATCCAAATTAACGATAGGTCGTGAATCTCAAGTGAAGATGAAGATTCAGAGTGCAAGGGTTATCGTCGTTAACTCTGAGGGTGATTCCAAAATGAGTGTAACGAGGTAATGCCTTCGATTTCGTTCGAACCCGGAACGAACTTATATGGATTGAATACTTTCAGAACATCGTCAGGTGGATGATGAGCATTCTAAGAGATGTGTTCTCTTAAGGTAATCGTAGCCTCAAGCCTCATCAACCGGGAATGGCTAAAACAGGGGAGGTGCAGCAAGGTTAAGTGGGTCATGCCCAAGTAAGGCGAGATTTACCCCTGTCTAGAAGTCCCTTTATATTCGGCTGTGTGGGCAGTTGGTTGCAAACAACTGCGGGGTTGTCATGTTCGGGACTGTTCATTAAGGAATGGCTCCGGCCTTGTGTTGCAGGGGAGTTAGGGTGGCTCCTCGGTACGGTGATCTAGGCCACGTACTGTGATGGGCGGTACCCCAGTAGCCCTGCCATTGTATGGAATCCAATCTCCAATAAGTCCCGTACATTTTAGATGTGCCCAACTATGTTGGAACGTGAGATGTAAGCATTCCAGCTATTTCTGTATTTTACTTGAAAACCCTAGACACTATTATAATATCATCGGATTTCCTATCAAATGTGTTGGTTAGCGTATGGTAAAAACTTTTTCATGTTTATGTATGGGAAGTCTTACGTGATACCTTTGTTTTCAAAAGATTTTTAAAGTTAAGCAACTTTAACCTGTTACTCACACCAGACCCATGTCTGACCCGGAGGTTTCTTCTGTTTTCTTAAACTCTTGGGTACTAAAATTTTTACGAATAGCCAAGGGATTCAGGTTAGCTTTGACGAATTGTGGAGGAGCAATGGAGAAGGAAGCTTCGGCGTTAGATATATAGTTTCCGCTGTGTGTTCCCTGTGTTGGTATCTCTTTGTTGAGTTGTATTGAGTTGTATAACTAGACAGGTGTTTATAACTGTCTAGTATATGTTGTGTATGCTGTGTAACTCTGAAAGATGTTGTATATTATGTAATACTTATGTTATTAATATAATTTATTCATTCCGCTGTTGAGATTCTAGTGTTTTTTCTTCTTTCTCTTCTTTCTTTTCTCTTTTCTATCCCTTTCTTTCTTAAAGATGATACGACTTTTTGTGGAGAAAAAGTCGGGTCGTCACAGTTGGTATCATAGCGCTAGGTTGAGTGAATACCTAGGCTTTGGAGTGTTTTCTTTCTTGAGAGAGCGTATTTGTAATTTATATATATATATATATATATATATATATATATATATATCTATTTGTTGGGTTACCTGTTCGGGTTTTTCCAATATAAGATAAAGGTAGATAAGGTAGTGATGTGTGTAACACGACTACTACCATTGGTTGGAGTTTGTATGTTTGAGGTTGGAAGTGTATCTGTCGGGACTGTAGGCCTGATACCGTCTCGAGTGAGCTTTGTAGCTTGGTGTAAGGATTTCATCGATCTCTGAAGGAAACCTATTAAGGTTCGGAGTCCATCTTTGAAGTTGGATGAATAGAGTTTGGATCTATTGGTCGGCATAAGCGAGTGATGGTATCTTGAAACCTCAGGAAGTAGTAGCTGCGTGATGAGATGCAGTGACTACGGATGTTTCCGAAGATGATTTCTTTGGAACAAGTTTAAGGAAGTAGGTCTGCTTCGGTGTTGTGGCTGAGTTCAGCAGGGTGTTTCTATTTGGTTTGTAGTCCGAGTTTCTCAAAGAGCTTTGGATTGGGAATTCTTTGGTATCTGTGTCAGCAGTGCAGCTCGGAGTGTTCTGTGGGTCGGCAAAAGGTTTTCTGGCTTAGCAGTGTTTGAGAGATGGAGTTCAGAAGCAGTAGAGTGGATCCATTTCTTCGACGGATTGGCCAGACCAGCATAAGCTATTCGGATTGGCAAAGGGAGAACAATTTTCTTTGGATGTTAGTCTGGATTGATCGCAAAAGTGACTTGCGATAGCTGAGTGTTCTCTTGGATTGTTGGAGATTTTTCTGGATGTCTTCAGGAAAGTCAGAGGTTGTCCGCATCTAGAGATTTAGTTTCTTATCGACCAGAATTACAAGAGTGGTACCGGCGGTTCAACTAGTTGGAGGATGGTTCTTAGAGATAGAGGTTGATGAAGAAACTCAGGTTTCAGAGGAATTTCTGAGTTTTTTTTATGGATTTGTGGAACCATATTTTTCTGGGTTATGTTGTCCAGTTTGTGCTCGTGTTCTTCATCAGCATTCTTCTCTACTCCAGATCAGAGTTGTGCAGCGGAAGCAGTTTGGGAGTGCATCTGCTTTTCTTTTCCGGATAGGAGAAGTTGTTTTCTTCTGATGGTTGTGAATGGAGTTTGTTCTTGATCTTGGTTGATCTTGAAGGATCATTCTGGTGGGTTGGGTTTGGTCCAGTTTGTTTCTTGAGACATCAGCGAAGGTTGAGCTGATCAGGTAGGATGTAGGCAGCCCGAGATCGTCTGAAGAGTTTTGTGGATCTGAATTGGAGATCTGATTTTGGATAAGTTTTCTCCGGTTTTAGGAGCTATAAGATTGGATAAGGTTGGGAAGCTAGCTCTGAGGTGTTTTTGATCTCTTCTGTGTTCTGTTATGGATCGATGTTTGGTTTTCAGAATTGAATTGCAAGATTGGATAATTGGGATTCGATGTGTTTCACGTACCTCTGAGGGAGTACGTGTATGGTCTACCTCTGGTTGTGGAATCAGCTGTTCTGGGAGATTCGGTTGTTGAGTCAGACTTGTTTGTAGTCTGATTTCTTGTTTAGTTTGGTAGATCTAGATGAGTAGGAGTTCTGTAGCTTAGTAGTTATGATTGTTTGGATTCTGTAGAGCGAGTATTCCGGTGTTTAAACTTAAGAAACTCGAGAAAATTATATTCAGAATTTTTGTCTGGATAGTTAAATTTGTTTGTTTGGGTGAATTGGTTGCTATGGTTGTTAGCATATGGTTGTTAATATATGCTTGTGTTTTAAAATTAAAATCTTTAAAGTAGATTATTAAATTACCTTTGTTTTAAATTTCGGGGACAAAATTCTTTTAAGGGGGAAGGAATGTGATATCCCAGAATTTTTGGCAATATTAATTTAATAATCTTTATTTAAAATTAAATTGATTTGATAATATTGATTAATAAAATTTGAATTGATTTAATAATCTATTTAAATAAATATTAAATTGGTAAAATTTATCTTTTAAAAGCTAATGAATGTTTCTATTTATAATGTATATATATATATATATATATATATATATTTGTATATATATTATAGATAATCTTTGATTTGAAATTTAATAAATAAATAAAGTCATATTTTCAAATTCTAATAATATATTTAATAATTTGGAAATTACGATTTAAATCAATATTAAGCTTTTCAAAGATTATTTAATTAATAACTATATGGTTTGTAAATACTTAAGATAAATGTTTATTTTTTAAAATTATATCTTAGCTTAATTTTAAATTTAAAATAAAAAGTTTGTTTTATTTCTTTTTAAATATTACTTGATATATATGATTTGAAAAAAAAAGTTCAAAATACAATTTACATATGGTATTAATTCATTTAATAATAGAAGTGATTTACAATCTCTTTTATAAATCATTTAAAATTGTTAAATTTGTTATTTTCAATTGATGATTATAATACTTAGGTTTTATAACCATAAACAATTTTTAATGAATATAGAATTGTTATTTTTTTAAATTTAGTAAGTAGTTATATATGTATAGATATAACTTGATCCTTAAATTTTATTTTTATTACCTAACTTGAATTTGAACTTAAAGTTTTAAAATTCAATGTATAGATTTTATATTTGTTTGGATTTTAAAATATTTATATAAACTTTTATTTATAAATATAATTGGTTTTTATTTCTTTTAAAATTATTTATACATATATAAATACTAATTAACTAATTCATTAAGCTTGATTTTGTATTAATCTTTCATTAACATTTAAAATATAACTATTAAATCATGAGACATGTGTTAACATATTAAATAATCAAAACAACATGTGTTAAGTAGTTAATAACTCCAATGAAAAGTATTAAAAGTTTTAACAAGTGTCATTTAAGTTCCATTTGCGTTTTATTTTATTTTGTTAAATCAAATTTCAGCCCTTATAAACATATTCTTTTCCCCTTCACTCTCTTTTTCCTATCTTTTAATCAAAAGCTTAGTGAATCAAAGAAAAGAAGAAAAAAATCTGAAACAAAAAAATCAGTGAACAAGAGCCACCTCAGAAACAAAATCTGAAAACAATAAGATTCTGTAATTCACTCCTCAAAACCAAATTGTAAATCAAAGCTTGTTCTTCTTCAACCTGAGACAAGCAACTCAAACATGCAAGTCAATTTCAAAAACAAACCTGTAATCTCATCAAATTTGCAACCTGGAATAAATTCTTGCAAAATCATGTCTTCATTTCATCTGGGAATTTTCAGCAAGAAACCCAGTAATCATTTCCAAGTTCATACTACAACCTGTCGTCCTCAAAAATCAAAACTAAATCTAAAAACAAAGTGATCAATGCTTGCATTTCTTCATTTGGGAATTATCGGCATGCAAGCATTTTCAAGCCTGCATGCATATAGTTTTGGACAGGAAGCAAAAGCATTTCAGCTTCAAGATTTTATAAATAATGCTCTGTGCTTCTATTTCAAGTGAGTAACACTTTTCAAAACTTAAAGATAATCTGGTTGCTTGAGATTATGCCAAAAGTTTGTTTGTATTTGTATATATGTGTAAAAATTTCTGTGTATTGAGTGATGCATGTATGATTTTGGATGCCTGTAGAACATCTCCGTTCTAAATTTCAACCAGCTTTCAATTTAAAATCATTCCCCCTTGATCCGTTGATTGTTAGGACTTAGGATCCAAACAAATATTGCTTGTTTGATTATAAACTAAGATTTAAAATTTATTTAACTTAAATTAAATCTATAATTGCTCTGGAAATAAAATTAAGACAGGAAACTCAAGTCTTTGTAAAAATTCAAACATGTTAATTTTGCAGTTCAGGTATGTAAACTAAATCCTTAAACTAAGACACAATTTTTAAGAGTAAAATTATAATTTTAATTTGGGTCTGACTGAGCAAATAAGGGTTGATCATAATTTGGTGTTTGGGTGTTTTCTGGCGAACGAGGCGATCTGGATGGTCAAGGTTCTTACTGGAGGAAGTTGAGTGATCTGGAACTTTGGCAAAATTGTCAGGTGGTGGATCAAGACGGTGTGGTGGCGGCAGGAGGTCGATCTTGCCTATAGCCCTAGTTTTTTGGGTTTGGTTTTTAATGTGTTCGTTCATCGTCTCTGGTGGATCGAGCTCCACCAGTGCTTGGGAATTGGATGAGCGGGTGGAATAGAGGATGTGGCCGGAGACATTGCCGCTCTGGTGATCGAAGTTTGGTAAACGTGGATGTTACAGGTTTGAAAGTGGATTCCAGTTTGAGTTCTTATGCTCAATTTTGATTATGAGTAGATGGTGAAGTTTCGATGGTAGAGTTTGAGTTCGAAGTTGATCGTGGATGTGAGGGAAGCGTAGGCGATGGTCAGAGCCTCGCCGTGGATGGTGCAGGGTGCACGGTGCATTGGCGTATCTGCTGATGCCTGGGTTGAAGGGGAGAGAAGTACTCATGTACTGCTTAAGTCATTTGTTCTAATTCCCGAAGTAAAGTGAGGTAAGTCTCGGAGTAAAACAGAGTGGGATCAAGTAGGTTTAGTTTTAGATTTTGTTTTAGGAACCTGACAGTGTTCAGTTTTGAAATTTAAACTAAATTAAAAAAAAGAAAAGAAGCAAAGCAAGTTTTAAACAAAAGTTTGAAACAAGTTTAAAATATGAATTCAAAATGAGTTTGAATTCTAGTTTTCAAAATAAATAAGTTTTATAAAATGGAATGTTTTTTTAACAACTAAAAATTTGTTACATTATTTTATAATGTGGTTTTAGAATCTGAAAATGAGGTTTAAAACCAGATTATAAATTTAAGTTTAAATCTGAATTTTAAATCTGAATTCAAATTTAATTTGAATCTTAAGATTTTGAAAGAAAATAAAGTTTATAAATTCAAATGTTGTAATTAAGTTTGAATGTTAAAGTATTTTATAACATGTTTTTAAAATCTGAAAATAATATTTAAACAAGATTTTAAATTTAAGTTTAAATCTGAATTCAAAGCTTGATTTGAATTCTAGTTTGAAATAAAATAAAATTTTTGAATTTAAAATGTTTTAAAACAACTTGGAATATTTAAAGTATATTTTAAATTGATTTAAATTGAATATGGGTTTAAAACTATTTTAAAATTCCCTTAGAAGATAAGTAATTCTTTAACATGTAATTAAAAGGTATTGAATTGTTAAACTTTGTTTAAGTTAAAATTGATTTCATTTTAAATCTTAATTTAAAATGGAATTTAAATGAAAATTTCAAAGGCAAATTGTTTTTAATTTACTTTGTAAATGATAATTAAATCATTAATAAGATTATGGTTTATCTTAAAGTTAATTAGGTCTTAATGATTTATAATTCATTAAATTATTAAGATAATTAAGATGGATAGTTAATTAATTTAATTAATTAATGATTTGGGTAATTAATTAAGTAATTAAGGTTTTATTTAATTAATTGAAGAATTAAGAGAGTTAATTAAGAATTAATTGATTTTTAATTAAGAAATCACTAATTAGATAAGATTTGATTTTAAAATTAATGATTTGAAATTTATTAATCAACTAATCAAAAATTGATTAAGTTATAGATTAACACTTGATTAATTAAATAATTTGAGATTAATTAATGGGTTTTATAGATAATTTAATTTGTAATTAATAATGATTAATCTCAGTTAATTATTTTAGAGAAGTAATTAAAGATTTGTTAATGGTTAATGAAGGTCATTAACTTAGGATGATTTAATATTTAATTAATGTGATTAATTTTAATGATTAATTAGATAATTAATTTAAAGATAATCATTTGTGAATTATTTAAGTAACTACTTAGTTGGAAGTAATTAAGAAATTAATTACTAAGTGTAATTAATTAAGATTATTTTGATTAGTTTAAGTTAATTAATTAAGTTTAATTAATTTAAAATAATCACTGGATAATTAAAGAAGTAATTACTTTATATAATTAATAAAGAATAATTATTTAGTGAAGTAATTAAGAAGATAATTACTGAATGTACTTAAATTGAAGGATAATTAAGTAATGGAAGTTATTTGGAAATTAATTACTTTGTGTAATTCATATGAAGAATAATTACTTAGTAAAAGTAATAAATAATTAATTACTTAGTGTAATTAATTAAGAATTGTTTAATAAAGTTATTTGAAAATAATTAAGAGATGTAATTGATTAAGAGCAATTAATTACTAAATGAGATTAATCTAGGGTGATTAATAAATATAATTAATTAAAGATTAATTATTAAGGAAAATTAATTAAGGAGTAATTAATTTATCTAATGAAGTAATTAAAAGTAGTTAATTACTGAATATGGTTAATCAAGAGTTATTAATCAATATGGTTTAATTTATGATTAATTACTTAATGTAATTAATTTAAATAGGGTAATTTTAAATAAAAATAATTAGGGATCACTAATCAATACAATGATGTAATTAAGCGTTGATTAAAAACAATTAATCAATGAAGGAATTAATTAATGTAATTAATTAAGGATTAATGTAATTAATAATAGTTAATTAATTAATGAAGTAATTAGAAGGTTAATTACTGAATTTGGTTTAGGATAATTAATGTGTGAAATTAATTAAAGGCTTATTACTTGAGTATAATTAAAGGATAATTAATCAAGAGTGATTAATTGAGGTGATTTATTTGAGGGTAATGAATTAATTGATTTGTAATTAATTAATGGATATGTAAGCAAGATTTATATGGATGAAGTAATTAATTTAATTTACTTTAAATTAATTAGAGAAAAAGTAATTAATTTAATTTATTTTAAATTAATTATAGAATGGTGATTAATAAGTCATTGCTTATGAATGGTGATTGATACTGATTGCCCTGAATAGTTGAGATCTCAGATATTAGATAATTGAGGTTGTGTGATATGGATGCTTTGGCTGCATTGTGATGATAATATGAATTATCTATTTGTGATGATAATGTGAATTATCTATGGTCATGATAATGTTGATTATCTATTGTAAGTTATCTATCTGTATGTATATAGATAATATTGAATTGGATTGTTTTAAACTTTAAAACAACTTGGACCTAAAAGATGGCATTTTGGATTTCGATGAGACCGGGATCGGGTTTCCATATTTGGATATCCGAAAACCACATTGATCCAAATTAACGATAGGTCGTGAATCTCAAGTGAAGATGAAGATTCAGAGTGCAAGGGTTATCGTCGTTAACTCTGAGGGTGATTCCAAAATGAGTGTAACGAGGTAATGCCTTCGGTTTCGTTCGAACCTGGAATGAACTTGTATGGATTGATGCTTTCAGAACATCGTCAGGTGGACGATGAGCATTCTAAGAGATGTGTTCTCTTAAGGTAATCGTAGCCTCAATCCTCATCAACCGGGTATGGCTAAAACAGGGGAGGTGCAGCAAGGTTAAGTGGGTCATGCCCAAGTAGGACGAGATTTACCCCTGTCTAGAAGTCCCTTTATATTTGGCTATGTGGGCAGTTGGTTGCAAACAACTGCGGGGTTGTCTTGTTCGGGACTGTTCAGTAAGGAATGGTTCCGACCTTGTGTTGCAGGTGAGTTAAGGTGGCTCCTCGGTAAGGTGATCTAGGCCACGTACTGTGACGGACGGTACCCCAGTTGCCCTGCCATTGTATGGAATCCAATCTCTAATAAGTCCCGTACGTTTTAGATGTGCCCAACTATGTTGGAACGTGAGATGTAAGCATTCCAGCTATTTCTGTATTTTACTTGAAAATCCTAGACACTATTATAATTTCATCGGATTTCCTATCAAATGTTTTGGTTAGCGTAAGGTAAAAACTTTTCCATGTTTATGTATGGGAAGTCTTACGTGATACCTTTGTTTTCAAAAGATTTTTAAAGTTAAGCAACTTTAACCTGTTTCTCACACCAGACCCATGTCTGACTCGGAGTTTATCTTCTGTTTTCTTAAACTCTTGGGTACTAAAAATTTTACGAGTAGCCAAGGGATTCAGGTTAGCTTTGACGAATTATGGAGGAGCAAAGGAGCAGGAGGCTTCGGCGTTGGATATATAGTTTCCGCTGTGTGTTCTCTTTGTTGGTATCTCTTTGTTGAGTTGTGTAACTAGACAGGTGTTTATAACTGTCTAGTATGTGTTGTGTATGCTGTGTAACTCTAAAGATGTTGTATATTATGTAATACTTATGTTATTAATATAATTTATTCGTTCCGCTGTTGAGATTATAGTGTTGTTTCTTCTTTCTCTTCTTTCTTTTCTCTTTTCTATCCCTTTCTTTCTTAAAGATGATACGGCTTTTTGTGGAGAAAAAGTCAAGTCGTCACATAATGAGTGTGTCTTGCCCTGCCTGAACCTTGAATGGCTTGACCTCTGCCTTGTTCTATCCAACTTCCTTTTAAATGTGCTTGTCTTCATTTACTATGCACACACGTTGAACCATTTCATGAACTAGTTTGTGAAATCCCTACATTGGTTTCACTTGTATCATGCATGTGTATCATTACCGACATGTTGTTAGCTTTTGAGTCTGGTTTGTGAAATATCTTCCATATATACACATACATACATATGTATGTACATATGTGTGAATATTACCATGTTTTTGCTTTAAACTTCCATATGTATGTCTCCTGTGTGTTTCAATCTTGTTTTTGCTTTTCCTTGGTCCATGTTGTTGGTATTGTTCACATATTTCATTGTTGCATTATGGCCTTGTCGATGTACTTGCACACTATCTTGTTCAAGGTAGTGCACTGGCAAGGTAGTGCACTGGCATTGCCTTGACAAGGTAGTGACAGTGCACTGCCTTGAACGAGGCAGCGCACTACCTTGACATTGGTTAAATCCCTTTGATGTGCTTTTGTTCCTTGTCCATAACTTGATTACCTTTCAGATTTTTGAATTTCTTGTTTTGAATAAGGCAGTGTGCACTGCTTTGAACTCCATGTACTCTCTAGCTCATTTGATTCCTTTGTGAATGTTCTTTTGATTCATGTTCATTTATTTGTACTTCCTTCCTTGAACTTATGTACTTCATGGCTGCATTTGTTTGTTGCACTACCTGTTGTTCATTTGTTTGTGGCACTTTATGGCTGGATTTGAAATGCCTTGCATATATACATGTATACATGTATATGCATATGTGTATATGTGTGTTGCTCACTGTAGGAGATGCAAGTGGGGGTATTTTGTAAATTCATACCTACTGTTCTTTGTTTGTGCTATTTGTGCACTTAATTCTATATCATTGTGTACCATGCTTGATACTGCCATGAATCTCGTTTGCTGGTGCTCAACTTTGTGCATCTCCATGTGCACTGAACTTGTTTATGCACTTTAGCTTTGCTGAGTTGCCTGGTCTGTTTTGACCTGAATTGAACTACTTTTTTCAAGCCCAAGCTTGATTGGGATTGAACTTGTGTGTTTGCGCTGAGTTGAGCCTTTGGGCTTGACCTTTGCAACTGTCTGTGTGATTAAATCGAGGATCAGCCTTGTGATATTCATAATGATACATTGTGCATGTCATAAGTTGTCAGTGCACATATATATTTATCCCTTTCTAAAAATGAAAAGAAAAAAACAAACCCATAAACCAGGTAATATATATTCAAATTCAATTTTATTTTTTCAATTTAGGTTTTATTCTTTTTCAAGTTTACTGCTTTGTTATTTATTTAACATGTATAGGAGATGGCTGGATAGAAGTTGAAGCAAGAAAATTAAGATCAACATAAAAAACAAACTTGAGTGAGTGTGAGTAAATTTAAGTTGTGTTGTATTTAGAAATGTAAGTAGAGTGATAGTGAAAGTTGTATTGTATTTGAATTTGATTTGAAATACAATACTTGTTTAAATAAAATTACAATTCATTTATTTTATTCGGTGAACAATTATTTATATCAGTCAATATTACATGTTGTCTAATAGGAAATTCTAGAAATGATACTATAACATCAGACAACATATGTTTTTTTGTTGTGTTAGTGCATATCAGATGATGGGGCATGTTTGTGGTCTGAGTGCAATGAGACGATGCAGATTTAATGAAAGATAGGTATGCAATTAGACAATGGGGTATACCTGTCATTTGATGAGTTTTCCCATAGTGTCACCCAACAACGATACCATGTTTATATAATACAATGGAAAACAAATTAATTCAATTATTTTGAATTCTACCTTTCATAAAGATGTATGGACTTGATAATGGATCATATTGTATATTATGTTGACATGCTAAAGTAGAAGTTCGAAAAAAAGTTGAATAAGTGGATTTCGAAATAAAATACCTTGAAAAGGAGTTTGCAAGCCTTAATTACATCCCATCGTTAATAACTCAAACTGCTTTTTGTTAACCTAGATTGGTTACTTTATTTTCTTTAGTTTTCCATAAATTTTCCATTTCTAATACTAATGTGATAAAGCTATTGGAGGTAGAATGATTATTCAGTGGGAATTAAATTGAAAATCGTTTAAATTGTTGATTATTTCTTTAATGGATTTCCCATAAGCTACAGTGAAGATTGCACAAATGGTATTATAACCTTTGACACTTTCTTAGCCAACCCATCATTTTAAACAACCTAACATACATATAAGTTCAATCAAGCGTAATGTCTCAAATCGAATCTTTTTGAAAAATAGAGTAAAATACTAATATGTGATATTTTTTGTTTTGATCTGGTTATCTGTTTATCCTTCTTCTACTTCCTCTTAGAGCTGCTAATAATCAATAATAACTATATGTATAATGAATCTAATAAAAATAGGTAATTTACTTTTGACCATAAATCAAATAATCATATAGAGAAGTTATTAACAATCATGATATAAGAAGCTTATTAATGCAAAGTGTTGAAACTAAATCATCCAAAAGTTAATCATCAAACATTGAATTAATGTAGATAAAAGTAAAGAAAAGAAATCTGAATAAATAGAAAAATATATATACCTAAATTTTCATAAATCAAAGAGAAATAAGAGAATCAATAAAAAAACAAGCATTTATTTGAGGAGAGGAAGCATAGCCTATGAGAGAAGGATTAATAATGATTTAAAAGAAGGCGAAGGGTAAAACTTAAGGCGTTCTGCAATTTGAAAAGGCTTTATGTAGGAAATGGTGAAAGCGATATGATATTTAAAAGACTGCATGCAATAATTACAAAAAATTCATAAATTTAATAACTATTTTTAAGATAAATATAGAAGTTAAAAAGGGAAAAAATATAGGAATTTGAAAATGTATAGACTTTTTCAGTTGAAGTGACATGTTGCTTGAAAGAAGTGTTGAGTTTTGGCACTCTAGCGTGTCCCTTTGTACGCGCACTTCATTATGTGTGATGGCACCACCAAATGAAGCTTCCGTTGTGTCGACATCTCGATTGAACATCCCTTCATCGCCTCCCAACAAGCTAATACTTGGTCTTGGAAACACTTACTTTTAACAAAAGGAATTCCCAAAGTTACGTGCGACCAATCCCATATATATAATGTCATATGTTATATTTCTTACAATGTGGGATGTATCCGTCCAACCCATGCACCCATAATGCGAGCCACACATTACAAGATGCGATGTTCAATCAGGATCGCACCACATTGGAAGCTTCGTTAGATGGTTCCATCACACATAATGAAGCCCACATACATGGGGATGCGCTAGAGTATCGAAACTCAACATGGTACCAAAGCATCTAGGTTGATTTATAGACGATGTAAGGAAGTATGGCAGAGGACGGGGCTACCCCTGTTATAACAAGACCTTATGTCAGAGGTTCTTATATTGCATCTGGATCTTAAGTGGCAATAGAAAGGTGGAAGGGGGATAAAAACTTCGAGAAGTGGCAATAGAGGATGAAGGATTTTCTTAAATGGAACATGGTTCATCAGGTAGTTTTTGACATTGAGGAGTTATCGTCTGAAGTTCCTACCGTGGAGAAGAAGGAGATGGAAGAATGGACATTTACTACTTTAGAGCTAGCTATGAGAGAAAATGTTATTTCGAAAATTAGCATGGAAACCACTGCTAAAGGAATTTGGACCAAGCTTGAGAATCTCTTTATGAAGAAATCGCTCACTAATTGTTTGATTCTACTGAAGATGTTTTTCACTATGAAGATGAGAGAGGCTGCTTTAGCGAAGGCGTATCTTAGTTTCTTTGACGATCTTGCAATGAAGATGAAGACTGTGGATTTGAAGGTGGATGAAGAACAGAAGACGATGGTTCTTTTGTGTTCTCTTCTGGAGCGTTACATAGGTTTTGCTAGCTGTATAATTTATGGGAGAGACAATTTGACTATAGATAATGTGAGTCGGGTGTTATATCTGAAAATTTGAGGGATCATACGAAGGAGGTGAGTGAAGGAAGAGAAGGGAGCAGTAGTCTTTGCCTATTTGTTAAGAGAGGAAGATTGGAGAAGAAGAATTGGCATCCTATGGGGCGTGTCAAGTCTAGGAAGCCAGAAAATGGTTGGAGAGGAAAGTCTAGAGATGGAAAGTGCCATAATTGTAAGAAACCAACCATTGGAAGATAGACTATCCGGGTTTGAAGAAGAAGACTGAGGATTGATCTTCATCGATGGCGGTGGAGAAGACTGTATCTGATGATGTGTTGACTGCACTGGCATATGATGTTATAGACCACTAGGTGCTTGACTCAGGGGTGTCGTTCCATATGATGCCAAATAAGGATTATTTCAACTCTTTTGTTGAAAAAGAGGGAAGCGCAATCCTTATAGGAAATAATGCTAGTTGTAGAGCCATGAAAGAGGCTATAGTTCGAATTAGAATGTTTGACAAAGTGATATGCATTTTAACATGTGTTTGCTATGTTCCAGGTCTTTAGAAATCATTGATTTCTTTAGGGTAGTTGGCATCCATAGGATGTTAGTTAACTGTGAAGAATGATGGTTTAAGGCTTTTTAGGGGTTAATTTATTTTGATGAAGGGAGATGTGTTTCGAATTCTGTATCTACTAAAGGGAACCACAGTTCTTGGAGAGTCCTGTGTTGGAGTGGATAGTTCTCATGCTTTGGATACAACTAGATTTTGGCATCTATGATTGGGTCATATTTTGGAGAAGGACTTAGAGTTGCTTCACAGTCGAAAGATAATCAAAGTAGGAAGCTTCGAAAAATTGGAATTTCGCCAGGAGTGTGTGTTAGGAAACCAGATGAATGTATCTTTTAGAGTTGGACTTCATAGATCGGAGAGTGTGCTTGATTATGTGCATAAGATTTTTGGGGACCAGTAGCTAATGCTTCCATTGGGGAAGCGAAATATTTTATTTCCGTTATTGATGACTTTTCTCGAAAAGTTTGGGTGTATGCTATGAAGCTTAATCAGAAAGCTTTGAGAAGTTTAAAGCTTGGAAAGCGCTGGTAGAGAATCAATCTGGTTGTAAGATGAAGGTGCTTGGATTTGGTTGTGACGGTGAACTTATTTCTAAGGAGTTCCTCAATTTTTGTAAGCATCATGGTATTCAGAGACATTTCACTGCACCAAGAGATCCACAATCCAATGGGGTTGCTGAGAGGATGAATCAAACTCTACTTAAGAAGGCACGTTGTTTGAGATTGACGGTAGGCTTGTCTAAATGATTTTGGGCTAAAACTTTATCGACTGCAGTGCATATTATAAATCGAATTCCATACTCAACCATAGATGGGAAGATTCCTAAGGACAAATGGAGGGGTAAAACAACGTATCTTGGTTACATTCATATTTTCGGTTCTCATGTGTATGTTTACCATATAGATGTTGATAAGCTGGAGGTTAGAGTATACATGGGCATATTTATGGGATACACGGATGATATCAAAAGGTATCACATTTGGAACCCTATTGACAGAAAGATTATGCATTCTGGGAATGTAACTTTTGATGAGTTTTCGTTCAACCCTAAGGAAGAGTTACCCACATCAAATGAGTCTGATAGGCCTAAGGAGTTAGAAGAGGTTCCCATATTTCAGCCTACTAGTAAAGTTGTTGCTATGAGAGACGTAGATGCAGTTGATGAGACATCGCCGAGTAGTCCATAGGTTCTTTGTAGTAGTGTGGGTGATGTGCATGAGACTAAATGAAGTTCAGTTCAAGGCGGAGCTGAAAGGAGTTTAGGTGAAGTTATACATATTCGTTCCAGTCATATGACTATTAGACCGCTAGAGAGATATGGTGATTGACAGTATGCAAACCTTAGCCTTAATGATCAGTGTGATTATGCCCTATTGTAGTTCATATAAGCCATTTGACCTTGAAGAAGCTACGAAGTCGAGTGATAGCTCGAAACGGATGCGCGCTATGGAAGAGCGGTTAGAGTCGTTGAGAAAGAACAAGACTTGGGATTTGGTGCCACCTTCTCTAGGAAGCCAAGCCATAGGTTGCAAGTGGGCATTCAAGGTGAAGGATAATGGAAAATACAAGGCTAAGTTAGTTGTTAAAGGGTTTTAACAAAGGAAGTAGAGTATGATGAGATATTTTCACCTGTAGTGAGGCATACCTCCATCTGTATTTTTCTTGCTATTGTTGCTACACATGACTTGGAGTTGGAGCAACTTGATGTGAAGACCACTTCCTTACACAGTGACTTGGAGGAGACCATTTATATGAAGCAACTAGGAGGATTTGTTGTAAGTGGGTAAGAGAAACGGGTTTGAAAGTTGAAGAAGTCATTTTATGGACTCAAGCAATCATCTAAATAATGGTATAATAGGTTTGACTCTTTTATGCTTTCACTTGGTTTTGATCGCAGCATCAAAGACGCTTGTGGTACTTTAAGCATTTAAAGAGCGGTAGCTGGGTGTATTTACTCTTGTATGTGGATGGCATGTTGATTTCTTCCAAGGATAAAGCTGAAATTGATAGTTTGAAGATGAAGCGAAAAGTGGAATTTTAAATGAAAGACCTTGGGGAAGCAAGGAAGGTTTTGGGTATGGAAATCCAAAGAGATAGAATGATACGTCTTTTGAGGCTCACTCAAAAAGAGTATTTTAGGAAGGTGCTTGCACGGTTTAGCATGGAAGGAGCAAAGGCAATTAGTATACCCACGTCTTTGCACATACAACTTTCTAATAAAGGCTCTTTGATCTCAGAGAAGGACAAAGCTTACATAAAGAAGGTGCCCTATGCGAGTGAAGTTGGTAGTTTGATGTATCCTATGGCTTGCACTAGGCTTGATATTGCACTAGTTGTTGGATTGGTTAGTAGATATATGAAAAATCCAGGGAAGATGCATTGGGTGGTAGTAAAGTACATTTTCAGATATCTTAAAGGAACTCTAGACCATAGGCTTGTTTTTGGCGGCAGAGATAGAGATTTTAGCATGGTCAGACTTTGTGATTCTGACTACGTCGGTGATTGAGATCGAAGGAAGTCAACCTTAAGTTATGTGTGCACTCTTGGAGGGACAACTATTAGTTGGAGAGCGAGGATGCAGACTGTTGTTGCTTTTCCTACTACAGAGGTAGAGCTTATAACTACTGTTGAAGCAGCTAAATAGGCATTGTATTTAAGGCGGTGGATGTGTGATTAGGCCTTCGTGTATGATGGAGTAGAAGTGAATTGTGACAGTGAAAGTGCAATTCACTTAGTTAAAAATTTGTCTTTCAGCTCAAGGATGAAGCACTTAGAGGTGCGAAAACCATTTCTTGTCGCAATGAATGAAGAAAAGTTAATTCGTCTTCAGAAGGTTCACACAGAGGAAAATGCAGCAGACATGTTCACCAAGTCCTTACCGTTGCAAAGTTCGAGCATTGCTCGAACTTGATCCGCTTATTAAGGTCCTAGGTGCCACATGGTGGCATGTGAAAGATATAATTGGTAGATGGAGACGTTTGTTTTCATTGAGAAGATTGATAGATCCTACATGGGAAGGATATGTGTTTAACGGCGGAATGTCTATCGGTTTAGAAAACCGTCGAACGAATTTAAATTAAAAATAACCGCAAGCGTACGGCGTACACTTGTAGCACATGGTGAATACGGGTCGATCCGTAGGGAATTATTGATTTTAAAATTCTATTCAATCAAATTATACCAAAATCGAGTGAAAATTAAGCTAGAGAATTAGAAAATTAGCTAATTAACTAAAAGAAAAGAGATGCAAATATAAGAGTTAAATGACAATTTAGAGAATAAATCCACTCTCTAGATCACATTGTTCAACATATATGAAATCATGATCTCTCTTTTATGGTCATTAGTGCTTTAATTGATGTGCTTATCATAAGTATGACATATTTGTGCTATTGATTAGCCAACATAAGCCATCAAACTATAACACATCCCTTAAAGCACTTACTAACTTTGATGAAACTTGACAAAGAAAATGAAAATGAAATCTATTTTAAGTATGGCCTATTAACTATTGATTAGAAATATAGACCATCAAATTTTAGTTTCAAATCTTTCTTTTGCCATAATCATTTTTTGATGAAGAGGCATTTGTGTCAGTGATTGTTTAAGCATAGCCTATTTGATGTCAACAATATAGGCTATCAAATTCAAAGCAAAAACAACAAATAAAACACTTTATTGATCATCATTAACACAAAAGGAGAGCTTGAATTGACAAATAGTTGAAGCTACATAATTAGAGAGCTTCATTACCCCTAAATTAAAGGGGTTTAGCCTCTCATATTTGTCATTTGATTAACAAATGTAGCTAGCAACATGAAAGCAAAAAGAAAGGAAAATGAAAGCTAATGGAAAAAGAGAGCTAATTAACAAGAATTAGAACTATCCTACTTTGCATGAATGTAAATCTACACTACAACATGAAAGGAAATAAACAAGAAAAGAAAAGATAAATATATTAAAGTTGCGTAAAAATTACATAAAAGAAACGGCTAAGTATCCATGAAAAAGAGAAATAGAACTTGTCTTTTATTTTGAGCCTAAATAAAACTAAAGAGAGACTAAGGAAGAGTTACATGAAACATAAGGAGTTATTTATACAAGCATGAAACCCTAATCCATAATTTGGGTAATGCCCAAAATGCCCTTGTAGGAACTGTGGTGGCCAAGTTATCATTAGCTTCAATAATCCTCCGCTTAAATGTACATGAAGCTTTAATGGACTTTTAGCATGTGCATTAGCTCCTAATTGAAAATCAAGGTAAGTGTTTGGGGTCCTCCATGTTCTTCACTTTGAATTATTTCCATCTTCATTCTTTTGTATCTTCTTTGTGCACGCATATTCCTTCATGAAACCACTCTTAATTGATATCAACTTTCTACACAAATATATACAAATTTGCAATTAATTTTTCTCGAAGAAATATATGCACACAAATGACCGTTTTGCCCCTATATGAAGATGGATATGTGACAATTTGGAATTAATATGGATTTTGGTTAAAACAAGTTAAAATACCCAATATGATCATTTATTTATTTTAAATAGAATAAATATGGTGGTAAGAATATGCACATTTACGTGCACATCAAATACCCCCACACTTATCTTTTTATTCATTCTCGAATAAAGAAAAACTAAGATAAATCCGTTTCGTAGGGAGCACGGTTGCATTGTGCGTATGCAACAAGCCGGTTAACCTCTGGATGTCCCCAGTAAGACGAGTGTTGTCTCGTGAGGGTTTTCAGCGGATACTACCCACAAAATGCAAATGCAGGATGAAAATATTTACAAAATAAAGGATTTATTTTTAAATTGACACGAATAAGTTAGATATAGGTTTTGGTTATTATCTTGAAAATTTGTGTCATTTACTCGTCAAAATTTCCAACAAAAATCAAGTTATCATAACAAATAGACTATAGTTTAACTCGTGTTTTGGTTAATAACACAGTGTAACTATGAAATGGATCCTTAGTTGATTATCAAAGTTTATCAAAGTGGTATTTTCATTTCTTTTCAATAACAAATCAAATCAAATAAGTAAAAATAGTGCTAGGATTTCAATTGCTTGCTCTCTCATTATTTGCAAGAAAAATTACGCACCTAGCTCAGGTAAACCGAGGCCATATATACCACCCATGCACTGCCTTTCGGGCTTATGTGAGGGGAGTACATAGCATGGCGAGTGCACACACTTTCGTGCATACACCTATCGACCGTAGGTGGTTTTTATTAAGTCTATTTTTTTCTTTTTTTTTACATGTGTTCCATACATGCATAACCGTGAGGACTTTTAAATGAGAGTGAATACTTTGGATGTTATTTTTTTTAAGAGAAAGAGAGATTTGCAAAATAATCTTAGCACCATTTAACTTAGAAGACAAAATAAATGTTATATCTTTTCTTTAAATCAACCACTTTTTAAAACAAAGATTTTCAATTAGGATGTATTTCATAATAACACGTACGAATCTTCCAATATACTAGTTAAACCATTGTTATTTGTAATCAAACTTCATTTTTATTTTTGTTAAGACAAATAAACTTTCAAAAATTTCAATTTAATAAGCCAAAACCATATATTTATCCTATAATGTTTCTTTAAAAATAAATCAAAATGCTTTAAAAAAATTGTTTTTTTTGGGGTTTGAAAAGAAAATGTAAAATAAACTATGAAAAAAATCCAAAAAGAAAGTGAGTCTCCCCCACACTTGATTTTGACTGTATCCCCATAGTCAACCCAAGTGAAAGGAACGTTTATTATTATTTACATGAAAATGAAACGTATTTACACGACATCAGAAAGTATATCGTTAAAAAGTAAATGAAACGGTCTTCCAAAGCCGACTCATTTGTCTCGTCAAGTATGCGAGACACATCTCATGGGCAGAAAACCAAACCATAAAAGATTTCGAAGTTGAATGATGATTTGGAAAAACGAATGTCGTTTTATTAAAAATCGTACGAGTTGTTTTATTTTCGATGATTTTTGGTGTCGATAAAACAATTGGTTGAAGTTCAAGTTTATTTTCACAAAATTGAAATTCAACCTCTTCATTGAAAACTTCGTCAAAATTGTTGATTTCAAAATCAAAATGGTAACTTAAATCTTTCCCTTCAAAACTAGACAACTCATTTTCAAAAAGTCTAAAGAAATCGTGTTCGTTAAATTCATCTTCCTTTGTTGGATTATCAACAATTTTATTACATGTCTCAAGTTCAAAATCCAAAGTTGTATTCAAATATTCGAAATCGAGAAAAGGAAGATCGAATTTATTTGGTTCCACACCCTCAAAAGAATTGAAATCCAACTCAATTACCGTGTTTCCAACAACTTCATTAAGATTGTTATTTTTAATTTAAAAAGTTGTTATTTGAAAATTGTCGATTTGGGTAAAAAATGGATTATTATTTGACTAGTCATTCGTTGGAATTTGGTTTTGTTTTTCATGTTGTTTCCTATATGTTTCGAACAACAAATCCATGTGATCATTGTAGATTTCATCCGTTTGTTCAACAAAATCCAATTTATAGTTATTAACTTGAGAACTTTCGATTTGAATTTGTTGAGAACAAAATTTTCACTCGTATCGTAGTCAAGATTATCCCCATTGTCAAAATTATTTGAAAAGTGGATCATATTTTCGTTTTGATTTTGAAATTCATTTTGGAATTCAAAATTGAATTGGCATGGGTTTTCATCGAAATTGTTTGAATTTTGAAATGAATTCAAATTTTGAAATCCTTGAAAACATTGACTCGAGTTATCGTAGAAATATGAATTACACAAATCATTTTCATTTGATTTTGTTGTGTAGTGATTTCAAGTAAAGACGAAATGCTGTTTCCAAGATTTGGGGGTTGCACGTTATTTTGAAAACTTTGTGGTGCAAAATCCGAATCGTTTGAACAATAGTTGTTGTTAAAATATCCATACCGATTTGGAGTGAAATCATATGGATTATATTGATTTTCACAACTATTGTAAAATTCACGTAAGTGGGGAAACTCAGACATTTTCAAGAATGTTTTTTTTGTTTTTTTATAAAGGAAAAAAATATTTACAGATAGAATTTATTTTTCAAAATGGAAAATTGATTTTTGTTTTTGTTTTTTCAATTTTTGTTTGTTTTTTTGAAAAGATTTTATATTTTTTCTGGATTTTTGATTTTCTAAAAAAAACTAAATTAACTTTTTTTTGGAATTTTGATTTGAAAATTTTCAAAGGAAAATGAAAAAAAACTAAGTTAAAAAATATTTACAATATTTTAGTTTTGGATTTTGAATTTTTTTCGTTTATTTAAATATGCATGAACAAATGCAACTATATGAATGTAAGGGTCTAATTACAAATTATTTATCCTAATTTAACCCAAAACTGTATAATCACACTTTGTCTTAGATTAACAAGATAGTTCTTAGCCAGGTAACGGGCAGGAGTTTTCGGTGCACCACAAATCACCGTAGCAATGCAGCCGAAGGTTTAAGTACCTTTAGAGGAACAATTCAGCATAATATTTACGAACACCGTAATATTTATAACTGATTATTGCTCTGTCATAGCCTAGACATCAAGAAATTAAATTGTTCAAGGAAGACAAATTGTCAATATACAATTAAGTGTTATCGATGTCTAATCGTTATTATTAATCAAAATTCTAGGATGAAATGCAAAACTGAAATTAAACGTGTATTAACCATGCAACTACGAATGGATTTTTGTTTTTGTTTTTGGGTTTTTTTTTAAAATCTTTTTAATATATACATGCAAATGCAAGCAATCAACAACGCAGTTCAAATAAAAGTAGAGATGAAAGCAGCAAATTTTTTTTATAGGCAAGCCAACAATTTATTTTTAGCAGCAGAGCAAAGCAATTTTCAACAGGCTACTCTCCTCCTTGTGATTTTCTGTGTTGGCAACCTGAAAGTGAAAACAAGGGATATATAGTTTTTTTATATAACAAGTGAAACTAAACAAACAAACAAAAGAAAAACAAAACTTAACAAATTTGAAAAACAGAAGAGAACCCAAAACAAACTTTAAAAAAAAGAGTAAAACAAAACAAAATAAAACAAAAAATAAAACAAAATAAGCAAAACAAATTAAGCAAAGTAACTTTTTTATATATACTTAAACAAACAAAACAAAACAATTTATTTATGAACAAAACACCAAAACAAACTCAAACTTAAAACACTTAATAAATTTTAGTAAAACACTCAGGCCTACAAATCCTCACAAACCCAAACTTAAAACACGCGATCAACCTAAACACGCATACTGTTTTGTTTTTTACTCATTCAAACGCTGCTTAGAGCCCATTTGGCAAACAATAGCAAAAGGACTTTTGCTTATTTCAAAAGTCCTTTTGCTTTTAGAAAGTTAAAAAGCATATTTGGAAACTTTTGACTTATAAGTCAAAATTGAAAAAAAAAGTTCAAAATTCAAATATGAAATTTTGAAAATTTAAATTGTAATATTTCGAATTTGAAAATGTCAAAATTCAAATTTTGAAACTCGAAATTTTAAAGTTCAAAATTTGAAAATTTAACTTTTAAAAATTCGATATTTTAAAGTTCAAAGTTTTGAAATTTCAAATTTTAAAGTTCGAAATTTTAGAATTTGATATTTTGAAAATTGATATTTTGAATTTTTGAAATTTGGATTCTGAAATTTTAAAATTTGAATTTTCGAAATTTGAAAAATTGGAAATTTAAATTTGAATTTTAAAGTTCAAAATTTTGAAATTTGAAATTTTAAAATTCAAAATTTTGAAATTTCAAATTTTAAAATCCGAAATTTTGAAATTTGATGTTTTGAAATTTGAAATTTGAAATTTTGAAATTTGAATTTTAGTTTGAAAGTTTGAAAATTTAAATTTGAAAATTTGAAATTAAAAATTTTGAAATTTGAAATTCGGAATTTTGAATTTTTGAAATTGAAATTTGAATTTAAAAATGTGAAAATTTTGAATTTGAAAATTTGAATTTGAAATATATAAATTTTGAATTTTGAAAATTTGAAATTTGAACTTTGAAATTTTGGAAATTTGAAATTTGGAAATACATTTTTTTAGAATTTTTTCATATAAAAAATCGACTTATGTAAGTCGAAAAGCAAAAAAAAATTGCTTTTGCAATAAGATGAAAAGTGACATTTAAAAGTCGGTAGATTTTGTCTTTCCATATTGACTTTTTAACTTTTGTATTTTATAGGCAAAAAAGCAACTTATTTATTGCCATCCAAATGGCCCCTTAGTCTAACACTGATGATGACAAATAAAATCCAGCAAAATCAAAACTTCACAACTCGAAAATCAGAAGTCCACCATTCGAAAATCAAAAGCCCTTAAAGTTCCACGATTGAGTATCGGCGATTTGGTGATGAAGGTTGGAGCTTTGAGACTGTTAAGGGTGCTAGCGATTGAAGGTAGCGAATTGGTTTAGGGTTGTTCGGCTGTGGCGATCGATTGGTTGCCGTTCGAGGTGATTGAGTTTAGGCAAGAAGAGGTCGCGGTCAAGTAGAAAGGTGGATTGGGAGAATTCTTGAGCTCGGGTTGCTCGAATTCAGTGCAGGCGATTGGAGTTAGTGGTGGTGATAGGCTGCTGGTCGTTGATTTGCAGGGTGGCAGAGCGATGTTTTATTTGTCGAACTGTGGTTGATCGAGAGGGTGGTCAGTGTCATAGTTTTGTCCACTGGTTTAGTAAGCAAGCTAGTAATGTTATGTATAGGTGTTGAGTGGTTTTAATGAAGTGTTGAATGAGCATAATTTGTTGACAGTGAATGGGAAAATGAAGTGATGCACCGTAGCATGTGCAGTGTTGATGGGGGCAGTAGCAAGAAGTGTTGGATGATGTTGCAGTGGCAACTGGTAGTGGATGAAATAGAAGAATGTTGAATGCAGTGTTGTAGGACAGGCAATTGGCAGAGGGGTAGATGTCTAGAAGAGGTGAATTGTTGGCAGATATGAAGCAGTTCAAAGCAGAGGAATGTTTGTGGGATGTTGAATGTGGTTTGGTCTAGGAATGGTCCGACTGTTGCAATTCGTGGTAGTTGATCTGTCGGTTGTGAAGGCCTACTAAAGGAGATGCGATGGTCGAATTGGGTTGTTGATGACGTATCGGTATAGAGATGGAAGGTAATGTTGAGTGATGTGGGATGAAATGTTAAGTGATGAACTGTGGTAAGAAGGTTGGTGTGCACCGTTGATATGAAATTGGTGAGTGTTGTTTGTCAGTCTTGAAATTTGTGAAGTTTTGGGTGGTTTTGGTAGGAGCAGAGGGGTTTGTGGCTGAAGTGTGTTGGAGGTTGATGATGTAAAAGGGTCTGTTGTTGGTGATGATAAATGGCAGTAGAGAGACGTGCAAGGGTTTGATGGTTATATGCAGAGTGATAAAATGCAGGATTGAGGCTGTGGTAATTGAGTGCAATAAAATGCACTGGTATGTAAGGGGAATTTTGAAAGTAGAGGTATGTTATGTGATGAAGTTTGTTTGCACAGCAGAGAAGTGGTGGATTGTTGATAGAGTCGCTGTTGTAGTTGAGGCAGGCAGTGGCCAAGGAAGTAGTTTATGCCTGTGAAGTGTGGTAGAGGTATTGGGTAGGTATGTGTGATGTAGAAGCACTGCAGTGTTTGTATGGTCGATGAAGTGACAAGGGAAGGGAAGTTTGGTATTGGCAGTTTTGAAGAGGTATGCACGAAGTTGAAGTGTTCAGGCTGTTGAAAGTAGTAGGACAGATCTGATGGTAGTTTATGACAGTAGGAGGTGTAAATGTGGATGAGCTGAAGTGTTGAAAGAGAGATTGTATGCCTGTTTTAGAAAAATGCAACAGAGGATAATTTTTTTAGCACATGTACATGAGTGAAATGTTGCACAGTAAATGTATTGAGTGAAAAGTTGAGTACAACAGTCAAATAAATGTAAACAAATTGCAATGAAAATGTATGTTTTTGAAATGAAATTGTTTTTTTAATGAAATGCAAATAGAACTAAGCAACAATAACACACAAATCAAATAAAAGAACAAATCACACAACAAACACACAATTTTTTTTAATGCTAATTAACACACAACACAAACACACAATAATTCGAAGAATAGAAAATTAAAATCAAAACAAATCCCCGGCAACGGCGCCAAAAACTTATTTAACAACGGAATGGCTATCGGTTTAGAAAACCGTCGAACGAATTTAAATTAAAAATAACCGCAAGCGCACGGCGTACACTTGTAGTATGTGGCTAATACGGGTCGATCCGCATGGAATTGTTGATTTTAAAATTCTATTCAATCAAATTATACCAAAGTCGAGTGAAAGTTAAGCTAGAGAATTAGAAAATTAGCTAACTAACTAAAAGAAAAGAGATGCAAATATAAGAGTTAAATGACAATTTAGAGAACATGAAATTATTGTCAAGGACAAAATTTCTCAGCATTTTAGCCTCAAGGACAGACCTTCAGTATTTTTGCCTGAAGGACAACTTTCTTTAGGTATCAGTTTTAGTTATTGATAGCAGTTTTTAGATATCAGTTTTTAGGTATCGATAGCAGTTTTTAGGTATAAGTTTTTAGTTAGGTAGCAGTTTTGAAAGAATGTTTGTCCTTTTAAATAATTTTGGAAGAATGTTTGTCCTTGTGAATAATTTTTAGGAGAATGTTTTTCCTTGTGGTAAAAATGTTGAGGTCGCGTCCATGAGGCTAAAAATATACAAATTTTTGTCCTTTAAATTAATTCCTCATAAATAAATCCACTCTCTAGATCACATAGTTCAACATATATGAAACCATGATATCTCTTTTATGGTCATTAGTGCTTTAATTGATGTGCTTGTCATAAGTATGACATGTTTGTGCTATTGATTAGCCAACATAAGCCATCAAACTATAACACATCCCTTAAAGCACTTACTAACTTTGATGAAACTTGACAAAGAAAATGAAATCTATTTTAAGTATGGCATATTGACTATTGATTAGAAATATAGACCATCAAATTTTAATTTCAAATCACCTTCTTTTGCCATAATCATATTTTGATGAAGAGACATTTGTGTTAGTGATTGTTTAAGCATAGCCTATTTGATGTCAACAATAAAGGCTATCAAATTTAAAGCAAAAACAACAAATAAAACACTTCATCGATCATCATTAAGCATAAAAAGAGAACTTGAATTGACAAATAGTTAAAGCTACATAATTAAAGAGCTTCATTACCCCTAAATTAAAGGGATTTAGCCTCTCATATTTGTCATTTGATTAACAAATGTAGCTAGCAACATGAAAGCAAAAAGAAAAGAAAATGAAAGCTAATGGAAAAAGAGAGCTAATTAACAAGAATTAGAACTATTCTACTTTGCATGAATGTAAATCTACACTACAACATGAAAGGAAATAAACAAGAAAAGAAAAGATAAATATATTAAAGTTGCATAAAAATTACATAAAAGAAATGACTATGTAGCCATGAAAAAGAGAAAGAGAACTTGTCTTTTATTTTGAGCCTAAACTAAACTAAAGAGAGACTAAGGATGAGTTATATGAAACATAAGGGGTTATTTATACAAGCATGAAACCCTAATCCATAATTTGAGGAATGCCCAAAATGCCCTTATAGAAAGTGTGGTGGCCAAGTTATCATTAGCTTCAATAACCCACCACTTAAATGTACATGAAGTTTTAATGGCCTTTTAGCATGTGCATTAGCTCCTAAATGAAAATCAAGGTAAGTGGGTAGGGTCCTCCATGTTCTTCACTTTGAATTATTTCCATCTTCATTCTTTTGTATCTTCTTTGTGCATGCATATTCCTTCATGAAACCACTCTTATTTGAGATCAAATTCCTACACAAATATATATAAATTTCTAATTAATTTTTCTCGAAGAAATATATGCACACAAATGACCGTTTTTCCCCTATATGAAGATGGATATGTGACAATTTGGAATTAATATGGATTTTGGTTAAAACAAGTTAAAATACTCAATATGATCATTTATTTAATTTAAATAGAATAAATATGGTGGTAAAAATATGCACATTTACATGCACATCAATATGTTTAAATACTTTGTTGCTGGGTGGTGGCGTTGCCAGAGTTCGTCGAGAAGTGTAATGGGTGATGGCATTGTCGAACCTCATTGGGAATGTATCCGCTATGCTCGAGACAACTTAGAGTATGAAGGTGTAGATGGAGTTCGATGGCTTTGTTTGATATATATTGTATTAAGGTGGAGTGTTGAAAAATGTGATACAATATTAGATTTTGTTGTTTTATTTAGTCCCACATCACGGGGTAAGTTCAACCCCAAATTTTAGAGCCTATATTTAAAGGAGCTTGTGTAATAGAAATAACTTGTACCAGTCTTTGTAATCTTCTCTCCCAGTATTAATAGAATTCTTCTTCCCTTAGTGGACGTACACTATCGCATTGATGGTGGAACCACTTTAAAAACTTTTGGTATGCTTCCCTTTCATTTATTATTAATTGGTTAATTTCACATTTTCAAGGTGAAAAATCCTTATAATTTTATTTGATTATTTCTTGCCACTTCTCTATTCAATCCTATTTATTTCTACATCTGTATTGTTGGGTAATGTAACGACCCAGAATTTTTAATAATTTAAATTTGAATATTTAATTAATTTTAAATATTTATAAGTGAATTTATAAGTCGAATAAATTTTTATTTGAATTTTTGGATTTAATTGGATAATTAAATCGATAATTTAATATGTTAAATTATAGAAATAATTAAAAATTGAGTTAAATATGATTGAAAATAATTTGGAAAATTTCATTTAATCATACTGGAATTATAGAAATATTTTAGAACTTTTAAAATCGAATTAAAAGTTAATCTGTGAAAATTGAATATTTTAATATTTAATAATCGACTGTAAAATAGTCAATTTTTGGACAGTCTCAGAATTGAACGAAACCAGTTCCATTGGATCCGTAATAGTTAGTTATTACCGGATTTCAAATTTCGTGTCAATCGGAGCTATCGTTTGATCGTGGCAGCTCGAAACGCATCGATTTATTTTTAATTTAAATTTGGCGAGTCAAAATAGCCATTTTTCAAAAAGTCTCGGAATTCGACGAAACCAGTTTCATCGGATCCGTAATGTGATATTATTGTAAGGTTTCAAATTTCAAGTCGTTTGGATTTACCGTTTGTCCGGTACAAATTAAAACGCCTAGAAATCGATTTAAATCGGTTTAATTTAAATTGAACGTTTTCAGCCATAACTCGCACATACTTCCGAATTAGCTTCCGAAACCTGTTCCATTGTGTCCGAAACGCGGGATAAACCCTAGGTACGCTGGTTACGGCGTCTAAATCGGAGTTCGGAATTCCCGGGATGAATAGTGTTTACGCTAGCTTTTTCTATAAATACAACATCATCTTCATAAATTTAAAAAAATAACAAAACCCTAATATTTTAAACCCTAGCCGCCACATTCATAATCTATGGCCAGATTTTTCCCACTTTCTTCCCTCAATCTCTCTCAATCTACAAAGATTTAGCCGATGTGTTTAACACGAAGATTGGAGAGCACGAAGAGAGCTTTGATTTCATACGGGGTTGATCGGAAATGGTGCAACGATGGGGGAGATAAGGGAGGCCGTTCTCATCAGCAAACGCACGCAATTCGAGGAGATTGTGCAGGCCGAGTTGCAGGCTATCTTGGCCGAAGGTGGAGGTGGGTTGTGGCTTCGATTTGGCACTTCCCGATCGAGTTTTCGTTGAGCGAGGAGATGGTGAAGTTAAAACCTAATTGTGAGCTTATGGGTTTCATGAACGTGTGCTACCTGTAGATGTGAACGAGAGGGATGAAGGAAGGTGTTGCACGGCCTGATGATGTGCAGTGCAAATCCAAGGGCTAGGATTGGTTTTGGGTATAGATTTGTTAATATAGTTGTAAATTATATAGTATAAATCATGTGCAAAATTCAAAAATTCATAACTTTTTCATACGAGGTCGAAAAAATGCAAACTCAGTTGCGTTGGAATCGTATGGACGAGCACTACGCGATGGAGTTGGTTTGGAGTCGTTTGGAGTTAGTGAGAATTTCGGGTAAAATTAAACGCGCGTTTAATTTTATTCGAAATAAAAGCTTAAACGGAAATTAAAACCAAGGTGAGAATTTCTCACTCAATCGAATAGATTTCGATTTTATTTTAAATAGTTAAATTTAAAATATTTGAATGCATGTTTGAATGATGACTGTAAATTATTGATTGTTAAAATAGACATTATGCGCCGTTAGTAAGCGGATGTTATTTAATATAAACATATACCGCGAATATTTCATAAACAGTGAAATTGGTATTATATATAATATCAATATATATATATTGGCATATGTATATATTGCAGTTGTTGATTTCCCGCATTTTTTGTTTAGCGGATGAGACCCTATTACGCCGTTATTAAGCGGATAATATTTATTAAGAACATATACCGCGATAATTTCGTACTGGAGCGAAATTGGTATTGTGCTAATGTTTTTGGATGCAGGAAAACAGGTTGGAGGGATCCAACTGGATTCCTCAACAGTATTTATTTAATTTCAGATATTTTGATATTTGATTGATTATCATATCGATATATGATATCGTTGTTAGTCGTGATTGACTATTTGGTGTGTAGCATCATTGGACCCAGATTTTGGGATTTTAAAATGATTTTAAAGTGATTTTTGAAGATATACTATATTTTTGGAATTGATCCATTATAAATAAATAAACGTTATAATTTTTAAAGTTATAAAAATTATGGGTTTTGTGAAATATAGTTAAAAAGCTGATTTTTAGAAATACGATTAAAAGTCGATTTTTGAGAAATATGAACTAATGATTTTATAAAATAATTTAGATTGGATTTTTGAATATATGATAAAAGTTTAAATATAGGATTTATAAAATTTGATTATTTTATAAATCGAAATGATGAAATTATAAAGGAAATTAAAAGATGTTTTAAAGAATAATATTAATTGATTTATATTAAGAGATTTATAAACGGATATTTATAAATCGAAATATTGACATTTTAAAACGAGTCTTTATAAGTGTTTGAATGAAGTGAAAATGAAATTCATTAATGAATGAAATTTATAGAATTATATAACGGTGAAGTTATAAATGGAATTTTATAAACAATAGGTTTATAAAATTTGTAAAGTTCAAAGGAACGATTTTTTGCAAATAAATAAATTATAAGTGTTTGACTTATAATTTGGACTTTTGGTTTATAATTAAGATTATAAATCGAATAGGTAAATAAAGAAGATTTATAAAGGAAGTTGTTATGAAATAAATGGAAATGGAATTTATAAACGTTGTTTTATAAATTCACAAACGACTTATTTTGATAAGTTAATTGTTATAACTTATAAATGGAGTTATATTCACGTTTTAGACAGTGAATAATCCTTTAAAATAAAATGAATAGAAAGGATGAAATTTGTTAATGAAGTATATTCACGTTTTTGAATAGTGAATAATACGTTAAAGAAAATGTATTGAATGTGAATGTTTTAAATAGAATTAAAACGATTTAACGATGTTTTAATTGTGTTGAGATTCGAAATCATAGATTTCAACATTTATTGTTGAAATAGACGTTTTCGAGAAATAAAAGGAAATGGTGGACTATAACACTGTTGTTATAGTAAATGATTTCCGAAAGGAAATGTTTTGAATAATATTGGGATTTATATATCTATTTAATTTCGAATCCCTATACTAGTGATTTTGGGACGTTGTAACGATGTTTTACGCAACATTCGTTTTGGCCCAAATAAATATGTTTAAGTGAATGATTTCCTTAAAGAATGAAATATATACTTAATTCGATTTAAGTATATTGAATATTTTCCAAGGTTGAAAATAAAAGATTTGAATTACTTATTTTTAATAAGTATGGAAATATTTTCCAATATGAAGTGAATATTTTGAATTTATCTTTTTGAAGATAAATTGGAAATGAAAAATTGAAATCATATATGCATGAATATTTCGAAATATAAATTCATTATGGAATCTATAAATGAAAATGGAATTTGTTAAAAATAAATATTGATTTATTTTTGAAGTGTGAAAATTTTATATCTTGTAAAGATATTTTGGAAAGTAAATAATTTGGAAAATTATTTGGAATCTGGTGATGTATGCATATCAATTGATAGTTCAATAGCCGACTATCAATATTTCCCTTTGAATGGGTATTTGATGTTAATTGATTGAATTTGAATGCACACTTATTTTTGAATAAGCGCTCACTATTCGGGTTAACCGGGAAAGGACCATGGGGTCGTATAACCCATTCCGAATATGTGATACGTCGTTGTGAATTGCATTTGAAGATCGGTGTTGAAGACCGAGTATTTGTGAAAGCGATAGGATGACCTATCGATTGTCTCTGCACTGGGTAGCTCCTGGTATAGAGATTCCTTAAGTGATGGGAAATTCGATCGGGATTGTGAATACCCGTATTGCAAGGGCTTCGTAAGAAGTGCCTTCGGTTTTGTTCGAGCCCGGAACAGACTTGTATGGATTGTGTGTCTGACATTACAATTTGAGATATAAAGCCGATTTCTTTCAAATATATTTCTGTTGGTGGCGGAGAATTTATTCTTTGCTTAACACCCTTCTTTGAGACGTACGAGCTCAAAGGTTATATAGTTGAAGTTATCAGCAATATATCCCATTTTGGTAATGTGACATGCTGAGTGATGCTGAAATGATCATTGTGTTGATTATTGTGATAGGATCATTTATTTGATCGTCTATCTTAGTGATCATTGTGTTGATCATTTATTGACCCAAAGCATGGCTTTTGTATAAAGTATGTTTTTGTGGACGTGAATTCATCGAGCCTCACATCCCGTTAATGGTCAAAACAGGAATGATGCGGCAAGGTTATGAGGGGTAGCTCCCTTTAGGGTATGTGCATTTCCTTCTGGAAAGGGTGGTATCATGGTATGGAGCCCAGATACTTACTCATGTTGATACACTATATCTTTTTCTGTGTGGTGTTGTTGGTGACGAGCGCTCGGTTAAAGGTCCGATGGGACCGGGGGATGCCATATTCGTGTAGTAGTTACCTAGTGATAAAGGTAACCCGGCCTTGTGTTGGCAGAGAGCTGGTTAAGTTCTCGGGACGTCCAGCCAGAGGCGATCCCATGTGACAGTAGGAAGTTCCTTAGCCTGACCATTTGTTGGAAATCCAATTCCCAATACGAAACTTGTACGGTATTAGTTGTAGAACCTGCTATTCACTTATGGTGGTCACCACTGTTTGGATAGTAGCTATAGTAGGCATACGATAATGGTCGTATGTTGGCTAAGATTTATATTCTACTTTCGAAATGAATTTTTCCTACACTATACACTAGTAATAATATCAAATGTTATTTTAAAATGCGTATCAAGCATCTTTGACTATCATAAGGAGAAATCTCCTCCGATTCTGCGTTTGCATTGTGTGTGTGTGCGGGAGGCCTTATGGTAGTCTCATTTTTAAAAGCATTGCGAATTGATTAAAAATATTCCTCTATTTTGATTTTAAAGTTAAATAAACTATTTTGAGTTCTCACACCAGTCACATGACTGACTTGGAGTTTATTGTTTTCCTTCCTAAACTCTGGGTGCCCACCAATTTCCACACGGGCAGTTAAGAGTTAAGGTTTATCAGGATATTCTGGATATTCTGGAGTTGCTGGAGGCAAGCTGGATGGCATGGCGTATTACTAGTTTATATAGTATTTCTTTTTCCGCTGCACTGTATGTTGCTATATGTTGTTGTATACTCTGATGATATGATGTGAAGTAATGAAATGTAATGTAATAACTGATATAGTTCTTTGTTTAAAGATTATTCATTTATTATTATATGTTGTTCCGCTGCGAATTGTGAGATTCTGTTGTTGTTCTGTTGTTTCCTTTCTGTCCGTTCTATTTTTCAAATTCTCTGTTTTTCTAATTCTCTGTTTTCTAAAAATCGTCTATCTTCTTTTCTCTCTATTTTCTATCTCTTCTTTCTTCTCTCTCTTTCTTTTCTTAAATTTTCTTTTTTAAAACCCATAACTATTCGGTTTTTCGGCAACGAAACTCCGCGTACGTTACAGGTAATATAAGCTTGGAAGGATAGACTCGAACACACACGTCATTAGTAATATGTCACATAGTTCATTATGAATCTTGTACCAAAAACATATCAACAAATGTACTTGTATTAATTCGTATATCACAAACAACAACTGACAGCTAACCAGCAATTATGGTACAACTTCACTACTCTAAACCTTCGATACAGGTTGCAGCTGTTATTAAGTCTAATTTTGAACACATATGATGAGTATTTAGAGCCATTTATGTATATAATGCAAAGTAAGGAATTGGTCAAAGTATAACAACTGAAAGAACAATTGATAATTTTCTGAAACAACCATCATCAGCGAGTCAACTTCAAAAATGGAATGACATTGAATAAGTGGATAAATATTTAAGATGACATAAAAATTACCACAAACTGCCTAAATGACCAATACTACAACACTCCAACTACATAGTAGTCAAACAACAACCTCATAAAGTGTTGATTGAAGACATATCACTATCAGCGAAAAATAATAAATCAGTTGAGTAGAAGTTCATGTTTGAAATAATAAATAATTTGACAACCTTAAATCATAATCTCATATACATTCTCAGATGAATGAAGTCTTTGGGATTCTAATCAAAAATTAGGGGTTTAGCTAATTTTAACTGTAAAATGAGAATAATTTTTTAAAAGGATTCAAATAAACCAAAATTAAGGTTTTTCTCGAGGACCCTTTCTTCTTTGGACGAGGTCAAGTTGACATGGTGCCAGAAAAATGGTGTGTAGGAGTGCCACTGATGGTGTTTAACTGGTTGGAATGTGGTGTATGAACAAGAAGTAATATTGCAAAGAAATGAAAGTCGGATGCATGACTTGAGAACTAAAACTAGAGAACTTAAAAATTTAAGAAAATGAAGAAGAGATTTTATTGATTTTGATCAACTTGAATTAACAGCCAGAGTACATAACATTTTTCCCTCGTGACTAACTATTAGTATACATAAGTTACAACGACTGTTTCCCCTAATTCATAAACACTTCTTGTATATTTCATGTGTGCACTTGTACTTCATAAAGCAAGCACAAAAAATGCACAATATGTACAGGTTACTGCTGCGAGCACAGTTCCCCATCATTATCTAGTACCTCATGCTTCTTTATGCCTTTTCCTTCCCTTCCACCTTTCTTAACCATCCTGCTGGCCTCCCCTGACGAACTCTCTGGTGAACTCCCCCTGTGCTCCTTCTGTAGCTAATTCTTGCTGTATTACTCAACATTTTCTAGAAAATGATGTAACAACTCTCTCCCTCTTCAAAAGTGGACCTTGTATCAAGGTCCAAAGTAGAAAACCTCTTAATCAAATCCCAATAATCTTGCCACGTGGCCTCATAAGTAGTTCTTCCATTCCACTTCACTAAAATTTGTATTACAACCTTGTTATTTCTAGACACCGTTCTCCTATCTAGTATTGTCTCAGGCTCATCGATTATTTGCTCAATAAAAGTGGGCACTTCTTATTGAATCACCACACATGTCACCACTTTCTTTTTTAGCAGAGACACTATGAGACCAAGGATGTATTTGGGCATTTTCTGGCCGCTTCAGTTTAAAGGCGACCTCTCCTATTCTTGAAATAATCTGAAAGGGACCATAGTAGCTAGGTGAGAGTTTGTTTGTTTTCTGATTTCTAACTATAATCAATACTATAATATTATTATGAGTTAGATTTCTAGAGCATACAGGCTTCCTTCATATTTTGGAAAATGAACGGTCACATTTTTAATTTCTTTCTATACCAAACTTTGAAATGTGATAACATTTTCTACAATAATTGGATTTAAGAACCGATTTCACTATTAAATCTCAAATTTAATATGCTTCCATGTGATATCCATTGTTGATAGCTAAAAATAATATTTTTAAAATCATTGTTTTTCGGATTATTCATATTATTAAAGTTATTAAATCTGTTTGACTTTATTTCTTTTAACTAATCTATATGGTTGATTGTTTTGAAAATTTCCAGCCTCTGATTCTACTTTCACAAATTGCAGTCAAATCGAACATTACCAAAATACAACAACAATGTTAGATGGAATTAGAACTGGAACCAAAAAGCTCAAAAACATTAAATACAATTATATGCTTCTTGTTATATTTAATTTGCTTTGACTGTAAAAGAAATACAATGATATTCTTCACATTAAAATAAATATTGTTGAATAATGGTTGTTAGTTCCAACACTTCAGACATAAAATATGTATGCTTTAGGTTTAGCATATTTTTCACAAGAATTGTTCAAAACAGAAATAAATCTCTTTGTCCTCTAATCTTATCATTCTACAATAATATGATGCTGCATAACGTGTTCCTAGACATAGTCAGTTATGAGATCATCATCAACATTTGCGTTCTCTGAATGATGTCAACGTTGCTTTTGGCATTTTTGGATCAATGGTCATGCGTAAACCAAATGTTGTTACCTGCACTGCTCTTATAGATAGTTATTACCGAAGCAGCAAATGGAATCAACGACATTAAGTAGTAAAGGAAATGATCGATAAAGGTATCTCACCAAATGAAGCTACATATAATACACATGGTGCATGGAGCAATAGCTGATGCACATAGTAAATTTATATGTGTATAATTTATATGTGTATTGTGTGAAAATTTTATCTTTGAAATCATTTTTGCTCGATATTTTGCAATTGTTTATCAAGCACCAGTACTATCTGCATTACTGTTTTCAAAGATTTATACACAAGTTTTAGACAAAATGTAAACTTATTTGAAAATTGATAAAAAAGATCACTATCTCTTAATCAATGAACTATATAAATCATTTAAACATGTTATGATGATAAGAGGTTGAGTGCGGTCCGTATGCGAAGCACGGGCTCGCACTAATTTTGCTATAAGGCTGAAGTTTCAAGTAGACCCATTCCCCCACTTTAAATGCCTTTTAGTCCTTCTTCTATTAGCTAGTTTTTCATCCTTACCTCGACTAGCTTTAGGTTGTCCTTAAGTAGTTTTTTAGCTATGTCTCTGGAGAATAACTCCTCTTCAACTTGAGGTGCCTTTGCTGTATTAGGCACATATGATAATGGGCTTGGAGAGGTATTCCATAAACTGCATCAAAGGGGTAGTTTTAGACAAGGGCGGATCGAGCCCTGGACTCAACTGGGCTGTAGCCCAGGTCATTTTTTTTAAAAAAAATCACCTTTCCAAAATCCTAGCCCAAGGTGTTTACTGTTAGCCCAAAACGCAATTACAACAGAGACATAGGGTCCATTCTTCCTGTTCTGTGTATTTCACCTATTTGTACTTCATTCAGTCTTCATCGTCCCTTTTGTAGGCTGAAACAAAGGTATTTTTATTAAACTAGTTTGATAACGAATCAATTCCATTGATCACTCAGTCCGTACTCCGAAGTCCACTACTTAACATAGTTTGATTTCTTTTTAGTAGTTATTTGATATTGTCCGTATAATTATTTTGATAAATGATCATTTTCACGAATGAATTAGGGTTAATTGACCAATCTCTAGATTAAATTTGAAGCGATTCTTGGATGCATGATAAATTCTAGTTGGATTTAGAATTTAGGGTTAGGGAAAATTGAGAAATCAATCTTTAGGGATATCCCGTAGTACCTGGGTTTAATTATTTCAATAGTTTTACTGGAATAAAATTTCAGTACCGAAAGTTCAAAAGTAGATTAGGCGGTACAGGTATGACCTTCGCTGATGTTTCCCATACATAAATGCATATGTTAAGTAGTGCAATTCATGTCTGTTTATCTAACATAATAAACAAGCTTACTTTTTTTTTTTGGAAAAAGCTACGCTGATTTTTATGAGGTGCAAGAATAATATTCAACCTAATTTAGGCATACATAATTGTTAATGTAACTGTAATTCGGTGATATTGTTATACAAAAAATGGATTATCTTTAGAATTATCCCACCCCTATGTGAATTCCTGGATCCGCCCTTGGTTTTAGATGCATCCTTGCAGGTAGTGTTATACCGATGCTCGGCTAGTGTCAACCAACTGGCCCATTTATGGGGTGTATGGACTGAATAGCATCTTAAGTATCTTTTCAAAACCCTATCAGCCACTTCAGTTTGCCCATCAGTTTAGAGGTGGTATGAAGAGCTTAATTTCATAGAGCATCCTTGTATAGTAAACAACTCCTGCCAAAATATACTTGTAAACATTGCATCCCGATCACTTATAATGGTTTTAAGCATTCCATATAGCTTAACAACCTCATCAAAGAAAATTTAAGCTATGCCCTTAGTAGTATAGGGAAGATGTAGTACAAAGAAGTGAGAATATTTAGACAATCCATCTACTACCACTAATATAGCCGTGCACTTGTTACTTTTTGGCAAGCCAATGATGAAGTCCATAGATAAGTCTGTCCATATTTTTTCTAGAATAGGGAGGGGATGTAAGAGGCCAGGTATATTTATATTTTCACTTTCATTTGTTTTAAATATGTCACATTCTTTCACAGATTTTTCAGTGTTAGTCTTCATTTCCTTCCAATAGAATGATTGTTCAATCCTATGCAGTGTTTTCTTCACTCCTGAATGTCCTCCCAAAGCTGCAGAATGAAATTATTTTAGTATAAACTGAATAACAGAAGCGTTGTTGTAATCTAATATCACTTTCCGTTTGTAGATTTTTTTTTTTGTAATTTTGGGTATTCAAGCTTCCTTCCTGCCACCTTGTCTCTATCTTCTTATGATATTCCGAAGTACCATATAAATTTGTTAGTGATTGAGGCTTCGTCTCTTCTGGATAATGAATCTGCTATGAAGTCCTCCTTACCCTTTTCATATTCAACCCTATCATCAAACCCTAAGAGCTTTGTTAACTATTTTCCTTTTAGTTTAATACTTATTTTTTGAGATAATAAATGTTTGAGACTTTGATGATCTGTCCTAATAACAAACTACCTTCCCAACAAGTATTGAGACCAATTCTTAGTGGCTAGAATGAGTGCAAGCAACTTTTTATCATATGTTGATAAGTTTAGATTTTTCCCATGCAAGGCTTGACTGATATAAGTAAGGGGTTTTCCATTTTGTAATAACACATCACTTATCTCATACCCACTGGCATCACACTCTACAATAAATTATTGTTCAAAATTTGGCATGGCTAGAATTAGTGGCTGCACTTAATATTGTTTAAGCTCTTTAAAAGCCTTAGTGGCTACTTCAACCCACATGAAGAAATATTCTTTAACAAATCAGTGAGAGGTCTTGCAATCACACCATAATTCTTTACGAATTTCCTAAAATACCATGTGAGCCCTAAAAATGCTCTTAGCCCTTTAATAGACTTTGGTATTGGCCATTCCATTACTGCCTTTGTTGCATCTCTATCTACTTCAATGCGATTTACTGAAATTATGTGTCTTAAATAGCTAATAGATTCTCTGGTAAATGAACACTTGGACAGTTTGATCACCAAGCTATGTTTTTGAAGTACCTGCATAGTTATTTGAAGATGGTGTAGGTGCTCAGACCACATCTGGCTATAGGCTATTATATCATCAACTAACACTAAAATAATTTTTCTTAAATAAGACCTGAAAATGTTATTTGTTAGAGATTGAAAAGTAGAAGGTGCATTAGATAAATCAAATGGCATTACTACAAAATCATTGTGCCCTTCATGTGTTTTAAAGGCAGTTTTATGCATGTCTTATTCATGCATTCTAATTTGATGATACCATGATCTTAAGTCAAGCTTATAAAATACTTCGAATCATGTAATTCATCAAATAAACCATCAAGTAAAGGGATATGATACTTTTCTTTGATAGTTTGTGAATTAAGTACTCTATAGTCGACACAGAGCCTCCATGATCCATCATATTTTCGGACCATCACCACTGGTGATGAGTATGAATTAGAGCTGGGCCTGATGATGCCTGAGTGAACATTTCATTGATTAATTTCTCTAATTTATTATTGACATGATGAGAGTGCTTATAGGGTCTTAACACTACAAGAACGGCATCAGATAGCGACGGCTTTTAGCCATCGTCGGCCGTCGCAAGCCGTCGCCGGCCGTTAAAAGCCGTTTCTATTTACCTCGTCGCCCAACAGAATCGCAACGGCTTTAGCGACGACTCCGTCACATAAATAGCGACGGCTCGCGACTGCAAATGTGCCACGTGGAAAATTTTCAATGTTTAATTGGATGTCGCAAGCCGTCGCTAATCTGTGCAGCATGGCCGTCGCTGGCCGTCGCTAGCCGTCGCTAACCTGTGCAAAATGGCCGTCGCCAGCCGTCGCCAGCCGTCGCCGGCCGTTGCTATACTGAAGAAAATTCCGTGCACTTGCACAGCCTATATACACTTCAAACAATAACTATCAAATCCATCATCACAGCCACTATACACTATATTCATCAACTATAACCATCATATATCCATCATATAACATCACTATACATTCAAACAATATAAAATCCAACAACTAAACATAGTTTCCGAACCAATACAAGTGATCAGAATATGTACATAGTTTCCCAACCAAAATGTGTACATAGTTTTCCAACCACAACTACAAACCGTTAACCCAAACAAACCGTTAACCCAAACAAACCGTTAACACAACTAGAAGTCATCAAAATATGTACATAATATCCCGATATATATACACCAAACCAACCAAAATGTGTATATACCAAACTGTAACATGAGCAAACAAGCATACCTACTCCTCATCATCGCTGCCATCCTCTCCAGGCATCCTCCCATGCTGTTGGAAATAAGTTGCAATCCACTCATCCAGCTGTTGCTCGAAGAAACTCTTCCTCCAATCATTTATTTCATCCACTGTTTTCTTCAACTGAGCAATCTCCTCTTCTTGCTGGGTCCTCCTGTACGCACTCTGCATTCTCATCGCCTGTAAAATAGTTCATAATTATTTATATTTTAGTATATATATAATATTATTAAAATTATTTAACTATTCATATGCATGTGTAAATTTATATACTAGTACATGTCAAAATTTACCTCCAGATTTTCATAGCTATACCGTCGATTGATCCGAGAAGGCGGGTCAATACTAGCATCCCAGATAGTGTTCTCCTCCTCTAGCGTAAGCTCTTCCCGACCAGTGGACTGTGCTACCCGAGCCCGCTCAGCGTCGTACCTCTCCTGCAATTACAAACAATTGTTTTACACGATAAAAACCGAATTTCAAGTTTTTGAAAATAAAATAAGACAAAATATTGTTATTAACAATAAATTAATTTACCATTACGGATTGTGATTTGTCATCCATCCACTCGTACGAAACATTGCCTTCTTCATCAGTCCTCTCTACGGCATGCGTCACCTTGAACAACTCGGCCATAGTAGGGTCGCGGTTGTATCTCGCGGCCTGAAAATATATAAATATTATTGCTAATCTGATTATAAAATATTTTAATAAAATGTAAACAAAGTTTATAAATTTAATTACCAGCTCTCTCTTATGCTCCTGGAAGGATTTGTAGCCGCTACGGTGCAATGCAGGATTTTTATTCCTGTTATCTCGGTTCCGCGCAGATAATTCCTACAAATTAAGATAAATTATCACGTATATATCTTGCAAGATTTATATTAGATTTAAATAACAAAGCAAACATATATTGCTTACTTTTGCTGCCAGACTGTCCCAAAGCCGAAGAAACTCAGCGCATACACCGTCACCCATCCAGTTCGGCTTTTTGCCTGAATTCTTAGCCTTGGACAATGTAAACTGTAATTTTTCCTCATTTGTTTGTTCCAGTGATTTAAGAAAACGTCCATGTCGTCAGGGTCAACGCGGACTGCAGCCTGTAAATTAAAATTATTTTAAGTTATATAAATTATATTAACTTACAACTGAAAATCAAACTACTACTTACAAGTAAATTGGCGTGTATTGCGTTCTTGACATGAAAAGGGATGTCGTCCCAGCAAGGTCAACAACCATCCATCCGGCTCTGAAAAGCCTTCCTCGAAACCTGTAGAATATAATCTGATGGCTCCACCTCGAAGCCTCTGCAAAAGTTATGATATACATGTTTAGTGGATTTTAAAACTTATACTTTAAATAAAATTGATACTTACCCGGCACTTTTAGGAACAACTTCTACCATCGGACGTAAGTCCGGTGCAGTGCCACTACCACCTGCACCGGGAGATGGGGATGACGTGCCTGTCATACTTTGTCTCCTGCCAGACATATCTACTACAGAAAAACAATATCATCACAGAACAATTATAGAAATTCACTACTACATAACATGTTTCAATCACTTTCAAAGAAACAATTATAAAAATTTACTAGTATAAAACATGGATAAAAATTAAATAAATGATCTTCACAGAACAATAACAGAAATTCACTACTGCATAGCATGTTTCAATCACTTTCACAGAACAATTAAAAAAATTTACTAGTACAAAACATGGATAAAAATTAATTAAATGATCATCACAGAACAATTACAGAAATTTGCTATTACATAGCATGTTCAATCACTATCACATAACAATTATATCAATAACGATCAGTCTTCACGTTTTCTGATTCAGACTCAGTCTCGTATTCTATCTCATCTTCTTCGGTACTTTCGAATGCATCAAATAAGACGTTCGATTCATCATTCAAAGGCCCTACATCAATATCATCAGTTATTATTATTTCTGTATTTGGTTCAAGATCAGCTTGATATGCTGCTTCATGTGGAATATTATTTCCATCAAACGTAAACCTTGGTTTTGTTTTGAAAACAACAGATCAATCCGCTTTATCTCTTTTCAAAAATGGATACGGAACAAAATAAACTTGTAACGCTTGCTTGGCTAATACAAAAGGATCGTACTTATAGTAGTGTGATGTATGCCTTATTTCAATAAGTTTATACTCTTTATGCACGTTGATTGCGGAACCAGGAACGTTACTGAACCAATTGCACTTAAATAAAAAAACCTTTTCTAAAGGTTCAACATAATATGTCAACTCTAGAACATGGGTTAAGACGCCATAAAAATCTTTTAAATGCTCATCTGGATCATCACTGCCTTTGACAAATACCCCGCTGTTATATGTTAATTTTTCAGCCCCGTAATCTTTCGTGTTGAACTTAAACCCGTTGACGAAGAATATTGGATAAGTCTTCACATTTCTTTTCGGTCCAATCGCAAGATGTCTTAAGCCTTCATCAACGACACAATTTCTTGGATCATAAACATAGTTCAAAAACCATTTGGCAAATTCTTTACTGAGATCGCCAGATGGATACCGTGATTCGTAGATACTGCATATATGTAATATGTGTTATAATTATTATGTACGTAAAAGTAAATTACAAGTGAATTAATTATTACCTGAAAAATGGTGCGACTTCGACACAATTTAAAAGAACATACGTGTGTGCTACATGGTGGTCTCTATCGTCCAACCATATTTCCACACATTTTCCACCAGGTCTACCAAGTTGTCTAAAAACAGATAACATTGTTTGAGAAGAATTTTGTTCAACGACTTCCTCATTTCGAGGAACAATTAAAACGATAAGTTCACATCGTCCTTGAAATAGTGAGAGAAAAAAAATGAGGCTTCTTCAAGATACGATTTGCATATCGAACCCTCAACTCGGGCTTTTTGTCGAATCTTCTTCTTCGGATGATTCAAGTACCTATTAAGATATTTATTACATATTTAGATACACAAATTTGAATTTGAAATTGACATGAACATTGTAACGACCTGATATTTTCAACCATTCGCATCCAAACATGCCGGATTTGAATTGCTCAAAATACCGAATTGTAAATATAAATTTGGCAAAACTCAGAATATACAGTAAACAAATAAATCACAGATCACAGACACAGAGTAATATAATGCAGCGGAAGTAAAGAAATAGTAGTTCATGAAGCTACTATATAAAACATTTGAGTTAAACAAGATACAATAGGAGTTTAATACAATAATCAAGTACAAAGCTGAATACTCCACTGGAATCAACTTGATAACTGAGAGTGGAATGGAAGGCTGGATCTTCAACCAAAGCTCCAACTCCGAAGGTGAGTCTCTAATGCTGCATCACTCAGTCTGACCCGAGCATAAAGCAAAACACAAAACACTCGAGTCAGGACATACATACTTATACAATGTAAACCAACTCAAGTGAACTGTAATATAAGGTACAAGTAACTTAAAGGATGCTTGGGATCGTCCATCCTCTAAGGATCCGTTAAACTATTTACTATGCAGTAATATTTCGCTATTATAATAGTGTCTAATTGTAAAATAAACTTACTTTTTAATAGCGTTAAGGGGTTACCCATATAGCCCTTAACGCAAATAATGCCAATAGTCCATACAGTACCGTAATACCTCCTGATCGGTAGGCTACCCGAGGACACTCAATAGGTACGACACAAATAAAAACTCGTAGTAAATGCTCGGTATGGTAGGTGACACGGCACAACAAGGCAATGCCAAGGTAGATATACCAATTACGCATCCGGGCTGGTGGAAACGCGTAGCAGCTACTACCGCCCACCTCGACCAACACCCCCAAAATCAAAAATCCGAAGTGGCTACCGAAACAATCCAAAAGTCAGAGTATAATATCGAAGGAGTGCGTCCGATCAGTTGAATGACATCATTGGCCCGAGAATCGCTACTGTTTTAGCCACATTATGCCAACTCACGGGAGTCGGGTCCACGTATTTACCTCAAAGGAAACACCGCCACCATCCTACTTCATTCTGGAATCTCCACCGCGTACACGGTTGTTAAAGTGGTTTTCGGGGTTGGCAGAGAGTATGACAACTTCCGATCCCGATCTCTTTAACGACCAAATGTTATTATAACCCATGCATATTTATTTCAAAATCATTTATACTTTCAAAACCAAACTAGCATATCCATTTCAAAATCATATCATTTCTTTCAAAATAGTATATACTTCCAAAACCAAAATATCATACTTATTTCAAAACCATATCACAATAGTATCATTTCCATTTCAAAACTAATTCAATAATATATCATTGAAATAAAACCCAAATTTCCAAATCACTGAGTATTTCCTTCAATTCATTAAACTTGAAATATTTATTTAAATTATCATAGCATTTTGGAAATGTTACCTTAAGGAATCATAGCATTTTTGGAATGTAATACTTTCCACTTCAACATTTTATAAAATCAATGTATTTATATGCTTACAAACTTAACATGGTCATTTTATCATAGCCATATAGTTAAATAAA
This sequence comes from Allium cepa, assembly GCA_030765085.1. Classification (NCBI taxonomy): domain Eukaryota; kingdom Viridiplantae; phylum Streptophyta; class Magnoliopsida; order Asparagales; family Amaryllidaceae; genus Allium; species Allium cepa. Next base: position 581,512,852 of record CM060941.1, on the reverse strand, counting down.
CTATGTTACTGTAATATCCAAATTAAAGCTGAAATTCTTATGTTAAGTTAAAGTACCTTATTAACTTACATTTTTATTACAATAAAGAAAACTTTATTATTTTAATCATTTAAAGTATGCCATTTACATAAATTAAAACTTGCATATCAAATGTACATTATCAACTTTACATTTTATTATTACACTAAGTAACATTTGTCATTTTAATGAATTTAAAATACACCATTACTTTAATTAAAACTTACATGTCAAATGTACGTTTGAACTTACATTTGTTACAATAAAGAGCATTTATCATTTTAATCAATATTATACTAACTAATACTTACATTATCAAATGTACGTTTTAATTTACATTTTTATTACAATAAAGCATTTATTATTTTAAACAATATTACACTAATTAAACCTACATTATCAAATGTACGTTTAATTTACATTTTTATTTCAATAAAGAGCATTTATTATTTTAAATCAATATTACACTAATTAAAACTTACATTATCAAATGTACATTTTAATTTACCTTTTTATTTCAGTAAAGAACATTTATTATTTTAACCAATATTACCCTAATTAAAACTTTTATCAAATGTACGTTTTAATTTACATTCCTATTACAGTAAAGAGCATTTATTTATTTAATCAATACCACACTAATTAAAACTTTAAACGTTTCTTTCATTTATTAATACTTTACATGTTTCTTGCATTAATTAAAAACTTTACATGTTCTCTCATTAATTAGGACTTTACACATTTCTTTCATTAATTAAAAACTTACACTTTTCTGTCATTAATTAAAACTTTACATGTTTCTTGCATTAATTAAAAACTTTATATGTTCTCTCATTGATTAGGACTTTACACGTTTCTTTCATTTAATTAAAAACTTACACTTTTCTTTCATGAATTAAAACTTCAAATGTTTCTCTCATTAATTAGGACTTTACACATTTCTTTTAAAATACCATATTTTCTTAACTTAAAATCTCCATTTGGAAACCAATTTCCAATCATCAAGTTAAGTCATATATATAAATGACATTTTATACATTAACTTATACAACTTAACTTATAGAAAATCACTGTAAACCTATTTATACAAACATATCCGCTTAATGGAATAAAACTCATTCCAACAACTAGGCTAGATTTAGAATTCCACATTAATCAAATTTCATTATTAAGTTGTTTATTATATTCCAAATCTTTAAATTACAAATTTAAAACCAATAAAGATTTTTTTCATTACAATTAAAAACCAAAATCAACTTATAAAATTTTAACTTATAGAAAACCAATATCTCTTTATATTCTAAATCTTTAAATCAACTTTTTATTTAAATTTCCATTTATTTATAAATTCAAAATACTTAATAATTTTAGAAAACTATTATAAAATTTTATCCATGGGCCTGTATAAAATTTTCTAACTTAGGTCAAGTGATACAGATATGTATCATTTCAATCCGTAATTTAAAAAGAAAATCCGGTTCTATCATTTCAAACCCGCAATCCCAAGTAAAATTGTAACAAACCTGTATTTTGTAATTATTTTATTGTATATTTTAATTATTTTAATGTAAGATTTTGATTTAAAAACTTATTTTACTTATTTTAAATGATTAAATTTATTATTTAAATACAATCTTGATTTTTATATGAGTTATAATTCCAAACTTGTGTAAGTTGAATATTTGCCTGAAATGCTGATTTTGGTCAAAATAGCCAAACTGTGACTTTCAACTTAAAATTTTAAAAGTTTAAAAATTTAATTTTTTTTCTTTTATTATGAAAGTACATAAAATTCTAAGAACACCACTTTTCGTTTCGTTGAAATCGGATGTAAATTGTGAAAGTTATACCCTTTACAATATTGTGCGTATATAGGGTTATTTAACAATGACTATTTTAAATTGTATAAGTTACTTCTTCATGGTTATATTTTATTTTAATATGTAATAATATGTTTTATTATGTATATTTTGACTTTTAAATATTTTTAAAATGATAATATAATTTTTCTAAAGTTCATTTGAATTTATTTCTAATTTTAAAGCCTAGTCTACAATTTTAAGCCATTTTCTTAATTTAATTATATATAATTAAAATTTATTTATTTATTTTACGCACTCACTTTTATTTGCTGTGTTTTACTTTATTTTATTCATTTTACATGTATTTAAATTAAATTAAATTTTTCCAAAGTACACTGAAGTTATTTCTAATTCTTAAGTCAAGTTTTCATTTTCTGTGCTATTTTTCTTATTTTAAATCATATCTAATTAATATTTAATTATTAATATTTTGTTTATCTATTATATTTTCGAATTCTAACTGAAATTTATAAGTGTTTTCAGTTATTTAAGATGTATATGAATATATATAGGAAGTTTAAAAGGTTTGAAAGCAAAGAAACGTAAAACCGTTTTAACGTTTCTTCTTCCGTTTCTTTTCCAATTAATAGATTTAATTTCCTTTGACCGTTCCTTTCTTTATTGCAGCTGTGCATTTCTTACCTCATTTTCACGTGAAAACATTCCTCTCCACTTCATTTTTCATGGATAGAAAGGTTTGATAATGGCTCCTCTTTTCCTCTTCTTTTTGCTCTTCTTTTTCCATTGTTTTCTTATATTTTGCCTTGCCTTCTCCCTTGATTAAGATCGGCCTCTTCCCCTATTCCACGGCCACCACCTCCTTTCATCTCTTCCCAACCATCACCACCATCTACCCCATCAGATCTGACCATGGTCGAACCCCTTTTGATGGTCAAACCCCTCAAATTACAACCTAGATGCCTAGATCCATGCTTATTTGACCTCTACATGCTCATCCACTTCAACCACCACCCAAACCACCACCATAGCCGCCACCACTCCCCAGACCTGACCACAACACACCCCTCCCCACCTCTGTCCAGTCATGACACATCACAGGCCGAGCCCAATCCCCATGGCCGAGCCCTTGTTTTGACCAAAAACCACCTAATTGACTTCAAAACCACATCACCTCCTCATGTACAAACTCCACCTTGTCTTGCCTTGAACCCGAGCTATGTTAGCCCAAAGCTGACCCAAAACTTGACCACATCTGAACCACATCAGACCCCAAAGCCATACCAAACATTAGAGAAGGCAAAGCAAAAGACTGCGTAGTCGTATCTCCTTTATTTCAATGTTATTGCATTTTAAAGTCGTATTGAATTTTGTTGTTTTGATTTTTTTTTTTGGGTTGTACACAATGGTTGTAGATTTGATTCGCTCTCCATTCATTCAAATCAAAAGTCATGCTGTATCGTGCTTGTCATACTTTTGGAATCGCACTTGTGTTTGTTGTTTTGGTCTTCAGCTTGAAAAAGTGAGTCTTTCTCACTCTGACATTTATACTTATGAAAAGTGAATTGATGACAAGTGTTTAGTAATAAAAAATGTTTATGCAAGTTAATGCTGATCATATGATATGCTATGCCATGTTATTACCATATTATTACCATGTGAAAACTGTTAATTTTCACCTGACATCTGATATATGACTGTATATTGTGATATTGACCTTGTTTATATTATTTCTGCATATGATCACACTGCAAGTTCCCTGTTAGAAAAAAAATGTTATGGGCTGAAATGATAGGCCTGAATGGTTTTAAATTTTTCATTTTGACTTGGGATTGCGGGTTTGAAATGATAAAACCCGGATTTTTCTTTGTAAGTTACGGGTTGAAATGATATATTACCCGTATCACTTTACCTAGCGTAGAAAATTTTATACAGGCCCGTAGTTAAAATATGTTTTTCTAAATTTTTTAAAATATTTTATAAATTTAATTAATATAATATTTTGATTTGAGATTTAATAAAAAATGATTTTTGTAAAATATTATTGATTTTCTGAACAATTGTAAGTGAAATGAATTAATGAAAATTTTGAACGTAAGTTATTTTGGAAAATTTGATTTAATTATAATTGGAAATTAAATTGAATATGAAATTATGATAAATTTATGATAATTTGAATTTAAATGAATTAAAAGTGATTTTATATCATATTAATGATTTTTTAACAAATTTGAAATGTGAAATGAATGAATATTTTAAGTTGAAATTTTGAATATAACTAAAATTGGAAATTTATGAAATTGACGTAAAAGTGAACTTTTAGTTAAGCAAATAAAAATAAAACTAAGTTATATTTGAGAATTTGAACTTAAGTGTTAAGTTGAAAGTTAATGTAATGGATTTAAAAATTGAACATTGCATTTTAATAAGTGGATTATTATTAAATCTTGATTTTTGAATGGAAATTTAACCTTGTAAAATCATGAACTTGAGGAAAAATTAAATGATGTTATAAATGTAAAAATGTATGACTTTATAAGTTAAAAAAATGTTTTAATAAAAATATAATTGGTTGAGAAATTATATTGAATATTTGAAGTTAATTGACTGTATTTTGAAATGCTATTAATTACAATGTAAGTGATATTACAGCATTTGAAAATGCTGTAGTTGATGATAATGAACTAAAAAGCTAAATTGAATTAAAAGCTATTATAGCAATTTTTGTAAGTGCTATAAATTGTTGAATTTAACCAAGTTTATTCGAAATTTAAGTAAACCCTATTACAACATTTTAAAATGTTGTCTTTTGTTAAATTGAACCGTTTGAATGTATTTTTCCGTAGCATTTTCTAAATGCCACGAAAAGTGAATTTTCACTGCTTTGGTAAACTTAAGTGAATAAATGAACTTTGGAAGTCGAAAATTTTGGAAATTTAATAATTTAATTATTAAACATAATAACTTCATTTCAATGATTAAAAATGATTTTTGGAATACATACTGTTTTGAAATATGGATTGAAATGATATTTTAAATTGAACAAAATGAATAATGATTTGAAATGAATGTGGTTTCGAAAAGATATGATATTTTGATATATTAAATGATTGAAATGTGGTTTCGAAAAGATACGATATTTTGATATATTAAATGATTGAAATGTGGTTTTGGAAGATATGATATTTTGATATTAAAATGGTTTGAAAATGGAGTTTTGAAAGATATGATATTTTGATATTAAAATGATTTGAAAAGAAGATCTGAAAGATATGATATTCTGGAATGATTTAATCTTTATTTTGATAAAGATTTGGGTTGAAATAATATTTTATTTTGAAGTATAAATATTGTTTTAAAAAAAAAATTATAACTACGGGTTATAATAACGATTGGTTGTTAAAGAGATCGGGATCGGATATTGTCTTATAGCTGGCCAATACCGAAAACCACTTTAACAACTGTGTACGCGGTGGAGATTCCAGAATGAAGTAGGATGGTGGCGACGTTCTCGAGGTATATATTACGTGGACCCAACTCCCGTGAGTTGGCATATATGACTAAAACATGAGCTATACCGGGCTACACAAAGGGTCGCACCCTTTCATCGAGCATGCTCCATCGGAAACCATTCTATTACTGTTGTGATTCGATTCGGTGGCGCCACTTTTGATTCGAGGGTATTGTTCGAGGTGGGCGGAAGCTGCTGGCTTGCCGTCACCACCGGTCCGGGAGTGCAAACGGTGTATCCACCTTGGCATTGCCTCGCGTGCCGTGTCATATCCTTATATCGAGCCCACTACGATTTTGGTTTTAAAGATCCGACCGCGTTAAGGTTCACCATCCCCTTAATGCTATTTTCTATATGATTATACTTTACTGATTAGACACTACCGTATATAGCGTATATTACTACATAGTAAATAGTTTAACGGATCCTTAGGGGATGGGGGGTCCCAAGCATCCTTTAAGTTACTGATGCATTTTGTTACTATTCACTTGAGTTGATTTACAGTTTATAAGTATTTATGTCCTGACTCGAGTGCTTTGTGTTTTGCTTTACGCTCGAGTCAGATTGATTGAGTTAGCATTCAAGATTCACCTTCGGCGTTGGAGCTTTCCTTGAAGATCCAGCCATCTATTTTGTTTTAGTATCCAGTGGTTCAGTGATGTATCTGATTTGTACCTGATGTATCCTGTTACTCTTCTGTTGTATCTTATTTAACTCTGATGTATCTTATATTTTATATAGTAGCTTCCTGAACTACTATCTCCTCTTTTACTTCCGCTGCATTTTTATATACTCTGTGTCAGTGATCTATGATTTTTATTTACTGTATATTCTGAGGTTTGCCAAAATTTTATTTACAACACGGTATTTTGAGCAATTCAATTCCGGCATGAGTGTCTGCCTATGCACTTATAATGGATGCGAATGGTTGAAAATACCGGGACGTTATAGTTGGTATCAGAGCGAGGTTGCTCTAGGCAAAACTCAGCATATGGAGTGAATGTATTTACAGAATCACTTTCATTCGAGTTTGAATCTCTTCCTTTTTGACTCGATTCCTTTGAATTTTGGAACATTCCCTACAGTTTCAAAATCCATTCGTATCCCTCACTATTCATCTTATTTTGACTCTGGAGCATTCCATAACTCCACTTCGAATGATCTTTCTAGTGAGTCGGTGGTTACGCCAATTTCAAATTGAATTGAAAAAAGGGGAAAACTCCTTTACAATTAGCATCGATTCACCAGAGATTCTTATCTATCCTTGGTTTAGATGCTAATATATTTTGTTATTCCAAACTCTAACTCTTGAGATCGAATGTAGATTTACCCTAGAAAAATCAACATTGATCTTATTCTTTAAGTCACGGTTGACCCGGTTAAGGTTGCCCGTGATTTATATAAGCTTATCCATCTTCCTATTCTGTTATTTAATCATGTCATCCTTGTTTCCAACTTATTTTTAAATCATAATCTCCTTTGATTTGTGTTAATCAAAAAAATTTGAATCTATATCCTTCTTTGAAAATCTATTCATGTATAGTGTATTTGTAAACTAGTATTTAAAATTTAAAATGTTTTATATATTGTGTTGTTTGAGTTGTTGATGTTGAGTTGGGTTTCTGATCGATACGTCTGATCAGCGCTATCGATAAGATTTCCAAAACACTTAGACAGAACAAACGGACACAATATATTTTTTTTTTAAAAAATTTTGGTTAATGAAATAAATTTTGATATATAAGTAAATTTATGGAACTTAATGAAATGAATTTAAAACAAGAATTTGAGGATTTAAATCCCGATTATTTCGAACTTTGGTTTAAAGTTTTAAAAGGTTATATTATTTAAAGTATTTTGAATAGAATTTGTTTTCAAAGAATTTTTAAAGGTTTAAAATTAGTGCTTTTCTCTTTGTCGCTGGAAAATAACTTCGGTGATGATCGCGACACCATCGACGTTCATTTTCGAGTTTCGAAGTTAGGAGACTGTTCTGTAGTCTTGCTACAGCTTTGTTTTGGGAAATTAAATTGATTTGAATTTCTAAAATATGACTTGATTTATAATATATATATATATAGATATATGATTGAAATTTGATTTGACATATTATATATGTATATATATTATTTCTTATCTCTAAATGGTTTGAAGAAATCAGAAATTTAATTCTTAAATTTTATTTTAAAGAATAATTCCAAAAAAATAAATCAATCTATCAAAATTTTGGATGAATATCAAGCATGAAATGATTTAATTGGAAGGTTTATTTGTATAATACAATTGCATTCAAATATAACTTACCAAAATTTCAGAAGTTAAAAATGTAATTGGATAATATACAATATAAAAAAAAAGATGTATAAATAAAATTTGAGTGGTTATAATAAATGCTATACACTTAAATTTTAAGTTATAAAACGATTAACAGAGTTAAAGAATAATAAAGGGTAATTGAATAACTTACAATAAAACAATGTTAGAAGAACTAAGAATAAAATAAAGCAGTTATAATAAGTGTAAGTATATTTAACATAAGTGATAAATATAGTGAGAGGAATAAATTTAATTTTAATTAGGAATAAAGAAGAATAAAATTTATTAAGTACAATGTGAGTGTAATAAATGATTATTTTTCAAACCCATGGTTCTAAAAATTGTTAATTTAAGATGATTGGATAATAAGATAATGAAATTTGAGATAGTTAAGATTTATTTAACTTGTGTAAAGATTTATTCTCTGTTTAAGTTGAAATCTCCATGCTTTCAAATTCATTTCCTTATTTTGTTTTTCAAACTATCTTTTGGTTGTCCTTATCATCCTTATCTTGCTATAGACTGGTATAGGCATCTTTCAATAATATTTCTGTTTAGAAATCTTTCTATAATCTTTGATAGACCTTTGGTAATCATTTTGAATCCACCTTTTTCGTGCTTGTGTTCTTGATTCTGGAGGATCTTGGAAAGATCACCTCCACCTTGTAAAACTTACCTGTAACAACAGTTATCAGGTATAACTTCAATCTTCTTGTCATCTTATCTTAATCCTATTTCACTCTATCTTTTCTGTGCCCTTCCATACCTCATTCCTTTTCGGGGACGAAAAGTTTTGAGTGGGGGAGAGTGTAACAACCCTGTATTTTGTAATTATTTTATTGTATATTTTAATTATTTTAATGTAAGATTTTGATTTAAAAACTTTTTTTACTTATTTGAAATGATTAAATTTATTATTTAAATATAATCTTGATTTTTGATATGAGTTATAATTCCAAACTTGTGTAAGTTGAATATTTGCCTGAAATGCTGATTTTGGTCAAAATAGTCAAACTGTGACTTTCAACTTAAAATTTTAAAAGTTTAAAAATTTAAATTTTTTTCTTTTATTATGAAAGTATATAAAATTCTAAGAACACCACTTTTCGTTTCGTTGAAATCGGATGTAAATTGTGAAAGTTATACCCTTTACAATATTGTGCGTATATAGGGTTATTTACTATTTTAAATTGTATAAGTTACTTCTTCTTGGTTATATTTTATTTTAATATGTAATAATATATTTTATTATGTATATTTTGACTTTTAAATATTTTTAAAATGATAATATAATTTTTCTAAAGTTCATTTGAATTTATTTCTAATTTTAAAGCCCAGTCTACAATTTTAAGCCATTTTCTTAATTTAATTATATATAATTAAAATTTATTTATTTATTTTATGCACTCACTTTTATTTGCTATGTTTTACTTTATTTTATTCATTTTACATGTATTTAAATTAAAGTAAATTTTTCCAAAGTACATTGAAGTTATTTCTAATTCTGAAGTCAAGTTTTCATTTTCTGTGCTATTTTTCTTATTTTAAATCATATCTAATTAATATTTAATTATTAATATTTTGTTTATCTATTATATTGTCGAATTCTAACTGAAATTTATAATTGTTTTCAGTTATTTAAGATGTATATGAATATATAGGAAGTTTAAAAGGTTTGAAAGTAAAGAAACGTAAAACCGTTTTAACGTTTCTTCTTCCGTTTCTTTTCCAATTAATAGATTTAATTTCCTTTGACCGTTCCTTTCTTTATTGTAGCTGTGCATTTCTTACCTCATTTTCACGTGAAAACATTCCTCTCCACTTCATTTTTCATGGCTAGAAAGGTTTGGTAATGGCTCCTCTTTTCCTCTTCTTTTTGCTCTTCCTTTTCCATTGTTTTCTTATATTTTGCCTTGCCTTCTCCCTTGATTAAGATCGGCCTCTTCCCCTATTCCACGGCCACCACCTCCTTTCATCTCTTCCCAACCATCACCACCATCTACCCCATCAGATCTGACCATGGTCGAACCCCTTTTGATGGTCAAACCCCTCAAATTACAACCTAGATGCCTAGATCCATGCTTATTTGACCTCTACATGCTCATCCACTTCAACCACCACCCAAACCACCACCATAGCCGCCGCCACTCCCCAGACCTGACCACAACACACCCCTCCCCACCTCTGTCCAGTCATGACACATCACAGGCCAAGCCCAATCCCCATGGCCGAGCCCTTGTTTTGACCAAAAACCACCTAATTGACTTCAAAACCACATCCCCTCCTCATGTACAAACTCCACCTTGTCTTGCCTTTAACCCGAGCTATGTTAGCCCAAACCTGACCCAAAACTTGACCACATCTGAACCACATCAGACCCCAAAGCCATACCAAACATTAGAGAAGGCAAAGCAAAAGACTGCGTAGTCGTATCTCCTTTATTTCAATGTTATTGCATTTTAAAGTCGTATTGAATTTTGTTGTTTTGATTTTTTTTTTGGGTTGTACACAATGGTTGTAGATTTGATTTGCTCTCCATTCATTCAAATCAAAAGTCGTGCTGTATCGTGCTTGTCATACTTTTGGAATCGCACTTGTGTTTGTTGTTTTGGTCTTCAGCTTGAAAAAGTGAGTCTTTCTCACTCTGACATTTATACTTATGAAAAGTGAATTGATGACAAGTGTTTAGTAATAAAAAATGTTTATGCAAGTTAATGATGATCATATGATTTGCTATGCCATGTTATTACCATATTATTACCATGTCAAAACTGTTAATTTTCACCTGACATCTGATATATGACTGTATATTGTGATATTGAACTTGTTTATATTATTTCTGCATATGATCACACTGCAAGTTCCCTGTTAGAAAAAAAATGTTATGGGCTGAAATGATAGGCATGAATGGTTTTAAATTTTTCATTTTGACTTGGGATTGCGGGTTTGAAATGATAAAACCCGGATTTTTCTTTGTAAATTACGGGTTGAAATGATATATTACCCGTATCACTTTACCTAGCGTAGAAAATTTTATACAGGCCCGTAGTTAAAATATGTTTTTCTAAATTTTTTAAAATATTTTAGAAATTTAATTAATATAATATTTTGATTTGAGATTTAATAAAAAATGATTTTGTAAAATATTATTGATTTTCTGAACAATTGTAAGTGAAATGAATTAATGAAAATTTTGAACGTAAGTTATTTTGGAAAATTTGATTTAATTATAATTGGAAATTAAATTGAATATGAAATTATGATAAATTTATGATAATTTGAATTTAAATGAATTAAAAGTGATTTTATATCATATTAATGATTTTTTAACAAAGTTGAAATGTGAAATGAATGAATATTTTAAGTTGAAATTTTGAATATAACTAAAATTGGAAATTTATGAAATTGACGTAAAAGTGAACTTTTAGTTAAGCAAATAAAAATAAAACTAAGTTATATTTGAGAATTTGAACTTAAGTGTTAAGTTGAAAGTTAACGTAATGGATTTAAAAATTGAACATTGCATTTTAATAAGTGGATTATTATTAAATCTTGATTTTTGAATGGAAATTTAACCTTGTAAAATCATGAACTTGAGGAAAAATTAAATGATGTTATAAATGTAAAAATGTATGACTTTATAAGTTAAAAAAATGTTTTAATAAAAATATAATTGGTTGAGAAATTATATTGAATATTTGAAGTTAATTGATTGTATTTTGAAATGCTATTAATTACAATGTAAATGATATTACAGCATTTGAAAATGCTGTAGTTGATGATAATGAACTAAAAAGCTAAATTGAATTAAAAGCTATTATAGCAATTTTTGTAAGTGCTATAAATTGTTGAATTTAACCAAGTTTATTCGAAATTTAAGTAAACCCTATTACAACATTTTAAAATGTTGTCTTTTGTTAAATTGAACTGTTTGAATGTATTTTTCCGTAGCATTTTCTAAATGCCACGAAAAGTGAATTTTCACTGCTTTGATAAACTTAAGTGAATAAATGAACTTATTTTGGAAATTTAATAATTTAATTATTAAACATAATAACTTCATTTTAATGATTAAAAATGATTTTTGGAATATATACTGTTTTGAAATATGGATTGAAATGATATTTTAAATTAAACAAAATGAATAATGATTTGAAATGAATGTGGTTTCGAAAAGATATGATATTTTGATATATTAAATGATTGAAATGTGGTTTCGAAAAGATATGATATATTAAATGATTGAAATGTGGTTTTGGAAGATATGATATTTTGATATTAAATTGGTTTGAAAATGGAGTTTTGAAAGATATGATATTTTGATATTAAAATGATTTGAAAATAAGATCTGAAAGATATGATATTCTGGAATGATTTAATCTTTATTTTGATAAAGATTTGGGTTGAAATAATATTTTATTTTGAAGTATAAATATTATTTTAAAAAAAAAATTATAACTACGGGTTATAATAACGATTGGTTGTTAAAGAGACCGGGATCAGATATTGTCTTATAGCTGGCCAATACCGAAAACCACTTTAACAACTGTGTACGCGGTGGAGATTCCAGAATGAAGTAGGATGGTGGCGACGTTCTCGAGGTATATATTACGTGGACCCAACTCCCGTGAGTTGGCATATATGACTAAAACAGGAGCTGTACCGGGCTACACAAAGGGTCGCACCCTTTCATCGAGCATGCTCCATCGGAAACCATTCTATTACTGTTGTGATTCGATTCGGTGGCGCCACTTTTGATTCGAGGGTATTGTTCGAGGTGGGCGGAAGCTGCTGGCTTGCCGTCACCACCGGTCCGGGAGTGCAAACGGTGTATCCACCCTGGCATTGCCTCGCGTGCCGTGTCATATCCTTATATCGAGCCCACTACGATTTTGGTTTTAAAGATCCGACCGCGTTAAGGTTCACCATCCCCTTAACGCTATTTTCTATATGATTATACTTTACTGATTAGACACTACCGTATATAGCGTATATTACTACATAGTAAATAGTTTAACGGATCCTTAGGGGATGGGGGGTCCCAAGCATCCTTTAAGTTACTGATGCATTTTGTTACTATTCACTTGAGTTGATTTACAGTTTATAAGTATTTATGTCCTGACTCGAGTGCTTTGTGTTTTGCTTTACGCTCGAGTCAGATTGATTGAGTTAGCATTCAAGATTCACCTTCGGCGTTGGAGCTTTCCTTGAAGATCCAGCCATCTATTTTGTTTCAGTATCCAGTGGTTCAGTGATGTATCTGATTTGTACCTGATGCATCCTGTTACTCTTCTGTTGTATCTTATTTAACTCTGATGTATCTTATATTTTATATAGTAGCTTCATGAACTACTATCTCCTCTTTTACTTCCGCTGCATTTTTATATACTCTGTGTCTGTGATCTGTGATTTTTATTTACTGTATATTCTGAGGTTTGCCAAAATTTTATTTACAACACGGTATTTTGAGCAATTCAATTCCGGCATGAGTGTCTGCCTATGCACTTATAATGGATGCGAATGGTTGAAAATACCGGGACGTTACAAAAATAAATGCAATAAAGATCATTTGAGCCTATCATTTCAGCCCATAGTGATAGGGAACTTGCAGTGTTAGATACAATATATAAAATGAATAGTATAACATATAAATACATATTAGATGATGCAACAAATATATAAACAACATTTAACATCATATAACATATCACAGGCATGTATGAATGACATATCAATTTATACAGATCCACTTGCCATTATTCCACAATAATATAAGTACATATGTCTAGAGTGATAAAAACTCACCTTTTAAAAGCTAGAATCAAATTCACAATACACAATTGAAACTCCGCAAAGCACGACAAGGCACGACCAAACATTTGAGTAGATGGATAGTCAAGATCCATATCTTGTATATAACAAATACACAAATCATAAGAATAAGATTCAATACAACATAAGATGGATTAAACTATGCAATTTCGAATCAAAGAACATAACCTTGCTTTCAACCACCAAGTGGGCTTGGCCATGATCTTATAGCGAGGAGGGGGTGATGTTGTGGTTGTGGAGGCCGAGCTATGCAAGGAGAAAACAAAAAGAAAAGGAGAAAAAGAAAAGAAAGTGGAAAAAGAAGAGAGAAGGAAGCCATAGATCTAGAATTTTTCCTTCCTCACGCAAATGATACAATGATAAACTTTTTTTTCATGTAAATGATAAGAGGCGGCTAGGTTTACAAAAAGATTTGAATGGCTAAAGTTTAGGAATATTTAGAAAATAAAAAGGCAAGGAAATTTAAAAAGGCACAATTTAAGTAGAAAAAGATCTTGTATATATTTATCTTAAACAAATGAAAAGAGGAGTTTGATAACTTTGTACGTGATTGAAAAGGAGAAAATCACATCTATGCATTTATGAATAGATATGGTAGAAGATTAAAAGGTGAGAAATATATAAAGGCAATAAATAAATTGAGAAACGTATGCCTATATTTAAAACGTATCTTAATTGATCTGTTACTTATCCAATAAATATAGATGTATATACACAAAAGAAACCTTCACTAAATAAATAAATTTTATACACACCATACAAGTAAATAAGAAGATGGAGGCTGAACCTAGTTTGAAGGAAGACAAAGAAAATAAAAAAAATAGAAGAGAAAAAAATAGAATAACAAAAGAAAAAGAAGCCATTACTTACAAGGAAATTTCTCACGTGAAGATGCAAATGAAAATGAGATGTGGTAAAGAGTTTTTGTACGTGAATTAAAATTTATTAGGGGAGTTTTTCACGCCTAATCAAGTGCAACGAATTGGCAAGTAATTAAGTGCTTAAATGGCTAGAGATTTGAAGGGATTTATTTCCTATTAAATAAAAAGAAACAATGGAACAAAATAGGGTAAGTTACTTGCTTTTTCATGTGAATTAATAGGGTATGAATGGCTAAAGTTTTAGGTAGCACGGCTATAAATTAATTAAGGAGGTAGGAAATAAAAGATAGCCAAATAAAGAGGCAGGAATTAAAACAAATGTAATGCATTCCAATTAAAGCAAAGTAATATACGCCTAATTAATTTGTTTCCTTGCCATTAAAATAGATAAATCAAATAAATATAATCTAAGTTTATACAATTAAAATAAAAATAAAATAAAAATTAAAGAAACAAACATAAGGAAATAAAATATGAAATATAGACACATAAATTTATTGCGTGTAAAAGCTGTAATTTATCTAAATCTAAAAGTATAAATCGGAATTTAACGAAACGAAAAGCAGAACAGATATCATAAATATATTCTTCTTCAAAGAAAAAGATTAAAATTTAAAATTCAATTTATTTTTAAAATTTAAACCGAAAATTCAAATTTTGACCAAAGTATACAATTTTCAAAATCGTTTATTTATTTCATTTGGAAAATAAATTACAAGCAAATTCCAAACTTACACTGGAAAAATTCTAAAAATTCACTTTTAAAAGTCAAAATTTCAAATAAAATTTTTATTAAATATTCACAAAATTATGGGTTGTTACACTCTCCCCCACTCAAAACTTTTCGTCCCCGAAAAAGAACGAGGCATGGAAAATAGAGACAACAAATAGAATGAGATAGAATTAAGACAAAATAAAAAAAAGATTGAAATTATACCTGGTAACAGTCGTTATAGGTAAATTCAACAAGATGGAGATGATCTTCCCAAGATCCTCTGTAATCAAGGACACAAGCACGAAGAAGATTCTTGAAAAGTTTTCCAAAAGAGACTGGTAAAGGTAGTTTGGGAGGAAGAACTACAAATCGAACTTTAGGAGATAAGATCAATTTGGAATTCAATTTCCCGCTTAGGATGCAGGAGAATAGGAACAACCGCACTAGTACAAAACAGATCAGTTGTTTCGCCTCATTTGTGTCGGTTTTCCATAAAACCGACACGAATAGTGTAATTTGTGTCGGTTGTTCATTAACAACCGAAACTATTGACTTATGGGGTAAGAAGAAAATGTTAAAAATGTAATTTGCATCTGTTGTTCTTAAGAAACCGACACAATTGAAGGGAAGCAATAGATCTACTCGTGTCGGTTGTTTAAACAACCGACACAATAAAATACAATAGTATCGGTTGTCCAAAAACCGACACAATAGGCACACAACTTTTCCCCTCAAATCCATTTCAGCCGCCGCATCTTTTCCCGCGAACCATAAATTTTAGAGGAAAAATTTAGCCATCACGTACCCGACCCGTCTCCGCTCTCCCCATTCCGCTCCAGATCTTTTCCTCCATTTTCACACCTCCTCACTCCTTCCTCAACGTTAAAACCCTAATTCCCTTTCCCATTCTCACAGTTTCTATATCTAAACTAACAACCAATGATTTGCAATCTCATGCCCGTCCCCGCCAACGCCCATTACCAATTAACTACAATCAGCAACTATTGAAGGTTCTCACATACCCTAATTCCCTTTCCCATCCTCCCCAATTCCAACCCCAAACTACCGATCGACGATTAACAATCTGCTCCCGCCTCCCTCGACATATATTCCTGCAATTGCAACCGAACTTTGGGAATCTGATACCCTAGCTCGATAACTACGATCGGCAATTGACGAAGGTCTATCACCTGCCGACGGTTAACCTCAGCCATCGCTGTGCCCATTCCCATCGGACTTCGACCACATGTGCTTGAAGGTATTTTAATTTCGATCTGTTGCATTTACATTCATTATTTTCTATAATTAAATGGTACGAACTGTTCAGTACTCATCTATCAACAGTTTACTAAATACAAATTATGTGATAATACATATTAGATTGCTTTGTCGCAGCCTATGGGCTGCAGCAGCACCCTGTTGGGTTACAATGCTAATGGGGTTGATAAAGAGCTTTTGTATTTGTAAAATATTATCACCTGGATTAATTAAGTTGTGGCTGAAACTGATTTTATGTACATTTGAACAATGCTAGGGATCATCTAGAATTTAGTTTTTGTAACTAAGTAAAATATGCAGAGAGATAGGCTGCCTAATGAAGTAACTTAATTAGTTATTACAAATTCTAGATAATAGGGATTGCATTAAACAGTCTAGGTGATGGTTCTACTTCATACAGAATAATTTCAGCCACAGTAATAATATAGCTCCGTATTTTGACATTATCTAGGATTTCATTAGGTTGTCTAAATTTGTAGAGATATAGGCTTAATTTCATATTGCTATAGGTCGTTCAACCTTTGCTAAACCACCTTAACTGATTGATAATCTAAATTATGCAAAATTTTGAAATTTGCCTAATATTCATAACCAAATTATTTTATGTCAGTTCTTTTTAGCTTTTTTTAAGTTGACTCGGTATAGACAATAATGATATCTATTGTGATCTCTAATTTGGAATATTTCTTCAAATTCATGTAGGTGTATATGACTGTTAAAACCAAGGTAATAATAAATGTTTTTGTTATTTCACTCCTAAACAAATTATTATAATTTGCAATGGTAGACATTTAAACTGTTCAGTAAATTGACATGTTATTTCAGCATAACCATTATTTGAATGCATCTTTACTTCGTTTTTATATGAATTAGTGCATTAATCAAACTTAATGAACTAAACTGATTACTACTATCAGTAATATTCTGCTTTAAATGTTGGTCTTCTTAAATGTTCGATATATCCATTGATTTTCTTTTATATCATGTCTTCTGATATCAGATTCAAAAATATGTTATCTAATTTAATGTTAATGATTTTGTATGACGTAAGTGCTGGCTCATGGTTGATTTTATAGAATTTGTATTGACTTTATTTGTATATCAGAAAAAGTCGTTATCATTGGCATATGTAATGACTGTTTGCTTGCATTTATGTATCAGTTTCTGTAATGTAAATAACTATTCAATGCATCAACCCAAAGTTTATTCTTACCATCTCTCCAAACTATGTATTATCACATGGTCAATTCATATATTTTCTAGGGAAATACAAAGGTATTTTAACTAAAAACATCCATAAATTAAAAAATTTCTTTATTCATTCTTAAAGCCATCGGTTTACCATTAAAACGTATTTTATGTATTATAGTAATCCATATGTATAACATATAATAATATGCTTGAACTCCATTCCATTTGTTTTCCATAACCGTGGAAAAATATTAAAATCATAATTATTTTTGTTATTGATATCATTGAAAAAAACATACAACAAATATCTAAAAGATATGCATCTATTTCCTTTAAGTTTACTAAGCCTTGCTTCAAACTTCATAGATTCCAAAGCTAAATGAGTCATGCATGTTTTGTTTGTTGAACCCTTTAGCTCTTCACTTCCATGATTTAGGTAGTAATACTTTCGCTTGATTTAGAATTTTCTTTGTTCATTCTTATTATGACATTGGGTTTAGCCTAATGAATCAATTTGGATAATGAATAATGATTCAAATGAGTCATCAATTTTGCATATTTTTTGATATGATTTTGAGAAGATAATGTATTTTTCATACTAAATCAAAATGGTCATACTTTCACTTTTATTTCTTCTGATATTTCAACATCCTTTTTCTCTTAACTTCTGCTAATTTTTTTCCTCTATGATTAAAAATCCGCTTCATTTGTCTTTTCTATTCGTCGAATAAACATAAGCAAGTTCATCTTCTTGTTTGAATTCAGTATTGAATCAACTTTATAAATAATTCTTGCGAAATTATGATGGATTCAGGATTGATCAATTAATTGGTATGATTTTCTAGGCCCTTTACAGTTGGGGCATTGTTCCTTCCATTTTATTTTTTACGATTTGGTTTTCAAAATAATCATTGCTGTCAAAAACGATTGTTTGGACCGTTCTAAACCAGAAACTGTCGTTTTCCTTTCTTATTTTTTAATTTGTACTCAGAGCAGGTATCGGCTTCAAATTTATTTGATGCTGACATCTCTGCTTAAACTTTTATACATTGATTGGATTCTGTTACAGCGTTGGATGAGATATGCAAAAGGAGCTTTTTATGTGAATTCAGTACTGAAAGATTCAAACCATTTATACCGAATGTTGCAAAAAAGTAATTCAGTTTCACTTGTCTGGATTTAGCAAAATCGTATTCATATGATTTTCTTGGTCTTTTATTAGTGGAACATTACTTTTATCTTCTCTATTGCTTTTTAAAATTTTGATTTGCAAATGCACTCTGTCCTAAACGAATAATAGTTTGAGGAAATTTCTTCATTTGCTAAAATAAAATAAAAACCAGTCTAGCTAATGGCGAAGTTAGCAGCCTGAAGTGATTTGTTTTTCTGTTATCTTTTGAATGGTGTCGTTTCCTTGTAGCAATGTTTCAATTTTATTTTCCGTAGTTAAACTTCTTTTTCTTCTATTTTGTGCAGTATGGATATTGAATACTAGTTCTATACCTGTAACAAGAGCTAATGCTTTTCTATTTTATAAAGCAGCTAGTATTTCTCATAACTTTTTCTGTAGCAGTACGGTGAAGCTACCCATTTTACATAAAACTGCATTGCAAATTGTATATTTAAAGTATGAACCTCCTATTTTATATACAGTATATATTGAAAAAATGACCAGTATTTTGATTGTAGTGTTAAAATTGTCCTAGTTTGGACTTCATAATGCTATGGCACATAGTATTAGGAAATGCACAAGCCAGTGTTTATTATACCATGCCACTGTATAAAGCTAAGGGTTTTACATTTTTTGATACCTCGTAATGGTATTAAGAAGTTCAAATTTTGATGTTTTTGCAGTATACAACTTTAATGGAGCAAGATGTAATTTAGTTGCATTTATAACATATAAATTTGAATTCCAGTTATGCAACTTGGAAATCATATCGCTGTTGAGTTGCACTGTTCCATTTACATTGATGATGACATTAACAACATCGATTGCCTAATCTTAAAGGAATCTTTAAGAGTCAATTACGCTTCATTTATGTGCAGTAACCCTTTTCCGATGAATAAGTAAATGTTCATATAACTTTTTAGTCTTCTTTATATTCTTAAAGTAGGGGTAGTTTGTTGTACTTATGAAATCAAGATAACTATTAAATTTTTTGCAAGCAGTCATTAATTAGATGATTGTAAGTGCATGTGCTAATACCTCTGTTGGTTTTAAGACTATGCCTTTCAATTGGTTTGTTAAGCAACCAGGCTGCTATGCTTATCAATGTTCCAGATTCATTGATGCCGGCAAGACCTATCCATTGAAGAATAAGCAATTTTTTAAGTCATGGTTTAGATTTAAGTGCACTATAGTATAGTATGCTTTTGCGTAGTGATGCTCACTAAGCTCGTGCTTTTGTTGCATAATTTCTGTTGAATGTCGATATAGTGCGATTATAAAAAAGATATCTTATGTTTTCAAATTGGTTGTAGCCTTTGATCACATTCATTTTACACATTTTTTTGCATGTGCAAACGGCAAATAGATTAATTGATGCAAATTGTTATCTTAAGCTTTGAAATATTATGCAATATGTGTACGTTGTTTAAGGTAGTCATTTTGAATAATTTTACATTTTTTGGAACAACACCTGTACTTTATTAGATGTATTGTTTATGAATTTCGAATTGACTAATATGGCTACTTTGTATGTACTGGTATTCTGCTGAAACGTCATTGAAACATGCATAGGCTCTTTTTCCTCATTTGAAAGTTATTGGTATTGCATAGATAAAGGGGTAGGATTTACACTAACTAACTACTTGGAGTTTTATTTGATGTGTAGATGGGATTGTGATGCCGGTGGTTTAGGCAACTGCAGTGTATGATTGATCAGAGATGTGATGGTATTGGAGTTTGTTGCTTTGTGGAGGATATGGTGTGTATTGGTGGTAGAAATGAGAGAGTGAAGTGATGTATGTTTGTGAAAGAGGATAGCAATTTGATGGTTATGAGAAGATATCAGTTGGTGATGAAGTAGGGGCTGTCTGTAAAACAGGGATCTCGAAATAAATTTCCTTGTAGCTATCATTTAATTTGTTTCCAATATTCAGCTTATGGTTCAACCTGTGTTTGAATTACATTCCTCTCAGATTCTTTTATGCAGAGTATTCCTGACTTAATTATTGTCTTTTGTATAACAATTCTCTTAATTGCAGGATTTTGTACGAGACGGTTCTTATAACCAACAAGAGATAGACGAGGTTCGAGAGAATTCAGCTAGTTACATCATGTATAATTGGATGTAGTTGTTTTTTGTTGTGTACGCTGATCTTTTGTAACGTACGTTGGTATTTTGTTATGTACGTTATGTTTGTGATAGATTATATTCTATTTTGGTCTGTAAACATGAATTATGTTGGTGGATAATATAATTATATTTTTTGTTCAATCAGTTCATAGCAACGTTGGTTTATAAAAAATTAAAATTCAATTTCATACTGTTTTTATAATCTTAAACGGTAATAATTTTTTTTTTGCTTCAGATTTTACTTGTGTCGGTTGTTACTTCAAAAGGAACCGATACAACTGTATATCAATTGTGTCGGTTGAAAAAACAAACATAACGGACATAAATATCAATCATTTGTGTCGGTTGTTAATAAAAAACCGACACAAAACTATGAACAATTGTGTCGGTTTTTCTAAAAGGACCGACACAATAAATGGCGGTTTGCTTCACTACACAAGCTGATTTGTGTCAGTCCTTTTAGAAAGACTGACACAACTGTTCATAGTTTTGTGTCGGATCTTTAATAAAAACCGACACAAATGATTGATATTTGTGTCGGTCGTACAACCGACACAACAGAAAAATGTCTTTTGTGTCGTCTTCATATGAGTCGGTTGTAAAACCGACATAACAGGGGTTACACAACCGACACAAATGACCAGTTTTGTACTAGTGCCGAATGATAAGGGATTGGAAAAAAAATAAGATGATAAATTTTAAAACCATGAAAGTTTCAACTTAAATTAATAATTGATTTCATCCACTTGATTTTTCCAAAGTTAATTAAATCTTATCTATCTATAATTTCATTATCTTATCACTCAATTAACAATTTCTAAAATCATGAACTTGAAATCATTTATTATACTCAAAATTTTATTCAATAAGTTTCATTCTTCTTTATTCCAGATGGTTATTACATTTATTCCACTTAATATATGTCTAATCACATATATTAAGTATACTTGCACTTATTATGACTTACTCCAATTTATTTATAAATTCCTTTAACATCACTTTATATTGTATATTATTCAATTAACTTTATATTCTATTTACCTTTATTAATCCTTTTATAACTAAAATTTAAGTGTATAACTTTTATTATAAACACTCAAATTTTATTTATAAAATCCTTTTATATTGTATATTATCCAATTACATAGTTAACTTTTAAATAATTTAGGTAAGTTATAATGGAAATGCAACAGAATATTATACAAATAAAGTTTTCTAATTCAATTATTTCAACTTAAATATTTATTCAAAATTTTTGGTTCATTTTATAATTGAAAACATTCTTTAAGGTAAATTTAAGAATTACATTTCCGATTAACTTCAAACCATTTAGAGGTAAATAAATATATATACAATATATATCAAATCAAATTTAAATCATATATCCATATACATATATTATAAATCAAGTCATATTTTTTAAATTCAAATCAATTAAATTTTCAAAGAAAAATAGTAGCAAAGCTACAGAATGGTCTCTTCACTTCGAAACTCGAAAATGAATGTCGATGATGCTGCATTCATCACCGAAATTATTTTCCAGCGACAAAGAGAACAACACTAATTTAAAACTTAAAATTCTTTGAAAACGATTTCCATTCGAAAAATACTTCAAATAATATATCTTTTAAACTTTAAAAACCCAAGTTTGAAACTATCGGAAATTAAATTCTCAATTTCTTGATTTAGATTCATTTTAATTTCCAAATTAATTTATAGCTATGTTTTATAGTTCGATTATTTATATAGGAGACAAAAGAGAATGGTTACAAGATATATATATATATATATATATATATATATAAAGTCAAATATTTTTTCTTAATAACCCATTCAATTAATTATCAGAGTTCAGAAAATCAAACTTATACATAATATAATTATACAAAATTTATCATTTACTAAATTTTGAAATCAATATGGTGTCAGTTTGCTTTGTTCAAGTGTTTTGGAAATCCTATCGATAGCGTTGATCAGACGAATCGATCGGAAACCCAAATCAATATCAACAACTCAAACAACACAATATATAAAACATTTTAAATATAGGTTTACAAAGCAAGAATAGGAGTTCAAATTAAGAGAGTTCCAATCTGAAGATAAGTTGGAAACAAAAGACAAAATGATAAATAATAGAGTAGGAAGATGGATAAGCTTACACAAATCGCGGGCAACCTTAACCGGGTCAACCGTGACTTCAAGAATTAGATCAATATGAAATTCTGAGGTAATTCTACATTCGATCTTAAGAAATAGAATTCGGAATAACAAGAGGTACTAGCATCTAAACCGAGGATATATATAAATCTCTGGTTAATCAATGCTAATTGCAAAGGAGTTTCACCTCTTTACAAGTCATTTGAATGTTGACAAGACCGCCAATTCATTAAAGATCGTCCGAAGTGGAGTTATGGGATACTCCAAAATCAAAGGAAGATGAATAGTGAGGGACAAGAATGGATTTCAGAACCGCAGGGAATGTTCCAAAATTTAAAAGGGATCGAGTCAAAAGGAAGAGATTCACACTCGAATGAAAGTGATTCTGTAAATAAATTTACCATATATGCTAAGTTTTGCCTTGAGCCAAAGCTCTGATACCAAATGTAACGACCCGATATTTTCAACCATTCGCGTCCAAACATGCCGGATTTGAATTGCTCAAAATACCGAATTGTAAATATAAATTTGGAAAAACTCAGAATATACAGTAAACAAATAAATCACAGATCACAGACACAGAGTAATATAATGCAGCGGAAGTAAAGAAATAGTAGATCATGAAGCTACTATATAAAACGTTTGAGTTAAACAAGATACAATAGGAGTTTAATATAATAATCAAGTACAAAGCTGAATACACCACTGGAATCAACTAGATAACTGAGAGTGGAATGGATGGCTGGATCTTCAAGCAAAGCACCAACTCCGAAGGTGAGTCTCTAATGCTGTGTCATTCAGTCTGACCCGAGCATAAAGCAAAACACAAAACACTCAAGTCAGGACATACATTGTAACAACCCGCATATTTGTTGATTTTATATTTAAATATTTTATTTAAATATTATCGATACTCGGAATTTAGTCCGAAAAGTTACTTTTTTCATACGGTCGAATTAGGACTCGGGACCACTCCCATCGAGTTTAAAATGCCGTTTGCGACCTTTTTGAGTATAAGCTTCGATATGTTTGGAGTAAGTTGATTTTTGCTACTTTTTCACTTAGGGCTTTGGTTTGGACTGAGCCCAATAACCCCACTTATGTATTCAGTCCCAACTCCACTTCAACTCCTCATTTACTTCATTTCTTATTCCTAATACTCAAGCTTTAGCAACAATGGTGGAAGAGATGGGAAATTAAAACTCAAGCCCTAGTTTTCTTTTGCAAATCAAGTTCTAGCTCCAAACTAATAGAAGAACCCATTGGTAAGCTTCTCTTCTTCTTCTCCAACTCATTCTCTTATCTATTTCAGAAATTCCTAAACCTAATTTAGGAAATGTTTCTCTTGTTAGCTTAGAATCAAGCTTCTTGAGTTGGATTTGAAGAGTGGTTGATTCTCCTTTGCTCCTAAGCTTCTTTTTTAATCGTTTGGGTTCAAAGGTGAGATTTTTATCTCACATCTATGCTTATATTTATCTTCGAATGTTAGGTATGAATTCCTAACACTTATTCGTGTGCATTTGCTTTTGGTTTGGATTGATTTGGTGAATATTCCAATTTTTGGTGTTTTGAGTTCAATTCGTTAAAAATCCTAACTTTGATGTTTGAACATGTTTTTGGTGATGCATCGAGGAGCATATAGGGCCGGGTAGTCGATAGGCATAAACCCTTAGCGCCGTTGCACGAGCGAATGCAATTTGATCGAGTTTGCACCTCTTTTGAAAGAGGGCAGGAGAGTGCTGGCAACAGGTTCGGCCGACCGAGCCCCTGGGCCGGTCGACCGACATGCTACTCAGGCACTTCCTGCCTGTGTTTGGAAGTGCCGGTTACAGGCTTCGGCCGACCGAGCCCCTGGGTCGGTCGACCGACCTGGTGCCCCGAGCACTTCCATCCCCTGGTTCAGTCGACCGAGCTCTGTGTCCGGCCGACCGACCTGGTGCATTTTTGCCTATTTCGCCTAGTTGTTTGAATATCCAACTTTAATCGATTCGTGTTGTTTCCTATGTGTTGTTATCATTTGTTATGACTTTGATGACTCCTTTTTAGGGATTTTTGAATATCCATTTCGATGGATCCTTTATCGATTTCTTTGGATTTTATTCACGTCTTCGTATGTGAATTTTAGTGATTGATTGTTTCTACAATCTTCTTCGTGATTTGTCACTTTAAAAATATAAAGGTTTTCTATACTAGTAGTAAATATCAAAACTCTTTCTTCAAATGATTTCAACACTATTTTAAAACAAAGCTCGTTTTCTCAAACCGATTTCCTATCTATTAGTATATACAAACCTTTACCTCACTCGCACGAGAAATCTAATTAAACGACTTAGTAAAATGAGTGGTATGAAACGCTTGCGTTTACTTTGTCGGTTAATTCTTGGACTTGTTCGATTGAATCTCTTGTGACAATTTTATAGTGGAGATCTACAGTTTGTTCGTAAATATTTGAGTTAAGCAAGTGGTTATGGGACATGAAGCTAAACTCATATATTTACTAGCTTGGTGTAATTGACACTTCTCGTTGATCATGAGGATCATCTTTGTGATTTAGACTAGCGATGTGCGATGTCTCTTTGTCTACGAGGGAGACTAAACCCCGTTTTGTGGAGTTTCGACTCAAATTGGTGGGGTAGAAACCCATGGTCTTCGGGCCGTTTGTGGAGCTTCGGCTCAATTTGTGATGGTTAGCAACCATGGAATTAGCGTTCCGTTTGTGATACACGTGTTGGTGAGCTTTATGCTCCCGTTTGTGATAGACCTTCCCCCCCTTTGTGATTTCTGGATTTCTTGAGATGATTTCTAGAATTTGTGCTTCACCAATTTTCGTGATTTCTATTGATAAGCCTTATCGATATTTGTGCATTGGTGAATTTGTGTGTCATTGACTTTTGTGATTTCTGGATTTCGTGTATTGAATTCTGGAATTTGTGTGTCATTGACTTTTGTGATTGACATTGATATTATCGTCAATATTTATGGTTTGGTGAACGAAATAAGGAGTATGACGTTTCTTTGATTCTTGTGTAGATTTGGTGACATTGATTAATCTCTTGATGATTTTCAACTAATTATATATATCACAGCTTGGCATTGTGATTATTATGTGTTTAGTCATATCTCTTATTCTATATCGTTTCATCTGATATTTATAGTTAGACCGATCCGTTTATTATTTTCTTATTAAATAATACTCGGGTCAGACCGAGATGTTACAGGTGCTTCTGCTTGACTTCTCCCCAAGGATTCATTACTCTGACTTTTGGCAAACTACTTAGATTAGTAGTTTATTTTGTTGTATACACTTGAGATATGGACTTATAGTTGTATTCTTTTGTATAGCACGTGTTTCTACTCTTTTGTATTATTGTGGATCTTTTTAGACCACTACTCTGATGTACACTTCCTAGTGTAATATTCATATCTGTTTCCGCCTTTGTGATATGAATTGTCTGTGACTGATTTATGTTATGTTTATTTTTATATTTGTTTCTGAAGATATTATAGCCACTGTGTAGTAGCTTTGAGTTTGTGTCGGTATGTCGGATTTCCCTCTTGATAAAGAAATGCATGTTATACTATCTGGCATATCGATGCTCGCGCAAAGAAATTACACGGATGATCGCTCCTCAACAGCCTTATTCTCCGTGCTAGTTGACAGCATTCACCGTAATGTTCTTGGCTAGCGTGGGTATAGAGGTGGGGCGTCACAGCTTGGTATCAGAGCCAAACTTCGGAACAATATGGAATATTATAACAAGGATCATCGTCCTAATTCCATCTTAGGAGTCGTGCTTTAGGATTTAATTCGAGTCTTCGTACCGGTTCATCCTATTTTCCTTATGATTCCTTGTTTATCTATCAAGATTGCTTGATATTCAATTTGGTGAATAACCTTTTTCTTCTTCTTCTTTCTTTCTAAAGGGAGAGAAATGTCTAGACCAGGCCGCCCCAGAGCCGTACCATCTAGCACTCCACCCCAGGATGGAGTTTTTATGACTGCTCAACAGCTTCTTGATTTAGTGACGAATGCTCAAGCAGCTGGAGCTAACCCGGAACCTACTCACCCAAAGTCGGGATTTGCACGCTTGTGCAGCGATTATACTAATTTGGGTGGGGAACCATTCAAAGGTTCCGAAACCATTATTGAAGTACAGGCTTGGCTAAGGTCATGCGATCGAATCTTTTCTCGCATGAATCTTATTGACCTTCACCGAGTTCAGGTGGCCTCTAATATGCTCCGAGAAAGAGCATTGGACTGGTACGAGCTTCTTATTTCTGAGATTAATGAAGCGGATCTCACCTGGGAGCAATTCCGGGAACGCTTCGAGTTGAAATTCGTACCAAAAGCTGAGAAGGTGACTTTGGCTCGCCGTTTTATAGACCTCGTTCAAGGTGAATCTTCCGTGGCAGATTATGTCGCGTCTTTTGAATCTCTCTCCAAATATGGGGTTAAATACATCAACACACCATTGAAGAAAAATCAGAGGTTCGTCTATGGCTTAAACAAAAATCTCAAGTAGCCATTACTTCTAAAATTAGAAGTTTCTTTCGACCAACTCATTGATATCGCTCTTCGTCTTGAAGAGGCGGATAGGGAGAATGATGTTGAAGTGGTGGGTTCCAAACCAAACTTCAGCAACAACAAGAAAAGGCCCAGTAAATTCAAAGTCCCTTATCCCAATAAGAAAGGGAAGCATGCGACCTCCGAGGCAAAGATTTCTTCCTTTGGTCGTGGGGAGTGCTATAATTGTGGTTCGAAGGACCATTATGCGAACAAGTGTCCCAAGTCTATCTCTTGTCGCTACTGCAAAGGTCCCGGTCATGTTATATCTTCATGCCCCAAGCTTCAGCGCAAGAAGGAGGGAAAACTTAATGTTGCTCAAGCCCCTGATAACACATCTCGTGGCCAAGGTATTTCTCATTCTATTCTGGATGGAATTATTTTATTTCGTGATCATCCTATTCGAGTTCTTTTTGATACGAGTGCGTCCCATTCTTTTATATCAAAAGAACTTGTTGATACTTTTTCTTTGGATGTTTTGTGTTTAATGACTTCTTTGAGAATTGCGAATCCGGTTGGTGGATCCGCAACAATCAGTTTATTGTGTAAAGATGTCGAGATTATTTTGTGTGGTTTTTCTTTCCTAGCCGATTTGCATGTCATGCGTTATTTAGGCTTTGGAATGATTTTGGGAATGGATTGGCTTAACCGTTATGAAGCTCATATCCTATGTCCTGAGCGGACTATTCGTCTTCGACATCCTCAATCTGTTAATCAGGTTTCTGTTATTCTTAAAGATTCGGATTCTGCTTTGGTTGCATCTTTATATTCTTTAAATCCTCGAGATGACGATGATGATGATGAGGGTGATATTATTTCTCTTATTCACGTCGTTCGTGAATTTTCCGACATATTCGAGCCCGTTTTAGGATTACCACCTAAGCAAGCAATTGAGTTCAGAATTAATCTCATTCCTGGAGCTCAACCTATCACTCGTCCTCCTTATCGTATGTCCAATAAAGAAAACGAGGAGATGCGTAAACAATTATCCAAATTGGAGACGAAGCAATTTATTCGCTCTAGTTCCTCGCCTTGGGGAGCTTCGGCTATTTTTGTGAAGAAATCCGATGGTACACTTAGGCTTTGCGTTGACTACCGCAAGCTTAATGATCTTACTATCAAAAATAAATATCCTTTACCTCGGATTAATGACCTATTTGATCAACTTAGTGGTGCTAAAGTCTTTTCGCAATTAGACTTAGCTACTGGATTTCATCAGCTTCGTATTACAGAGGATAGCATTCCTTTGACATCGTTCCGTACTCGTTATGGATCCTATGAATGGCTTGTTATGCCATTTGGTCTAACGAATGCTCCGGCTTATTTCGTTGACTTAATGAATCGAGTTTTTAAAGACTTCCTCGATCGATTTGTTCTCATCTTTATTGATGATATTCTTGTGTATTCAAAAACCGAGGAGGAGCATGAAAAGCATCTTCGGATTGTGTTGGAAACTCTTAGGAGTAATCAATTAAAAGCAAAATATACTAAATGCCATTTTTGGCAATCTCATGTGAAGTTTCTCGGTCATATTATTTCCGAATCCGAAATTTCCGTGGATCCTTCAAAGATTGAAGCGATTCAAGATTGGAAGAGACCGGAGAGTGTGACAGAGATTCGTAGTTTTCTCGGATTGGCGGGCTATTACCGTCGTTTTATCAAAGACTTTTCTAAGATTGTCGTGCCTCTCACTAGCTTGACGAAGAAAGGTATTAAATACATTTGGTCGGACAAATGTGAAGCTTCTTTTCAGAAATTAAAAGAACTTCTTTCTGATGCTCCTATTCTTGTTATCCCCGAGGGGAATCAAGATTTCGTAGTTTATACCGATGCTAGTCGCGTTGGTTTGGGTGCCGTTCTTATGCAAAGAGAACGTGTTATTGCTTATGCTTCTAGGCAATTGAAGCCTGCTGAGACTAGATATGCCACTCATGATTTAGAGCTCACGACTATTGTTTTCGCCCTTCGTATTTGGCGTCATTATCTTTTAGGAGAGAAATTTGTTCTTTATACTGATCATAAGTCCTTGAAGTATTTATTCTCTCAAAAGGAACTTAATTTGCGTCAACAGCGTTGGCTCGAATTTCTTGCACCATATGATCTTGATATTCTTTATACTCCCGGTAAGGGTAATCGTGTCGCCGATGCTCTTAGCCGAAAACAACAAGCTGTTGTTTCTATGATGATATCCGAATGGAACAATCTCGAGATCTTATCCACTTGTGAGATTCGAGAGCGCGTATCCGATTTATGCTCATCATTTGTTTTATGTAGGCTTGAGGCTCATGCATTTCTTTTAGACCGCATTCTTGAAGCTCAAAGGCTAGATCCTGAATTGGCTCTTCTTGGCCAAAATATTAAGGATAAAATTGATATTGAAGGTTTGAAAGACTTTGATATCGATTCTCGTGGCGGCATTCGGAAATTTGGTAGACTTGTCGTGCCAAATATTGGTGATCTTCGTAAAGATATTTTAGAAGATTCTCATCATTCTAAATTTACCATTCATCCCGGTAGTAGTAAAATGTACGCGGATATGAAGCGACTTTATTATTGGGAGGGAATGAAACTTGACATCGCTAACTTCGTTAAGCGTTGCATGACTTGCCAACTCGTCAAGGCCGAGCATCCAAGTGCCCGGTGGGTTATTGCAACGTTTAGAAATTCCAATTTGGAAGTGGGACCAAATTTCCATGGATTTTATAGATGGCCTTCCCCGTTCTCGTTCGGGTCATGATAGCTTATGGGTGATTGTTGATAGACTTACTAAATCTGCCCATTTTATTCCCGTTCAGTCTAACCGAACCGTACCTCTTTTGGCCAAACTCTTTGTTAAAGAGATTGTTAAATTACACGGAGTTCCTACTTCTATCGTTAGTGATCGTGATCCATTGTTTACTAGTGGATTTTGGAAGAATCTTCAAAAAGCTTTAGGAACGAAGCTTAATTTTAGCACCGCTTATCACCCCCAGTCCGATGGACAAACCGAGCGTGTGAATCAAACTCTTGAAGATCTTCTTCGTGCATGTGTTCTTGATTTTGGTGGAAGTTGGGAAGATCATATTTCACTTGTTCAATTTTCCTATAATAATAGCTTCCAATCTAGTATTGGTATGGCACCTTTCGAGGCACTCTATGGAAGGCCATGCCGATCTCCTTCTTGTTGGCTTGAGGCCGGTGAGAAGCTGGTTTTAGGTCCAGATTTTATTCGTGATTCCACAGAAAAGATTGATCTTATTCGTCATAGGATGAAAGAAGCCCAGAGTAGACAAAAATCCTATGCCGATAACTGAAGAAGGAGATTAGAATTTTCTGTTGGAGATCTTGTTTTTATTCGTGTTTCACCTATGAAGGGTGTTGTACGTTTCAGTCGATCGGGAAAGTTAGCGCCACGATACATTGGACAATTTCCTATCGCTGAACGTATTGGTTCCATGGCTTATCGCCTTTTATTATCGGCTCAATTTTCTGCTATCCATGACGTGTTTCACGTTTCTCAACTTCGGAAGTGTCTTCGAGATTCCGACTCTGTTCTTGAGCCCGGTGCTGTGGAAGAGATTGAAATTTCACCGAATTTAACTTATGAGCAGCATCCTGTTCGTATTATTGCTTCGGAAGTCAAACGACTTCGAAATAAAGATGTTCCGCTTTTTAAAGTTCAATGGTCTTCAAATCCTAAGGATTGTTCTTGGGAATCTAGAGAGTTCATCGAGCGAACACATCCGGACTTACTTTCTCGTGCTCTTTGAGGTGAACTTCTTATTTCAAACTTTTTTTGTGTTGAATATGCTTTTATGGTTGTTACTATATATCTTCTTCTTAAATATTGCGAGGACGCAATTTCTTTAAGGAGGGGAGTCTTTAACAACCCGCATATTTGTTGATTTTATATTTAAATATTTTATTTAAATATTTATCGATACTCGGAATTTAGTCCGAAAAGTTACTTTTTGCATACGGTCGAATTAGGACTCGGGACCCTCCCATTGAGTTTAAAATGCCGTTTGCGACCTTTTTGAGTATAAGCTTCGATATGTTTGGAGTAAGTTGATTTTGCTACTTTTTCACTTAGGGCTTTGGTTTGGGCTGAGCCCAATAACCCCACTTATGTATTCAGTCCCAACTCCACTTCAACTCCTCATTTACTTCATTTCTTATTCCTAATACTCAAGCTTTAGCAACAATGGTGGGAGAGATGGGAAATTAAAACTCAAGCCCTAGTTTTCTTTTGCAAATCAAGTTCTAGCTCCAAACTAATAGAAGAACCCATTGGTAAGCTTCTCTTCTTCTTCTCCAACTCATTCTCTTATCTATTTCAGAAATTCCTAAACCTAATTTAGGAAATGTTTCTCTTGTTAGCTTAGAATCAAGCTTCTTGAGTTGGATTTGAAGAGTGGTTGATTCTCCTTTGCTTCTAAGCTTCTTTTTCAATCGTTTGGGTTCAAAGGTGAGATTTTTATCTCACATCTATGCTTATATTTATCTTCGAATGTTAGGTATGAATTCCTAACACTTATTCGTGTGCATTTGCTTTTGGTTTGGATTGATTTGGTGAATATTCCAATTTTTGGTGTTTTGAGTTCAATTCGTTAAAAATCCTAACTTTGATGTTTAAACATGTTTTTGGTGATGCATCGAGGAGCATATAGGGCCGGGTAGTCGATAGGCATAAACCCTTAGCGCCGTTGCACGAGCGAATGCAATCTGATCGAGTTTGCACCTCTTTTGAAAGAGGGCAGAGGAGTGCTGGCAACAGGTTCGGCCGACTGAGCCCCTGGGCCGGTCAACCGACCTGCTACCCAGGCACTTCCTACCTCTGTTTGGAAGTGCCGGTTATAGGCTTCGGCCGACCGAGCCCCTGGTTCGGTCGACCGAGCTCTGTGTCCGGCCGACCGACCTGGTGTATTTTTGCCTATTTCGCCTAGTTGTTTGAATATCCAACTTTAATCGATTCGTGTTGTTTCCTATGTGTTGTTATCATTTGTTATGACTTTGATGACTCCTTTTTAGGGATTTTTAAATATCCATTTCGATGGATCCTTTATCGATTTCTTTGGATTTTATTCACGTCTTCGTATGTGAATTTTAGTGATTGATTGTTTCTACAATCTTCTTCGTGATTTGTCACTTTAAAAATATAAAGGTTTTCTATACTAGTAGTAAATATCAAAACTCTTTCTTCAAATGATTTCAACACTATTTTAAAACAAAGCTCGTTTTCTCAAACCGATTTCCTATCTATTAGTATATACAAACCTTTACCTCACTCGCACGAGAAATCTAATTAAACGACTTAGTAAAACGAGTGGTATGAAACGCTTGCATTTACTTCGTCGGTTAATTCTTGGACTTGTTCGATTGAATCTCTTGTGACAATTTTATAGTGGAGATCTACAGTTTGTTCGTAAATATTTGAGTTAAGCAAGTGGTTATGGGACATGAAGCTAAACTCATATATTTACTAGCTTGGTGTAATTGACACTTCTCGTTGATCATGAGGATCATCTTTGTGATTTAGACTAGCGATGTGCGATGTCTCTTTGTCTACGAGGGAGACTAAACCCCGTTTTGTGGAGTTTCGACTCAAATTGGTGGGGTAGCAACCCATGGTCTTCGGGCCGTTTGTGGAGCTTCGGCTCAATTTGTGATGGTTAGCAACCATGGAATTAGCGTTCCGTTTGTGATACACGTGTAGGTGAGCTTTATGCTCCTGTTTGTGATAGGCCTTCGCCCCCTTTGTGATTTCTGGATTTCTTGAGATGATTTCTAGAATTTGTGCTTCACCAATTTTCGTGATTTCTATTGATAAGCCTTATCGATATTTGTGCATTGGTGAATTTGTGTGTCATTGACTTTTGTGATTTCTGGATTTCGTGTATTGAATTCTGGAATTTGTGTGTCATTGACTTTTGTGATTGACATTGATATTATCGTCAATATTTATGGTTTGGTGAACGAAATAAGGAGTATGACGTTTCTTTGATTCTTGTGTAGATTTGGTGACATTGATTAATCTCTTGATGATTTTCAACTAATTATATATATCACAGCTTGGCATTGTGATTATTATGTGTTTAGTCATATCTCTTATTCTATATCGTTTCGTCTGATATTTATAGTTAGACTGATCCGTTTATTATTTTCTTATTAAATAATACTCGGGTCAGACCGAGATATTACAAGTGCTTCTGCTTGACTTCTCCCCAGGGATTCATTACTCTGACTTTTGGCAAACTACTTAGATTAGTAGTTTATTTTGTTGTATACACTTGAGATATGGACTCATAGTTGTATTCTTTTGTATAGCACGTGTTGCTATTCTTTTGTATTATTGTGGATCTTTTTAGACCGCTACTCTGATGTACACTTTCTAGTGTAATATTCATATCTGTTTCCGCCTTTGTGATATGAATTGTCTATGACTGATTTATGTTATGTTTATTTCTATATTTGTTTCTAAAGATATTATAGCCACTGTGTAGTAGCTTTGAGTTTGTGTCGGTATGTCGGATTTCCCTCTTGATAAAGAAATGCATGTTATACTATCTAACATATCGATGCTCACGCAAAAAAATTACACGGATGGTCGCTCCTCAACAGCCTTATTCTCCATGCTAGTTGACAGCATTCACCGTAATGTTCTTGGCTAGCGTGGGTATAGAGGTGGGGCGTCACATACATACTTATACAATGTAAACCAACTCAAGTGAACTGTAATATAAGGTACAAGTAACTTAAAGGATGCTTGGGACCGCCCATCCTCTAAGGATACGTTAAACTATTTACTACGTAGTAATATTTCGCTATTATAATATCGTCTAATTGTAAAATAAACTTACTTTTTAATAGCGTTATGGGGTTACCCATATAGCCCTTAACACAAATAATGCCAATAGTCTATACAGTACCGTAATACCTCCTGATCGGGAGGCTACCAGAGGATACTCCATAGGTACGACACAAATAGAAATACGTAGTAAAGGCTCGGTATGGTAGGTGACACGGCACAACTAGGCAATGCCAGGGTAGATATTCCAATTACGCATCCGGGCTGGTGGAAACGCGTAGCAGCTACTACCGCCCACCTCGAACAACTCCCCCAAAATCGAAAATCCAAAGTGGCCACCGAAACAACCCAAAAGTCAGAGTATAATATCGAAGGAGTGCGTCCGATCAGAGGAATGACCTCATTGGCCCGAGAATCGCTCCTATTTTATCCACGTTATGCAAACTTACGGGAGTTGGGTCCACGTATTTACCTCAAAGGAAACACTGACGCCATCCTACTTCATTCTAGAATCTCCACCGCGTACACGGTTGTTAAAGTGGTTTTCGGGGTTGGCAGAGAGTATGAAAACTTCCGATCCCGGTCTCTTTAACAACCAAACGTTATTATAACCCATGGATATTTATTTCAAAATCATTTATACTTTCAAAACCAAACTAGCATATCCATTTCAAAATCATATCATTTCTTTCAAAATAGTATATACTTCTAAAACCAAAATATCATACTTATTTCAAAACCATATCACAATAGTATCATTTCCATTTCAGAACTATTTCAATAATATATCATTGAAATAAAACCCAAATTTCCAAATCACCGAGTATTTCCTTCAATTCATTAAACTTGAAATATTTATTTAAATTATCATAGCATTTTGAAAATGTTACCTTAAGGAATCATAGCATTTTTGGAATGTAATACTTTCCACTTTAACATTTTATAAAATCAAAGTATTTATATGCTTACAACCTTAACATGGTCATTTTATCATAGCCTTATAGTTAAATAAACTATGTTACTGTAATATCCAAATTAAAGCTGAAATTCTTATGTTAATTTAAAATTACCTTATTAACTTACATTTTTATTACAATAAAGAAAACTTTATTATTTTAATCATTTAAAGTATGCCATTTACATAAATTAAAACTTGCATATCAAATGTACATTATCAACTTTACATTTTATTATTACAGTAAGTAACATTTGTCATTTTAATTAATTTAAAATACACCATTACATTAATTTAAACTTACATGTCAAATGTACGTTTTAACTTACATTTGTTACAATAAAGAGCATTTATCATTTTAATCAATATTATACTAACTAATACTTACATTATCAAATGTATGTTTTAATTTACATTTTTATTACAATAAAGCATTTATTATTTTAAACAATATTACACTAATTAAACCTACATTATCAAATGTACGTTTAATTTACATTTTTATTTCAATAAAGAGCATTTATTATTTTAAATCAATATTACACTAATTAAAACTTACATTATCAAATGTACATTTTAATTTACCTTTTTATTTCAGTAAATAACATTTTTTATTTTAACCAATATTACCCTAATTAAAACTTACATTATCAAATGTACGTTTTAATTTACATTCCTATTACAGTAAAGAGCATTTATTTATTTAATCAATACCACACTAATTAAAACTTTACACGTTTCTTTCATTTATCAAAACTTTACATGTTTCTTGCATTAATTAAAAACTTTACATGTTTTCTCATTAATTAGGACTTTACACATTTCTTTCATTAATTAAAAACTTACACTTTTCTTTCATTAATTAAAACTTTACATGTTTCTTGCATTAATTAGAAACTTTATATGTTCTCTCATTGATTAGGACTTTACACGTTTCTTTCATTTAATTAAAAACTTACACTTTTCTTTCATTAATTAAAACTTTATATGTTTCTCTCATTAATTACGACTTTACACATTTCTTTTAAAATACCTTATTTTCTTAACTTAAAATGTCCATTTGGAAACCAATTTCCAATCATCAAGTTAAGTCATACATATAAATTACATATTATACATTAACTTATACAACTTAACTTATAGAAAATCACTGTAAACCTATTTATACAAACATATCCGCTTTATGGAATAAAATTCATTTCAACTACTAGGCTAGATTTAGAATTCCACATTAATCAAATTTCATTATTAAGTTGTTTATTATATTCCAAATCTTTAAATTACAAATTTAAAACCAATAAAGATTTTTTTCATTACAATTAAAAACCAAAATCTCTCGATCAATACTTGTTTAAAAATCTTTATATTATCATTAAAAATCATGATTTTAAAAAAATAATCAGACTATACAGGTGAAATTAGAAATCATGGAGGTCGAATTTTTGAGTTATTTGATTTTTTTACTGTAAATCTTTATTTTTGAAATACTTTCTGGATAAAACTACTTGAATCTATTTTTAAAAATAATGTTACAATGTTACAATCATTTTATTATTAAAGATCAAAGCTTGAATATGTTTAGATAGGAAGATATGATTTTTTTATGCTGTTATTTGAACTTGTGAACACACAGAAACAAGCATACATACAGACATGCACACATCCATCTATGTGCATATATATATATATATATATATATATATATATATATAGACACACACACACACACACACACACATGCGGCCATATTTTTACATTCATACAAACAATTTCCACCACATACTTCAAGTATTAAAACAAAAGCATCAAGTTTAGATCACCAGTTTGCTCACCTGGAATGTTAACACTGAGAACAGTCTTCAATGCTTAGACCTGGAACTTGATTTGAAACAGAATCTTGAATCTTGTTTTGTTTTATTTAAATTTATGTTGAGTTTGAATCTGCTGCTTGATCTTTGAATTACTTAGGTTTGTTGTTTAAACTGAGTTGAAATATATAAATTGCTTCAAGATTTTGATCTGAAACCTAGAATCTGGTTTTGAACTTGAAGTTTTGAGATGATCTTGCATTGATTTCCACAGGCTTTAGTTTGTTTCAGGTTGAAGATTTGTGAAAGATTTGTTTAGTTGTTGATCTAAGATGATATGCTTTGTTGAGTTTTATCTTTGCCTTTTGTTTTCTTTTTAGATTTTAATTTCGATTTTGATTCTTTTTCTGATTTGTAGTCTTTTGAAAATGAAGAAAGAATAAAGGTAGGAGAAGTAGAGATGTTTATATAATCTCTTTTATTTTTATTTTTTTTATAATTTTAAAAATAAAAAGACATTAATGACACTTGTAATTAAATAATATAATTGAGTTAACACTTGTTTTAATGCCTTATTATATGGTTTACACTTGTTAATTCTCATATTAAAATGCTTACACATGTAATTTGCACGTATTTATATTTTAAATATGTTTTTTTATATGATTTATATTTTTCTATAGTTAATTTATGCATTTCCTTTTTATAAATATTTATAACTTTAAAGAAATTGATTTTAAAATCTAATTACACATTAATAAATAAACACACACACACATATATATTATATATGAGTCTTTAAAATATAAAATTTGACTTTTAAATAGCTTTTGAAAATTTATATATTAAATTCAAAATATAACTTCCAAAAAATATATACATATATATATATTATAATTAGAAAACAAATTTTTATTAATTTTAAATTATAGAGTTTTCAAATTCAAATTCATTTATAAGATATTTATTTTTGTATTTCAAATTCAAATTCTATTTGCAATCTATTTATGTAAATAAACAAACACATATCTTATTTAATTTGGAAAAATTCAAATTAATTCACAATTTAATTCAAAAATTTATATTAATTACCAATTTAAATTTGACTTAAGAACGGGATCATTACAAATATTTACATGTTTCACGAATCCTACGCTTATAAAAAGAGCTCTTGGGCACATAATTATCAATGATTTTTATTTGATGTAATATGCAAATCAATTAAGAAGTACACGTAAAGCTTTTGAATTAGAAAATACATTATAGAGTAGCGGTGATATGATGTTTATTAACGATATAAAAGTATTAAGTCATATTTAGATGACATAAGGAATATAGATTGTAGCCAATATTGAAATATATTTAAACATATTGTGATTTCAATGTGATTATTTAATATTCTCATGATCGTAGGTGTATATGATTGTAGGGTAATTATGAACTATATTCAAGGAGTATATTTGCTATACTTGAAATTATGGACATGGCTTTGCAATATTACAAATAATAGGATTACGGTAACCAAATAATTGAGTAAAAGACATGGTTGTAACAACGAAGTAAATATAAAAAGTATCTTACAACAAAATGGTAAACAATATAAAAATTAAATCACATAAAAACTTGGATGTAGGGTTATTATATTTGTTTTTGAAATAAATAAAACATTCAATGTTTAAACCTGATAAAGTTAAGGGTATGTCGTAGGGGTAGTTATGTAATTGGTTACATATAACTAACTCGATAACCAATCTTGTTCAAAATAAACGGTGTTTTCTTTCTATATATGTTTAATATAACGTGTTATATTAATTAATTAAACTTAAAGTATATTTAATAGAAAATCCATAAATGGTATGTATTTTATAGTAGTTATAAAGTGTTGTAACCGTGAGTGATTTACCACAATGAAAATAAATATACCATTTTAAATGTTCCTAGTCAAGATGCATGGAGACTGGATATTGATGTATCCGTTGAGACAAGAGTACCTAACGCTCTCCAAATGTTGGGTAAGATATCCATGACTGTTGGGACAGCAAGAGGTTACCTACTGATAGTTATTGAATAATCATGGAATTACTCACTCGATAGTTTTCTGTTGGTTAATATAACTAAGGTTAAATAGAAAATATCGATGTGTCAAATTTACACTATTCTCTCGACTTGAGAATACTGTTGATCTTCAATATGGAAGCTCTACTTTAATTATAGTTAAATCATGGTAGGGCGTCCATCGAATGACTATATCGGGGTCTAGTGGAAGCATTCGGAGTGAAACACTGTTCAAAGGAGGATTCGTCTCCTCAGTTATATGAGGTTAATGTCACAATCAACTGAAGTCAACTCAAAGTCAAAGTCTTTAGCCAAAGCACTTCGACAATAAAATTATTATTTATTGAACCAAGGACTTTGTATTTAGACTATAAGTTGAATATGGACGATACATGAATTTTGACCATTACCAAAATTCCATAAGTCCAAAGTGATAGTTTTGACAAAAAGAATTGATGTAAATATTTGTCAATAAAAGGTACCGCGTAAGTGTTTGTGAAATTTTATTTTACCGAAAAGATCTATTAGTGATGAATTCAGCCAAATTGTCACACTACTAGCTAAGATGACGTGTGAACATTGATGCAACGACCCATAATTTTAGATAATTAAAAATAGTTAATTTAATAAGCTTTTGTGATTTAATATTGGAAGAAATAAAAATTGTGATTTATTTATGATAATAATAACTGGATTGCAATGTAACAATGTCAATTTAAGTTAATTATTAACAATTTGAATGAAATTTCAATCAATTGAAATGACTTAAAGGTTATACTTGGATATAAAGTGAATATAGGAAAACAAATGTAAATAGTGAATTAATTAATGAAATGATATAATTTATGGTAATGGAATAAAATCCGTGTTATTTAAGTAATTATAGCATTTGGTTGTACATAATAAATTTATTAATGTGACTAAAAGTTAATAGTGACAATTATTATATGTTACCTATTTATTTAGCCTGTTAAATTAAAATTTGAAATCAATTGCAATTAATTTACTTAATTAGTGCAGTTAATGTAGGTTAAATTGATAATTGTAGAATTTTAATTCAATAAGATGTAACTAATGAAAATTTTATGAATAATATGACAATTGATTGAATAAAAAGAATTGGAATCAAGTTTGCTCAGTTTATTGGAAATAAAGTTATAATGAATGGATTTATTACAATTAAATGTAATTAAAGATTACTTTAATGGAAGGTAAGATGAAAATGGTAAAATAATTAATGTAATAAAATGTATGGGAATGTTATTATATATGCAAGACAACAATTGATGTAATAAAAA
Source organism: Allium cepa (assembly GCA_030765085.1). Taxonomy (NCBI): domain Eukaryota; kingdom Viridiplantae; phylum Streptophyta; class Magnoliopsida; order Asparagales; family Amaryllidaceae; genus Allium; species Allium cepa. The sequence continues at coordinate 581,472,364 of CM060941.1, read as the reverse complement.
GAGTGAAACGAAGATAAACTAATTTGTTGAGATTCTTAATTATAATATATTCGAAAAAAATTCAATATAAGATAAATATAGTAAATAATGCAAATCAAAGGTGGAAATTAGAGAATATTAATGTAATAAAATATAAACCAATGTTAATTATACCCATAGGGTAATAATGGATTGAATAAAAAGATTTAAAAATCAAATAAATGGATTTATTGGAATTTTAATTTATAATAGTGAATTATTTGAAATTGAAATTTAACACTGTTAATTGTGCAATATTCAATAATAAATTTATTTAGAAATTTGTTATAAAGGATTATAAATTATTAAGTAATCTAAAGTGATGGAAATTGTAAATTATTAAATTTGAATTGAAAAGTGACTTGATTAATTTAATATTAATTTATTTAATTAACGTGAAAATAGCCATTTTGGCCACTGGCTCGGATTTCGACGAAACCAGTTTCATCGGATCCGTACGGTGGATTATTTAGCGATCAGACTTGTCGTTCGATCGTACAGACTCGAAACGCCTATAAATCAATTTAATTAAATTCAATTTGAAATAAGCTGATTTTAAGCTAACTTCTTCATACGATGAAATTAGGACTTGAAACCTGTTCCATTGTTTAAAATTATCAAAAACATCTATTTTGATATATGGGATATGACCCATTTCCGTTTCAGAGATGAAACAGACTTTTCGGGTCGTTTATCGTTCAACTTGTGAATCGATCTAGTCCATCCATTTTTTTTGATCAACCTATTTATAGCGTGTTATAAACTCTAGCTGCTTCTTACTCCTTAATTTCAGTACGTACAATTTCATTTTTTTGTTTCTCCTCCTCAATAGTAGAAACATATTCGAGCTTCAAAACCGTCAATCCAAATTCAGAACTTAAACTCCTCAAAATATATCGAATTATATATCGATTTGAAGCTCTCGACGAGCGCAAGTCAGATCGACGGTTTATTTTTCGATCTGGGTTTCAGTATGACCAAAATTGGGTGATGAAGTCTTGGCCGTTCATTGGTGTTCGATGATCTTCGACCGATCGTCGAACTAATTACGTGGATGGGTGGAGATCGCCGAGGGGATAACATCCGTGTGGTTCGTATGGGATGATGACGGTCGGATTGCCTGGAAATTTCGCTTAGGGTTTTGAAACCCTATATGTGAGGTGGTGACGGTGGCCTCTGGGGGCCACGAAGGTGACGCGCATGGAGGGGGTTGGACGCGGCATGACGAGGGCAGGCGGGCGGTGGTGGTCGGCGACCAGATGGTGGCTGGAGGTGGAAGAATTCGATGGTCAATGGTCACGATTTTGGGTTCGAGCTAGTTCGGTCTCGTGCGCATAAAGGAGGAGATGTGGACGTACATGATTGGGTAGGATTTATTTATTTTGTTATTTTATTTATTTCTTATTCTAAAATCGTATAATCTTCTAACGATCATATCTTCTATATATAAACTCGGATTCACATGAAGTTAGTTTTGCTGGGATCATATCGAAATTTCGGACATTTTGACGCTAGTTTGAATGAATTCCGAGACTGTTCAAATTTAGGCCTTTATTTGAATTTCGAATTGATTTGAATTTAAGGTGAGTGTTTTGACCCACTCACAATTACCAAATCATCTTATGTTGGTTCAATTAAATTTATGATGCGATTTGAAATTTATTAATTGCTGTTTGGTATGTTAAATTGTCATTCGGGTTAAATTTGACATTTATTGCAATTAATCATCGCTTGATTTAATATTGAATTTTAAATTGTCAATTTAATACCTGTATTCATTATCAGTTATGTATTGATGTTTATTGGTTTATTTAGATGATGATTGTGATGTATGTTTTGATTGTTGATATTGGATGACTAGATGTTGTATTTGTATATGTTATAACGCTGCAAGTTCCCTATGGGTTGAAATGAACATACCCTAACGATATATAGATTAGGGAAAAATCGTTATGGGTTGAAATGATTGACTCGAGCAATTTTATGGATTTTATTTAATTCGGAATTGTGATTTAAAATGATATATAACCTTAAATTTTAAATTGTGGGTTGAAATGATAAATATCCGTATCACTTGACCATTGGGTAGAAAATTATATATGGACACCGGGTTGGTTAAATTAAATGATTTTTAAATCTTTGAAATTTTGAATTCAGTTAACTGGTATTTTGAAATAGAAATTAATCTATATAAATTGAATTATTTTCGATAATTCAAACATAAAGGCTGAAATTGGAATTAATTTAATGATTTGGTCAAAGGTTTTAAATTGGAATTTCAAAGTTGAAGTGGCATAAATAAATGAATCTATCGGAATTGGGTTATTGAAAATGTTTGGATACAACTTAGGAATCTATTTAAACTAATTTATAATATTTTAATTAAAGTAACTATTTTAATCAATTTAAATTACTTTAATTTATATTAATCTATTACAACTATTTAATTTAATTTAACATATTTTACTTATTTTTAAACTTACTAAATTTATTTAATCTATTTTAAATCTATTTAATATAATTTAAATCTATTTAATCTATTTTAAATTTATATAAATAATTTTAAATCTAATTAGACCAAATTTAAATCTATTTAAACCATCTTCACTATTTAAACTATCTTAAATATATTTAAACTATTTAAAACTATATAAACAATTTATAATTACCTAAACTATTTTCTAAAATTTCAGACTGTGTAAAGTTGAAGTATGTTTATCTAAATCCTCGCTGATGATATAACCTAAGTTGTAATTTGGAATTGATACCTTTTGTGAAATGACATATTTGAGTGATTACGATAATTTTGAAATGAGAAATTAATTAACACATCTTATCGATAATTTCAAAGTGAATATGATTTCAAAAGTGATATGGTTTGAATCGAAAATGATATTTTGATATTAAGTATGAATTGACTTTTGAAATGTAAAAGAACCATCTAGTGTGAAATATGCGTTTGGTTGTTAAAGTGACCGGGATCAGATATTGTCATATTCTCTGCCAATACCAAAAACCACTTTAACTACGGTGTACGTGGTGGAGATTCCAGAAATGAAGTAGGATGGTTTGGCGAACAATTTTTTTATGAGGTATGACGTGACCCTGACTCCCGTGCGTCAGCTTAGATGTGACTAAAATAGGAGCCGCGTTGGGCCAAGTGAGGTTGCACCTCCGATCGGGCATATTTCTTCGATACCATTCTATTACTTTGTGATTGATTTGGTGGCCACCCTTGATTTTATTTGGGAGTGTGTCCAAGGTGGGCGGTAGTAGCTGTTATGAGTTACCACCAGTCCGGATCTGCAATTGGTATATCTACTCCGGCATTGCCTTGAGTGCCTTGTTCACATGTCCTAGAGCACCTTCTATGAGTTTGTTTTGTACCATACCGATGGAGTGCCCTTTGATAGCCTCTAGTTTGCGGAGGAGTTACGGTACTGTGTAGACTATGGGAATATATAAAATGTGTTAAGGGGGGATATTGGTAATGCCTTAACGCTATTTTAATACTTTTACTTTACTGTAGACATATTATAATAGCGTATTGTACTACATAGTAGATAGTTTAACAGATCCTTAGGAGATGGAAATCCCGAACAGCTCTTAAGTTATTGCACTCACGTTGGACACTGGATAGGAGATGTCAAACCCCGTAAACATCTCTGATGCCGTCACACTCATATCTACCGTTGATTTAACTTACATAAGATCTTTTAGTTCCGACTCGAGTGTTTTATCTTTTCAATTCGCTCGAGTCAGCATGAGCATTTCAGCGTTGAAAACCTTATTCCTGGAGGAAGAAGACGAAGATTGGTACTATTATTATTCATTATATTTATTCCGCTGCATCGTGTTGTTCCGCTACATTATTTATTTATTTATTCCTGTTTATGTAACTCTGATTTTTGTGTTGTAAAAGAATAATCAAATGTATTTATAAAACAACTTCATGGACTGTTATTTGATTATTATATTTTGTCATTCCGCTGTGAGATTCTATATTTGTTTTTCTCTTTCTCTGCTTTTTCTTATTTACCCCAATAATAATCTTCCCTTTTGAATAATTTGAGTCCAACATGTGTGTCTGCTTAAAACGTCCAAATAGGAAGGTCGTTACAGTTGGTATCAAAGCTTTGGTTTAGCAATAACCTTAGCTTTTGTGGGGTCTGACTCATATAAATAGGGTAGTATCACCCTAGAATGAGTCGCTGAGTATATATATGAGAGAGGTATTTGTTAGTATTATAAAAGGGTTTTTATATTGTATTAATTTGTTCCGTTTTGTATTTATAAATTCTGCTCGGTACATAGGATGCTATGGCATCGATAGGGATTTCTAAACACTTAATTAGGCAAACCGACACAATACTTGTTTTGAAATATAGGTAAATGAAATAATTTTACATGGTATATATTTTGTATTTAAAAGATAATTTTATAGGTGATATAGTTAGATGTAATATATTTTTTGTTAGGTAGAAAATTTTAATAAATATTGACTAAAAAATGAGATTTACAAATAAAATGAATATAAACTGAAAATCTGATAAGTTGATTTTCGAGACTTTGAAAATTTCTTTTGAAAGATTTTGGAATATAATATTAGTATTATTTGGAAGTATTTTCCGCTATAAATATTTCAATGTGATTTGGAAGGAAGTTTAAAAAGAATTTTGGAAGAAAATAAGTTCTGCACTCCCCTCTCTGTCGCTGGAAAATAATTTCGGTGATGAGTGCATGCATCATCGACGTTCATTTTCGGGTTTCAAAGTGGAAAGGCTCCTGTTGTAGTTTTACTACACATCTGTTTGATGAATAAAACCTTAATTTTTGAATTTCTAAATATTATTGATCTATAAAAGATATATATATATATATATATATATATATATTATTTTCTAAATGACTAAAATAAACCCAGAATTTAGTTCTTTGATTTTTCCGATAATTAGTAGTTCCAATTATTATAATGAACGAGATTTTGACTATATTAATGATTGGAAACTTCTAAAATGAAAATAAGAAATTTGATTTTAAAGTAATTAATGAAATAGATAAGGAACTGAAATTTTGTAAACAGTAAATAAAAGTGAAAATGAAAATAAGAAATGGTAACCATTAAACATTTTTGTTAACTAAACAAATAAGAGAAAGCCTGGGTAATATTCAGTTGCATTCTAAAAATACACATACACACACACACACACACACATATATATATATAACTTACCAAAATTTTTAAAAGTTGAAATGTTAATAAGGATATGTAGTAGAATATTATACAAGTAAAACTTGAATAAAAATTGAAAATGTTCATTGGAATTACTTTATAAATAAGAAATTCTAATGTAATAAGGATATGTAATAGAATATTATACAAGTAAAACTTGGAAAAAAATTGAAAGTGTTCAATGGAATTACTTTATAAATAAGAAATTCTAATGTTATAAATTGTTATAAACTGAAGTTAGTAGTTTGAAAATGCTACTAACTAAATGTAATAGAAATGAATAGTGTAACAAAAATGATTTTAAACTTAAGATAACACTTTAGGCTATTTATAATCAGATTAAATGGTAATAGGTGAATACTGTAAATAAATAATTATAAACTTGAATCAATATTGAAGCATTTATAATTAAATTGAGTACTACATTAATTGAATGAATATAACTTCAGAAAACATTGAAATAATTTAGAAATGGAGTTAACATTCAATAACACTTCATATGGAAGCTTGAATGTGAAAACAAACTATAAATGGTGAAGTGAATTGTTAAGAAACTTACCTAATAATGTATAATCCAATAATTGAAACAAAAATAACTTATTTAGGCAGTGAATGTAAAGTAATAAAATGAAAGAAAATGGCATTGCATGAATAAGGAGAAATGAACTTTTGTAAGTTATAATAAACGTAAATTAATGGAAATAAACATTATATGAATGAGAAAAGAAAAATTAATGATGAGGAAAAAAAGGGAAATCAAACTAAATTGTAAATGTGAAGTAAATTGAAATATAATGTATATAATACTTCAATAATTAATCCATTTATAATTTAAATAATTGAAATGGATATAACATATGTAAGTAAAGAATGTAAATTAATGAAGTAAACCTTACATGAGTTTAAATTTTGTATGTAATGAATATGAGATAATCATTATATGAATGAATGTGAATTTATTTACAAACAAACATATATAGTATTTTAAGAATTGATGTACGTACGTTTGGATAATTGTATATGAATAACATATGTAAGAAATGTAAATAACATATGTAAATAAATGAATGTGAATGAAATAATCATTGTATGAGAAAAAAAAGATGAAAATAAGAAGATATGAACAATAAATGATGTGAAAAAGAAAAAATAATAAAGTAAACCTACAAATGTGTTGGATTCTTTGTTTGTGTTAGCTTATGGATTGGTTGGGAAGGGATACTTCTATTTTGTATAAAGATGTATAAATAATCTATAAAGTTTTATCTATGACTGTTGAGTGTATGGTTTACTTCATGGTTTATTTATCCTTTTATATGATTAGAAGTTTTGAACCCAAACAAACCATTTGTTGGTTGCTATGGATGTATGTTGATTTCTTTGATTGCATGGGATGATATGATGGTTGTATTGTTGTTTGCAAGTGACTATTGTATGTTGTGATTGTTTTGTCGACAATAGTTGAAACAACTTAATATTTCTCTTTTATAAAATTATTAACCTCTTTGGATTATATAAGTGAAATACAGGTTATGGAAGCAATTGCTACTGCTTTTGGTTTCATAATTTAAGCATCATTTGCCCGACAGATAGGTATGTTTTCGGATTACGGTTTTATAGCGATATTATATTGTTTTTCCTGTGGTTGGAATATTTTACTTGGAAAATATGATATATATTGTTATTATTGATATTATTATTTCTCCCAGATCTCTACGTATAAAGGACACTCTGCCGAAATTTTCCGTGAATTTTGGACTTGGAAAATTTTGTGAAATGTTTTCCTTGTGAAATTGGAAATTTTTTTTGTTACAAATTGATATATTTTATTTAAATTATTTAATTTTGAAAATTGATTGTTTATAAACTTAATATTTTGAATAAAATATACTGATTACTTAATTTCATCTTTTCCCTTCTTTTTCCTTTTCGGGACGAAAAGTTTTGAGTAGGGGAGAGTGTAACGACCCGTAATTTTTGATAATTAAAAATAGTTAATTTAATAAGATTTTTTGATTTAATATTGAAAGAAATAAAAGTTGTGATTTATTTATGATAATAATAGCTGGAATGCAATGTAACAATGTCAATTTAAGTTAATTATTAACAATGAAATTCTAATCAATTGAAACGACTTAAAGGTTATACTTGGTTGTAAAGTGAATATAGGAAAAAAATGTAAATAGTGAATTAATTAGATATAATTAATGGTAATGGAATAAAACTCATGTTATGTAAGTAATTATAACATTTGGTTGTACATAATAAACTTATTAATGTGACTAAAAGTTAATGGCGATAATTATTATATGTTACCTATTTATTTAGCCCGTTAAATTAAAATTTGAAGTCAATTTCAATTAATTCACTTAATTTGTGCAGTTAATGTAGGTTAAATTGATAATTGTGGAATGTTGATTCAATAAGATGCAACTAATGAAAATTTTATGTACAATATGACAGCTGATTGAATAAAAAGAATTGGAATCAAGTTTGCTCAGTTTATTACAATTTAAATTATAATGAATGGATTTATTACAATTAAATGTAATTAAAGATTACTTTAATGGAAGATAAGATGAAAATGGTAAAATAATTAATGTAATAAAATGTATAGGAATGTTATTATATGTGAAAGACAACAATTGATGTAATAAAAAGAGTGAAACAAAGATAAACTGATTTGTTGAGATTCTAAATTATAATATAATCGACAAAAATTCAATATAAGAGAAATATAGTAAATAGTATAAATAAAAGGTGGAAATTAGAGAATATTAAATTAATAAAATATAAACCAATGTTAATTATACCCATAAGGTAATAGTGGATTGAATAACAAGATTTAAAAATCAAATAAATGGATTTATTGAAATTTTAATTTATAATTAGCGAATTATTTGAAATTGAAATTTAAAACCGTAAATTGTGCAATATTCAATAATAAATTAATATAGAAATTTGTTATAAAGGATTATAAATTATTAAGTATTCTAAAGTGATGGATATTGTAAATTATTAAATTTGAATTGAAAAGTGACTTAATTAATTTATTTAATTAACATGAAAATAGCCATTTTGGCCACCGGATCAGATTGCGACGAAACCAGTTTCATCGGATCCGTAACAGTGAATTTTTGTAGGATTTCAAGTTACTTAGCGATCGGACTTGTCATTCGATCGTACGGACTCGAAACGCGTAGAAATCAATTTAATTAAATTCAATTTGAAATAAGCTGATTTTAAGCTACTTTCTTCATACGATGGAATTAGGACCCGAAGCCTATTCCATTGAGTTTAAAATTATCAAAACATCTGTTTTGATATATAGGACGACCCATTTCCGTTTCGGAAACGAAACAAGCTTTTCGGGTCGTTTATCGTTCAACTTGTAAATCGATCTAGTCCATCCATTTTATTTCTGATCAACCTATTTATAGCCCGTTATAAACCCTAGCTGCTTCTTATTCCCTGATTTCAGTACTACAATTTCATCTGTCTACTCCTCCTCATCAATGGCAGAAACAGTTCAAACTGCAAAACCCTCAATCCAAATTCAAAATCAATTTTAAAATTTAAACCCCTCAAAATATATGGAAGTATATATCGATTTGAAGCTCTAGACGAGCGCAAGTCAGATCGACGGTCTATTTTTCGATCTGGGTTTTAGTGTGGCCAAAATTGGGTGGTGAAGTCTCGGCCGTTCAATGGTGTTCGATGATCTTCGACCGATCGTCGAACTAATGGTGTGGATGGGTGGAGATTGCCGAGGGGATAACATCCGTGTGGTTCGCAGGGGATGATGCCGTTCAGATTGCTTGGAAATTTGGCTTAGGGTTTCGAAACCCTAGATGTAAGGTAGCGGCGGCGACCCCTGGGGGCCACAAGGGTGACGCGCACGGAGGGGGTTGGAGGCAGCATAACGAGGGGAGGCAGGCGGTGGTTGTGACGCCCCCCACCTCTATACCCACGCTAGCCAAGAACATTACGGTGAATGCTGTCGACTAGCACGGAGAATAAGGCTGTTGAGGAGCGACCATCTGTATAATTGCTTTGTGCGAGTACCGATATACCGGATAAAAATATAACTTTTCATCTCAAGAGGAAATCCGACATACCGACACAAACCCAAAGCTACTACACAGTGGCTATAATTTCTTCGGAAACAAATATAGAAATAAACATAACATAAATCAGTCATAGACAATTCATATCACAAAGGCGGAAATAGATATGAATATTACACATGAAAGTGTACATCAGAGTAGTGGTCAAAAGGATCCACAATAATACAAAGGAATAGATACAAGTGCTAGACAAAAGAATAAGTATACATCAAGGAGTCTAAATCTCAAATGTATACAACAAAAACTACTAATCTAAGTAGTTAGCCAAAAGTCAGAGGGATCAATCCCAAGAGAGAAGTCAAGCAGAAGCACCTGTAACATCTCGGTCTGACCCGAGTATTATTTAATAAGAAAATAATAAACGGATCAGTCTAGCTATAAATATCAGATGAAGTGATATATAATAAGAGATATGACATAAACATATAATAATCACAATGCCAAGCTGTGATAAAATCTTAATTGAAAATCAACAAGAGATTAATCAATATCACAATAATCTACTCAAGATAAAAAGGAATGTCATACTCCTAATTTCATTCACCAAGCCGCAATATATGACACATATATCAATGCCCATCGTAAAAGTTGGTGAAAAACAAATTCCAGAATTCAACACACGAGATCCAGAAATCACAAGGAAAGGATCAACGACGTCGTACAGCGGGACATCCGATGAACCAAATCACAATCAAAGGGAACAACGACGTCGTACAGCGGGACGTCCGATGAACCAAATCACAAAGACATAGCACGATGCTAGTCTAAAACCTAAAATGATCGTCATGATCAAAGAGAAGTGTCAATTACAATAAGCTAGTAAATATATGAGCTTAGCTTCATGTCCCATAACCACTAGCTTAACTTAAATATTTACGAACAAATTGTAGATCTCCACTAGAAAATTGTCACAAGAGGTTCAATCGAACAAGTCCAAGAATTAACCGACGAAGTAAACGCAAGCGTTTCATACCACTCGTTTTACTAAGTCGTTTAATTAGATTTCTCATACGAGTGAGGTAAAGGTTTGAATATACTAATAGATTGAAAAACGGTTTTATAAACGAATTTGGTATTAAAATAGTATTGAAATCGTTTGAGGAAAGAGTTTTGATATTTACTAATAGTATAGAAAACCTTTATATTTTTAAAGTGACAAAGCACAAGGGGGATTGTAGAAACAATCAATCACAAAGATCACATTCGAAAATGTGAATAAAATCCAACGAAATCGATAAAGGATCCATCGAAGTGGATATATCTAAAATTCCCAAAGAAAATAAGTCATCAAAGATGATAATAAATGATAACAATAAATAGGATCATCACGAATCGATTTAAATTGGAAATTCAATCCAAAAAGGCAAATTGGACTCAAACAGCAGGTTCAGTCGACTGAACAGAGATTTTCAGTCGACTGACCCTGTACATGGAAATTTTCCAGGTTCGGGAAACTTTCTGTTTCCAGTTTCAGTCGACTGTGCAGAGTTTTTCAGTCGACTGAATCATGCCTGGAAACTCTCGAGTTTCAAGTTCAGTCGACTGAACAGAGTTTTTCAGTCGACTGAATCATGCCTGGGCTGTTTTTCAGCCTTATTCAAATGAAGAGCAAACTCTTCCAAAATGCAATCGGACGAACATTGGCTCTAAGGGTTTATGCCTATCGGCAACCCGGCCCTATATGCTCCTCGATGCATCACCAAAAGCATGATCAAACATCCATAAAAGGATTTTACACAAATTTGATTTAAAAAACCAAAAATTGGAATACTCACAAAACCAATCCGAATCAAGAGCAAATGCACATGAAGAAGTGTTAGGAATTCATACCCAACAACCAAAGATAATTATAGTCATAGATGTGAGATAAAAATCTCACCTTTGAACTAAATTTATGAAGATGAAGCTTGAAAGCAATGGCAAGAACAAGCACTCTTCAATCTCAACACTAGAAGCTTGAATCTAAGCTAAAAAGAGAAACATTCCCTAAATTAGGTTTAGGAAATTTCTGAAATTGAATGGAGAAAGAGTTGGAGAAGGTGAAGGAGATGCTTACCAAAGGGTTCTTCTTGAGTTTGGAGCTAAAGCTTGGATTTGCAAAGAAAGTTAGGGCTTGGAGTTTTAATTCTTTTTCCTCTCCACCATTTTCAGTTGGAGCTTGAGTTTGAGGAGTTGGAATGAAGAAATGAAGAGGAGAGGGGATTGGCACTGAATACATAAGTGGGTTCAGCCCAAACCAAAGCCCAAAGCAAAAAGTAGCAAAATTCAACTTTCTCCAAACATATCGAAGCTTATACTCAAAAAGGTCGCAAACGGCATTTTGAACTCAATGGAGGTGGTCCCGAGTCCTAATTCTACCGTATGCAAAAAGTAGCTTTTCGGACTAAAATCCGACGAACGATAAAATATTTAAATATAAAATCGATAAATATGCGGGTTGTTACAGACTCCCCCTCTTAAAGAAATTGCGTCCTCGCAATAAGTAAGAAGGAAATATAAGAAGTAACAACCATAGAAGCATATCAACACAAAAGAAAATTTGAAATAGGAAGTTCACAATAAAGTGCATGAAAGAGTTAGCAAGAAATCTGGTGAAACTTCAATTTCCACAATAACACCGGGCTCAAGAATGAAAACCGGAATCCCTAAGGCATTCCCGTAGATAAAAGACGTGGGGGACGTCAAGAATAGCAGAAAATTGAGCCGGTGCAACGGCGTAGTACAAAAACGGTACGCCCAATGAATCAAAAGCAAAGACATCGATGTAGTACAACGGTACATCCGATGAATCAAATAGCAAAGATATCGATGTAGTACAAACGGTACATCCGATGAATCAAAAGCAAAGACATTGATGTAGTACAACGGTACATCCGATGAATCAAAAGAAAAGACATCGATGTAGTACAACGGTACATCCGATGAATCAAAAGCAAAGACATCGATGTAGTACAACGGTACATCCGATGAATCAAAAGCAAAGACATCGATGTAGTACAACGGTACATCCGATGAATCAAAAGAAAAGACATCGATGTAGTACAACGGTACATCCGATGAATCAAATAGCAAAGACATCGATGTAGTACAACGGTACATCCGATGAATCAAAAGAAAAGACATCGATGTAGTACAACGGTACATCCGATGAATCAAAAGAAAAGACATCGATGTAGTACAACGGTACATCCGATGAATCAAAAGAAAAGACATCGATGTAGTACAACGGTACATCCGATGAATCAAATAGCAAAGACATCGATGTAGTACAACGGTACATCCGATGAATCAAAAGCAAAGACATCGATGTAGTACAACGGTACATCCGATGAATCAAAAGAAAAGACATCGATGTAGTACAACGGTACATCCGATGAATCAAAAGAAAAGACATCGATGCAGTACAACAGTACATCCGATGAATCAAAAGAAAAGACATCGATGCAGTACAACGGTACATCCGATGAATCAAAAGAAAAGACATCGATGTAGTACAACGGTACATCCGATGAATCAAAAGAAAAGACATCGATGTAGTACAACGATACATCCGATGAATCAAATAGCAAAGACATCGATGTAGTACAACGGTACATCCGATGAATCAAAAGAAAAGACATCGATGTAGTACAACGGTACATCCGATGAATCAAAAGCAAAGACATCGATGTAGTACAACGGTACATCCGATGAATCAAAAGAAAAGACATCGATGTAGTACAACGGTACATCCGATGAATCAAAAGCAAAGACATCGATGTAGTACAACGGTACATCCGATGAATCAAAAGAAAAGACATCGATGTAGTACAACGGTACATCCGATGAATCAAAAGAAAAGACATCGATGCAGTACAACGGTACATCCGATGAATCAAAAGAAAAGACATCGATGCAGTACAACGGTACATCCGATGAATCAAAAGAAAAGACATCGATGTAGTACAACGGTACATCCGATGAATCAAAAGAAAAGACATCGATGTAGTACAACGATACATCCGATGAATCAAATACCAAATAATTCGAAACACTGACGCAGTACAAAAACGGTACGTCCAATGAACCGAACACAATAAAAGGACATCGGACGCAAGTCCTTAAAAGGAATGAGATAAAGCTCAATAAAACGAAGTATACCAAAACGTCCGATGAACTTGATAGAAAAAAAGTAATTCCAAAGATTTATGATCGAGGTAGAGAACAAATTTCTCATCCAAATATGACGATGCCAAATTCCAAAAGCAAAACATTAGCCGAGAGCACTAGATCATAAGTGGCTATCTAGTCTCGAGAAGCTATAATGATTTAGAAGCACAAGGGATAGCATGTTCTCCTTTGCAAGAGAATGGCATTCCAAACCAATACGACTAGTATCGGTGCAAATAGCAAAGTCTTGGTTCCCCTTCAGGAATCACAAGAAGGAATAAGAGTATCGAAAAGAAAGAACTTCTTTTAAATAATTCTCTTTTCCCGAAAAGTTAAAACTTCCAAAATTACATTTTTACTTTTATGTAATAATCTTTCTACAAAAATTTTCATTTTTGCAAGTCAATATATATCGTGTCTGACTGTCTCATCAAAGCGTTTAGGAAATTCCTATCGATAACGTTGATCAAGCGCATCGACCAAAATTCTTAAAGCACTCAACGGGCAATACAATCACAAAATCATCTTTTATAGGATAAATAAATCTCTTAAAAAGTTTTAGGAATATTCTTTGTTCGTTTCAAGAACAAAAATCCAGTTTTACTTATAAATAAATCTTGTGAAAAAGATTTGCAAAATTTTAAATTACTATTTTCATCCAAAATCAATAAATACAAGAATGGTCTCATCGAAATATTCATAGAATATTCGATTTATAAAATGGATGAAATAAGTTGGACAAATTGAATGACATAATAATTCATTCATAGGAATCATAACGAGTGCGGAATGCGGTAAGTGGAATGCAAATTTCCGCAACTCGTAGCAAACGAAAACCGGTGGTAAAGTCAAACTGAAAAGACCTTAACACCACACAAAAGATTTCTTAGGTGATAATCCTAAGACAAACTCAAAAATACCGGAAAATTTCTCAAACTATATGAATGAGAGAAATAACACTTTCCTTATAAGTGGGCTTAAGGAATAAAATGATGCCGTCAAGTTGGAATCAAAATCATAAAGGAAAAATAGAAATCTGCTTAACAGATTGAAAATGTCGAAGATGAATAGTCCACTCGAAAAATAGGATATGGACTTCACAATGATTAAGCCAATCCTTACAGAAAGGTCAATTCCGAAGCCAAAGCAAAAATATCGGCTCGGAAAGAAAAGTCACATAAAACAATCTCGACATCTAAACAAAAGCAAATTGAGTGTTGCGGATCTACCATCCGGATTCACAATCCTCAAAGAAGTCATCAAGCCCAAAAATGTTTAAAAAGAAAGAATCAGCAAGTTCTTCTTGATATAAAATAGTGAGATGGAAACTATATCAAAAAGAACATGAACAAGATAATCACAAAGCAAATGTCATCAAGGATTAAATGTAAAATACCTTGACTAAGAGAAGAGTTGCTAGGGGGTTGCACAATATTTAGCTTTCTCATGTCCTTATTCAAAAGTTTGGGACACGCAGATAAAAGATGACCCGGTTTCTTGCAATAGCGACAAGAATGGGGTTTTGGACACATATTCGCATAGTGTTCCTTAGAATTACAATTGTAGCATCCTCCACGATAAGGGATTGGAGTCTCTGCTACAAAAGTAGTTTGCTTCACTCTCTTATTGGGATTAAGGCTCTTGAACTTAATATGCCTCTTCTTGGAAGTCCCAATATCACAAACACTTCCTTTACCAATCTCTCCATGAAGAAGAGTAACATCCACAAGCTGATTGAAAGAAACTTCAAGTTTCAAAGGTAGAACCATTTCGGGTTTCTTACTCAAAGCATAGATAAACTCCTGATTCTTTACGAGATCCAAAAGTTGTTGAGCAGACATAAATACTCCATCCTGGGTAGTAGCACTAGATTGACCGGCGCTGGGACGGCCTGGTCTAACCATTTCTCTTCTTTAAGAAATAAAGAAAGAAGAGGAAAATGTTATTCTCAAAATGAATATCAAGCAATCTTGATAGATAAAACAAGGAATCATAAAAGAAAGTAGGATAGAACGGTACGAAGACCCGAATAAAATCCTAAAGCACAACTCCTAAGAAAGACTTATGACATGATCCTTGCTAAATTATTCTACATTGTTCCGAAGTTTGGCTCTGATACCAAGCTGTGACGCCCCCCACCTCCATACCCACGCTAGCCAAGAACATTACGGTGAATGCTGTCGACTAGCACGAAGAATAAGGCTGTTGAGGAGCGACCATCTGTATAATTGCTTTGTGCGAGTACCGATATACCGGATAAAAATATAACTTTTCATCTCAAGAGGAAATCCGACATACCGACACAAACCCAAAGCTACTACACAGTGGCTATAATTTCTTCGGAAACAAATATAGAAATAAACATAACATAAATCAGTCATAGACAATTCATATCACAAAGGCGGAAATAGATATGAATATTACACATGAAAGTGTACATCAGAGTAGTGGTCAAAAGGATCCACAATAATACAAAGGAATAGATACAAGTGCTAGACAAAAGAATAAGTATACATCAAGGAGTCTAAATCTCAAATGTATACAACAAAAACTACTAATCTAAGTAGTTAGCCAAAAGTCAGAGGGATCAATCCCAAGAGAGAAGTCAAGCAGAAGCACCTGTAACATCTCGGTCTGACCCGAGTATTATTTAATAAGAAAATAATAAACGGATCAGTCTAGCTATAAATATCAGATGAAGTGATATATAATAAGAGATATGACATAAACATATAATAATCACAATGCCAAGCTGTGATAAAATCTTAATTGAAAATCAACAAGAGATTAATCAATATCACAATAATCTACTCAAGATAAAAAGGAATGTCATACTCCTAATTTCATTCACCAAGCCGCAATATATGACACATATATCAATGCCCATCGTAAAAGTTGGTGAAAAATAAATTCCAGAATTCAACACACGAGATCCAGAAATCACAAGGAAAGGATCAACGACGTCGTACAGCGGGACATCCGATGAACCAAATCACAATCAAAGGGAACAACGACGTCGTACAGCGGGACGTCCGATGAACCAAATCACAAAGACATAGCACGATGCTAGTCTAAAACCTAAAATGATCGTCAAGATCAAAGAGAAGTGTCAATTACAATAAGCTAGTAAATATATGAGCTTAGCTTCATGTCCCATAACCACTAGCTTAACTTAAATATTTACGAACAAATTGTACATCTCCACTAGAAAATTGTCACAAGAGGTTCAATCGAACAAGTCCAAGAATTAACCGACGAAGTAAACGCAAGCGTTTCATACCACTCGTTTTACTAAGTCGTTTAATTAGATTTCTCATACGAGTGAGGTAAAGGTTTGAATATACTAATAGATTGAAAAACGGTTTTATAAATGAATTTGGTATTAAAATAGTATTGAAATCGTTTGAGGAAAGAGTTTTGATATTTACTAATAGTATAGAAAACCTTTATATTTTTAAAGTGACAAAGCACAAGGGGGATTGTAGAAACAATCAATCACAAAGATCACATTCGAAAATGTGAATAAAATCCAACGAAATCGATAAAGGATCCATCGAAGTGGATATATCTAAAATTCCCAAAGAAAATAAGTCATCAAAGATGATAATAAATGATAACAATAAATAGGATCATCACGAATCGATTTAAATTGGAAATTCAATCCAAAAAGGCAAATTGGACTCAAACAGCAGGTTCAGTCGACTGAACAGAGATTTTCAGTCGACTGACCCTGTACATGGAAATTTTCCAGGTTCGGGAAACTTTCTGTTTCCAGTTTCAGTCGACTATGCAGAGTTTTTCAGTCGACTGAATCATGCCTGGAAACTCTCGAGTTTCAGGTTCAGTCGACTGAACAGAGTTTTTCAGTCGACTGAATCATGCCTGGGCTGTTTTTCAGCCTTATTCAAATGAAGAGCAAACTCTTCCAAAATGCAATCGGACGAACATTGGCTCTAAGGGTTTATGCCTATCGGCAACCCGGCCCTATATGCTCCTCGATGCATCACCAAAAGCATGATCAAACATCCATAAAAGGATTTTACACAAATTTGACTTAAAAAACCAAAAATTGGAATACTCACAAAACCAATCCGAATCAAGAGCAAATGCACATGAAGAAGTGTTAGGAATTCATACCCAACAACCAAAGATAATTATAGTCATAGATGTGAGATAAAAATCTCACCTTTGAACTAAATTTATGAAGATGAAGCTTGAAAGCAATGGCAAGAACAAGCACTCTTCAATCTCAACACTAGAAGCTTGAATCTAAGCTAAAAAGAGAAACATTCCCTCAATTAGGTTTAGGAAATTTCTGAAATTGAATGGAGAAAGAGTTGGAGAAGGTGAAGGAGATGCTTACCAAAGGGTTCTTCTTGAGTTTGGAGCTAAAGCTTGGATTTGCAAAGAAAGTTAGGGCTTGGAGTTTTAATTCTTTTTCCTCTCCACCATTTTCAGTTGGAGCTTGAGTTTGAGGAGTTGGAATGAAGAAATGAAGATGAGAGGGGATTGTGACTGAATACATAAGTGGGTTCAGCCCAAACCAAAGCCCAAAGCAAAAGGTAGCAAAATTCAACTTTCTCCAAACATATCGAAGCTTATACTCAAAAAGGTCGCAAACGGCATTTTGAACTCAATGGAGGTGGTCCCGAGTCCTAATTCTACCGTATGCAAAAAAGTAGCTTTTCGGACTAAAATCCGACGAACGATAAAATATTTAAATATAAAATCGATAAATATGCGGGTTGTTACAGTGGTGGTCAACGACTCGATAGTGGCTGGAGGTGGAAGAATTCGATGGTCAAAGGTTGGTCAACGGTCATGATTTTGGGTTCGAACGAGTTCGGTCTCATGCGTGTGAAGGAGGAGACGTGGACGTACGTGATTGGGTAGGATTTATTTGTTTTGTTATTTTTATTTATTTCTTATTCTAAAATCGTATAATCGTCTAACGGTCATGTCTTCTACATATGGATTCGGATTCGCACGCGGTTAGATTTGCTGGGATCATATCGAAATTTCGGAAATTTTGACGCTGGTTTGAATGAATTCTAAGACTGTTCAAATTTGGACCTTTACTTGAATTTCAAATCGATTTGAATTCAAAGGTGAGTGTTTTAACCCACTCATAATTACCAAATCATCTTATGTTAGTTAAATTAAATTTACGATGTGATTTGAAATTTACCGATTGATGTTTGGTATATTAAATTATCATTCTAGTAAAATTTGACATTTATTGCAATTAATCATCGTTTAATTTAATATTGAATTTTAAATTGTCAATTTAATATATGTATTAATTATCTGTTACCGATGTTTATTGATTTATTTGGATGACGATTGTGATGTATGTTTTGATTTTTGATATTAGATGACTGGATGTTGTATTTTTATATGTTATGACACTGCAGTTCCCTATGGGTTGAAATGATACATACCCAAACAATCTATAGATTAGGGAAAAATTGTTATGAGTTGAAATGATAGACTCGAGCGATTTTATGGATTTTATTTAATTCGGGATTGCGATTTGAAATGATATATAATCATAAAATTTTAAATTGCAGATTGAAATGATAAATATCCGTATCACTTGACCCTAGGGTAGAAAATCATATACGGACACCGGATTGGTTAAATTAAATGATTTTTGAATCTTTGAAATTTTGAATTCAGTTAACTGGTATTTTGAAATAGAAATTGATCTACATAAACTGAATTATTTTTGACAATTCAAACATAAAGGCTGACAAAGATTTTAAATTGGAATTTCAAAGTTGAAGTGGAATAAATAAATAAATCTATCAGAATTGGGTTATTGAAAATGTTTGGATACAACTTGGGAATCTATTTAAACTAATTTAAACTATTACAATTAAATTAACTATTTTAATCAATTTAAACTATTTTAATTTATATTAATCTATTACAACCTATTTAATCCAATTTAACCTATTTTTAAACTAACTAAATTTATTCAGTCTATTTTAAATCTATTTAATATAATTTAAATCCTTTTAATCTATTTTAAATTTATTTAATCAAATTTATTTAAAATAATTTAAATCTATTTAATCTATTTTAAATTTATATAAATCATTTTAAATCTTGTTAGACCAAATTTAAATCTATTTAAACTATCTTCACTATTTAAACTATCCTAAATCTATTTAAACTATTTAAAACTATATAAACCATTTATAATTACCAAAACTATTTTCTAAAATTTCAGACTGTATACAGTAGAAGTATTTTTATCTAAATCCTTGCCGATGATACAACCTAAGTTGTAATTTGGAATTGATACCTTTTGTGAAATGACATATTTGAGTGAATAACATGATTTTGAAATGAGGAATTAATTAACACATCTTATCGATAATTTCAAAGTGAATATGATTTTTAAAGTGAATATGATTACGAAAGTGATATGGTTTGAAATCGAATATGATATTTTGATATTAAGTATGAATTGACGTTTGAAATGTAAATGAACCATCTGGTGTGAAATAAGCGTTTGGTTGTTAAAGAGACCGAGTCGAATATTGTCATACTCTTTGCCAATACCGAAAACCACTTTAACAACTGTATATGTGGTGGAGATTCCAGAAATAAAGTAGGATGGTTTGGCAAACGATTTCTTTATGAGGTATGACGTGACCCTGACTTCCTTGAGTCAACTTAGATGTGACTAAAACAAAAGCCAATGTCGGGCCAAGTGAGGTCGCACCTCCAATCGGACACATTTCTTCGATACCATTCTATTACTTTGTGATTGATTTGGTGGCTACCCTTGATTTGATTTGGGAGTGTGTCCGTGGTGGGCGGTAGTAGCTATTATGCATTACCACCAATTCGGATCCGCAATTGGTATATCTACCCTGGCATTGCCTCCAGTGCCTTGATCGCATGCCCTAGAGCGCCTTCTACGAGTTTGTTTTGTACCATACCTATGGAGTTCCCTCCGATAGCCTCCAGTTTACGGAGGAGTTATGGTACTGTATATACTATAGGAATATATAAAATGTGTTAAGAGGGATATGGGTAACGCCTTAACGCTATTTAATACTTTTAATTTACTGTAGACATATTATAATAGCGTATTGTACTACATATTAGATAGTTTAACGGATCCTTCGGAGATGGAAACCCCGAACATCTCTTAAGTTATTGCACTCACGTTAGACACTGGATAGGAGATGTTAAACCCCATAAACATCTTTGACGCCGTCACACTCATATTTACTGTTGATTTAACTTACATAAGATCTTTTAGTTTCGACTCAAGTGTTTTGTCTTTTCAATTCGCTCGGGTCAGCCTGAGCATTTCAGAATTGAAGACCTTATTCGTGGAGGACGAAGATTTGTAATATTATTATTCACCATATTTATTCCACTGCATCATGTTGTTCCGCTGCATTATTTATTTATTTATTTATTTATTCATGTTTATGTAACTCTAATTTTTATGTTGTAAAAGAATAATCAAATGTATTTTTAAAATGTAACATTCAGCATTTTCGACCTTCGAAAATCGACATTTATACGTCCATTGTATCAACTGCCGAGCAATCGAAGGCCGGAAAACTGAATTGTTAGGGTTAAAGAAGAAGAGGTAGAAGAAGAAAGAAAGAAAGAAGAAGAAAACAAAAACAAAAATAGAATCTCACGTTTCGCAGCGGAACAACATATAATATATCATTGAATAATCTTTAAAACAAAGAATCATATCTGTTATTACATTACATCACATTACATTACATTATCAAAGTTTACAACAATAAACAGAGGAAAAGAAATATTATATTCTAGTTGATATGCCATGCCATTCAGCTTGCTCCTGATCTCCACATCAACTCCTGAATTCCAGAATGACCTGATAACCTGACTCTAGGCTGTCCGTGTGGAAAATGATGGGCACCCAGAGTTTAGGAAGGGAACATTTAACTCCAGGTCAGTCATGGGACTGGTGTGAGAAATTAAACAGTTTATCTTTTAAAAACAAACAAAGAAATTAATTTTAAAATAGATCCGCAATGCTTTTAGAAAATGTATCTACCATAAGGCCTCCCGCACACAAACACACGATGCAAACGCAGAATTGGAGGAGATTTCTCCTTATGATAGTCAAACATGCTTGATACGCAAATTTCTTTGATATTATTACTTTAAGTGCAAAGTGTGGGAAAACATTTCGAAAATAATATAAATCTTAGCCAACATAGGCATTTCGCACTATGCCTACTATAGCTACCATCTAAACAGTGGTGACCACCATAAGTAAATGGCAGGTTCTACAACTAAAATCGTACAAGGTTCGTATTGGAGTTTGGATTTCCAACAAATGGTCAGGCCAAGAAACTTCCCATTGCCCCATGGGTACGCCTCTGGAAGGACGCCCCAAGAACCTAACCGGATCTTCGCCGACACAAGGCCGGGTTACCTCTAGCTAGGTAACTACTGACACGAGTATGCCATCCCCCGGTCGTAACCGACCTAAAACCCAGTATTCACCAACAACCACAAATAAATAAATTTGCAGCAACCACACAGGTTAAGTATTTGGGCTCCATACCATAATACCACCTCTATCCAGAAGGAAATGTACATACCCTATGGGGGCGCTATCCCCAAATAACCTTACTGCATTCTTCCTGTTTTGACCATTACCGGGTTGTGAGGTCTGACGAAGTCTCTTCCATAAAGCTACGCTTTTCACAAAAGCTATGCTTTGATCAACAAATGATCAGCAGCATTCAGCATGCCACATTACCAAATTTGGAATGTATCACTAGTAACCATCAACTACATAGCCTCTGAGCTCATACGTCTCAGAGAAGGGTGTTAAGCTAAGAAAATAAATTCTCCGCCACCAACAGAAATGTATTTGATAGAAACCAGCTTTACATCTCAAATTATAATGTTAGATACACATCCATACAAGTCCGTTCAGGGATCGAACGGAACCGAAGGCACTTCCAAAGAAGCCTTTGCAAATTCGGATATTCACTAATCACGTCCGGAATTCCCATCACAAAGGGTGATAAAATCTCTATATCGGGGATCAGCCAATGCAGAGATATTCGACGGTAATCCTTTCGTTTTCAAAAATATCCGGTCTTCAACACTAGTCTTCAAATGCTATCCATTACGACTTATCTCTATTCGAAATGGGATTTATAACCCAAAGGTCCTTTTCCGGCTAAACCGAATAACGAGTGCTTATTTTAAAATAAGTGTAGCATTCAAATTCAAGCAAATCACAACAAATACCCATTTAAAGTAAATATTGATATTCAATTATTTAACTATCAATATATATGCACATCATCACCAAATTCCAAATAATTTTCCAAATTATTCATTTTCCAAAAATATCTTTACAAGATATATTTTTCCACACTTCAACCATTTGAAAACAATTTCAAATCACTTTTCGCCTTTACAACTTTTGAAAAACAAATTTCAAATCATTTTCCTTACGTGGAAACACTTCCAAATATTTATTCATTTTCACTGGAAATCTGTCGAGTTCAAATACTTTAAAATAATTTATAACACTTATCCAAAATATAATGGGAAAACACTTTAAAATAAAACTATTTTTCTTTAAACACTTTACTTAAAATATTAGTTATAAAAATA
Source organism: Allium cepa (assembly GCA_030765085.1). NCBI lineage: Eukaryota > Viridiplantae > Streptophyta > Magnoliopsida > Asparagales > Amaryllidaceae > Allium > Allium cepa. Next base: position 581,449,189 of record CM060941.1, on the reverse strand, counting down.
TTATACCAATATTACATATAACTTAAGTCCAAATTAATTTTCAAAATAAAAATTAGTAGATAGAGTATAACTATTTAAATAACTATTTTCTAAAACAATTATTGATTAAATCTTAGAAATAATCATTTCTATATCAACTTAATAAATCTTTACTTAAAGGATTTAAAACAATTTAAGACATTAATTTCTCCATAGTATCCTTTTCAAAACCAATTCTAGAATTATATATATATGTATGTATGTATGTATATATCTTTCAAAGCTATTCAAAAATTCTATTTGGCTTTCCAGGGAGAATACACTTTCATTTCAAAATGGTTCATTTAAACCAATTAAATAAATCCTTACCGATTTACTTTAAATTTACGTTCCAAATCCGTAAATTTAGTTCCACACTTCAAAAATAAATCATTGTTTATTTTTAAACAATTTTCCCTTTCCTTTATAAATTCCATGGTGAATTTAAATTTCCAAATATCCACTGAAATACGATTTTCAATCGATTTTAAATATTCACTTTCAATTTATCTTTAAAAGATATAATCTCAAAACATTTCACTTCATATTGGAAAACATTTCCATACTTGTTTAATAATAAGTAATTCACAAATCTATTTATTTTCAACATTTGGAAAATGTTCAATATACTTAAATCACAATTAAGTATATATTTTATTCTTTATGGAAAACATTCTCTTAAACACATTCATTTGAGTCAAATACGAATGTTGCGTAAAACATCGTTACTACAACCCAACATCACTAGTATAGGGATTCGAAATTAAGATAGATATATAAATCCCAATACTATATAAAACATTTCCTTTCGAAAATTATTTACTATAACAACAGTGTTATAGTCCACCATTTCCTTATTTCTCGGAAACGTCTATTTCAACAATGAATGTTGAAATCTATGGTTTCGATACTTAATACATTTTGAAACATCTTTAAAACTCCTTTATAATTTCATCACTTTGATCGGTAAAAATCCAATTTGATAAATCTTATATATTAAAGCTTTTAAAATAAATTCAAAAATCACCATTTAAATTATTTTATAAATTAATCAACTACTTATTTCAAAAATCACATTTTGGTTATATTTCACAAAAATCATAATTTTTATAAATGAAAATTATAACGTTTATTTATTTAAAATGAATCAATTTCAAAATTCAATAAAATGTATACTTTCAAAAATCACTTGAAAATCCTTCTAAATTCGAAATCGTTACTTTAACATTTTTAAAACTCCAAAAATAGGCCCAATGCTGCAACAACACCAATACATCAACCACGGCATCCAAACATCATATATCAATATGATAACAGAATATATCGCAAATATCTGTAAATAAATCAATACTGTTGAGGAATCCAGTTGGACCCCTCTAACCTGTTTCCTTGCATCCATAGATGTTAGCACAATACCAATCCCGTTTCAAGACGGAATATCGTGGTACATGGGTTTATATAAAATATTATCCGCTATTATGCGGCGCAATAGGGTCTCATCCGCTATATAATGCGGGAAATCAACTCCAAATACATATATAATACCAATTCCACTTCAAGGTGGAATATCGTGGTATATGTGTTTAATATAATAACCTCCATTTAATATGCAGCTTATAGGGTCTATTTCAACACATAGCAATTTATCATTCAAGCATACAATCAACATAATCAAGTAATTTTAAATCTAACTATTTAAAATTTAAATCGAAATAAATTCGATTGAGCGAGAAGTTCTCACCTTGCTTCCAATACAGTTGCAGTGTTCTATTTCGAATAAAATTAAACACGCGTTTAATTTTACCCAAAATTATCACTATCTCCAATCGATCCCTATCCAGCTCCATTGTGTAGTACTCGTCCATACGAACCCAACGCAATTCGTTTCGTCCATTTTCGACCTCGTATGACCAAGTTATGATGTTACAAAGATTACACAAATTTTAATAAAATTAATTTCTGTTTCTATTTTTATTTTTTACCCTCAAACAGATCTGAGCCTTTGAATTTTTTCTTGCTTTTACATCAGGGCCGTGGCCCCTTTCTTCTCCCCTAGCCGAAGAAAAAAACGCACGCATACGAGAACCCATCTTCGTTCGTTTTTTTCCTGAAAGCCGCACCCACGTCCATCATTTTGACGATGATCCAAGGTCACCACGTCGACGAGCATCTCGAATCTCACCCACACCAGCTGACCACACCCCCATCGTGCCTCCGTTCATCCCCTATCAGCCATAAAACGCGGTGCATTTGAATGGAAATTGCCATCAATCGGTAGCCTATTTTTCGATCGTAGTCGTTGATTTCAAAGATCTCGCGGTGATCTACAACTTTGTAGTTGAACTTTTTTGAATCGATTAACGGATTTGAAGAAAATAGAAAAGAAAGAATTGAAATTTTCGGCCATTGATTATAAGGTGGCGGCTGAAGAATAGGGTTAGGGTTTTGGTGAAAAATGAAATGATAGAGGTGCTTTTATAGAAAATATCGAAACACTATTCATCCCGAAAATTTTCGAACTCCAAACAAAGCATGCCGGCTGACGTTTCTAGGGTTTAACCCACGTTTCGGACACAATGGAATAGGTATCGAGAGCCAATTCGATCATATGTACGAGTTACGGAAATAAACGATCAAATTTAAATTAAATCGGTTAAACTAATTTCTATGCGTTTTGGCTTGCCTAGGACAAACCGTAAATCCGATTGACACGAAATTTTAAATCTTACAATAATTTAACATTACGGATCCAATGAAACTGGTTTCGTCGAAATCCGAGACTGTTTGAAATCAATTAAATATACGAATTTCAAATGACAGAAATTCTGGGTCGTTACATAAAACAGCTTCATGAACTGTTATTTGATTATTATATTTTGTCATTCCACTACGAGATTTTGTATTTTTTTTCTTTCTCTGCTTTTTCTTATTTTCCCCAATAACAATCTGCATTTTTGAATGGTTTTAGTCCGACATGTGTGTCTGCTTAAAATGTCGAAAAAGACAGGTCGTTACAATTGATATTTGAATTGTTCAATATTAATCGCTGAATAGATTCACAACTCTAAGTCACACAACTACAATTTTAATTTCTCAGAAAACCACATAATTTAATTAATTTGCAAAATGTTATAAGTTGATTAAATTTATTAATATTTATGAAATATTAGTTATTGTCAATTAATTTAATGTTTTGAATATTGTTGATATTTATTTAAATGCACATATAAAAGTTATATTTGCATATATTGATATGCAATATCAGTATAATTTCATACGTGGTTTAAATAATTACATAAAACTTGTTTTTTCTTGTATTTGAAAATTTTGCACATTATGAATATACTTGGACCAGCCATATAATTGTGAGAGGAGGAGATCAATTAATTTGATTGATTTAAATTTAAAAAGGGAATAAAAGAAGGAAGTTTTGATAAGAGAATAGGAAAGGTTCCTTTAATTCTATTAAAACAAAATCTGCTCATTTTTTGTTTCTAGAATAGAACGCGACTTTCATTTTCCTCTCTTTTTCTTCCTCTTCTCTATCATTCATTCATGGCTGAAACTTCATCCAGAAAAACATCAAAAGAAATTCAAATCAACATCAAACAAATTAAAGAAAGGTGGTTTATCCTTCTTTTGCAAAGTGTGATGCTAATTTATTTGAAATCTAAGGAGAAGCCACAAATCAAGGTGTGATAAAGCGCAGGTTTATCACATCTAGAGAGTGATCAATCGGATCTAGGTATTGTTCTATCATTCAAGGAGCTCTACAGGCTTGATCCTAAGGTAATTTTACGTGATAAAATTTTATATTTACATATCTTATAATTTGTTCATAACCCCTTAAATCTCCATCTCTCCCCTCTATTCATACTCATGAATTTGAATCTTGGTTTGAATATCTATATTCACTAGATTGAATCAATTGTATTGTCCTATCATGTTAAAACATAAAATCTTTTCTTTTGTTCACTACTATTTTATTATGAATTATAACATCTCATTTTCTCTTTCGTGTGTGATTGTTTGATTAGTTAATTTAACCTAGATCTAGACCTTCTTAATTTAATTTTCTCCATCTATGTGATTATTTGTCCAGATTGTTTAATCTGGATCTAAATCTTCTTATCACAAATCTATCCATGCCTATGTCATTTGATTTGTTGTTAAACAAATAACCAAAACATAACACAATTAAACTTTAGATTTCTCTTATTGATAATTCAGTTTTTCATATAAAAGGTCTACACTTGAATACTTAGACATGGGTCACTATGTAAATAAAGCTTAGTAATAATCATATCGATTAATCTTTGTTATCCATTTAATATGCTGTTTTAATTGACATGCTTCAAATTATTCTAAAATAAACTCTTCTTATTAAAAGAAAAAGGGAATCATTAAATCAATGATATATTTCATGGTTTGCAATTGCACCTAAGTTGGAATTAAATATTTGCATAAAAAGGAAAGACTATTCATAAACCCCTTCTATATTATTCATCTTGTTCCAAATTTTTTGTATGTGTACTTGAGTTTACATAATTACACACACACACACAATCCATTACATATGTGGGTATTTATAATTAACCTAAGTTTTAAAGAATTTTTGTATAATATATAATAGTAGAGTCATAATCCATTTTCATTAATCTTAATATTCTTTGATTTACAGCTTGTAATTGAAATGAAATCTATTTTATTTGAACTGCTAGCTAAACATTAACTGTGTACTTATGCATATCTGTATATGTATACATACATACATTATGTGTATTTTTATAATTAAATTAATAAATAATTTCATGTTTAGGATGATAAGGACATATATAGATGGGAAATGTGTCTGTTGTGGTGCAAATCCCAATACCCAAGCAATTTTTTATTACTTTTGTACACTTTTATATGTTGCACTTACAATATACGAGCACATGTGATGTGCTCATAATCATTTGCAATTAATTAAGATTAAATTGAACTAATGAATTCCTAATAAAACTTTTAATTGAAATGTTAACATGTTTATTTTTCATATCATCCATCTAATGAGGAGAAGAATGAATGGTTTCTATCTCCGTCCAATTATTGTTGTTTACTCCATTAATCGATTGCATAACTATTAGAGAAGGAAACAAAAGGTTTCCTTCTCAATAAGCAACAACTACACATATGAGTGTACTCATGATACACTTATTCATTTACATTTATATGATATTCAAACCCCTTTGAAACTTTATTTACAAATTAAATAAAATAAAGATTTTATTTAAAAAATAATTTGATTTGATAGGCCCAATATAGATCCAAAATGATAGTTTTTTTTTGAAATTCACTCATTTCTTCCATTGTGGGATGACCTAATCCCAACAATGGTATCAAAGCTGTAAAGACCCGTTTCTTCGACTCTCGAAATTGACACTAATACATCCTCGGTATCCACGTGCCGTAAATCCAAGTGCTGGAGAAGCAGATTCTCAAGGGTAAGAAAGAAAAATAAAGATAAAACAGAATCTCGCATATGTTATTTCAATAAAAAATTTACAGTGGAAATTAAAATACATTCATCAGAGTTAAAAACGTGGACAGTTATAAATTCCTGTCCTTACAAATGCGGAATACTATAGTACAAGAGTGTGGTGGAAATAGACCAAAATATTTAAAAAAATCTTCGGACTCCATGCTTCATGCTCCATCCAGATTTATTCTAAAGTAAACCTACAACTAAGCTGCCCAAGAAAATTAGGGCACCCATAGTTTAAGGAAAGGAAAATAAACTCCGGGTCAGTCATAAGACTAGTGTGAGAACTCAAAATATGCGTTTTGAAAACAAAAGGGTATCTCATAAGACATGCCACACATAAACACGAAACAGATTTTTACCTTATGACAATCAAATCATTATTACATAAAAATAAGGGATATTATTTTTAATGACGTTCCTTTAAAAACATTTGCAAGTAAACTTATAAATCTTAGCCGAAATTGTTACATTATTAAATTCCAGCATACTAGCCACAAACAAGGGTTCAACAAACAAATGATAGGCACTTTGGAGAATGGATTTCCATACAAATGACCAAGTGAAGGGACTACCTTTCGGCAATACTCCTCTAGAGGAATGTACCGAGGCCCAACTGATGGTCCTCTACCAATACAAGACTAGCTTACCTCTTCCTAGATAGTACTGAATATATCATCATCCCGGTCATTACCCTATCCGAGGGCCTTCAAAGCATATATCCCCAATAATTTAAACCCAAAATTTATAGTGGGTAGAAATATATCTAAAAGGGGGTGATCATATCCTAATGATTGTGAACCACATAGCCTTGCTGCATTTACCTGTTTCGGTCATTTTCGAGTGTGAGACTTGAGGTAACGATTACCTTTTTCTTTCTACATTTCACTTTGAATGCCACATTGCCATTCCATCGATCACTATTGACTTCCACAAACATACAACCTCTAAGCTTATACGTCTCAAAGAAGGGTTTTAAGCTAAGAGAAGCTGCCTTCTCCGCTACCAATCAGATGTATGTTTATAAAAGTCAATGATGAAATCTCAAGAATGTGATGTCAGACATCCATCCATACAAGTTCATTCTAGGATTGAACGAAACCGAAGGCACCCTCCTACATCCTATCGGGAATTAACCCTAGGATTAGTAGTGAGAAGTCCTTATAACCCAATGAGTTTCAGAAATGAAGGGAATACTTCTACTTTAGTATTTGGGAGTTAACCAGAATTATTAATAAGTAGTCCTTTCACCCCGATAATCCTTTTTCTTCATGCTTCATTTTCTTTATCAGGACTTTATCTTTCGAACATATACATCGGTTCGAAGTGGTTTTCGAATAGGAATTACCCCAGATCCGACCTCGGTTTCATTGATCCAAACATCGATAACAAGAGGTTCTATAAATAGGGAATCACTCTTTAATTGGTTAACTTCCTTTTATCAAAATCTCTTTTGGAGAGACATATATTTCTAAAACATTCTTTCTGGTATATATAGATTTATTAAAACCTACCTTATCAATTACTTTGATTAGCCTTTTTAAACTCGGAATAATTTGAAATCATTTCATTTTTTTCACTTAGGAAAACATTTCCAATTCATTTCGTTCAAATCTTAATAATGATTTCTTAATTCAAAACTCATAATTTTGATTGAGTTAAAACCATGTTATACTAGGATGTTAATCCAAAACTAGTAAATATTAAGTGAGAAGAATCTATAAAAATCATCTAATTCTACTCAATATTAATTTTCGTATTCAACAAATACTATAGGCGGAATAATGATGAAATCGCCTTTTAAATTCCATGAATAGTATGAGTTCCCTCTTCGAGCTTTAACACTAAGTATAAGAAGATCATCTCTATAAAATCAAAGTTATATTTAATTTAAATTTGGAAAATTTGATCTTTTTATACTTAACTCGTTTCCAACATTTTGACCTTATCTATCTCTTGCCCAAGGAAGGGGCCAGGTGAGCCAGGGCACCGGTTGCTCTTGAACATCTCCTTAGTTTAAGCACCTCACATACGGATCTTATGAATAGAAAAATCCAGTCTACTCTAGCCAAGATTAAACCACTTACTTATAATAGCTTTTCATTAAACATTTATTTAAAATTCCTTAAATAATCTAGAAAACCTCCAACCATTATTAAAACACTATCCTTTTGAAAACATTTATAAAATATTTGGAAAGAATTGTTTAGTTTAAAGCTATATTTCCTTGGTTATAGAAAAGTGCTACGGGAAAGTGCTACGGAAAGTGCTCTTTTAAGCCATATTGATCAAAATGATTTTTCTATCATTTGGAAATTTATTTTTATAACTCAAATCATTTTTAAAATATTTTTAAAGATTTATAAGATTTATTCCACATTTTTAAATAATTTTAAAATGTCATTTCAAAAGAAATACTACTTTGGATTCTAAATTGCAAAACCGTGATTTTTCAAAAAACTTGTTTTACTCATATTTCAAAATCTACTTATCAAAATCTCAATTTTTTTCTTTGTTGGAAAACTATGGATATAGTGGTTTAGAAAATTATTTTCTCAAAGAATTCCGAGTTATATTCCATTCTTTACACTCGTTTGACTTTTATAGCGCGAAATCGCGAACTGCCATTACGCGACGCGCCTATTTTTGATTAAATTTCCCATTTCTTTTCAAACTTGATCAAAACACTTTTGAATGTAACGACCCAGAATTTTATTTATTTAAATTTGAATATTTAATTGATTTTAAATATTAATAAGTGAATTTATAAGTCAAATGAATTTTTTTTATTTGAATAATTGGATTTAATTGGGTAATTAAATCGATAATTTAATATGTTAAATTATGGAAATAATTGAAAATTTGAGTTAAATATGATTGAAAATGATTTGTAAAATTTTATTTTATCATGTTGAAGTTAGAATGATATTTTAGAACTTTTAAAATCGAATTAAAGGTTAATTTGTGAAAATTGAATATTTTAATATTATAATCGACTAGTGAAAATAGTCAATTTTTGAACAGTCTCAGAATTGAACGAAACTAGTTCCATTGGATCCGTAATAGTTATTTATTACCGGATTTCAATTTTCGTGTCAATCGGAGCTATCGTTTGATCGTGGCAGCTCGAAACGCATCGAATTGTTTTTAATATTAATTTGGCGAGTTAAAATAGCCATTTTTCAAACAGTCTCGGATTTCAACGAAACCAGTTTTATCGGATCCGTAATGTGATATTATTGTATGGTTTCATATTTCGTGTCAATTGGACTTACCGTTTGTCCGGTACAAATTAAAACGCCTAGAAATCGATTTAAATCGGTTTAAATTAAATTGAACGTTTATAGCCATAACTCGCACAGATGACCGAGTTAGCTTCCGAAACTTGTTCCATTGTGTCCAGAACGCGGGGTAAACTCTAGAAACGCTGGTTATGGCGCGTGAATCGGAGTTCGGAATTCCCGGATGAATAGTGATTGAAAAATTCTCTATAAATACCCCCCCATAAATCTAAAAAAAATAAATAAATAAAAAGAAACCCTAATTTATACGCAGGCCGCCACCATCAATATGAATGGCCGAAATCTTCAGTTCTTCTCCTCTCATTATCTCCCAATCCATTCAATAATTTCGAAAACTTTCTAAATGAAAGTTGTAGAGCGTGGAGAGATCTCCACATCCATACGGTGGAGTGGCGAATAACTCGACGAATTGATGGCAATTCGTTTGTGAAGGCGTGCGTTTGGACACGGTTTTTGAGGCGTTGGGGACCACCGAGCTCACTAATATTCACGGCGAAGGAAGGTGCGGTGATGGGCATTCGTGTAACAACCCGCATATTTATCGAGTTTACATTTAAATATTTTTATTTAAATATTAAATCGTTAATCGGATTTTGGTCCGAAAAACTACTTTTTGCAAACGGTCAAATTAGGACTCGAGACCACTTCCATTGAGTTCGAAATGTCGTTTACAACTTTTTAAGTATAAACATCGATAGGTTTGGAGTTAGTGAAATTTCACTAACTTTTCCCGCTTTGGACTTTGGGTTAGTTTAGCCTATTAAGCCCAAGTTCCAACCCTCTTCTCCTCACTCTTCATAAATTTCCTAACTAACTCAAGCTTTAGCATTAATGGTGAAGAGAATGGGAAATTAAAACTCCAAGCTCAAATTCAATTGCAACTCCATCATTCAACTCCAAATTCAAGTAGAAGATATTGGATTCAAGCTTTGGATTGCTTCTCCTTGCTTTCAAGCTTCATCTTCATAAATTTTAGTGCAAAGGTGAGATTTTTATCTCACAATTCTAGCCTATAACTATATTGGACTGTTGGGAATGATTCTCTATCATTTTTGCATGCATGTTAGCATTTGGTTTGGATTGGATTGGCGAAAAACTCCAATTTTTAGCGTTTTGGTGAATTTTCTGCACTTAGGTCGTTCTGGCCATTTTTAGGTCGTTCGGAGTTAAGTCGTTCGTCCATGGGTCGTGAGTCGTTCACGAGTTAACTTTAGGTCGTTCTGGAAGAATTGGCACTTCGGAATTAGGTCGCTCACGAGTTAAGCCTTAAGTCGTAGGTCGCTCACGAGTTAGGCCTTAAGCCGTAGGTCGCTCACGAGTTAAGCCTTAAGTCGTAGGTCGCTCACGAGTTAGGCCTTAAGCCGTAGGTCGCTCGCGAGTTAAGCTTTAAGTCTTAGGTCGTTTCCGACCTATAATCTCTAGGCAAACGTTAAGTCGCTCGCCCTGGTTTATCTCGTAGGTCGTCTCCGACCTAAGCTCCTGATAAGTCGTTCGAGTTAGGTCATTGGACCATTTACTTTAGGTCGCTCGTCCACTAGGTCGGCCTGGTTTATCTCGTAGGTCGTCTCCGACCTAAGCTCCAGATAAGTCGTTCGAGTTAGGTCATTGGACCATTTACCTTAGGTCGCTCGACTCTGTTAAGTCGTAGGTCGTTAGACCTTAGGTCGCTCGACTCTGTTAAGTCGTAGGTCGTTAGATCTTAGGTCGCTCGACTCTGTTAAGTCGTAGGTCGTTAGACCTTAGGTCGTTCGCATTCCTTAAGTCGCTCGACCCCTCCACACTAGGTCGCTCGGCTTGCTTGAGTCGTAGGTCGTTGGACCTTAAGTCGCTTGCCTCCCTTAACTCCAGTTAGGTCGCTCGGCCATTGTGTTAGGCCGCATGAACCCTTAGGTCGTTAGACCTCACTTTGCTTTAGGTCGTAGGCCGCTTGTCTTCACTTAGGTCGTACCGTTTTGGACGGGGCGCTGCCCCCTGGACCCCCGCGACCTGACCGGGCAGGTCGAACCCCGTAAGCGGTGGCGTTGCCCCCGCACCCCCACCTAGGGGGGTTGCCACCCCCCCTGGACCCCCCCTCCGTAGGGGATCTTATCTGAAAAACATTGAGCCGATTTCCTTGGATTTTATTCACATCTCCGTATGCGATTTTTGTGACTGATTGTTTCTACAATTGCTTATGTGTTTTGTCACTTTATAATATAAAGGTTTCAATACTAGTAGTAAATATCAAAACTCTTTTAACAAACAATTTCAACTCTATTTTTAATAACAAAGCTCTTTTCTTAAATCGTTTTCCAATCTATTAGTATATACAAGCCTTTACCTCACTCGGATGAGAAATCTAATTAAACGACTTAGTAAAACAAGTGGTATGAAACGCTTGCGTTCACTTCGTCGGTTAATTCTTGGACTTGTTCGATTGAACCTCTTGTGACAATTTTATTAGTGAAGATTTACAGTTTGTTCGTAAATATTTAAGTTAAGCAAGTGGTTATGGGACATGAAGCTAAACTTCTATATTTACTAGCTTAGTGTAATTGACACTTCTCGTTGATCTTGATGATCGCTTTATGAATTAGACTAGCAATTGCGCGATGTCTCTTTCATTGCAAGGTTGGACTAGACACCACTTGTGTGATTCCATTCACACATACCTTTCTGCTTTTTGGTTAGTCTTGACCTCATTCTGTGTGATTCCACTCACACATGTGGGGTAGCTCCCCATGGTCTTCGGACCGTCATGTGATAGGCCTCTTTCCCTTTTTATGATTTCTGGATTTCTCGTGTTGATTTCTGGAATTTATGTCATTGACTTGTTATGAGTACAAGTTTAGGGTATGATGCCCCCTTCGAATCTTTGAGAAGATTCTTGTGATATTGATTATCTCTTATTGATTGATCTTCTGTTGATCATTATTTACATACTTAATTATAGCGGTATGTCGTTATGGATGTTTATGTTTATGCCATATCTTTTATGTTATATCATGTCATCTGATATTTATAGCTAGACTGATCCGTTTATTATTTTCTTAAATAATACTCGGATCAGACCGAGATGTTACAGGTGCTTCTGCTTGACTTCTTCCCAGGGATTCATCACTCTGACTTTTGGCTAACTGTTTAGATTAGCAGTTTTTGTTGTATACACTTGAGATATAGACTCATAGTTGTATTCTTTTGTATAGCACGTGTTGCTATTCTTTTGTATTATCGTGGATCTTATTGACCACTACTCTGATGTACACTTTCATGTGTTAGTTATATATTCATATCTTCTTCCGCCTTTGTGATATGGATATCTGTGACTGATTTGTGATATGATTATTTCTATGTTTGTTTCCGAAGATTATTTATAGCCACCGTGTGATAAGCAATTACATGGATGGTCGCTCCTCAACAGCCTTATTCTCCGTGCTAGTTGACAGCACTTCTCCGGAGTGTTCTTGGCTAGCGTGGGTATAGAGGTGGGGCGTCACAATTCGAATGGCACTTGCTGATCGTGGTGGAAAGCATCGTGGTGGTCGCGAAATTTGGAGAGGGGGAGGCGGCCGTGGGTTTCGAACGACCTGGGCATGTCGCGTGAACGTGAGGGAGATGGAAGAAATAAATGTGCGGCTGTGATGGGGAGATAATGGATCTAAGGGCTAAGATGAGTTGTGGTTTAAAAAAAAATTATAAAAAGTTGTAAATTATTATAGTAAAAATCGTGTGTAACTTCATAAATTCATAACTTTTTCATACGAGGTCGAAAACGCGCGAAACCAGTTGCGTTGGAATCGTATGGACGAGCACTACGCGATGGAGTTGGATTGGAGTCGTTTGGAGTTAGTGAGAATTTTGGGTAAAATTAAACGTCCGTTTAATTTTATTCGAAATAAATCGCTAAAACGAAATAAAATCAAGATGAGAACTTCTCACTCAATCGAATCGGTTTCGATTTTATTTTAAATAGTTAGATTTAAAATATTTGAATGCATGTTTGAATGATGATTGATATCTATTGATTGTTAAAATAGACATTATACGCCGTTAATAAGCGGATGTTATTTATTAAAAACATATACCGCGAATATTTCATAAACAGTGAAATTGGTATTATGTATAATAGCAATATATATATATTGGCATATGTATATATTGGAGTTGTTGATTTCCCGCATTTTTTGTTTAGCGGATGAGACCCTATTACGCCGTCTATTAAGCGGATAATATTAAATCCCATATACCGCGATAATTTCGTACTGGAGCGGAATTGGTATTGTGCTAATGTTTGTGATGCAGGAAACAGGTTGGAGGGATCCAACTGGATTCCTCAACAGTATTTATTTTTGATTTCAGATATTTTGATATTTGATGGACTATCATATCGATATATGATATCGTTGTAGTCGTGATTGACTATTTGGTGTGTAGCATCATTGGACCCAGATTTTGGGATTTTAAAATGATTTTTAAAGTGATTTTTGAAAATATACTTTATTTTTGGAATCGATCCATTATAAATAAATAACGTTATAATTTTTAATGTTATAAAAATTATGATTTTTGAGAAATATAGTTAAAAGTTGATTTTTGAAATTAGGGGGTTAATAATTTTATAAAATGGTTTAAATTGGGAAATTTGAATTTATTGTGAAAAGTTTAAATATAGGATTTATAAAATTTAATTATTTTAGGAATCAAAATGGTGAAATAATAAAGGAGATTAAAGACGTTTTAAAGAATGATATAAATTGATTTATATAAAGGATTTATAAATTGATATTTATAAATTAAAACATTTGAAAGTTTTTATAAGTGTTAGAATGAACTGTGAATGAATTTCATAAATAGAAATGAAATTTATAGAATTATAAACGGTGAAGTTATAAAAGGAATTTTTATAAGTAGTAGGTTTATAAAATTTATAAATTTATTAAAAGAATGGTTTTGGATAAATAATTGAATCTTATAAGTTATAAGATTTATAATTATGAAGTTCAAAGAAACGATTTTGTAAAATAATCGTTTTATAAGCATTTAACTTATAATATGAACCTTTAGTTTATAATTGAGTTATAAATCGAATAGATTAATAAATGAATTTATAAAAGGAAGTTGTTATAAAATAAATAGAAATGGAGTTTATAAACGTTGTTTTATAAATTCGCAAACGACTTATTTTGATAAGTAAATTGTTGAAACTTATTAATGGAGTTATATTCACATTTTTGACTGTGAATAATCCTTTGAAACAAAATGAATAAAGGATGAAATTGGTTAACGTAGTATATTCACGCTTTTGAATAGTGAATAATATGTTAAAGAAAATGTTTAGATTTGATGTTTTAAATAGAATTAAAACGATCTAACGATGTTTTAAAATGTGTTGAGATTCGAAACCATAGATTTCAACATTTATTGTTGAAATAGACGTTTTCGAGAAATAGAAGGAAATGGTGGACTATAACACTGTTGTTATAGTAAATGATTTCCGAAAGGAAATGTTTTGAATAGTATTGGGATTTATATATCTATTTTAATTTCGAATCCCTATACTAGTGATTTTGGGTTGTCGTAACGATGTTTTACGCAACATTCGTTTTGGCCCAAATAAATATGTTTAAGAGAATGATTTCCTTAAAGAATGAAATATATACTTAATTTCGATTGAAGTATATTGAATATTTTCCAAGTGTTGAAAGTAAATAAAATTTGTGAATTACTTATGAATAAATAAGTATGGAAATGTTTTCCAATATAAAGTGAATATTTTGAGAATTTATCTTTTTGAAGATAAATTGAAAAGGAATATTGAAATGAATAATTGAAATCGAATATTCATAGATATTTTGGATTATAAATTCACTAAGGAATTTATAAAGGAAAGGGGAATTTGTCTAAAAATAAATATTGATTTATTTTTGAAGTGTGAAATAATATATCTTGTAAAGATATTTTGGAAAATAAATAATTTGGAAAATTATTTGGAAACTGGTGATGTGTGCATATCCATTGATAGTTCAATAACCGACTATCAATATTTCCCTTTTGAATGGGAAATTAATGTGATTTGTTTGAATTTGAATGCCACACTTATTTTTGAATAAGCGCTCACTATTCGGGTTAACCGGGAAAGGACCATGGGGTCGTATAACCCATCCCGAATATGTGATACGTCGTTATGAATTGCATTTGAAGACCGGTGTTGAAGACCGGATCTTTTTGAAAGCGAAAGGACAACTCGTCGATTGACTCTGCACCGAGTAGCTACGGTATTGAGTTCTCCCTATGTGATGGGAAGTCCGGACGTGATTAGAGATTATCCGGATTGCAAGGACTTCTTTGTAAGTGCCTTCGGTTTTGTTCGAGCCCGGAACAGACTTGTATGGATTGTATGTTTGACGTTACAAATTGAGATATAAAGCCGATTTCTTTCAAATATATTTCTGTTGGTGGCGGAGAATTTATTCTTTTAGCTTAACACCCTTCTCTGAGACGTACGAGCTCAGAGGTTATGTAGTTGAAGGTTATCAGCGATATATTCCCATTTTGGTAATGTGACATACTGAGTGTTGCTGTGAAATGATCATTGTGTTGATTATTTGTTATAGGATCATTTGTTTGATCGTCTATCCTGGTGATCATTTCTATGATCATTTGTTGACCCAAAGCATGGCTTTTGTATAAAGTATGTTTTTGTGGACGTGACTTCGTCGAGCCTCACACCCCGTGAATGGTCAAAACAGGAAAGATGCGGCAAGGTTATGAGGGGTAGCGCCCTTTAGGATATGTGCATTTCCTTCTGGAAAAGGGTGGTATCATGGTATGGAGCCCAGATACTTACTCATGTTGAAAACACTTTGTTATGATTGTGTGAATTGATTACGAGCGCTCGGTGAAAGGTCCCAAAGGACCGGGGGATGGCATATTCGGTCAGTTGTTACTCAGTTAGGGGTAACCCGGCCTTGTGTTGGTAGAGATCCGGTTTGGTTCTCGGGGATGTCCATCCAGAGGCATTCTCATGTGGCAATGGGAAGTTCCTTGGCCTGATCATTCGTTGGAAATCCAAAGAAACAATACGAGACTTGTACGGTATTAGTTGTAGAACCTATCATTCACTTATGGTGGCGCCCCACTGTTTGGATGGTAGCTATAGTAGGCATACGATAATGGTCGTATGTTGGCTAAGATTTATATTCTACTTTCGAAATAAATTTTCTCTACACTATGCACTAGTAATAATAAAAAAAAATGTTCTTTTAATGCGTATCAAGCATCTTTGACTATCATAAGGAGAAATCTCCTCCGATTCTGCGTTTGCATGTGTGTGTGTGCGGGAGGCCTTATGGTGGTCTCATTTTTAAAAGCATTGCGAATTGAATTTAAAAATATTCCTCTATTTTGATTTTTAAAGATAAATAAACTGTTTTGAGTTCTCACACCAGTCACGTGACTGACTCGGAGTTTATTGTTTTCCTTCCTAAACTTTGGGTGCCCACCAATTTCCACACGGGCAGTCAAGGGTTAGGTTTATCAGGATATTCAGGATATTCTGGAGTTGTTGGAGGCAAGCTGGATGGCATGGCGTATTATTAGTATATAGTATTTCTTTTTCCGCTGCACTGTTGTTGTTGTTGTTGTACACTCTGATGATATGATGTAATGTAATGTAATGTATAAAATGTAATAACTGGTAGTTCTTTGTTTAAAGATTATTCATTTATTATTATATGTTGTTCCGCTGCGAATTGTGAGATTCTGATGTTGTTCAGTTATTGTTCTGTTGTTTCCTATTCCGTTCTATTTTCTTTCTGTTCTATCTTCTATTTTCTTTTCCCTCTATTTTCTATCTTCTTATCTCTTCTTCTACCTCTTTTTTTTTCTTAAACCATAACATTTCGGGTTTCCGGCCTTCGATTTCTCGGCAGTCGATAAAGTGAGTATCGATGTTGAATTTTCGAAAGTCGAAAATTTCCGGGACGTTACATTTGGTATCAGAGCATATGGTTAAGCGACAACCATGGTTCTGTTGGGTATTACTCATTAGAGATAGAGTCAGTAGTACTCTAGATTGAGTTTGAGTGTAATAATAGTTATGAGAGCGTATTTGTTAGTGAATATATAAAATTGTTTTATATTGTGATGATTGGTTTATTGAGTGGCATATGAACTTTCGTCAGCGTGGTCCGCAAGACTATGCCGAAGGGGTTTCTAAACACTTGAATAGAACAATTCAACACAATATTGTTTTTAAATTGGGTAAATGAAATAATTTTACCTTGACTATATTTTATATATAAAGGAATAATTTTTCAGAATTATTAAAGTGTATATAAGTAGATTGTTTGGTTGTTGAATAAGTTGTTTGAATAATCCAAATAAAAGAATAATTGTATAAGCAAAAGAATTATAAGAATTGAATTATAATTAAAGTGATTTACAATTGTGAAATAAACTTATATATATAAGAAGTGAAACTATATGAATATATTTATGAATATGAGTTGTAAATAATAAAAATGAATTTAAAGTTAAATGGAATATAACTTAAGAAATGTTGAATGAAGTTGATTTCGGTATCAAAGTAAATTAATAAAGTTAAATGATAGATGTGAACTTGAGTTATATAAATGGAATTCAACTTTTGTAATTGAATTGAATGAATGGATTGAATATTAATCAATCAAATGTGAATAATTGGTATGAAATAATGGATATGAGTGTTAATTCATTAAAATCTAATGTTATTGGAAGTTGAATAATTGAATGAAAATCAATTTATTGAACCAATTATAAGCAAAGGAATTTGGTTGTAATTAATATACATTGGTCGTTATATGATTGTTAGTTGATTGTATAAAATTCATTAAGTGTTAATGGAATTGAGTTAATGGAATTGTAAGCTAAAGTAATTGAAATTCAATTGGAAGTTAAGTGAATCTTGAATAGAATTGAATTTGATTTGGAAGTGAACCAACTTGAATATGAATTAGTGAATATAAACTAATTAAAAATGAATGTTAGTAAAAACATCCACTGTTAACGAATCAAATGTGATTAAATTGAAAACCATTTCATTGAATATTAATGAGA
Source organism: Allium cepa (assembly GCA_030765085.1). Taxonomy (NCBI): domain Eukaryota; kingdom Viridiplantae; phylum Streptophyta; class Magnoliopsida; order Asparagales; family Amaryllidaceae; genus Allium; species Allium cepa. The sequence continues at coordinate 581,431,270 of CM060941.1, read as the reverse complement.
ATATGAATGAATATTTATTGGTTATGGATGATAGTTGGTTGATGTTTGCATTTGTTGTTTTGTTTCATTTGCTATGTGACATATATAGTTGTTATGGAGATATATGTTGTATATTGAGATTATTTTCATATATGCATGTTCTCATGTTGTTTGTTGAGTGATTAGTAGGTGCGGATTGCGTTTGCTTCGCATTTGGAGCTCGCTTTCGCGCTATATTAGCCGTATATGCTTGCTAATAAAATATAAGGTACATATCTCGGATTACATACCGTACTTTTATACTTTTTTCCCTTCGGGATGTCTCATTACTTGATGAGATGTATATTTGTGATATATATACTGTCATTTTTTTTTCCGGATCGAGCCGCGCAAAGGAGACTATGACGAATTTTTCCGGAAATTTAAGGCGTTAGAAAAAATTTGAGAAAATTGGAAATTTTTGAAAACTTAGACTTTTATTTGGAGTTGAAAGTTAAACAATAGTAGTTATTTTTGAAAAGATAACTAAGTATGATTTGAAAACTTAGTAAAGTTTTGTAAGAAATTTAACTATGGATTTTTGGGAAAATTAATAGATTCTGTAACTTGTCTTACTTGTTAATTTCGAGGACGAAATTCTTTTAAGGAGGGAAGATTGTAACGACCTAGAATTTTATTTATTTAAATTTGAATATTTAATTGATTTTAAATATTAATAAGTGAATTTATAAGTCAAATGAATTTTTTTATTTGAATAATTGGATTTAATTGGGTAATTAAATCGATAATTTAATATGTTAAATTATGGAAATAATTGAAAATTTGAGTTAAATATGATTGAAAATGATTTGTAAAATTTTATTTTATCATGTTGAAGTTAGAATGATATTTTAGAACTTTTAAAATTGAATTAAAGGTTAATTTGTGAAAATTGAATATTTTAATATTATAATCGACTAGTGAAAATAGTCAATTTTTGTACAGTCTCAGAATTGAACGAAACTAGTTCCATTGGATCCGTAATAGTTAGTTATTACCGGATTTCAATTTTCGTGTCAATCGGAGCTATCGTTTGATCGTGGCAGCTCGAAACGCATCGAATTGTTTTTAATATTAATTTGGCGAGTTAAAATAGCCATTTTTCAAACAGTCTCGGATTTCGACGAAACCAGTTTCATCGGATCCGTAATGTGATATTATTGTATGGTTTCAAATTTCGTGTCAATTGGATTTACCGTTTGTCCAGTACAAATTAAAACGCCTAGAAATTGATTTAAATCGGTTTAAATTAAATTGAACGTTTATAGCCATAACTCGCCTAGAAATAAATTAATTAAATAAGTTAATTAATCAATACTTACATGTTATATAATATATTGATATATATTATGTTAGTTTAAAAGTGTTTAAGATAACATAAGTATTGAAATTGGTTTGGGAGGAAAGAAATTTAAGAAGTTTTGAAAACAAGATAAGGAGCAGTCAACAGCTATGGGAAGCATTACAGAATGTTATAAAGAATGGAATGAAGGACAATCAATTTGATTTCAGTGCTCATATTACTAAAGATTGGCCTTAATTCCCGCTGGTATTTTTTTTTCCATCTTTTTATCTTCCCTCTTGTCTTTCTTCCTAGTGTGATTGTTTTCTATTTGTTTCTTCCCTCAGTGTGGTGTTTCTTTTGTTATGTATTTTCTTTTTTGGTGATTGTGCGCATGTTCATAGTCACTATCTTTGTTATTTTTCAATAAACTGGTAGGGGACCAGTTAACCCCGCTTGCCTTGCAAAAAAAAGATAACATAAGTACATGTATATAGATATAAAAAATATTTGGAAATTAATATAGTTTAATTAAAATCATTTAATTAAATTAATTAATTAAAGGTTAATTAATTAAATTAATTAAAAGCTAGTTAATTAAACAAATTAATTAAAGGATGATTAGTGAAATGAAAATGCATAAATATATAAGATATTTGTGCTATACTATAAAGATAATAGTATATATATAAATATTAAGTATAAATGCTATATTGGAATAATATAAAATTAATTAAAGAGTTAGTTAATTAAGTTAAATTTAATTTATATAATGTTGCACATGATATTATTGCATAAGTTAATTAAAATATAAAAGTAACAGTGATATTTATATATTATGAATATATAAATCAAAGGTGGAGTATTAAGAAATCCTAAATAGACTTAAGGATTATATACATATGTAAATGTATGTATACCATAGTTTCAGATGTATCTGACACTTGAATCACGAGGGTATTTCATAAGAAATACATTATACCACAAGTCGACATCGCTTAATATGATATAACAAATATTCTAAATCTTCAATATAACGTTGTCCTTTTCTATACATATGTTAATAAATTACTTGCATACTCCTTAGTTGTTGCAAACTCAAGCTAGGGATGTTATGTGTAGTATTATTAATATATTGAATAGACGAGGTAAGAGACCTATATGTATTTGTTGAGCAAACTCAAGGTACATATACTATAATACTTAGGCGATCATGATATGGTAGGTACAAGTGAATAATCTCTTTCGATTTGTTGAGCAAACTCAAGGTCGAAATTAGATCAGGACAAGGAACCATGGTTATGATTTGTATGTGATATAAGCGATAAGGAGTTATCCATCATTTGTGAGGCCCCGATTGGTTGAGCAAAATTAGGGTCAGAATCCCAAGATAGACGAATTCTAACACCCACTAGTGAAGTCAAAAGAATTCTACGTTTCATCTTAGTGTTTGGAGAAGCATAAAAGACCAGTCGGAGCCTTATTAGAAAAATGAAATGACAACATTTAACCTTTCTAGTACTGTAAGAATGTAACAACCCGGATTTTTCGACATTTAATTTTAAATATTTAAGTGGTATTAAATGTTGGATTTAAATTATTAATTGATTTCGAAAATGGAATTATTTAGTTGAATTCAAGGAATGGATTTAAATTTCAAACATAATGATTTATCGTAATACGAAAATGGTGAATAATTGAAATTTGAACTGAATATGAATCGAAATGATTTCCAATGTTGATATAAATTATATTTGAATTAGAATTGAATAGTAAGTTTTTAAAACTTAAATTTCAAGTGATTTCTCAAATTTTTGAAATTGTTGATTTTATCGATGCGTTAAAATAGCGATACGAGGCACAATCTTGGAATTCGATGAAACCTATTCCATTGGATCTGTAATAGTGTGTTATTATTGGATTTCAAATTTCATAGCGTTTTGATTTACTGTTAGGTCATGCAATCAGAAAACACCTAGAAATAATTTAATTAAATTTAAATAGTCGATTTAAAAAGCAATCTTCCACATATGATCGAATTAGGCCTCGGAACTTGTTCCATTGGATTCAAAATAGTGGTATAACATTATGAACGCTAGGCGGCATATGTAACGTTGCGATTTTCGACTCATGAAAGTCGACATTAATACATCCACTGTTTCAACTACCGAGCAATCGAAGGCCGAAAAACCGTACTGTTAGGGTTAAAGAAGAGGTAGAAGATAGAAGAAGAAAGAAAGAAAAAGCAACAGAACAACATCAGAATCTCACAATCGCAGCGGAACAACATATAATAGATAAATGAATATCTTTAAAACAACGAACTATATCAGTTATTACATTACATCACATTATCATTACATTATCAGAGTGTACAACAACAAACAGCGGAAAAGAAATACTATATACTAGTTGATACGCCATGCCATCCAGCTTGCCTCTTTAGCTCCACAGCATTTCCTGAATTCCAGAATGACCTGATAACCTGACTCTAGACTGCCCGTGTTAAAATTAGTGGGCACCCAGAGTTTAGGGAGAGAACAAGAAACTCCAGGTCAGTCATGGGACAGGTGTGAGAACTTAAAACAGTTATATCTTTAAAAAAAATAAAGAAATATTTTTAAATGGATTCGCAATGCTTTTGAAAAATGAAACTACCATAAGGCTTCCCGCACACACACACAATGCAAACGCAGAATCGGAGGAGATTTCTCCTTATGATAGTCAAATATGCTTGATACGCAGAAAATTTCTTTGATATTATTACTATATGTGCAAAGTGTAGGAAAACATTTCGAAAGTATGATATAAATCTTAACCAACATACGACCAGTATCATATGCCTACTATAGCTACCATCTAAACAGTGGTGACCACCATAAGTAAATGGCAGGTTCTACAACTAAAACCGTACAAGGTGCTTATTGGAGTTTGGATTTCCAACAAATGGTCAGGCCAAGGAACTTCCCATTGCCACATGGGTACGCCTCTGGAAAGACGCCACGAGAATCTAACCGGGTCTTTGCCAACACAAGGCCGGGTTGCCCCTAGCTGGGTAGCAACTGACACGAGTATGCCATCCCCCGGTCATAACAGACCTAAATCCCGGGATTCACCAACAACCATAAAATAATAAGTTTGCAGCAACAACATAGGTTAAGTATCGGGGCTCCATACCACAATACCACCTCTATCCAGAAAGAAATGACATACACTAAGGGGGCGCTATCCCTTAATAACCTTGCTTCATCTTTCATTTTTTGACCATTTTCGGGGCGTGAGGTCCGACGAAGTCTCGTCCACAAAGCTACGCTTTTCACAAAAGCCACGCTTTGATCAACAAATGCTCAACAGCACTTCGTATGCCACATTACCAGTTTGGGAATATATCACTAGTAACCATCAACTACATAACCTCTGAGCTCGTACGTCTCAGAGAAGGGTGTTAAGCTAAGATAATAAATTCTCCACCACCAACAGAAATATATTTGATAGAAACCAGCTTTACATCTCAAATTGTAACGTCAGACACACATCCATACAAGTCCGTTCCGGGATTGAACGGAACCGAAGGCACTTCCAAAGAAGCCCTTGCAATCTGGATATTCACTAATCACGACCGGACTTTTCATCCCAAAGGGTGATAAAATCTCTATATTGGAGATCAGCCGATGCAGAGACATTCGAAGGTAATCCTTCCGTTTTCGAAAATATCACGTCTTCAACATCGGTCTTCAAATGCTATCCATTACGACATATCACTTATTCGGAATGGGATTTGTGACACAAAGGTCCTCTCCCGGCAAAACCGAATAACGAGCGCTTATTTAAAAAAAAAATAAGTGTAGCATTTAATTCAAGCAAATCACAACAAATACCCATTTAAAGGTAAATATTGACAGTCAGTTATTTAACTATCAAGGCCAACAAACAAATATCCAGCACCATAACAATCACTAGGCCCTTTTTATTAACCTTCCATAAATTAATAACTTGCCAGATATTCACTTCAATTTATCTTTAAAAAGATATATTCTCTAAACCATTTCAATTTCTTCATTGGAAAACATTTCCAAATACTTATTTAACAATAAGTAATTCACAAATCTATTTATTTTCAATACTTAGAAAATATTCAATATACTTAAATCACAATTAAGTATATATTTCATTCTTTAAGGAAAACAGTCTCTTAAACACATTTATTTGAGTCAAAATGAATGTTGCGTAAAACATCGTTACGACAACCCAAAATCACTAGTATAGGGATTCGAAATTTAGATAGATATATAAATCCCAATACTATACAAAAACATTTCCTTTCGAAATCATTTACTATAACAACAGTGTTATAGTCTACCATTTCCATATTTCTCGAAAACGTCTATTTCAACAATGAATGTTGAAATCTATGGTTTCGATACTTAACATATTTTAAAACAAATTCAAATCGTTTTAATTTTATTTAAAATATCACTTCCCCAAAACATTTCTTTAATATATTATTCACTATCCAAAATCGTGAATATACTTCATTAACCAAATTCAACGTTTCTACACATTTTATTTTAAAGGATTATCCACTGTCCCAAAATCGTGAATGTACTCCTTTAATAAGCTATAAAAATTAACTTATCAAATTCAATCAATCCTGAATTTATAAATCAATGTTTGTAAATTCACATTTATATATTATAAAAACTACAAGTTATAAAATCACTTTATTTACGAATTCTATTATATCTTATTAGTTGCCAAATCCAAATTATAAGTAAATTTAACTTACGAAATCCATTTATATTTCATTTTAACACATATAAAAAAACTCGTTTTATAATTCCAATATTTTGATTATAAATATCAATTTTATTAATCTTTTATATAAACCGTTTATAATAATTCAAAAATCCCAATTTAAACCAAATTATAAATTAAACAACTACTTATTTCAAAATCACATTTCGGTTAATTTCACAAAAATCATAATTTTTATAACATAAAAAATTATAACGTTTATTTATTTAAAATGAATCAATTTCAAAATTTAATAGAATGTATACTTTCAAAAATCACTTTAAAATCCTTTCAAATTCGAAATCGTCATTTTAACATTTTTAAAACTCCAAAAACAAGCCCAATGCTACAACAACACCAATAAATCAACCATGACTTCCAAACATCATACATCAATATGATAACAGAATATATCACAATATCTGTAAATAAATCAATACTGTTGAGGAATCCAGTTGGATCCCTCCAACCTGTTTCCCTGCATCCATAGATGTTAGCACAATACCAATCCCGTTTCAATACGGAATATCGCGGTACATGGGTTTATATAAAATATTATCCGCTATTATGCGGTGCAATAGGGTCTCATCCGCTATATAATGCGGGAAAATCAACTCCAAGTACATATATAATACCAATTTCACTTCAAGGGGAAATATCGTGGTATACGTGTTTAATAAATAGCATCCACTTAATATACGACGCATAGGGTCTCTTTCAAAACAATAGATAACAATTTATCATTCAATCACACAATCAAGCAATTTTAAATCTAACTATTTAAAATTTAAATCGAAACAGATTCGATTGAGTGAGAAGTTCTCACCTTGCTTTAAATACAGTTTCAGCGTTTTATTTCGAATAAAATTAAACGCGCGTTTAATTTTACCCAAAATTCAAACTATCTCCAATCAACTCCAATCCAGCTCCATCGCGTAGTATTCGCAAATACGATCCCAACGCAAGTCGTTTCGTCAAATTCCGACCTCGCATGAACAAGTTACAACGTTTTAAAGTTCATACGAATTTTAATATAATAATTAATCAATTTCTTTTTAAATTTCAAACCCTCAAATTGATCTGGACCGTTGATTCTTGCTTCATCTTGTAACGACCCAGGATTTTTATTAATTAAAATTTGAATATTTAATTAATTTTAAACATTAATAAGTGAAATTTATAAGTCGAATAAATTTTATTTCGAATAATTGGATTTAATTGAATAATTAAATCGATAATTTAAGATGTGAAATTATAGAAATAATGGAAAATTGGGTTAAATATGATTGGAAATGATTTGTAAAATTTTATTATATCATATTGGAGTTAGAACGATATTTTTGAACTTTTAAAATCGAATTAAAAGTTAATTTGTGAAAATTGAATATTTTAATATTTAAATCGACTAGTGAAATTAGCCAATTTTCGAACAGTCTCAGAATTGGACGAAAATAGTTCCATTGGATCTGTAATAATTTGTTATTACCGGATTTCAATTTTCGTAGCAATCGGAGTTGTCGTTTGACCGTGGCAGCTCGAAACGCATCGAAATTGTTTTAATATTAATTTGGCGAGTTAAAATAGTCATTTTTCAAACTGTCTCGGATTTCGACGAAACTAGTTTCATCGGATCCGTAATGTGATATTATTGTATGGTTTTAAATTTCGTGTCAATTGGATTTACCGTTTGTCCGGTGCAAGCTAAAACGCCTAGAAAATCGTTTAATCGGTTTAAATTTAAATCGATCGTTTATTGCCATAACTCGCACAGATGACCGAATTAGCTTCCAAAACCTGTTCCATTGTGTCCGGAACGCGGGATAAAACCTAGAAACGTAGGTCATCGCGCGTAAATCGGAGTTTGGAAAATCCAAAATGAATAGTGTTTCGTTCAATTTCCTATAAATAGACCATCCATCTCTTCACAAATAAAAAAAAAAAACCTAAACCCTAGCCGCCGCCAGTTATAAATGAATGGCCGAAAACTTCCATACTTCCTCCCCAAATTTCTTCAAATCCGTGCAACGATTGAACAAACTTTCTAAATGAAAGATGGAGACCATGAAGAGATCTTGATATCCAACGGCTAAGATCGCGAATGGGTTAATGGATTGGCGGCAAGTCGAGATGGAAAGGGGCCCGAACGCGCACAGTTTTCGAGCACAATAAGAGGCCGAGCTTCATGAGATTCACACCGAAGGTGGCTCTGGGGGAGGCGCACGTGGTGGAGGTTCTTGATCGCGGTAGATGTCATCGTATTTGTTGCGAAAATTAACCCTAGTTTGGAGCAAATTGGGTTCAGCCGTGTTTTGTTTACTGCGTGCGTACGTGAGAGTTGAGGGAGAAGGGAAGCACGGTCATGATGTAGTGGGGTGAGATCCTACGGCTTAGAATTGAATAGGTTTAAAATTATAAAAATAAATGTTGTAAATGTTATACAAAACTGTGTAAAACTTTGAAAAATCATGTCTTTTTCATACGAGGTCGAAAACGCGCGAAACCAGTTGCGTTGGAATCGTATGGACGAGCACTACGCTATGGAATTGGATTAGAGTCGTTTGGAGTTAGTAAAAATTTCGGGTAAAATTAAACGTCCGTTTAATTTTATTCGAAATAAATCGCTAAAACGAAATTGAAATCAAGGTGAGAACTTGTCACTCAATCGAATCAGTTTCGATTTTAATTTTAAATAGTTAGATTTAAACTTCTTGAATGCATGTTTGAATGATGATTGTTATCTATTGATTGTTAAAATAGACATTATGCGCCGTTAGCAAGCGGATGTTATTTATTAAAAACATATACCGCGAATATTTCATAAACAGTGAAATTGGTATTATATATAATATCAATATATATATTGGCATATGTATATATTGCAGTTGTTGATTTCCCGCATTGTATAGCGGATGAGACCCTACTGCACCGTCTATTAAGCGGATAATATTTTTAAATCCCATATACCGCGATAATTTCGTACTGGAACAGAATTGGTATTGTGCTAATGTTTGTGGATGCAGGAAAACAGGTTGGAGGGATCCAACTGGATTCCTCAACAGTATTTATTTAATTTCATATATTTTGATATTTGATGGATTATCATATTGATATATGATGTCGTTGTTGTCGTGATTGACTATTTGGTATGTAGCTTCATTGGGCCAAATTTTGGAATTTTAAAATGATTTTTAAAGTGATTTTTGAAAATATACTATATGTTTGGAATTGATTCATTTTAAATAAATAAACGATATAATTTTAATGTTATAAAAAAAATATGGTTTTTGAGAAATATAGTTAAAGGTTGATTTTGAAAATATGGGGTTAATGATTTTATAAAATAGTTTAAATCAGGACTTTTGAATTTATCGTGAAAAGTTTAAAAATAGGATTTATAAAATTTAATTATTTTATAAATTAAAATGATGAAACTATAAAGGAGTTTAAAGACGTATTTTAAAATAATAATATAAATTGATTTATATAAGGGATTTATAAATTGTTAATTTATAAATTAAAATATTGGAATTATAAAACGAGTTTTTATAAGTGTTAGAATGAATTATAAATGAATTTCATAAATGAATGAAATTTATAGAATTATAAACGGTAAAGTTATAAACGGAATTTTATAAGCAGTAGGTTTATAAAATTCGTAAAGTTATTTGAAGAAATAGATTTGGGTAAATAGATGAATCTTATAAGTTATAAGATTTATAATTTGGAAATCTTAAAAAGAACGATTTTGTTAAATAATCGTTTTATAAGCATTTAACTTATAATATGAACCTTTGGTTTATGATTGAGTTATAAAGTGAATAGGTTAATAAAGGAGGTTTATAAAAGGAAGTAGTTATAAAATAAATAGAAATGGAATTTATAAACATTGTTTTATAAATTCGCAAACGACTTATTTTGATAAGTTAATTTTTATAACTTATTTATGGAGTTATATTCAAGTTTTAGACAGTGAATAATCCTTTAAAATAAAATGAATAGAAAGGATGAAATTGGTTAACAAATATATTCACGTTTTTGAATAGTGAATAATATGTTAAAGAAAATGTTTTGGATGTGATATTTTAAACAGAATTAAAACGATCTAATGATGTTTTAAATGTGTTGAGATTCGAAACCATAGATTTCAACATTCATTGTTGAAATAGACGTTTTCGAGAAATAGAAGGAAATGGTGGACTATAACACTGTTGTTATAGTAAATGATTTCCGAAAGGAAATGTTTTGCATAGTATTGGGATTTATATATCTATTTTAATTTTGAATCCCTATACTAGTGATTTTGGGTTGTTGTAACGATGTTTTACGTAACATTCGTTTTGGCCCAAATAAATATGGTTAAGAGAATGATTTCCTTAAAGAATGAACTATATACTTAATTTCGATTTGAGTATATTGAATATTTTCCAAAGGTTGAAAATAAATAGATTTGTGAATTACTTATTAATAAATAAGTATGGAAATGTTTTTCCAATGCAAAATGAAACGTTTTGAGAATTTATCTTTTTGAAGATAAATTGAAAATGAATAATTGAAATCGTATATGCATGGATATTTTGGAATGAAAATTCACTATGGAATTTATAAAAGAAAGTGGAATTTGTTTAAAAATAAATTTTGATTTATTTTTGAGGTGTTGAAGTTATATATCTTGTAAAGATATTTTTGGAAAATAAATAATTTGGAAAATTATTTCGAATCTGGTGATGTTGTGCATATCCATTGATAGTTCAATAACCGACTATCAATATTTACCTTTGAAAGGTATTTGTTGTGATTTACTTGAATTTGAATGCTACACTTATTTTTAAATTATTGCGCTCGTTATTCGGATTACCCATTCCGAATAGTGATACGACGTAATGGATAGCATTGATGACCGGTGTTGAAGACCGGATATTTTTGAAAGCGAAAGGACAACTCGTCGATTGTCTTTGCACCGAGTAGCTACGGTATAGAGACTCCCTATGTGATGGGAAGTCCGGACGTGATTAGAGATTATCCGGATTGCAAGGACTTCTTTGTAAGTGCCTTCGGTTCTGTTCGAGCCCGGAACAGACTTGTATGGATTGTATGTCTGACATTACAAATTGAGATATAAAGCCGATTTCTTTCAAATATATTTCTGTTGGTGGCGGAGAATTTATTCTCTTAGCTTAACACCCTTCTCTGAGACGTACAAGCTCAGAGGTTATGTAGTTGAAGGTTATCAGCAATATATTCCCAATTTGGTAATGTGACATGCTGAGTGTTGCTGTGAAATGATCATTGTGTTGATCATTTGTGATAGGATCATTTGTTTGATCGTTTATCTTTATGATCATTTCTATGATCATTTGTTGACCCAAAGCATGGCTTTTGTATAAAGCATGACTTTGTGGACGAGACTTCGTCGAGCCTCACGCCCCGGAATGGTCAAAACAGGAAAGATGCGGCAAGGTTATGAGGGGTAGCTCCCTTTAGGGTATGTGCATTTCCTTCTGGAAAAGGGTGGTATCATGGTATGGAGCCCAGATACTTACACATGTTGAAACACTTTATTTATGATTGTGTGATGATGGTGACGAGCGCTCGGTTAAAGGTCCCAAAGGACCGGGGGCTGGCATACTCGTGTCAGTTGTTACCTAGTTTGAAAGGTAACCCGGCCTTGTGTTGGCAGAGATCCGGTTAGGTTCTCGGGGACGTCCTTCCAGAGGCGTTCTCATGTGGCAATGGGAAGTTCCTTGGCCTGACCATTCGTTGGAAATCCAAAGAAACTATACGAGACTTGTACGGTTTTAGTTGTAGAACCTGCCATTTAATATGGTAGCTATAGTAAGCATACTATAATGGTAACTATGCTGGCTAAGATTTATATTCTACTTTCGAAATATTTTTCTACACTATGCACTAGTAATAATATCAAATGTTCTTTTTAATGCGTATCAAGCATCTTTGACTATCATAAGGAGAAATCTCCTCCAAGTCTGCATTTGCATTGTGTGTGTGGCGGGAGGTCTTATGGTAGTCTCATTTTTAAAAGCATTGCGAATTGACTTTAAAAATATTCCTCTATTTTGATTTTAAAGATAAATAAACTGTTTTGAGTTCTCACACCAGTCACATGACTGACTCGGAGTTTATTGTTTTCCTTCCTAAACTCTGGGTGCCCACCAATTTCCACACGGGCAGTCAAGAGTTAAGGTTTATCAGGATATTCGGAATTCAGGAGTTGCTGGAGGCAAGCTGGATGGCATGGCGTATTACTAGTATATAATATTTCTTTTCCGTTGTTTGTTGTTGTACACTCTGATGATGATGTAATGTAATGTAATGAGTAAAATGTAATAACTGATATAGTTCTTTGTTTAAAGATTATTCATTTATTTATTATATGTTGTTCCGCTGCGATTGTGAGATTTTGATATTGTTCTGTTATTTCTTTTTGTTCCGTTCTATTATCTTTTCTCTCTATTTTCTATCTTTTCTCTCTTCTTCTGTCTTTTTCTTTTTCTTAAAACCCTAAGTGTTCGGTTTTCCGTCCTTTGATTGCTCGGCAGTTGATACTATGAACGTATTGATGTCAGTTTTCGAAAGTCGAAGAATCGGGTCCTTACATCTGGTATCAGAGCATATGGTTAAGCGACAACCATGATTCTGTTGGGTATTACTCATTAGAGATAGAGTCAGTAGTACTCTAGAATGAGTTTGAGTGTAATAATAGCTATGAGAGCGTATTTGTTAGTGAATATAAATTGTTTTGTATTATGTTGACTTATCGGTTGATTGTTTATAGATTCCGGTCGATGTAGTCTAGCTAACTATCGTAGAAAGGGGTTTCTAAACTCTTAAACAAGATAAACCGACACGATATTGTTTTAAAATTGGGTAAATTAAATAATTTTACTTTGATTATATTTTATATATAAAGGAATATAATTAAAGTGATTTACAATTGTGAACATGAGTTGTAAATAAAAATGAATTTAAAGTTAAATGGAAATTTACTTTAGAATGGGAATCTGAATTAATTCACAAGTGGGAATTTAAGTTAAGTAAAAAACCAAGTGATGTTTATAAAATGAAGTATAACTTAAGAGATGTTGAATGAAGTTGATATTGGTATCAAAGTAAATTAATAAAGTTAAGTGATAAATATGAACTTGAGTTATGTAATGAAATTCAACTTTTGTAATTGAATTGAATTAATGAATTGAATATTAATCAATTAAATGTGAATGATTGATATGGAATAGTGGATATAAGTGTTAATTCATTAAAATCTAATGTTATTGGAAAGTTGAATAGTTGAATGAAAATCAATTTAATTAAACCAATTGAAAGTGATGGTGTTAAACCAAATTAAATGAATATAAGCAAAGGAATTTGGTTGTAATTAATATACATTGCTTGTTATATGATTGTTAGTTGATTGTATATAATTCATTAAGAGTTAATGAAATTGGAAGTTAAAGTAATTGAAATCCAATTGGAAGTTAAGTGAATCTTTAAATGAAATTGAATTTGATTTGGAAGTGAACCAACTTGAATGTGAATTAGTGAATATAAACTAATTGAGAATGAATGTTAGTAAAAACATCCACTGTTAATGAATCAAATGTGATTAAATTGAAAACCCAATTCATTGAATATTAATGAGAATATGAATGAATATTTATTGGTTATGGATGCTTGTTGGATGCTAGTTGGTTGATGGTTGAATATATAGCTTTTGTTGCATTTGCTATGTTGGCATATATAGTTATTATGTTGCTATATGTTGTATATCGATACTATTGTCTATATATATGTTTCTCATGTTATTTGTTGAGTGTTTAGTAGGTGCGGATCGCGTTTGCTTCGCATTTGGAGCTCGCTTTCGCGCTATATTAGCCGTATATGCTCGCTAATAAAATATAAGGTACATATCTCGGATTAAATATCGTACTTTTACAATTTTTTCCCTGCGGGATGCCTCATTACTTGATGAGATGTATATTTATGATATATATACTGTCATTTTTTTTCGGATCGAGCCGCGCAAAGAAGACTATGGCGAATTTTTCCGAAAATTTAAGGCGTTGGAAAAAATTGGAAAATTGTGAAAATTTTAACTTTGATTTGGAATTGAAAGTTAAACGATGGTAGTTGTTTTTGAAAAGATAACTAAGTATGATTTTAAAACTTAGTAAAGTATTGTAAGAAGTTTAACTATGGATTTTGGGAAAGTTAATAGATTCTGTAACTTTTCTTACTTGTTAATTTCGAGGACGAAATTCTTTTAAGGGGGGAAGTATGTAACGACCCAGGATTTTTATTAATTAAAATTTGAATATTTAATTAATTTTAAATAATAATAAGTGAAATTTATAAGTCGAATAAATTTTATTTCGAATAGTTGGATTTAATTGAATAATTAAATCGATAATTTAAAATGTGAAATTATAGAAATAATTGAAAATTAGGTTAAATATGATTGAAAATTATTTGTAAAATTTTATTATATCATATTGGAGTTAGAACGATATTTTAGAATTTTTAAAATCGAATTAAAAGTTAATTTGTGAAAATTGAATATTTTAATATTTAAATCGACTAGTGAAATTAGCCAATTTTCGAACAGTCTCAGAATTGGACGAAACTAGTTCCATTGGATCCGTAATAATTTGTTATTACCGGATTTCAATTTTCGTAGCAATCGGAGTTGTCGTTTGACCGTGGCAGCTCGAAACGCATCGAAATTGTTTTAATATTAATTTGGCGAGTTAAAATAGTCATTTTTCAAACAGTCTCGGATTTCGACGAAACCAGTTTCATCGGATCCGTAATGTGATATTATTGTATGGTTTTAAATTTCGTGTCAATTGGATTTACCGTTTGTCCGGTGCAAGCTAAAACGCCTAGAAAATCGTTTAATCGGTTTAAATTTACATCGATCGTTTATTGCCATAACTCGCACAGATGACCGAATTAGCTTCCGAAACCTGTTCCATTGTGTCCGGAACGCGGGATAAACCCTAGAAACGCTGGTCACCACGCGTAAATCGGAGTTTGGAAAATCCAAAATGAATAGTGTTTCGTTCAATTTCCTATAAATAGACCATCCATCTCTTCACAAATAAAAAAATAAAATAAAAATAAAACCCTAAACCCTAGCCGCGGCCAGTTATAAATGAATGGCTGAAAACTTCCATACATCCTCCCCAAATTTCTTCAACTCCGTGCAACGATTCAACAAACTTTCTAAATGAAAGATGGAGAGCATGAAGAGATCTTGATATCCAACGGCTATGATCGCGAATGGGTTAATGGATTAGCGGCAAATCGAGATGGAAGGGGGGCCGAACGCGCACAGTTTTCGAGCACAATAAGAGACCGAGCTTCATGAGATTCACGCCGAAGGTGGCTCTGGGGGAGGCGCATGTGGTGGAGGTTCTTGATCGTGGTAGATGTCATCGTATTTGTTGCGAAAATTAACCCTAGTTTGGAGCAAATTGGGTTCGGCCGTGTTTTTTTTACTGTGTGCGTACGTGAGAGTTGAGGGAGAAGGGAAGCATGGTCATGATGTAGTGGGGTGAGATCCTACGGCTTAGAATTGAATAGGTTTAAAATTATAAAAATAAATGTTGTAAATGTTATATAAAACTGTGTAAAACTTTGAAAAATCATAACTTTTTCATACGAGGTCGAAAACGCGCGAAACCAGTTGCGTTGGAATCTTATGGACGAGCACTACGCTATGGAATTGGATTAGAGTCGTTTGGAGTTAGTGAAAATTTTAGGTAAAATTAAAAGTCTGTTTAATTTTATTCGAAATAAATCGCTAAAACGAAATTGAAATCAAGGTGAGAACTTCTCACTCAATCGAATCAGTTTCGATTTTAATTTTAAATAGATAGATTTAAAATTCTTGAATGCATGTTTGAATGATGATTGTTATCTATTGATTGTTAAAATAGACATTATGCACCGTTAGTAAGCGGATGTTATTTATTAAAAACATATACCGCGAATATTTCATAAACAGTGAAATTGGTATTATATATAATAGCAATATATATATATATATATATATTGGCATATGTATATATTGCAGTTGTTGATTTCCCGCATTGTATAGCGGATGAGACCCTACTGCACCGTCTATTAAGCGGATAATATTTTTAAATCCCATATACCGCGATAATTTCGTACTGGAACAGAATTGGTATTGTGCTAATGTTTGTGGATGCAGGAAAACAGGTTGGAGGGATCCAACTGGATTCCTCAACAGTATTTATTTAATTTCATATATTTTGATATTTGATGGATTATCATATTGATATATGATGTCGTTGTTGTCGTGATTGACTATTTGGTATGTAGCATCATTGGGCCAAATTTTGGAATTTTAAAATGATTTTTAAAGTGATTTTTGAAAATATACTATATGTTTGGAATTGATTCATTTTAAATAAATAAACGATATAATTTTAATGTTATAAAAAAATATGGTTTTTGAGAAATATAGTTAAAGGTTGATTTTTGAAAATATGGGGTTAATGATTTTATAAAATAGTTTAAATCAGGACTTTTGAATTTATCGTGAAAAGTTTAAAAATAGGATTTATAAAATTTAATTATTTTATAAATTAAAATGATGAAACTATAAAGGAGTTTAAAGACGTATTTTAAAATAATAATATAAATTGATTTATATAAGGGATTTATAAATTGTTAATTTATAAATTAAAATATTGGAATTATAAAACGAGTTTTTATAAGTGTTAGAATGAATTATAAATGAATTTCATAAATGAATGAAATTTATAGAATTATAAACGGTAAAGTTATAAATGGAATTTTATAAGCAGTAGGTTTATAAAATTCGTAAAGTTATTTGAAGAAATAGATTTGGGTAAATAGATGAATCTTATAAGTTATAAGATTTATAATTTGGAAAATCTTAAAAAGAACGATTTTGTTAAATAATCGTTTTATAAGCATTTAACTTATAATATGAACCTTTGGTTTATGATTGAGTTATAAAGTGAATAGGTTAATAAAGGAGGTTTATAAAAGGAAGTAGTTATAAAATAAATAGAAATGGAATTTATAAACATTGTTTTATAAATTCGCAAACGACTTATTTTGATAAGTTAATTTTTATAACTTATTTATGGAGTTATATTCAAGTTTTAGACAGTGAATAATCCTTTAAAATAAAATGAATAGAAAGGATGAAATTGGTTAACAAATATATTCACGTTTTTGAATAGTGAATAATATGTTAAAGAAAATGTTTTGGATGTGATATTTTAAACAGAATTAAAACGATCTAATGATGTTTTAAATGTGTTGAGATTCGAAACCATAGATTTCAACATTCATTGTTGAAATAGACGTTTTCGAGAAATAGAAGGAAATGGTGGACTATAACACTGTTGTTATAGTAAATGATTTCCGAAAGGAAATGTTTTGCATAGTATTGGGATTTATATATCTATTTTAATTTTGAATCCCTATACTAGTGATTTTGGGTTGTTGTAACGATGTTTTACGTAACATTCGTTTTGGCCCAAATAAATATGGTTAAGAGAATGATTTCCTTAAAGAATGAACTATATACTTAATTTCGATTTGAGTATATTGAATATTTTCCAAAGGTTGAAAATAAATAGATTTGTGAATTACTTATTAATAAATAAGTATGGAAATGTTTTTCCAATGCAAAATGAAACGTTTTGAGAATTTATCTTTTTGAAGATAAATTGAAAATGAATAATTGAAATCGTATATGCATGGATATTTTGGAATGAAAATTCACTATGGAATTTATAAAAGAAAGTGGAATTTGTGTAAAAATAAATATTGATTTATTTTTGAGGTGTTGAAGTTATATATCATGTAAAGATATTTTTGGAAAATAAATAATTTGGAAAATTATTTGGAATCTGGTGATGTTGTGCATATCCATTGATAGTTCAATAACCGACTATCAATATTTACCTTTGAAAGGTATTTGTTGTGATTTGCTTGAATTTGAATGCTACACTTATTTTTGAATTATTGCGCTCGTTATTCGGATTACCCATTCCGAATAGTGATACGACGTAATGGATAGCATTGATGACCGGTGTTGAAGACCGGATATTTTTGAAAGCGAAAGGACAACTCGTCGATTGTCTTTGCACCGAGTAGCTACGGTATAGAGACTCCCTATGTGATGGGAAGTCCGGACGTGATTAGAGATTATCCGGATTTCAAGGACTTCTTTGTAAGTGCCTTCGGTTCTGTTCGAGCCCGAAACAGACTTGTATGGATTGTATGTCTGACATTACAAATTGAGATATAAAGCCGATTTCTTTCAAATATATTTCTGTTGGTGGCGGAGAATTTATTCTCTTAGCTTAACACCCTTCTCTGAGACGTACGAGCTCAGAGGTTATGTAGTTGAAGGTTATCAGCAATATATTCCCAATTTGGTAATGTGACATGCTGAGTGTTGCTGTGAAATGATTATTGTGTTGATCATTTGTGATAGGATCATTTGTTTGATCGTTTATCTTTGTGATCATTTCTATGATCATTTGTTGACCCAAAGCATGGCTTTTGTATAAAGCATGACTTTGTGGATGAGACTTCGTCGAGCCTCACACCCTGGAATGGTCAAAACAGGAAAGATGCGGCAAGGTTATGAGGGGTAGCTCCCTTTAGGGTATGTGCATTTCCTTCTGGAAAAGGGTGGTATCATGGTATGGAGCCCAGATACTTACTCATGTTGAAACACTTTATTTATGATTGTGTGATGATGGTGACGAGCGCTCGGTTAAAGGTCCCAAAGGACCGGGGGATGGCATACTCGTGTCAGTTGTTACCTAGTTTGAAAGGTAACCCGCCTTGTGTTGGCAGAGATCCGGTTAAGTTCTCGGGGACGTCCTTCCAGAGGCGTTCTCATGTGGCAATGGGAAGTTCCTTGGCCTGACCATTCGTTGGAAATCCAAAGAAACAATACGAGACTTGTACGGTTTTAGTCGTAGAACCTGCCATTTAATATGGTAGCTATAGTAAGCATACTATAATGGTACCTATGCTGGCTAAGATTTATATTCTACTTTCTAAATATTTTTCTACACTATGCACTAGTAATAATATCAAATGTTCTTTTTAATGCGTATCAAGCATCTTTGACTATCATAAGGAGAAATCTCCTCCAAGTCTGCGTTTGCATTGTGTGTGTGGCGAGAGGTCTTATGGTAGTCTCATTTTTAAAAGCATTGCGAACTGACTTTAAAAATATTCCTCTATTTTGATTTTAAAGATAAATAAACTGTTTTGAGTTCTCACACCAGTCACATGACTGACTCGGAGTTTATTGTTTTCCTTCCTAAACTCTGGGTGCCCACCAATTTCCACACGGGCAGTCAAGAGTTAAGGTTTATCAGGATATTCGGAATTCAGGAGTTGCTGGAGGCAAGCTGGATGGCGTGGCGTATTACTAGTATATAATATTTCTTTTCCGCTGTTTGTTGTTGTTTGTTGTTGTACACTCTGATGATGATGTAATGTAATGTAATGAGTAAAATGTAATAACTGATATAGTTCTTTGTTTAAAGATTATTCATTAATTTATTATATGTTGTTCCGCTGCGATTGTGAGATTCTGATATTGTTCTGTTATTTCTTTTTGTTCCGTTCTATTTTATTTTCTCTCTTTTTCTGTCTTTTTCTTTTTCTTAAAACCCTAAGTGTTCGGTTTTCCGTCCTTCGATTGCTCGGCAGTTGATACTGTGAACGTATTGATGTCATTTTTCGAAAGTCGAAGAATCGGGTTTTCAAAACCATTTGTTCAAATTGAATTTCATATTCATTTGAGTGTTTAACTTTCTCAAAATCCATAGTTAAACTTCTTACAATAACTTTACTAAGTTTTCAAATCATACTTAGTTATCTTTTCAAAAAAATTCAATTTTCTCAAAAATATTCTAACGCTTTAAATTTTCAGAAAATTTCGCCATAGTCTCCTTTGCGCGGTTCGATCCGAAAAAAATGGCAATATATATCGCAAATATGCATCTCATCAAAGTAATGAGGCATCCCGTAGGGAAAAAAGTGTAAAAGTACGATATGTAATCCGAGATATGTACCTTATATATTATTAGCGAGCATATACAGCTAATAAAGCGCGAAAGCGAGCTCCAAAAGCGAAGCAAGCGCAATCCGCACCCACTAAACACTCAACAAATCATGGGAAACATGTATATATGAAAGTAATATCAATATACAACATATATCACTACAACAACTACATATGACAATATAGCAAATGCAACAAAAGGCAACAAATCCAACCATTAAAGCAATATACATTCACTTCTCATTAATATTCATTGAATTGTTTTTCCCAATTTGAATCTCATTTGATTCATTAACATTGGGTGTTTTTACTAACATTCATTTATTCATATTCAATCAGTTTATATTCACTAATTTACATTCAAGTTAGTTCACTTCCACATTCAAATCAAATTTCATAACTTTCAATTTTATCAATTCAACTCCATATGAATTTCTATACAATCAACTAACAACAATCTAACAATCAACGTATATTCAATACAACCAAATTCATTCAATTTACTTTACTTTACATTCAATTTGGTTTAACACATTTAATTAGCTTTAATGAATTAACACTCACATCCATTATTCTATATCAATTCTTTTACATTCGATTGATTAATATTCAATTCACTAGTTCAATTCAATTACTGATTCATTTTACCATATAAAGTTGAATTTCATTTATATAACTCAAGTTCATATTCACCACTTCACTTTATTAATTTACTTCGATACAAATTTCAACTACATTCTACATCACTTAAGTTATATTCCATATCAAACATCATTTTTTTACTTAACTTAAATTTCCCCTTATAAATCCAATTTGGATTCAAATTCTCAAGTAAGTTCTATTTGACTATTACAAAAGTCAAATTTATTATTTCATATTATAAGTTTAAAAATTGATTACTTATATTCAACAATTACAGCTTGGATTTTAATTTCAAATTTGTTTATCACAACAAAACTTCAATTTTCAATTTATTATGGTAGCAAATCCATTACACAGAAACTCGAGAATGATACTGATGATGCTGCAGTCATCACCCTTATCATTTCCCAGCAACAGTAGTGAATTCATTGCTTAATATTCTTTCAAAAAAAATTTCTTTTATTCATAAATCACATCTATAAATCCTTTTCTTATAGAATTTCACTATTTTCTCTTTACTTATATAAGATCATTTCACTTTTGTAAATCATATTAATTATAATTCCATACTTATAATTCTTCGCTTATACAATTTATTCTTTTACAATTGTTTTTATTTCGATTATTCAAACATCTTTTAATTAACTTATATATATTCTTACATTTTCAACAACCAAATAATCAATTTATATACACTTTAATAATTCTGAAAGATTATTCCCTTATATATAAAATATAATCGAGGTAAAATTATTTCATTTACCCTATTTCAAATGATACTATGTCAGTTAATCTTGTTTAAGAGTTTAGAAACCCCTTTCGAAACAGTTAGCAAGACTACACCGACCAGAATCTATAAACAATCAACCGATAAGTCAACACAATACAAAACAATTTCATATTCACTAACAAATACGCGCTCATATTTATTATTACACTCAAACTCATTCTAGAGTACTACTGACTTTATCTCTAATGAGTAATTCCCAACAGAGCCAAGGTTGTCCCTTAACCAAAAGCTCTGATACCAGATGTAACGTTGCGATTTTCGACTCACGAAAGTCGACATTAATACATCCACTGTATCAACTGCCGAGCAATTGAAGGCCGAAAAACCGTACTGTTAGGGTCAAAGAAGAGGTAGAAAATAGAAGAAGAAAGAAAGAAAAAGCAACAGAACAATATCAAAATCTCACAATCGCAGCGGAACAACATATAATAGATAAATGAATATCTTTAAAACAAAGAACTATATCAGTTATTACATTACATCACATTATCATTACATTATCAGAGTGTACAACAACAAATAGCAGAAAAGAAATACTATATACTAGTTGATACGCCATGCCACCCAGCTTGCCTCTTTAGCTCCACAGCATTTCCTGAATTCCAGAATGACCTGATAGCCTGACTCTAGACTACCTGTGTTAAAATTGGTGGGCACCCAGAGTTTAGGGAGAGAACAATAAACTCCAGGTCAGTCATGGGACTGATGCGAGAACTTAAAACAGTTATATCTTTAAAAAACAAATAAAGAAATATTTTTAAATGGATTCGCAATGCTTTTGAAAAATGAAACTACCATAAGGCCTTCCGCACACACACACAATGCAAACGCAGAATCGTAGGAGATTTCTCCTTATAATAGTCAAATATGCTTGATATGTAGAAAATTCTTTGAATTATTACTATAAGTGCAAAGTGTAGGAAAACATTTCAAAAGTATGATATAAATCATAGCCAACATACGACCAGTATCATATGCCTACTATAGCTACCATCTAAACAGTGGTGACCACCATAAGTAAATGGTAGGTTCTACAACTAAAACCATACAAGGTGCGTATTGGAGTTTGGATTTCCAATAAATGGTCAGGCCAAGGAACTTCCCATTGCCACATGGGTATGCCTCTGGAAAGACGCCCCGAGAACCTAACCGGATCTCTGCCAACACAAGGCCGGGTTACCCCTAGCTGGGTAACAACTGACGCGAGTATGCCATCCTGTAACAACCCAGGGTATTGCCCAATTTATAATCATCATTAAACGATTATTGAGCTAGCTAATGGCTAATTGAAGTTTTCAATCGAGTGAAAATCCGTTTGTAATTCGTTTAAAAATGGGTTAAGTGTTGTTGGGCTTTAAATATTGAATATTGGCCCATGGGTTTTCGTGCCGTGTTATCTCGTGTAATACCCGTCCCCCTTTACCTTTCTCATTCGAAAACCCTAAACCTAATAAAAACGAAAAGAAGAAAAATGAAAAAAAGAAATGGTAGTTTCGTCCTCTTCTTCGTTCGTGTGCAAAAATTAGGGCTTTCGAAATTCTTCGAGGTCGTACCTCTGTTGATCGATCAGTGGGTACTCGCGAGTAGCTTGGATCGTTCGCGGCTGCTTGATTGAGCTCGACGTTGCTTCGATTCAGGTGAGTGAACTATCACTCACATCTAACCCATTCTCAATGCTGTGCTTAAGTTGTTCGATTTTTGTTTTGATGATTGATGTTTTCTGGCACGGTTCGATTTTTGTAAACATTAGCTTGATAATTTTTGGGTCTGTTCGACCTCCTATATTTGCGTTCCTGTATATTTGGTTGAAGTTGTTAACTATGTGCGTTGGCCATTCTACTTTGTTTCGATGATTGATGAATTACGATTTGGTCAGATTTCATGTTGGCCTCGGCTTTCACTTGATTCTATGATGATTGAATTTGTTCGTTTTTTTACCTCGTTCGATTTTACTTACTGGTTTATCTCATGACCACCACGACTTTGTTTATGCGATGGTATTATTGGGTCGTTTTAAATTCGAACTGCAGGTGCCAATTCTCTTTGGACTGCGGTTGTTTTTAGACATGGTTTGCAAACTTGATTTTGCAGGAAACAATTTGATTCGACACTGTTTTGATTTGATAATGATGTACCATGATTTTTGAACTCGCACAATTCTGTCTCACTACCATGATGGTATTGCACTTGTGCTTGTTGACAGTGATAACCTTTTTGCTTTGTGAATTTGGCACTGACTTGTTTAAAGTGTTGATATAATTTAAAACTGCTATACATTTGTAACCCTGTCACTTATTAACTTTGGTCACTTGACATTTGGACTTGGTCATATGCCATTTTGGCCTCCTCTATAGGCTGCACCACTGTTATATGTATTTTAGACTTCGTCTTTGATGTCGAGGCTGCTGCATTAATGCATGTTCCACTATGTGGTTGCTGATTCATCGATGCATCACTGTTTTTCTTCACTTGATTGCTTGGACACTGGGTAGAAACTGATACTAGTTTTTGTACTTGGTCGCTGAGCATCATGTTTAAGATAATTCACATTACTGACACCGTTACACAAGACTTTAAAGTGTGAACATATTTAAGTGTTCTATGGGTATTGAGCTACGTGTATGCATGGTTTACATTGTATTGTCAAGGGTGTTCACATATGGTCAAGGTTGTATTGCATAAATATCTACAGAAAGTATAGTGCAAAATAACAAACTTTAGTTCCAAATTAGTGCATACGTGTGTATGCAACAGTTCAAATAATAAACTTTGCCTGAAGTTGTGTTTACATCCAGAGCAATATTTACGTTTCTCTGTCCAGGTGCATTTCGTTTATCAATACTGGCATGACTATCTTGCAATTGCATATGAACCTGAGAACGTGTCAGGTTAGAAATATTTTTAGTTTGAGCAAATTATACAATTTCCTCTATACTAATGCTTTGACAAAAATTTTGTTTGCAAGTTAGAGACTTTGAAAATTTTCACTTGTTTGCATATAAATGAGTATGTTGTTTATTTTATTGTTGTTGTTGTTGTTGTTGTTGTTGGCTAAAATGATATAAATATAACGCATCAAAACCAAGTTCTTATTATGTATGGGTGACACCAAAGTTTGCTTCTTCTGTGTATTGAAGATCGGATGAATTAAAGTCTGCAAATAATTTGACTAGTTTCCTTGTCATGAATAAAATATGATACCACATATCCTTGGTGTTCTCACCTTCAGTTTGCCGTCTTCCTGTAGTTGTACCACTGTTGTCATCTTTTCTTGACATTTTGGAACTTGAACTATGGCATTGATATTTGAATCTTCATTGATTTTGGTTCGTTAGTCTTTTTTGTACATCATCACCGTAGTGGCGAGGCAGTACACGCGTGCATGTACTGCAGCCCTACCCGTGTTGACCTTTTAATTGATGTTTCAATTGTTTGAATTGTTTTGTGTGTCCAATCCAATAATTTGAATTTGTTGATTTGTTGTTTAACACCGTTATGTGTTATATTTACCGTTATCCGATTTCTTTATTTAAGAATCGGATAGGTAAATTTATTGTGACTGTCGTCCATTTGATTATTTAATTATTATTGCTTCTGCGCATTAATAACTGAGTTTGAATTAGACTGACCCTTGTATTATTTTCTTTTGAATTTAATACTCGGGTCAGACCGAGTTATTACAGGTTGTAGATATCTTACTTTGGGTTGCTGCTAGAGCTATGAAGTCTTTTCATACCTTTTGGAGTAGTCGTCGTCATTTTATAGTAGTCGGTGTATTTGTATAGGAAGATATGTATTCATGTATATTATATACATGAATGTACTTGTATATGTAACTTCCAGAGTTGACAGTTGTAGTTGTATCATATGTACTGTATCACATGTATTGTAACTGACATCGGTTATTATATATATGAGACTTTTTGTTTTATCTGTGTTCCGCATTTATATGATCTTTGTTATTATTATATTTATTGTCCTAAACTATTATGAACCATCGTAGTTCGTTTTATATTAGAATTGGGCATGTCGATGGGAGTAAATAAATAAGAGATGGAAAATAAAAATATATACCACTCCTATCGAGATAACCAATACTAGTGTAAGGCCTAACTACGGATGGCCGCTCCTATCCAGCCTTATTCTTCGCGATAACGGACAGTATTTCCTTTAATACTCTTTGTTATTGTGTAACGTCCCGCCTTTACGCATGATTTAAACAGACACACGTGCCAATTCAAATCATACGGAAGGACGGATTGTTATGGGGTAAATAAGAAAACAGAGAAGAAAGAAAGAAAAAAACTAAACAGAATCTCACAGCGGAAGGATAAAATATAATAATAAATATACAGTTCATGAAACTGTTTACAAACATTTGATTCTTCTTTATACAATAAATATCAGAGTTCACATACCAATAAATCTCAATGCAGCGGAATACAGTGTAGTGGAACCATATAATATATAATAATAATAAAATCTTCGTCTTCTCTCTCCAGAAATAAAGTCTTCAAATCCTGAAACGCTCGGACTGACCCGAGCGAATTGAAAAGACAAAACACTCGAGTCAGAACTAAAAGATCTTATGTAAGTTAAATCAACAGGAATAAATATGAGTGCAGTAACTCAAGAGATGCTCGGGATTTACATCTCCTAAGGATCCGTTAAACTATTTACTATGTAGTATATTGCGCTATTATAATAGTGTCTATTTATAAAATAAACTTACTTTTAAATAGCGTTAAGGGGTTACCCATGTAGCCCTTAACAAAAAATATATTCCCATAGTCTATACAGTACCGTAATCTCCCCCGTACTGGGCGTCATTAGAGGGCACTCCATAGGTATGGTACAAAGCCAAAATCGTATAAGGCGCGCTAGGGTAGGTGACACGGCACAACTAGGCAATGCCAGGGTAGATATACCAATTACGCTTCCGGGTCGGTGGTAACGCATAGCCGCAGCTATCGCCCACCTCGAGCCACACCCCCAAATCAAAGAAATCAAAAGTGGCCATCGAATCAATCCAAAAGTCAAAGTATAATATCGAAGGGATATGTCCGATCAAAGGTGCTACCTTATTAACCCGTCAATCGCTCCTGTTTTAGCCACCTTATGCCAACTCACGGGAGTCGGGTCCACGTATTTACCTTAAAGGAAACGCCACCACCATCCTACTTCATTCTGAAATCTCCACCGCGTACACAGTTGTTAAAGTGGTTTTCTGGGTTGGCAGAGAGTATGACAACTTCCGATCTCGGTCTCTTCAACAACCAAACGTTATTATAACACCGCGGTCATTTAAAAGGTTTATACTTTGGAACAAGAAAATAATTATCCATTTCAAAACCCATAAATACTATATCATTTCCATTTCCAAAACAACTCATTTTGATATTACTTAAAAAAAATCCAAATCAAGAATATCATTTTAATTTCAAATATATTTCTTTTCCAAAATCATACTTTCGTAAATTTTATAATATCTGGAAACCAAACATTTGGATTATAACTTTCAAAACATGATACTTCGAAATTCATAGCTTTAAAACCATAACTTCTAAAATTTGAATGGTTTTGGATATTCAACAGTATATAGAATAAAATAGTTGATTTCATATTACTTTATAAAGTAAAAATCTTCACGGCTGTACAAATTTGTTCATTTAAAATTTAGTCTAAATCCATAAAATTTAAATTCACTTTTAGTTAAATAAACCACCTCAATTTCAATATATTCCTAACTTTGAGTATTTAATGATTTCAAAACTTAAGGTTGGAAATTCTATTCAACAATTTATTGTCCTATTATTTAGTTTTGAAATATTCATAAAATAAATCCATAAAATAAAATTCAAAATTTCAAACAATTAAACATTTCCTTCAAATTATTCATACTAGAAATATTCATTTAATTTATCTTGAAAAAAAAATCCAGTAATAAATATCATACCCTTAAAATTTCCAAGTTTAAATAAGTTCATCACTTATAGAGTTTAATTCTTAAATACGCTCAATTCCAATTTAATTTTTAATTTACCTTCCAATCTAGATTGATTTAAATCATTAAAACTCCATTATTCAACTTATTTAGTTTATTTAACAAATTTATACATAGCTTAAATTCAAAAATTTAACTATATATGTACATAAATATAAGATTTTATATAAGGTCAAAAATTAATATTTATTAAACCGTATCATATCCAAAACCATAAAATCCTTTCAAAAATAATTTTATATATATACCGCGGTGCCTGTATATAATTTTCTATCCTATGATCAAGTGATACAGATATTTATCATTTCAATCCGCAATTTAATAATAAAATGCGGTTGTATATATTTTCAAACCGCAATCCCGAATGAAATGAAATGCATAACAACTTGCGGTTAATATAAATGAACATCCATTCATCCAAATATCAATCATTAACCATTTATTACAAATCATCATCAAATTAAATAAACATCAAAATATATAGCATATAAAATATAACAGGAAATAAATGACAGTTGTTAACTAACAGTTTATATTCAAAATAAATTTAATAACTGTTTAACTAGCAGTTTTATGCAAATAAATAAATTTTAACTGTCAAATTTATATGCAATAATAAAATTAATTAACAGTTAAATTAAATAAATGCGATTTAACAGAGATAATGAATAAAACATGCCAAACAGTCATAAATAAATTTCTACTCATATCTAAAATAAATTTAACAAACATAAGAAATTTTAGAAGTTGTGAGTGGGTTAAAACACTCTCCTTTTGAATTTAAATCGAATTTAAATCCTATTTAAACCCAAAAATTCGACGGTCTCCAAATCTGTCCAAACCAGCGTCAACAGATCTGGAATTTTATTTCGATCCTAACAAAAAAAATCGCGCGTGAATTCGAGTTCGTATGTGGAAGTTATTGCGAAAATTGCGATTGAATTTCAAAAAAATAAAATAAGAAAAGAGAACATATTTTTACCTGCCACGTCATTTTCTCCATCTACATGCAACTCACGCCCAGGCATAAACTACGCACGCAACACGCGAGAAAACCTCCCCCTACAGCGACGTTGACCACAAATTTTTCGCCTCTACAGCCCTCTTCATCGCCGTCGAAGACCACCGTTCGCCCCCTCGTGCCGCGCGCTACCTCCCTACCCCCATGTGGTCGCTCAACAACGCTGCCGGCCGCAGCCGTTACCCATGATTATCGAACCCTAATTGCCCAAAATCAGACGCCTCGACCATCAATTGAAGCTACGATCACCACTAAACGACTCCCCTCCCCGATCTCCATCAAACCCAAAAGCCGATTTGCCAATCGTCGTCCCAATCGAAAACGCCTAAATTGAACTAGGGTTTTGAATTTCCTGGTTTTGACCGAGATTTGCCGCTGACTCGAGTATCGGTTGCAAAAACAAAAACTACGTGCAGATTCGTATCGAAGAAATCTTCAACATATATTTTTTTGAGATTTTTCTGAGGACTTTAAATTTTTGACTTTGGATTTGATTTTTGAAATTTAAATTTAGATCTAGGGTTTGTAGCCATTGGGAAGAGGAGGAGCTGAAGAAATGAACGCACAAACAAATGAGCATAGATGGAGGCTAGGGTTCATAACTGGGTTTATATAGATAGGTTGGAAATTGGAATAGATGGATCGTGTTGGATAAACGTGCTAACGCTAACGTGGCCCAAAAAGCCCGTTCTGACCCCGAAACGAAATTGGATAAACCCATATATCAAAATAGGTATTTTAAAAATATTCTGAACGCGATGGAAAAAGTTTCACGTCCAAATTCCATCGTATGAAGAAGTTATGCTGAAAACAATATTTTCAAATTGATTTCAATTAAATCGATTTCAGGGCGTTTCGAGTCCGTACGATCAAACGACAAGTCTGGTCGCTACGAAACTTGAAACCCTACAATAATTCACTGTTACGGATCCGATGAAACTGGTTTCGTCGAAATCCAAGTCCGTGACCAAAATGGCTATTTTTATATTAATTAAATAAATTAAGAATTAGTAAATAAATCCAAATTGTATATTTAGATTCTAAAATTGACTCATTTTATCACTTTTAAAAATTCTTAATCATTTACAAAATTCCAACAAGTTTAGATGTCAAATTTAAAGAAGGTAAATTATAAATTTCAATATAATTCCTTAATTTCATTAAATTCCCAAATTATAAATAATATCCTAAAATTTCGTTTAGTTAATTTTTTTTTATTTGTATTCCATTCATTCCTGTCAACAGATGGATTTAAATATTGGATTCCAAATTATCACACTAATTTCTCACATTATCTTTATTTCAAATAACGAATTATTTAACTATATTCAATCTCATTTAATTGCAATTAAATTCGATTATTAGACTTTAAGTTTCCATACAAATAAATAAATCTTGATTCCCATTCTTAAATTCACTATTTATCATATTACCATCCTGGTTACCATTTATTTTAATATATATATATATATATATATATATATATATATATATATATATATATATATATATCCAGGTACTTTAACATTTTCCAATTGTTTATCTCAATTGCATAACATTAGATTTATATTTATTGCAATGGTTTCTGATTTAATTGAACGAACTAAGTATATAACTCACAATAATTGATGTAAAACTCTCAATCCCACATTTATAAGTTTGTTATTTCCACTCAAATATTACCGATATTTACAGGTCTAGGTTTTTATCCAATCATTATTTATTATATATTAATTAGATAAATTCACTATTTAAGTCCGTTTAATTTTTTTTATCAAATACCCATTTACCTTTCCCATCAAATTTGAATTCCATTCAATTAATATAACAATCACTTTCTCATTCACACCTTATTATCAACCCACAATTATTGCAATTCATTATCTTATATTGATTTTATACAATTACCATTAACTTTACATTCAATTACCATTCAATGCATATTTATTCATCAATCAATTCGATATTTACTTTTCTTTCCTTTTATTTGATAAATAACCTAGTATACATTTCCATACATTCATTTCATTACATTCATTTATGGGTATTGCATTGAAATTTAATTTATTAGCTAATACAACATTATTACCATTAATTACAATTGGATTCCCAATTTTTTCAATACCCTGAATAAATAACATATATATTAACCAAATCCTTACAAATGTTTTTCTCATATTCCATTTAAAAATCAAATCATAACATTTAAATGATTTTATTGAATTAGAATTTCATTCAAGTCATAAATTATTAACTTGCATTAACAAGATTCCTTAATTTATTCCAATTACCGTTTACACTCTTTTATTGCATTAAATCAATTTAATATTTTCATAAATTTCTCATATTAAATTTTATATCCAGGTAAGAATCTTTTTTCTACTTAATTTATTTTAGCCTTCATTTTAACATTTATTTAACCCCTTTATTGTTTCTACTAAATAAATTACAGAAATCCTATTAAATAAACAAATTAAATTGTCGAAATTTATGGGTCGTTACACTCTCCCCCACTCAAAACTTTTCATCCCCGAAAAGGAAAAGAAGGGAAAAGAAGAAATAAGAAAACAATATATCTTTCTTAATTAAATTTATAAACAAATAAGTTTACAAAATAAAATAATTTAACATAAAATATACCAATTTATACCAATTTAAATCCTTTATACATAAATTGTTAAAGTTTGTAAACATTTTCAAATTTTTCTAAGTCCAAAATTTACGGAAAATTTTGGCAGAGTCTCCTTTGTACGGAGAGGCTCGGACGAAAATATAATATAAATATAACAATATACACAAATATTTTCAAAAATAATATATATCCCTACACGGGAAAATATATAAAATAGCGCTACAAACCGAAATCCGAAAACGTACCTATTTGTCGGGCAATTTACGCTAAATTTATGGAACCAAAAGCAGTAGCGATTGCTTCCATAACCTGCATTTCACCAATAAAATCTATAGGGTTAACAATTTATATAAAGTGAAATATTTAAGTAGTTTCAATCACTAACAACAAATCAATGCAACAACCATCAATTTCACAAACAGCATACACAACAAATACAAAGCAATCATTCAATCAAACAACGAATAGTTGTTCGGGTTCAAAACTTTTAAATTGTACGGAATGAAGAATAAACTACTACCGCATCATTTACTCAACAGTCTTAGATAAAACTAAATAAATTATTCATTCGTTCTTACAAATTTAAAAGTATCCTTACCCAAACAACTAAAACCCAAAACAAACAACAACCAATTCGAACAACACATTTTGTTTATCCTTATTAATTTCATTCATACATTTGTTGTTTAATTTCTCTTTTTATTCATACCACATAAATTTTTCTTTTATAATTTACATTTATTTCCAACAAACTTTTAAATTGCCTTTACTCATTCAATGTTTGTTTCATTTATTTCCACTTTAGTTTCTTAAGTTTATAATCATCTATTTGTCATACTTACCTTTAATTTATATTTACTTGGTAAAATTTCAATTATAACTTAAGTTTATAACATTAAATTCTCATTTAACAGCAATTTCATTGAATACTTTTACTATTTCAAGTTTCTACTTGTATAATATTCTATTACAATTTCTTATTAAACATTTCACTTTTAATATTTGGTAAGTTATATATATGTTGTTTAAAGGATGTAATTGAAAGTTATACAAGTTTTCACATTTCTTTTAAGTAATTCATTGTTCAATAAATTTTTATCCTTTTTCTTATAAGTTACAATTTCAACTTCCTTTTTATTTCCTTTATAACTTGGCATTAAATCTCTTACCTAAATTAGAGGTTTCAATTATTAATTACTTACCCTTCATTTTACTACAATAATTGAAACAATTAATTAACGGAAATTTAAGAATTTAATACCGGGTTAAATTTCAATTTATTTTAAAACAATAGATAAATATATTCTTCAATTTATATATCACTAATTATATTTAAAATAATTCAAAATTTATATATTTTCCAAAATGAATCTGCAGTAAAACTACTACAGTGGCCTTCCCCCTTCGAACTCGAAAATGAAAGTCGATGATGCGGCCGCCATCACCGAAATTATTTTCCAGCGACGGAGAGGAAAGTACAAAACTTATTTTCTCCAAAATCTTCTTTAAAACAATTCTTTCGAATTATATTGAAATATTTATATCATAAAATACTTATAAACAATATTGTTATATTCCAAAATTTATTCGAAAGAAATTTCAAAACCCCGAAACTTAAGTTCTAAATTTCCAAATTTCATTTATTTTATTTTTCAATCTTATTTGTATTATTATTTATACACTTTATTACCTAACAACCAATCTATTGCAACCAAATATAGATATCGTTTGAAAAAAATTTATTTTATATAGAAAATATAATAGGCAAAATTATTTCATTCACCTATATTAAAAACAAATATTATGTCGGTCTGTCCTATTAAGTGTTTAGAAATCCCTATTGATGTCACAGCGTCCCATGCACCAACTAGAACTTATAAATACGAAACGGAACAAATTAACACAATATCAAAACCTTTTTATAACACTAACAAAAATGCTCTCTCATATATAAACACTCAGCGACACCCATAGGGTATTACTACCCTATTAATAAAGAGTCAGACCCCACAAAGCTAAGGTTTATCACTAAACCAAAGCTCTGATACCAACTGTAACGTCCCGCCTTTTCGCACGATTTAAACAGACACACATGCCAATTCAAACCATACGGAAGGGCGGATTGTTATAGGGTAAATAAGAAAACAGAGAAGAAAGAAAGAAAAAACTAAACAGAATCTCACAGCGGAAGGATAAAATATAATAATAAATATACAGTTCATGAAACTGTTTACAAAACATTTGATTCTTCTTTATACAATAAATATCAGAGTTCACATACCAATAAATCTCAATGCAGCGGAATACAGTGTAGTGGAACCATATAATATATAATAATAATAATAATAATAATAAAATCTTCGTCTTCTCTCTCCAGAAATAAAGTCTTCAAATCCTGAAATGCTGGGACTGACCCGAGCGAATTGAAAAGACAAAACACTCGAGTCAGAGCTAAAAGATCTTATGTAAGTTAAATCAACAGGAATAAATATGAGTGCAGTAACTCAAGAGATGCTCGGGATTTACATCTCCTAAGGATCCATTAAACTATTTACTATGTAATATATTACGCTATTATAATAGTGTCTATTTATAAAATAAACTTACTTTTAAATAGCGTTAAGGGGTTACCCATATTGCCCGTAACACAAAATATATTCCCATAATCTATACAGTACTGTAATCTCCCCCGTACTGGGCGTCGTCAGAGGGCACTCCATAGGTATGGTACAAAGCCAAAATCGTATAAGGCGCGCTAGGGTAGGTGACACGGCACAACTAGGCAATGCTAGGGTAGATATACCAATTACGCTTCCGGGTCGGTGGTAACGCATAGCCGCAGCTATCGCCCACCTCGAGCCACACCCCCAAATCAAAGAAATCAAAAGTGGCCACCGAATCAATCCAAAAGTCAAAGTATAATATCGAAGGGATGTGTCCGATCAAAGGTGCTACCTTCTTAACCCGTCAATCGCTCCTGTTTTAGCCACCTTATGCCAACTCACGGGAGTCGGGTCCACGTATTTACCTTAAAGGAAACGCCACCACCATCCTACTTCATTCTGGAATCTCCACCGCGTACGCGGTTGTTAAAGTGGTTTTCGGGGTTGGCAGAGAGTATGACAACTTCCGATCCCGGTCTCTTCAACAACAATGTGTTATTATAACACCGCGGTCATTTAAAAAGTTAATACTTTGAAACCAGAAAATAATTATCCATTTCAAAACCCATAAATGCTATATCATTTCCATTTCCAAAACAACTCATTTTGATATTATTTAAAAAAAACCCAAACCAATAATATCATTTTTATTTCAAATATATTTCTTTTCCAAAATCATACTGCTTAAAATTTATAATATCTGGAAACCAAACATTTGGATTATAACTTTCAAAACGTGATACTTCGAAATTCATAGCTTTAAAACCATAACTTCTAAAACTTGAATGGTTTTGGATATTTAACAGTATATAGAATAAAATAGTTGATTTCATATTACTTTATAAAGTAAAAATCTTCACGGCTGTACAAATTTATTCATTTAAAATTTAGTCTAAATCCATAAAATTTAAATTCACTTTCAGTTAAATAAACCACCTCAATTTCAATATATTCCTAACTTTGAGTATTTAACGATTTCAAAACTTAAGGTTGGAAATTCTATTCAACAATTTATTGTCCTATTATTTAGTTTTGAAATATTCATAAAATAAATCCATAAAATAAAACTCAAAATTTCTAACAATTAAATATTTCCTTCAAATTATTCATACTAGAAATTTTCATTTAATTTATCTTGAAAAAAAAAATCTAGTTATAAATATCATACCCTTAAAATTTCCAAGTTTAAATAAGTTCATCACTTATAGAGTTTAATTCTTAAATATTCTCAATTCCAATTTAATTTTTAATTTACCTTCAATCTAGATTGATTTAAATCATTAAAACTCCATTATTCAACTTATTTAGTTTATTTAACAAATTTATACATAGCTTAAATTCAAAAATTTAACTATATATGTACATAAATATAAGATTTTATATAAGGTCAAAAATTAATGTTTATAAAACCGTATCATATCCAAAACCATAAAATCCTTTCAAAAATAATTTTTTATATATATGCGGTGCCTGTATATAATTTTCTATCCTATGGTCAAGTGATACAGATATTTATCATTTCAATCCGCAATTTAATAATAAAATGCGGTTGTATATATTTTCAAACCGCAATCCCGAATGAAATGAAATGCATAACAACTTGCGGTTAATATAAATGAACATCCATTCATCCAAATATCAATCATAAACCATTTATTACAAATCATCATCAAATTAAACAAACATCAAAATATATAGCATATAAAATATAACAGGAAATAAATTACAGTTGTTAACGAACATTTTATATTCAAAATAAATTTAATAACTGTTTAACTAGCAGTTTTATGCAAATAAATAAATTCTAACTGTCAAATTTATATGCAATAATAAAATTAATTAACAGTTAAATTAAATAAATGCGATTTAAAAGAGATAATGAATAAAACATGCCAAACAGTCATAAATAAATTTCTACTCATATCTAAAATCAATTTAACAAACATAAGAAATTTTAGAAGTTGTGAGTGGGTTAAAATACTCACCTTTTGAATTTAAATCGAATTTAAATCCGATTTAAACCCAAAAATTCGACGGTCTCCAAATCTGTCCAAACCTGCGTCAACAGATCTAGAATTTTATTTCGATCCTAACCGAAAAAATCGCGCGTGAATTCGAGTCCGTATGTGGAAGTTATTGCAAAAATTGCGATTGAATTTCAAAAAAATAAAATAAGAAAAGAGAACATATTTTTACCTGCGACGTCACCTTCTCCATCTACATGCAACTCATGCCCAGGCATAAACTACGCATGCAACACGTGAGAAAACCTCCCCCTACAGTGACATTGACCACAAATTTTTCGCCTCTACAGCCCTCTTCATCGCCGCCGAACACCACCGTTTGCCCCCTTGTGCCGCGAGCTACCTCCCTACCCCCATGCGGTCGCTCAACAACGCTGCCGGCCGCCGCTGTTACCCATGATTATCGAACCCTAATTGCCCAAAATCAGACGCCTCGACCATCAATTGAAGCTACGATAACCACCTAACGACTCCCCTCCCCGATCTCCATCAAACCCAGAAGCCGATTTGCCAATCGTCGTCCCAATCGAAAACGCCTAAATTGACCCAAGGTTTTGAATTTCCTGGTTTTGACCGAGATTTGCCGCTGACTCGAGTATCGATTGCAAAAACAAAAACCACGTGCAGATTCGTATCGAAGAAATCTTCAACATATATTATTTTGATATTTTTCTAAGGCTAGGGTTTATAACTAGGTTTACATAGATAGGTTGGAAATTTGAATAGATGGATCGTGTTGGATAAACATGCTAACGCTAACGTGGCCCAAAAAGCCCGTTCTGACCTCGGAACGAAATTGGGTAAACCCATATATCAAATAGGTATTTTAAAAATATTCTGAACACGATGGAAAAAGTTTCACGTCTAAATTCCATTGTATGAAGAAGTTATGCTGAAAACAATATTTTCAAATTGATTTCAATTAAATCGATTTCAGGGCGTTTCGAGTCCATACGATCAAACGACAAGTCTGATCGCTACGAAACTTGAAACCCTACAATAATTCACTGTTACGGATCCGATGAAACTGGTTTCTTCGAAATCCGAGTCCATGACTAAAATGGCTATTTTTATATTAATTAAATAAATTAAGAATTAGTAAATATATCCAAATTTTATATTTAGATTCTAAAATTGACTCATTTTATCACTTTTAAAAATTCTTAATCATTTACAAAATTCCAACAAGTTTAGATGTCAAATTTAAAGAAGGTAAATTATAAATTTCAATATAAATCCTTAATTTCATTAAATTCCCAAATTATAAATAATATCCTAAAATGTCGTTTAGTTAAAAAAAATTATTAGTATTCCATTCATTCCTGTCAACAGATGGATTTAAATATTGGATTCCAAATTATCACACTAATTTCTCACATTATCTTTATTTCAAATAACGAATTATTTAACTATATTCAATCTCATTTAATTGCAATTAAATTCGATTATTAGACTTTAAGTTTCCATACAAATAAATAAATCTTGATTCTCATTCTTAAATTCACTATTTATCATATTACCATCCTGGGTACCATTTATTTTAATATATATATATATATATATATATATATATATATATATATATATCCAGGTACTTTAACATTTTCCAATTGTTTATCTCAATTGCATGACATTAGATTTATATTTATTGCAATGGTTTCTGATTTAATTGAACGAACTAAGTATACAACTCATAATAATTGTTGTAATACTCTCAATCCCACATTTATAAGTTTGTTATTTCCACTCAAATATTATAGATATTTACAGGTATAGGTTTTTATCCAATCATTATTTATTATATATTAATTAGATAAATTCACTATTTAAGTCCGTTTATTTTTTTTTACCAAATACCCATTTACCTTTCCCATCAAATTTGAATTCCATTCAATTAATATAACAACCACTTTCCCATTCACACCTTATTATCAACCCACAGTTATTGCAATTCATTATCTTATATTGATTTTATACAATTACCATTAACTTTACATTCAATTACCATTCAATGCATATTTATTCCTCAATCAATTCGATATTTACTTTTCTTTCCTTTTATTTGATAAATAACCTAGTATACATTTTCATACATTCATTTCATTACATTCATTTATGGGTATTGCATTGAAATTTCATTTATTAGCTAATACCAACATTATTACCATTAATTACAATTGGATTCCCAATTTTTTCAATACCCTGAATAAATAACGTATATATTAATCAAATCCTTAAATTTGTTTTTCTCATATTCCATTTAAAATCAAATCATAACATTTAAATGATTTTATTGAATTGGAATTTCATTCAAGTCATAAATTATTAACTTGCATTAACAAGATTCCTTAATTTATTCCAAATACCGTTTACACTCTTTTATTGCATTAAATCAATTTAATATTTTTATAAATTTCTCAAATTAAATTTTATATCCAGGTAAGAATCTTTTTTCTACTTAATTCAATTTGGATTTTATTCAAATTTCTATAAATAGGTTTTAAGTCACCATTTACATAATTTATTTTAGCCTTCATTTTAACATTTATTTAACCCCTTTATTGTTTCTACTAAATAAATTAAAAAAATCCTATTAAATAAACAAATTAAATTGTCGAAATTTACGGGTCGTTACATATTGTGAGCATAAAGGTGGGGAATCACAGTTGGTATCAGAGCTTGGGGTTCATGGACATAATATAAAACATAACTTGGATGGAACATGTGTTACAACTATTAGTCGATGTTTTAGTTGTGCTTTGAGTCAAAACTAAAGTTTTGAAATTTTGATGAAATTTTTAAATATCTTTATTTAAAAATAAAAGTGAAATTGTTCGCTGAGTACGGCTGATAACCTTTTTGATTTGAAAATCAAAATATGAAATTGAAATAAATTTCATTTGTTGTTTACATAGCTGTGTTTAATTTGTTTTCTTTGAAAATTTCGAATCCAATTTGAGAATTCGAACCAGTTGCAGTTATGTGATTTTGTTGAGATTTCTGCTGTTTTGAATTATCTTCATTGAAGATATATTTGAATGATTTCTTTGTTCATTTTGCGGTATACGTGCAAATTTATGTTGCACGTTACTGCATTATTTTTACGTTGAACCGGTGTTTGGTATTAAACGTATTTTGTTGCCGTTATTTTATAACGGGATTTATACACCAATGCTAAATTTTTGAAGCACGGTGTTTTGTTGACATTTTAATGAATGAAAATTCACTGGTATTATATTTTGATGCAAATTATTTTGATGAGATTTTGACGTTTAAAAATTACTGTCGCATTGACTTAAGTAACCGTCAATTTTAAAGTGGATTTTCAAGCGGTTATCCCGCAATGCTGATTTTGTTGTCCGTTTTACGGTATTTTGAGAAGTGCAATTTCCTTGTCGAAATTGTCGCTAATGTTGCTGTTTTTATCACAGATTTACAAATCGTTTTAAATAAAAAAAATTTCCAAATTTTTATAGTTTACGCTTTCAAAAGAATGAGAAAGCGATTTAAACGATTCAGCAAAATCGAGGACCATGAACCCTTTCTTTTACTGATTCGCTTAATTCCGGACTTGTTCGTTTGAGAATGTAAGTTATTACTTTTATAAAATAAATGAAATTGTTTTCAGAATTTTTACAGTTTGCACTTTCAAAAGAATGAGGAAGTGATTTAAACGTTTCAGCAAAATCGAGGACTATGACCCCTTTCTTTTACTGATTCGCTTAATTCCGGACTTGTCCGTTTGAGAATGTGAAATGTTATTTTTGGAATACACAATTTTGCACTTTCAAGGAAACGATGAAGAGAACTAAACGATTTAGTAAAACACATAGTATGGGACATGTGCATTTGCTATTTTGGTTAATTCCGGACTCGTTAATTGAAATATATGATGATTTTCGTGTGCTTTCGAGCCACTATGTTGGACCTTCGGGTCATTTGTTGAACCTTCGGGTCAATACCAGTACCAGACCTTCAGGTCATTTGTTGGACCTCCGGGTCATTTGTTGGGCGCCAAAATTATGTTGGGTACTTGGTAGGCTTCGGCCATTTGTTGATGTACGTGCGGCGTAGCTAAAACTCACCATTTGTTGGGATCGATCCACCTTTTATGTTGATTTTCTAGATTATCTTAATTGATTTCTAGATATTTGTTGTTTCGAATTATCTGCAGGTAATTGGATATTTGTTGATATGATTCTGATTATCGCTTGTGATAATTAGATATTTGTTGATTCTGATTATTGTTTTTGATAATCAGATATTTGTTGATTTTGATTATCGTTTTTGATAATCGAATATTTGTTGATTCTGATTATCGTTTTTGATAATCGGATATTTTTTGTTTCTGATTATCGTTTTTGATAATCGGATATTTGTTGATTTTGATTATCGTTTTTGATAATCATATATTTGTTGTTTCTGATTATCGTTTTTTGATAATCGGATATTTGTTGATTTTGATTATCGTTTTTGATAATCGAAAATTTGTTGTTTCTGATTATCGTTTTTGTTAATCGGATATTTGTTGATTTTGATTATCCTTTTTGATAATCGAATATTTGTTGTTTCTGATTATCGTTTTTGATAATCGGATATTTGTTGATTTTGATTATCGTTTTTGATAATCGGATATTTGTTGATTTTGTTTATCGTTTTTGATAATCGAATATTTGTTGTTTCTGATTGTCGTTTTCGATAATCGGATATTTCTTGATTTTGATTATCATTTTTGATAATCGAATATTTGTTGTTTCTGATTATCGTTTTTGATAATTAAATATTTGTTGATTTGAGATTTGATTATCCCTTGTGATAATTAAATATTTGTTGATTTGCGATTCAATTATCGATTGTGATAATTAAATATTTGTTGATTTGAGATTTGATTATCGCTTATGATAATTAAATATTTGTTGATTTGAGATTTAATTATCGATTGTGATAATTAAATATTTGTTGATTTGACATTTTGATTATCGATTGTGATAATTAAATATTTGTTGATTATTTGTTGATTTGAGATTTGATTATCGATTGTGATAATTAAATATTTGTTGATTATTTGTTGATTTGAGATTTGATTATCGATTGTGATAACTAAATATTTGTTGATTTGAAATTTGATTATCGTTTTCGATAATTAAATATTTATTGATTTGAAATTTGATTATCGTTTTTGATAATTAAATATTTGTTGATTTGAAATTTGATTATTATTTTTGATAATTAAATATTTGTTGATTTGAGAATTCTGATTATCGTTTTTGATAATTAGACCTTTGTTGTTTTCTAATTACCGTTTTGGTAACTAGATAATTGCGGTTTTGCGATTTGCGATTTGGGTTTTATAATTATCTTTGTTGATAATTAGATTTTGCTGTTTTCTAATTATCGTATCGATAATTTGATATTGTTGTTTTGTGATTTCTATATTCTAATTATCTAATTGATAATTGAATATTGCTGATAATTGCATTTATTCAGTTTTGTTGTTTTCTGATTATCTACTTGATAGTTAGATTTTGTTGAGAATTTGTGAATTTCTTTTATGAAATTAAAAGATTTCTTTGGCGTTTGTGTTCCTGACCTTTATTTTTCTAGCTTAACTAGTTTATGTTAGAAAAATAATTGTTATTAACGTCCTTAATTATGAAAATTGCGGGGATGCAATTTTTATAAGGAGGAGAGTCTGTAACAACCCGGGGTTTTGCCCAATTTATAATCATCATTAAACGATTATTGAGCTAGCTAATCGCTAATTGAAATTTTCAATCGAGTGAAAATCCTTTTGTAATTCGTTTAAAAATGGGTTAAGTGTTGTTGGGCTTTAAATATTGAATATTGGCCCATGGGTTTTCGTGCCGTGTTATCTCGTGTAATACCAGTCCCCCTTTACCTTTCTCATTCGAAAACCCTAAACCTAATAAAAACGAAAAGAAGAAAAAAAAATAAATGGCGGCTTCGTCCTCTTCTTCGTTCCTATGCAAAAATTAGGGCTTTCGAAATTCTTCGTGGTCGCACCTCTGTTGATCAATCAGTGGGTACTCGCGAGTAGCTTGGATCGTTCGCGGCTGCTTGATTAAGCTCGATGTTGCTTCGATTCAGGTGAGTGAACTATCACTCACATCTA
The DNA here is from genome assembly GCA_030765085.1 of Allium cepa. NCBI lineage: Eukaryota > Viridiplantae > Streptophyta > Magnoliopsida > Asparagales > Amaryllidaceae > Allium > Allium cepa. The sequence continues at coordinate 581,389,154 of CM060941.1, read as the reverse complement.
ACCCATTCTCAATGCTGTGCTTAAGTTGTTCGATTTTGTTTTGATGATTGATGTTTTCTGGCACGGTTCGATTTCTGTAAACATTAGCTTGATGATTTTTGGGTCTGTTCGACCTCCTATATTTGCGTTCGTGTATATTTCGTTGAAGTTGTTAACTATGTGCGTTGGCCATTCTACTTTGTTTCGATGATTGATGAATTACGATTTGGTCAGATTTCATGTTGGCCTCGGCTTTCACTTGATTCTACGATGATTGAATTTGTTCATTTTTTTACCTCGTTCGATTTTACTTACTGGTTTATCTCATGACCACCACGACTTTGTTTATGCGATGGTATTATTGGGTCGTTTTAAATTCGAACTGCAGGTGCCAATTCTCTTTGGACTGCGGTTGTTTTTAGACATGGTTTGCAAACTTGATTTTGCAGGAAACAATTTGATTCGACACTGTTTTGATTTGATAATGTTGTACCATGATTTTTGAACTCGCACAATTCTGTCTCACTGCCATGATGGTATTGCACTTGTGCTTGTTGACAGTGATAACCTTTTTGCTTTGTGAATTTGGCATTGACTTGTTTAAAAGTGTTGATATAATTTAAAACTGCTATACATTTGTAACCCTGTCACTTATTAACTTTGGTCACTTGACATTTGGACTTGGTCATATTCCATTTTGGCCTCCTCTATAGGCTGCACCACTGTTATATGTAATTTGGACTTCGTCTTTGATGTCGAGGCTGCTGCATTAATGCATGTTCCACTATATGGTAGCTGATTCATCGATGCATCACTATTTTTCTTCACTTTATTGCTTGGACACTGGGTAGAAACTGATACTGGTTTTTGTACTTGGTCACTGAGTATCATGTTTAAGATAATTCAAATTACTGACACCGTTACACAAGACTTTAAAGTGTGAACATATTTACGTGTTGTATGGGTATTGAGCTACGTGTATGCATGGTTTACATTATATTGTCAAGGGTGTTCACATATGGTCAAGGTTGTGTTGCATAAATATCTACAAAAAGTATAGTGCAAAATAACAAACTTTGGTTCCAAATTAGTGCATACGTGTGTATGCAACAGTTCAAATAATAAACTTTGCCTGAAGTTGTGTTTACATCCGGAGCAATATTTACGTTTCGCTGTCCAGGTGCGTTTCGTTTATCAATAGTGGCATGACTATCTTGCAATTGCATATGAACCTGAGAACGTGTCTGGGTAGAAATATTTTTAGTTTGAGCAAATTATTCAATTTCCTCTATACTAATGCTTTGACAAAAAATTTATTTGCAAGTTAGAGACTTTGAAAATTTTCACTTGTTTGCATATAAATGAGTACGTTGTTTATTTTATTGCTGTTGTTGTTGGATAAAATGATATAAATATAACGCATCAAAACCAAGTTCTTATTATGTATGGGTGACACCAAAGTTTGCTTCTTCTGTGTATTGAAGATCGGATGAATTAAAGTCTGCAAATAATTTGACTAGTTTCCTTGTCATGAATAAAATATGATACCACATATCCTTGGTGTTCTCACCTTCAGTTTGCCGTCTTTCTGTAGTTGTACCACCGTTGTCATCTTTTCTTGGAATTTTGGAACCTGAACCGTGGCATTGATATTTGAATCTTCATTAATTTTGGTTCGTCGATCTTTTGTGTACATCATCACCGTAGTGGCGAGGCAGTACACGCGTGCATGTACTGCAGCCCTACCCGTGTTGACCTTTTAATTGATGTTTCAATTGTTTGAATTGTTTCGTGTGTCCAATCCAATAATTTGAATTTGTTGATTTGTTGTTTAACATCGTTATGTGTTATATTTACCGTTATCCGATTTCTTTATTTAAGAATCAGATAGGTAAATTTATTGTGACTGTCGTCTATTTGATTATTTAATTATTATTGCTTCTGCGCGTTAATAACCGAGTTTGAATTAGACTGACCCGTGTATTATTTTCTTTTGAATTTAATACTCGGGTCAAACCGAGTTATTACAGGTTGTAGATATCTTACTTTGTGTTGCTGCTAGAGCTATGAAGTCTTTTCATACCTTTTGGAGTAGTCGTCGTCATTTTATAGTAGTCAGTGTATTTGTATAGGAAGATATATATTCATGTATATTATATACGATAATGTACTTGTATATGTAACTTCCAGAGTTGACAGTTGTAGTTGTATCATATGTACTGTATCACGTGTATTGTAACTGACATCAGTTATTATATATATGAGACTTTTTGTTTTATCTATGTTCCGCATTTATATGATCCGTGTTATTATTATATTTATTGTCCTAAACTATTATGAACCATCGTAGTTCGTTTTATATTGGAATTGGGTATGTCGATGGGAGTTAATAAATAAGAGATGAAAAATAAAAATATATACCACTCCTATCGAGATAACCAATACTAGTGTAAGGCCTAGCTACGGATGGCTGCTCCTATCCAGCCTTATTCTTCATGATAACGGACAGTATTTCCTTTAATACTCTTTGTTATTTTGAGCATAGAGGTGGGGCGTCACACATCCCCTGGTCGTAACCGACCTAAATTCCGGGATTCACCAGCAACCACAAAATAATAAGTTTGCAGCAACAACATAGGTTAAGTATCAGGGCTCCATACCATAATACCACCTCTATCCAGAAGGAAATGACATACACTAAGGGGGCTCTATCCCCTAATAACCTTGCTGCATCTTTCCTGTTTTGACCATTTTCGGGGTGTGAGGTCCGACGATGTCTCGTCCACAAAGCTACCCTATTCACAAAAGCCACGCTTTGATCAACAAATGCTCAATAGCACTTCGTATGCAACATTACCAGTTTGGTAATATATGACTAGTAACCATCAACTACATAACCTCCGAGCTCGTACGTCTCAGTGAAGCGTGTTAAGCTAAGAGAATAAAATCTCCGCCACCAACATAAATATATTTGATAGAAACCAGCTTTACATCTCAAATTGTAACGTTAGATACACATCCATATAAGTCTGTTCCAGGATCGAACGGAACCGAAGGCACTTCCAAAGAAGCCCTTGCAATCTGGATATTCACTAATCACGACCGGACTTTCCGTCACAAAGGGTGACAAAATCTCTATATCGGAGATCAGCCGATGCAGAGACATTCGACGGTAATCCTTCCATTTTCGAAAATATCATGTCTTCAACACCAGTCTTCAAATGCTATCCATTACGACATATCACTTATTCGGAATGGGATTTGTGACACAAAGGTCCTCTCCCGGCTAAACCGAATAACGAGCGCTTATTTTAAAAAAAATAAGTGTAGCATTTAATTCAAGCAAATCATAACAAATACCCATTTAAAGGCAAATATTGATAGTCGGTTATTTAACTATCAAGGCCAACAAACAAATATCCAGCACCATAACAATCACTAGGCCCTTTTTATTAATCTTCCATAAATTAATAACTTGCCAGATATTCACTTCAATTTATCTTTAAAAAGATATATTCTCTAAACCATTTCAATTTCTTCATTGGAAAACATTTCCAAATACTTATTTAACAATAAGTAATTCACAAATCTATTTATTTTCAATACTTAGAAAATATTCAATATGCTTAAATCACAATTAAGTATATATTTCATTCTTTAAGGAAAACAGTCTCTTAAACACATTTATTTGAGTCAAAACGAATGTTGCGTAAAACATCGTTACGATAACCCAAAATCACTAGTATAGGGATTCGAAATTTAGATAGATATATAAATCCCAATACTATACAAAAACATTTCCTTTCGAAATCATTTACTATAACAACAGTGTTATAGTCTACCATTTCCTTATTTCTCGAAAACATCTATTTCAACAATGAATGTTGAAATCTATGGTTTCGATACTTAACACATTTTAAAACAACTTCAAATCGATTTAATTCTGTTATCCCTCTTTTTGGAAAAGCCGTGATACCAAAGGATTGGTCGAAAACGAGAGACGATTCGCCTCAGAGATTGGTCGCATTCCACTTCACTATGGATATCGATGAATTTTGTCCGAGCCCGGATCAGGATACAATTGATAGGACATGGCTAGCAAATCCACGAGATCCAACGTTTCAAGTTTCAAGTCAATCCGAGTTCGTATGCTCAAGATATGATGGATTCAGTATGAGAGAAATAGCCCTTGTGCGGTTCGAATCCATTGATTCGACTCCACCTACTTCGAATCCATCACTTTGGAATACTTCGAATCCATGAAGTTCGTACCCATCCTCATGTCTCAGCTCGACTCCATCTAGTTCGACTCCTTGCTACTTCGTGTCCATTGCGTTCGCACCGGTCAGAAAGGAATTAGCCTCGCGTCTACCTAGTTCGAATCCACCCTCGTATGCCTTAGTTCGAATCCATCAGGTATATATTGCTTCGAATCCGTGAGAAGTGGTTTTGTTTCGAATCCATCGAGCAAGCGGGCAGTTCGACTCCATCCAAGTGGCCATGCTTCGACTCCATCAACCACGCATTGGTTCGAATCCGTCCACAAGGCCTTGGTTCGAATCCATCAGTAGTCAGCCATGGTTCGAACCCATCGGAACACACCTTGCTTCGACTCCATTGAGCAAGCTTTAAGGTCGTATCCATCCCATTATGCCTTGGTTCGAATGCATCCTTGTATGCCCTAGCTCGAATCCATCGGGGGAAAGTTTCCTCGAATCCATGCAAGTGAAGAAGCCCCGGCTCCATTCCAAAACTCGCCTTCGAATCCCCCAATTGAGGCAACCTCGAATCGATCAAATGCTTTGATCGATTCGAACGAGTACCAGTTCCATCGATTTGAAGGAAGCGTGCCTTCGAATCCAACTCTTCGAATCCATCAAATAAACGCGGCTAAAACCAAGGGTATGACCCAGAAAACTCGGAGAAAAAGGAGGATTGACCCAAAGCATACGCACCACGTCATCACTTTCACGTGTAGAAACATGGATTCGACCTTATGGATTCGAACCATATCGATTCGAACGGGTCCCTAGGGCGAAAAACTCCAACTTGAATCGATCATAACTCGAGATCTACAAGTCCAAATACTATGAAATTTTCACAGGAGCTTGCGTATACATAGAAGAATGTCCAAACCAAGTTTCATCACGATTGGACACTTTCATGATCGATTCGAACCAAGGGTCGAATCGATCCCAATGTGGGCCCGGATCTCCAGAATTCGGCCGTATGGGCCCCCTCACGTGCCAGAAGTGGTCTCTCCGGATTTTTAGGAGAAATATCAGCCTCCTACAGCTATAAATAGAGCCCCAGGTCATTCAAAAAAAGGGGTTCGGAATTCTGAAGTGCCAAGACTCTACCAGATTCAATCCTACTCTTCATTATCGTTGTTGTATTCAGATTTCAAAGCTATCATCAACTGTAATCCGCTGTAATCGATTGAAATCATCAAGGGAATCAATAAAATCCTAAGCTTCAGAGTGGACGTAGGCAAGATCGCCGAACCACTATAAATCCTGTATTTTTGATTGTTATTTGTGAATTATTGTGATTGTTATTGCTGAGATCTGAGTTCTATATTGATTGTTGCTGATTTGTGTTCATAAACGGGTGCTTTCACGATATCGGGTGTTTGTGGTCAATTTTGACGCAAACAAATTCTATTTAAAATATCACTTCCCCAAAACATTTCTTTAATATATTATTCACTATCCAAAATCGTGAATATACTTCGTTAACCAAATTCAACGTTTCTACACATTTTATTTTAAAGGATTATCCACTGTCCCAAAATCGTGAATATACTCCTTTAATAAGCTATAAAAATTAACTTATCAAATTCAATCAATCTTAAATTTATAAATCAATGTTTATAAATTCACGTTTATATATTATAAAAACTTCAAGTTATAAAATCACTTTATTTACGAATTCTATTATATCTTATTTAGTTGCCAAATCCAAATTATAAGTAAATTTAACTAAAAATCTTTTATTTTACAAAATCTATTTATTTTATAACTTCACAATTTATAAATATGCAAATTTCATTTACTTACGAAATCCATTTATATTTCATTTTAACACTTATAAAAAAACTCGTTTTTATAATTCCAATATTTTGAAAAAAACTCGTTTTATCATTCCAATATTTTGATTATAAATATCAATTTTATTAATCTTTTATATAAACCGTTTATAATAATTCAAAAATCCCAATTTAAACCAAATTATAAATTAATCAACTACTTGTTTCAAAAATCACATTTCGGTTAATTTCACAAAAATCATAATTTTTATAACATTAAAAATTATAATGTTTATTTATTTAAAATGAATCAATTCCAAAATTTAATAAAATGTATAATTTCAAAAATCACTTTAAAATCATTTCAAATTCAAAATCGTCATTTTAACATTTTTAAAACTCCAAAAATAGGCCCAATGCTGCAACAGCACCAATAAATCAACCACGGCATCCAAACATCATACATCAATATGATAACAGAATATATCACAATATCTGTAAATAAATCAATACTGTTGAGGAATCCAGTTGTATCCCTCTAACCTGTTTCCCTACATCCACAGATGTTAGCACAATACCAATCCCGTTTCAATACGGAATATCGCGGTACATGGGTTTATATAAAATATTATCCGCTATTATGCGGCGCAATAGGTTCTCATCCGCTATTTAATGCGGGAAAATCAACTCCAAGTACATATATAATACCAATTTTACTTCAAGGTGAAATATCGTGGTTTATGTGTTTAATAAATAACATCCGCTTAATATACGACACATAGGGTCTATTTCAAAACAATAGATAATAATTTATCATTCAATCACAGTATCAAGTAATTTTAAATCTAACTATTTAAAATTTAAATCGAAACAGATTCGATTGAGTGAGAAGTTCTCACCTTGCTTCAAATACAGTTTCAGCGTTTTATTTCGAATAAAATTAAACGTGCGTTTAATTTTACCCAAAATTCAAACTATCTCCAATCAACTCCAATCCAGCTCCATCGCGTAGTATTCGCGAATACGATCCCAACGCAAGTCGTTTCGTCAAATTCAGACCTCGAATGAACAAGTTACAATGTTTTAAAGTTCGTACGAATTTTAATATAATAATTAATCAATTTCTTTTTAAAATTCAAACCCTCAAATTGATCTGGACCGTTGATTCTTGCTTTATCTCATCAGGGCCGCACCCTTTATCTTCTTCTCCATCAGGTAAAACATGATGCAACTCAACCCATAGGCCGCTACTTCTCCTTCAATTTTCGCGGTCACCACGCCTCGTTTGAAGGTGATCAGAGAGTGCAGACGACGAGCATCGTCGACTCCACCCACGGCTTGAACCACGGCAAGCTCGGCCTCACATGCTCCTCGATTTTCGTGCTTGAACGCCGAATGAACGGAAGCCATTACCTCCCTCCATGTCACGCCATTCCCAATCTCGACCGTTGGATATGTCAATCGTGCTGTGCTCTACAATTTTGTAGTTGGATGTTTTTGATAAAAGTGGATGGATTGGGCGATATCAAAGAGGGAAGACGGCGATTTTCTGGCCATTAAAATTATTTAGGGCCGGCGGCTATGAAAGAAAATTAGGGTTTGAGTGTAAAATAGAAGATGCGAGGTCCTTTTATAGAAAATATCGAAACACTATTCATCCCGAAATTTTTCCGAACTCCAAACGAAGCGTGCCGCTTGGCGTTTATAATATTTTACCCCCATTTCGAACGCAATGGAATATATACCGGGAGCTAATTCGATCAAATTTAGAAGATAAATTTTTTTGAATCGAATATTTAAATTTAAAATTCACTCGAATCGATTTCTACGCGTTTTAGCTTGCCTCGGACAAACCGTAAATCCGATTGACACAAAATTTGAAATCTTACAATATTTTGCGGATCCAATGAAATTGGTTTCGTCGAAATCCGAGACTGTTTGAAAGATTATTATTTTTACTCGTCAATTAAATGTTAAATATTCAATTTCTACAAATTAACTTTTAATTCAATTTTAAAAGTTCTATAGCCTCATTCTAACTCCAATATGATTTAATACAACTTTATTAATCAATTTTAATCACTTTAAACCCAATTTCCAATTATTTCTTTAATTTCAAATATTAAATTATCGATTTAATTATCCAATCAAATCTAGATATTCAAAATAAAATTTATTCGACTTACAAATTTTACCTTTGCATATTAAAAATTAATTAAATATACGAATTTCAAATGACAGAAATTCTGGGTCGTTATAGCATGCCTCAATGAGGTTCAGGATTTCGAGGTGCGTAAACGAGATGGTTTTGAATAAAAAAAAAATTAAACTTCAAATCATAGCCACCCTACTTTCTGAAACATGCTAACCTATGTATTCCTCAATTTAAATCGTGCCCTCTTCCTTTCTTCTACAGTTAGCATGAAATCGGTTCAGAAAAAACAAAAAATTAAATCACGATCTGTTAAATAAAAAAAGGAAGAAGATAGAAGGAATCTTGTTGCAAAGGCATACGACCGATAAGGGAAAGGCGGCGACCTGGAGTGAGCTCGACATGGAAGTCGCGATGCTCAGCCGAACTAAGGCGCGACGAAGGTGGTGGGGCAGCAGCATGAGGACGGACGTGGGAAGAGGCGCGATTTGCTAGGTCGTGTTGTGGTTGTGCGAACTTGGGCAGACGTGGAGGGGGAGGCCACGACTTCAACTGGGACGAGCGACGATATCATGGGTCACGAGCTTGCTCGCGTGAGCACGAGAGGCGGCAACGACAGTCTTTGGCATGAGCGAAGCCGTAGCTGGTGCGCACGGCAGTGCTGTGTTCGATGGGATGGAGGTCAAGTGTTCACTTGTGCTGTTGTAGTCGTGATTTGGGTTTTGGCACTGTCGATTTTTGTTCTTGCTTGGATGATGGCAAAGGAAAGGTAATTTAATTTAAAAACATTTTAATTAATGTTAATCATGTTTAAACTTATTGAAAAAAATTCGTTAATAAGTAATTCGTTTGAACTAAATAATCAGTTGATTAATTATAATTAAAATTGTAATCGTTAATTTATATTATTCGAAATTTTCTTATACGAGGTTCAATCGAACAGAATCAGTCGTGTGGGATTCGTAGCTGGAGAATCTATGCGATGGAATTAAAATTGGAATACATTTGCAAACAAAAATTAAGGTGAGTAAACCTCACTCTTTTGGATTGCTAGTTTTTAATTTGAAATGGTTAAAATTAATTACTTAATGATTGGTTGAATTTATATATACAATCAGTTAGATGTTATATATATAGTAGTATATATATTAGTAGTTGTATATATTTCCCGCCTATTGGAGCGGATGAGACACTACGCGCCCCGCTATTATGACCCTTTATTACCGCAATACCCCACCTCGAAGCAGGATTGGTATTTTATGTTATATAACATCCGTGGATGCAGGGAAACAAGTTGGAGGGATCCAACTGGATTTCTCAAATATATTGATTATTTTTCATATATAGTGATATATGATGGGATTAAATTAATTTGTTATGGATTGTTGTACGATTGATTATTGGATTCTATAGTAGCACTGACCTTAATTTTGGTATTTTAAATACGATAAATATTATTTTTGAATTGAAGGAATTAAAAGGAGATTTTGGATATAAAAATATTTATATCAAAATTTGGATTATTTAAAGGAAATTGATTTGGATAAAGCAATAATTTGATCTGGAGTTGTACTTAACTATTCGTAAAATGTTTTACATAGAAATATTAAAATAATTTATATAAAGGATTTTTAACAATGGATTTTTAAGTGATATTTCTAGATTTATGGAAAAGAAGTTGAGTCGATATTAAACTTAGATTTGGAAAATAAATGGAATTTATTAAGAAATGGATTCATAAAATGAGATTTTATAAATGAGATTAGTTTTATAAACTGGTGAAACTAAAAGGAGTTTATAAGTGTATAAACGATGTTTATAAATAAGGGAAAATGATATCAGTTGATAAATTAGGAATATAAATTCATAATGTGAATTTATATCAAGATATGAAAGTCGGTTTTGGAAAAATATAGTCGATTATATGGTTAGGGAATCAGAATGAAATCGATGTGTTATGAATCGAGAGGGATTTAAATTGAAATTAGTTATTGGAATTTTAAAAAAATATTTTTATCAAGAAGTTAAGTTTGTTTTAAAAGGAAAATTTGATTTATTAAACTATGTAATTTAAAGCTGTTTTAATATTGAAATATTTTGGAAAATAGATTATTCAAATATTTATTGAAGAGAATTCACATTTTAAAATAACTTTGTAAATCGACTAGTTTAATTTAAAAATGAATTACAAAAGAGTTATCGATGTTTAATTAAAGTGTTTTAATAATTTAAATAATTACTTAAACATGCTTTAAAAATAAATTATTATTTAAAATATACTTATTATACACATACGGTGTTGAAATGATTTTAATTTATTTATAAATCCTCTCGAGATTTGTAAACAGGGTTTAGTTAAAAGATATGATTTTGTATAAGAGAAATCTTGTGAGGATATGCTGGAAACTTAAATGAACTTCTGAAATGTTAAAATACGAGAAATTCGAAAATGAATTAGAATTCATAAAAGTTAGCAATGGGTAGTCGGAAATATAGATAAGTGCAATAGATTTTGGAAAATTTAAAGGAAGTTAATTAATGAATTCCAGAAACACATTCGACAACAACACTCGAGTTCCCCCTCCATCATCGCGAAAACCTCGCCTCCTTCCTACGCACTCGCGTATGTGAGCGTAGACTCCTCTTATCTTGACATTCAAGACAACGGCTACCCAAAAATCACCTACGCGAGAAAGTCGATTTGAATCGTGATCCCACTGAAGGTCGAACCGATATCCTTTTCTCTTTTTTGTTGTTTGCTTTCCAATTCGATTCGAATTCGTATTGAAGGAGAAGAGGAATTTGGGGGAGGGGTAGCTTTGAACTAGGAGGATAGGGAAGTCGAATTTTTGAGGAACGATGAAAATGATTTTCGCCGACCATTTTCATTTCTTATTTTTTCTCTCTTATTCTGTTGTTGCTTCTCGGTTGCCTTGAAAAGGAGGTGGAGATGATATTTGAAAAGAGGGGAAACATGTTTAAACAGCTTGCATAAAAAATTTGTCTTGCAACAGTGACAATGAGATGAAAGCAAAAAGATCCGATGGGAATACAGATTTGAAAGGTTGAAATATATATATATATATATGTGTGTATGTATGTATGTATGTATGTATGTATGTATGTATGCATGTATGTATAAATTTAAATCATCTAGAAACCGTAGCTTAAAATCTTGATCTCCTATCGAGGTGTGCCGCCAAGCATTTATAATGTTATACCCTTATTCCGAACACAATGGAAAAGGTTTCGAGTCCTAATTCGATCGTATGGAGAAGATAGCTTTTTGGACCCAGTTGTTCTATTGAATTCTCGATATAAATCCTGGCGCGTTTATATCCCATACGGTCACATGCTAACTCCAAGCGCTATGAAATTTAAAATCCGATAATAATACAATATTACAGATCCAATGGAATTGATTTCGTCGAATTCTGAGACTATGGCCCGAAGGCTAATTTAAATATCAATTTAAACGATATATTTTCAAAACTGAACGAATCACAATTAAATTCAATTTAAAAATTTTATTATCTTCAATATTATCAATACAAATTTTATAAGCCTTTAAATTATTTTTAACAAGCTTAGAATTTCAGATTCAATATTTTACCTAATTCCCAATTTTTTAATTCAATAATTAAATTATCAAATAAATAGTGATATTTGAAGTTCAAGTCAATATTAACCTTTTAAAATTTTAAAATCAATTAAATATTCCAATTTCAAATGTCCAAAATTCCGAGTTGTTACATTCCTCCCCCATTATGAGAATTTCGTCCTCAAAATTGCCAAGTAAGAAGAATGGTTCAAAACCCAATAACTCTTTCCCAAAACCACACAGTTTCAACTAACTTCCCGAAAGCAATTTGTTTTATTGAAACTACATTATCACCTTTTTCTAATTTCCAAATTCATCCATAAATTCCTTATAACATTTTTCCCTTGATTATTCAAATTATAATTTTAATCCAAATTTTAAATTATCAAACTTTTATCAAAAAGTTTCTAACTCCTTAAATTTTCGAAATTTTTCGCCAGTGTCTCCTTTATGCGGTTAGATCGAGACAACTACAAAACGCCTCTACGGGCCCCAATTTTCAAAAGAAAACAAAAGCCAAGTGGCTAGATCATAAAACCTTCAATTTCATACAGTATTTTAAACACATACCTTTTTGTCGGGCAATCAAATTTATCTCCTGAAATCAAAAACACCAATTTTTCTTTTGCTTCTAAATACATGCGTCTTACTTAGAAATAATATCCAATCGCAGAATTCAAAATCATTTTATTTATCACTTTTCAAAATTTTCAATATTTGCTTTACTTAAGCTGTACGATATACATATATCATCCGTACGCAATATCCAATCTGATCGCTCACTCTATCACACAAATTTCACTTCCGAACTAGTATCGTTCACACGACTCTCTAGTGCTGACTCAGGTCTGGTTTCCTGACCAGAACTGTCATTCTCCTTGCATAGCTATATACTATGTTAGAGAATTTCAGGATCAATCAAAAACCCATATCCAAGGTTCGCCGTCGAAAATCGAGGGAAAAATCCGAAATCGGATCGATATAACTATCTCGAAATTCTGTGCTCAAATCTGGATCAAATCGTTATGCGAATAAAATAATATACATACAACTTACGTATAAATTCCCAACTGATTATTAGCTATATCCAATCCTTTCTATTCACATTTATTTCACTTGAACAATTATCCATAATTATCATTTTATACACCTTTTATTTAACCTTCATTCCCATAGCCACCCAATATATTCCCAACACCAATTTTACTTAAAAATTTCACCATTTACTTTCTTAAGCCTATTATAAATATTTTATACAACCTCTTATATCTATTTCCACTTCATCACTTTGTCTATATCTACCTTACTCAAAATTAAATTTCAATTCCATTTGGATTCAATTTACCTTCCATTTACTAATTAATTTCAAATCTTAATAATTTTTATTTCCAGACTTTATTTTATTTAACATGATTTAACTCAGATCTCATTCCACTATTCAATTCCAATTCATTTTCTTACCAATTTAAATCAATTAGTTCATCCACCACCTTTTATTTCCAATTAAGTTAAGTATTGAATTTTTATATTTAATTCACTAATTCATCTCATTTCTCAATCAAATCTTATTCCTTAGTTTTGGTTTTACTTAGCCTAACTCAAACTAGTTTTTCAATCTCGCCTTATTCACATAATTCAAATTAAACATCATTTCAAATTTTCAATTTCAATTATATTTACTTATAAATTAAATAAATTTGTTCATTCACAAATTTATTCCCAACTTGGCCATTTCATTCAGTCTACTTAGACTTTTTCCTCAAAATTCACTTTTATTTAACTTAATTCAGTTACAATTCAATTCAAAATTTTAAACTTCTATAAGTTTTCCAACTTATTTACATTCCATTCACTAACCTCTGTTAATTTACTTCTCTAATTGGTTTACTTTTCTGGCTTATTTCATTGTCACATTTACTTAAATTTAACTCTCCTTAAGTTAAATTTTATTCTAAACAGATTTCAAATTTTATAAGTTTTCAACCTTATTTATATACCATAAACATTTTTAAATAAGATTCCAGAGTTTAAACAATCACTTAAGTATTCCAAAATCATTTTTGAAAACATATATATCCAAAGTCCTGTGGTATATTAAATTATTCTTTGAATTTTAAATCAAATTAGTTTTACTAAACCAAAACTTCAATTCACAACATTTAGGTAGCAATTCCTCCATTGGAAACTCGAAAATGAACATCGATGACGCTGAAGTCATCACCGAAATTATTTTCGAGCAACCGAAGTGAGTTCGGTGCTTTTATTCTCTTAAAAAACATTTTAAAATATTTTTATTCCAAATCTCATTAGATTTCATCTCTAATTCAAAATATTTCCAACTAATATTATTATTATTTTCCAAGACACAGGGAAAACATTTCAAAATGAAAGGGAATTAAATTCCCAAATTTCCAAATTCAAATCCTTTTGAATCTATATTTAAATATTCCTCTGGAATTTTATTTCAAACTATAAATCACACGTAGAAATTCATATTTAAAAATTCCAAATTATTTCTCTTACTTTTGGTTATAACATTAATTTCTTATTTCAATTTCTACACAACAATGATAATAGTTTGATATTATCATTCCCTAACAACCGAGCAACCATATATACATATAAGAATTTACGAAAAATTATTTCTGTCACACATAAAAATAATTTGGGTAAAATTATTTCATCTACCCTATTTCAAAACAATACTGTGTCGAATTTTTCTGTTCAAGTGTTCAAAGATCCCTATCAATAAAGTTAATTACTCGTATTAACCAAAATCCATAAGTCACTCAACAAATCAATCAATATAATATAAAACGATTTTATATTCATTAACAAATATGCACTCATATCTATTAATACACTCAAACTCATTCTAGGGTGCTACTGACCCTATCTCTAATGAGTAATCCCCACAAGATCCAAGGTTCTCGCTTAACCTTCAGCCCTGATACCAAAATATCATGACCCGTTTTTCTACGCCCGAAAATCAACATCAATACATCCACTGTATTACATGCTGAACAATCGAATGCCGGAAATACCAGATTGTTAGGGAAAAGAAGAAAGAGGTCGAAGAAGAAAATAGAAAACAACATCAAAATCTCACAATCGTAGCAGAATAATATATAATAGATAACAACATATCTTTATACAAAAGAAACTATAACTATTCTTATACATTACATCATCAGAGTACAACACAATCAATAACGTAATAATAGACAGTTATAATAACTTTTCCTCACAAAAGTTGACTATACAGCTTACAATGCACAGTGGATTATACACCGAGTGTGCGATATGTCTTGTCATCCAACTCGTCTTCTAAGCTTCATAGCATCCTATCCTGTATCTGTAATACTCGGTTTGACCCAAGCATTATAATAAAATAATACCCGAGCAAGTCTGGAAAACCAACGTGAGAAATTACACTCAAATTGAATTATTAAAGTATCAAAATCCATTGAAAATCAAAGGTATCTCGTAAGACCACGCCATAAATAAACATGCTGAGTTTTTACCTTATGATAACCAAAACATTCTATATCAAAATCCTGTGATATTATAGTAGTAGCTAAGTACAAATACTTATTCAAATAGCTGAAATGCTTGCATCTCACGTTCCAGCGTAGTTGGGCACAATCAAAGCCTTACGGTGCTTATTGGAGAATGGATTCCAACTGAATGACTAGGCATTGGGGTACCACTATCACGGTACCTGTCTAGAAACACCGTACTAAGGATCATTCCCGACCCTCTTCAACACAAGACCGGACTACCCCTTACTTGATAGCCCGAGTATGCTATCACCCTGGGTCTTTCCACCCTTCTCTGAGCTCCTTCCACGTAGTAATAATATCCGAGGTAATCTAGAAAGGTGATAGCCATACCCTACTTGGGTGCGACCCACTTAGCCTTGATGCATCCTCCCTGATTTTCAGTCATTCCCAACTGATGAGGCTAGAGGCTACGATTACCTTTTTAGAAAGATATACTTAGAATGCTCATTGTCCTCCAATGACAATGTACTGATAGCATTAACCCATACAAGACCGTTCTTGGTCTGAATGGAACCGAAGGCACTATTACTACTACATTCATTTTGGAATCACCCTGGATTAGTAGCGATCAGCCCTTGCACTTCACTGCTCCATCTTCGACTCCAAGCTCTTGTCTTCATTTCGAAAACGTACTCATTGGATCGAAGTGGTTTTCGGATCACAAATCCGATCCCGGTCACTTTGAAACAACGTTCGTTATTTTCGGTAAACTCAACCCTGGTTCTTTAGGAAATAAACAGACAAAATAGGATCGGATATCACCTCCTAACCATTTCTATGGATGGATGTCCTTATAAACGTCCTAGAAGAACGAAACGAGTTTATACATACAATATAGCACCTCGAACGGTAACTGTACCATATAATCCCCGTATTTCTCTTAGATATTTCCAAATTTATATTGGATCCAGATTTGATAGTCGGTTATTTAACTATCAAATAAACAATCATTCAACCAAATATTTTACTTCCACTGAAAAGCACCAAGTCTTATTTAATTTAGATTTTAAATAAATTAAATCACTTTATCCAATAATATACACTTAAAATATTTAAAGTAAAGCTTCTCAAATCACTTTGTTCAAAATAATAGTGATGAAATTTTGTAGTAATTTTTCAAGTAAAACTTTAGCCAAAAACTACTTTAAAAATAAAGCTAATAGATAAAATATTAATATTGAATAATTACCCTTTTTAAAATAATAATACTTATTTAACCTTTAATAATAATTAACTATTATAACCAACTAATTTAATGTTTACTTTATAAGTTTTAAAACAATTAAATAATAATTTTTTCTAAAAACATTCTTTTAAAACATCTTTAAAACATCTAATTTATACTTTAAAATATTTCTTTGAAAATATACTTAACTCCTTAGGAAAATACACTTTCCACTCCAATATAGCCCATATAATCATTTATAAATCCTTCTCGGTTTACTTCCAGTTTTAATTCACGTCCTAATCCCGTATATTTCCTTTCTTACATTTCTAAAATATACCACTATTTATTTTTAAAACAATTTATCCATCCCCTTATAAATTTCCACCATGAATTTATAATTTCAAATTATCAACTGATAATTACCTCACTTTATTTATAAACCCAGTTTATAAATCCATATTCTCGTTTTCCTTTTTTAACCGTTTTAAATACTTAAGTCTATTTTAGATCGATTTTTGGAGTTAAATTCCATTTTAAAATTTATTCCTTTGTTAAACCAACTTATTCCGAAATCCACTAATTTTAGATTTACTCCCTTTTCTGAATTAAAATCTTATTTAAATCCGAAAAGATTAATTTCATATTTTATTTTATTCCTTTCAAATTTTCTCTTTATATTTTTTTTTTCAAATCTATTTTAAATCTCGGATTTAAAATAAATACTTTTATACTTAAACACATCGCTTAAGTCCCATTATTAAATTCTTTTAATCAAATATTTCAAAATATTCCATGTTAAGAAATTATAAAGTACAATTTTAAAATCAAACTATTTTTTTTTCAAATCCATTACTTTTAAATTTATCCATCCTTACTACAAATTTCTTACTTTAATTTTTCCTTTTTATTTTCCTATAACAATTCAATATTTATATTTTAAAAATGCCAAAAGATATCCAACAATATCATAGCATCCAATAAATTAAATTTTGCAACATAATCTATCACAGGTGATCCTACATTTCATATATCACTGAAATGAAAATAAATTCAACATTTTTGAGGAATCCAGTTGGATCACTCAACCCTGTTTCCCTGCATCCACAAATGGTAGCACAATATAAAAAATACCAATCCCACTTCGAGGGGGATATCGCGGTATATAGGGTCATCCGCTATTACGCGGGGCGCATTGGGTCCCATCTGCTATATAATGAGGGAATATCAATCACTCTAATACATATATATATAATATCACACCCAAACTGATAAAATCTATCACATTCAATCAATCAACCAATAATTTAATTTTAACTATTTAAATTAACCAGTAATCCAATTTGAGAGAGATTAACTCACCTTGAATTTTTTTATTGCATCGACTCCAGCAATGAACCAACTCGGCTATTTCATTTGATCCAGGACCTCGTATAAATAAAATTGTCGAATTTATTAGCATTTGACATAATTTAAACTACGACTAACATTCTTATTTTAAATTTAAATTTATTGGCCTAATAGAACTTTAAAATTACTTTACTATTAATTTTTTCTTCTTATGATAAATGAAATAATAAATTAATTAATTAAATTACAAGTTTTAAACTTAAGTAACACTGAATTAAAACGTTTAAAATCAAGTTACCTTAATACGAACCAGGAAATCAAAATCATCAAGCTCCCGCTCTCACGCTCTGCATGAGATTTTCGTACTCGTCGCACAACTCCACTGCGCCGACGACCTCCATCACCAGCCTTAACCCCTAGACGACAACCACACTTGAGTTCCTCCCATCATCGTGAAAACCTTGCCTCCTTCCTACGCACTCGCGTACGCGAGCGCACACTCCTCTTATCGCGACACTCAAGACTGTGGCTGCCCAAAAATCACCTCCGCGAGCAAGTCAATTTGAATCATGATCCCACTGAAGGTCGAACTGATATCATTTCCTCTCTTTTTTGGTTTTCTTTCGAACTCGATTTGAATTCATATTGGAGAAGAAGAGGAATTTGGAGGAGGGGCAGCTTCGAACTGGGAGGAGAGGGAAGTCGAATTTTTAAAGAAGGATGAAAAATAGATTTTCACCGGCCATTTTCATTTCTTATTTTTTTCCCTCTTATTCTATTGTTGCTTCTCGGTTGCCTTGAAAAGGAGGGGGAGATGATATTTGAAAAGAGGGAAAACGTGTTTAAACTGCTTGCGTTAAAAATTTGTCTTGCTACAATGATTATGAGATGAAAGCAAAAGGATCTGATGGGAATTTAGATTTGAAAGGTTGAAAAAAACATGTGTATATTTATATATATATTTAAATTTAAATCATCTCGAAACCGTAGTATGAAATCTTGACCTCCTATCGAGGTGTGCCGCCAAGCGTTTATAATGTTATATCCCTGTTTCAAACATAATGGAAAAGGTTTTGAGTCCTAATTCCATCGTTTGGAGAAAATAGCTTTTTGGACCCAGTTATTATATTGAATTCTCGATATAAATCCTGACGCGTTTATATCCCATACACGCTAACTCCAAACGCTTGAAATTTAAAATCCGATAATAATACAATATTACGGATCCAATGGAACTGGTTTTACCGAATTCCGAGACTTTGCCCCGAAGGCTATTTTAAATATCAATTTAAACGATATATTTTCAAAACTGAACAAATCACTGTTAAATTCAATTTAACACTTTTATTATCTTCAGTGTTATCAATATAAATTTTATATGCCTTTAAATTATTTTTAACTAGCTTAGAATTTCATATTCAATATTTTACCTAATTCCCAATTATTTAATTCAATAATTAAATTATTAAATAAATAGTGATATTTGAAATTCAAGTCAATATTAACCTTTTAAAATTATAAAATCAATTAAATATTCCAATTTTAAATAAATTCTAGGTCGTTACAGATATGTTATCAGTTTTCTAGATGCCCACAAATTTATTATAATTATGTATATGGGCGTGCATGGAAAAAGAGCGCTTGATTATGGTGGGAGCACGCGGGGTGATAACATATTCGGTACTATCCAGGTCAGGGGTAAGCCAGTCCTGTGTTGGTGGGGATCGTTAGGTACGATCTCGGTACATTTTTATAGAGGTGTACTATGGTGGGCGGTACCCCAGTAGCCCAGTCACTGCATGGAATCCAATATCCACCACGAGCCTTTATGGTTTTGATTGTAGTGTCTATTATGCTGGAATTTGATTAATGTAACAATTTCGGCTATTTTAATATGTATTTGTACTTAGACACTATTATAGTATCATTGGATTTTCTATAAAAAGTTGTTTTGGTTATCGTAAGGTAAAAACCTATCGTATTTATGTGTGGTGTGGTCTTACGAGATACCTTTGATATCAAAGGATTTTGATAACAGTAATAATTCAAATTAAGTGTGTTTTCTCATGCCGGTTTTCCAGACTGACTCGGGTGTTATTTTATTATAATGCTCGGGTCAGACCAAGTATTATAGATTCAGGTTAGGACACTGTAGAGCACAAGAGTCGTGCTGGAGGAGTCTCGGGCGTATTCCACGTATTTGATTATATTCCGCTGCGTGAGTCATGTTGTATATTTAGTATTTGTGGAGGAAAGTTATCATAACTATCAAAATTTATTGTTGACTGTTGTACTTTGATGATTGTATGTATATTATAGTTACGGTTTCTTTGTAGAAAAATCTATTATTATGTATTATGTTATGTTCCGCTGCGAGTGTGAGATTTTTATTGTTTCTGCTTTCTTCTATCTTATTCTTCACCCCTAAGAATCTGCCTTTTTGTTTAATCTGAGTTGACATGCGTGGTTTATTGTCAGCTTAAACTGTATAGAAAAGCGGGTCGTTACAAAGAACATATGCTAAATAATGTTACAATAATCTACATTGACAAATTTATGCATTTAAAATTATTGATAAAATGTTTATCAATTAAGATATACAAATGAACTGATTAAAACTGAAAAATAGAAATGAAAAATATACTTACTAATAAATGCTTATTGCATGTGAAAGTTAAATGCTTATTGCATGTGAAATTTTCAACATCCATGCAAGTACCTAATTTTACAACTACTTAAAACGTCCATAATTTGGTCGCTTACTTGTTTATTTGGTCAAGACCAAGTATCGCTATCTATGAGTTTTGAACTCTAAAAGTAATACAAGATTATGGATATTTGATCAAAGAACTCTCCACTATGAACTTGTTGCAGTATATGAAATAAGTAGTCTATATTAAGTGGATGATGGGCCTCCATATTCGGTACACTATTATGATAATGGCGGAAATAGTGTAAGAATGTCATATATCACTTATTAATTGTATCAAGTTACGAAAATTATTTTCGTAAAACATTACGTACATTATTTACGAAGTTGATTGAAAAATAGATATTATTATATTTCAATGTGAATATTATGAATATTTATTATGAAATAAAACTACAACGTGGTATTTATTTTCAAAAAATATTATGCGTTGAAAATAATGAAGTATCTAAAATTATTTACATTTATTTTAGAAGCATATACAAAGTCATGGTTTTGAGAATAGTTTTTATTATATGATTATGAATCATATAACACTGGATAATTATATCTCAAACAATGAAGGGCTATGCATTAATTTAGTGGGAACATCATAAGAGTTGATGAACTCTTCGGATTGATACATATTGATGTATTAAATCATAAGTCTATTAATACTAATCGATTCTACTATTTGGTTATATTCATCGATGATTTATCGCCGATATGGACGTGTGTATTTGATACACATGTGGTATGTAACTACCCTAATTTGGCATTAGTTATTTAATTAATTAGCTGGGCTCCAAAAATGGATTTTGTGCAAACGATGAAATTCGACCATGAATCTTGTACCACTACATTTGTGGCAAAATTATGAGAAACTTTTAAATTTGGAGTTTTGCGATCGTAGTCCAAACGAAGAAGTTACGGACGAAAAATGAATTTGGCACGGAAATAATTCATTTAAGAAATTAACATTTTTAATTAATTGAATGGGGTCCACAAATCGACCCGTATAGTGTAGCGGTTGAGCTAGGGCGGTCGACCCCTATTAGGGGGGCGGTCGATCGCTCTTTAGGCGACGGCTAGGGTTAGCCCAATGGCCCAGATCTATTATATTTTGATCTAATGGTTCTGGTTGATTCTAAAGCCTATAAATACAGGTCTAACCCTTCCTTCTTTTGTCATATTTTTCTAAATAGTGCAATAAAGCTCCGCCATTTCTTCTTCTCCACTTTCTTTCTAAATTATAAAAAATAAGATATTTATATCCATATTCATACAAATTGGAGAAGAATCGGAATCTAATAAACAGGAGAAGAGAAGAGAATCAACTATATGCGTATTTGAGGTAATTTTATACATTTATATATCTGTGTAACGATCTACCTTTCTTACATCTAAAGATGACACTTAATACATCCTTCGTATTTGTATGCTGATCATTTAAGCGTCCGAAGGAATGGCTATTTAGGGTAAAGAAAGAAGAAGATGGAATAGAATCTCACATCGTAACGAGCAATATATAATATCAAAAGATCTTTACAATAAGAAATCATCTTTATTTATACACAACACCAGAGTACACTAATCTATTATCAGCCTAGACGGTTATAATAGCCCGTCCTTACAATTGCTGATAAATATAGACAAGAACAGAGCAAAATAGAACACTGGAAAAATATAAGATACGTGAACATGTCCTGGAAAATCCTGCCATCTCCTAAAAGCTCCGAAGTCCAGCTAAATCTGGAAAATGTGCTTAGGTTAATCCATGCATTATAGGAAAACAACGCTTGAGTCAGTTTGGTAAAACCAGTGTAAGAAACTCAAATCGCAAGGAAGTTTATTTATTATAACTTATAAAATCCTTTAAAAACAATGGTATCTCGTAAGATCACGCTATACATGAACACGGATGAGTTTTTATCTTGCGATAAAAAATATATTTTAATATGAAAATCCAATGATATTATCAAAATGTCTAAGTTTAAAATAAATATGGAATCATAGTCGAAATTGTTACATTATTAAATTTTAGCATGATAGTTATGTAATCAAGTCCGGAGGAAATTATTGGTAAATGGATTCCAACAATTGCAAGGTAAGGGACTACCTTCCATACAATACGCCTCTAACTAAAATGTACATGGGGTCAAACCTTGAACTTGGTCCACCCCTACCAACACAGAACCGACCTACCCCTGAACTTGGATAATACCGAATACCCCGGTTGTTCCCAACCTTTATAGAGCTCTCATGCACAACCAAATCCATAATATGATAATAAAGAAATGTAATGACACACCCTAATAGGAGCGACCCACATAGCTCTGCTGCATCCACCCTGGTTTAGCCATTTCCCAAGGTATGAGGCTTGAGGCAATGATTTACCTTCCTTTAGAAATTCCCACTGGACTGCCAATAATACCTTCCAAGCGGAAATTCAATGCTAGCATTTATCCATACAAGTTCATTCTAGGTCTGAATGAAACCGAAGGCACTGCGTCCATTACATCCATTTCGGAATCACCCTCAGGATGATAGCAAGTAGCCCTTGCACTTCAAAGAGCTTTGTCTTCAATCATCATCAAGCTGTCCTCCATTTGAATGCATATGTTGGTTCGAAGTGATTTTCAGATAACATATCTGATCCCGGTCTCTCCGGACCAACAATCAATAATTTCTGGTTGACTCATTCCTAAACTTTTAGAAGTATGCAATAAGTAATCGAGTCCTCATTGGGTAACTCGAATATACATTCATAATGGGCAAGATTTGATAGTCGGTTATTTAACAATTAAATAATTAAACAACAACAATTTAGAGATTTAATTGCCCATACCAACCACTAAGCCTCATTCAAATAATCATTTTCATTTATGAAATCTCTTTTACTTAAATTCCAAACCCATTTACAAAACTATTTACAAAATCTCTAAAATCATTGATAAAGCATCTTTATAAATTTCCAAAATCATTTATAAAACTTCATTTATCAATATCCAAAATCATTTATAAAACTTCCTTTACCAATATTCCTTATTTAAAACAAACTCCTTTAGCAATCTTATTTAATAAAGCTCTTTTGATAAACCAAATGATTATTTAAAAAAACTTTTAAATAGCAATTTATTATTTAAAAACATCCTTCATTTAATTATCATTAATTCACATTAACAAATAATAATATTAAAATAACAATTTTAAACAATGATTTCAAAAGTATTACATTAACTTAATACACCTTTTGTGAAATCATTATTTAACTTGAACCCATTATTAAAAGTATGATTAATTTAATCAAGAAAAGGCTTAGCGACCGTAATGATTCGCAGTTAATTGAGTTTAACTTTCCATGTTATAGCATGGATATTTACATAGTGAGGTTCTAAAAGCATCCAAAAAATGCCAACTAATAACATTGCTAAAGAATACCATAATTAATTAAAATATATGCTACCCAATACCACAACAATTAAAAATAAGCACCCAAGTCCTAATATTTCTTCTACTTGCTTCTTCATTCTACCCCTCCCCCCCACGACTTGCTTCAACCGACAACTAATTTCTCGATCAACTCCGCCACAACTCCAATGAGGAAATCGAGTAAACACGGTAGCCAAAGCTCCCAACATGAGGAATAATTTTGGTTTAGGGTTTAGCTTTTAACATTAAGAAGAATAAGAAAGTTGGATATTCAGATTAGGTTATAACGTGATGAAGAAGAAAGAGAAAGCGCAGGCTTAGGGTTTTGGAATTTACGTGATGATGATGAATCATGTTTTAGAAAAGAAACGTGCTTTCCTTCGGTAATCAATAACCGAGTTGAGAAATAAGTATGGTGTTAGGAACCAGCTGAATTAATTAAGATGAATTAAAAAAATTAATGGTATTAGTAAGCACTTTCTTAGATGCTTTTAGCAGCACACTTTACATAACAAGCAAATATGTAAGTAGAATCAGTTAATAACAATCAATCAACCATTTAAGTAGATGTCCAAGTTACCAACATAGCAGAAGGGGTTTGTTCCTACTTAATAAATGTCAAGATAATCTGTGAGGTGAATTATGGTAGAATTCTCATATATTCTACCAAATAGATGTCAAATATAATTCAATTAGCAAAACGGTGATTTATTTTGCTAAGCAGATGTCATTATGTTTCATATTGATCTGAGGTTACTTAAGGGTAATCGATAAAGAAACCCCTTAGATTTAAAATATTCCTTAAAAGAGAGTTATTTTTAAAAATAAAACCAATGTTTAGAAATAAGGCGGTTTAAAACTTTTATTTAATAATTAAAGAACATTCAAACTCTTTATTTAAAATGATTAATCCTTTAATTAATAATTAAAACATAATTAACTACCAAATAAATAAGTAAATAATAATTATCCTTTATGTAAATAATTAAATACTAGTTAAGCTTTAAATAAATAATTAAACCATAATTTATCTTTAATTAATTATTAAATAATTATTTAAACCTTCATTAATAATTAAATTAATCTTAATCAAAACTAAATTAAATCTTAACTTAGTTAGTAATTAGTAACACCTTTATTTAATAAATGAACAAAAATTAATCATTAATTAATAATTAAATAGTAATTAATCCTTAATAAATTATTTAATTTATTAACTAATTATAATTAACTAACTTTAATTAATAATCACGTACAAATTTCTTTAATTAAATAATGATTAAGTACAAATCACCGTACTTATTAATTAAATAATCATTAAACAAATAATAATTAATCAAGTTGGATAATAATAATTATTACTTATTCATACGTAAGATAAGCTTTGAAAACAATTTTCAAAAGATACTTAAGTAAAAACAAATTTAATTTTAAAAAAGAGTTCATTTTTTACAAACTACATTTATAACGACTATCGCTATTCGAGCCAAAATTTTCAAATTTGATTTTTGTAATACATATGCTTCACAATCCTTATTTTAATAACAAATATGCTTCACAATCCTTATTTTAATACTTTAACAATCTTATAAACTTAAAAAATGTTTTGGAAAACATTAGTAAGGTTTTCAGGACAATGCACAAACATTTCAAAAACATAAAGTAAGGAAATAAGTTTTGATCCAAAGGACTTTGATGTCGCAACCTATGTATCTCCAAATACTAACGTTTTCTTTTACATACACAACATACGCATAAGTATAACACACACATATGTCATCTCAACATACAACTAATCAAAATTCTAGCTTTCAACCTTACTAATATTTAACCTACATTCTCAAGTTAATATTATAAACAAACACATAAGCATACAAACAAAGCAATATCGTATTTAACCAAATCAAGCTATGATTTAGCAACAAGATATACAACCAATTTAAAGTTAGAACTTTTAAATAAATTCACGAGCTATACTCACCCAAAAGCTACCAAACTACTCCGAACATTCACTAGAACTTGTCGATGACCCAGCTCCTAACTTTTCTTAGATTTTGAGGCCTTAAGACCTTGAGTGGGTTCGGTCAAGTTATAGTGGACACGGCCCAAGGGTGGTGGGGCTCGGCCTTGAAAGGTGGAGAGACTTCAGATTATCATCGAATTCACAAAAATCAAACCTGAAAATGGATTATCTTCTAACTAATTTTTGGATAAGTTACCATGGAATTTGTAAAATTTCCAAAGAGAAAGTTCTTAGAAATTATATTTTGTCCAATTTCAAAACAGAATCACTCAATTTGGATCAGTTTGGAGGGAGATATGGTCAAAAGAAGAGAGATTTTTGAACTTGAAAAACTAGGTCCAAAAAAAACTCGACAAAGAAATAAGATTTGGACATGGCTAAGCTCAAAAATTAAAGAAGTGGTACACATGAAAGTTATAGCCACTAGAATTTGCTATGGTTTGGAAAAAGAAATCCTCCATTTGGAAAAGATATAAGAAAGATATGGTAGAAGGAAAAGAGGTGAAATTGAAGAACTGAAAAGGATATTATAAGCAAGAGAACAAAGTAAATTACCTTAATGCCCTTGGTCCTTTACTCTCCACCTCCTTTTGCAACCTCACCAAGTCCCCCTTCACCACCTTATGCCCACAAGCTTGTGCCTCCTAAAACCCATGAGCCAACATGTTTCAAATGACACGATATTCACTTTTTCCATTATTTATAAAATACAACATATATTATCCTATATATAGACACACACTAATACTACTACTATAATACATAACCATAACATATAAATGTATGTGTTATATTATACAATAGAGTTCACAACGTTTTCGATAACTTTTAGCCCATGAAATGTCGAAAATTAAAAAACGAATTCTGGTCACATTTTCGATATTTCTTCGAACTATATATTTTTGTAAACATAGTTTGAAAAATATTTCACCATCATTAATTATTATTTAGAAGATTTTTATTTAATTATCAAACATATTATTTGAATATTAAAATTAATTAAATATCCGCATGAAATTTCGAGTCGTTACAATTTGTATCTATTTTCTCTCCCAATCCCAAATCTCTTCTCAGATCCAATGTATGTATATATTATCTTTACACATATTTCTTGGATTAGAAAGGATTGGGAGATTAACCAAAGGTTCTATTTCAGAACTGGAGATTCGGATTTCTTTTGAAAGGTGGATGAGAACTTTTGTATGTTGTTTATGATTTTAATTTTATTCCTTGGCATACATTTGATTTTTATGCCTAATTCAATTTTATTTGTGAATTGTAGGCTTAAGTTAGTATAGAAAACTATTTCCTACATGTTTTTGTTTTTGGTCTAATTTGAAATATGTTTACACCTAGGTATGAAAATCAGTCCTAAAGATTTTAGAGTTTGAATGTTGTATATTTTGATTCTAGATCTGTACTTAGGTGTAAAATAGGATTTTTGGATTATTGCTCAATTTGTGCTATGTTATAGATTTTCCATAGTTTAAATTATGGGAAGAACATCCGTTTGATTTTTATATATTTGTTTACTTTTTCTACTTTTCATTCAAAGGTCGACGTTTAATAAGACAAGGAATAAGAAATTATCCATTCCTTGTGATTTCAAATGAAGTCAAGCTTTCCTTTTTGTGTTAAACCAATTTATGGAAATCATAGTGGAAAATCTTAAATATGGGAAGCATATTCTAGTTACATATTTATGACTAGAATATATTTGGTTACGAATAAGTGGTTTTATTTGGTAGTTTATACGTATATATTGCGTTAGTAAAGAAGAACAACATTTATTCTTGCGTTATTTATGCATAACGTCTATTAGTTATTATTATATTTAGGGAAACAAATAGTTAGAATTAGAAAAGGCAGTAATTCATATTAATAGGAAATGAATTAGGAATTTCTACTAATTAATTAATAGGAAATGAATGATTGTAACCTAAATTAATGAGAAATAATGGATAGTATTAAATTAAGGGCTATAATTAATAGAGACAAATGGATTAATAGGACTGATAAAAATGGAATAGATATAAAAAGGTTACTAATTTGACATTAGTAATCATACATAAATGTCTTAAGAAATTCCGTTAGGATTTGATGAACAAATTGACATTTATGAACATTAGAAGAGGATTTACAGGTAGATAAGTATTTAAGGTAAATCTTATTGCCTTAAATAAAAAAGGGAATTAGAAAGCTAAGTCCAATGTTAACCTAAGATAGTATAAGTAAAGACTTTGGACGGTTAATTGAACTTAGTGGGTTAATGATACGAGTTTGTAGGATCTAGATTAACCCTAGAGGGGGGGTGAATAGGGTTATAGCAAATTTTCTCGAATTAAACACAGAAATAAACCGCGGAAATAAATATGCTGAAAAGTAAATCACACACAAAATTTACCCAGCTTCGGCAACCCCTGCCTACTGCTGCATTCTCAGATTTCTATTAGAATTAAACAGTATCACGCTTACAAACACTCTACTAGACTCGCAGACCCTTTTGCTTCCGCTCACAAATACTCGACTAGACTCGCAAACATTTGCTCCCGCTCACAAACATTCTACTAGACTCGCAAACATTTGCTCCCGCTCACAAACACTCTACTAGACTCGCACACCCTGCTCCCGCCTATAGAGTTTCGTTTACTCGCAAACTCTGCTCCCGCCTACAATAGAACTTTGATTACTCTCAAACTCTGCTCCCGCCTATAGAGCTTTGATTACTCGCAAACACTGCTCCCGCCTATAGAGCTCTGCAAACTCGCACACCCTGCTCACTGAACTAATTCTAATTAGACAATCTGACACTACCTAAACCCTAGGTGGTGATTTACAAATTTTTGATTCGTAAAGTAAAAACAAAACAACAATTAAAAAACAAATAGACACATTAACCCTAATTAAATAATTAAACTAAAGCCTCTAAATAATAAGGCCGGCCCACTCTTCATTAAACCCGATCACTTCTTTGTGAACAAAAATGGCGGCTGCTTCTTTCTTCGTTCCTTCGATCTGAGATATTATGAGAGGTGGCTTTGTTTCGATGCTCTTTAATCTTGGCTATTGCTCGATCTTCGTTGCCCTGGAATTCACGGCTTCGCTTTCTCGTGGTACTGTGATTTAGGGTTTATGGATTTGGGGCTTCGATCCCTTGAGTGCTCTGCTTTGCGAATTAGGGTTGAGATGATTATCGGCTTGGCTTGGCTTCGCTTTGGTGAGTTTGATTTCGCTTCAGGTAAGATTTTTAGCTCTGTTCCTCTTCGATTTTCGTATTCGAACTCACACCTTTATGCCGATGATGATTTGGGGCTTTTATAGGATTCGTTACCCTTGAATTTCGTTCGTCTGATTGTTTCAAAATTATTGCTTTGGCCGTTCGATAATTGTTGGATGTTTGCGATGAATTCTGACTGAATCAAATGCGTATATACTGCTTGATAGTCACGGCTTTGAATTTTTGAGATATTTGTTTACCACCGGCTTTTGATTCTTTGCTTGGTCAAATTGCTTGGTTATTGCGATGTTGATTTGGGTTCCGTGAATTTCTCTATTGACCTGTTCATTACGGCTTTGACATTTTCATTGTTCATCCCTCTGCTGGCTTGACTCTGATCACTTTGATTTCATGAATTTTTGTTCACTAATTGCAGCATGTTCGCTGTGGCATTGCATTGTCGTGCATTTGTTTTCAGTTTTATTCATTGGTCATTATTTCTTTGCTACTGCATACTTGCTGTGCATTGGCTTCACTTGATTATTAAACTGGTTTTGTGTATGCACTGCATGTGTGCAGTTTTACTATTTTGGTTTCATGTTGGCTTTGTTCATCATTCTGTGGACTTTGTTTGGACATTTCTTGTGTGCTGGTTGAAGTTCTGATGCCTTTGGTTTGAACCATTCTTTGATTCATTTGCATTGTCACTGAGTTTATTTGAAGTTGTTTCACTGGTGGCCTATGTACATGCTTCACAGCATCTTGTCTTGTATCACTTGTGTCACCATACCTGTTATACATGCAGCTGAATCATGCCTGAAGTCGTTGCCTTGTTTCACTGTCCACCTGTATCATGCTTGGCTTTGTGTAGTTGATGTTGTACACTGTCTTGTGCATTGCCCCATTCACTGTTGCTGTGCAGTTGCTATGCCTTGCTTGGTCTCTGTTACATGCTTGTTGTTGCATGCTTGTGATATTCATGTTGATTGCTTCATGACTTCGACAGTTCGCATACATTTCATGCAGTCTTCAGTTTGTACTTCTGGAGCTTGTATAATTTGAGTTGTAGCTGAATGGTTTTGTAGTTGTAACTGGACATTTGAGTTTGTTGCATTTGTGCATTTGCCTTTGATTCATGTTGTACTGTCTCTATTGTTGGGTCAGTGATGCACTTGGTTATTCGTCCCTTGCTGTCGTAGATGCTGCACTGCATCACCACTGTGTTGATCTTGCTTCTGCATATTGTTGTATCCATGTTGCAACTATTTTGGTCGAGACTTGTTGTTTGTTGGCACTGGACCTGATCTGCATACATGATTGTTGCAGTCCATTTTGATGTTGGTCTACGTTGCATTTATGTCATATCGCCTTGTGTTGAATCCAGTTGCAAAACTCGAGTTTGAACTTGTGCTCGAGTCGTGATTTTTATGTTATTGCACATGAGTTGAACCCGGTTTTTCATTTGGGTTTGACCTGTGCTCACCTGTCCGTGTAAATCAATCAAGTGTATATATCGGCGTGCACGGCCTTGTGGCATATACAGTAATACACTGTGTATGTCACAAGTTGTTCGTGTATGATGAATTCAAATTTAAATTATGACGAACAACCCAAATAACTAAGGCAAATCATATTTTCAAAAATTATCTTTTATTTTTGAATTTGCAAAAATATTTCTTTTTCAATTTTACTGCGTTAGTTTATATTTTTGCAGATTGCTCAGATGCTGGATTCAAACTGAAATGCAGGTGAAGATAAATACGAGTGTGAGTGATATGTAGTGAGGTGAACTGTAAATATGAAATGTGATGTAATTGTAATCAAAGTTGTATAGTTATAGTGAGAGCTTGAAATTGTACTATTCAAAAATGTAATAAATATTTATTTGAATAAAATATCTGTTTGAATTCAAATTCTGTGTAATTTATTTTATTCAACAAATATTTATTTAAACTGTGAAAAATAGAATAGTATATTAACAAATACATTTAAACGAATGTATATATGTTTATTATCATCAAACAAAAAATCATATAAGCGCAAAGCGCATATTCAACAATCTCCCCCTTTTGATGATAACAAACATATATTTAAGATTTTGAATGTATTAAATGTATTTGATTGATCGTTCAATTTGCTCCCCCTATTTAAATGCTTCCTCTCTACACAATACTCCCCCTACATATATGCATACAAATAAAAATATGTAAATGAGCCAATATGCAAATGGAAAATTATTTGACCTTTGCTTGATTCTATTTGACAAAATCTTAACTTTTCTCTCCCCCTTTTGTTATCAGCAAAAGAATAACAGTGTTATAAAATAGGGATGAAGTGATAGACATGAATCAAACATTTAACTCAATTGAATATAAATATCAAATTTCAATAAAACTCAAACAAAAATCATAATTACCCTTGTCAGGCGCATATTCCACTTTCAGAAGTGATGTGAATAAAATCATCAAAAAAAATCATACAGTTCTGTCTATTTATGGTATATTTATTTCGGGAAATTTGAATATCTACTAACCATGCATAACCGTTAGGACTTTTAAATGAGTTTAGTAGTATTCACAATTTTTATTTTAAAAAATCAAGTATCTTCTAACCACGCATAACCGTGAGGACTTTTAAATGGGATTAGAATCAACTTGTCTATTAAATCAATTAATTTTGATATGCGTTCCATACATGCATAACCGTGAGGACTTTTAAATGAGCATGGAAGCACATAATCAAAAATCCAAGTAATTCACTCATGCATAACCGTGAGGACTTTTAAATGAGAGTGAATACTTTGGATATTTATTTTTATTGCCAAATATAATAAATTGAAGCACAAATAATTTCTTTCACAAATTTAAAGATATTGAAGAACAAATGATTTCCTTTGTAAACTACCACAAATTTACATACTATATGTAATTTTATGAGTGATGGTCAATAGAAAGATGATAGAAATAGAAATGGTCATGGAATTTTTACCTAACAAAAAGTTTTTATAACTCTTGTTATGAAATTCTAAAGAAATTTTCTAATTATATTGTCTTGAGTTATAATATATGATAAATATCAACACTCATCACTTTTTCAATCACTATTTATCTTTTCGATAATCAAAGGGAGTCAGATTAGTCAAAATTTGTCATTTAAAATCAAATAAGAATGTCTATTCTGAAAATATGGTCAAACATGATTTTTTCGAGGGGTTTTAAAAAAAAATTCTGCTATTTGAAAAAAATTATTTCAAGTGAAAAATATGCAGATATTTTCTTTGAAAAACAATGCAGCAAATGAATGTTTCAAAAATTAATCACGTTCCACTAGTAATTTTTCTATCAACTATATTACCAGTGTAATCTGCATCTGAATTTAAATTTCACTCAATATTCACTCGATGGATGTCAACGACCAGATTTGTGAAATTTCAAAAAACTATCTCAGAATTGTTTTCAACAATTTTTAAATGAAATTCTCTTGGATTTGAATTGAGACCGTGTTAACAATCAAACAAATACCATAGTGTTAAAATTAGAAACCATAGGACAGACAACTATCAACAGTCATTAAAACTTTGTTATTATTTCAAAAAAATTCTTAAAGTTTCAACAATTTCATAAAGTTTCAACAATTTAAAAAAAAATCCTTTTTAACAGCTTTCACATGAAATTTGAAATCGTGCAAATTTACAAGCAGTGACCAAAATATATCTACGTGTAGCATGAGTAATCAAATACCATCATTTGACCGAACAAATTTATATGGATTAGTTCAAAGTTGAAAATCTGATTGGTCATCATTTAAGCACAAATCAATGTCATAAATAAGAACAAGTCAAAAAATCATATTAGTTAAATCCGAATCAGTCAACCATCATAATTACTCCAAGTAATTCTATTTAAAGATGATTGATCAATATTTTGAAAAAGTCATAGTATCAAAATCATCATCTTTTGTTCATCTCAATATTGGCTGATTTTAATTTAGAGTATGGTGCAGATAATCACATTTAATATATCGTTAAAAACAATTTTACCTGTTTTACCTTTACGATAATTTTTCGTGATTGCCCATTGTGATTCTGTCACCTTTGTACTAGGCTAAGGAACTTGCTTTGTCGCCCGTTATGTTTCTGGAACAGCCAAAATCCAGAGAACACTGTTGTTGTTCCTTAGCCTGCCACCACACCTACACGATAAAAGATTTATGTGACCTATTTGTTTTTATAGGTCCATTGTTGTTAGTGGCAGAATATGAAAAATATGTTTTTGGAGACCCAAAACTATTTATATATGTTCCTTTTGGCACCCAAATTTGTTTGACTTTCAAAGATTTTATATTTGTGCCTTTTGGAACCCAAATTGGTATAGTTTTCACATGTTTGGGTCTATACCAACAATTATTGTGATTGTGTCCATATTTTCTACAAATCGTGCACATTGAATTTTCTTGATTAATCTTGTTTTCAACAATTTTAGATTGATTATATCCAAGTCCTTTTCTAACCGTGTTAACAGTTTGCTTTCCTAATAGCATATTCAATGATTTTTCGCTTTTTGAAAATTTATCTAAAGTCGTTGACAATTGTTGGGCTTGTATTTTTAGAGATTCATTTTCGTTTAACAATTGTGTGCACTTTTTAATAGAATTCTCTCTTCTAGTATTTTCAATTTTTAAAATCAGAATTTCGTTTTCAAGTGATTTCATTTTAATTTCTGATTTTTTAATTTCTTCTTCAAATGTTGGACACTTATCACACTTAGGGATCCTACTTTGATAGGTTTTAACTAATTGGTCAAGTTGTTCATTTAATTCTATCAAAGTATCTTTTTGTGATTCAAGTTTAGCGTATTTTTCCCTAAGTTGTTCAAAACAGCCATTCACTTCGTGGAAATAAATAAGTAATTCAGAGTGAGTAAGTTTTGATACCTTGCTTGGCTCGTCGTCGTCGCTATCGGTTATATTCCCATGAAGGCACATATCAGTTTTCTCACTTTCACTGCTATCGATTTTATTCCACGTGGCTGCAAATTTCCTTTTTGAATTCTTTTCTTTGTTGAGTTGAAATCGGGGATATTTGGGCTTGATATCACCGGGTTTGTTGCAGATGATCCCGTGTTCTTCAGAGTTGTCTAGTATTTTGCTTTTCAATTGTTGATTTAGAGTTGGATTTCCGTATTTGTTGTTCCACCTTTTGAATTTCTTTATTATTAACGCCAGCTCAGCTGCTCCATCATCATCATCCTAATCACAACTGCTATTTACCAATCCTGTTAAGCATATTTCTTTAACTGAGTCGGTTGTGGAGGACTTCTCATTGCTGTTGACTTTTGCACCATATATTGCATCGAGAGTTTTCCAAATTTTCTGTGCATTTTCACAATGATAGACGAAATAAAAATTATCACGATTAATATGAGAATATAATATATGCATAGTAAGAGCATTAATCGAGATAATTTCCTTATTTGTTAAATCACACCCATTTTCAATAATATCCCAACATTTAATATTAATAGATTTTAAATAAAATTCCATTTTCAATTTCCAATTCAAAAAATCTGTTCCACCGAAAATAGAAGGAATAATATTGAAACGACCCTCAACAAAATTATTATTTGGTGGATTCATGACTCTAGAGTTAAAAACTAAAATACCGGGCTCTGATACCAATTGTAGGATCTAGATTAACCCTAGAGGGGGGGTGAATAGGGTTATAGCAAATTTTCTCGAATTAAACACAGAAATAAACTGCGGAAATAAATATGCTGAAAAGAAAATCACACACAAAATTTACCCAGCTTCGGCAACCCCTGCCTACTGCTGCATTCTCAGATTTCTATTAGAATTAAACAGTATCACGCTTACAAACACTCTACTAGACTCGCAGACCCTTTTGCTTCCGCTCACAAACACTCGACTAGACTCGCAAACATTTGCTCCCGCTCACAAACATTCTACTAGACTCGCAAACATTTGCTCCCGCTCACAAACACTCTACTAGACTCGCACACCCTGCTCCCGCCTATAGAGTTTCGTTTACTCGCAAACTCTGCTCCCGCCTACAATAGAACTTTGATTACTCTCAAACTCTGCTCCCGCCTATAGAGCTTTGATTACTCGCAAACACTTCTCCCGCCTATAGAGCTCTGCAAACTCGCACACCCTGCTCACTGAACTAATTCTAACTAGACAATCTGACACTACCTAAACCCTAGGTGGTGATTTACAAATTTTTGATTCGTAAAGTAAAAAAAAACAACAATTAAAAAACAAATAGACACATTAACCCTAATTAAAAATTAAACTAAAGCCTCTAAATAATAAGGCCGACCCACTCTTCATTAAACCCGATCACTTCTTTGTGAACAAAAATGGCGGCTGCTTCTTTCTTCGTTCCTTCGATCTGAGATATTATGAGAGGTGGCTTTGTTTCGATGCTCTTTAATCTTGGCTATTGCTCGATCTTCGTTGCCCTGGAATTCACGGCTTCGCTTTCTCGTGGTACTGTGATTTAGGGTTTATGGATTTGGGGCTTCGATCCCTTGAGTGCTCTGCTTTGCGAATTAGGGTTGAGATGATTATCGGCTTGGCTTGGCTTCGCTTTGGTGAGTTCGATTTCGCTTCAGGTAAGATTTTTAGCTCTGTTCCTCTTCGATTTTCGTATTCGAACTCACACCTTTGTGCCGATGATGATTTGGGGCTTTTATAGGATTCGTTACCCTTGAATTCCGTTCGTCTGATTGTTTCAAAATTATTGCTTTGGCCGTTCGATAATTGTTGGATGTTTGCGATGAATTCTGACTGAATCAAATGCGTATATACTGCTTTATAGTCACGGCTTTGAATTTTTGAGATATTTGTTTACCACCGGCTTTTGATTCTTTGCTTGGTCAAATTGCTTGGTTATTGCGATGTTGATTTTGGTTCCGTGAATTTCTCTGTTGACCTGTTCATTATGGCTTTGACATTTTCATTGTTCATCCCTCTGCTGGCTTGACTCTGATCACTTTGATTTCATGAATTTTTGTTCACTAATTGCAGCATATTCGCTGTGGCATTGCATTGTCGTGCATTTGTTTTTAGTTTTATTCATTGGTCATTATTTCTTTGCTACTGCATACTTGCTGTGCATTGGCTTCACTTGATTATTAAACTGGTTTTATGTATGCACTGCATGTGTGCAGTTTTACTATTTTGGTTTCATGTTGGCTTTGTTCATCATTCTGTGGACTTTGTTTAGACATTTCTTGTGTGCTGATTGAAGTTCTGATGCCTTTGGTTTGAACCATGCTTTGATTCATTTGCATTGTCACTGAGTTTATTTGAAGTTGTTTCACTGGTGGCCTATGTACATGCTTCACTGCATCTTGTCTTGTATCACTTGTGTCACCATACCTGTTATACATGCAGCTGAATCATGCCTGAAGTCGTTGCCTTGTTTCACTGTCCACTTGTATCATGCTTGGCTTTGTGTAGTTGATGTTGTACACTGTCTTGTGCATTGCCCCATTCACTGTTGCTGTGCAGTTGCTATGCCTTGCTTGGTCTCTGTTACATGTGTAACGACCCAGAATTTTTATTAATTAAAATTTGAATATTTAATTAATTTTAAATATTAATAAGTGAAATTTATAAGTCAAATAAATTTTAATTTGAATTATTGGATTTAATTGGATTATTAAATCGATAATTTAATATGTTAAATTATAGAAATAATTGAAAATTGAGTTAAATATGATAGAAAATGATTTGTAAAATTTTATTTTATCATGTTGAAGTTAGAATGATATTTTAGAACTTTTAAAATCGAATTAAAAGTAAATTTGTGAAAATTGAATATTTTAATATTTAATAATCGACTGTAAAATAGTCAATTTTTGAACAGTCTCAGAATTGAACGAAACCAGTTTCATTGGATCCGTAATAGTAAGTTATTACCGGATTTAAATTTTCGTGTCAATCGGAGCTATCGTTTGATCGTGGCAGCTCGAAACGCATCGAATTATTTTTAATTTAAATTTGGCGAGTCAAAATAGCCATTTTTCAAAAAGTCTCGGATTTCGACGAAACCAGTTTCATCGGATCCGTAATGTGATATTATTGTAAGGTTTCAAATTTCAAGTCGTTTGGATTTACCGTTTGTCCTGTACAAATTAAAACGCCTAGAAATCCATTTAAATCGGTTTAATTCAAATTGAGCGTTTTCAGCCATAACTCGCACATACTTCCGAATTAGCTTCCGAAACCTGTTCCATTGTGTCCGGAATGCGGGATAAACCCTAGGTACGCTGGTTACGGCGTCTAAATCGGAGTTCGGAATTCCCGGGATGAATAGTGTTTACGCTTGCTTTTCCTATAAAAAGAGACACACCCTTCATAAAAAAAAATAATAATAATAACAAACATTAAACCCTAGCCGGCCCTAATTAGTCAATGGCCAGAAATTGCCCAATTTAAACTCTCAATCTCTTCCAATCTACAAAGAATTAGGAGAGGTGTTCAACACGAAGATTGAAGAGCACGAGATGAGCTTTAAATCCATACGGATATGATCGGGAATGGAGCAACGATGAGGGAGCAAGAAGGGGCCGTATGCTTCAGTTTTTGCACGACTTCCTAGGCTGTGCATAGGGCCGAGTTCACTGCTATTGAGGCCGAGCATGGCTATGGGGTAGGGCTTCGACATGGCGCGTCTTGATCATGTTCATGTCGCTTGAATCGGGAGAATAATTTAACCCTAGTATTAGTGAATGGGTTCAAGTGAACGGCCTCAAACCTGTAGCCGTGTTCGTGAAGAAGAGAGGGAGGGGGGAAGTTGCGTTCAAGGGCTAGGATGAGGGGGTTGAAGGATCTAAGGGCTGGGAATGAAATAGGTTATATTATTATAAATTTAAGTTGTAAATTTAGTTATAAAAATTTGTGTAATGTTCAAAAATCAATATCTTTTTCATACGAGGTCGAAAAAATGCAAACTCAGTTGCGTTGGGATCGTATGGACGAGCACTACGCGATGGAGTTGGTTTGGAGTCGTTTGGAGTTAGTGAGGATTTCGGGTAAAATTAAACGCGCGTTTAATTTTATTCGAAATAAAAAGCTAAAACGGAATTTAAAACCAAGGTGAGAACTTCTCACTCAATCGAATCAGTTTCGATTTTATTTTAAATAGTTAGATTTAAAATATTTGAATGCATGTTTGAATGATGACTGTAAATTATTGATTGTTAAAATAGACATTATGCGCCGTTAGTAAGCGGATGTTATTTAATATAAACATATACCGCGAATATTTCATAAACAGTGAAATTGGTATTATATATAATATCAATATATATATATTGGCATATGTATATATTGCAGTTGTTGATTTCCCGCATTTTTGTTTAGCGGATGAGACCCTATTACGCCGTTATTAAGCGGATAATATTTAATAAGAACATGTACCGCGATAATTTCGTACTGGAGCGAAATTGGTATTGTGCTAATGTTTTTGGATGCAGGAAACAGGTTGGAGGGATCCAACAGGATTCCTCAACAGTTTTATTTGATTTCAGATATTTTGATATTTGATGGATTATCATATCGATATATGATGTCGTTGTAGTCGTGATTGACTATTTGGTGTGTAGCATCATTGGACCCAGATTTTGGGATTTTAAAATGATTTTCAAAGTGATTTTTGAAATATAAAAATATTTTTGGAATTGATCCATTTAAATAAATAAACGTTATATAATTTTAGAAGTTATAAAATTATGATTTTTGTGAAATATAGTTAAAAGCTGATTTTTGAAAATAAGGAATTAATGACTTTATAAAAGAGTTTAAATGGAATTCTGAACTTGTTATAAAAAGTTTAAAAATAGGATTTATAAAAATTGATTATTTTATAAATCGAAATGATGAAATTATAAAGGAATTTAAAGACGTTTTAAAAGAATAATATAAATTGATTTATATTAAGAGATTTATAAATGGATATTTATAAATCGAAATATTGACATTATAAAACGAGTTTTTATAAGTGTTTGAATGAAGTGAAAATGAAATTCATTAATGAATGAAATTTATAGAATTATATAACGGTGAAGTTATAAATGGAATTTTATAAACAATAGGTTTATAAAATTTGTAAAGTTCAAAGGAACGATTTTTGCAAATAAATAAATTATAAGTGTTTGACTTATAATTTGGACTTTTGGTTTATAATTAAGATTATAAATCGAATAGGTAAATAAAGAAGATTTATAAAGGAAGTTGTTATGAAATAGATGGAAATGGAATTATAAACGTTGTTTTATAAATTCGCAAACGACTTATTTTGATAAGTTAATAGTTATAACTTATAAATGGAGTTATATTCACGTTTTTAGACAGTGAATAATCCTTTAAAATAAAATGAATGGAAAGGATGAAATTTGTTAATGAAGTATATTCACGTTTTTGAATAGTGAATAATACGTTAAAGAAAATGTATTGAATGTGAATGTTTTAAATAGAATTAAAACGATTTAACGATGTTTTAATTGTGTTGAGATTCGAAATCATAGATTTCAACATTTATTTTTAAAATAGACGTTTTCGAGAAATAAAAAGAAATGGTGGACTATAACACTGTTGTTATAGTAAATGATTTCCGAAAGGAAATGGGTTGTATAGTATTGGGATTTATATATCTATTTAATTTCGAATCCCTATACTAGTGATTTTGGGACGTTGTAACGATGTTTTACGCAACATTCGTTTTGGCCCAAATAAAAATGTTTAAGAGAATGATTTCCCTTAAAGAATGAATAATATACTTAATTCGATTTAAGTATATTGAATATTTTCAAAGGTTGAAAATAAAAAGATTTGTCGATTACTTATTTTTGATAAGTATGGAAATGTTTTCCAATATGAAGTGAATTTATAGAATTTATCTTCTTGAAGATAAATTGAAAATGAATAATTGAAATCGAATATTCATTGATATTTTGGAATTATAAATTCACTAAGGAATTTATAAAGGAAGTGGAATTTGTCTAAAAAAAATAAATATTGATTTATTTTTGAAGAATTGAAATTAAATATCTTGTAAAGATATTTTGGAAAATTATTTGGAATCTGGTGATGT
Organism: Allium cepa; assembly: GCA_030765085.1. NCBI lineage: Eukaryota > Viridiplantae > Streptophyta > Magnoliopsida > Asparagales > Amaryllidaceae > Allium > Allium cepa. The sequence continues at coordinate 581,348,836 of CM060941.1, read as the reverse complement.
GTGCATATCCATTGATAGTTCAATAACCGACTATCAATATTTCCCTTTGAATGGGTATTTGATGTGAATTGATTGAATTTGAATGCACACTTATTTTTGAATAAGCGCTCACTATTCGGGTTAACCGGGAAAGGACCATGGGGTCGTATAACCCATTCCGAATATGTGATACGTCGTTGTGAATTGCATTTGAAGATCGGTGTTGAAGACCGGATATTTGCAAGAGCGATAGGATGACCTATCGATTGTTTCTGCACCGAGTCGCGCCGGTATAGAAACTCCATATGTGATGGTGAATCCGATCAGGATTGTGAATATCCGGATTGCAAGGACTTCTTTGTAAGTGCCTTCGGTTTTGTTCGATCCCGGAACAGACTTGTATGGATTGTATGTCTGACATTACAAGTTGAGATATAAAGCCGATTTCTTTCAAATATATTTCTGTTGGTGGCGGAGAATTTATTCTTTGCTTAACACCCTTCTTTGAGACGTACGAGCTCAAAGGTTATATAGTTGAAGTTATCAGCGATATATCCCATTTTGGTAATGTGACATGCTGAGTGATGCTGAAATGATCATTGTGTTGATTATTGTGATAGGATCATTTATTTGATCGTCTATCTTAGTGATCATTGTGTTGATCATTTGTTGACCCAAAGCATGGCTTTTATATAAAGTATGTTTTTGTGGACGTGACTTCGTCGAGCCTCACATCCCGGAATGGTCAAAACAGGAAAGATGCAGCAAGGTTATTAGGGGTTGCTGTAGCTCCCCTTAGGGTATGTTCATTTCCTTCTGGAAAGGGGTGGTATCATGGTATGGAGCCCAGATACTTACTCATGTTGAAAACACTCTATTTATTATGGTGTGATGTTGGATATCGAGCGCTCGGTTGAAAAGGTCCTAAAGGACCGGGGAATGGCGTACTCGTGTCAGTAGTTACCCAGTTAGGGGTAACCCGGCCTTGTGTTGGCAGAGATCCGGTTTGGTTCTCGGGGATGTCTTTCCAGAGGCATTCTCAGTGGCAATGGGAAGTTCCTTGGCCTGACCATTTGTTGGAAATCCAATTCCCAATACGAAACTAGTACGGTATTAGTTGTAGAACCTGCCATTCACTTATGGTGGTCACCACTGTTTGGATGGTAGCTATAGTAGGCATAGTTCGAAATGTCTATGTTGGCTAAGATTTATATTCTACTTCCGAAATATTTTTCCTACACTATACACTAATAATAATATCAAATGTTATTTTAAATGCGTATCAAGCATCTTTGACTATCATAAGGAGAAATCTCCTCTGATTCTGCGTTTGCATTGTGTGTGTGTGCGGGAGGCCTTATGGTAGTCTCATTTTTAAAAGCATTGCGAATTGAATTTAAAAATATTCCTCTATTTTGATTTTAAAGTAAATAAACTGTTTTGAGTTCTCACACCAGTCACATGACTGACTTGGAGTTTATTGTTTTCCTTCCTAAACTCTGGGTGCCCACCAATTTCCACACGGGCAGTCAAGAGTTAGGTTTATCAGGATATTCTGGATATTCAGGAGTTGCTGGAGGCAAGCTGGATGGCATGGCGTATTACTAGTTTATATAGTATTTCTTTTTCCGCTACACTATTTATTGTTGTATGTTGTTGTACACTCTGATGATATGATGTGATGTAATGAAATGTAATGTAATAACTGATAGTTCTTTTTTTAAAGATTATTCATTTATTATTATATGTTGTTCCGCTGCGAATTGTGAGATTCTGTTGTTGTCATGTTGTTTCCTGTTCTGTTCTATGTTCTTTTTGTTTCCTTTCTGTCCGTTCTATTTTTAAAATCCTTCTATCTTTTAATTTTTAAATTTCTGTTCTTCCTCTATTTTCTATCTTCTTATCTACTTTTCTCTCTTCTTTCTTTTTCTTTTCTTTTTAAAACCCATAACTATTCGGTTTTTCGGCAACGAAAATCCGAAGCGTTACATTTGGTATCAGAGCTGATGGTTAAGCGAGAACCATGGTTCTGTAGGGTATTACTCGTTAGAGATAGAGTCAGCAGTACTCTAGAATGAGTTTGAGTGTAATAATAGCTATGAGAGCGTATTTGTTAGTGAATATGAAATTGTTTTATATTGTGTTAACTTATCGGTTGATTGTTTATAGATTCCCGTCGATCTAGTCTAGCTAACTATCGTAGATAGGGGTTTCTAAACTCTTAAACAAGATAAATCGACATAATATTGATTTTAAAATTTGGTAAATGAAATAATTTTGCCTCGATTATATTTTTATATATGAAGAAATAATTTTTCAAGAATTATTAAAGTGTATATAAGTGATTGTTAGGTTGTTTGAATAATCTAAATTAAAGAACAATTGTATAAGTAAAAGAATTATAAGAATCAAATTATAACTAAAGTGTTTACAATTGTGAAATAAACTTATATATCTAAAAAGTGAAACTATATGAATATAACTTAAGAGATATTGAATTAAGTTGATTTTGGTATCGAAGTAAATAATCAAGTGGATTAAATGAATATGAACTTGAGTTATGTAATAGAATTCAACTTTGTAATTGAATTGAATGAATGGATTGAATGTTAAAACAATTGAATGTAATTTAAATTGATAAGGAATAATTAATGAAAGTGTTAATTCATTGAAACCTAATGTTATTGAAAGTTGAATAATTGAATGAAAAAATCAATTTAATAAAACCAATTGGAAAGTAAAGATATTAAACCAAAATGAATGTAAGTGAAGCAAAGAAATTTGGTTGTAATTGATATACATTGGTTGTTATATGATTGCTAGTTGATTGTATATAATTCATTAAGTATAAATGAAATTGAAAGCTAATGTAATTGAATTCAAATTAGAAGTGAATAAATTTGAATAGAATTGAATGTGAATTGGATTTAATTAGTGAATGCAAACTAATTAAAATTGAGAATGAATGTTGATAAAATCCAATGTAAATAAATCAAATGTGATTAAATTGAAAACCATTTCATTAATATTAATGAGAATATGAATGAATATTATTGGTTATGAATGTAGTTAGTTGATGGTTGAATATATATTGCTATTGTTGCATTTTCTATGTGACATGTATAGTTATGTTGCTATATGTTGTATATTGAGATTATTTGCATATATGCATGTTCTCATGTTGTTTGTTGAGTGTTTAGTAGGTGCGGATCGCGTGTGCTTCGCATTTGGAGTTCGCTTTAGCGCTATATTAGCCGTATATGCTTGCTAATAAAATATAAGGTACATATCTCGGATTAAATATCGTACTTTTACACTTTTTTCCCTTCGGGATGCCTCATTACTTGATGAGATGTATATTTGTGATATATATACTGTCATTTTTTTTTTCGGATCGAGCCGCGCAAAGGAGACTATGGCGAATTTTTCCGAAAATTTAAGGCGTTAGAAAAATTTTGGGAAAATTTGAAAAGTTTTGAAAACTTAAACTTTGATTTGGAATTGAAAGTTAAATGATATAGTTTGTTTTTTTGAAAAAATAACTAAGTACGATTTGAAAACTTAGTAAAGAATTGTAAAAAGTTTAACTATAAATTTTGGAAAGTTAATAAATTCTGTAACCTTTCTTACTTGTAATTTCGGGGACGAAATTCTTTTAAGGGGGAAAGATTGTAACGACCCAGAATTTTTATTAATTAAAATTTGAATATTTAATTAATTTTAAATATTAATAAGTGAAATTTATAAGTCAAATAAATTTTAATTTGAATTATTGGATTTAATTGGATTATTAAATCGATAATTTAATATGTTAAATTATAGAAATAATTGAAAATTGAGTTAAATATGATAGAAAATGATTTGTAAAATTTTATTTTATCATGTTGAAGTTAGAATGATATTTTAGAACTTTTAAAATCGAATTAAAAGTAAATTTGTGAAAATTGAATATTTTAATATTTAATAATCGATTGTAAAATAGTCAATTTTTGAACAGTCTCAGAATTGAACGAAACCAGTTTCATTGGATCCGTAATAGTAAGTTATTACCGGATTTAAATTTTCGTGTCAATCGGAGCTATCGTTTGATCGTGGCAGCTCGAAACGCATCGAATTATTTTTAATTTAAATTTGGCGAGTCAAAATAGCCATTTTTCAAAAAGTCTCGGATTTCGACGAAACCAGTTTCATCGGATCCATAATGTGATATTATTGTAAGGTTTCAAATTTCAAGTCGTTTGGATTTACCGTTTGTCCTGTACAAATTAAAACGCCTAGAAATCGATTTAAATCGGTTTAATTCAAATTGAGCGTTTTCAGCCATAACTCGCACATACTTCCGAATTAGCTTCCGAAACCTGTTCCATTGTGTCCGGAATGCGGGATAAACCCTAGGTACGCTGGTTACGGCGTCTAAATCGGAGTTCGGAATTCCCGGGATGAATAGTGTTTACGCTTGCTTTTCCTATAAAAAGAGACACACCCTTCATAAAAAAAAAAATAATAACAAACATTAAACCCTAGCCGGCCCTAATTAGTCAATGGCCAGAAATTGCCCAATTTAAACTCTCAATCTCTTCCAATCTACAAAGAATTAGGAGAGGTGTTCAACACGAAGATTGAAGAGCACGAGATGAGCTTTAAATCCATACGGATATGATCGGGAATGGAGCAACGATGAGGGAGCAAGAAGGGGCCGTATGCTTCAGTTTTTGCACGACTTCCTAGGCTGTGCATAGGGCCGAGTTCACTGCTATTGAGGCCGAGCATGGCTATGGGGTAGGGCTTCGACATGGCGCGTCTTGATCATGTTCATGTCGCTTGAATCGGGAGAATAATTTAACCCTAGTATTAGTGAATGGGTTCAAGTGAACGGCCTCAAACCTGTAGCCGTGTGCGTGAAGAAGAGAGGGAGGGGGGAAGTTGCGTTCAAGGGCTAGGATGAGGGGGTTGAAGGATCTAAGGGCTGGGAATGAAATAGGTTATATTATTATAAATTTAAGTTGTAAATTTAGTTATAAAAATTTGTGTAATGTTCAAAAATCAATATCTTTTTCATACGAGGTCGAAAAAATGCAAACTCAGTTGCGTTGGGATCGTATGGACGAGCACTACGCGATGGAGTTGGTTTGGAGTCGTTTGGAGTTAGTGAGGATTTCGGGTAAAATTAAACGCGCGTTTAATTTTATTCGAAATAAAAAGCTAAAACGGAATTTAAAACCAAGGTGAGAACTTCTCACTCAATCGAATCAGTTTCGATTTTATTTTAAATAGTTAGATTTAAAATATTTGAATGCATGTTTGAATGATGACTGTAAATTATTGATTGTTAAAATAGACATTATGCGCCGTTAGTAAGCGGATGTTATTTAATATAAACATATACCGCGAATATTTCATAAACAGTGAAATTGGTATTATATATAATATCAATATATATATATTGGCATATGTATATATTGCAGTTGTTGATTTCCCGCATTTTTGTTTAGCGGATGAGACCCTATTACGCCGTTATTAAGCGGATAATATTTAATAAGAACATGTACCGCGATAATTTCGTACTGGAGCGAAATTGGTATTGTGCTAATGTTTTTGGATGCAGGAAACAGGTTGGAGGGATCCAACAGGATTCCTCAACAGTTTTATTTGATTTCAGATATTTTGATATTTGATGGATTATCATATCGATATATGATGTCGTTGTAGTCGTGATTGACTATTTGGTGTGTAGCATCATTGGACCCAGATTTTGGGATTTTAAAATGATTTTCAAAGTGATTTTTGAAATATAAAAATATTTTTGGAATTGATCCATTTAAATAAATAAACGTTATATAATTTTAGAAGTTATAAAATTATGATTTTTGTGAAATATAGTTAAAAGCTGATTTTTGAAAATAAGGAATTAATGACTTTATAAAAGAGTTTAAATGGAATTCTGAACTTGTTATAAAAAGTTTAAAAATAGGATTTATAAAAATTGATTATTTTATAAATCGAAATGATGAAATTATAAAGGAATTTAAAGACGTTTTAAAAGAATAATATAAATTGATTTATATTAAGAGATTTATAAATGGATATTTATAAATCGAAATATTGACATTATAAAACGAGTTTTTATAAGTGTTTGAATGAAGTGAAAATGAAATTCATTAATGAATGAAATTTATAGAATTATATAACGGTGAAGTTATAAATGGAATTTTATAAACAATAGGTTTATAAAATTTGTAAAGTTCAAAGGAACGATTTTTGCAAATAAATAAATTATAAGTGTTTGACTTATAATTTGGACTTTTGGTTTATAATTAAGATTATAAATCGAATAGGTAAATAAAGAAGATTTATAAAGGAAGTTGTTATGAAATAAATGGAAATGGAATTATAAACGTTGTTTTATAAATTCGCAAACGACTTATTTTGATAAGTTAATAGTTATAACTTATAAATGGAGTTATATTCACGTTTTTAGACAGTGAATAATCCTTTAAAATAAAATGAATGGAAAGGATGAAATTTGTTAATGAAGTATATTCACGTTTTTGAATAGTGAATAATACGTTAAAGAAAATGTATTGAATGTGAATGTTTTAAATAGAATTAAAACGATTTAACGATGTTTTAATTGTGTTGAGATTCGAAATCATAGATTTCAACATTTATTTTTGAAATAGACGTTTTCGAGAAATAAAAGGAAATGGTGGACTATAACACTGTTGTTATAGTAAATGATTTCCGAAAGGAAATGGGTTGTATAGTATTGGGATTTATATATCTATTTAATTTCGAATCCCTATACTAGTGATTTTGGGACGTTGTAACGATGTTTTACGCAACATTCGTTTTGGCCCAAATAAAAATGTTTAAGAGAATGATTTCCCTTAAAGAATGAATAATATACTTAATTCGATTTAAGTATATTGAATATTTTCAAAGGTTGAAAATAAAAAGATTTGTCGATTACTTATTTTTGATAAGTATGGAAATGTTTTCCAATATGAAGTGAATTTATAGAATTTATCTTCTTGAAGATAAATTGAAAATGAATAATTGAAATCGAATATTCATTGATATTTTGGAATTATAAATTCACTAAGGAATTTATAAAGGAAGTGGAATTTGTCTAAAAAAAATAAATATTGATTTATTTTTGAAGAATTGAAATTAAATATCTTGTAAAGATATTTTGGAAAATTATTTGGAATCTGGTGATGTGTGCATATCCATTGATAGTTCAATAACCGACTATCAATATTTCCCTTTGAATGGGTATTTGATGTGAATTGATTGAATTTGAATGCACACTTATTTTTGAATAAGCGCTCACTATTCGGGTTAACCGGGAAAGGACCATGGGGTCGTATAACCCATTCCGAATATGTGATACGTCGTTGTGAATTGCATTTGAAGATCGGTGTTGAAGACCGGATATTTGCAAGAGCGATAGGATGACCTATCGATTGTTTCTGCACCGAGTCGCGCCGGTATAGAAACTCCATATGTGATGGTGAATCCGATCAGGATTGTGAATATCCGGATTGCAAGGACTTCTTTGTAAGTGCCTTCGGTTTTGTTCGATCCCGGAACAGACTTGTATGGATTGTATGTCTGACATTACAAGTTGAGATATAAAGCCGATTTCTTTCAAATATATTTCTGTTGGTGGCGGAGAATTTATTCTTTGCTTAACACCCTTCTTTGAGACGTACGAGCTCAAAGGTTATATAGTTGAAGTTATCAGCGATATATCCCATTTTGGTAATGTGACATGCTGAGTGATGCTGAAATGATCATTGTGTTGATTATTGTGATAGGATCATTTATTTGATCGTCTATCTTAGTGATCATTGTGTTGATCATTTGTTGACCCAAAGCATGGCTTTTATATAAAGTATGTTTTTGTGGACGTGACTTCGTCGAGCCTCACATCCCGGAATGGTCAAAACAGGAAAGATGCAGCAAGGTTATTAGGGGTTGCTGTAGCTCCCCTTAGGGTATGTTCATTTCCTTCTGGAAAGGGGTGGTATCATGGTATGGAGCCCAGATACTTACTCATGTTGAAAACACTCTATTTATTATGGTGTGATGTTGGATATCGAGCGCTCGGTTGAAAAGGTCCTAAAGGACCGGGGAATGGCGTACTCGTGTCAGTAGTTACCCAGTTAGGGGTAACCCGGCCTTGTGTTGGCAGAGATCCGGTTTGGTTCTCGGGGATGTCTTTCCAGAGGCATTCTCAGTGGCAATGGGAAGTTCCTTGGCCTGACCATTTGTTGGAAATCCAATTCCCAATACGAAACTAGTACGGTATTAGTTGTAGAACCTGCCATTCACTTATGGTGGTCACCACTGTTTGGATGGTAGCTATAGTAGGCATAGTTCAAAATGTCTATGTTGGCTAAGATTTATATTCTACTTCCGAAATATTTTTCCTACACTATACACTAATAATAATATCAAATGTTATTTTAAATGCGTATCAAGCATCTTTGACTATCATAAGGAGAAATCTCCTCCGATTCTGCGTTTGCATTGTGTGTGTGTGCGGGAGGCCTTATGGTAGTCTCATTTTTAAAAGCATTGCGAATTGAATTTAAAAATATTCCTCTATTTTGATTTTAAAGTAAATAAACTGTTTTGAGTTCTCACACCAGTCACATGACTGACTTGGAGTTTATTGTTTTCCTTCCTAAACTCTGGGTGCCCACCAATTTCCACACGGGCAGTCAAGAGTTAGGTTTATCAGGATATTCTAGATATTCAGGAGTTGCTGGAGGCAAGCTGGATGGCATGGCGTATTACTAGTTTATATAGTATTTCTTTTTCCGCTGCACTATTTATTGTTGTATGTTGTTGTACACTCTGATGATATGATGTGATGTAATGAAATGTAATGTAATAACTGATAGTTCTTTGTTTAAAGATTATTCATTTATTATTATATGTTGTTCCGCTGCGAATTGTGAGATTCTGTTGTTGTCATGTTGTTTCCTGTTCTGTTATATGTTCTTTTTGTTTCCTTTCTGTCCGTTCTATTTTTAAAATCCTTCTATCTTTTAATTTTTAAATTTCTGTTCTTCCTCTATTTTCTATCTTCTTATCTACTTTTCTCTCTTCTTTCTTTTTCTTTTCTTTTTAAAACCCATAACTATTCGGTTTTTCGGCAACGAAAATCCGAAGCGTTACAACATGCTTGCTGTTGCATGCTTGTGATATTCATGTTGATTGCTTCATGACTTCGACTGTTCGCATACATTTCATGCAGTCTTCAGTTTGTACTTCTGGAGCTTGTATAATTTGAGTTGTAGCTGAATGGTTTTGTAGTTGTAACTGGACATTTGAGTTTGTTGCATTTGTGCATTTGCCTTTGATTCATGTTGTATTGTCTCTATTGTTGGGTCAGTGATGCACTTGGTTATTCGTCCCTTGCTGTCGTAGATGTTGCACTGCATCACCACTGTGTTGATCTTACTTCTGCATATTGTTGTATCCATGTTGCAACTGTTTTGGTCGAGACTTGTTGTTTGTTGGCACTGGACCTGATCTGCATACATGATTGTTGCAGTCCATTTTGATGTTGGTCTACGTTGCATTTATGTCATGTCGCCTTGTGTTGAATCCAGTTGCAAAACTCGAGTTTGACCTTGTGCTCGAGTCGTGATTTTAATGTTATTGCACATGAGTTGAACCCGGTTTTTCATTTGGGTTTGAGCTGTGCTCACCTGTCCCTGTAAATCAATCAAGTGTATATATCGGCGTGCACGGCCTTGTGGCATACACAGTAATACACTGTGTATGTCACAAGTTGTTCGTGTATGATGAATTCAAATTTAAATTATGACGAACAACCCAAATAACTGAGGCAAATCATATTTTCAAAAATTATCTTTTATTTTTGAATTTGCAAAAATATTTCTTTTTCAATTTTACTGCGTTAGTTTATATTTTTGCAGATTGCTCAGATGCTGGATTCAAACTGGAATGCAGTTGAAGATAAATACGAGTGTGAGTGATATGTAGTGAGGTGAACTGTAAATATGAAATGTGATGTAATTGTAATCAAAGTTGTATAGTTATAGTGAGAGCTTGAAATTGTACTATTCAAAAATGTAATAAATATTTATTTGAATAAAATATCCGTTTGAATTCAAATTCTGTGTAATTTATTTTATTCAACAAATATTTATTTAAACTGTGAAAAATAGAATAGTATATTAACAAATACATTTAAACGAATGTATATATGTTTGTTATCATCAAACAAAAAATCATATAAGCGCAAAGCGCATATTCAACAGAGTTCAGTGGAGTCACTCGATGGAAGATTGCTATTCATTTTAAGGCTACCAGTAGTTAGGTGCATTTACTACTAATGTGAGATATCACTAATCCTAGGACTGTGATGGCTTGAGAGATTGGACCTACTTTCTTAATTGAAAAGTATTAAATGGTCCGAATTTGCAATTAGGAGAAGTAAGGGATAACTCTAAAAGGATTTACTTCAGTATGAGATATTAAATGGCTATCTTATGATCCGTCTCCCTACCAAAAGAAGTAACCTAACGAGATTCCATATTTATAATTGAAAGTGATGATGGATATCTCAAGAAGGGTTCATTTTGGGTTTGAGGTACCGAGTGACAGATATATGGTTCGCCTCTCTCCTATTAATAAAGTACTAAGTAGCCTAATGAGATTTTCAAGTAATGTCAGCTAGATAGTACTAGTGAGGAGTTCGCCTTGTGGTTAGGTATTAAATAGCAAAGGCTTACCCATAAATAAGTGTTAAATGGTCAGAGGCCTACCAGTCCTCATTATTGAGGTATTAAGTGGCTTGCGTACAGGCTCTCACATTGCTAAGACATTAATATAAATAGATGCGCTAGTGGTATGGCTATTATATATTAAAGGCTATATATATTGGTTAAAGGTCTCTGTAGTTAGGACCAATAGATCAATAATGATGACGCTAGAAGTCTACCTTGGAAATAGGTCTTAGATGATGGAGTGTACCTTGATTGAGGTTTTAAATGGCAAATTCTGCCTATTTCTCTTTTAAAAGTATTATATGGTCATAGCAGAAGCCCACTTTATATTTAGAAGTATTAAGTGGAAAATAGGTATGGAAATATTAGATGGTTGATAAGGCTTCATCGGTATTTTGTACCTTAAGAATTGGTAGGTAAGTAATCGTATGTGCAATGCAACGTTAGATTAGAATTGCTAACCTTAATAGACATAACAAATAAATAGAAACCAATTGGTATAAATTAATGTTATAGAAAGTTTATAGATTTTCCAATCATTAGAACATTGTTCTGACTCCCTCCTCATTACAACCCACATGATAGATTTAGAGGAACATGTCATTGGTGCCGAATATGTTTAGTTATTCGAGAAGTCTTCTTTTCTCTCATGCTCGATGCTAATGTGACAATCTGCTATCTAAGGAATACCATTAATTCCAAGGTAGTAGCCATAATCAATATTCTTATCCTATTACTATTTCTGCTGCAATTTCAGATTTCTATCAATTTTTGATAATGCTCATGCTTATTTATAGGTACCAAATCCAACGATCTATACTTTAATGGACTTGGGTTTCCATTTTTGTCGAAATTTAGGCCCATTAAGATACGGGTTGTTAAATGGTATGTTTATGATATGATCATAGAGTGTAAAACAAAAGTTAAAAAATAACATGCAATAAAAGAAAATAATTCATTTTGATCGAATAGGTGAGTACATTGGAAAGAGTTCGAGACATACCTAAAAATGAATAAAGATCCAATCTCAAATTTCACTCCTTGTGATACATAATGATATATCGGTAAGGAGTAATCAAACTTTGTTAGACAAAGTATGATCAATTGTAAGTGAAGTTGAGTTAATTTCTATCTATAGGGTCATGTACTTAAGAGTGGTGCACAACGTCAATATTATTTCATTTAAATAATAGTTTACTAAATCATACATGCTAAGACTTTATATGAAATCCAACATGTCCTAGACCAAGGAGTTGCCAGGTTGTGCATGTCGAAAAACTATACATAATGATGGTTCATAAGGAATCTTGTATAAATAGACATAAAAGAAGTTTGGGAACGATAGTCATTGAATGACCAAGTTAAGTTTTGAACATAAGTTTTGTAAACTAAAACCAAATCAGTTTTATATAAAAGGCAACTCATAAAGAGTTTATAAATACCAATTCTGTTGCATGAAGAAACAATTATTATTTCAAAAAATACCAACTTCATAGTGAAGAAATTTCTTTGAGAAATTATTAATAGTAAAATGGAATTGGATACAATCCATGGATAAAGTAGTTTCTATGAGGTGAAATGAAATTAATGAACCAAAACAAACACCTCATTAGAATGTTTAATAAGTATTCTCGCACATTGAAGAGGAACTATGAGTTTCTTATCAATGTCAAAAAATAATAATATAATTTTCAGTTGTTTAATTAAATCGTTATGACTCTATAATATGGTACGATACGCAGTTTTAAAATAGATTCCAAGTATATTATCAAAATATGATTTTTGATAGTTGTACCCAAAGGGATATGATCCACTGATCGCAAATTTGTCTTTGTGAGAAAGACAAATGCTGTTGGAATATAGTGAGCCACATTTATAAGAATATTACCATGGATTTCAATTGTTAAAATTAACGTATAGATTCATTAATTAATGTGCTCAAGTTGGTTTGGACTTTACTTAAAAAAGTATTGCCTAGTATGACTTTATGTTTTGGTATATATGAGTTGAAACAGATGGGTCTAAACATTGATTTATATTAGTCTATTTGCACATAACAACCAAAGTGTCTTGAAGTCATTAGGAGCGATATTGAGTTTGTAGGTTTTTTGGGATATGATCCAAGAATGATATTAAATTATCATTTTATAAGCATCAAAAATTGAATGTGTTTTGATAGAAATATCATACAGTTTAATTATCAATCAAAATGCAGAGGAAGCATGTGTTCATAAGAAAGAACGTTAAAAGGTACACTGATATTTCTAAACTACAAGTAAACAACACATTGCTAATTTTTAACGATATACTTGTATTAAAATCATCCTTAGTTTTTTATACTCAACATTGGATTTGTAAATGATGTCTTTTATAGTACGTATAAAAGATATAAGGAATGTCCCAAATCGATATGCAAAGGCACTTTATTAAAATGTTTAATACGAAACATGTAAGATGAATTCCTTATGCATTGATATTAGAATTATCATACATGTTATATTGTCTATAATATCATGATTTGTTTATGTATTTGATACATGAAGTAAAAATCGAAATTGATATCACTAAATGGTCATTTGAGGTGTACTCGTATATTTATGGAATACAAGAGAACTGTTTACAGAAACAACGAACTCGTTATGAAGGAGTTTTCAGACTTAAACTTTCATAAATAATATTGAGTATAACAGGTCAATAATAAATTCAAGTTAAGATTCTTTAAGTTTGAAATGTTCCAAATTAAAGACTACGGTTGTTTCAGTGAAAAAGGCTAAGTACATCGCCTTGAATAACACCATAATAAAACGATGTATAAAATATAATGCACAAATTTATAACTGAGCTGAAGGTGATTTCGAATGTTGAGAATCCCATAACATTATTATACTATAACAATGTTACAATATAGTTTATAACAGAACTTAAAGCTCAATGGAAGTCGAAAGACATACTTCAAATTTTTCCATGTGATAAAGATAGTTTATCAACATCGAAAAGAGTTGATCGACAGAGTAGACAATTAAATCATAATAGTATACTCGTTAACTAAGGGACTGAACCAAATGGTTTTGATAAAACCGATTGGAGAAGTTGGAATAAGATTAGATAATTGACCCCAAGTGCAAGTGTGAGATTGACAGGGTTAGTGTATGCTCTTGGGGGTAATTATGTAATTTGTTACATATATCTAATTCGATTATCAATCTTGTTCAATAATTAAAAGGTTTTTTCTTTCTATTTATACTTGATATAATGTGTTATATTAATTAATTCAATTAAAAGTATATTTAATAGAAAATCCATAAACGGTACGTTTTGTGATAGTAGTTACAAAGTATTCTAACCGTGAGTAATTTATCTCAACGAAAATAAATATATCGTTTCAATGTTCCTAGTCGAGATGCATCAAGACTGAATATTGATGTATCCATTAAGATTAGAGTACCCAATGCTTTCTAAATGTTGGGCAGTATATTGCACATGGCTGTTAGGGGCACCAAGGGGTTAAATACTGGTAGTTATTGGATAACTATAGAATGACTCACTCAATAGTGTTCCATTGGTTAATATAACTAAGGTCAAACATAAAATATTGATCTGACTAATGCATACATTTCTCTCAACCTGAGAATACTGTAGATCTTCAAAGTGGAAGCTCCGCTTTGATTATCGTTAAATTGTGTGAAGATGTCCATGAAACGATTATAGTTGTGTCGAATGGAAGCATTAGAAGTCGAACACTATTTAAGAGGGGTGTGTCTCATCGGTTATATGAGGTTAGTGCCATGGTTAACTGAAGTCAATTATAAGTCAATATCTCTGACTAGAGCATTTCGGTTAATAAAAATTATTATTATTTAACTAAGGACTTTGTATTTGGACTATAAAGTTGAATATGGATGATATTGGAATTTTGACCTTTACGGAATTTCATAAGTCCAAAGTGATATATTTTGGACGAAGAGATTTGGTGTAAATAATTATCACCAAAAGGTACCGCTCTAGTGTTTATGAAATTTGATTTTACCAAAAAGACCTATAAGCGATGAATTCAGCCAAACTGTCACACCACTAGCTAAGGTGACATATGAACATTGATATTTGAATTATTTAATATTAATTGTTGAATGAATTCATGCCTCTGAGTCGCACAACCGCATTTGTGATTTCTCTGAAAACCACACAATTTAATTAATTTGTGAAATGTTATAAGTTGATTACATTAGTTAATATTTATGAAATATTAATTATTCTTAATTCATTTGATGTTTGGAATTTCGTTGATAATTATTTAAATACGTATATAAAAGTTATATTTGCATATATTGATATGCGATATCGGTATAATTTTAAATGTGGTTTAAATAATAAAATAATTACATAAAATTTGTTTTTTCTTTTATTTGGAAAATTTACGCATTATGAATGTGCTTGGACCAGCCATATAATGGTGAGGATGAAATTAATTAATTGGATTGATTGAAATTTAAAAAGGGAATAAAAGAAGGTAGTTTTGATAAGAGAATCTGAAAGGTTCCTTTAATTCTATCAAAGCAAAATCTTCTCGTTACTTCCTGAAGAGAATGTGACTCTCGTTTTTCTTTCATTTTCTTCCTCTTCTCTATCATTCATTTATGGCTTGAAACTTTATCCAAAAAACACATCAAAATAAATTCAAATCAACATTAAATTAAATTAAAGAAAGGTGCTTCATCGTTCTTTGGCATAGTGGGATATTGATTTATTTGAAATCTAAGGAGAAGCCACAAATCAAGGTGTGGTGAAGGGCAAGTTATATTGGATCTAGGAATTGTTCTATCATTCAAGGTGTTTCTATAGACTTCATCCTTAGGTACTTTTATGTGCATATAATTCTATATTTACATATCTTATACTTTTTTCAATCCCCTTAAATCTCTGTTCTCTCCCCTCCATTCATGTTTGTGAATTTGAACCTTGGTATATATATCTCTATTCAGTTGCTTGAATCATATATTTTGTCCAATCATGTTAAAACGTAGGGTCTTCTTTTGTTCACTAATATTTTTTTATGAATTATAACATCTCATTTTCCCTTTCGTTTATGATTACTTGATTAGTTAATTTAACCTAGAGCTAGACCTTCTTGATTTAATTTTCTCTATTCGATGTGATTATTTGTCTACTTTATTTAATCTGGATCTAAATCTTCTTATCACAAATCTATATATGTCTATGTCATTTGATTTTATTGTTAAAAAAATAACCAAAACATAACATAGTTAAACTTTGGATTTTCCTAATGATAATTATATTTTGGAAAATTCTATTTGAACCCTAGATTTTACTGAATTGCCCCATGAAAATATGAAACCCTTCATACCCAAGAAATTACCAAGTAAACCTTTTTTTTTAATTCTTACCATTATATCCTTTACCCTTAAAACTATCTTATGCTTCCATTCCATCTGACAAATGCAAAACCTAATAAGAAGCCACTGCAATTCCTCCACCTCCAAACTGTCGTGACTCTCCATTGATCGGTCATCATTTCTCCAAGCCGGTCGTCAATGCTACATCGTTATCATCTCTCTCGCGGTTGCCACCTCAAAGCTGTCACTTAGGAGTTAAGGTAAGCACAAACATTTATCATATTTAATAGTACTAGAGTTAATTGAGTTGGATTGGGAGTTGGAGGAGTGGGTGGGTGAAGGGGATCGTCGTGGGTTTTATTTGCAGAAAGCAGCAAACTACGTAGGAATAATTAAATCCACGCAGTAAAAATGCATGGCAAAAAATACAAACCACACCGTGGTCCATATTTTTTCCATGTAGTTATACTGTGTGAAAAAATTCGAATGTTGTTTTTTCATGCAGCTTTACAGTGTTGTTCCTGTAAGTCCCACATATTAAAAATTTTAAACATCCTAACAATTTCTACCCAAATTGTACTAAATATTGTGTTGTTTGTTAATTTTAGATGGGTCAAACTTGAATGACTGCTTTAGAAATAAAAAAAGAATGAAGAGAGCAAAGAAAGGTAATAGTTTGAGTGGAAATGAGGATTGGAACGCAGCCGCTGATGTTGGGTGCCGTGAGGAGCATATGGAGATTGTTGTAAGGCAAGTGGTGGAAGAGGGAGGACAAGAGTAAAATGGGGAAGAAGGGAGAGAGGGAGAAGGGGAAGAGGGATATGACTCGGCATCACCAGGAGAAGAAGGGGATGATACGGAGGATGATGCAGAGACATGAGATGATGCCGAGACAGACGATGAACCTGAGGCGGAAGGTGAACCCAAACAAGTTGCAAACAAATATTGTGGTCTAAGATATGGTGATGTGATCAAGGGATTCGATACTTATATTGCATTCAAAATATGGATGGGCTAGTTATTTTTTAATTTATAATTTTTATGCTTATCTTTTGAGCCAATGAGTTAGAGTTACAGAAGTTAAGTAAATTTATTTTTTGTAGGAACAATCACCACTCACATGCGTCAATCATGCACAGAAGGTAGAGGATTGGAAGATTCTAGAAAATGCTAGTAGATTGAAAATGTAACGACCCGGAATTTTGGACAATATAAATTTAATAATTTGGATTTAAATTTATATTGAATTGATAATTTTGTTAATAGATTTGATATTTGATTTAATAATCTTCTTTATTTAAATGTTTAATTTGTGAAATTATTTTAGATAAGATTATAAATTGTTTTCTATTTAATAATGTATATGTATTTATATATATTTTAAATAGACAATTTGTTTTAGTTAAATTAGTATAGTATAGTTTTATTATGTTTTAAAAATAGAAATGGTGATTTATTTTTAATTTAAGCTTTTCAAAAATATTTAATTAAATAACTATATGATTTTAAATTTGAGATAAATGTTTTAACTAGTTTAAATTTTTTTTTTTATTCAAGTTGTATATTAAAATATGTTACAAGCACTTTTATAATTTGTTTTAAAAGTTTCTTTTCAAATGATAAACTTGTATATCATTTTATTTATAATAGTAATACTTTGCTTTATTTCTTTAGAAAATTATTTATATTCATAATTATGTGTATAAGGATTAATAAGCAAGGCTTAATGCTTATTTACTTTAATTAGACATTAACTTAATTCATAAAGACATGTGTATGTAAATATTAAAGCTTAAAAGACAAGTGTCTCTATGTTTACAAGTGTCAATGTTTTATTTTTATTTTTCTTTTAATTCACTTAAATCTGAAAATACATTCATATAATCTTGCTCTTCATTCATTTGCATTTTTGGTTTCATTCCTTAATAAAAGAAAACCAAATTACATTCTCACAACCAAATACATACAAGTCTGCATATACAATGCATTCAACTCCTCTTTCTCAAAATTTCCACCTGCATTTCCCAAACCTGTAGCTCCTCTTTTCAAACTGCATTTCATTAATTTTTGAATCTGCCTCCTTTAACCATATTCAAGTTCTACATCAAACAACTCCTCAAACCCAGATTACAACCTGCAAGCATGTATTTATTTTCAAACTCTGGAACATGCAACAATTTAAGAATCTGCATGTTCTTGCATATGAAAACAAACTCCTCTTTTTCCCAAAATACTACTGCATTCCTTTGCATCTGCAAATTCAAGATTGAGGCCTGCATGCATCATTTTGAATCTGCATTCATGGAATCTGGAAGCAAGATAGGGGTCTGCATTCTTGGCATTTGATCTGGAGGCCTACATGAATTTTCAACCAAGCCTGCATTTCAAAACTCTGGAAGCATCATTCATAAAATCAAGATTTAAAAGCATTAGAGCCTGCCTGCATTTCATGTTTTCAAAAGTCTGATACCCTGCAAGTTGATTGTGCTCTGCATTCTGCATTGTATGAATAAGGTGAGTAACTCCTCTTTTCAAAAATTTAAGTAGGTTGTTGCATGTTAAAATCTGAAATAAGATGAAGTTGCAGTGAATAATTATATGTGTGCATGCTTATAAATTATAAATAGATATATATATATATATATATATATATATATATATATATATATGAAAGTGTCTACAAGTATGAGTTTGTGTACAGAATTATGACTGTGCACATGTGATCTTCAAAATTCCAGATTTATGTTGATTCTTAAATATTTCCCTTAACTTGTTTGCTGAATTGAAATTAAATGTTTGAACATTTTGTTTGCTTTGAATGGTGTGAGTCTAATAGCATATGAACTGTGATTGTCTGTAACTTGAACAAATAAAGTTACACAGAACAAGTTTTGCCTAGTAAAAATTTCAAGTGTTATAAATTGATGTTTTAGAATAGCTTAAGGTTACTAACTAAATCATTAAGAGAATTCCAGTATTTTAAAACTAAAAATTTTTGTTTGCAGTATTAAGAAAAGAAAAGAAAAATAAAAGAGAATGCAGTTTTGGAAATTTACTGTATTATACATTTTGATCAAGATAAATTGATCCTTGCATTGAATTTGAGTGAAATTTATTCTGGAGTGAATGTAGCTAGCAATGATCATAGGAAAATTATTGATATGGTCTGAAGTTCAAATTTGGAATTTAGATTTGGGGACTTAATGGTGTTGAACCCTAGTTGAAACTGTGTTACAGTTTTGGTCGATTGTGTACACCTAAGTGCATCGAGTTCAAAGCTATTGGGAGGGATGGTGGATAGTGTTGTGTTGAGGCCATCACCGGAGTTTGGTCGATGTTGATGGTCGGGGTTGAGAGATAATGGTGTTGACAGGTTTTGGGAAGTTTGGGTGTGGTCTGTTTCCAGGTTTTGATGTGGGTAGTTGCTGTGATTTTTGACCCGGGTTAGTCTCGGGAAATATGGGAGATGACTCGAAGCATGCAAGCTTCTGACTCGAAGCAAAGATTGAGTGACTCGAGTATACTTTTGGTTTCAGGTTTTATTCACAGAACTGTTCTGTTTTAGGAATTTTTAAAATAAAGTTTAAATTTAATTCCGGAAATTTAAACTTAGGATTAAACTTGAGTCTGAAATTGAATTCAAATAGTTTGAATTCCTATTTTGTAATAAATATAAATGCAGAAATTCAAGTTTGTTAGAAAAGAGAAATAAAAGCAGAAGAACAGGAAAACTTGTTTTCAGTTTATAAAATCTGAACTTACTGTAAACTACCATTGTTAACTTAGGATTTAAATTTGAATCTGAAGATGAATTCAAATATTTGAATTCAGATGTTGAAATAATTTAACTGCAGGATTCAAATTTGGTTTTAAAATTAAAAAAAAAGAGAAGAACAGGAAATTATTTCCAGTTTTTAAAATTTGATTACAAACTACCATGTTAACATTTGATTTTAAACTGAATATAAAAATGAATCTAAACAAGTTTAAATTCTGTTCTTATGAAATTATTCAAATTCAGAATTTCAAAAGTTTAAGTTTTTTTTAATAAACAGAAACTGTTTCTGTTTTAAATGAAAAAGGTAAGTTTAAATCTTTAAGTGGAGATTTAAAACTGAGTTTAAATTGGAGTTTGAATATGAATTCAAATTTTGATTTTATGAAATTTGAAACCAATTAAGTTTTTAAATTTAAATTTAATTTTAAACTCTCAAGTATAAAATGCATTGTTGTTTTGCATATTGAATTGAAAAGTTAAGTATTTAATCTAAGGACTCAAAATGAATTCAAAACTGAGTTTTAAATCTGGATTTAAATTTTAAACTTCAGTTTTTAAATAAAGATTTAAATTTAAATTGTTTCAAATGACCTACATTTGAATTGAAAGTGTAAATTGTAGAAAGAGTTTAAACAAAATTGAAAATGGAAGTTATATTTCAATTTTGAGATTTTAAAAGCAATTTTTAAATTGATTTGAATTCAAGTTGAATTGAAATCTAAATTGTTTTAAACTTATTAATTAAGTATATGTTTCTTGTAAACATATAAGATTAAGTTGTATTGTTTTAAAATCTTATTTTAAATAAGTTTGAGTCTTAGAGTTAAAAGAAGATGTTAAATGGAATTTAAAGTAAAATTTAAAAACATTTTGTTTTTAAATGCTTGATTAAATGAGAAATGTTTATCTAAAGGATAAATAAAATTTTAATGATTGGATTCATTTATTATTAAGGTAATTAGTTGAATATTAATTATTTAATTAATTAATAATATGGATGTTTAATTAAATAATTAATGATTTTTAATTTGATTTAAGATTAATTAATTAAGTTTAATTAATCTATAATTAAGGATGGTTAACTAAATTTTAATTTTAGATTAAGATTTATTTAATCAAGTGATTAATGATAATTTAGATTTTAATTAACACTTAGTTAATTAATAATTAGAGATTAATTAATAGTAATTAAATATTAATTACTTAATAACTAATGACGATTAATTTAAGTTAATTCTTAATTAAGTAATTAAGAAATGTTAATGAAGTCATTAACAATTAATTAATATGATTAATTTTTGAAAATTAATTAGATTAATTTATTTATAATCAATGGTTTAAGTTTAATTACTTAATGAAAGTAATTAAAGAATTAATTACTTAATGTAATTAATTAAAGTTAATGTGATTTGTTTAGATTAATTAATTAAGTTTAATTGATTTAAACATTTGAGGATTGTTTGATAATTACTTTATGTAATTTATAAATTTGTAATTACTTAAGGAAGTAATTAATTAATAATTACAGGATGTAATTAGAGATATTTGATATAGAAGTAATTTGAATTTAAATTACTTTGAAATTAATCAAGGGGATTAATTTAGATAATTAATTAAGAATAATTAATTGGATTGAGTAATTAATGTAGTTAATTACTGAATGGTTATTAATCAAGGGTGATTAATATATGTAGGGTTTAATATAATTAACTTGTGTAATTATCTAAAATGCTAATTACTTATTGTAATTAGAGATAGTTAATCAGTAATGATTAATTAAAAAGAATATTGAGATGATTATGTTTAAATTGATGTGAAATCAATGGATGGTTATGTTAAGCAGAATTTTATTGATGTAGTGATTAATTTAATTCATTTTAAATTAATTAGAGATTGAGTAATTAATTTAATTCATTTTAAATTAATTATAGAGGTGTGATCATTAGATCATTTGCTTATGTTTGATGATTGGTATTGGTTGACTGGTATGGTTTGTAATCTCAGTTATGAGATGAGTAGTGATTGTGATATGGATGCATTGGTTGCTTTTGGATGATAATATGGATTATCTGATTTTGATATAATTATCTGTTGATAATGATAAGATTGATTATCTATTGTGTTGTGAATTATCTATCTGTGTATATTTAGATAATGAATTGAATTGTTTTAAACTTAAAACAACTTGGACATAAAAGACACGCTTTGGTTTTCGATGAGACCGGGATCGGGTTTCCATATTTGGATATCCGAAAACCACATCGATTCCAATTAACGTTAGGTCGTTATCCAAGTGGAGCGAGTGAAGACTCGAGGTGTAAGGGCTATACGTCAAGTATAACTCTGTGGGTGATTCCGTAATGAGTTTGACGGAATAGATCTTATAGATTCGAGATGGTGAATCAGAGTGCAAGGGTTATCGTCGTTAACTCTGAGGGTGTTTCCAATATGAGTGTAACGAGATAATGCCTTCGGTTTCGTTCGAACCCGGAACGAACTTGTATGGATTGAATGCTTTCAGAACATCGTCAGGTGGACGATGAGCATTCTAAGAGATGTGTTCTCTAAAGGTAATCGTAACCTCAAGCCTCATCAACCGGGAATGGCTAAAACAGGGGAGGTGCAGCAAAGCTTCGTGGGTAGCCCCCACTGGAGAGCAAGATTTATCCCTGCCTAGAGGTCCCTTTATATTTCGGCTGTGTGGGCGGTTGGAACCTAGGCCAACTGCGGGGTTGTCTTGTTCGGAACTATTCAGTAAGGAATGGGTCCGGCTTTGTGTTGCAGGGGATGAAGGGAGTAATCCTCGGTACGGTGATCTAGGCCACGTACTGTGACGGGCGGTACCCCAGTAGCCCTGCCATTGTATGGAATCCAAAATCCAATAAGTGCCGTACGTATTAGTTGTGCCCAACTATGTTGGAATGTGAGATGTAAGCATTTCAGCTATTTCTGTATTTTATTTGAAAACTCTAGACACTATTATAATATCATCGGATTTTCTATCAAATGTTTTGGTTAGCGTAAGGTAAAAACTTTTCCATGTTTATGTGTGGGAAGTCTTACGTGATACCTTTCTTTTCAAAAGGTTTTGAAAATTAAGCAACTTTAACCTGTTACTCACACCAGACCCATGTCTGACCCGGAGTTATTTCTGTTTTTCTTTAACTCTTGGGTACTCAAATTTTTATGAGTAGTCAAGGGAATTCAGGTTAGGATTCAGGATTGCTTTGACGATTTGTGGAGGAGCATATGGAGCAGGAGGCTTCTGCGTATAGTTATTTAGTTCCGCTGTGTTTGGTATCTCTGAGTCTTGTGTTTGTATTGAGTTGTAATAACTAGACAGGTATTTATAACTGTATAGTATGTGTTGAATATGTCTGTGTACTCTGATATTTGATGTATACTATGTTATACTTTGTTATAAATATAATTTATTCGTTCCGCTGTTGAGATTCTTGTGTTGTTTCTTCTTTCTCTTCTTTCTTTTCCCTTTTCTATCCCTTTCTTTCTTAAAAATGATGCGATTTTCCGGGAGTGGAAAGTCGGGTCGTTTCAGAAAAACATTATTGAATCATCTGGCTTGTTTCCTATTGTCGACACTAACTATAGGAGTGTTAACATAAACTTGATGTTAGCTTTTTTGGAGCATTGGTTTTCGAGGACAAATACCTTCCTTATTTAGCTTGATGAGATTACTATTACTCTTGATTTAGCTTCTTTATTACACATTTCGGTGGAAGGTAAACCTGAGCAAATTATGTCATTTGATATGGAACAAGCAGTTCAGATTATTTGCTAATATCTTGGCCTTAATAAAGTAGAAGCGAGGTTGGAAATGAATTATAGAATTGGTTATAAATTAAGCTAGTCTATGTTAGTTAAGAAGTTCAAAGAAGTTGGCGATGATTAGACTGATCGAGCAATTAGGTGTACGACTCGTGCTTATCTTTTGTTCCTATTTGGAAACAACTTTTTTGCCGATAAAAGAAATTCGCATGTGCATATGTAACTTTTGGATCCATTGAAAGATTTAGGTGCCATCAGTACTTATTCTTAGGGTTAAGTAGCACTAGCATTTCTACATAGACAGCTTCGATTAGCCATTAGCATTTGTGTGAAGCAGATTGTATGTTATCTTTGCTTATTAGAGACATGGATATCTGAGCATTTTCCATGCTTTCATCCTTCCACGAAGTTGTACTATGAGAATTTACCCCGCGTTGCTCGATGGAAGCCATCTTCAAAGAGTGCTATATCAGTCATTGATCTTCGTATATTTCTCAATAATATTTAGATTAAACAGGTAATTATCTTTATTTAAATTTGATAGTAGTAAACATAGACAAGCATCGTCCTTTTCTCACAGTAAACTGCTCTCTTTTCATTTTTTACAGGTTATTTTTTATCTATACATCTTTGCACGTGACTATCATCCATTTCATGCTATTTCTTGGTATAGTGGTTGCATTCTACGTCTCGACGTTGTGGAACTATGTCATCCTAATAGAGTATTGAGGCGGTTTGGTAGAGTTCAGAACATCCCCATGGCTCCTATTCCTCTTGTTACTACTAATGCACGACAAGGAACAACTTCAATTATGTACACTCGTGTGTGTTATCAAATTTTATAAAGTATATGGGATGTTTTATGGTACGTTATGGTGTATTGATAGTTTGTTACTACATATTGGTAATGTTTTATAGTGTATTGACCGTTGCTTTATGGTGTAATGGCTTTATGTTTCAATGTGTAGCTATCGTTTTTTGTTTCAATGTTATTCATTATCAATTGGTGAATGTTTGAATTTTTTTATCATTTGCGTGTTGGGTATGTAGACAATGTTTTGTATCGAAAGTTTGGTGAATGTTTGAATTTTCTCTGTCGTTATTCATTGTCAAATTTAAAATATGTTGCTTTATTATTTTATTAAACTTTGTGGATCTACCCTGCACCAATGGGACATGGATTACAATCAAACCATGCAGTGATAAAGCGTGATATGATATAAAATCACGTATAAGCAACCCGTGTCTAATATACAAATCACACACTTCCACTCCGACCTGGAACGTCAATCGAGTAGGCCTTCTTCGAGACAACATAAAGTTGTTATTTTTTGCCCACCATGTATTAGATGTACATTATTAACATGCTAACCACGAGTTAGCTCTCCGACCTGGAACTTCATTCACGTTTGTGATAAATATTTATACCACGCCGTTCTTTTGCATGGTCATGTAAAACAGAGAAAAAATTAAACAAAACATTAGTGCATTTCACAAAACATGGTCCATAAAACATTTTGCATAATACATAGTCCACATAACATTTTGCATAAGTACATGGTCCACGTAACGATTTGCAGAAGTTAACATGCTCCATAAATTAATACTACAATTTTTGAAGTACATGATCCACAAAACACCATAATTATAAGTTGCTCCAAATGTTTAATTCCACTCCGTAAATTAAATTCTTTCATCCCAAGCCTCCCTACGATTACCGCGAATATATTCCTAATTACTAGCCTCCATATAACGAGTCATCAACTATTTTGCATAAATTGGTGGCACCGGACGTTTAGGTTCTAATTTTCATACGTTTTGACTAAAATTAGTGCATTTCATAAATAAATAAAATAATTCATCGTCAATGGAAAGGATATTAATTCCATACTTGCACAAAATGATCATCATTGACAAAGGCCACTGCTATTTCAAAACATTATATTAGTGGTGGTATCATCAAAGTGAGCCTTTCACTTAAGGTAAATATGACTACGTTATATTTAGCCACAATAACATAACTCATATCGAGCATTTCCATCCATTTCTCCCACGGTGCAAATCCACCACCTTCGTGTTGTAGTTTCTTAAGCAAATCATTGCATATACCACTTTCTAGGAACACTTTCTCATAAAGCTCTTGATTCTTATACAACTCTTTATACAAATCACGACGAATTTGTGGCCAACATGATTCTCCCATTCTAAGCATAGCGGTAATACAATGAAACTCATAATTACCATCCGAACGAACACCAATAATATCAGTCACTAATGATTTTAACTCCAGTGGAATTTGATTTATGTACATTCTCATATCACGATGACATTATTTCAACTGCAAAACGTTAAAGTGCAATAATAAGTAAATAGTTTAAGAAAATAATTTATGTCGCAAAACAAAATAAAGCTAACAAGTTTCATATAAACCTGTAATGGTTTCCTAATTTTTATTTTTTCCTTCTTCGGCTTGTTCATGCTAATTTGAGTAGATGGTTTTGTGGTGAAATAATTTCCACTAACTCAAATGAAGAAAGCGTTCTTTTTGTTGAAGTATTAGCCAGTTTCTTACTTTCACGTCCTTTGTTTTTTTACTTTGGTTTTAGATGATCCGAGAATAAAAGTTTGCGGTTGTACTACATCCATCATTTTTTTGTAAATTTGAAGTTGACATGGAGTCTCCATTTTCTTAACATCATTCAATAAAACTTCCATTTTTTCTACTATATGAACAACTTTTCTCCACCACTTTCAACTAGATGAAGTCTAGTCCGATGAATATCAATCAGTTGTAGTGGTATTAAGGCTGATGGACCAAGATGAGCTAACCCATGTGCACATGGTAGTCCATGTGTTTTATGAATGACACAACTGCATAGACACTCGAAGTAGCCCCTAATGTAGCAAGTCAAGAGTCGCAATAGAAACAACACCGCACAAAATTTAACTCCTTAACACGAAAATCATGTTCGACTCTAGTTAAGCTTTGCTTGAACGAAGCTTTTAGTTCGGTGAAGGATAACTCTAATAATGAATGCCTTTTAGTCCAACCTTGCTCGAAATTGCATTGACACATAGCTAATTGTTTCTTCAACTTCAAATGAGCAGATTTGGCCCTACATGTAATAAACAAATCTTAAAAACTGGAAAAAAATAACAAATAGCAAAAAGGAGGAAAATTTAGTGTCACCTATTCGATGTATAATTCCCGAAATGCATATACTCATCGGTCCACAATTGAAAAAAAATGATCTTTATACGGATCTAGCCATTGCTCATGAACATATTTCAATATTAGACCATATCGACCATTTCACATGCAACAAATGTAAATTTTCATTGTACACGATATTATTTTTCGAGCAAAAAAGTTCGTTCCAATCACCCAAGAATGCTTTCTTTTCTGCCATGTCCATTTCTTTAATATTCCTCTTCTTCCCTATAAAATTAAGTCTGTTATTTTTCATATTCCATTTTCATAACATGTGAGAAAAATTTGGAAATTCATACCCAATGGCATTAACCAATGCCAACTCTCTATCATTATGAATACCTTAGGCATTTCCACTTCACAATCGACCATAATGGACTTCAAAGTTTCCAAAGCTCAAATATAATTTTCCTTGCTTTTCGTTACTAAGTAAGCAATGGAAATACAGAATGTGTGGTCCATTAAGTTTACACCAACTATCTCTAATGGCATCCTACTCCTATCAGTTTTGTACGTACAATCCAATAAGCTAACTCGGGGAAATGTTCGAAGAAAATCCAAACCAATGGGATGTGCTTAATTTTTTTTTACAATATCGCTGCATTCTAAAGTCTTTCGATACCATTCAAATTAGCCAAAATCTTTTAGTTTACAAAGAGATATTACACTTGCGACCATCCACCTCTTTCAATTGCATTTCGAGTTTGAATTACTTTGTATATGATTTTGATGGTAGTGGAGTTTGAAGGATCGTTTCTTTTTAATGTATGAAATTTTTTCTTAGCTTTCACCATATTTCTATGCATTTCAATCACTATTTTAATCTCTTCTTCACTTAAACTTCCTGCATATGACTGACCTTCAATGTGCTTCAACTTTGAATGATTGTGGACGCCGTTAACAACAACCAAATGCCAACTGTCCATAGAAGGAAGTTTCACACCTTTAAGTCTAAATGGACAGTTGCATTTTTTAGTACCCGTCAATCTATAATTTATGGATCTTTAATTTTGTTCCTCTTATGCACACCACTATGTTTACATACAAACTGTATTTGTAGTCTGTACGGGAGGCAGAAATGTCCAATTTCATTATAATTATTATAAACCCAAGGCCTTTTCTAACGACGTAGAATTTCAGTCATTCAAAATAGGGATATTTAATTTATGTATTCAAAAATTAAATTTATAAGTTGAATAACTCATACTTCGAATATGGTGATTTATTTGGATAATTAAATTGTTTCATTTAATATTTGAAATTGTTTAAATAATTTAAATTTGAATTTAATTTCAATGAAAAATGATTTATAAAATTAACTTAAGTTCTAGTTGAATTAGAATGGAGTTAGTAAACTTTTAAATTTGATGTAAAAGTGAATAAACGGAAATTGGAAATTTAATGTTTTAATTAACGTGTAAATATAGTCATTTTTGGCATTGTCTTGAATTTTGATGAAACCAGTTTCATTGGATCTGTAATAGTGAATTATAGTATGCTGTCGAATTTCGTATCGATTGGACTTATCGTTTAATCGTGCGAGTTCGAAACGCAAAAAAATTAATTAAAGGAAATTTAATTAAAATAAATTGATTTTGAAACTCTATCTTCTGTATATGATGGATTTGGTCTCCGATATATATTCCATTGTGTGTGGAATATGGGTAAAACATTTGGAACGCCAGGCGATACGCTTCGTTTGGAGTATGGAAATTTCTGGCGTGAATAATGTCGTTTAAGTTGCTATATAAGGACCCTTAAACTAAAAACCCTACCTTATTTGTTTGCAGTCACCACCCTATATACGAGCGGCCTGAAACTCGCGACCTTATCCTCCAAATTCCTCTTGATTCATCGACATTTAGCAAAACCTTTCAACTAAGAAAATGTAGAGAACATCGAGTTCTTCAAGTTCAACGGTGGAGATTGGATATGGAGCATCGTGGTGGCCTAGATCTGCCTCCGCTCATAGCTGCGTTTATGGGTTTTCAGGCTCGGTTGTGGGCGGTGCACGCATGAGGCATTCGCAGGCGTAGGGCGGTGCGACTGGGAAGGCGCACAGAGGAGCAAGGAAATCGATGATGTGTTTTTCACTGGAGGTGCGCGAGTTCGATCTTTAAAAAATAAAAAAACAATGAAAATCACGCCCGTGCCTGGGAGAAGAATGAAACAGTCTAAGGGTTAATGAAGGTATCCAACGTTAATTACAATGATTAATGTAAACTAATTTTATTATTTAATTCGAATGTTTAAAAATGTATAACTCTTTCGTATGAGGCCGAATTCGCATGAAACAAGCGGCGTTGGATTTGTATTGTTGAATACTACGCAAAGGAGTTGAACTGACTGATTTGGAGCATGCAGGAATTTTAGTTAAATTCGAATGCCTGTTCGTTTTCAATTAAACCAGATCGCTATTACGACGACTACGACCAAAGTGAGTAAAACTCACTCTCTCTGGCCCGCTTATATTTTATGTTGTGAGAAATGCGGATTATGGATCTTAAGGCTGGGATAAACACTAGAGGGGGGAGGGGTGAATAGTATTTCAAAGAATTACTAAATCTTTTTGAGTTTTTGTTTATTTGAACACAAATATATGCAATATTCAGACACAGATATGACCACAGAATCAAACACAGATGCAGAAATAAAGTAAAAGCATAAAGGAAAGTGTAACGTCCCTCCTTTTCGCATGCTTTAAATCGACAAACGTGCCAATTCAAACCATACGCAAGGGCGGATTGTTATGGGGTAAATAAGAAAAACAAGAAGGACAAAACAAAACAGAATCTCATAGCGGAAGAATAAAATATAATAATCAAATATACAATTCATGAAGCTGTTTTACAAAAACATTTGATTATATTTACATAAATATCAGAGTTACACATACCAATAACAATGCAGCGGAACAGTGTGTAGTGCACTAGTATAAATAATAATAATATACATCTTCATCTTCGTCCTCCAGAGCTAAATCTTCAAATCCTGAAACGCTCGGACTGACCCGAGTGAATTGAAAGGACAAAGCACTCGAGTCAGAACTAAAAGATCTTATGTGAGTTAAATTAACAGAAATAAATATGAGTACAGTAACTCGAGAGATGCTCGGGATTTACATCTCCTAAGGATCCGTTAAACTATTTACTATGTAGTATATTGCGCTATTATAATAGTGTCTAATTGTAAAATAAACTTACTTTAAAATAGCGTTAAGGCTTTACATTTTCCACCTTAACACGTAATAGTGCCAATAGTCTATACAGTGCCTGCATATCTCCTGATCGGGAGACTACGAGAAGACACTCCATAGGTATGACACAAATAGAAACTCGTAGTAAAGGCTCGGTATGGTAGGTGACATGGCACAACTAGGCAATGCCAGGGTAGATATACCAATTGCTATCCGGGCTGATGGAAACGCGTAGCCGCAGCTACCGCCCACCTCGAACAATCTCCCCCAAAAATCAAAGTAAAAGTGGCCACTGAAAAAATCCAAAGTCAAAGTATAATATCGAAGAGGAGTGTCCGATTAGAGGAATGACCTCATTGGCCCGAGAATCGCTCCTGTTTTAGCCACCTTATGCCAACTCACAGGAGTCGGGTCCACGTATTTACCTTGCAGGAAACGCCTCCACCAACCTACTTCGTTCTGGAATCTCCACCGCGTACACGGTTGTTAAAGTGGTTTTCGGAGTTGGCAGAGAGTATGACAACTTCCGATCCCGGTCTCTTCAACAACCAAACGTTATTATAACACCGCGGTCATTTAAAATAATTTATACTTTTAAAACCAGACTATAATATCCATTTCAAAACCATATAAATATGATATCATTTCCTTTCAAAACCCAAAACAATATGATATCATCTTTATTTTCCAATATATTCTTTCCAAAAATCATAGTGGTTTCAAAGTAAAATATTTAGAAATCAAAACTCTTGAATATAATATTTCCAAATTATACTACCTTGAAAGCCATAACTTTGAAACAAATTCCATCTCTCAAATGGTTAAATATTAAATTACTTTTATAAAACAAAATAGCTTCTTTACATTTCACAAATCAATTCCAAATATCGATTTAAACTTCCAAATACCATTTTAAATTTTTACGTTTCAAAGCTTTAAATATTACACCATTTCAAAAACAAACTCATTTGACCATCCCATATATATCAAATTCAATTACTTATTATTTAGACTTGAAATGTTTACTTAATGAATTCAATATACTTTAAGTAAAACTTATAACTTCACATAATTGGATAATCTTTCAATTTATTAAACTAGATATATTAATTTAAATCAACCTGATATTCATTCAAATCATTTTACACAAAAATCAAGTTACAAAAAATCACATCTTTTAAAAATTCTAACTTTTCATTTAGTTTCAATTTAACTTAATATTCATCTTCCAACCTTATTCTCTTTTAAGTCATTAAAACTCCAGAAATTTAATTTTAAATAAAGGCTTAATCGTATTTGATCTTAAAAATCAAACTTTATTTTATACTTCAAATCAAATTTATACAAAGCTTAAAAACCGAAAATTTACTATATATATATATATATATATATATATATAAATGACCAAATTAATATCCCATAAACCATATATATATACAGCTTTACAAAACCATAGTAAAACATTTCAAAAATAATTTTATATATTTACCGCGGTGCCTGTATAAAATTTTCTACCCTATTGTCAAGTGATACAGATGATTATCATTTCAATCCACAATTTAAAATAAAAATGCGGTTGTATATCATTTCAAACCGCAATCCCGAATGAAATAAAAATGCATGGTGACTTGAAGTTTATACAATATAAATGTAGCATCCATTCATCCAAATATCAATCATCAACCATTATTTGCAATCATCATCCAATTTAAACAATCATCGATATAGAGTATATAAATTATACTGGTAATAAATAACATGTATTTACTAACAGTTAATATGAAATAAAAATTTAACATAACTATGACTGGCAGTTAATATGCAAATAAATAAATTCTAACTGTCAAATTTATATGCAATAAATAAAATAAATTAACAGTTAAATTAAATAAATGCAATTTAATTGAGATGATGAATAAAACATGCCAAACGAACATAAATAAATTTCTACTCATATCTTAAGTCAAATTAACAAACATAAGGAATTCTAGAAGTTGTGAGTGGGTTAAAACACTCACCTTTTGGATTTAAATCGAATTTAAATCCGATTTAAACCCAAAAATTCGACGGTCTTCAAATCTGTCCAAATCAGTGTCTAACTGTCTGGAATTTAATTTCGATCCTAACAAAAAAAATTATGCGTGAAACGGAGTTCGTAGGTGGAAGTTATGATAATTTGAACGAGTGGAAATTTTATTAAAAAAAACAAGGAACATACTCACGTTTTTGGGCCACGTCCTCTCCTCCTACAGGTGATACTCGCCACGTTCCCAGAGGCTTCTGAAACCCTAACGCAAAAATCACGTAAGAACTTCCAGCCGCCACCGTGTTCTCCCTTTGACCGAATTTCGACGCTCCAACGTCCACCCTCACCCACATAAAGGACCACCGCTGCAATCTCCATCTCAATCCGCCACTCCAGTAGGCTCGCGACCCCCCTCGTCGCCAGAGGTGGCTCGCCGCCGCTCCAATTTACAGCCAAGCACGGCGAAAACGAACGACTCCATGCTCAAGTAACCGTACCGACCTTCATGCCTCGACGCCCTCTACGATGCAGTAACCCCCGATCGAGCCAACTCTGCAGATCCACCGTTAAATCTCGCTTCCAAATACGAACGACCGAAACTAATTTGCCCCGATCTGGACATGCAGGGACTCCAATCGAAAAACGGATAGCACCTTTGAATTATGCTCATCGAAAGCATCAACATATATATTTTTTGGAATTTTTCTGAGATGTTTGAATTTTCAACTTTTGATTTGGATTGTTTGAAGTTTGAATTTGGATCTAGGGTTACTAGCCATTGGAAGAAGAGAAGGAACTGATGAAATGAACACACAAAAAAATGAGAATAGATGGGCTAGGGTTTATAACTGGGTTTATATAGATAGGTTAGAAATTCGAATAGATGGATCCGATAAACAAACGTGCTAACGCCAACAGGGCCCAAAAAGCCCGTTCTGATCCCGGAACGAAATTGGGTAAACCCATATATCGAAATAGGTATTTTAAAATATTCTGAACGCGATGGAAAAAGTTTCACATCCAAATTTCATCGTATGAAGAAGTTATGCTGAAAACAATATTTTCAAATTGATTTCAAATTGATTTCAATTAAATCGATTTCAAGACGTTTCGCGTTCGTACGATCAAACGACAACTCCGATCGCTACGAAACTTGAAACTCTACAATAATTCACTGTTACGGATCCGATGAAACTTGTTTCGTCGAAATCCGAGTCCGTGCCCAAAATGGCTATTTTTATATTAATTAAATAAATTCAAAATAAATAAATAAATAAAATCCAATTTTTATATTTAGATTCTAAAATTGACCCATTTTATCACTTTTAAAAATTCTTAATCATTTACACAGTTTTAAACAAGTTTAGATGTCAAATTACAGAAGGTAAATTTATAAATTTCAATATAAATCCTTAATTTCATTAAATTCCCAAATTATAAATAATATCCTAAAATTTCATTTAGTTAAATAAATTAATTAGTATTCCATTCATTCCTATCAACAGATGGATTTAAATATTGTATTCCAAATTATAACACAAATTTATCACATTATCATTATTTCAAATAACGAATTATTTAACTATATTCATTCTCATTTAATTGCAATTACATTCAATTATTAGACTTTAAGTTTCCATATAACCAAATAATTCTTGATTCCCATTCTTAAATTCACTATTTATCATATTACCATCCTGGGTACCATTTATTTTAATATATATATATATATCCATATACTTTAACATTTTCCAATTGTTTATCTCAATTGCATGACATCAAAATTATATTTATTGCAATGGTTTCTGGTTTAATTAAACGAACTAAGTATATAACTCATAACAATCGTTGTAAAACTCTCATTCCCACATTTATAAGTTTGTTAATTCCACTCACATATTATAGATATTTACAGGTATAGGCTTTTTATTCAATCATTATTTATTATATATTAATTAGATAAATTCACTATTTAAATCCGTTTTAAATTTATTACTAAATATCCATTTACCTTTCCCATCAAATTTTGAATTCCATCAAATTAATAAAACCAATCAGATTTCCATTCACACTTTATTATAAACCTAAAATTTGCAATTTATTATCTTGTATTGATTTTATACAATTACCATTATTATTACCATTAACTTTACATTCCATTGCTATTCAATATATATTTATTCATAAATCAATTCGATATTTATTCTTCTTTCCTTTTATTTGATAAATAACCTAGTATACATTTACATACATTCATTTCATTCCATTCGTTTATGGGTATTGCATTGAAATTAAATTTATTAACTAATACCAACATTGTTACCATTAATTACAATTGGATTCCCAATCTTATTCAATACCCTGAATAAATAACATATATATTGATCAAATCCTTACATTTGTTTTTCTCATATTCCATTAAATATATGCACACATACAAATTAAGATTCTAAATCCAATTTGTTATTCCTTTTACATCAACCATCACTTATGAATAATTATTGTTTCCTATTTATTTTTTTACATTCAATTATATCCACTTTATGAGTAAATTGGTATTCCCTTTAACCCATTAATTACTAACTTTAATTATTGCAATTTATTATCCAACATACAAATTGAATCTATTGTCAAATTTTCCATTTCAATAAATTAACACCTTACAATAGTTAATAAAAAGGGATTGTACTAAATAAAAATTTATTTTCATTGATGAATTCAATACTTGCCTTTATTTACTTATTTCTAACCTTATATCCAATTGCAACAATTTCCACTATTATAATTAATTGCAATATATAATTAAATTTGTAAATTTTAATTTCCCTTGATACATCTAATTTCAACATTCTCTTTCCTATAAATAAATAAGATTTCTGTTTCTTCCTAACTTTAAATTAGAAATCCTATTAAATAAACAAATTAAGTTATCGAAATTTACGGGTCGTTACACTCTCCCCCACTCAAAACTTTTCGTCCCCGAAAAAGAAAAGAAGGGAAAAGAAGAAATAAGAAAACAATATCTTTCTTAATTAAATTTATGACAAATAAGTTTACAAAATAAAATAATTTAACATAAAATATACCAATTTATACCCATTTAAATCTTTTATATATAAATTATTAAAGTTTGTAAAACATTTTCAAATTTTTCTAAGTCCAAAATTTACGAAAAGATTTTGGCAGGGTCTCCTTTGTACGGAGAGGCTCGGAAGAAATATAATATAAATATAACAATATACACAAATACTTTCCAAAATAAAATATATCCCTACATGGGAAAATATATAACATAGCGCTATAAACTGAAATCCGAAAACGTTCCTATTTGTCGGGCAACTTACGCTAAATTTATGGAACCAAAAGCATAAGCCCTTTGCTTCCATAACCTACATTTCACTTGGAACACTTATAAAATCTAAAGGGTTAACAATTTATATAAAGTGAACTATTTAAGTGGTTTCAATTACTAACAACAAATCAGCACAACAACCATCAATTCGACAAATAGCATACACAACAAATTCAAAGCAACCATTCAACCAAACAAACAAATAGTTGTTCGGGTTCAAAACCTTTAAAATTATACGGAATGAAGAATAAACTACTAGCGTATCATTTACTCAACAGCCTTAGATAAAACTAAATAGATTATTCTTTCATCCAATCCCAATTTTAAAGTATCTTACCCAAACAACCATAATTTAAACAACAACGATTCAAACCAACAAATCAAATTTACTTATTATCAATTTATTTCATACTTTAGTTGTTTGATTTCCTTTCTTTCATTTGTTTATCAATAGTATTCATGTCCCATTTATTTCTTAGCATTTTCATTTATTTTCTTGAGTTAATAATCATCTATTTGAACTACTTACCTTTAATTATATGCACTTATAGTAAAATTCCAATTATAACTTAAGCTTATAACATTAAATTCTCATTGAATAGAAAATTCATTGAATACTTCATTACCTACTTTTACTTGTACAATTTTCATTACATTTCTTATTAAACATTTCAACTTTTAGTATTTGGTAAGTTATATATGTTTTTGAAGAATGTACTTGAAAGTTATACAAGTTTCTCATTACCTGTGATTAATTTAAAGTTCACTAATAATATTCTTTATTTCGTAGGTTATAATTTCAAATTCCATTTAATACCATTTATAACCTATCATTAAATCTCTTATTTCCTTTAGAGGTTTCAATTTATTAATTACCTACGTTTCAATTCACTACAATAATTGAAACAATTAATTAATGGAAATCTAAGAATTTAATCCGGGTTAAATTTCAAATTATTTTAAAATAATAGATAAATATATTCTTACAACTTATATCTCTAATTATATCTAAAACAATTCAAAATTTTATATATTTTCCAAAATGAATCTGCAGTAAAACTACTACAGCGGCCTTTCCCCTTCGAAACTCGAAAATGAAAGTCGATGATGCAGCCGTCATCACCGAAATTATTTTCCAACGATAGAGAGGAAAGCACAAAACTTATTTTTTCCAAAATTTTCTTTAAACAATTTTTCCCAAATTATATTAAATGTTTATATCAGAAAGTACTTATAAACAATATTATTATATTCCAAAATTTATTTGAAAGAAATTTCAATACCCCGGAACTTAAGTTCTAAATTTCCGAATTTCATTTATTTTACTTTCAACTTAGTTTCAACTATTATTTATATTTTCATTACCTAACACCCAATCTATAGCAACCAAATATATGTCATTGTAAAATATTTTTATATATAGAAAATATAATAGGCAAAGTTATTTCATTCACCTATATGAAAATCAAATATTATGTCGGTCTGTCCTATT
Source organism: Allium cepa (assembly GCA_030765085.1). Classification (NCBI taxonomy): domain Eukaryota; kingdom Viridiplantae; phylum Streptophyta; class Magnoliopsida; order Asparagales; family Amaryllidaceae; genus Allium; species Allium cepa. The sequence continues at coordinate 581,311,896 of CM060941.1, read as the reverse complement.
AAGTGTTTAGAAATCCCTATGGATGTCACAGCGTCCCATGCACCAACTAGAATTTATAAATACAAAACGGAACAAATTAACACAATATTAAAACCTTTTCATAACACTAACAAATACGCTCTCTCATATATATACACTCAGCGACTCCCATAGGGTATTATTACCCTATTAGTAAAGAGTCAAACCCCACAAAGCTAAGGTTTATCGCTAAACCAAAGCTCTGATACCACATGTAACGTCCCGCCTTTTCGCACGCTTTAAATCAACACATGTGCCAATTCAAACCATACGCAAGGGCAGATTGTTATGGGGTAAATAAGAAAAACAAGAAGGACAAAACAAAACAGAATCTCACAGCGGAAGGATAAAATATAATAATCAAATATACAGTTCATGAATCTGTTTTACAAAAACATTTGATTATATTTACATAAATATCAGAGTTACACATACCAATAACAATGCAGCGGAACAGTGTGTAGTGCACTAGTATAAATAATAATAATATACATCTTTGTCTTCGTCCTCCAGAGCTAAATCTTCAAATCCTGAAACGCTCGGACTGACCCGAGCGAATTGAAAGGACAAAACACTCGAGTCAGAACTAAAAGATCTTATGTGAGTTAAATTAACAGAAATAAATATGAGTATAGTAACTCGAGAGATGCTCGGGATTTACATCTCCTAAGGATCCGTTAAACTATTTACTATGTAGTATATTGCCTATTATAATAGTGTCTAATTGTAAAATAAACTTACTTTAAAATAGCGTTAAGGCTTTACATTTTCCACCTTAACACGTAATAGTGCCAATAGTCTATACAGTACCTGCATATCTCCAGATCGGGAGACTACGAGAAGACACTCCATAGGTACGACACAAATAGAAACTCGTAGTAAAGGCTCGGTATGGTAGGTGACACTGCACAACTAGGCAATGCCAGGGTAGAAATACCAATTGCTATCCGGGCTGATGGAAACGCGTAGTCGCAGCTACCGCCCACCTCGAACAATCTCCCCCAAAAATCAAAGTAAAAGTGGCCACTGAAACAATCCAAAGTCAAAGTATAATATCGAAGAGGAGTGTCTGATCAGAGGAATGACCTCATTGGCCCGAGAATCGCTCCTATTTTAGCCACCTTATGCCAACTCACGGGAGTCGGGTCCACGTATTTACCTTGCAGGAAACGCCTCCACCAACCTACTTCGTTCTGGAATCTCCACCGCGTACACGGTTGTTAAAGTGGTTTTCGGAGTTGGCAGAGAGTATGACAACTTCCGATCCCGATCTCTTCAACAACCAAACGTTATTATAACACCGCGGTCATTTAAAATAATTTATACTTTTAAAACCAGACTATAATATCCATTTCAAAACCATATAAATATGATATCATTTCCTTTTAAAACCCAAAACAATATGATATCATCTTTATTTTCCAATATATTCTTTCCAAAAATCATAGTGGTTTCAAAGTAAAATATTTAGAAATCAAAACTCTTGAATATAATATTTCCAAATTATACTACCTTGAAAGCCATAACTTTGAAACAAAATCCATCTCTCAAATGGTTAAATATTAAATTACTTTTATAAAACAAAATAGCTTCTTTACATTTCACAAATCAATTCCAAATATCGATTTAAACTTCCAAATACCATTTTAATTTTTTGCGTTTCAAAGCTTTAAATATTACACCATTTCAAAAACAAACTCATTTGACCATCCCATATATATCAAATTCAATTACTTATTATTTAAACTTGAAATGCTTACTTAATGAATTCAATATACTTTAAGTAAAACTTATAACTTCACATAATTGGATAATCTTTAAATTTATTAAACTTGATATATTAATTTAAATCAACCTGATATTCATTCAAATCACTTTACACAAAAATCAAGTTACAAAAAATCATATCCTTTAAAAATTCTAACTTTTCATTTAGTTTCAATTTAACTTAATATTCATCTTCCAACCTTATTCTCTTTTAAGTCATTAAAACTCCAGAAATTTAATTTTAAATAAAGGCTTAATCGTATTTGATCTTAAAAATCAAACTTTACTTTATACTTCGAATCAAATTTATACAAAGCTTAAAAACCGAAAATTTACTATATATATATATAAATAACCAAATCAGTATCCCATAAACCTTAAATATATATATATATAGCTTTACAAAACCATAGTAAAACATTTCAAAAATAATTTATATATTTAACGCGGTGCCTGTATAAAATTTTCTACCCTATGGTCAAGTGATACGGATGTTTATCATTTCAATCCGCAATTTAAAATAAAAATGCGGTTGTATATCATTTCAAACCGCAATCCCGAATGAAATAAAAATGCATGATGACTTGAAGTTTATACAATAAAAATGTAGCATCCATTCATCCAAATATCAATCATCAACCATTATTTGCAATCATCATCCAATTTAAACAATCATCGATATAGAGTATATAAATTATACTGGTAATAAATAACATGTATTTACTAACAGTTAATATGAAATAAAAATTTAACATAACTATGACTGGCAGTTAATATGCAAATAAATAAATTCTAACTGTCAAATTTATATGCAATAAATAAAATAAATTAACAGTTAAATTAAATAAATGCGATTTAACTGAGATGATGAATAAAACATGCCAAACGAACATAAATAAATTTCTATTCATATCTTAAGTCAAATTAACAAACATAAGGAATTCTAGAAGTTGTGAGTGGGTTAAAACACTCACCTTTTGGATTTAAATCGAATTTAAATCCGATTTAAACCCAAAAATTCGATGATCTCCAAATCTGTCCAAATCAGTGTCTAACTGTCCGGAATTTAATTTCGATCCTAACAAAAAAGTTATGCGTGAAACGGAGTTCGTAGGTGGAAGTTATGATAATTTGAACGAGTGGAAATTTTATTAAAAACAAAATTAAAAAAAACAAGGAACATACTCACGTTTTTGGGCCACGTCCTCTCCTCCTACAGGTGATACTCGCCACGTGCCCAGAGGCTTCTGAAACCCTAACGCAAAAATCACGTAAGAACTTCCAGCCGCCACCGTGTTCTCCCTTTGACCGAATTTCGACGCTCCAACGTCCACCCTCACCCACATCAAGGACCACCGCTGCAATCTCCATCTCAATTCGCCCCTCCAGGAGGCTCGCGACCCCCCCTCGTCGCCAGAGGTGGCTCGCCGCCGCTCCACTTTATAGCCAAGCATGGCGAAAACGAACGACTCCATGCTCAAGTAACCGTACCGACCTTCATGCCTCGACGCCCTCTACGATGCAGTAACCCCCGATCGAGCCAACTCTGCAGATCCACCGTTAAATCTCGCTTCCAAATACGAACGGCCGAAACTAATTTACCCCGATCTGGACATACAGGGACTCCAATCGAAAAACGGATAGCACCTTTGAATTATGCTCATCGAAAGCATCAACATATATTTTTTTGGAATTTTTCTGAGATGTTTGAATTTTCAACTTTTGATTTGGATTGTTTGAAGTTTGAATTTGGATCTAGGGTTTCTAGCCATTGGAAGAAGAGAAGGAACTGATGAAATGAACGCACAAACAAAGGAGAATAGATGGGCTAGGGTTTATAACTGGGTTTATATAGATAGGTTAGAAATTCGAATAGATGGATCCGATAAACAAACGTGCTAACGCCAACGGGGCCCAAAAAGCCCGTTCTGACCCCGGAACGAAATTGGGTAAACCCATATATCGAAATAGGTATTTTAAAATATTCTGAACGCGATGGAAAAAGTTTCACGTCTAAATTTCATCGTATGAAGAAGTTATGCTGAAACAATATTTTCAAATTGATTTCAATTAAATCGATTTCAAGACGTTTCGCGTTTGTACGATCAAACGACAAGTCCGATCGCTACGAAACTTGAAACCCTACAATAATTCACTGTTACGGATCCGATGAAACTGGTTTCGTCGAAATCCAAGTCCGTGCCCAAAATGGCTATTTTTATATTAATTAAATAAATTCAAAATAAATAAATAATATCCAATTTTTATATTTAGATTTTAAAATTGACCCATTTTATCACTTTTAAAAATTCTTAATCATTTACACAGTTTCAAACAAGTTTAGATGTCAAATTACAGAAGGTAAATTTATAAATTTCAATATAAATCCATAATTTCATTAAATTCCCAAATTATAAATAATATCCTAAAATTTAGTTTAGTTAAATAAATAAATTAGTATTCCATTCATTCCTATCAACAGATGGATTTACATATTGTATTCCAAATTATCACACAAATTTCTCACATTATCATTATTTCAAATAACGAATTATTTAACTATATTCATTCTCATTTAATTGCAACTAAATTCAATTATTAGACTTTAAGTTTCCATATAAACAAATAATTCTTGATTCCCATTCTTAAATTCACTATTTATCATATTACCATCCTGGGTACCATTTATTTTTAATATATATATATATATATCCATATACTTTAACATTTTCCAATTGTTTATCTCAATTGCATGACATCAAAATTATATTTATTGCAATGGTTTCTGGTTTAATTAAACGAACTAAGTATATAACTCATAACAATCATTGTAAAACTCTCATTCCCGCATTTATAAGCTAGTTAATTCCACTCACATATTATAGATATTTACAGGTATAGGCTTTTTATTCAATCATTATTTATTATATATTAATTAGATAAATTCACTATTTAAATCCGTTTTAAATTTATTACTAAATATCCATTTACCTTTCCCATCAAATTTTGAATTCCATCAAATTAATATAACCAATCAGATTTCCATTCACACTTTATTATAAACCTAAAATTTGCAATTTATTATCTTGTATTGATTTTATACAATTACCATTATTATTACCATTAACTTTACATTCCATTGCTATTCAATATATATTTACTCATAAATCAATTCGATATTTATTCTTCTTTCCTTTTATTTGATAAATAACCTAGTATACATTTACATACATTCATTTCATTCCATTCATTTATGGGTATTGCATTGAAATTAAATTTATTAGCTAATACCAACATTATTACCATTAATTACAATTGGATTCCCAATCTTATTCAATACCCTGAATAAATAACATATATATTAATCAAATCCTTACATTTGTTTTTCTCATATTCCATTAAATATATGCACACATACAAATTAAGATTCTAAATCCAATTTGTTATTCCTATTACATCAACCATCACTTATGAATAATTATCATTTCCTATTTATTTTGTTACATTCAATTATATCCACTTTATGAGTAAATTGGTATTCCCTTTAACCCATTAATTACTAACTTTAATTATTGCAATTTATTATCCAACATACAAATTGAATCTATTGTCAAATATTCCATTTCAATAGATTAACACCTTACAATAGTTAATAAAAAGGGATTGTACTAAATAAAAATTTATTTTCATTGATGAATTCAATACTTGCCTTTATTTACTTATTTCTAACCTTATATCCAATTGCAACAATTTCCACTATTACAATTAATTGCAATATATAATTAAATTTGTGAATTTTAATTTCCCTTGATACATCTAATTTCAACATTCTCTTTCCTATAAATAAATAAGATTTCTGTTTCTTCCTAACTTTAAATTAGAAATCCTATTAAATAAACAAATTAAATTATCGAAATTTACGGGTCGTTACAGAAAGAACACACCGGATTTTATACCGGTTCGGAATTTACCCTACATACAGTCCCGCACACAAGTACGAATTACCTTTCAAAAACAATTGTATAATTACACCCTCGATTTCAAGGCCACCAGGTATACCACTCCAGATTCACAATCCTCTGGGTAGAGATACTTGATTTCAGGGGCAACAAGTTCACCCAGTTGATTTCCTATACAATCATACCTTTTACACTTGATTGATTTCCAAGGCTACAATCACACCTTTTCTCGCTAAATTGATTACGAAGAAGTCTATAACTCTGAATAGCACTGAGATCTTGTTGAGATAGTGATAGAGAATCAAACTAGAAATGATCTAGGTAGATTCAATGTTGATTTCAGCAGAGTAATGGTAAGAATGTGTATAAAGAAATGTGGAAGAAGAAGATGAGTGAAAACCAGAAAAATATGAAATGAAATTCGTTCAAAACCACCCCTATTTATAGAAGAACAACAACTATGTCCATTCATAAAAGGTTCTGACGAATAGACACTTCTTTTGAAATACAAATTTTTGAAATTAATTTCCACTATGTCGACATGGGTATCTTGGGTATGTCGACATGCCAAAGGATATTTTGATGATTTGTTTTTCTTTGAAAATAACTTCTATCCTATATTAAAACTATTTTAAACTTTATAAATACATTTAACTATAGTTAAAATACATAAGTAAATATAAAGAATAATATTTTGATATACTTAAAATTTTACTATACTTTTATATTTAAATCAAAGTATAAATATTAAAATTTAAATATATTATTATTAAAAGATAGTTTAAAACTAAGGATAATTTGATTTTGAAATTAAAGATTATTTTGAGGCTAGAAGTATTAAAACCAGGATAGATGTTTTTGATTCTTTTAAAAGGAAGATTTTGAAAACATTTTGAAAACAAGATATAATTTTGTAAAACATTTTGAATAAAAGTTAGTGGATACAAAACAATGTTCCACTAGATTTTTCGTAGGTTCCATCCTATTTAGGGTTCCATCCCTTTAACGGGCTCGAAGTGGATTCCATTCCGCGAATAAATTGGATTTTAAGATGCTAGTGCTTTTCTAGGAGTTTTATCAAAAATTCCTAAATAAATTACTTATCATTGAAACCTTGAACTCTTGATAATCTTGATACTCATGAGTCTTCAACTTGATATCTTGAATCTCTATACTGTACAGTCTTCATTCTTGGTACCTGCAAGGTTAAATCTTGCATATACATATATATCTAAACTATAATGTTAGTATTTATATTTTATAATCTTATTCTAAGGTTGTTGTCATCAAAACTATCATCTCAAGGACAAACAATCTCCCCCTTTTTTATGATGACAACCTTCGTTTATAAAATATTACTTCTATCTTGATAACTCCCCCTAAAACTAATAACTTCCCTTTAATCTTATGCCTAACTACCCTATTTTATATTTCTCCCCCTTGTCATCAAACAAAAACTAACTCGAAACTATATAACTTCAAACTATATAACTCCCCCTTCATTCTTGTACTAAAGTACCTGCATTAATAAACTATGCAATGGAGTATATAATAGAAAGATTAAGAGATAATTATACTGATAGACATGATATTAATCAAAGATCATATAAATATCAATGCATATTTATACATGTTTTGCACACCAAATATCAATCCAAACCAAACCAAATCAAATCAATCCAAGCAACAATTCAAATCAAACAAAGCAATCAAATAAAATCAAACATTATGAGGTACTTCCACCCATCCTTCTTCTCTAAATATAGGGTCTGCTTTAGTGGCATCCCAATTTTCATTATCATTGGTGAGAGAGATAGGAGGATGTGCTTCATTATCATCTTTGTGCAGGGAGAAAATCATCCATCGTATCGCATCAAAATGCTTTTCTTGCTCCTTGATCATCTGCATTTGACTCAACTCTAAGTGTCGCTGGTTACGAAGAATGAATGAAAGAATATTCTTGAAAGAATTAAGATTTTCTTCAAGATTCTCGGTTAAAATATGAATTGGATTGGCCATATTTGAGTTTGTGAGAAGAATGAGAGATAAAGTAGATAAGAAATAATATTGAGTGATGAATTCTGGAAGAAATAGGTATTTATAGGTGTAGAAATTCGTTTGAAATGAATAGACATAAGGTAGTTATTCAAATTTCAAATTTAAAATGAAGTGTCATTTCTGACCAGTACATGTCGACATGGTCACGGGGGGATGTCGACATGGTGTAGTGAATTTTGATGGTTTATTTTGATTTTGTGAATAATTGTGTGTGTATATATATATTTATATAACATACTAACATTTATTCTGGAGATAAGATAAGCTAGATAACAGAAAGGAAATTCAATTTCATTGCATAATAGAACGATATAATAATTAGACATTAAAACTACATAAACATTCAAATCGAAATAAACTAAAACAAATACAATGAGATATGAAAAGGTAGAACTAGAAAGAGGATGACGAAGATGAAGATAATCCAAGCCTCTTGCTGACTTTGGAGAAAAACTTGTTCATCTTCAATGTCATTTTACCCAATTTTACTAACGGACCGTTTAAGAATTCGTTGATTCCCGACAATTGTCTTTTGATTTTGAGAAAGGTTTTGTTGGTTGGATTAGGAGGATAGTAAATGCTTTCCAAAGAGGTTTCACCTTCTTCTTCTTCTTCTATTTCCATTTCATCCCCTTCTTCTTCTTCCTCTTCCTCCTCTTCCATTTCCTCATGAGCCAAATGCTCTTCTTTTTTGGCAAGAGTCTCATAAGGTTGAAAAACAAATGGAATTTTCATAAGAGAAATGTTTGAGTGATTAAAGACCTTTCTTGAAAAAAATTCTTCTCCTTTGAAATCCATTCCAAAATAGTTAAAAATCCGAGTGAGATAGATTCCATGATACAAAGTGTTTTCACCCATTTAAAGATTTTTGGCAAGAAGTTCATCCAAAATAACTTGCACCCAATTAATATCATAATTTTCAAAAATAGCAAAAAGTTCTTTGCAAACTTTTGAGGTAGGATTGTTAAACTTCCCCAATCTTGGGGTCAAAGTATATTGTAAAAGACGATTAACAATTCTAGCTTTCGATCGAAAGTTTCGATTTTTGATTCAAAATCATCATTTCCTTCGAAATTGTGATGAAATGTCTCACGATCATTTTCATCGATTTTAAAACTAGAAAGATCCATTCCCGTGCTTTTGCAATTGAGAATGGTATCCAAAAGATCACAATTTAAAACAATTATAGTGCCTTTGACACTACTCCAAACTTCATCATCATTTCCAATATAAAATCCATGGTTTAAATTATTTGGATAATAAACAAAATCATTTTGAGAAGCATCAACAAGGCTAAGAACATGATTGTTTGTAAAAAGAGAATCAATTTCATAAGAAGAAAAATCTTGAAATAAAGCAAACTTTCCGGGATGGAATTTTCCATAGTTAGCATAATTGATGTATGCTTTAATTGCCTTCGTGTAACGACCCAGGATTTTTGATAATTAAAATTTGAATATTTAATTAATTTTAAATATTTATAAGTGAATTTATAAGTCGAATAAATTTTATTTCGAATAATTGGATTTAATTGGATAATTAAATCGGTAATTTAATATGTTGAATTATGGAAATAATTGAAAATCGAGTTAAATATGATTGAAAATGATTTGTAAAATTTTATTTTATCATATTGGAGTTAGAACGATATTTTAGAACTTTTAAAATCGAATTAAAAGTTAATTTGTGAAAATTGAATATTTTAATATTTAAATCGACTAGTGAAAATAGTCAAATTTTGAACAGTCTCAGAATTGGACGAAACTAGTTCCATTGGATCCGTAATAGTTAGTTATTATCGGATTTCAATTTTTGTGTCAATCGGAGTTATCGTTTGATCGTGGCAGCTCGAAACGCATCGAATTATTTTTAATTTTAATTTGGCGAGTTAAAATAGCCATTTTTCAAAAAGTCTCGGATTTCGACGAAACCAGTTTCATCGGATCCGTAATGTGATATTATTGTAAGATTTCAAATTTCAAGTCAATTGGATTTACCGTTTGTCCTGTACGAATTAAAACGCCTAGAAAATCGTTTAAATCGGTTTAATTTAAATTGAACGTTTGTAGCCATAACTCGCACAGATGTCCGAATTAGCTTTCGAAACCTGTTCCATTGTGTCCGGAATGCGGGGTAAACCCTAGAAACGCTGGTTACGGCGCGTGAATCGGAGTTCGGAATTTCCGGATGAATAGTGTTCGTTTTTTCTCTATAAATAGCTCATAATTCTCAAAAATAAAAATAAAAAGAAACTAAACCCTAATGAAAACTGCAGCCGCCTCTTTTATAATGGAAGGCCAGTATTTCTCCTCCTTCTTCCTCAATTAACTCGAAATCCATTGATTAATTCCAAAATTGTTCAACTACAATGTTGAAGAGGGCAACACGAACTACAAGATCAACGGTTATGATCGCGTTTGGAGCCATGGATCGACGTGGGGAGGGGTTTGAAGGAGGCGTGTTCGGCCTCGAACTGCGTGCAAACACAGCGACCGAGTGGGGCCGCGTTTGGGCCGGTGGTGGCTCTGGGTGAGGCGCACGCAATGATGGTTCTTGATCGTGTCGAAGTGGTGTGTGGTTGGTGAAAAATTTAACCCTAGAATCGAAATATGGGTTCGGTTTGTGCGTGAAGGTTACCTGGAGATATTTGCGTGAGTGGAAGATGAAGTCACGTGCGGCCTGATGTTGCAGAATTTGGATCCAAGGGCTAGGATTGATGAAGGTTATAAATTATAAAAGAAATTGTAAATTAGTTAATTATAAAATCGTTTAAACTTTAAACTGCCATAACTTTTTCATACGAGGTCGAAAATGCGCGAAACCAGTTGCGTTGGAATCGTATGGACGAGCACTACGCAATGAAATTGGATTCGAGTCGTTTGGAGTTAGTGAAAATTTTGGGTAAAATTAAACGTCCGTTTAATTTTATTCGAAATAAATCGCTAAAAAGAAATTGAAATCAAGGTGAGAACTTCTCACTCAATCGAATCAGTTTCGATTTTATTTTAAATAGTTAGATTTAAAATATTTGAATGCATGTTTGAATGATGATTGTTATCTATTGATTGTTAAAATAGACATTATGCGCCGTTAGTAAGCGGATGTTATTTATTAAAAACATATACCGCGAATATTTCATAAACAGTGAAATAGGTATTATATATAATAGCAATATATATATATATTGGCATATGTATATATTGCAGTTGTTGATTCCCCGCATTTTTTAGCGGATGAGACCCTATTGCGCCGTCTATTAAGCGGATAATATTTTAAATCCCATATACCGCGATAATTTCGTACTGGAGCGAAATTGGTATTGTGCTAATGTTTTTGGATGCAGGAAAACAGGTTGGAGGGATCCAACTGGATTCCTCAACAGTATTTATTTGATTATGGATATTTTGATATTCGTTGATTATCATATACGATATATGATATCGTTGTTGTCGTGATTGACTATTTGGTATGTAGCATCATTGGACCAAATTTTGAAACTTTAAAATGATTTTAAAAGTGATTTTTGAAAAGTATACGTTTTATAAAATAATTTTGGAATTGATCCATTTTAAATAAATAAACGTTATAATTTTTAAAGTTATAAAAATTATGATTTTTGAGAAATATAGTTAAAGATTGATTTTTGAAAATATGAGGCTAATGATTTTATAAAATAGTTTAATCGTGATTTTTGAATTTATTATAAAAGTTTAAATATAGGATTTATAAATTTGATTATTTTATAAATCAAGAGAATGGTGAAATTATAAAGGAGATTAAAGATGTTTTAAAATAATAGTATAAATTGATTTTATAAAAGATTTATAAATTGTTAATTTATAAATTAAAATATTAGAATTATAAAACGAGTTTTTATAAGTGTTAGAATGAATTGTGAATGAATTTCATAAACGAATGAAATTTATAGAATTATAAACGGTGAAGTTATAAATGGAATTTTATAAGCAGTAGGTTTATAAAATTTGTAAAGTTATTGAAAGAATAGATTTGGATAAATAATTGAATCTTATAAGTTATAAGATTTATAATTATAAAGTTCAAAGGAACGATTTTTGCGAACAAATAAATTATAAGTGATTGCCTTATAATATGAATTTTTAGTATATCATTGAGATATGAAATTGAATAGGTTAATAAATGGAATTTGTAAACGTTGTTTTATAAATTCGCAAACGACTTATTTTGATAAGTAAAATTGTTATAATTTATTAATGGAGTTATATTCACATTTTTGACTGTGAATAATCCTTTAAAATGAAATATATAAAAGGATGAAATTTGTTAACGTAGTATATTCACGTTTTGAATAGTGAATAATATGTTAAAGAAAATGTTTAGAATGTGATATTTTAAATTGAATTAAAACGATCTAACGTTGTTTTAAATGTGTTGAGATTCGAAACCATAGATTTCAACATTTATTGTTGAAATAGACGTTTTCGAGAAATAGAAGGAAATAGTGGACTATAACACTGTTGTTATAGTAAATGATTTCCGAAAGGAAATGTTTTGTATAGTATTGGGATTTATATATCTATTTTAATTTCGAATCCCTATACTAGTGATTTTGGGTTGTCGTAACGATGTTTTACGCAACATTCGTTTTGGCCAAATAAATATGGTTAAGAGAATGATTTCCTTAAAGAATGAAATATATACTTAATCTCGATTTAAGTATATTGAATATTTTCTAAGTATTGAAAATAAATAAAATTTGTGAATTACTTATGAATAAATAAGTATGGAAATGTTTTCCAATATAAAGTGAATATTTTGGGAATTTATCTTTTTGAAGATAAATTGAAATGAATAATTGAAATCGTATATTCATAAATATTTTGGAATGAAAATTCACTAGGGAATTTATAAAGGAAAGGGGAACTTGTTTAAAAATAAATATTGATTTATTTTTAAAGAATTGGAAATTATATATCTTGTAAAGATATTTTATTTTGGAAAATAAATAATTTGGGAAATTATTTGGAATCTGGTGATGTGTGCATATCCATTGATAGTTCAATAACCAACTATCAATATTTCCCTTTGAATGGGTAATTGATGTGATTTGTTTGAATTTGAATGCCACACTTAATTTTGAATAAGCGCTCACTATTCGGGTTAACCGGGAAAGGACCATGGGGTCGTATAACCTATTCCGAATATGTGATACGTCGTTATGAATTGCATTTGAAGATCGGTGTTGAAGGCCCGGTATTTGCGAGAGCGATAGGATGACCTGTCGATTGACTCTGCACCGAGTTGCTCCGGTATTGAGTTCTCCATATGTGATGGGAAATCCGATCAGGATTGTGAATATCCGGATTGCAAGGACTTCTTTGTAAGTGCCTTCGGTTTTGTTCGAGCCCGGAACAGACTTGTATGGATTGTATGTCTGACGTCACAAATTGAGGTATAAAGCCGATTTCATTCAAATATATTTCTGTTGGTGGCGGAGAATTTATTCTTTTAGCTTAACACCCTTCTCTGAGACGTACGAGCTCAGAGGTTATGTAGTTGAATGTTATCAGCGATATATTCCCAATTTGGTAATGTGACATGCTGAGTGTTGCTGAAATGATCATTGTGTTGATTATTTGTGATAGGATCGTTTATTTGATCGTCTATCTTGGTGATCATTTCTATGATCATTTGTTGACCCAAAGCATGGCTTTTGTATAAAGTATGTTTTTGTGGACGAGACTTCGTCGAGCCTCACACCCCGTGAATGGTCAAAACAGGAAAGATGCAGCAAGGTTATGAGGGGTAGCGCCCTTTAGGATAGGTGCATTTCCTTCTGGAAAAGGGTGGTATCATGGTATGGAGCCCAGATACTTACTCATGCTGAAAACACTTTATGATTGTGTGAATTGATTGCGAGCGCTCGGTGAAAGGTCCCAAAGGACCGGGGGATGGCATATTCGGTCAGTTGTTACTCAGTTAGGGGTAACCCAGCCTTGCGTTGGTAGAGATCCGGTTTGGTTCTCGGGGATGTCCATCCAGAGGCATTCTCATGTGGCAATGGGAAGTTCCTTGGCCTGATCATTCGTTGGAAATCCAATTCCCAATACGAAACCCTGTACGGTACTAGTTGTAGAACCTGCCATTCACTTATGGTGGTCACCACTGTTTGGATGGTAGCTATAGTAGGCATACGATAATGGTCGTATGTTGGCTAAGATTTATATTCTACTTTCGAAATAAATTTTTCCTACACTATGCACTAGTAATAATATAAAATGTTCTTTTAAATGCGTATCAAGCATCTTTGACTATCATAAGGAGAAATCTCCTCCGATTCTGCGTTTGCATTGTGTGTGTGTGCGGGAGGCCCTATGGTAGTCTCATTTTTAAAAGCATTGCGAATTGACTTTAAAAATATTCTTCTATTTTGATTTTAAAGATAAACAAACTGTTTTGAGTTCTCACACCAGTCACATGACTGACTCGGAGTTTATTGTTTTCATTCCTAAACTCTGGGTGCCCACCAATTTCTACACGGGCAGTCAAGAGTTAAGGTTTATCAGGATATTCTGGAATTGCTGGAGGCAAGCTGGATGGCATGGCGTATTACTAGTTTATATAGTATTTCTTTTTCCGCTGCACTGTTTGTTGTTGTACACTCTGATGATGATGTCATGTAATGTAATGTATAAAATGTAATAACTGATATAGTTCTTTGTTTAAAGATTATTCATTTATTATTATATGTTGTTCCGCTGCGATTGTGAGATTCTGATGCTGTTCAGTTGTTTTCTTCTGTTCCGTTCTATTTTCTATTTTCTTTTCTCTCTATTTCTCTATCTTCTTATCTCTTCTTCTATCCTTCTTCTGTCTCTTTCTTTTTCTTAAAACCCTAAGTGTTCGGTTTTTTGGCATTCGACTTCTCGGCAGTTGATACAGTGGACGTATTGATGTCAGTTTTCGGAAGTTGAAGAATCGGGTCCTTACATCTCGGATTTAAGAGTTGCTATTTTATCTTTCTGGAAATTCTCATTGTGGAGGGGTTGCTTGAAGAAGTCATTAGAGTGGAGAGTAGAGAGCTTGAAGTTTTGAAGAGAGAGTTTGAATTTGAAAATGAAAGTGAAAAGATGTGATAAGAGATAATGAATAAATAGATTCTCAAAGGACATGTTCTCTAGTCAAAAGATGCATGTTCAGAGAATTGAATGAAGTGAAAAGGTGGAGAGAAATTCAACCATTTGAATTCAAATTTTGAATTTCGAATTCTGTACCCATGTCGACATTATGGAGGGGACCATGTCGACATGTGTCATTGAATTTCCATGATTGTTTTTCTTTAAGTATTCTAATATATATATATTATTTTTAAGGTCTATATATATATATATCTGGAATATTACTAGAATTATAGTATATTCCATAAAATATTACGGTACTAAAAAAATAAAAATAAAAACGATAATAAAAATAATAATAAAAAAAAATTAAAATTAAAACAACGCACCAATTTAAAATCAATCAATCATACATCCAATTATAAGCATGCAATTTCAACCAATTGTATTATAAATGGGTACCTTTTTGTGAGTCCGTTTCTCAGAATGTCGGAGTCGTCAACTGCCATGAAACACATATTTGAATTATCTATCTTCTGATCATCATCGCTTGAGGACGAGTCTGAGTCATCTAGAGTAGCAGTAAATGCACGTTTTCGTTTCTTTACGGAATCATTGTTTATAGGAGGATTTTGCCTATCTGGATACTGACAGTCTCTTTTGATATGGCCTGGTTCGTCACAGTTGAAATATTTATATTATTTGGCACTACATTTTGATTTCAGAGTCTTATAGTTGTTTCTTTTGAGATTATTCATCTTTCTGTATTTTAAGAATTTCCAAAAATTCTTGGTCATAAGGGCTATCTCTTTATCATTATCGCTGTTTGAATCTGATCCATCGGTCAATGCATTGAATGCCATTGATTTTTTCCAGATGCTTTGCTTTCTCTTCTCTCAATCATTTGGACTTCAAACGACATTAGATTACCAATTAATTCCTCTATCTTTAAGGTACCGATGTCATTTTCCACTTCAATCGCAAGTGTCTTTTGATCCCATTTTGGAGTAAGAGAATTTAAAAAAATTCTGACTTGATCTTCTTCCGAAAATTCCTTTCCCAAGGATATTAGAGAATGCAAAATGTTCTGAAATCTACTATATATATCTGAAATACACTCATTAGAATTCATTTTAAATAATTGAAATTGGTTTTTGAGCATGGAAATTTTGGTCTGTTTTACTTTGCTTGTTCCTTCATGAGTAACTTGCAAATTTTTTCAGATTTCATATGCAGACTTACAAACTGACACTCTATTAAATTCATTTCTATCAAGTGAACAAAACAAAATATTCATTGCGTTAGAGTTATTTTGTGCAACAGTCTTTCGCTCAGTAGTCCACTCTGTAAAATTAGTTATGTGTTCAGAGCATTCAGTCTGTGTGACATTCCAAGTGTCTAGTCCTATAGATTGTAAATATATTTTCATCCTACATGCCCAATATGCATAGTTACTGCCATTAAAAGGTGGTGGTCTGATAGTAGACTAACCTTCTACAAATGAACTAGTGACACGGATAATAGAACTAGTGTTGGTAGTGTTACCAGTACCAGTGTTGGTAGCCAATTTATTTTTTTTTTCAAAAATCAAATTATGAAACTTTGAAAACCTTGCTTTGATACCAAATGTGAGAAATGCGAATTACGGATCTTAAGGCTAGGATAAACACTAGAGGGGGGTGAATAGTGTTTTAAAGAATTACTAAATCCTTTTGAGTTTTTGTTAATTTGAACACAAATGTATGCAATATTCAGGCACAGATATGATCACAGAATCAAACACGGATGCAGAAATAAAGTAAAAACAGTAAAGGAAAGAACACACCGGATTTTATACTGGTTCGTAGTTACCCTACATCCAGTCCCGCACACAAGTACGGATTTCCTTTCAAAAGCAATTGTACAATTACACCCTCGATTCCAAGGCCACGAGGTACACCACTCCAGATTCACAATGCTCTGGGTAGACATACTTGATTTCAGGGGCAACAAGTTCACCCAATTGATTTTCTAGGCTACAATCACACCTTTTACACTTGATTGATTTCCAAGGCTATAATTACACCTATTCTCGTTAAATTGATTACAAAGAAGTCTATAACTCTGAATAGCACTGAGATCTTGTTGAGATAGTGATAGAGAGTCAAACCAGATATGATCTAGTTAGATTCAATGTTGATTTCGGCAGAGTAATGGTAAGAATGTGTATAAAGAAATGTGGAAGAAGAAGAGGAGCGAAAACCAAAAAAATATGAATTGAAATTCGTTCAAAACCACCCCTAAGAAGAACAACAGCCATGTCCATTCGTAAAAGGTTATGACGAATAGACACTTCTTTTGAAATTCAAAATTTTGAAATTAACTGCCACTATGTCGACATGGGTATCTTGGATATGTCTACATGCCAAAGGAAATTTTGATGATTTGTTTTTCTTTGAAAATAACTTCTATCTTATATTAAAACTATTTTAAACTTCATAAATATACTTAACTATAGTTAAAATGCATAAGTAAATATAGAGAATAATATTTTGATATATATAAAATTTAACTATAATTTTATATTTAAATCTAAGTATAAATATTAAAAGTTAAATATATTATTATTAAAAGATAGTTTAAAACTAAGGATAATTTGATTTTGAAATTAAAGATTATTTTGAGGCTAAAAGTATTAAAACCAGGATAGATGTTTTTGATTCTTTTAAAAGGAAGATTTTGAAAACATTTTGAAAACAAGATATAATTTTGTAAAACATTTTGAATAAAAGTTAGTGGATACAAAACAATGTTCCACTAGATTTTTCGTAGGTTCCATCCTACTTAGGGTTCCATTCCTTTAACGGGCTCGAAGTGGATTCCATTCCACGAATAAATTGGATTTTAAGATGCCAGTGCTTTTCAAGGAGTTTTAACAAAAATTCCTAAATAAATTACTTATCATTGAAATCTTGAACTCTTGATATTCTTGATACTCATGAGTCTTCAATCTTGATATCATGAATCTCTATACTGTACAGTCTTCATTCTTGGTCCCTGCATGGTTAAATCCAGCATATACATATATATCTAAACTGTAATGTTAGTATTTATATTTTATAATCTTATTCTAAGGTTGTTGTCATCAAAACCATCATCCCAATGACTAACAAATATAAGTGGAATATTTGTATTGTTTTGTTTTGATGACTGTTGGGATGTATATTATATATATATGTATATGTTGGTTGGTGGATATATTCCCGCATATTTTTGTGGATGAGACCTTATACGTTCCTTTGTATGAGTGGATGACCCTTTGTATGCGCGTCTGCTTCGAAGCAGACATTGTACAGTTTTCTCATATGCTGTATATGTTGCAGGTTACAGGTTGGAGGGATCTAGCAGAATTCCTCGCCACTGTTGATTTATTTTCATATATATGTTGATAAATGATATTTGAATGTCATGATGATGTTTTTGATATGATTTGACTTATTTAGTGCTATTGTAGCACTGGTCCTTGTTTTCGATATTGTGGAAATATTGAAATTGATGATTTGGAATTGAAAAGGTTTTCGAAGTGATTTTCGAATTAAATATGTTTTTAATGATTTCTGATTTATTTTAAAAAGAAAGGAATTTGTTTTTAAAGAAATAAAAGTTACAATTTTTGATGATTTAAAAGTATGGTTTTATGAAATGCTTTGAAAATAGATTTTTAAATATGTTTATATAAAAGATTTATAAGGCGATATTTTTATAAAAAAAGAAGTTGAATTAAAATTGAGATTTATAAAAATTTAGTAAATGGGTTTGAAGTTATTTTGTGAATAGATTTAGAAATGGAGTTTTGTAAATAAAGGGATTTTATAAAATAGAAGTTTTATAAAATCAAAAGGAGATTTATAAAAATGGAAGTGATTTTTGTTGAAGTTTAAATATGGGTTTTTAATGTAAAGAAATGTTTGAAAGTGATATTTTGATTAAGTTATTGGTTTTAAATGGTAACTTATCTTTTGGAAGTAAAGTTTGAAAGTAATGGCTTTAAATGAATTCAATGGTTTAGAAGAATGTTTTATAATGAGATGAGTAACGGAAACTTAGATTTCAACATTTATTGTTGTAATACACGTTTCCGAGAAGTATGTAAGTTATGGACTATAACACTGTTGTTATAGTAAATGATTTCCGAAAAGAAATGATTTATATAGTATACAAGATTTTTATATTTTTAATCGAATCCCTATATAATGTTTTTTGGGTTGTTGTACCGATGTTTTACGCAACATTTGTTTTGACCCAATGAAGCGTTTTTTGAAAAATATGAAGCTTTCCCAAAATGATTGTAAATATACTTATCACGAATTTAAGTACATGAAGATATTTTCTAAGTGTTGGAAGTGAAGTGATTTGTGAATATGCTTATACTGTTGATATAAGTATATGGAAATGTTTTCCAATATAGAAAGATTTGATATAGTTTTAAGGATATATCTTTTAAAGATAATTTGAAGTAAATATTTGAAAATCGATTTAATTAATGAAGATTAATTAAATAGTCCTAGTGATTGTTTATGGTGCTAGATATTGTTTGTTTGCTTTGATAGTTAAAAAATCAATTATCAAATATTAGCCTTTTTATCGTTGTTGGTTCGGAGAGTCCGGGGTCGGATTTATCCGAGAACCACTTGGGACCAATGTATGCGTTCGAAAGTGCAGGTTTATGATTATTATTTAGAAGACGGAGATCTTCATGATGCAGGGCTACTTGCCACTATTCCCTCGAGGTGAAATTTACCATATCATATATTTGTGGCGGCGGTAGTGTTTTGTTATGAAAATCTACGATATGCAAGGACTTCTCGCTACTAATTCTAGGGATAATTACCGACAGGATGTAGTAGGAGAGTGCCTTCGGTTTGTCCCATTCCTAGACAACTTGTATGGACGAATGTCTGACGCTGCATTTCTAGTTACATAAATTGATCTCTATGAACGTATCATCTGTTTGGTGGTGGAGAAGGCAACTTCTCTTAGCTTAACACCCTTTATTGAGACATACGAGCTCAGGAGTTATAAGTTTGTAGAAATCAGTTGTGTGACTATGGGATGGCCATGTGGCATTTTAATTGAAATGTGTTATGTGAAAGGTAATCGTGACCTTATGCCTCATCACCCGGTAATGGCTTAAACGGGGTATGCCACAAGGCTAAGTGGTTTGCAACCATTAGGTTATGGTCATCACTTTTAAAAATTACTCTCTATTTGTCGAGTATGTGGTGTATGCTATGGGATCCCGGATAGGTAGGTTATGACCGGGGTGATGTCATACTCGGTTTTATCCATGACATGTATGAGTGTCAAATAGGGATAAGCCGGTCTTGCCAGATGCGGAGGATTGTTTGTGTATCCTCGGTACATTCCTCTAGAGATGTACTGTACGGAAGGTAGTCCCTTACTTTCCATTGTATGGAAATCCATTCTCCAATATGTGCCAGCCAGTTTGTTTGTAAACTTATCACGTCGTCAAATGACCAATGCAACAATTTCGGCTATTTGAATATTATTTGTATACTAGGCACTAGTATAATACCAGAGGATTTGATATGAAATGTTTTGGTAATCGTAAAGTAAAAAACCCATCCGTGTTTTTATGCAGCATGATCTTACGAGATACCTTTGTTTTTATAAAAGAACGCTTTTATAACTTTAATATAAATTCAGTTGTGATGTGTTTTCTCACGCTGGTTTACTAAACTAATCCGGGCGTTCTTCGCTTTCAATGCTCTGGTCAAACCGAGTATATTTACATGTTTAGTTTTGATGCTTTGGAGCTTTAGTAGACGAGCTGGAAGTCTTCGGGTTGTATTCTACGTATATATTTATTTTCCGCTGCATTGTTGTTTGAACTATCAGCATTTGTGAGGACAGGTTATTATAGCTGTCCAGGATGATGATTAGTGATTGATTGATGTACACTGATTGATGTACGTATATTATATTACAGTTTCTATTTTGTAAAGATCATTGATATTATATTATATGTTTTTTCGCTGCGATTGTGAGATTCTGTGTTTGCTTTTGGTTTCTCTTTCTTCTTCTCTTCTCTTCTTCTCTTCTCTCCTCTTTCTTTCTCATGATTATCCATATTTCCCTTTGATTTAGGTTTGGACATGTGTGGTTGTTGTTGGCTCTGAACGGGATGGATGTCCGAGTCGTCATAGCTGGTATCAGAGCTTAGGCTTAGTATACTCCTAGGCTTTGATGTGTACTCAGTATAGATAGGGTCAGTAGTACCCTAGAATGAATTTGAGCGTATTATATACATGAGCATGTATTTTTTAGTGATTTAAAAATGTTTTATATTATATTGATTTATTTGTTGAGTGGCTTATGAATTCTGATTGGTACGTGGGACGCCACGTTATTGATAGGAGTTTCTAGACACTTGAGCAAGGCATATCGACATAGTATTGTTTTAAGTTGGGTAAATAAAATAATTTTACCTCGATTATATTTTTTATATCTAAAGGAAGAATTTTTCTAAAAATTATTATAGTATATATAAATGGATTGTTTGGTTATTTGAAAATGTAAATATATAAGTTAATAAAAGCTGTTTGAATAATGTAAATAAAGACAACAATTGTAAAAGAATAAATTATATAAGCAAGTGAATTGATAATGTGAATTATAAAGTATTGGTTATAATTTAAATGATTTTCAGTTGTGAAATAGTCTTTTATATAAGAAATGAAACTATATAAGTATATTTATAAATATGAGTTATAAATAAAATGGATTTAAACTAAGAATTTGAGAATTTGTATCCCGTTGATTTTGACGGTGTTTTTTCAAAGTTGAAGATATTATATTAATTTATAGAAGTGTTTTTATTAGAAATGACTTTTAAAAGAATTTAAAAGAGATCAAAAGCACTGAACTCACTTCAGTCGTTGGAAAATAATTCTGGGGATGATTGCGACATCATCAGTATTTATTTCCGAGTTTTTAAGTAACGGATTGCTGCCATTAGTGATATGATATTGGAATTTTGTTTTATTAAAACAAGTTTTGTTTTGAAAATTTAAAATATGATTTGAATATACAAAAGAGTTGTATGTATATATATATATATATATATGATTTTGAAATGACTGGAAATAAATGGGTGTTTGAATTCTGAAATTGTTATCTAAATGTTTTGTGAAATAAATGAAATTAAGTTTTTGAACTTATAACTTGGAATTAAGCTATGAAATTAAAATTTACTCAAGGAAAGAGGTTAATTGGAATAAGCTAATGAGCTAAGTAAATGAAATGTGTATAAACATAATTTGTAAGCGATTATATTACAAATTTGAATTATAATGTGAATAAACTTAAGATAAGTTTAGTAAGATGATTTGTGAAATAAAATAAAATTAACCCAAAGATTTATGAAACGAATGAATTAAATAAGTTAAACGAAGTAAATAAATGAATATTAACTTAAGTTAAACAAAGTGAATCATGAAGTGAAATAATTAGAATGAATATGAACTTGAGTTAATAAATGGAATTCAACTTAAGTATATAAATGAATTAGATATAAGCTGAAATGTTGTTTGATAAAATTGAAAATAAATTTAAAGTAGGAAGTGAAAATAAACATAAGTGTTGTATAAAATGTTTAATCAAACTTAAGCAAATTTAGTAATGAAATAAAATAGTTGTTAAGTGTTATTAGTATTAAAGGAATTATACTAAATGAATATTAAAATGTTGTTAAACATAAATTGGAAGTAAAGTTAACTATATTTAAGTGAATGAAAATAAATTGAAAGAAATTGTATGTTAACAAATGAATGTTAATAAATGAATTGGAACGAATGTAAATTAGTAGAATATGAACTAAATAAAATATAAAGGAATGAATGCAAACTAATTTGATGAGAATCAATGAAAGTAAAATGAGAATGAATATAATAAAATGATTGTTATTTAACTTGAATGTGAAATAATTGGATGAAAACTAAATAGTAAATGAATGAATTGATATGTTGGATGTTAGTCGGATGTTAGTTTTTGATGATTGCTTATGTTACATGTGTTTCATTTTCATATGATTATTGTATCTTATATGTTTTACATTGAAATAATACGCTATATACATGTTCTCATTTTGTTGCCCAGTGTTGAGTAGGTGCAGACGGCGTTTGCTTCGCATTTGGAGCTCGCTTTCGGGCTATATTGCTTATGTAGCGACCCACCGTTCTGTACCCTTTAAGCTGACATTAAATTACACCTTTTCCAACCCAAATTGTACGAATGGGCGAATAGCTAGGGGTGGAGAAGAAAAGATAGAAGGAAACAGAAACAATATCACATAATTTCACAGTCGTAGTGGAACAATATATAATATATAATAACTGTTATTTATACAAAAGAAACGGTATAAGTTAATATACATACAATCATTATAGTACAACAATCAACACATAATCTGGACAGTTATAATACTCACAAGTGCTGAATATACAACATACACACATAGCAAAATATAATAAAATACGAGTAATATTCTTGTAGCTCCTCCAGCTCGTCTCTTGAGCTGCATAGCATCCTAACCTGAATCTATAATACTCAATCTGACCCAAGCTTATAATAAAACAACATCCGAGTCAGTCTGTAAAACCAACGTGAGAAAACACACTCAATTTGGTTATTACTATTATCAAAATCCTTTGAAAAACAAAGGTATCTCGTAAGACCAAGCCACACATAAATACGACGGGTTTTTACCTTACGATAACCAAAACATTTTATATCAAATCATCTGATATTATAGTAGTGTCTACAGAAAATAAATTAGAAAATAGCTAAAATGCTTGCATCTCACGTTTCAGCATAATTGGTATAAAACTAAAACCATACAGACTTATAGTGGATATTTGATTCCATCCAATGACTGGGCTACGGGGGTACCGCCCGCCACAATACACCTCTAGAAAAATCTACCGAGATCAAGCCTAACAATTCCTGCCAATACAGGACCAGCCTACCCCTTGCTGGATAGTACCAAATATGTTATACCCTAGGTGTTCCCACCTTTATCGAGCGCTCTCTTTTCCATGCACAAGCATATCCCTAATTATAATATATCCGAGGGTATATAGAAAAGTGATAACTTACCCTAATTGGGTGTGACCCACTTAGCCTAGCTGCATCTCCCTTATCTTAGTCATTCCAAGTTGATGAGGCTTGAGGCTACGTTTTACCTTTAGAATAGAATTCATACTTGGAATGCTAATAATGCCTTCCAGGCAACGATGCAATGATAGCATTCATCCGTAAAAGTTGTCATGGGTCTGGACAAACCGAATCTCCTTCAAGATCAACATCTCCATTATCTTCGAGATATCACAATTTATAACGTACAAACCGGATCGAAGTGGATTACGGATAATTAAATCCCGGTCTCTTCGAAACGATCAATGAATTTGGCCAGATTTAACAGTCGGTTATTTAACTATCAAATTTTTACACATAAGTAGTCACTAGGCTCGATTTTATAAATCTTTCAAAACGATTATTCCAAATATCTTTTAGATATATAATAAAATCTCTTCCAGTATTCCAACCTTTGAAAACAAATTCAAATCCTTATATGCTTAACGGGATAATTTCGGACCATCTCAATATTTAGAAATATTTTCTTCCAACCCCATTTATAATTCAACACTTTGAAAATATTCCTATAATAACAAATCTCTTAGTTAAAATATATCAAACCCTTCCAGTCCAATACTTAGGAAATATTTACAAATCTATTTTTTTTCTAATACCCTTTTTATTCCTAGTACTTTGGAAAATATTCCATTTATTTCCTATTTCTCAAAATCCTTTACAATTGACTTTTAAATCCCTTAATTCATTTATAATGCATTCTATAAGTTCCGGAATTCATTTATTAATTTCCTTTAATATTTCCAAAGTCGATTACACTTGTCTAAACTCCAACTACTCATTTCTAAATTCTTCTATGAATTCTAATTCATTTTCAAAGATTCTGTATTTAAACACTATGGAAATTTCCTTAAGTTCCAGACTTCCATTATAAGATTCCTCTTATCAAAATCATATCCATTAAATAAACCCTGTTTACAAATCTCGAGGGTATTTATAAATAAGTTCAATCTATTTCCAAAACACTATATTTATAAAAATAAGTATTTTAAAAAATAAATATAAAATTTCAATCACATTTAAGTAATTATTTTAAAATATCAAAATCCCTTTTAAATAAATAACGGTAACAAATTTTCCAATTCATTCTTTTAAATAAATTAATCGATTTACAAAATTTATTATAAAATGTGAATTCATTTCAATAAATATTAAATATTTGAATAATCCACTTTCCGTAGTATTTTAATACTAAAACAACTTCTAAATTACATAGTTTAATAAATAAAAAATTTCTTTTAAAACAAAACCTAACTTTTTGATAAAATTATATTTTTAAAATTCCAATAACAAATTTCAATTTATAAATCCCTCTAGATTCATAACATATCGATTTCCTTCTAATTTCCTAACCTTTCTCACATTTCCAAAAATAGTATCCACTATTTTTCCAAAAACTGATTTCCATATCACGATATAAATTCGCACTATGAATTTATATTTCTAATTTATCAACTAATATCATTTCCCTTATTTATAAACATCGTTTGTAAATTCATAAACTCATTTGGATTTTACTTGTTTATAAAAAATAATCTCATTTATAAAATTCCATTTTATAAATCCATTTCTTAATAAATTCCATTTATTTTCCAAATCTATTTTTAATATCGATTTTAACTTCTTTTCATATTTCTTAGCAATATCATCTAAAAATCCATTGTTAAAAATCTCTATATAAACTATTTTAAAACTTCTATTTAAAATATCTTTCGAAACAGATAAGTAAAAATTCCAAATCAAATCATTGTTTATCCAACCTAACTTCTTATATAAATAAAATTTGGAAATATTTATTTGAAAATGCTTTGTAAAATAGTTAAGTGAATTCCAAATCACATCTTTTTATTCAATTCACATTCATCCCTTTTAAATTATTCCAAATTAATATAATAATTTTATCTCTAAAAATTCCCTTTCAATTTATTTTTAAATTCAAAAACATTCTTTATGGTATTCAAAATACCAAAATCTAAGGCCGGTGCTACTATAGCCTCCAATAAACAAACCATAAAATTATCCATAAAAGATTCATCCAATCACATCATACATTGCCATATATGAAAATAATCAATATATTGTTGAGGAATCCAATTGGATACCTCCAACCTATTTCCCTGCATCCACAAATGTTATACATAATGAAATACCAATCTCGCTTCAAGGTGGGATATCGCGGTAATATAGGGTCATCCGCTATTATGCGGGGTGCATAGGGTCTCATCTGCTCCAATCGGTGGAAAATATATCCAACTACTAACATATATAAATAATATAATATTCAAACTGATAATAATTAATCCATTCATCTAGTCAACCAATCAATAATTTTAATTACTATAAATTTAAAAAGTTAACCAAATTGAGTGAGATTTACTAACCTTGATTTTCGAATTGCTAATTGTTCCAATTCCAAATTTCTTCTATTGCATAGCACTTGTCGATACGAGTGCAATGCAAATTTATTTTGTTTGATTTCAACCTCGTATGAATTAGATACAATATTTATAAGAATTCAATTTTTGTTAATATAATTTACTAAAGTTAATTTCATCATTAACTAAATTTAATTTCATCATTAACTAAAGAAATTACCTACATAAATTTCAAAATATCACCATCTTCTTATTTGATTCTGCTTATAGCTTGGAACCAACTTCCCCGACATCATCTGCTTAGAACCAACCACCTCCACCAGCCTCGACTTCCATCTGCAAATTCTCAGTTCGCACGTGCCGTGCCCCTCATCGCGACAATCAACACGGGATATCCCTCGTCCTCTGAGAACGCGACAATACCAGATCGCGTCGCGAACCACCAGAGATCCTTCCCCCGCATCATCGCTACGCCAAACTTCGATGCCGCCACTTCCCCATACGTGCACGAACATGATAGTCGATAGCACCAAATCCTATCGCATCCACCACCCATCGCGATGCCCCTAGGCTTGAGTTCGAGCCCTCCCCTCTCGGCATCAACGTCGCCTGCCCTTGCTCATTCTTAAATTTTTATTTATTTTTATTCTTTCGCGATTTCGATTTCGATTTTTATTATTTTCAATCTTGTTTTTTGCTTTTGAAGGAAGATAAAAGAATTACATGATTTAAATTTGAGTTTAACATGGGTAGGGGTGGCTTACAGGTCGGCTTCTCAGAGTAGGGTGGCTCTGATTTGATTTTATTTATTATAACATTAAAAACATCTTGTATTACTTACCGTGAAATTCCGAACTCCTATTGAGGCATGCCGTCTGGCGTTCCTAATGTTTACCACTATTCTGAACCTAATGGAACAAGTCTCGAGCCCCAATTCAATCGTATGAGGAAGATAGCCTTTTAAATCGGCTATTTAAATTAAATTAAATTAAATTATTTCTAGGCGTTTTCAGATCGCACGACCAAATGGTGAATCTAAACGCTACGAAATTTGAAATCCAATAATAATATACTATTACGGATTTAATGGAATTGGTTTCGTCGAATCCGAGACTGTGCTTCGGATCACTATTTTTATGCGTTGATTAAATCGACGATTTCAAAAATTGACGAAAACACTTAAATTTCAATTTTTAAAGCTTACTAACTCAACTTTAAGTCAAATAGAATTTATATCAACATTATAAATCATTTCAATTCATATTCAACTCAATTTTAATTATTCACCATTTCCGTATTACAATAAATTTGAAATTTAAATTCAGTCTATAAGTTTCAACCAAAATCTTCATATTCAAAATCAATCTCCGTTCCAACTCTAATATTTTAAACATTTAATTATCCAAAATCAAATGAAGAAAAATTGGGCTTGTTACATTCCTCCCCCTTAAAAGAATTTCATCCCGGAAATTGCTAAGGTGGAAAAAAATGCTCCAAACCCATTAACCTATCAAAACCCAGTTAGTTAAAACCCGATATTTCACTTTTCTAAATCCTTTAGTTCCAGACAAAACATTTAATTTCCATTTCTAAACCAAAATCCCTTATTCCAATTACAATTCGAAATCAAATTTTGGTTAACAAAAATTTACAGCATTTTTCTAACGCCCTAAATTTCTAATTTTTTTGGCAGAATCTCCCTTATATGGAGAGCCTTTTGCAATATGAAAAATATGATAAAGATATATACACCAGCTCTCATGATCAGAAAACAAAATTTATATCAATATTTATTTCTTTGCTATATTTAATCTGAAAGCATACCATTATATTAGCATTATTAAGCGAGCAAGCTTACTTTATATGCAATTTCGCAACCCAAATCTAGCACAAAAGCCTCCCTGTACCTGTACTTACTCGAATAAACACATCAGTTTCATAATTTATGAAATTTAATAACTTTACATCTCCTTAACTATTTTAAACACATGATTTCATAATGTTAACATGGTATATCATGTATTTTGGAAGGTACATGCTATACAGAGTTCCAACATTTAGTTGTTCACTTCAAATTCAATTTATACGCCGTTTCATTCAACTCCAAATAATTCACATTACATTTATTAACATTCAATTTATATTTACACACAACATATTCATATCCATTTCAGCCAAATTCCATTTCATTTTAAATTGATTGTCATTCAATTTATTTACCTTCAATTGATCCGCATTTCCATTTACTTGGTATATCTCAATTTACACAATGTTACTTGAGAATCATTTCATAAAATTAATATTAAGGTTAATTATAACCTTTTATACCACACATATTTTCATTTCCACTTCAAACTTAATTTCATACTCGAATTCATTTAAATAATATCCTAAAGCCATATTCAATTTGTTTACACTTAAATTGAATTTATTTATAACTTAAGTCATCACCATTTCAATCCATTTCTATTTTATTCGACAACATTTCAAAATATATTTAATTCACTTATATTTAAGTCGAATTTCATTTATAACTCAAGTTCCATATTTAATTTCAATTTCAATCCATAATCCATTTTACTTAACCAAGTTAAGTTCCTTTTCTATATTTAGTTAACTAATTAACTTATCTAATTGGTTCACTTTTAATTTATAATTCAATATCTGATTTTTTTATATCAAAAATCACTTCATTTAATTTACCCGAGTTCAAATTCATCTTATAATTCAAGTTTGGATTTTATTCCAAATATTTAACCCTTCATTTTGGTTTGCCATTTTATTTCCAAATTTACAAGTTACATCAACTTACCCATTCACAATTTAATAATTTTTTCCCTTTACATTTATTCCATCCAATAATTTATAACTCATAGTTATATTACCCCTTTACAGTTCTTATTTATATCCACTTCAATTTATTTACAATTCCATAATTTTCCACTTAAATTTTATTCCAATCAAGATTTGATAACTTATAGTTATATAGTCACTTTATAATTCAAACTCTATATTCAAGTCCATTCGATATCATTTCTAATCCAATCAAATTTTATTCGATATCATTTCTAATCCAATCAAATTTTATTTAACTTGGCTTAAGTTAAATTCTAATCCATACAATTTTCTTTACAAGTTCAATTTTTCCAACTTGCGTAAGTTAAATTTTTATTTCATATTGAAATTCACAATTCCAGGTTATAAGCTAAAATCTTATTTTTCAAAGGTTTGATAAAACATTCAAGTGGATATCCCAGAATTCAACCATCCGGTTTCATTTCAAATCATTTGAAATCATAGAAACATATATATCTCTCTGTATATCAAATCCTACTTTTTAAATTTAAACCAAACCTGGTTTTTATCCAAAAAAAATTCCTTTGGAAATTCTAAAACTATCTTTGTTTCCAAATAAAAATCTTCATATCAAATTACTACGGTAGCAATCCATCACTTAAAAACTCGAAAATGAACACCGATTATGTCGCTATCATCATAGTAATTATTTTCCAGCCACTCAAGTGAGTTTAGTGCTTTATCACCTTAAATAATCCATTTAAAACCATTTTTATTTCAAAAATATTATCAAAAATAAAACTATTTTAATTTTCACAATACTTCGGAAAAATATTTTCCAAACTTTCTTGGATTTTAAATCTCTGAACTCGGGTTTGAATCCATTTTTATTTATAATTCATTTGCACAAATTATTCTTATATAATCCCCATTTGGTTATACATAACCATTTCAAAGTTTATAATCTGGTTTGGATTATCATAATAATAACCAAACACACCAATATACTATAATAATTTTGAAAAATTATTTCTTTTATATCAAAATATAACTTGGGTAAAATTATTTCATTTATCCGCTTCAGAACAATACTTTTTCGGTTTACCTGGTTCAAGTGTTTAAAATTTCCTATCGATTTATTGGCGTCCCACTATTCGACTAGAATTCGTAAACCACTTAACAGATAAATTAACACAGTATAAAACATTTTATATTCACTAACAAATACATGCTCATATCTATTAATACATTCAAACTCATTTTAAGGTACTACCGACCCTATCTCTAAGGAGTAATCTCCACCAAAGCCAAGGTTCTCGCTTAACCTTCATCTCTGTTACCAAGTGTAGTGACCCACCATTCCATACCCTTTGAGCTGACTTTAAATCACTCCTTTCCAACCCAAGTTGTACGAAAGGGAAAATAACTAGGGGCGAAGAAGAAAAGATAGAAGGAAACAGAAACGACAACATAGAATCTCACAGTCGCAGCGGGACAATATATAGTATATAATAGCCGATCTTCATACAAAAGGAATGATATAAGTTAATATACATACAATCATTAGAGTACAATAATCAACAAATAATCTGGATAGTTATAATAACTTGTCCTTACAAGTGCAGAATATACAGCATACACACACAACGAAATATAATAAAG
The DNA here is from genome assembly GCA_030765085.1 of Allium cepa. NCBI lineage: Eukaryota > Viridiplantae > Streptophyta > Magnoliopsida > Asparagales > Amaryllidaceae > Allium > Allium cepa. The sequence goes on along the minus strand of CM060941.1, from coordinate 581,280,954 downwards.
TATGAGTAATACACCAGTAACTCCTCCAGTTCGTATCCTGAGCTCCATAGAATCCTAACCTGAATCTGTAACACTTAGTCTGACCCGAGCATTATAATAAAAATAACACCCGAGTCAGTCTGAAAAACCAGCGTGAGAAAACACACTCAATTTGAATTATTACCATCATTAAAATCCTTTGAAAAACAAATGTATCTCGTAAGACAATGCCATACATAAATACAACGGATTTTTACCTTACGATAACCAAAATTTTTTATATCAAATCATCTGATATTATAATAGTGTCTATAAAAATAAATTAGAAAATAGCTGAAATGCTTGCATTGCACGTATAAACATAATTGGTTACAACTAAAACCGTACAGGCTCGTAGTGGATATTGGATTTCATGCAATGACTGGGCTACTGGGGTACCGCCCGCCACAGTACATCTATAGAAAAATATACCGAGATCATACCTAACGATCCTTACCAACACATGACTGGCCTACCCTTGCAAGATAGTACCGAATATGTTATCACCCCGGGTGTTCCCACCATAATCGAGCGCTCTCTTTTCCATGCACAACCATATCCATAATTATAATATATTTGAGGGTATCTAGAAAAGTGATAGCATACCCTGATTGGGTGTGACCTACTTAGCCTTACTACATCTCTCCTATTTTATGCGTTCCCGGTTGATGAGGCTTGAGGCTACATTTTACCATTAGATAGCATTTATACTTGGAATGCTAGCACCGCCTTATAGGCAATGATGCAATGATAGCATTCATCCAAACATGTTATCCTGGGTTTTAACAAACCAAATTCCTTGAAGATCACCATCTCCATTATCTTCGAGATATCACAATTCGTAACGCACAAACCGAATCGAAGTGGTTTTCGGATAATTAAATCCGATCCCGATCTCTTCGAAACGATCAACAAATTTGGCCAGATTTGATGGTCGGTTATTTAACTATGAAATTTTCACACATAAGCAGTCACTAGGCCAAATTTTATAAATCTTTCAAAACATTTATTTCAAATATCTTTACACGGATATTTAATCAAATCTCCTCAAGTATTCCAACGTTTGAAAAAAAAATTCAAATCCTTATATCCTTAAAGGGATAATTTCGAACCATCTCAATATTTAGAAATATTTTCTTCCAACCCCATTTATAATTCAACACTTTGAAAATATTCCTATAATAATAAATCTCGTAGTTAAAATATTTCAAACCCTTCCAGTCCAATACTTAGGAAATATTTACAAGTCTATTTTTTTTCTAAAACCCTTTTTGTTCCTAATGCTTAGGAAAATATTCCATTTAGTTCCTATTTCTCAAAATCCTTTACAATTGATTTGTAAATCCCTTAATTCATTTATAACGGATTCTATAAGTTTCAAAATTCATTAATTAATTTCCCTTTATATTTCGAAAATCGATTACACTTGTCTATAACTCCAACTACCCATTTCTAACTTCTTTTATGAACTCTAATTCATTTTCAAAGTTTCTATATTAAAACACTTTGGAAATCTCCTTAAGTTCCAAACTTCCATTATAATATTCCTCTTATCAAAATCATATCCGTTAAATAAACCCTGTTTACAAATAACTAGGGTATTTATAAATAACTTTAATCTATTTCCAAAACTCTATATTTATAAAAATAAGTATTTTAAAGAATAAAAATAAATTTTTAACACATTTAAGTAATTATTTTAAAATGTCAAAATCCCTTTTAAATAAACAATGATAACAAATTTTCTAATTCATTCTTTTAAATAAACTAATCGATTTACAAAACTTATTATAAAGTGTGAATACAATTCAATAAATATTAAATATTTGAATAATCCACTTTTTGTATTTTAATACTAAAACAACTTCTAAATTACATAGTTTAATAAATAAAAAATTTCTTTTAAAACAAAACTTAAATTTTCAATAAAAATATATTTTTAAAATTCCAATAACAAATTTCAATTTTCAAATCCCTCTCGATTCATAACATATCGATTTCTTTTTGATTTCCTAACCATTCTCACATTTCCAAAAATAGATTCCACCATTTTTCCAAAAACCGATTTCCATATCTCGATATAAAGTCACACTGTGAATTTATATTTCTAATTTATCAACTGATATCATTTCCCTTATTTATAAACATCGTTTGTGAATTTATAAACTCAGTTGGGTTTTACATTTTTATAATAATAATCTCATTTATAAAATTCCATTTTATAAATTAATTTCTTAATAAATTCCATTTATTTTTCAAATTTATTTTTAATATCAATTTTAACTTCTTTTCATATTTCTTAGCAATATCATCTAAAAATCCATTGTTAAAAATCTCTATATAAACTATTTTAAAACTTTTATTTAAAATATCTTTCGAAATAGATAAGTAAAAATTCCAAATCAAATCACTGCTTATCCAAACCAATTCTTATATAAATAAAAACATTTATTTGAAAATGCTTTGTAAAATAGTTAAGTGAATTCCAAATCACATCTTTTTATTCAATTCGCATTAATCCCATATAAATTATTCCAAATCAATATAAATAATTTTGTATCCACAAATTCCCTTTCAATTTCTTTTTAAAATTCAAAAATATTCTTTATGGTATTCAAGATACCAAAATCTAAGGCCAGTGCTACTATAGCGTCCAATGAACAAACCACACAACAATCAGTAACAGATTCATCCAATCACATCATATATTGCCATATATGAAAACTATCAATATATTATTGAGAAATCCAGTTGGATCCCTTCAACCCGTTTTCCTGCATCCACAGATGTTATATATAATAAAATACCATTCTCATCTCGAGGCAGGATATCGGGGTAATATAGGATCATCCACTATTATGCGGGGTACATATGGTCTCATCCTCTCCAATTGGCGGGAAATATATCTAATTACTAATATATATACTAATATATATATATATATATAATTTAACACTCAAACTGATAATAATTAATCCATTCATCTAATCAACCAATCAGTAATTTTAATTACTATAAATTTAAACAGTTGACCAAATTAAATGAGATTCACTTACCTTGATTTTCGAATTGCTAATCGTTCCAATTACAAATTTATTCCATTGCGTAGTGCTTGTCGATACGAGTGCAACGCAAATTTATTTTGTTTGATTTCAACCTTGTATGAATTAGATACAGTACTTATAAGAATCCGATTTTTGTTAATATAATTAACTAAATTTAATTTCATCATTAACTAAAGAAATAACCAAAATTTCAAAATATCACCTTCTTCCCAGTCGAGTCTACTTACATCCTAGAATCAACTTCCCCGACATCATCTGCTTGGAACCAACCACCTCCACCAGCCTCGACTTCTATCTGCAAATTCTCAGTTCACACGTGCCCTGTCCCTCATCAATAATAAATATGCGACACCCGACATCCTCTGGGATCGTGACAGTACGTAGGTCGCGTTGCGAACCACCAGAGATCCTTCCCCGCATCATCGCTTTGCAAAACTTCGACGCCACTACTTCCCCATACGCATGCAAACATGATAGTTAACAGCGCCAAACCCTATCTCATCCACCACCCATCACGATGCTGCCAGGCTTGAGTTCAAGCCCTCCTCTCTCGGCATCAACGTCGCATACCCTCGCTCGTTCATAAATTTTTTATTTTTTTATTCTTTCGCGATTTCGATTTTTATTTTTTTCGTTCTCGATTTTGCTTCTGAAGGAAGATAAAGGAATTACATGATTTAAATTGAGTATAATGTGGGTATGGGCGGCTCATAGGTCGGCTCTCAAAGTAGGGTGGCTCATGATTTTATTTTATTTATTATACTATTAAAAATATATCGCATTACATACCGTTAAATTTTAAACTCCTATTGAGGCGTGCCGCCTAGTGCTCCTAATGTTATACCGCTATTTCGAACTCAGTGGAACAATTCTTGAGCCCCAATTCTATCATATGAGGAGAAAGCTTTTTAAATCGACTATTTAAATCATGTCTAGGCGTTTTCAGATCGCAAGACCAAAAGGTGAATCTAAACGCTATGAAATTTGAAATTTGATAATAATATACTATTATGGATCCAATGGAACAGATTTCATTGAATTTCGAGACTGTGCCCTGGATCGCTATTTTTACGCGTCCATTGTATCAACGATTTCAAAAATTGACACAAACACTTGAATTTCGGTCTTTAAAAACATACTAACTCAATTTTAATTCAAATAGAATTTATATTAACATTAGAAATTGTTTCAGTTCATATTCAACTTAATTTTAATTATTCACCATTTCTGTATTACAGTAAATCGCTATATTTGAAATTTAAATTCATTCCATAAATTTCAACCAAAATCTTCATATTCAAAATCAATCTATATTCCAAATCCAATATTTAAAACCATTTAACTATTCAAAATCAAACGACGAAAAATCTAGATCGTTACAGCTTACGTATGCTCATTAATAATATATATAAGATACGTATCTCGTATTACATATCGTACCTTTATATTTTTCCCTACAGGATGTCTCATCCTCGAAGATGAGATGTATATTTTTGATATATATATATGTTATGATCCTACTATGATCGAATCATGCAAAGGAGACGTTGGCGAAATTTTCCGTAAATTTAAGACGTGGAATTTTTTTGGGAAACTTGGAAATTTTTTGATAACTAAAATTTGGTTTTTGGTTTTATAATTTGGAAGTGTATTAGTTAGTAACTACGAATGAATTTGAAGACTTTGATTATGTTTTATAAAAGTTGCAACTAATTGATTTTGGAAAAGTTAAACACTTAAGAGAATTTGGTAATCTATTTCAACTTATTGTTTTGGAAAGTTAACGGAGTTGTTGCATCTTTCTTGCTTAGTAATTTCGGAGACGAAATTCTTTTAAGGAGGAAAGAATGTAACGACCTAGAATTTCAGTCATTTGAAATAGGGATATTTAATTGGTTTTAAGTATTCAAAATTAATTTTATAAGTTGAATAACTCATACTTCGAATATAATGATTTATTTGGACAACTAAATTATTTGATTTAATATTTGAAATTGTTTAAATAACTAAAATTTGAATTTAATTTAATTTCAATAAAAAATGATTTATAAAGTTAATTTAAATTCTAGTCGAATTATGATGAAGTTAGTAAACTTTTAAATTTGATTTAAAATTATATAAACGGAAATTGAAAATTTTATGTTTTAATTAACGTATAAAAATAGTCATTTTTGACACTATCTTGGATTTCGACGGAACTAGTTTCATTGGATCCATAATAGTGAATTATAATATGCTGTCGAATTTCGTATCGATTGGACTTATCGTTTGATCGTGCGAGCTCGAAATGTACAAAAACTCATTAAAGGAAATTTAATTAAAATAAATTGATTTTGAAACTCTATCTTCTGTATATGATGGAACTGGTTTTCAATATATATTCCATAGTGTTCGAAATAGGGGTAAAACGTTAAAAACGCCAGGCGGACGCTTCGTTTGGAGTTCTGTAATTTCTGGCATGAATAGTGTCATTTAAGTGGCTATATAAGGACCCTTAAACTAAAAACCCTACCCTATTTGTTTGCAGTCGCCATCTTATGTATGAATGGCCTGAAATCGTGACCTTCTCCTCCAAATTCCTCTCAATCTATCGACATTTAACAAAAACTTCAACTAAGAAAACGTAGAGAACGTAGAGAACGTCGAGATTTTCAAGTTCAACGGTGGAGATTGGAAATGGAGCATGATGGTGGCCTAGATCTGCCTCTATTCATCGCTGTGTTTATGGATTTTCGGGCTCGGTTGTGGGTGACGCATGCGCATGAGGTATTTGCAGGCGAAGGCTGGCGCAGCTGGGGAGGTGCATGGAGAAGCAAGGCGATCAACGGTGGGTTCGTCACTGGAGGCGCGCGAGTTCGATCGTTCGAACAAATAAAAAAAGAAAATCGCGCCTGTGCCTGGGAGAAGAATGAAACAGTGTAAGGGTTAATGAAGATAGTTAACATTAATTACAGTGATTAATGCAAACTAATTTTATTATTTAATTCGAATGTTCAAAATGTACAACTCTTTCATACGAGGTCGGATTCGCATGAAACAAGCGACGTTGGATTCGTATGATAGTTGGAGGGATCCAACAGGATTTCTCACAACTGTAGAATTATTTTTGTATATATGTTGATATATGATGTTTGGATGTCATAATGATGTTTTTGATATGATTTGACTTATTTAGTGCTATGGTAGCATTGGGCCTCATTTTCGATATTTTGGAAATATTAAAATTAATGATTTTGAATTGAAAAGGTTTTCGAAGTGATTTTTGAAGTAAATACGTTTATAAGGATTTTTGATTTATTTTAAAAAGAAAGGAATTTGTTTTTAAAGAAATAAAAGTTATAATTTTTGATGATTTAAAAGTATGGTTTTATGAAATGCTTTGAAGGTAGATTTTTAAATAAGTTTATATAAAAGATTTATAGGGCGATTTTTTTATAAATAAAGAAGTTGATTTAAAATTGAGATTTATAAATATTTAGTAAGTGGGTTTGAAGTTATTTTATGTATAGATTTAGAAATGGATTTTTGTAAATAAAGGGATTTTATGAAGTAGAAGTTTTATAAAATCAAAAGGAGATTTATAAAAATAGTTTTATAAATATGGAAGTGATTTTTTTTGAAGTTTAGATATGAGATTTTATGTAAAGAAATGTTTGAAAGTGATATTTTGATGAAGTTATTGTTTTAAAAGGTAATTTATCTTTTGGAAGTAAAGGTTTGAAAGTAATAGTTTTAAATGAATTTAATGGTTTGGAAAAATGTTTTAAAATGAGATGAGTACCAGAAACTTAGATTTCAACATTTATTATTGTAATACGCGTTTTCGAGAAGTATGGAAGGCATGGACTATAAATTGTTATAGTAAATGATTTTCGAAAAGAAATGTTTTATATAGTATACGGGATTTTTATATTTTTAATCAAATCCCAACATATGTTTTTTGGGTTGTCGTAATGATGTTTTACGCAACATTCATTTTGACCCAATGAAGCGTGTTATGAAAAATATGAAGCTTTCCCAAAATGATTTGTAAATATACTTATCACGAATTTAAGTATATGAAGATATTTTCTAAGTGTTGGAAGTGAAGTGATTTGTAAATTTGCTTATACTGTTGATATAAGTATATGGAAATGTTTTCCAATATAGAAAGATTTGAAATGGTTTTGAGAATATAACTTTTAATGTTTTCCAATATAGAAAGATTTGAAATGGTTTTGAGAATATAACTTTTAAGGATAATTTGAAGTAAATATTTTGAAATTGATTTAATTAATAAAGATTAATTAAATGGACCTAGTGACTGCTTATGGTGCTAGATATTGTTTGTTTGCTTTGGTAGTTAAATAATCGATTATCAAATATTGGCCTTTTTATCAGTATTGGTTCGAAAAGATCGGGGTCGGATTTATTCGAGAACCACTTCGGATCAATGTATGCATTCGAAAGTGCAGGTTTATGATTATGATTTAGAAGATGGAGATCTTCATGATGTAGGGCTATTTGCCACTAATCTCTCGGGATGAAACTTACCATATCATATATTTATGGTGGCCGTAGTACTTTGTTATGAAAATCTATGATATGCAAGGACTTCTCGCTACTAATTCAGGGGAAATTCCCAACATATGTGATAGGAGAGTGCCTTCGGTTTGTCCTGTTCCTCGGCAACTTGTATGGACGAATGTCTAATGTTGCATTTCTAGTTACATAATAAATTGATCTCTATGAACGTATTATCTATTTGGTGGAGGAGAAGGAAACTTCTCTTAGCTTAACACCTTTTCCTAAGTTGTATGAGCTCAGGAGTTATATGTTTGTACAAATCAGTTGTGTGACTATGGGATGGCAATGTGACATTCAAAGTGAAATGTGCTATGTGAAAGGTAATCGTGACCTTATGCCTCATCACTTGGTAGTGAATTAAATAGGGTACGCCGCAAGGATAGGTGGTTCGTAACCATTAGGGTATGGTCATCACCTTTCTAGATTACTCTCTATATGTCGAGTATGTGGTGTATGCTATGGGATCTCGGATAGGTCGGTTACGATCGGGGTGATGTCATACTCGGTTCTATCCAGGCCATGCATAAGTTCCAAATAAGGATAGGCCAATCTTGCCAGACGTAGAGAATTGTTTGTGTATCCTCGGTACATTCCTCTATGGATGTACTGTATGAAAGGTAGTCCTTTACCTGCAATTGCATGGAAATCCATTCTTCAATACGTGCCTGCCAGTTTGTTTGTAAACTTACGACGCCATCAAATTTAAGCAATGTAATAATTTCGGCTATTTGAATATTATTTATATACGGGGCACTAGTATAATATCAGAGGATTTGACATGAAATGTTTTGGTTATCGTAAGGTAAAAAATCGTCCGTGTTTATGTGCGATGTGGTCTTACGAGATACCTTTTTTTTGATAAAAGAATGCTTTTATAACTTAAAAATAAATTCAGTTGAGATGTATTTTCTCACGCTGGTTTACCAGACTGATCCAGGCGTTCTTCCCTTTCAATGCTCGGGTCAGGCCGAGTATATTACTGGTTCAGTTTTGATGCTTTGGAGCTTCAGTAGACGAGCTGGAAGTATTCGGGTCGTATTCCACGTATATGTTTTTTCCGCTGAATTGTTGTTTGAATTATCAGCATTTGTGAGGATAGGTTATTATAACTGTCCAGACTGATGATTAGTGATTGATTGATGTACCCTGATTGATGTACGTACATTATATTATAGTTTCTGTTTTTAAAGATCATTGATATGATATTACATGTTTTTTCGCTGCGATTGTGAGACTCTGTGTTTGTTTTTGGTTTTTCTTTCTTCTTTTCTTCTCTTCTTCTCTTCTCTCCTCTTTCTTTCTCATGATTATCCGTATTTCCCTTCAGTTTGGGGCTGGACATGTGCGGTTATTGTTGACTCTAAAAAGGATGGATTTGCGGGTCGTCACATAATTGCCAGTGTTACGAACCCATTCAATCAACTGTTGACGGGATGCATAAATCTACAAAGGAAAACAAATCATATTATCCAACTAATTGAAAAATTAAAAAAATATAAATAAAAAATATTACTTACATCTTATGTTGTAAATACATTAGTATAATCCATCAACATTTTGTTGCTGTCATCTTCATCGCTTGTGTAATCTATGATCTTAGCAACAAACAGAAGAGAAAGTGTACCATACAATGAAGAAAAGAAACCTGATTTACTATAAAACCACGCATTTCCTAAACGAGATTAACATAATATCACGTATAGGCAACGCGTGGTATAGCACAAAACCCCACGTCGACTTTGTGTGGTAATAGTACAAACCACATACTCCCTCCACGTGGTTGTGATATCGGTCTCACATCATGGCTTATTCGGAACTGTAATCTTTAAAATGAAATTTAAGCATTAAATTTGAATTTTTTTTAAATTTACCACCTTAGACTCCCTTATATTTGTATTACCATCTTCATGATCCATTGCTTGATATCAAATAATTAAGATTTGGAAAGTTTTATGATTTAGGGTTTACTGAATGAAGAAGCGGAAAAGAGAACGGAAAATAGTCATATAAAAGAAGAGAAGGGCATTTTAGAATTATAAATTTTTTTAAAAATGGGTGGGGCAACGAAGCAAAAACTAGTGTTCAAATAGAATTTTCCTTCTGTTTTTCATATCAAAAGGTTTCCACTTGAACATTTAGACGTGGGTTGCTATGTAAATAAAGCTTAGTAATAATCGTATTAATTAATCTTTGTCGTCCTTTTGATATGATGTATTAATTATCATGTTTCAAATCATTCTAAAATAAACTCTTCTTATTAAAAGAAAAGGAAAAACGTTAAATCGATGATATATTTCATGATTTGCAACTACATCTAATTTGGAATTAAATCTTTACTTAAAAAGGAAGGATTCTTTTCACAAACTTCTTCATCTTGTGACAAATTTAGTGATTAAGTTTACATAATTATATATATATATATATATATATAGTGATATATAATGATATATATATATATATATATAATGTGTGTATATTTATAATTAACCTAACTTTCAAACCATTTTCATTCATCTTAATATTCTTTGATTTACTGCTTGTAATTAAAATGAAATCTATGTAATTCGAACTGCTATGCTAAACATTAATTGTGTGTGTGTACACACTATATATGTGTATTTATATACAAATAAATAAATAAAAACTTTCATGTTTAGGACAACAAAGGCATATATAGAGGGGAATGTGTCCATTGCGGTGTAAATCCCTACATCCAAGCAATGTTTTAAATAACTTTGTACACTTTTAGTATGTTGCACTTACACTATACGGGTTCACAGTGTATGCTCATAGTCATTTGCAATTAATTAAAATTAAATTGAACTATGCTAACATGTTTATTTAATATATTATCAATCTAATCAGAGAGAGAAATGAAAGGTTTCTCTCTCTCTAATTAATGTAGTTTGAAAGAACCATATATATGGTGTTTTAATGATAACAACGATACGACACTTCTACCGATATATTTTTGAGTTATTATGTAACGATCCAAAATTTTGGTTATTTAAAATTGGAATATTTATTTGATTTTATATATTTAGAAGAAAATTTTTAACTTGAATTTCAAATACAACTATTTATTTGATAATTTAATTATTGAATTTGATAATTGAAAATTGGGTAGAATATTGAATCTAGGTTTTTAAGCTGGTTAAAAATAATTTAAAGGCTTACAAAATTTATATTAATAATAAGTAAGATAATACAAATTTTTAAAATGAATTTAAAAGTGATTTGTTCAGTTTTAAAAATATATCGTTTGAGTTAACGTATATAAATAGCCTTCCAGGGTACAGTCTCGGAATTCGATGAAACCGATTCCTTTGGATCCACAATAGTGTATTATTATCGGATTACAAATTTCATAACGTTTGGAGTTACCATTTTGCCGTACGAGATAGAAACGTGTTGAAAATTTATATCGAAAATTCAATATAATAATTGGGTCCAAAAAGCTATCTTCTCCATACGATCGATTAGGATTCGAAACCATTTCTATTGCATTCGTAATAAGGGTATAACATTATAAATGTCTAGTGGCACGCCTCAATAGGGTCTCGAGATTTTGAATTGCGTAAATCGAGACGTTTGGAATTTGAATAAAAATATTGCCTAGTCAACCTACTTTTCAGCCGCATATTACATAGCGTCATTGTCCTATTGCATCCCATATACTTTCCTCCGCCTCCAAAAGCACATTTCCTCTTCTTTCAAAAAGCACGGTCGAACAGACAAAGGAAAAGAAAAATTTTATATATATCGTGCGCGCTCACGTGCACGCGATGGAGGTGCTCATGCAAGGAATGTTCAAATCGCATGCGGAATTTAAGGAAGCACTCGAGGCACGACTATAGGGAGGAGTACATGACGTAAAATGGAGATTGTCGCCTACGCTCGAAATAGAAGTGGTGGCGATGATGAGTTGGAGTGTGGTGGAGGTGAGTCGGCCGATGGCGTCGAACGAAGGGGGCGCGACTTAAGGTTTCGACTTGATTTTTTGTAGGATGTGATGCTGGAAGCGGCGGTAGATGATTGCTTGGTCAAAATGAATGGCACTCGAAGGGGTTTGAGTTGCGTGTTTTGGTTCGTGGATGTCCTGGGGATATGCAGTCTGATATGGAGATGTTTCTAGATGGTTTTTGGTTTTTAATTTGAGGTTGGTTGACTGTTGATGATTTTAATTAAAGTAAATAACTATATTTTTAAATTTGAATGCTTATAAAAGGGTATAACAATTTTATATGAGGTCCCAAAATCATGGGAGTAAATCACATTTGATTAGTAGATGCAAAATCTGCAATACGGAATCAAATTGGAGTCGAGCGGAAATACTTGAAATTTTAGATTCAATTGAACGTTGTTTAATTTAATTTAAAATTTGGAATGACAAACAGATTTGAAAAATCAAGATGAGTTAATCTCACTCAATTTTGGATTGCTGTAATTAATTTTAAATAGTTAAAAATTTATTATTGATTTATTGATAGAACTAATAAATTATTATCAGTTGGATGTGATATTATATATAGTAGTATATATATTGGAGTGGTTGATATTCCTGCATATATATAGCGGATGAGACCCTATACGCACTACATAATAGTGGATGACTCGATATACCGCGATATACCCCTCGAAGTGGGATTGGTATTTTATATTGTATTAACATCTATGGATGCAGGAAAACAGGTTGGAGGGATCCAACTAGATTCCTCAAAAATGTTGATAATTATTTTCATATTCAGTGAAATGATTCGTTTGAATTATCTGTGATAGATTATAGTGAAATTTGAATTTATTGGATGCAAGGGTATTACTGGAAAGATTTTGGCATTTTAAAATACCATAAACATGAGTATTGAATTTTTAAGAGAAAATAAAAAAGGAAATTGGAAGTAAAATATTTATAGTGGAATTTGGATTTATTATAGGAAATGAGTTTGAATAAAAATTAATAGCTTGATTTTAAAATTTGTACTTAGTAATTTCAGAATATGAAAAAATAGAGATTTTGAATAATGCAAATAAAAGGATTTTAAATAATAGAACTTGAGCGATATTGTTTAAGTGTAAAAGGGGTTTATTTTTAAAATCGAGATTTAAAATAGCTTGGGAAGATAAAATGGAAATTTGGAAAGAAGATATGAAATTTTATACTAGATTTTTTTATAAGATTATGAAAAGAAAATGGAATCTGGATTTAGTTGGTTTTTGGAACATATTTGGGTTATTTAAGAAATTAATTTAAAAATGGAGTTAGTTTAGAAATCGATTTAAAATCGATTAAGTATTATGAAACTGTTACAAACGAGAAATGAGACTATAGAATTTATAAACTAAATTTATAAATAAAGTGAAGTAATTGTCAGTGGATAGAATTTAAGATATAAATTCACGATGAAAATTCATAACGGGATGGATAATTCCGCTTAAAATAAAAGATAGATTTATCTTTTGAAATGTGAAAAGGGAATTTACGAAATTGGGACGTGAATCAAAGTGGAAATAAATCAAGAGGGATTTATGAATATTGGATTTGCTTCATGGGGTTGAAAAATATATTTTTCTGAGAAGTGAAGTTTATTTTAAAAAGGTATTTTAAGTATTAACTAGAAATTTTGAAAGTGTTTAAGAATATTTTAGAAAACTAATTATTTAGTTGTTTAAAATTATTTTAAGTATATTTAGTTATTAATCAAGTTTGTTTATATTAAGTTAATTTTTATTTAAGAATTAACTAGTATTATTATTTTAAAAGATAAATTATTCAATATTTTTTTCATATAATAACTTTTATTTAAAAAGTAGTTTCCTAGAGTTTAACTTGGAATATTACTATAGAAATTTCATAAGTATTATTTTGAAAATTATTAAATAAAGTTTTCGAAAAGTAATGGTATGCTTTCATGGCATAGTCGGAGGCAGTGAGTGCCTGCAGTTAAGTTTTGGATTTCTCCGGGATAGAGATGTAACCATTGAGCTGTGAATCCATGGTTGATACCGAAATGGTACTTTCCATATTATTTTAAAAGGGTTTTCAAATATTTTAAGAAAAGATAGTTGTGAATATACTAAATTCGATAAAATAAGTACATATATTTTGGAGAAAGAGATTTAATTTATTAAAATTAAATTAAAAAGAGATTCATTGTTTTCAGTGGAAAATGAAATATTTAGTTGAATGATTGTTTATTTGATAGTTAAATAACCGACTGTCAAATCTGGATCTAAAATATAACTTTAGGGATATCTAGGAGAAATACGAGGAATATATGGTGCAGTTACCGTTCGAGGTGCTATACTGTATGCATGAACTCATTTCGTTCTTCTAGGACGATGATAAAGAAATCCGTTCACTAATGGTTAGGAGTTGATCTCCGATCTTATTTCGTGTTTTTATTTCCTAAAGAACCGGGGTTGAGTTTACTGGAAATATTGAACGTCGTTTCGAAGAGACCGGGATCAGATATTTATCCTAAAACCACTTCGATCCAACGAGTACGTATTCGAAGGGTAAACAAGAGCATGGAGTCGAAGATGGAGCAGTGAAGTGCAAGGGCTAATCGCTACTGATCTTGAGGATTTTTCCAAAATGGTGCAGTAGGAATAGTGCCTTCGGTTTCGTTCGGACCCAGAACGGAATTGTGTTGTAACGATCTCGGTTTTTGAGTCAAATTAGATTTGGTAATTAATATAAAATTTTGGATATAAATTGTGAATTAATTTGAATTTTTCAAATTAAATAAGAAATGTGCCTGTTTATTTATATAAATGGATTGTAATTTGATTTTATAAAATTGAAATTCAAAAATAAATATTTTGAGAAATAATTTGGATTTAGAAACTATATTTTTAAGTTAATAAGAACTTGTTTTCTAATGTTAATATATATATATATGTGTGTGTGTGTGTGTGTGTGTGTGTGTGTGTGTGTGTATTTATATTTGGAAGGTATGATTTGAGTTTATGTAATAGTTTTCAAAAGGCTATTTTAAGTTAAATTCTTATATATATAATTAGTTTTAAAAATCATTTTTCTTAGAGGATATATAAATAGTTATAAAAGAATAAGTGTAAAATAGGAAAGGTATAAAACATGATTCATAAATTTATTAACTTAAGGGTCTAAAGCATAAATTTTAAATTTATTTAGAGTGAGGGTTTAAACACAATTACTTTCATTTTAAAAAATGCAAGGTTGAGATTTTATGTATCAACATGTGTTGCTTAATTAAAATTTGCATTTACAAGTGTAATTAATATAGACAAGTGGCAAGATCATTTTTCTTTTGAAATCGAATTTTATACAAAGAATTTGTTGAACCAGGCTGCTCTCAATTTAAACCTCTCAAACTTGAAACTACAAAACAAAGAAAAGGAAAAAAATCAATCAAAACCTGTTCAAACAATAATAAAAAACAATTCAAAACTTCAAGTAAATTCAATTTCAAACTACTTGAGTTTAACCTGAATCAAAACAACAACAATCATAGTTTCAAATTTAAATCAAACAAATGCTTCATTTCATTAACAATCAGATTCAGATCATCAAGCAGGATTCAAAAACAAATCAAAAACCTGGAAAAGAAAGCAAATACAAATTTCAATTCAAAAGCATCTCGAATCTGAAAGCATGCAAGTTCAACATAGTTTAATCAAAGCAAAGATCAGATTCAACAGAAAATGGCAAGATGCAACTCAAAAACAGATCAAAAAAATCAAATATACAGATCAATCAGGTTCCAGGTTTCCTCTGTTCAACAGCAAAAAGGTGAGCAAACTATCCTTTTTGAATCTGAATCTGTTATGTATCTTGATGTTGTACTTGAAGTTGTTGTGAAAATTGTTTGTATAGATGTAACTATGCATGTCTGGGAACAGACATAAATGTCTCTGTTCTAAATTTTACAAGTTTTAAACCTGTTAAAGAAAAAAATTAAATCCTTCTTCTCTGATTCGTTTTAGGCTTCAAGATCTAAATGAAATGTGTTTGTATCATCAAGAACTAGGCTTAAATATATTTTTGAGGAAAAATTAATTAAGTTTATCTGGAAATTTAAAATATACAGTGACAATCATATATATGTCAAGAATTTGATGATCGTAAAATGGGTTTTTGATTACATAACTAGACTCGAATTGTAAAACGATGAATTTTAATGCAAGTTTTAAGATTTTTAGATCTGTATGAAATGGGTATTTTTATGTTGAACGGAAAAGGTAAACACGTCGATTTCTGATGATCAATGAGGAATCGAGCTTCGGGCTTGATGTCAAGGAAGTTTAGGCGATGAAGGCAATAGGAAAAATGATCGGAAAATTATTAGGCCACTGTGGAAGTCGATCGGTGATTTTGTAGGGTTCACTGACCCAATTTGGTCGACAGAGTTTAAAGGGGAAGGTCGCTGACGATGGTGGATTGGAAGTGGTCGGTGTGGGTCGGATCGATGTTGGAGGCTGAGATGAAGTTTTGGTCGGGATGGCGAGGAGGATCGAGGCTGGGATCATCGGCGGTAGTGGTCCTTGTCAATTGTGTTGGTTCCTGAAGGTTGCTCGTACATCCATTTTGATTTCCAGGTCGAGCACGTCAGAGCTGGGTGGTCGGTTGGGTCGGGATTATTGTCGCCGACATGTTGAAGGAAGTATCAACGATCAGATCGTCGTCATTGGCTCGTACACGTGCACAGTATATCATTTGTGTCCGGGTTGTTTTATGGTATGGGAAGATGAAGATATTCTCGGGTTTGATTGCATGCATTTGAGTGTTTGACTCGAAGGAAAGTGAGGAATGCGAGTGTCTCGGTGCTTTGCTTGAGAAAAAATTGAAATGGCTCGGGTTTTTGCTTTGTATAAATTAACCAAGGTTTAAAGCAAACTAAAAATGGATTTAGTTAACAAAGTTTGGTTTAAGTAAGTAAAGTAAATTTGGTGAATCAAGTTTTAATAATTTTCTTACACAAATTCTTTTACATGATATGTATTTATGTTTGGGAATTAATTAATGGTTTTTAAATAATTATTTTTAATTAATCAAGTTTTAATAGATATCCTTTATCTTAGATAAATTCTTAAGTTGTTAATAATATGATGATTAAGAAGTTAATTAAGAAGAAATGTTTTAATTGTTAATTACTTAAAGGTTTAAGTTAATCTATGGACTTATAATAAATTTGTTTCAAAGATTAAAGGTTTTAAGTTAAATGGTTTAAAGATCAATTATTTGGATTTTAAAGTAATTATATATTAAGTAATTAATCAAAGTGATTCCTAATTGTTTTCAAATGGAATTTGTTAACGTAATTAACTAAGATAAATGGGTTATCTTAAGATTAAAGGATCATTAATTTGTAATTTAATAATTACTTAATTGAAGGTTAATTAAGTATTTAATTTATATTAAAGGGTAATCGCATGTTATTGGACCTTCGGCGGTTGATGGACGACATTATTCTTCCTCTCCCGAGGAAGACTAGTTTATGCTGTATTAGTAGTTTAGGCTTTTTTGTCTAACTCCTGCTCTTTAATTTATTTTCTTTTCTATCCTTCTTAGTTGCTCTGTGCATGTGCAGAGCACCTGTTCTCCAATTTTTATATACAGTGGCACGGCCCACTCTAAAGCCGGCTAGCTTTGCTAAAAAAAAAAGTTTGATTTATTAATAAAGGTTAATTAACTACTTAAAGATAATTACCTAATAAAAGTAATTAAGGATAATTAATTAATGATTAAAGTTGATTAATCAAGTGATTAAAGAATAATTTATTAAAGGACAATTAATTTATTTGATTAATTAATTAAGGTAATTAATTTGAGGGTAATTAATTAATTTAAAGGTTAATTAATAAATGAAAGTGATTAAGGGATGATTTCTTAATTTAGAGATAATTAATTAATATAATTAATTAAGGACGACTAATTAAAGGATAATTAAATAATTAAAGGTTAATTATTTAATGATTAAAGTTTGATTTATTTATTAATTAAGGTTAATTAATTATTAATTAAAGGTTAATTAATTTATTATTAAAGGCTAATTAATAAATGATTAAAGGATAATTAATTTGGTTTGTAATTAATTAATGTTAATTAACCAGGATTAGTAATTTATTCATAAGTAATTAATCTGATTTAAATTAATCAAATGACTAATTGATCTTACTTATGGATGTTTGGATTGTATGGAATGCTTTGAATTGTTTGTTATCCCTAATGTGTGATGCTTTGTGATATGAATTATTTTGATTTGAGCTGTGATGAATGTAATTTATTTATCTATGATGAATTTATATTATTTATCTGTGAATCTGTGAATGAAGATAAGCGTTATATGATTATACCGCTTATCGATATTACTGTGCTTGGATTTGTGATGATTGATGATATGTATTGTTGTGTGTAAAACCCCTGGACTACACCACACACACAAATATACATTGCACGAGGAAATCGGTTACGTCACAGATATTTAGAATTTAAATATTATTTTGCTTAAAGGTTGAATTTTAAATCCAATTGGTTTGGAAGTAAAATTTAGTTGAATATGAAAGGCTTTTGAAAAGGGAAGTTTTGAAATTAAAATTGAGTTTGAATATAATATATCTTGTTTAAGTTTTGAACTTATTTTGGAAATTATGGTTTGAAAAGTGGTGATACAAGTTATATAATATATATATGGATTTTTAAACCATCTGTAAAGTATTTAAAAAGTATTATTTTGGGAATTTAAATTTAACCCAAGTTTATACTTTAAAGGCTATAACTTGTGCTTAATTAATCGGATTTTTCCGACACGAAAACTGTTTGTTTTCAAATGATAATTTCTTTTATATTAATAAAGGATTTCCAACTTTTGTTAAAAGGATGTCAAATTTGAAATGGGAATAGTTTTGAAAGCTATGAATGAATCTTTATGAAAGATTTGGTGAACTTTGTTTTAAATTGAAAAGGATCTTAAAAGGGTGAATCTTTTGTTTAAAAAAGATTAAAAGTGGAAATTTATTTAAACCATTTGATAGAAAGGTTTTAGGCTTTATGTTGTGACTTAACTAAGATCCCACTATATCCATATGGTTTTAAAATTAAGCGCTCATTATTCGATTTATCTTGGAGAGGACTTTATGTCATAAAACCTATTCCGAATAATCAAACGACGTAATGGATAGCATTTGAAGACCAATGGTGAAGACTGGGTATTTTCGAGAACGAAAGAATAACCCGTCGAATGACTCTGCACTGAGTAGCTACGGTATAGAGATCTCCATATGTGATGGGGAATCCAATCAGGATTGTGAATACCCAGATTGCAAGGGCTTCTTTGAAGTGCATTTAGTTCCATTCGAACCCGAAACAGACTTGTATGGATGTATGTCTGACATTACACTTTGAGATATAAAGCTGGTTTCTATCAAATACATTTCTGTTTGGTGGCGGAGAATTTATTCTTTTAGCTTGACACCCTTCTCTGAGATGTACGAGCTCAGAGGTTATGTAGTTGATGATTACTAGTGATGTATTCCCATTTTGGTAATGTGGCATACGAAGTGCTGCTGATCATTTGTTGATCAAAGCATGGCTTTTGTGAAAGCGTAGCTTTGTGGGACGAGACTTCATCAGAAGCTCACAACCTGGAAATGGTCGAAACAGGAAGGATGCAACAAGATTATTGGGGGTAGCGCCCTTTAGGGTATGCCCATTTCCTTCTGGATAAAAGTGGTATCATGGTATGGATCCCAGATACTTAACTTATGTAGTTGCCGCAAATTTATTACTTTATGGTTGTTGGTGATTAGAGCTCTCGGATAAAGATCGGTGACGACCAGGGGATGGCATACTCGTGTAGTTACCTAGTTACAGAGGTAACCCGGCCTTGTGTTGGAAGAGAGCTAGTTAATTTCTCGGGGCGTCCCTCCAAAGGCGTACCCATGCGGCATAGGAAGTTCCTTAGCCTGACCATTGTTGGAAATCCAATTACCAATATGCGCCCTGTACGGTTTTAGTTGTAGAACCTGCCATTTAACATGGTAGCTATAGTAGGCATACTATAATGGTACGTATGCTGGCTAAGATTAATATTATACTTGCAAATGTTTTCCACTATGCACTAATAATAATATCAAAGGATTTTGCGAATCAAGCATGTTTGACTGTCATAAGGAGAAATCTCCTCCGATTGTGCGCTTGAATTGTGTGTGTGCGGGGAGACCTTATGGTAGTTTCATTTTCCAAAAAGCATTGCGGATTTCTTTTTATTTCTTTGTTAAGATAAACTTTTTTTTTTGCTTATACCAGTCCCATGACTGATCTGGAGTTTAATGTTCCCTTTCTACACTTTGGGTGCCCATAATTTTCCACGCGGACAGCCTAGAGTCAGGTTATCAGCTAGTAGATGTAGATTTGGTAGCAATTGGAAATCTTCTTCAGTCTTTGGTCTTTGAAGCCTTTGGATTTGGAGATCGCATTTGTTTCCCTTCAGCATAGTTACCTACCTTGCGTAAAACAATGTGATGGTGGTTCGAGCTTGGGGTTTGGAGATCTTTAGAGATTTGGCAATAGAGACTCAGATATTGGATTCTCTTTTGGTAGACCATTTGGTGTTGTATTTTCGCTGCCGTTGTTCCTCTATTGTAGAGATTTCTTTCCGCTGTTGTATTCTGGCTCTGATAATGATATTCATTGTATCATTGCTGTATCAGACTGTTGTGTATCAATGATATTACTCATTTCTGTTTCCACTGTGTTTTTATTACTTAATGTGTTATAAGCTTCAGTGAACCAGATTCGACGTTTGAATCTACGACATTCGAATACGGGTGATGTATTTGGTGTCGATTTTCGAAGGTCGAGTCAGGGTCGTCACATGTATGGATGAATGCTATCTTTACATTGTCATTGGAGGACAATGAACATTCTAAGTGAAAATTCCTTTAAAAGGTAATTGTAGCCTCTAGCCTTATCAACAAGGAATGACTGAAAAGAAGGGGAGATGCAGCAACGCTATGTGGGTCACACCCAGTTAGGGTATGTTTATCACCTTTCTAGATACCCTTAGATATTATTACTATGATACATGGAAGGAGCTCGGAAAGGGTAGGAACATCCGGGGTGATAGCATATTCGGTCTACCTAGGTTAGGGATAGTCCGGTCTTGTGTTACAGGGGATCTCGGCATGGTCCTCGGTACCCTATTTCCAGACATGTACTGGACAGGTGATACCCTGGTACCTAGTCATTCGTATGGAATTCATTCTCCAGTACGTGCCTTTACGGTTTTGATTTTACAGCCTAGTATGCTGGAATTTAATTAATGTAACAATTTTAGCTATTTGAATAAGTATTTGTACTTTGATACTATTATAATATGAGAGGATTCGGTAGAAAATGTTTCGGTTATCATAGGTGAAAGCCCGTCGTATTTATTTTTGGCATGGTCTTACGATATACCTTTGTTTTTCAAAGGATTTTGGTAACTTTATAATTCGAATTGAGTGTGTTTTCTCATGCTGGTTTTCCAAACTGACTCGGGCGTTTTTTATTATAATGCTCGGGTCAGACCAAGTATTACCGATTCAGGATAGGATGCAATAGAGCTCAGGAGACGAGCTGGATGGCAAAGACGTATTATCCGTATCTGATTTATATTATGTTGTGTATTATAGGCTGTATATTCAGCTTGTGTGAGGACAAGTTATTATAACTGTAACGACCTGCATTTTTGGACGGTCTAAATCGACGATAAACCACACATGTCAGACTCAATCCACTCGAAAGGGCAGATTGTTATGGGGTAAATAAGAAAAGCAGAGACAGAAAGAAAACAAATAAAGAATCTAGCAGTTGAATGACAAAATATAATAATCAAATAAACAGTTCATGAAGCTGTTTACAAATAACATTGATTAAACTTTTATAATACAGATCAGAGTTACATACAACAAGAATAAATAATAAATAAATGTAGTGGAACAATATGATGCAGTGGAATACATATAACAAATAATAATGGTACAAAATATTCATCTTCATCCTCTAGAATGTAGTCTTTGATAAACTAAAAACTCAAACTGACCCGAGCGAATTGAAAAGACAAAACACTCGAGTAAGAACTAAAAGATCTTATGTAAGTTATATCAATAATAAATAAATATGAGTGTGTGACGCCCCACCTCTATAATCACACTAACCATGGACGCTACTGGGTAATGCCGTCAATTAGTACGAAGAGGCTGTTGAGGAGCGACCATCTGTGTAATTGATTTGCGCGAGTACCGATATCCCAGATAGAAGGTCATACATTTCATTTCAAGAGAAAATCTGACATTTCAAATACAAACTCAAAGCTATTACACGGTGGCTATGTGGCCTTTGGAAACAAACATAAAATAAGCATAACATAAAATTAGTCACAAATATTTATATCACTAAGGCGGAAACAGATATGAATATAACACATAAAAGTGAACATCAAAATAGTGGTTATACAAGATCCACTACATCACAAAAGAATAGGTACAAGTGTTAGACAAAAGAATAAGTATACATCAAGGAGTCTCTATCTCGAATGTATAAAAAAACTATCGAGCTAAAGTAGTTAGCTAAAAGTCAGAAGTTAGTCCCTGCTAAGAAGTCAAGTGGAAGCACCTGAAACACCTCGGTCTGACCCGAGTATTATTTAAGAACATAATAATAAACAGATCACTCTAGCTATAAATATCATATAAGATGAGATAGAATAAGAGATATGACAAAAATATATGATAACAATAATGTCATACTGTGACAAGTATATATTTGATAACAATGAAAATCATACAATATCTCAAATCTCCTCAAATATCCAAAAAGTTCTTTACCTATTCACCAAACCTCAAACATTGACAAAATATACCAATGCAAATCACAAAACTTGGTGAAACACAAATTCCAGAAATCATCAATTAGAAATCCAGAAATCACAAGGGGGGAGGCCTATCACAAACGGGAGCATGAAAACTCACCAACACATGTATCACAAACGGAACGCTATTCCATGATCACTAACCATCAAATTTGAGCCGAAGCTCCACAAACGGCCAAAGACCATGGGTCGCTACCCCACCAATTTGATCCAAAGCTCCACAAACGAGGTTTAGTCCCCCACGCAAACAAAGAAACATCGCACATCGCTAGTCTAAATCCCAAAATGATCATCATTGATCGATAAGTGTAAATTACACTAAGCTAGTAAATAAAGGAGTTTAGTTTCATGTCCCATAACCACTGGCTTAACTTAAATATTTACGAACAGATTGTAGATTTCCACTCGAAATTTGTCATGAGATATCAATCGAACAAGTCCAAGAATTAAACGACGAAGTAAACGCAAGCGTTTCATACCATTTGTTTTGTTAAGTTGTTTAATTAGATTTCTCATATGAATGAGATAAAGGTTTGTATATACTAATAGATTGGAAAACGGTTTTAAAAACGAGCTTTGTATTAAAAATAGTGTTGAAATTTTTTTTATGAAAGAGTTTTTAGTATTTACTACTAGTATAAAAACCTTTGTATTTTAAAGTGACAAATCACAGAAATAATTGTAAAAACAACCTATCACCAAAAATCCACATTCGACGATGTAAATTAAAACCATGAAAGTCAATATCAAATCCATCACATGGATATTCCCAAAAATCCAGAAAAGAAGTCATCAAAGTCGATAATAAATGACAACAACTAACCGGATCAACAAAAATCGATAAAAATTGGAAATCCACTCAAAAATAGGCATATAGGCAAGATTGCAAAGGATCAGACGTCTGGATTGGATTGACTAGACGTCTGACCTGGGGCTTGGGAAATCTATTTTTCTTTTCCCTATTTTATTTTTAATTTCAGAAGCCTCTCAGACGTCTGGTTGGTTTGGACCAGACGTAACCAGACGTCTGGTCCAAGGCTCTGTCAATTTTTTCTTCTGCCATATCTTTTTTTCTTTTAGTGCCCTAACCATACGTCTAAGTTCTTCAACTAGACGTCCGGTTGCCTATACTGGGCAACAGTTGCCTAGGCCATTGATGGCCAAATCGGTTTGGAAGCGACCAGACGAGAAACGAAGGCTAGGGAATTATGCCAAGCGAAAACCCAGCCTTATAGGCTCTTCAATACACCCCAAACAACATGCCTAAACATCTAAGATAGGATCTTTAAAGATTTTGACTTTAAAACACCAAAATTGGAAAATCCACCAAATCAATTCAAATTAAAAGCAATTGAACATGAAATAGATGTTAGGAATTCATACCTAACAACAATGCAAGCTATAGACATAGATGTATGTTCAAGAACTCACCTTTAAACCCAAATATAGAAATGATAAGCTCTAAAACAAGCTAAGATTGATTTTCCTTCGACAACACCTCTAGAACCTTTAATCTATTATCAAATGAAATGAATTTCCTAAGTTAGGTTATTGGGAAATCTGAAAATTAAAGAGGGATTGAGATAGAGAAGATGCTCACCTAAGCTTCTCTTTGATTTTAGAACTAGAACTTGAATTTCCTAAGAAAACTAGGGCTTAGGAATTTCTAATCTCCCCTCTTTCTCCCATTTTTCCATTAGCTTGAGTGTTAGGAATTATTATGAGTAGAACAAATGAAAAGGAGAGGAGTTAGGATATTTGGTAGAAGAGTTTGGCTTCTATTATTGGGTTAGTGGGCTAGAACCAAACCTAAAGCCCAAATGAAAATACCAAAATCCTAGTTAACTCCAAACATATCAATGTTCAAACAAGTTGTAAACGTCATTTTAAAATCAATGGAAGTGGTCTCGATTCCAAATTCGACTATTTACAAAAAGTCATATTTTGGAATTTAATCCAACTAACGATGCTATATTTAAATTAAATATTAAAATATATAATCGTAAAATTGCGGGTTGTTACAGAGTGCACCGGCGTTGGAGATGTTTATGGGGTTTGACATCTCCTATCCAGTGTCCACGTGAGTGCAATAACTTAAGAGATGTTCAGGATTTCCATCTCCTAAGGATCCGTTAAACTATCTGCTATGTAGCACAATACACTATTATAATATGTCTATAGTAAAGTAAAATATTAAAATAGCGTTTAGGCGTTACCCATAACCCCCTTATCACATTTTATATAATGTCGTAGTCTATACAGATACTGTAAACTCCACCCGCAAGTGGGCTATCAGGGTGCATTCCATAGGTACGACACAAAATAAACTCATAGAAGGCGCGATAGGGCATGCAACAAGGCACGCGAGGTAATGCCCGGGGTTGGATTCTACCGTTTTGTAGATCTGGACTGGTGGTAACGCATAGCAACTACCACCGACTACATCGGAACACACTCCCAAATCAAAATCAAGGGGAGACCACCAAATCAAGCACAAAGTAATAGAATGATATCGAAGAAATGTGTCCGATATGAGGAATGACCTCACTTCACCTGGCGTAGCTCCTGTTTTAGCCACATCAAGCTGACTCATGGGAGTCAGGGTCACGTAAATACCTCATACATAATCGTTCGCCAAACCATCCTACTTCATTTCTGGAATCTCCACCATGTACATAGTTGTTAAAGTGGTTTTCGGTATTGGCAGAGAGTATGACAATATCCGATCCCGGTCTCTTTAACAACCAAATGCTTATTTCACACCAGATGGTTCTTTTACATTTTCAAAACCATTTCATAATTGATATCAAAATATCATATTCTCAAAACCATATCACTTTCGAATCATATTCACTTTTGAATTTATCGATAAGATAAGTTAAATATAATCATCATTCCAAAATCATCATATTTACTAAAATAGGTCATTTCACAAAAAGGTATTAATTCCAAATTCCAACTTAGGTTATATCATCATTAAGGATTTAAATATAAATATTTCAACTTTATACAGTTTGAAATTTTAGAAAATAGTTTAAATAGTCATAAATAGTTTTAAAAATAGTATAAAATAGATTAAAATAGTTTAAATGGTAAAAATAGTTTAAATAGATTTAAATTTGATTTAATTATATTAAAAATGATTTAAAATAGATTAAATAGATTTAAATTATATTAAATAAATTTTAAATAGATTAGATAAATTTAAAATTGATTAAATAGATTTAAATTACATTAAATATATTTAAAATAGATTAAATAAATTTAATTGGTTTAAAATAGGTAAAATAGATTAAATTGGATTAAATAAGTTATCATGGATTAATATAAATTAAAATAGTTTTAAATTGATTAAAATAGTCAATTTGATTAAAATAATTTAAATTAGTTTAAAATAGTTTCGAAGTTATATACAAACATTTCAATAACTTAATTCTGATAAATTCATTTATTTTTGCCACTTCAACTTTAAAATTCCAATTTAAATCCTTTGAACAATTTATTAAATCAATTCCAATTTCAGCATTTTCATATAGATTATCGAAAATATTTTGGTTTATATAAATACATCTCTATTTTAAAATGCCAGTTAACTGAATTCTAAATTTAAAGATTAAAAATCATTTAATTTAATCAATCCGGTGTCCGCATATAATTTTCTACCCTAAGATCAAGTGATACGGATGTTTATCATTTCAATCCGCAATTTACAATTTTACGGTTATATATCATTTCAAACCGCAATTCCGAATTAAATAAAAATCCATAAAATCGCTCGAGTATATCATTTCAACCTATAACGATTTTTTCCTAATCTATAGATCGTTCAGGTATGTATCATTCCAATACATAAGGAACTTGTAGTGTTATAACATATAAAATACAGCATCCAGTCATCCAATATCAACAATCAAACATACATCACAATCATCATCCAAATCAACCAATAAACATCAATAAATAACTGATTATCATTAACAGGCATTAAATTGACAATTAAATTCAATATTAAACTAAACGATGATTAAATGCAATAAAAGTCAAATTTAACTAGAAGATAATTTGAACATTCCAAATATCAATCAATAAATTTCAAATCACAACATAAATTTAATTTACTAACATAAGATAATTTATTAACTGTGAGTTGGTTCAAACACTCACCTTTGATTTTAGCCCATAAAAATCCAAACAGAAGTGTAAAAACTGAATAGTGTCCAAATTCAACTAAATCAATTTCAGGTTGTCTAGATTTTAAATATGAATCCAACAGAAGAAATTGCGTGTGAATCAAAGTTTATATGCAAAAGATATTCATGTTATAAGAAATATTATTAAAATAATAATTAGTATGCAAAAAATTTTTTTTTTTTTTCAATACTTACGTTTCTCTCAAGATGAGGCTTAAGGAAAAGAATAAAGGACAACTAAGATGAGGACAGGACGTGTACGATAAAACGAAAAAAAAATCATGTTTCATAAAAGAAAGCTTATGGATTTCAAGAATAAGGGTTTTTGAATATGAGGTGTCAGGAGAAACAAAATGCAAATGAAGGTGGAGGGACAAAAATAAATGTCACGTTTCATTTTGAAAACTCCAAGCATTAATAATGCATAATAAAATGCACATAGGAATGGAAAAGTTTGCAAACAAAAGAATAGTAAAAATTTGTATACGTAAAAATGAGGTGGCAAAAATTAAATACAACCTAAAAGTCTAAGCTCGGGTATTAAATAGAAGGAGAAATGAACGGATCAAGTATTAATAATAAAGTAACTATTTTAAAACGTTTGTGCAATAATTAATGACAAAAGAATGAAGGGACGATGAACATCGCATAACCTTTTGAAATTCAATTTTTTTTGAAACACAACCAAATTAACTTCATTAACTCAAATAATATTCAAATTTGTACGCATTTAGGTTTTTATCTACGCATAATAATTTTTTTATACTTACCTTAAAAATGAAAACATTCAATATAGTTTTCCCAAAATGATCTTTTCTTTCCATTAAAACACCCTTTTTGTTTAACACAAAACATGCGTTTCTTTTATTAAATCTATTAATTACAGTCAACATTTTCTTTCCTTTTAATTTAAATATTTGAATTACATTAATTGAATTACTTACAAAGTTAAATTTCAAAACAGACAACTAAAATGGATGAAAAATAGAACAATTGTTTATTTAAACATGTTTATAAATTTTGTTGTTTATACACAAGAGTAATAAATAACTCTGAAATAGATTATTTTCCTATTCTTGTCATCAATCTATATTCTAAAACACGGTTCAAATAAACATATATTTCTTCCTTAAAAGTCAATCATTCTATTCTTTATTTTAATGAAATTAAACCTACATTCATAAATGAAACATTCATAAATGGAACATTCATAATATTTGATGTAAATGTTCTTTTCATTAAGTAAAATTTTCCTTATATTTTCACAAAACATAAGCTACTTTTAATTACATCTATTAATTTACAATTTAGTATTCTCTCTCCTATTAATTGAAAATTTTCAATTACATTAATTTTGGTTGATTAAGTTTCAAAATGGATAAAATCAATGTTATGAGAAGTAGAACAATTATTTCCTATCTAATAGTAATTTAAACATATTTATACACTATTGGATACAAACAGCAGTTACACATTTCTTACTAAATAATAGTTTCTCATCTCTACAATAAATCTTTCAGCTACCAAAATTTTTAGATAAATAAACATATGTTTACTCCTTTACTAAACCTATTCATTTTTATTCTTTTATTTCATTTGCACTCCTACTATTAAATCAACCAATAACGTATGAAATTGTTAACATAGGTTTCTTTCATGCTATCCTCATTTTCTACAATTGACGTCATTTCTTACATTAACCACAATATTTAATTAAATTCCAATCAATTATATTCTAATACCAATAAATTGATTTAATTAGATTTCAATCTTTTATTCAATCAATCATTACTCAATAGACATAGTTAACATTTGTTTATATTTTATTACAATAGTATTCTCCAATTTCATCTTAGTTTCCATTAACGCAACATTTAATTATGATTATTGCAATTTATTTCTAATTTGATTTCAACAAGTTAAACAAATAGGTAATAAATAACAATTATCACCTTTAGCTTAATTTAATCACATTTATATGCTGATTGTTTACAACAAATGTTATAATTATTTACACAACACTAATTTTATTCAATTACATACTATTTCATTTGTTAATACAACATTTAAATTATCAATTACTCCTTTAATCCAATTACTAATTAATACACACATTATTAAAATTAATCTACAAGATATAACCAATTATAACTTTTTAATCATTTTAATTAATTGGAATTACATTTAAAGCAGTTATCAATTACCTTAAATTAATACTATTACATTTCATTCTAGTTATATTCTACTATTAAATCACAAATTTTTTTTCTTCTAACATTAAATAACAAAACATTATTAAATTAACAAATTTTAATTATTGAAAATTATGGGTCGTTACACTCTCCCCCACTCAAAACTTTTCGTTCTCGAAAAGGGAAAGATGCAATTAAGAAATTAATATATCTTATTAAAAATATTAAATTTATAAACAATCAATTTACATAATTAAATAATTTAAATAAAATATATCAATTTAAAATAATTAAATCCTTTTATATTGAAGTTAACAAAATTTTGGAAAACGTTTCACAAAATATTCTAAGTCCAAAATCCATAGAAAATTTTGGTAGAGTCCTCTTTGTACGGAGACGTCTGAAAGAAATAATAATATCAATAATAACAATATATATATATATATATATATCATATTTTTTAAATAAAATATCCCAAACCATGGGAAAACCAATATAATATCGCTAGAAAACTGTAATCTGAAAACGTACCTATTTGTTGGGCAAACAACGCTTAATTTATGAAACCAAAAGTAGTAGCTAATGCTTCAATAAACCTGTATTTCACTCGTATAATCCAAAGAGGTTAATAATTATAAAAGTGAAATATTTAAGTTGTCTCAGGTAATAACAAAACAAACCAATATAACATAACAACAATCACTTGCAACCGAAACATACAGTCATCTCATGAAATCAATGTAACCAATCATATATCCATAGAAACCAAAACAAATGGTTTGTTCGAGTTTAGAACTATTTATCGTATAGAATGATAAATAAACTACTAAGTATACCATACACTCAACAGTCCTAGATAATTTAATAGATTATTTATATATTTTAAGCAATTTAAACTATCGCTTCCCAACGTCCCATAAGCCAAAACAAATAAAGAATTCAACACATATTTTAAGTTTATTCTATTAATCTTTTTTTTTTACATCATTTATTTTTTATTTTTTTATTTTTCCTTTTTTTTCATACAATGATTCTTTCTTTAATTCATGTTCATTATTTAGAAAATTTTAATTCTCATTCATTCATATAAGACTTATTTATTAATTTACATTCTTTACTTATGTAAGTTAAATCCATTTCAATTATTTGGATCATAAATGAATTCATTATTGAAGTATTGTATATATTTTATTTCAGTTTACTTCACATTTACTATTTAGTTTGATTTCCTTTTATATAAATATTCATTTGTGAAACAACTCATACCTATAAAAGATTTTCACTTTTATTTCATTCACAAATAGCATCCGCTTTTACTACTTACTCTAATTATAATTGGCTTCAAACATTACCTAAGCTTATAATTATTTAATTACAGCGTTCACTTTTCTATTAATTAAAATTACTATCATTTTAAATTATTAACTTAAGTTTATAACAATTGATAACATCAGAATCCTTATTTATAGATAAATTCTGTTGAACCCTTTCATTATACTTAAGCTTTACTTGTATAATATTCTATTACATATTTCTATTAAATTTTCAACTTTCAATATTTTGGTAAGTTATATATTGTTCTAAGAATGGAATTGAATGTTACACAAGTTTATCTTATTCACTTTAGTAAACAAAATGTTTAATAATTACATCTTCTAAAATTTTATTATTCTTAAACCTATGAGTTACAAATTTCCAATTTCTTACGTATTTGATTAATCATTTTAACATCAAATTTCTTATTTTCATTTTAGAATTTTCCAATTATTAATATAGTCAAGAATCCATTCTTTACAATAATTTTAATTTCTAATTTACTGAAACTTAAGAACTAAACAACCGGATTCCATTTCAATCCCTTTTAAAATAATATATATATATACACTCATAACTTATATATATATATATATATATATATCAAATCAACCTTCAGAAATTAAAATTAAGATTCGTTTGTCAAAACAAATGTGTAGTAAAACTACTACAACAGTCTTCCCACTTTGAAACTTGAAAATGAATGTCGATGATGGGTGCACTCATCACCGAAATTATTTACTAGCGATAGAGAAGGGAGTATAGAACTTATTTCCTTCCAAAATTCTTTTAAAACATTCCTTTCAAATCATCTTGAAATATTTATATTAAAAAATATTTCTAAATACTAATAGTATTATTTTCTAAAACCTTTTGAAAGAAACTTTTGAAAATCTCGGAAATTAAGTTTTGAGTTTACAATTTATATCCATTTTATTTGTAAATCTTATTTTTCAATCAATATTTATAAAATTGCTCTACCTATAACGACTCGGAATTTCAGGATTTGGAATTAGAATATTTAATTGATTTTAAGTATTCAAAAGTTAATTTTTAACTTGAATTTCAAATATCACTATTTACTACGTGATTTAAAATTTTGAAATTAATAATTGAAAATTGGGTAAATTGTTGAATCTGGAATTTGATGCTTGTTAAAAATAATTAGAAGGCTTATAAATTTATATTAATAATATTGAGGGTAATAGAAAGCTTTAAAATTGAATTTAACAGTGATTTGTTCGGTTTTGAAAGTATATCGTTTAAATTGACATTTAAAAATAGCCTTCCGGGGCACAGTCTTGTAATTCGACGAAACCAGTTCCATTTGATCTATAATAGTGTATTATTATCAGATTTCAAATTTTGTAGTATTTGGAGTTGTCGCGTTACTGTACGGGATATAAACGCCCTGATATTTATAATGAAAATTCAATATTATAATGGGTCCAAAAAGAAATCTTCTCCATATGATTGAATTAGGACTCGAAACCTTTTTCATTGCGTTCGGAATAGGGGTATAATGTTAAAAATGCCTAGTGGCGTACCTCGATAGGGGTTCGAAATTTTATGTTGTGTAGACAATTTGAATTCAGTTATATATATATATATAAATTCATGTATAATAGTCAACCTTTAGCTGTATTTCCTTCACATCAGCTTTTGCCTTTTCAAATTACTGTAGCCTTCACTCTACACGCCAACATCGCTTCTTGTCTCCCTCCATCAATTTAAGCAACGACCGGGCTTTTAGTTTTTTAAATCTATTGTCTAAGGAAATTTAAAACGGCCGAACAAATCCTCTTTAAATTGAATCACATTTTCTCCTTTCCCTCATTCTCAGTTTCTAACCAAATTCGACAAAAGAATAATAGTATATATATATTTGTATATACCTCGCGATCGAGTCGATCGGCCTCATGCAGTCGCATGAATTGACTCGTGACGAAGTCGTGATGTCTAGGCGTGGCATGTTGTTATACTTGAATTTGAGGACGAAGGCTAGGGGTGGTCGAAGCCGATGGAGGGGGAAGCTCGAGTGGCAGCGTTGCAGAACCGTGCGGTTCAGCCAAGCGCTCGGTGGTGGCTGATGGGAGTGTCACGTGCGATGCAGTAGATAAGGGTGCCGTTGCATTTCGAGGAGAGAGTGGGGAATTTAAGGACTCGTAGTATATGGTGGAGGAGGATACTGGAGGGGGTCAGCTCGATTGGGGTTTCGCGAGCTTGAGACGATGCTCGTAGGAGGACAGTATGGTATTATTTTGAAATTAATTTAATTTTTGAATTTGTGTTGTTAATAATAAATTTTTTGCAATTCCCACATTATATAGCGGACGAGACCCTATGCGTCCCGCATAATAGCGGATGACCCTATATACCGCGATATCCCCCTCGAAGTGGGATTGGTATTTTTGTGTTGTGCTAACATCTGTGGATGCTGGAAAACAAGTTGGAGGGATCCAACTGGATTCCTCAAAAATGTTGAATTTATTTCATATTCAGAGATATGATTTATTTTTAATAAACTGTGATAGCTTATGTGGAAATTGAAATTATTGAATGCTATGATATTGCTATATATATTAACATTTGGAGATATAAATAATATAAAATTTTGATTTCTGAAGGGAAATAAAAAGGAAATTTTTAAGTAAAATAATTATAGTGAAGTGGATAAATTAAAAGAGTGAATTTGGGAAAAAGGTAAAAATCTTGATTTGAAAGTCCTATAAAATAAATTTCGAGTATGGAAAAATAGAGATTTTGAATAAATGGTAATAAAAGGATTCTAAGGACTTAAGCGATATTGTTTTAAAATAAAAGGATTTTTTTTAATTTAAGATTTAAATGGCACTAGGGAAATAAAAGGAAAAATTTGAAATAAAGTATGAAATTCATATTTCGGATTTAAATAAGATTTCAAATCTGAAAAGGGAAATGAATCTGAAATTAGGGAGTTTGGGATAATTTGGGTAAATCAAGAAATAAATTTTAAAATGGAATTTAATTCAAGGAAATCGATTTGAAAATCTATTAAGTGCTATTGAAACAGTGATAAACGGGAGATGAGATTTTGGAAATTATAAACGAGGTTTATAATATAAAGTGAAGTAAAAATATCAGTGGATATT
The DNA here is from genome assembly GCA_030765085.1 of Allium cepa. Classification (NCBI taxonomy): domain Eukaryota; kingdom Viridiplantae; phylum Streptophyta; class Magnoliopsida; order Asparagales; family Amaryllidaceae; genus Allium; species Allium cepa. Next base: position 581,247,584 of record CM060941.1, on the reverse strand, counting down.
TGAGATTTTAAATTCACGATGGGAATTTATAAGGAGATGGTGAATCTTTTTTAAAAATAAGTTTATTTTTAGAGAATATGAGGAAGAAAATTTATGGGATTGGGACGTAAATTAAACTGGAGATAACTCGAGAAGGATTTATAAATGAATGGATGGGCTATATTGGAGTGGAAAGTGTATTTTCCTGAAAGCTAAGTATATTTTCAAAGAAAGATTTTTAAGTATGAACTAGAAGTTTTAAGATGTTTTATAAAGAATTTTTTAAGAAAAATTTATTATTTAATTGTTTTGAAAGTGTCAAAGTAAATATTAATTAAGTTAATTGTAGTAGTTAATTATTTTTAAAGGTTAAATTTGTATTATGATCTTAAAAAGGGTAATCATTAAATATTTATATTTTATATTATGACTTTATTTAAAAGTATTTTTTGGCTAAATTTTTACTTGGAGAATTATTGTAGATTTTCATAAGTATTTGAATGGAGTGATTTAAGTAGCTTTATTTTAAATATTTTTGAAGTGCATATTTTTGGATAAAGAGATTTTTGTATACGAAATTCAATTTAAAGGAGATTTAAGTGTTTTCAGTGGAAAACGGATATTTGATTGATTTGATTGTTTATTTGATAGTTAAATAACCGACTACCAAATCTGGACCCAAATATGACTTTGGAAATATGTAGGAGAAGTATGGAAATTATATGGTACAGTTACCGTCCGAGGTGCTATACCGTATGCATAAATTCATTCGATCTTCTAGGACGTTTATAAGGAAATCTGTCCACTAATGGTTAGGAGGTGATCTCCGATCTTATTTTCATCTGTTTATTTCCTAAAGAACCGGGGTTAAGTTTACCGAAAATAACGAACGTTGTTTCGAAGAGACAGGGATTTGATTTGTGATTCGAAAACCATTTCGATCCAACGGGTACGTTTTCGGAATGAAGACAAGAGCTTGTAGTCAATGATGGAGCAGTGAAGTGCTAGGGCTAATTGCTACTAATCCTAAGGTTGATTCCAAAATGGATGTAGTAGGAGTAGTGCCTTTGGTTCCATTCGGACCGGGAACAGATTTGTATGATGAATGCTATCATTCGGACCGGGAACAGACTTGTAATCGTAGGATCAAGCCTCATCAAACGAAAATGGAGAAAATATGGGAGGTGCAGCAAGACTAAGTGGATAACACCCAAGTAGGGTAAGATTTCCCCTGTCTAGAGTCCCTTTATTTTGGCTGTGTGGTTGCTGCTGATCCCAACCGCGGAGTGAACTTATTCAGACTATCTAGGTTAGGGGTAGCTCTGGTCTTGTGTTGCAGGGGATAGGGAGTGGTCCTCGGTACACTGATCTAGACCAGGTACTGTGACGGGTGGTACCCCAGTAGTCCTGCCATTCTATGGAACCCAATCTCCAATAAGCGCCATACGGTTTTGATTGTGTCCAACTATGCTAGAATGCGAGATGCAAGCATTTCAGCTATTTTAATAGGTATATGTACTTAGACACTATTATAATATTAGAGGATTTTGACATAAAATGTTTTGGTTATCGTAAGGTAAAAACACGGCATGTTTATTTGTGGCGTGGTCTTACGAGATACCTTTGATTTTCAAAGGATTTTGGAAACTTTAATAATTCAATTAAGCTTGTTTTCTCACGCTGGTTTTCCAGACTGACTCGGGTGTTATTTTATTATAATGCTTGGGTCAGACCGAGTGTTACAGTTACATGATAGAATGTTGTGGAGCTCAGGAGACAAGCTGGATGGCGAGACGTATCACACGTACTTGATGTATATTCCGCTGTGCTGTGTAAGCTGTATAGTCAGCTTTTGTAAGGATAAGTTATTATAATTGTCCTGTACTGTGTTATTAATTGTGTGTACTCTGATGATGTAACGTATAAAAACAGTTATAGTTTCTTTGGTGTAAAGATCTGTTGTTAGCTATTATATAATGCGATGGTGAGATTCTGATGTTGTTCTCTATTTTCTTCTTCCACCTCTTTCTTCTTTTGCCCTTGGTATTTCTTGCATTCGATTCTTCGGCATTTAATATAGTGGACGTATTGATGTCGATTTTCGAAGGTCGAAAAGCCGATCGTGACATTGTGGCATCGGAGCTGAAGGTTAAGCGAGAACCTTAGCTCTGGTGGGGATTGCTCATTAGAGATAGGGTCAGTAGTGCTCTAGAATGAGTTTCGGTGTATTAATAGATATGAGCACGTATTTGTTAGTGAATATAAATTTTTTTTATATTTTGTTGATTAGTTTTTTGAGTGGCTTATGGATTCTGGTCAATACGAGTAATTAACGTTATTGATTGGGATCTCTAAACACTTGAACAGAACAATTCGACACAGGATTGTTTTAAATGGGGTAAATGAAATAATTTTGCCCAAATGATTTTTATATATGAAAGGAATAATTTTCATAAATTATTATAGTATATGGTTGCTTGGTTGTTAGGGAATGACGATATTAAACTATTTTCATTGTTGCATGGAAATTGAACAAGGAATTGAAATTATAACCAAAATTTAAGGAAATTAATTCATATAACAGAATGGAATTTGTAAATGTGAATTGTAAATGTGATTTATAATTGAAATAGGATAAAATTCCAGAGTAATATTTAAATATAGACTGAAAGGATTTGAAATTCGAAAATTTAGGATATTTAATTCCCATTGAGTTTGAAAATGGTTTTCAAAGGCTTTGGAGGAATAATAGTGATATTATTGGAAATATCTTTTAATTGGATATGAAATCTGGTGATATTTGGAATTAAAAACATTTGAACATTATTTTAAAAGGGGATGAAAGCATTGAACTCACTTCGGTCGCTGGAAAGTAATTTCGGTGATGACTGCAGCATCATCGATGTTCATTTTCGAGTTTTCAAGGAAGAAATTGCTACCGGAATGTTTGAATTGGAGCTTGTTTTTAGAAATGATTTGATTTGAAATTCGAAGAATAATTTTATATACCAAAGGACTTTGGATATATATGTTTTCAAAAAATAATTTAAAATATTAAGTAATTGTTGAAAACTATGGGTTGGTCTGAAATGTTATTTGGAAGATATGATATAATAGTTTGAAACCTATAAGAAATTAGAATCCATTAGGAATGGAATTTAACTTGAAAAGAGTTAAACAAAAGTAAGCATGATAATAACATAAAGTGGAAAAGTAAGCCAATTAAATGAAGTGAATCGGAAGAGATTAGTGAATGGAATGCAAATAAGTTGTAGAAAATATAGAAGTTTAAAATTTGAATTGAATTAGAATGTAACTGAATTAAGTTAAATAAAGAAAATTTTGAGGAAATAAGTCCAAGTAGGCGAAATGAAATGGTCATTGAAATAAAATTTATAAAGTTGGAAATAAATTTGTGAATGAACAAACTAATTTAAAATATAAATAAATGGAATTGGGATTGAATATCGGAACAGAATATTTAACTTGAATTATGTTAAGTAAAGTGAAATTGAAAAATTAGTTTGAGTTGAACTAAAAGAAAAAAGTTCAGAGAATTAAAATTTAATGAGATTTGAAATTAAAAAAAGGGAATGAACCGATTAATTGAATTAGTAAGTTAAACGGATTTGAAATTTAATTTGATTGGAAATAATATAAAAAGTTGTATAAAATATTTATGATAAACTTAAGAAAATTGATGGTGAAACTCTTTGTTAACCGGCATCTTGGCCCGGTTACAAAACGACAGTTGAAGAAATTATCATTAGCACTAGACAAGATTCTGATCAAGAAGAGACTGGAGGTGTTAGCAAGTTGTCAGGCCCACAGCAAAGCAAGAGCATTCGGCCTGCCTGGCCTGGTGCGCAGAAGTCACCTACTATGGGCAGTACCTTGTTCCTAAGCCCATGAGGGAAGTCCAACCCATCTCGTCTATAAATAGAAGGGCAGGGGCATAATGAAAGGGATCATTTTCCGGGAACACTGGGGAGACTCTGCCATTTTCTATACTCTCCTTTTTTAATTCAAACTTGTATTCAAGTGATTGATCTACGGATTGTATCTGTATTCATGTAATTGAGAAAGAAATAAAGATAAAACTCAAAGTGGACGTAGGCAGTTACGCCGAACCACTATAAATCTGGTGTTCTCGTTTTTGTTGTTCTTTCTGCATTGAATTACGCTATTCTTCTGTTTTGATTTACTCTCTTCATTAATCTCTCTACATAACTCTACTCAAGGGTGTTAGTGACCAATTTTGGTGCTAACATTTTGGTGCTTTCACTGAGAATTGAATTCTTAGCTTGATTGGATCTCATCATCTACTAGTGGATTTCCATAGTCGCGAGATAGATCCAGCTGTTTAATAGAAAACTTCCTATTCTACTCAGATTTGAAAGAAATCTAAAGGAAGCCGACAGCCGTAAGTTAATCAAGTGTTCGTGTTTATGTGAAAGGATTGGATTCACTGATGTACGCAAGATCTAAGGATTGGACGTTGAAGTTTACACTCAAGTTGAATGAAGGCCGACCCTCCACCAAAGTCAATTCAGTCGATCGCCCCAGAAAAGACGTATGCCGATCGCTCCAGATAAGGCGTATGCCCCTCTATGCCGATCCATGCCTCCAGGCCGAACCATACCTCTATGCCGAACCATGCCTCCAGGCCGACCCACACCTCCAGGCCGATCCACACCTCCAGGCTGATCCACACCTCCAGGCTGAGCCGCATTCATATGCCGAACGACACCCAGAAATGCTGAGCGGCATTCGTACGCCGAACGACATTTAGGCCGAGCGGTATTCCTATGCCGAACGACATTTAGGCAAATAGGACCCAGGCCGAACAGGATTTAGGCCGAACAGGATTTAGGCCGAACAGGATGTAGGTTGAACATGATTTAGGCCGAACAGGATCCAGGCCGAACAGGATAGGCCGAACATGATTTAGGCCGAACAGGATTTAGGCCGAACATGAATTAGGCCGAACAGAAATTTGGCCGAGCAGAAATTTGGCCGAACAGAAATTTGGCCGAGCAGAAATTTGGCCGAACAGAAAGAAGGCCGAACATAATTTTGGCCGAATAGAAATTTGGCCGAACAGAAAGAAGGCCGAACAGAAGATAGGCCAAACAGAACCGATGCCGAACTCTCCTGAATGCCGAGCGCTCTCTAATGCCAAACGCTCTGGAGTGCCGGGCGTTCTTGAATGCCGAACAGTGTGGAATGCCGGACAATCTTGTATGCCGAGCAACTTTGTCATGCCGATCGAAACTTAAATTACACCGGTCTCTTATACGACCCCTATTTTCAAAAAAATATTTTCGGGTACGACTCAAATTTTCAAAAAAGAGGCTCCAGATAGTGAATTCAAAACTCAACTTAATAAAGGAGCATTCTATCTACTTCCCTTACCTCCCCTGATCGACCAGGGCATAGAGGATCTAGCGACGTCTTCTGAAAGGCAACAAGGGAACGGACAAACAACCGCTACTCGAACGATACTCTCAAAGGGATATCATACTGATCACCCTTGAGGAGAATCGACCTCCATATTTATTTTGGCAGCCAGTCAGCTGGAGAGCCTCCTTCGACCATAGATCGTTTCTATGACAAAAATGAATCTAAACAAAAGTGTGAAGCAGCAGAATAGACTAAGAAAAATAACAATGAAGGCCCGTTGGCTACGGATGCAGATCCCAGTAGCCAAAACAAGACCTCAAAATTTGGCTCATATGCTCTTTGAAAGATTCAATTGACAACCTCTACTTGAAGACTCACGACTCGGAGGGGTATTGGAAACCAACCTCGAGAGAGTACACCGAAGTCTAAAGAAAATCAAGGGAATGTTGTATATTCCCAGATGCTCAATGATCCTAACACGGACGATTACAAACACCTCTGAGGTGTGATCGAAAAGCCGATCTGGATAGGAACGTTTCAATAGTATGTACAAGTCCTACAGAATGGCGGGCAGCGAACATCAGATGCCTATTAATAAAAGGCTATGATTATCAATTGGACCGCTGACGGCCAACATCCCTTTGAAAGGAGCCAGGGGCAAAGTCGAATAGCGAGCACACGATGCGGCTTCACTTATCAATGAGATTTATCCTAATCTTCTTTGAATTATTTCCAAATCTATTTCTATTTTATTTGTTCTATGAACTACGGATAACTTGAACTAAACTACTTTCAAAACAATGTCGGTGACCAGGTACTCGGATTTGGTCGCCAACCAATCCATGCAGACGATGATCGGACATATGGAGCTATATCTAGACGAGCATAATTCAATCGCTTATCATCAATCATGTGCCTTTGATTTGGGGCTATGGACTAGATATTGAAAAGCTCATCACGATCAGAGATCAATACAAAGTGAGCAGGACTGACCTCACATTCATCGACCTCCACATTTGACTGGGGGGCCAAGCAAGGTTTGGAATGAGTATGCCTCGATCATCCACTCAAATCGAGTGACGGAACGAAGTTCGATAAAATACAGATGCCCCTCCTAAGCTCAGTGACGCCGGGATCTGTCTAGAGTTGACGTGATTTAATCATCTACACATCAAATCCAACCTTCAACACAAAAGGTTGTTCGAAGGCCCGACTTGAAATAGTTGTGGTGGACTGCCTACTCATTAACCATCGCTATTAATGCATAGTACGGCTTCACCTTGGGACATATACCTTCTTCCTTGACTTGATTGGAAGAGCTATAATCACCAAGCGGACGAGAATCGATCGTCCATTTTCCAAATTCCGTCCCTTATGCTGGGGGGCAGAATCCCATTCCATGAGCAAACGTGGTTCGATTGTTCATTCGACAACATTAGCCTCGATACGGTAGATGAATACAAATTAAAGAGTGGAAATACGACTGCTCTCGACTTAAACCTCCAAGTCCCAGAGCGCGGATTGGAGTAGTCTAAAGTCCCCAGAGTGCGGACTCGAGTATAAACGACTTAAACCTCCAAGTCCCCAGAGCGCGGACTGGAGTACTCTAAGTCCCCAAAGTACGGACTCGAGTATAAACGACTAAAACCTCCAAGTCCCCAGAGCGTGGACTGGAGTACTCTAAGTCCCCAGAGTGCGGACTCGAGTATAAACGACTTAAACCTCCAAGTCCCCAGAGCGCGGACTGGAGTACTCTAAGTCCCCAGAGTGCGGACTCGAGTATAAATGACTTAAACCTCCAAGTCCCCAGAGCGCGGACTGGAGTACTCTAAGTCCCCAGAGTGCGGACTCGAGTATAAACGACTTAAACCTCCAAGTCCCTAGAGCGCGGACTGGATTACTCTAAGTCCCCAGAGTGTGGACTCGAGTAGAAACGACTTAAACCTCCAAGTCCCCAGAGCGCGGACTGGAGTACTCTAAGTCCCCAGAGTGCTGACTCGAGTATAAAAGACTTAAACCTCTAAGTCCCCAGAGCGCGGACTGGAGTACTCTAAGTCCCCAGAGTGCGGACTCGAGTATAAACGACTTAAACCTCCAAGTCCCCAGAGCGCGGACTGGAGTACTCTAAGTCCCCAGAGTGCGGACTCGAGTATAAACGACTTAAACCTCCAAGTCCCCAGAGCGCGGACTGGAGTACTCTAAGTCCCCAGAGTGCGGACTCGAGTATAAATGACTTAAACCTCCAAGTCCCCAGAGCGCGGACTGGAGTACTCTAAGTCCCCAGAGTGCGGACTCGAGTATAAACTACTTAAACCTCCAAGTCCCCAGAGCGCGGACTGGAGTACTCTAAGTCCCCAGAGTGCGGACTCGAGTATAAATTACTTCAACCTCCAAGTCCTCAGAGCGCGGACTGGAGTACTCTAAGTCCCCAGAGTGCGGACTCGAGTATAAACGACTTGAACCTCCAAGTCCCCAGAGTGTGGAATGGAGTACTTTAAGTCCCCAGAGTGCGGACTCGAGTATAAACGACTTGAATCTCTAACTCCCCATAGCGCGGACTCGAATATACGCGATTCGGATCTCCAAGTTCCATGAATATGAACTATGACACAGATGACTTGAATTTGTCAAATTCCTGACATACGGGCTAGAAAGTATTCTAAGTGCTCGAAGCACAGAATGGAAGTTCAACAACTCCTGAAGAGTTTCAAAGTTATATGAAGATGGACCGAGAAGTCTATGTTACTCACAACTGCTTGGATTAAAATCACAATCACAAAGAATACTGAATAATAAGAGTCTTTTGTGAGACGGAAAAAGGAACTAAACTTTATTCACAAATAAGTTCCTATTACAACCCCTCCAAAGTTCGGAGTCGACATTCTATTTACAAGGACTAAGGAAATAAATGAAAATACTTACATGACTTAAACTAACTCTCATTGAACGAGGATAGTAATCACTTCTTGTGCTTCTTCAACTCCTTTCCAGACGGCTCTTCTCTAGAGCATTTACCCTTGGTACTCTTCTTTGATAGAGGGGTAGCAACTGAAGAAGCACGGGGAACTTCCATGGGCTTGGACCCGCCAGGAAGGATGACCTTCAACGGCTTGTTCAAAGGATCGTCCAAGTCCACAACTCGAGGTTCGAATTTGACCTTGAACGTCTCCTCCTTCTCTTTCTCGAGCCGCTCTTTCATGCTCAATTCGGATGTGCGCTCAGAGGCGCCTGTAATTTCTACTTCATAACCCCCGTCGGTAGGAGAGGAGGTTCCGGACTTGTCTTCATCAAGCGCTCCGATCACCTGAGCACGGACGGAAGTACTCTAAGTCCCCAGAGTGTAGACTAGAGTATAAACGACTTAAACCTCCAAGTTCCCAAAGTCCGGACTGGAGTACTCTAAGTCCCCATAGTGCAGACTCGAGTATAAACGACTCAAAAACCTCTATGTCTCCAGAGTGCGGATTAGAGTGCTCTAAGTCCCCTGAGTGTGGACTAGAGTATAAACGGGTTAAAAAACCTCTACATCCCCAGAGTGCGGACTACGATACTCTCAGTCCCCAGAGCACGGACTAGATTATAGAAGACTTGAGAAAAATCTCTAAATCCCAGAAGTGGACTAGATTACTCTAAGTTCCCAGAATGCGGACTGGAGTATAAACAAGTTGACAAAAATCTTGGCGTCTCGAACTGTGGACTAAAGCATAAACCGTTCGACAAATCTCTAAGTCCCCGAAGCGTGGACCGAAGCATGAACACAAATTGGGTGCGAGTCAACCAGGGGGAGAATAACACTAAGTCACCAGAATGCAGAGTGGTGTATAAACATCGATAAATAGACGAGTGGGTTCCGACCATTCTCTATTCCGCAAACTTCGGCGTGGAATCGGCCGAAGGATTATTAACTCGCTAAGGATGGATTTCGACCATCCAACTAGTGGCCTGGCCAAATCAATGCTGGGAGCAGAAGTACAAATCTCTAAAAGATGAATACGACAGCTCACCATAGCTCTAGCTTGCGTTCTTTACAACTTAAGGCAATGACTACAGGGAGGCCTCAATACCGAACCAACTGAAACGACATCCAAAGCTATGGGCAACCGACTATATCATACCTCGGATCGAGGGCTAATACCGATCCGCACCAAGCACATACGAATGTGATTCGGATGTTCCTTGAAAAAATATGACCTCCAGAGTGTGGAAAGGACAGTAAACCATGACGACTTGGTCAAAAAATTCTCCAGCGTCCTCCTTCGATCCGTCAGGAGGAGTATGAAGCTAGATGAGCATGACCTGACCGCATTTACACCAACTTTACCCCGAGATCTGATTACGGGACATGAACCAAAATGGACGTGGCTGACCGTCCAGTGTCAAAATTATGTCTTGAAAATGACGAGGCATTGAAGTATTCCTCTCGGAATGAAAAACCACAATACAATACAGGATAGGTGAGACTTAGCCTCCCACCGACTAACCTGATCCCACGATTCAACGGGAAAAAGAGTCAAGCTAAAGTGGGCGTGGTTGGCCTTCCTACTTATCAGTATATGCCCTAGTCCTGGGGGCACGAGCGAGAAGCAAGATGAATGCGAACCGACTATTCACCTATCAACTCTATGTCTTTGGAGTTTAGGTGAGAATATAAACATAGCTAGGGCGAGACTCAACCGTCCATGCAGTACATTTATCAACCCGAGACTGGGAGAAGATGCATGGTCATCCAAAGACTGGCTACGATAGCTCAGTATTGAAACTTATATATAGTACTTACAGCTACTCAAGGCTACGACCGAAAGGATGCCTAGAGATAGAACCGTTAAATCGATACCTTAGCTCATGGTCAATTGAGTTTCACTCCAACCCGAAGGACGGGTAAAGGGTCATGAATACATTGAATAGAAAGTGCGTTACTCGAATATACAAGCAAATTCAAACTCATAGCAAGATCCAGCTATACGGTTGCACGCCACTCAAGACTGACCCCTACTCGACATTTCCTTCAATGCGCTTTTAAGCCTGATCTTTGACCATTTGATGATAATCTATTAGAGCCTTCAGAGCCCTTTACTATTAGACTTAATAACTCACGACAAGACTCTAGGATTCGACCAGAGTAACCATCAACATTGGCCGTCCCAACCATATTTCACATCGAATGTTATGAAAAATAGTTACATCTGAACTCAAAGAATCTGGGATGGCACCTGCTAAGTTGACGATCGACATTACAGCCAGCCATAGCGACCCTTTCCGGGTGCTGAGTATCGAATCACAGCTCAGGGCAATGATGATAAAAGAATTAGTTGGATTTTTATGAATAAACGATGATATGTTCCCTTGGACCCATTTTGACATGCAATGTGTGATTTCACTAACTATCGCGAGCCATGCATTGGATATCAACTCGAAGCGACAAAAGCTAGGACAATATCTATTGATTTCATCATGAAAGCTCCACTCTTACTTTTAGGCTCACCCCATCAACGTCTTGCCTACCAGCCGTTGCGACAGGGCATACAATGACCTGAGACTTCTGAAAGACTACTTAAATAGAATATCAGACTAAGCTAATTCGATATCACTTACTTCCCTCGAAGGGATATCCAAGGACGGAAACTAGCAGACTTCATTGCTGAATCCACTGTGTCAGACGACACAAACGACCACAATGTCATACCTCCCGTTCGATGGAAGATGAATACCGATGAGGCATCTAACGACCATTGTTTGGGGGCTGGCATAGTTCTTGTGACTCTTGAAAACCGATCAATTTGTTATGCTTTGAAGCTTGAATTTCCAGCAACAAATAACAAAGCCAAGTATGAAACATTGATTGCCGGCTTAAGACTCATCAAAGAACTGGGAGTAAGATCGGTTGAAATCTTTTGCGACTCGCAACTGGTCGTGTACCAAGTGCGGGAAGACTACCAAGCAAGGGGGCAGAGACTTGCCCCGTATTTGGTCCAAGTTCAGGAGCTTCTAGCGAATCTCGAGTATTATGATATTTCACATGTCCCGCGTGAGCAAAACAGAGCTGCCGATTCATTGGCAAAATTTGCAAGCAATGGCGATGCGCAGCAGATGGGATTGTTTGCTGTTGAAACCTCACATGCTCCGAGTATGAATATGATGGAGGTAGATTTCGTGTTAGAAACCGAAATCGATAAGGAATCATGGATGACCCCAGTTAAGAAATATTTACTACATGGGGTCTTACCCGAAAGAAGGAGAAAAAGGCGACAAGTCATTCGTAAGGCTTCGCGATATGTAATGGAGAGCGGAATAATGCATCGAAGGGGATCCTCGACCCCCTTAATCCAGTGTATAGCCCATGATGAGATAAAACGAGTCCTGAAGGAAGTCTATGAAGAAGAATGTGCTATAGCATCAAGGGGAAAACCATGATAAAAAAATACTCTGCTATAAGCATTACTGGCCAACTATCAATCCAGATGCGGTTGATCATGCTAGACAATGCGACGAGTGCAAGATGTTTGCAAAAAATCCGGGAACCCCGCCGATGGAAATTATTCAAATGGCTAATCCATAGCCATTTGCCATTTGTGGGCACTGATATCATCTTCTTGCCGATCCGAAAGGTGGTGCGATATACATCATCATAGTAGTTGATTACTTCACCAAATGGGCAGATGAAGAACTCCTAACCACGACCAAGAAGAAGAAAATAATCAACTTCTTTATCCGTAACGTCATCTGTCCTTATGACCTTCCATGATCCATTATAACTGCAGATGGACGGGTTGAAGCTGCGAATAAAATCATAGAGTCTGTACTGAAGAGAGGTTTGGAAAACTCCTCAAGTGGTTGATTGCAACCCTTATTTCACAGAAAATACAAACAACGAATCGCGATTGAATTGCAATTAAACCAGATGGAGTTGGCGATGACTTATGAGCATATAAAACGCATCCGAGCCAATGGCAAGAACATATACCCGAACGTGCATGTGTACATCCGAAAAAGTTCGACTTCTTTAAATCAACAGAAATTGAATTCTCGCTAAGGGTTATTAAGAAAAGACTAGATCAGATGGTCGAAGCTTACTAGCTCTGTAGAATCAGACACGGATGGCCACTGATGAACTACAACCCTGGATTTATAATATTGGGAATCGACCAAGCATCACGATGACCAAAGAAGGATACAACTCCTTGGAAGGATAAATTGGAGGATAATGACTACTCAAGAAACATGATGGATTTCTTTCTAAAGACAAGGAATACTCGCTGATTCAAAGCATGTCGTGTTGCTTCACACGACACACTTTGGGGGGCAAATGTTAACCGGCATCTTGGCCCGGTTACAAAACGACAGTTGAAGAAATTATCATTAGCACTAGACAAGATTCTGATCAAGAAGAGACTGGAGGTGTTAGCAAGTTGTCAGGCCCACAGCAAAGCAAGAGCATTCGGCCTGCCTGGCCTGGTGCGCCGAAGTCACCTACTATGGGCAGTACCTTGTTCCTAAGCCCATGAGGGAAGTCCAACCCATCTCATCTATAAATAGAAGGGCAGGGGCTAAATGAAAGGGATCTTTTTCCGGGAACACTGGGGAGACTCTGCCATTTTCTATACTCTCCTCTTTTTAATTCAAACTTGTATTCAAGTGATTGATCTACGGATTGTATCTGTATTCATGTAATTGAGAAAGCAATAAAGATAAAACTCAAAGTGGACGTAGGCAGTTACGCCGAACCACTATAAATCTGGTGTTCTCGTTTTTGTTGTTCTTTCTGCATTGAATTACGCTATTCTTCTGTTTTGATTTACTCTCTTCATTAATCTCTCTACATAACTCTACTCAAGGGTGTTAGTGACCAATTTTGGTGCTAACACTCTTAAGTAAGATTAGTAGTGGGAAAATAATAAGAAAATATTTGAATGAAGATTAAATAAAGAGTGTGTAAAATGTTAAGTGTGGATAAGTGCATGGAAATCAAGTTGGATGTGAGTAAAAAGAAAATTGGATATGATTAATAATCAACTGGAAATTAATACGTAAGTTGTATAAATATTATTTTAATTCGCATAGCGATTGGATCCAGATTCGAGCACAGAATTTCAAGATAGTTATATCGAACCGAGTTGGGATTTTTCACTCGATTTTCGATGGTGAACCCTGGATATGGATTTTTGATTGATTCTGAAATTTTCGATCATAGTATCTGGCTATGCAAGGGGAACGACGGTTTTTGATCCAGAAAACCAGATCTGAGTCCGCACTAGAGATTCGTGTGAATGATACTTGTCCGGAAGTGAAATTGTATGATCGAGTGAGCGATCGGATTTGATATTGCGTATGAATGATATATGTACATCGTATGGGCTTAAGTAAAGCAAATTTGAGAAATTTTGTAAGAGAAGTGAATAAAATGATTTTGAATTCTGTGATTGGATATTATTGCTAAGTAGGATATAGGTATTTAAAAGCAAAAGGAAATTGGTGTTTTTGAGTTCAGAAGATAAATTTGATTGCCCTACAAAAGGTATGTATTTAAAATTGTCATATAAAATTTGATGATTTTCTGATTGAGCCACTTAGCTTTTATTTTCTTTTGATAATTTGGAGCCCGTCCAAGCTAGCTGCGCAAAGGATACGCTGGCGAAATTTTTCGAAAATTTAAGGTGTTAGAAAAATTTGGAAGAGAATTGTGATAGTTTAAATTTTGGTTTTTAACTATAAATTGAATTATTGAGGGGATAATATTATTTGGAACAGATGGATAAGTTTGGAAAGTTAGGAAGATTGATAGTGTGTCTTTAATAAAAAGATTGTTTTGGGAAAATAGTTAACGGGTTGTGGACCATTCTTCTTAACTAGCAATTTCGGGGATGAAATTCTTATAAGAGGGGAGGAGTGTAACGACCTGGAATTCTGGGTATTTGGAATTGGAATATTTAATTGATTTTAAAATTTTAAAATTTAACTTTTAACTTGAATTTCAAGTATCACTATTTATTGGGTGATTTAAATTTTTGAAATTAATAATTGGAAATTGGGTAAATTGTTGAATCTGGAATTTGAAGCTTGTTAAAAATAATTGGAAGGCTTATAAAATTTATATTAAATACTAATAATACTGAGGGTAATAGAAAGCTTTAAATTTGAAATTAATAGTGATTTTTTTTAGTTTTGAACGTATATCGTTTAAATTGACATTTAAAAATAGCCTTCCGGGGCATAGTCTTAGAATTCCACGAAACCAGTTCCTTTTGATCCGTAATAGTTTATTATTATCGGATTTCAAATTTCGCTGTGTTTGTAGTTGTCATGTGATTGTACGGGATATAAACGCGCTGATATTTATATCGAAAATTCAATATTATAATGGGTCCAGAAAGCTATCATCTCCATACAATTGAATTAGGACTCGAAACTTTTTTCATTGCGTTCGGAATAGGGATGTAACATTATAAACGCCTAGCGGCATTCCTCGATAGGAGTTTGAAATTTTATATTGTGTAAATCGAGACAACTTGAATTCAATTATATATATATAGACAAACACACACTAGTCAACCTTCAGCTGTATTTCCTTCACATCAGCTTTTGCCTTTTCAAATACTGTAGCCTTCACTCCACATGCCAACATTGCTTCTTGTCTCCCTCCATCAATTTAAGCAACGACCAGGCTTTCAGTTTTTTTAAACTACCATGTAAGGAAATTTAAAATGGTCGAACAAATCCTCTTTAAATTGAATCACATTTTCTCCTTTCCCTCATTCTCATTTTTTAACCGAATTGGACAAAAAATATAATATATATATATATATATATATATGTAAATACCTCATGATCATGTCGATCCTGGTCTCGTGCAGTCGCACGAATTGACTTGCGATGAAGTCGCGATGTCTAAGCGTGGCATGTTGCTGTGCTCGAATTTGAGGACGAAGGCTAGGGCGTGGTCGAAGCGGATGGAGGGGAAAGCTCGAGTGGCAGCGTTGTAGAACCGTGTGGTTCAGCCAAGTGCTTGTTGGTGGCTGATGGGAGTGTTGCGTGCGATGCTGTAGATGAGGGTGCCTTTGCGTTTTGTGGTGAGAGTGGTGAAGTTAGAGACTCATAGTATATGGTGGAGGATTATAACGGAGGGGTGGGCTCTGTTGCGATTTCGCGAGCTCGAGACAATGCTCGCAAGTGGTCAGTAAGGTATTATTCTGAAATTAATTTAATTTCTGAATTTGAGTTGCTAATAAAAAATTTTTGTAGTAAGGTATAAATAGTTCCGCTCTAAATTTAATTTAATTTTTATATATATATTTATATATACAGATTAAGAAAAAAATACACACTGTAACTTACTGATTAATTCTAAAATATATATATTGGTAATTAAGATATATCAATCATATTTTAAATTGAGTATTTACGAATTCGTAAATTGTTTATGCGAGGGCAGAGATCATTTAAAATCAAGGCGAGATTGAAGTGGTTTGGAAACAAAAATCAAAGGTGAGAATCACTCACACATTTGGATTACTATTTAAATTTAAATGCTTAAATATAAATTATTGGATGTTGATTGGATTGGTAGATCTATAATTATCTGTTAGATGATTATATATATATAGTAGTATATATTTTAGTATCGGAGTGATTGATATTTTTGCATTATATAGCGGATGAGACCCTATACGCTCCGCTTAATAGTGGATGACCCTATATACCGCGATATCTCCCTCAAAGTGGGATTGGTATTTTTATATTGTGCTAACATCTGTGGATGCAGGAAAACATGTTGGAGGGATCCAACTGGATTCCTTAAAAATGTTGAATTTATTTCATATTCAGGGATATGATTAATTTTGAATAATCTGTGATAGATTATGTGGAAATTGAAATTATTGAATGTTATGATATTGCTAGATATATTTTAACATTTGGAGATATCAATAATATAAAATTTTGATTTTGAAGGGAAATAAACAAGAAATTTTAAAGTAAAATAATTATAGTGAAGTGGATAAATTTAAAGAGTGAATTTGGGAAAAAGGTAAAAAGTTTGTTTGAAAGTCATATATAATAATTTCCTAGTATGGAAAAAAAGAGATTTTGAATAAATGGAAATAAATGGGTTTTAAGGACTTAAGCGATATTGTTTTAGAATAAAAGGATTTTTTAAATTTAAGATTTAAATGGCCCTGGGGAAATAAAAGGAGAATTTTAAAATAAAGTATGAAATTGATGTTCTGGATTTAAATAAGATTTTAAATCAGAAAAGGGAAGTGAATCTAAAATTAGGGAGTTTGGGATAATTTGGGTGAATCAAGAAATAAATTTTAAAATGGAATTTAATTCAGGGAAATCGATTTGAAAATCGGTTAGGTGTTTTTGAAACAGTGAAAAATGGGAGATGAGATTTTGGTAATTATAAACGAAGTATATAATATAAAGTGAAGTAAAATATCAGTGGATATTTGCGATTTTAAATTCATGATGGGAGTTTATAAGGAGATGGTGAATCGATTTAAAAATAAATGGTGGTTTAGTTTTAGATAATGTGAGGAAGAAAATTTACGGGATTGGGATGTAAATTAAACTGGAGATAAATCGAGAAGGATATATAAATGAATGGATGGGCTATATTGGAATGGAAAGCGTATTTTCCTTAAAAGCTAAGTATATTTTCAAAGAAATATTTTTAAGTATGAACTAGAAGTTTTAAAGATTTTTTAAAAAGAATGTTTTTAGAAAAATTATTATTTAATTATTTTGGAAGTGTTAAAGTAAATATTAATTAAGTTAATTATTTTTGAAGGTTACATTTGTATTATGATCTTAAAAAGGATACTCATTAAATATTTATATTTTATAAAATGAATTTATTTAAAAGTAGTTTTTGGCTAAAGATCTACTTGAAGAACTACTATAGATTTCCATAAATATTATTTGAATGAAGTGATTTAAGAGCTTTATTTTAAATATTTTTGAAGTATAGATTTTTCGATAAAGAGATTTGTGTATTTGAAATTCAATTTAAAAAATATTTAAGTATTTTCAGTGGAAAACGAATATTTGATTGATTTGATTGTTTATTTGATAGCTAAATAACCGACTATCAAATATGGACCCAAATATGACTTTGGAAATATCTAAGAGACGTACGGGAATTATGTGGTACAGTTACCATTCGAGGTGCTATACTGTACGTATAAACTCGTTCGATCTTCTAGGACGTTTATAAGGAAATCCATCCACTAATGGTTAGGAGGTGATCTCCGATATTATTTTCGTTTGTTTATTTCCTAAAGAATCGGGGTTGAGTTTACCGGAAATAACAAACGTTGTTTCGAAGAAAACGAGATCGGATTTGTCATGCGAAAACCACTTCGATCCAACGAGTACATTTTCGGAATGAAGACAAGAGCTTGGAGTCGAAGATGGAGCAATGAAGGGCAATTGATAATCGCTACTAATCCTGAGGGTGATTCCAAAATGGATGTAGTAGGAGTAGTGCCTTCGGCTCCGTTCGGACCGGGAATGGACTTGTATGGATGAATGCTATCAATACATCGTCATTGGAGGACTTTGAGCATTCTAAGTGAATGTGTGCTAAAAAGGTAATCGTAGCCTCAAGCCTCATCAACCGGGAATGGCCAAAACAAAGGAGGTGCAGTAAGGCCAAGTAGGTAGCACCTAGTACGGTAAGATTTCTCCTGTCTAGATTCCCTTTATTTCGGCTGTGTGGAGGTTGCTGATCCCAACCGTGGGGTAATCTTATTCGAACTATCCAGGTTAGGGGTAGCTCCCGTCTTGTGTTGTAGGGGATCAGGTGTGGTCCTCGGTATGCTGATCTAGACCAGGTACTGTGACGGGCGGTACCCCAGTAGCCCTGCCATTGTATGAAACCCAATCTCCAATAAGCGCCGTACGGTTTTGATTGTGCCCAACTATGCTGGAACGTGAGATGCAAGCATTTCATCTATTCGAATAATTATTTGTACTTAGACACTATGAAAATATCAGAGGATTTTGATATAAAATATTTTGGTTATTGTAAGGTAAAAACCCTGCATGTTTATTTGTTTCATGTCTTGGTCCCAATTCAATACTAAGCAAGTCCGAACTAATTGAATCTTACGAGATACCTTTGATTTTCAAAGGATTTTGGAAACTCTTATTATTCAATAGAGTTTTGTTTTCTCATGCTAGTTTTCCAGACCGACTCAGGTGTTATTTTATTATAATGTTCGGGTCAGACTGAGTATTACAGAAATAGGATAGGATGCTGTGGAGATCAGGAGACAAGTTGGACAGCAAGACGTATCACACATACTTGATGTATATTCCGCTGTGCTGTGTAAGCTGTATAGTCAGCTTTTGTGAGGACAAGTTATGATAACTGTCCTGTAGTGTGTTATTAATTGTTTGTACTCTGATGATGTAATGTATAAAAATAGTTATAGTTTCTTTTGTATAAAGATTTGTTGTTAGCTATTATATATTGTTCCGCTGCGATGGTGAGATTCTGATGTTGTTATCTATTTTCTTCTTCCACCTCTTTCTTCTTTTCCCTTACGATTTGGTATTTCCGGCATTCGATTGTTCGGCATGTAATATAGTGGACGTATTGATGTCAATTTTCGAAGGTCGAAAAGCCGGCCATGACACTACCTAACAAACAACATATTACATCCAACTATATCATTTATAAAATTTATTATTTTATATACAAAAATATATAATAGCAAAATTATTTCATTTACCTATATTTCAAAACAAATATTGTGTCGGTCTAGCCTATTACGTATTTTGAAATACCCATCGATGTCATTGCGTCCTATATACCGACCAAAATTTATAAATACTAAACTGAACAAATTAACACAATATAAAAACCTTATATAACATTAACAAATGCGCTCTCTCATATATATACACTCAACGAATCATTCTTGGGTATTACTACCCTATTTAATATGAGTCAAACCCCACAAAGCTAAGGTTATCACTAAACCAAAGCTTTGATACCAACTGTAATGACTATGTTTTTGGACGGTTTAAATCGACGATAAACCACACATGTCAAACTCAAACCATTCAAAATGGCATATTGTTATGGGGTAAATAAGAAAAGCAAAGAAGGAAAGAAAACAAATATAGAATCTCGCAGCGGAATGATAAAATATAATAATCAAATAAATAGTTCATGGATCTATTTACAAATAACATTGATTAAACTTTTATAATACAGATCAGAGTTACATACAATAAGAATAAATAATAAATAAATGCAACGAAACAACACGATGCAGTGGAATAAGTATAATAAATAATAATAGTACAAAATCTTCGTCTTCATCCTTCAGAAAGCAGACTTTGATGAACTGAAAAGCTCAGACTGACCCGAGTGAATTGAATAGACAAAACACTTGAGTTAAAACTAAAGATCTTATGTAAGTTATATCAACAATAAATAAATATAAGTGCAACGCCGTCGGAGATGTTTACGGGGTTTGACATCTCCTATCCAGTGTCAACGTGGGTGCAATAACTTAAGAGATGTTAAGGATTTCCATCTCCTAAGGATCCGTTAAACTATCTACTATATATTACAATACGATATGACAATATGTCTACAGTAAAATAAAATAAAATAGCGTTTAGGCGTTACCCATATCCTCTTTAACACATTTTATATAATGCCGTAGTCTATACATGTACCGTAAACTCCACCCGCAGATGGGCAATCAGGAAGCACTCCATAGGTACAATACAAAACAAACTCATAGAAGGCGCGATAAGACATGCGACAAGGAACGTGAGGCAATGCCCATGGTAGGATTCTACTGTTTTGCAGATCCGGACTGGTGGTAACGCATAGCAGCGGCTACCGCCCACCTCAGAACACAATCCCAAATCAAAATCAAGGGGTGTCCACCAAACCAATCACAAAGTAATAGAATGGTATCGAAGAAATATTCCCGATAGGAGGAATGACCTCACTTGGCCCGGCGTAGCTTCTGTTGTAGCCACATCAAGCTAACTCACAGGAGTCAAGGTCATGTAAATACCTCATACAGAATCGTTCGCCAAACCATCCTACTTCATTTCTGGAATCTCCACCACGTACACAGTTGTTAAAGTGGTTTTCGGTATTGGCAGAGTGTAACAACCCGCATATTTATCGATTGTGTATTTAAATATTTCATTTAAATATTTCATCGTTCGTCGGATTTTAGTCCGAAAACCTACTTTTTGCAAACAGTCGAATTTGGACTCGAGACCCCTCCCATTGAGTTCAAAATGCCGTTTGCGACCTTTTTGAGTATAAGCTTCGATATGTTTGGAGTTAGTCAAGTTTTGCTACTTTTTCACTTTGGATTTGGGTTTGGGTTCAGCCCTATGTTTAACCTATACTCAAATCTGAACCACTCCTCCCCATTCACTCTCACTTCCTCCTCTTTTCAGAAGCATCAATGGTGGGAGAGATGGGAAATTAAAACTCCAAAACCCTAGTCTTCCTTAGCAAATCCAACTTCTAGCTCCAAATTCAAGAGAACCCATTGGTAAGTTTCTCTTCATCTTCTCCAACTAATTCTCTTAATCAATTTCAGAAATTCCTAAACCTAATTTTGGGAATGTTCTTCTTTTAAAAGCTTAGAATCAAGCTTCTTGAGTTGGATTTGAAGAGTGGTTGATCCTCCTTTGCTTTCAAGCTTCTTATTTAATCGTTTGGGTTCAAAGGTGAGATTTTTATCTCACATCTTTGTCTATAATTATCTTCGATTGTTGGGTATGAATTCCTAACACTTATTCTTGTGCAATTGATTTTGGTTTGGATTGGTTTGGTGTATATTCCAATTTTTGGTGTTTTGAAATCAAAATCTATGAAAATCCTTTTATGGATATTTGGACATTGATATTTGAGGCGTATCGAAGAGCCGTTAAGGCTGGGTTGTCGCTTAGCGTAAATCCTTAGTCGATGTCGCTCGATCGATCGCTTACGGTATTCGTTTGGCCATTTTTGGCCTAGGTTCAGGGAATGCCCTGAACCTTTGATTCAGACGTCTGAAACGTTAGATTCAGACGTCTGAATATTATACTGGGAATTTTTATTCCCCAGTATACAGACGTCTGAATCTATATTTCAAACGTCTGAATTGGTTCATTTGGAACCAGAAAGGAAATAGGCTAAAAAGTGCCTATTTCAGACGTCTGATTTCAAGGATTCAGACGTCTGAATTCTGTCTTTGGAAAATATTTATTTTTCAAATTCAGACGTCTGAATCCTTGATTTCAGACGTCTGAATCAGCACTCTTTTTGCCTATTTGCCTATTCGCTTGAGAATTCCAACTTTAATCGATTCGTGTTGATTCCCTTTTGTTATTATCACCTATTATCGACTCTGATGACATTTTCTTCGTGATTTGGGAATATCCATTTCGATGGATTCGGTAATCGATTTCTTTGGATTTTATTCACGTCTTCGAATGTGAATTTTAGTGATTGATTGTTCCTACAATCTTCTTTGTGATTTGTCACTTTAAAAATATAAAGGTTTTCTATACTAGTAGTAAATATCAAAATTCTTTCATCAAAACGATTTCAACACTATTTTATTACAAAGCTCGTTTCTTAAACCGTTTTCCAATCTATTAGTATATACAAGCCTTTACCTCACTCGTATGAGAAATCTAATTAAACGACCTAGTAAAACGAGTGGTATGAAATGCTTGCGTTTACTTCGTCGGTTAATTCTTGGACTTGTTCGATTGAATCTCTTGTGACAATTTTCTAGTGGAGATCTATAGTTTGTTCGTAAATATTTAAGTTAAGCAAGTGGTTATGGGACATAAAGCTAAACTCATATATTTATTAGCTTAGTGTAATTGACACTTCTTGATGATCATGACGATCATTTTTGTGATTTAGACTAGCGATGTGCGATGTCTCTTTGTCTGCGAGAGAGACTAAACCCCGTTTTGTGGAGTTTCGACTCAAATTGGTGGGGTAGTAACCCATGGTCTTCGGGCCGTTTGTGGAGCTTCAGCTCAATTTGTGATGGTTAGCAACCATGGAATTAGCGTTCCGTTTGTGATACACGTGTTGGTGAGCTTTATGCTCCTGTTTGTGATAGGCCTTCGCCCTTTTTGTGATTTCTGGATTTCTTGAGATGATTTCTAGAATTTGTGTTTCACCAATTTTCGTGATTTTCATTGATAAGTTTTATCAATATTTGTGCATTCGTGAATTTGTGTGTCATTGACTTTTGTGATTGATATTGATATAATCGTCAATATTTATGGTTTGGTGAACGAAATAAAGGGTATGACGTTCCTTTTGATCCTTGAGTAGATTTTTGTGATATTGATTAATCTCTTGTTGATTTTCAATTACTTATATATATCACAGCTTGGCATGGTGATTAGTATGTGTTTAGTCGTATCTCTTATTCTATATCGCTTCATCTGATATTTATAGTTAGACTGATCCATTTATTATTTTCTTATTAAATAATACACGGGTCAGACCGAGATGTTACAGGTGCTTCAGCTTGACTTCTCACTTGGGATTGATTTCTCTGACTTTTGGCTAACTACTTAGATTAGTAGTTTATTTTGTTGTATACACTTGAGATATGGACTCATAGTTGTATTTTTTTGTATAACACGTGTTGCTATTCTTTTGTATTATTGTGGATCTTTTTGACCACTACTCTGATTAACACTTTCATGTGTTAGTTATATATTCATATCTTCTTCCGCCTTTGTGATATGAATTATCTGTGACTGATTTGTATTATGCTTATTTCTATATTTGTTTCCGATTATTATTATAGCCACTGTGTAGTAGCTTTGTGTTTGTATCGGTATGTCGGATTTCCTGTTATACTATCTAACATATCGGTGCTCGCGCAAAGCAATTACACGGATGGTCTCTCCTCAACAGCCTTATTCTCCGTGCTAGTTGACAGCATTACACCGTAGTGTTCTTGGCTAGCGTGGGTATAGAGGTGGGGCGTCAAAGCTTGGTATCAGAGCAAAACTTTGGAACAATGTAGAATAATTTAACAAGGATCATCGTCCTAAGTCCATCTTAGGAGTCGTGCTTTAGGATTTTATTCGAGTCTTCGTACCGATTCATCCTATTTTCTTTATGACTCCTTGTTTAATCTATCAAGATTGCTTGATATTCATTTTGTGAATAACCTTTTGCTTCTTCTTTATTTCTTTCTAAAGGTAAAGAAATGGTTAGACCTGGCCGTCCCAGCGCCAGTCAATCTAGTGCTACTCCCCAAGATGGAGTTTTTATGACTACCCAGCAACTTCTTGACCTTGTCATGAATGCTCAAGCAGCTGGTTCTAATCCGGAACCTACTCACCCTAAATCTGGGTTTGCACGTTTGTGCAATGATTACACCAACCTGGGCGGGAAGCCATTTAATGGTTCTGAAACTATTATTGAAGTCCAGGCTTGGTTAAGGACATGCGATCGAATCTTTTCTCGCATGAACCTCATTGATCTTCACCGAGTTCAGGTGGCTTCTAGTATGCTCCAAGAAAGAGCATTAGACTGGTACGAACTTCTTATTTCTGAGATTAATGAAGCGGATCTCACCTGGGAGCAATTCCGGGAACGCTTCGAATTAAAATTCGTGCCAGAAGCAGAGAAAGTGACATTGGCTCGGCGTTTCATAGAACTTGTTCAAGGTGAATCTTCCGTGGCAGATTATGTCGCGTCTTTTGAATCTCTCTCTAAATGCGGGGTTGAATATATTAACACCCCATTGAAGAAAAATCAGAGATTTGTCTATGGCTTGAACAAGAGTCTCAAGAAGCCATTACTTCTAAAATTAGAAGTTTCTTTCGACCAACTCATTGATATCGCTCTTCGCCTTGAAGAGGCGGATAGGGAAAATGATGTTGAAGTGGTAGGTTCTAAACCAAGCTTCAACAACAACAAGAAAAGGCCCAGTAAATTCAAAGGCCCTTATCCCAATAAGAAAGGGAAGCAAGCAACCCCAGTGGCAAAGACTTCTTCCATTGGTCGTGGGGAATGCTATAATTGTGGTTCGAAGGACCATTACGCGAACAAGTGCCCAAAGTCTCTCTCTTGTCGCTACTGCAAAGTTCCCGGTCATGTTATATCTTCATGCCCCAAGCTTCAGGGCAGGAAGGGGGGAAAGTTAAATGTTGCTCAAGCCCCTGGCAACACATCTCGTGGCCAAGGTATTTCTCATTCCATTCTTGATGGTATTATTTTATTTCATGATCAACCTATTAGAGTTCTTTTTGATACGGGTGCATCCCACTCTTTTATATCAAAAGAACTTGTTGATACTTTTTCTTTAAGTGTTGTTGCTTTAATGACTTCTTTGAGAATTGCGAATCCGGTTGGTGGATCCGCAACAATCAGTTTATTGTGTAATGATGTCGAGATTATTTTGGGTGATTTTTCTTTCCGAGTCGATTTGCATGTCATGCGTAATTTAGGCTTTGGAATGATTTTGGGAATGGATTGGCTTAACCGTTATGAAGCTCATATCTTATGTCCTGAGCGGAGTATTCATCTTCGACATCCTCAATCTGTAAAGCAGATTTCTATTAATCTTAAAGATTCAGATTCCAGTTTGGTTGCATCGTTATACTCTTTAAATCCTCATGATGACGATAATGATGATGAGGAAGATATTATTTCTCTTATTCATGTTGTTCGAATTTTCCGACATATTTGAGCCCGTTTTAGGATTACCACCTAAGCGAGCAATTGAGTTTAGAATTAATCTTATCCCTGGAGCTCAACCTATTACTCGTCCTCCTTATCGTATGTCCAATAAAGAAAATGAAGAGATGCGTAAGCAATTATCTGAATTGGAGATGAAGCAATTTATTTGCTCTAGTTCCTCGCCTTGGGGAGCTTCGACTGTTTTCGTAAAGAAATCCGATGGTACACTTAGGCTTTGCGTTAACTACCGCAAGCTTAATGATCTTACTATCAAAAATAAATATCTTTTACCTTGGATTGATGATCTATTCGATCAACTTAGTGGTGCTAGAGTCTTTTCACAATTAGACTTAGCTACTGGATTTCATCAGCTTCGCATTGCAGAGGATAGCATTCCTTTGACATCGTTCCGTACTCGTTATGGATCTTATGAATGGCTTGTGATGCCATTTGGTCTAACGAATGCTCCGGCTTATTTCGTTGACCTTATGAATAGAGTTTTCAAAGACTTCCTCGACCGGTCTGTCGTCATCTTTATTGATGATATTCTTGTGTACTCAAAAACCGAGGAGGAGCATGAAAAGCATCTTCGGATTGTATTGGAAACTCTTAGGAGTGATCAATTAAAAGCAAAATTTTCTAAATGCCACTTTTGGCAATCTCGTGTGAAGTTTCTCGGTCATATTATTTCCGAATCCGGAATTTCCGTGGATCCTTCAAAGATTGAAGCGATTCAAGATTGGAAGAGACCGGACAGTGTGACGGAGATTCGTAGTTTTCTTGGATTGGCGGGTTATTACCACCGTTTTATCAAAGAATTTTCTAAGATTGTCGTGCCTCTCACTAGCTTAACGAAGAAAGGTGTTAAATACATTTGGTCGGACAAATGTGAAACTTCTTTTCAGAAATTAAAAGAACTCCTTTTTGATGCTCCTATTCTTGTTATTCCCGAAGGGAATCAAGATTTCGTTGTTTATACCGATGCTAATCGCGTTGGTTTGGGTGCCATTCTTATGCAAAAAAAACGTGTTATTGCTTATGCTTCTAGGCAATTAAAGCCGGCCGAGACTTGATATGCCACACATGATTTAGAACTCGCGGCTATTGTTTTTGCTCTTCGGATTTGGCGTCATTATCTTTTGGGAGAGAAATTTATTCTTTATACCGATCATAAGTCTTTGAAGTATTTATTCTCTCAAAAGGAACTTAATTTGCGTCAACAACGTTGGCTCGAGTTCCTTGCTCCTTATGATCTTGATATTCTTTATACCCCCGGTAAGGGTAATCGTGTCGTCGATGCTCTTAGCCGTAAACAACAAGATGTTGTTTCTATGATGATATCCGAATGGAATGATCTCGAGGTTTTATCCACTTGTGAAATTCGAGACCATGTTTCCGATTTATGTTCATCTCCTGTTTTATGTAGCCTTGAGGCTCATCCTTCTCTTTTAGACCGCATTCTTGAAGCTCAAAGGCTAGATCCCGAATTGGCTCTTCTTGGCCAAAATATTAAGGATAAAATTGATATTGAAGGTTTGAAAGACTTTGATAACGATTCTCGTGGCGGCATTTGAAAATTTGGTAGTCTTATCGTGACAAATATTAGTGATCTTCGTAAAGATATTTTAGATGATTCTCATCATTCTAAATTTACCATTCATCCCGGTAGTAGTAAAATGTACGCTGATATGAAGCGGCTTTATTATTGGGAGGGAATGAAATCTGATATTGCTAACTTTGTTAAGCGTTGCATGACTTGCCAACTCGTTAAGGCCGAACATCAAAGGCCCGGTGGGTTATTGCAACCTTTGGAAATTCCAATTTGGAAGTGGGACCAAATTTCCATGGATTTTATCGATGGCCTTCCCCGATTTCGTTCGGGTCATGATAGCTTATGGGTGATAGTGGATAGACTTACTAAATCTGCCCATTTTATTCCCGTTCGGTCTAACCGAACCGTTCCTCTTTTGGCCAAACTCTTTGTTAAAGAAATTGTTAAATTACATGGAGTTCCTACTTCTATTGTTAGTGATCGTGATCCATTGTTTACTAGTGGATTTTGGAAGAGTCTTCAAAAAGCTTTGGGAACGAAGCTTAATTTTAGCACCGCTTATCATCCACAGTCCGATGGACAAACAGAGCGTGTGAATCAAACTCTTGAAGATCTTCTTCGTGCTTGTGTGCTTGATTCGGTGGAAGCTGGGAAGATCATATTCCTCTTGTTGAATTTTCCTATAATAATAGCTTCCAATCTAGCATTGGTATGGCACCTTTCGAGGCACTCTATGGAAGGCCATGCCGATCTCCTTCTTGTTGGCTTGAGGCCGGTGAGAAGCTGGTTTTAGGTCCAGATTTTATTCGTGATTCCATGGAAAAGATTGAACTTATTCGACATAGGATGAAAGAAGCGCAGAGTAGACAAAAATCCTATGCCGATAGTCGAAGAAGGAAGTTAGAATTTTCTGTGGGAGATCTTGTGTTCATTCATGTTTCACCTATGAAAGGTGTTGTACGTTTCAGTCGATCGGGAAAATTAGCGCCTCGATACGTTGGGCCATTTCCTATCACCGAACGTATTGGTTCCGTGGCTTATCGCCTTTTATTACCGGCTCAGTTTTCTGCTATTCATGACGTGTTTCACGTTTCTCAATTACGGAAGTGCCTTCGAGATTCCGATTCTATTCTTGAGCCCGGTGTTGTGGAAGAGATTGAAGTTTTGCCTAATTTAACTTATGAGCAGCATCCTGTTCGAATTATTGCTTCGGAGGTCAAACGCCTTCGAAATAAAGATGTTCCGTTTGTGAAAGTTCTATGGTCTTCAAATCCTAAGGATTGTTCTTGGGAATCTAGAGAGTTCATCGAGCGATCACATCCGGACTTACTTTCCAGTGCTCTTTAAGGTAAACTTTTTATTTCAAATTTCTTTTGTGTTGAATATGCTTTTATGGTTGTTACTTTATATTTTCTTCTTAAATATTGCGAGGACGCAATTTCTTTAAGGAGGGGAGTCTGTAACAATCCGCATATTTATCGATTGTGTATTTAAATATTTCATCGTTCGTCGGATTTTAGTCCGAAAACCTACTTTTTGCAAACAGTCGAATTTGGACTCGAGACCCCTCCCATTGAGTTCAAAATGCCGTTTGCGACCTTTTTGAGTATAAGCTTCGATATGTTTGGAGTTAGTCAAGTTTTGCTACTTTTTCACTTTAGGTTTGGGTTTGGGTTCAGCCCTATGTTTAACCTATACTCAAATCTGAACCACTCCTCCCCATTCACTCTCACTTCCTCCTCTTTTTAGAAGCATCAATGGTGGGAGAGATGGGAAATTAAAACTCCAAAACCCTAGTCTTCCTTAGCAAATCCAACTTCTAGCTCCAAATTCAAGAGAACCCATTGGTAAGTTTCTCTTCATCTTCTCCAACTCATTCTCTTAATCAATTTCAGAAATTCCTAAACCTAATTTTGGGAATGTTCTTCTTTTAAAAGCTTAGAATCAAGCTTCTTGAGTTGGATTTGAAGAGTGGTTGATCCTCCTTTGCTTTCAAGCTTCTTCTTCTATCGTTTGGGTTCAAAGGTGAGATTTTTATCTCACATCTTTGTCTATAATTATCTTCGATTGTTAGGTATGAATTCCTAACATTTATTCTTGTGCAATTGATTTTGGTTTGGATTGGTTTGGTGTATATTCCAATTTTTGGTGTTTTGAAATCAAAATCTATGAAAATCTTTTATGGATATTTGGACATTGATATTTGAGGCGTATCGAAGAGCCGTTAAGGCTGGGTTGTCGCTTGGCGTAAATCCTTAGTCAATGTTGCTCGATCGATCGCTTCCGGTATTCGTTTGGCCATTTTTGGCCTAGGTTCAGGGAATGCCCTGAACCATTGATTCAGACGTCTGAAATGTTAGATTCAGACGTCTGAATATTATACTGGGAATTTTTATTCCACAGTGTTCAGACGTCTGAATCTATATTTCAGACGTCTGAATTGGTTCATTTGGAACCAGAAAGGAAATAGGCTAAAAAGTGCCTATTTCAGACGTCTAATTTCAAGGATTCAGACGTCTGAATTCTGTCTTTGGAAAATATTTATTTTTCAGATTCAGACGTCTGAATCCTTGATTTCAGACGTCTGAATCAGCACTCTTTTTGCCTATTTGCCTATTCGCTTGAGAATTCCAACTTTAATCGATTCGTGTTGATTCCCTTTTGTTATTATCACCTATTATCGACTCTGATGACATTTTCTTCGTGATTTGGGAATATCCATTTCGATGGATTCGGTAATCGATTTCTTTGGATTTTATTCACGTCTTCGAATGTGAATTTTAGTGATTGATTGTTCCTACAATCTTCTTTGTGATTTGTCACTTTAAAAATATAAAGGTTTTCTATACTAGTAGTAAATATCAAAATTCTTTCATCAAAACGATTTCAACACTATTTTATTACAAAGCTCGTTTCTTAAACCGTTTTCCAATCTATTAGTATATACAAGCCTTTACCTCACTCGTATGAGAAATCTAATTAAATGACCTAGTAAAACGAGTGGTATGAAACGCTTGCGTTTACGTCGTCGGTTAATTCTTGAACTTGTTCGATTGAATCTCTTGTGACAATTTTCTAGTGGACATCTACAGTTTGTTCGTAAATATTTAAGTTAAGCAAGTGGTTATGGGACATGAAGCTAAACTCATATATTTACTAGCTTAGTGTAAATGACACTTCTTGATGATCATGACGATCATTTTTGTGATTTAGACTAGCGATGTGCGATGTCTCTTTGTCTGCGAGGGAGATTAAACCCCGTTTTGTGGAGTTTCGACTCAAATTGGTGGGGTAGCAACCCATGGTCTTCGGGCCGTTTATGGAGCTTCGGCTCAATTTGTGATGGTTAGCAACCATGGAATTAGCGTTCCGTTTGTGATACACGTGTTGGTGAGCTTTATGCTCCCGTTTGTGATAGGCCTTCCCCCTTTTTGTGATTTCTGGATTTCTTGAGATGATTTCTAGAATTTGTGTTTCACCAATTTTCGTGATTTTCATTGATAAGTTTTATCAATATTTGTGCATTGGTGAATTTGTGTGTCATTGACTTTTGTGATTGATATTGATATAATCGTCAATATTTATGGTTTGGTGAACGAAATAAAGGGTATGACATTCCTTTTGATCCTTGAGTAGATTTTTGTGATATTGATTAATCTCTTGTTGATTTTCAATTACTTATATATATCACAGCTTGGCATGGTGATTATTATGTGTTTAGTCGTACCTCTTATTCTATATCGCTTCATCTGATATTTATAGTTAGACTGATCCGTTTATTATTTTCTTATTAAATAATACCCGGGTCAGACTGAGATGTTACAGGTGCTTCGGCTTGACTTCTCACTTGGGATTGATTTCTCTGACTTTTGGCTAACTATTTAGATTAGTAGTTTATTTTTTTGTATACACTTGAGATATGGACTCATAGTTGTATTCTTTTGTATAGCATGTGTTGCTATTCTTTTGTATTATTGTGGATCTTTTTGACCACTACTCTGATTTAAACTTTCATGTGTTAGTTATATATTCATATCTTCTTCCGCCTTTGTGATATGAATTATCTGTGACTGATTTGTGTTATGCTTATTTCTATATTTGTTTCCGATTATTATTATAGCCACTGTGTAGTAGCTTTGTATTTGTATCGGTATGTCGGATTTCCTGTTATACTATCTGACATATCGGTGCTCGCGCAAAGCAATTACACGGATGGTCGCTCCTCAACAGCCTTATTCTCCGTGCTCGTTGACAGTATTACACCGTAGTGTTCTTGGCTAGCGTGGGTATAGAGGTGGGGCGTCACACAGAGAGTATGACAATAACCGATCTCGGTCTCTTTAACAACCAAATGCTTATTTCACACCGGATGGTTCTTTTACATTTCTAAACCATTTCATAATTGATATGAAAATATCATATTCACTTTCAAAACCATATTCACTTTTGAATTTATTGATAAGATAGGTTAAATAAAATCCTTGTTCCAAAATCATCATATTTACTCAAATATGTCATTTCAAAAAAGGTATCAATTCCAAATTCCAACTTAGGTTATATCATCATCAAGGATTTAAATATAAATACTTCAACTTTATACGGTCTGGAATTTTAGAAAATAGTTTGGATAGTCATAAATAGTTTCAAAAGTTTTAAAAATAGTTTAAAATAGATTAAAATAGTTTAGATGTTAAAAATAGTTTAAATAGATTTAAATTTGATTAAATTAGATTTAAAATGGTTTAAATAGATTTAAAATAGATTAAATTTATTTAAATTATATTAAATAGATTTTAAATAGATTAAGTAAATTTAAAATAGTTTAAATAGATTTAAATTATATTAAATAGGCTTAAAATAGATTAAATAAATTTTATTAGTTTAAACTAGGTAAAATAGATTATATTGGATTAAATAAGTGTAATGGATTAATATAAATTAAAATAGTTTTAAATTGATTTAAATAGTGAATTTAATTAAAATAGTTTAAATTAGTTTAAAAAACTTTCAAAGTTTTATCCGAACATTTCAATAACTCAATTCCAATAAAGTCATTTATTTTTGCCACTTCAACTTTGAAATTCCATTGTAAATCCTTTAAACAATTTATTAAATCAATTCCAATTTTAGCATTTACGTTTGGATTATCGAAAATAATTCAGTTTATATAAATGCATGTCTATTTCAAAATGCCAGTTAACTGAATTAAAAATTTAAAGATTAAAAATAATTTAATTTAACCAATCCGGTGTTTGTATATAATTTTCTACCCTAGGGTCAAGTGATACAGGTGTTTATCATTTCAATCCGTAATTTACGAATTTACGGTTATATATCATTTCAAACCGCACTCCCGAATTAAATAAAAATCCATAAAATCACTCGAGTTTATCATTTCAACCCATAATGATTTTTTCCTAATCTATAGATCGTTCGGGTATGTATCATTTGAACTCATAAGGAACTTGCAGTGTTATAACAAATAAAATACAACATCCGGTCATCCAATATCAATAATCAACCATACATCACAATCATCATCCAAATCAACCAATAAACATCAATAAATAATTGATTATCATTAACAGGCGTTAAATTGACAATTAAATTCAATATTGAATTAAACGATTATTAAATGCAATAAAAGTCAAATTTAACTAGAATGATAATTTGAACATACCAAACATCAATCAATAAATTTCAAATCAATTCATAAATTTGATTTACTAACATAAAATAATTTAGTAATTGTGAGTGGGTTAAAACACTCAACTTTGATTTTAGCCCATAAAAATCCAAACAGAATCGCAAAAACTCAACAACCATCAAATTCAACTAAATCAATTTCAAGTTGTCCGGATTTTAAAATATGAATCCAACAGAAGAAATCATGCGTGATTCAAAGTCTATATGCAAAAGATATTCATGTTATAAGAAATATTATTAAAATAATAATTAGTACGCATAAAAAAAATAAACAAATTTTAATACTTATGTTTCTCTCAAGACGAGGTTTAAGGAAAAGACTGAAGAACAACTAAGATGAGGACAGGACGTGAAAAAATCTTGTTTCATGAAAAAAGCTTTTGGATTTGCAATAATAAGAGCTTTTGAATACGAGGTGTCAGGAGAAACAAAATGCAAATGAAGAAATAAACTGCAGGTTATTTATAATTAGGAAATGAAGGTGGAGGGACAAAAGTAAATGTCACTCTTTATTTTGAAACTCCAGGCATTAATAATGCATAAGAAAATATGCGTAAGAATGGAAAATTTAACAAATCAAAGAAAAATAAAACTTTGTATACGTGAAAATGTGGCGGCAATAATTAAATACAATCTAAAAGTCTAGGCTCGAGTATTAAATAGAAGGAGAAATGAATGGATCAAGTATTAATAATAAAGTAACTATTTTAAAATGTTCATGCAATAATTAATGACAAAAGAATGAAGGGACCATGTACATCACACAACCTTTTGAAATTCAATTTTTTTTGAAACGTAACCAAATTAACTTCATTAACTCAAATAATATTTAAATTTGTACGCATCTTGTAATGACCCGTAATTTTGACCATTAAAATAGTAAATTTAATAATATTTTTGTAATTAAATTTTGGAAGAAATTAAAATTTAAGATTTATAACTGGAATAATACTAAAATGAAATGAAAAAATGTTAATTAAAGGTAATTATTAACAATTTGAATGGAATTCAAATTAATTGAAATAGTGTAAGGTTATACTTGGTTATAAAGTGAACATAGGAAAAAGAATGTGAATATTGAATTCATTAATAAACTAATATATTGTTAATGGAAATTGAATAAAATTAGTGTTATGAAAGAAACGGTAACATTTGCTTGTAAGTAATAAACTTATAAATGTAATTAAAGTATAGTGGTGATAATTATTATATATATTACCTATTTATTTTGTCTATTAAATTTAATTGGAAATAAATGGCAATTAATTCTTTTAATTAGTGCAGTTAATGTAGGTTTAATTGATAATGGTAAAAAGGTTGATTCTATATGGTGTAACCAATGTAAATTTTTATCATAGTATGACCTTTGATTTGAATAAAAGGATGGAAGTCAGTTTACTCAAATTTATTAGAGTTGGAAATTTTAATAAGTGAATTTATTACAATCAATGAAATATAAGGTTACGTAAATGAAAGGTAAGATGAAATGGTAAAATATTGATGTATTAGAAGATATAACAATGTTGACTATCTATGTAAGGTAATAATTGATTTAATAAGAGAATGAAACCAAGGTAAATAAATTAACTGAGACTTTAATTATAATTAATGTGTGAAATTGACCAAAATTCAATAAAATGGAAATATAGTAGTTAATACAAATAAAGGATGGAAATTGGAGTATATTAATGTAATGAAATGTAAAACAAATATTAACCATGTTATTAAATCATAAGTTTGGACCATAAATAAAATTCTAAAACAACAAAGTACAATGAAGCAGTGAAGCGGAAGGTTCTAACGCGTATTAGAATATAATGTTACAGCTGGAATTGGAATTATAAATGTCAGTTTTAATGATGAGTTAAATGATCATTGATTGATAGAGAAAAACATTTATTTAGTGTGTAATTTAATGCTTGTTGGACACTGTAAGTTTTTGAACGTGGTTGCATGACTATAAATAAGGATTACAATGTTCACATATTTATTTAATTGATTTCATCAATTAGGGTCTGTTTTGAAGTGGAAGATTAAAATTAATTGAAAATAAATATATTGAAATCCTTCAATTGAAAAAGGAAAAAGAAACAAAGTGCAATTAGTAAATTTAATGTAAGAATGTTTTCATTTGGAATGTACATTATTTGGAAATATAAGAATGGATTTAATATTGTATAAGTTGATCATTTTAGAATCTAAGAATGTTTACATTTATGAATTGCAAGTATCGAATAAGCATTTTAAGGAAAATAAAAGAATGTTTGAGGAAAATAAAGTGACGTTTCCATTCTGAATATAAATATAACGTTGTAAAAAGAGAAAATTGAATTTTTAAAACAGCATTTTACAGTAGTTAAATAGCAGGTATAGGTTGCACGGAAGTGATTTTATTGCTAACCTTGAAATTTAAAATAAATTAAATATTTGAGTTCATAATTACGTGTCGAGAAAAATATTGTTTTCAAAGTTGAATTTTTGAACCATGTTTCATATTTTATTTCATGTAGCGGCGGTCCCCGTTATGTAAATTGGTGTGTTCAAATTTAGTTATGTTGTGGTAATATAATCTTTAATGAATGTCAAATTTTTTATGTTTGGGGTTAAAAGTATTAATTGAGTAAACAAATGTTTTGAAATTTGAATTCCAAAAGTTTGTTTATAGAGTAGAGTTGGTTCATTCATTCCATTTCTTATTAATAATTGTCACACTTTTTTTCATTGTTTCCTCATTTGCTCCATTTCTCATTTCCATTTACAGTGTCTAAAGCCTTTTCATTTCATGAACGTTATCTACTTTTCTTATTTTTAATTCTTTCCTTCACCTCTTTTAATACCTACCATTTTTTTATGGTTGTTCATATTTTTACTTTACTTCAATTCCTATTATGTTTATATTTAGCTTTATTAGCTTTTCACTAGTTTCAATCTTCATTCTTGTAGCTTCATTTCATTTTTTTAAACCTCATATTTTGTAGCTTCATTTTTTATCTCTCTTCACCTTCCTCCTTCCTATTTTTTCATGTTTCTTCTTCAAATCTCCTTTGTCTTTTTTCCAAAGCTTTTTTGTCCTTTTCTTCTTCTTATTCTTCAATCTTCTTCTTCTTTTTCAAAGCTTCCTTTTATTTTTCAATTCTTCTTCTTTAATTTCTTTTTCTTTTTCAAACCATCTCTTCTTTCCATGTCTTTTTCTTCAAATCCAGATCTATATAATCTTCTCTCCAAATCTTTCTATAAAAAAAGATTAAGATAGCAAGGATACAAAAAAAAATGCGAAAGTAGTTGCAGATCCAAATCTAACTAGAAAAGGGAAAGCAAAAGGATGAGTGATTCAACTCACTCACGCAATACTAAAAATTCCATTGCAAGTTAAATAAAATATATGATGTAATATATAAAAAATTTTATTGCTGTTTGTTGATTTAAGTTGACATTTGAGTTGATATTGAATCTGAATTGACATTTAATTTTATATTGGAATTTGATTGATAGTTAAACCCCAATATTGATAACTATCATATGTTGAAATATACTGGTTGATTTGGATGTTGTTTGAAATGGATGCTTATTGATTGATATGTTGGATGTATGGTTGTTTATTTATTTTAATATGTCCCTGTTATTACCTTGTATATCATTGACATCATTATGGTGGTCCTCTGAATCATTTTAGAATTGGATAATTAAGACATTTAAATTATGGGTTGAAATGATATACACCCATACAATTTCTTGAATTTGGATTATTTATTGAAACTGAATTATTTAAAAAGTTTAAGTTTTTAATTTAAACTTCGGATTTATTTTAAATAAAGTGGTTAAAATTGGTATTTCGAATTATTTGAAATCTCATAAATTACTGCACTCACGTTGTACACTTGGTAGGAGATGAAAACTCCCATAACATCTCTGAAGCCATTGCACTCATATTATTATTTGAGATTGATTTGACTTACATAGG
This sequence comes from Allium cepa, assembly GCA_030765085.1. Taxonomy (NCBI): domain Eukaryota; kingdom Viridiplantae; phylum Streptophyta; class Magnoliopsida; order Asparagales; family Amaryllidaceae; genus Allium; species Allium cepa. The sequence goes on along the minus strand of CM060941.1, from coordinate 581,211,287 downwards.
AATTTTTAGTTCTGACTCGCATGTATTGTTTTTCATTATGCTCGGGTCAGTCTGAGCTTTTTCAGTGTATTGAAGACCATTTTATTTTCTAGAGGACGAAGACGAAGATACAGTATATTATTGCTATTTATTATTATTACTCCACTGCTTATTATGTTCCACTGCATTATTTTTTATTTATTTTCTAATGTATGTATAACTCTGATTGAATTGTAAAACTATAATCAAATGTCATTTGTAAAACAGCTTCATGAACTGTTTATTTGATTATTATATTTTGTCATTCCGCTGTGAGATTTTTTGTTTTGTTTTTCCTTCTTTTTTATTATTTTCTTGTTTACCCCCTAAACAATCCACCCTTTTGAATGGTTTGAATTAGACACGTGTAGTTTATTGTCTATTTAAATCATCCAAAAAGGTGGGCCGTTAAAGTTGGTATCAGAGCCAGGTTTAGACACACTGTAACGACCCTGACTCGACCTTTGATAATCGGCACCGAATACATCACCCATATTCTAATGCCTAGATTCAAACATCGAATTTGGTTCGCCTGAGCTTATAACACATTAAGTAAACAACAACACAACGGAAACAGAAATGAATAACTTTATTGATATGCAATATTCAATACAACAATTTGACACAAATGATATCAATATCAGAGCCAAAAATAACAGCGGAAAGAAAATCTCCAACTTGATCTCAAAGAGAGAAAGAAAGAATCCAATATCTGAAACTCCATTTACTGGTTTGTAGTTCAAGTTTTGAATAGATCAAAAGAAATGAGGGAAAGTGGAGAACTTGTTCTCTTTTTTTATTCATTAATTTCAAAAATAAAAAGAAAGATAAAATCATACATGACACTTGTTTTCACGTAATATCTCAAACCTACAAATGTCAATACTTATTAAAATTAAGCCTACTCTTGTTATTCTCTTTGTTTAAGATGATTACACATGTAGTTATGTGTTTGAATATATCTTTATAAAATTTTATATTATATTTTCCTTTTTTAAACAAATCCCTTTTCTTTTATTTATATATATTTATAACTTTAAGAAATTTATTTTTAAAATCTAATTACACATAAGATAAATAAGTACGTGTATATATCTATATCTATATTAGAATTTAACCTTTTGAAAATTTATTATATTAATTTAAATCATAACTTTCAAAATACATGTAACGACCCGGTATTTTCAACCATTCGCATCCATTATAAGTGTATAGGTAGACACTCATGCCAGAATTGGATTGCTCAAAATACCACGTTGTAAATAAAAAATTTGGCAAATCTCAGAATATACAGTAAATAAAAATCACATATCACAGACACAGAGTATATAAAAATGCAGCGGAAGAAAAAGAGATAGTAGTTCGTGAAGCAACTATATAAATATGAGATACATCAGAGTTAAATAAGATACAACAGAAGAGTAACAGGATACATCAGGTACAAATCAGATACATCACTGAACCACTGGATACTGAAACAAAATAAATGGCTGGATCTTCAAGGAAAGCTCCAACGCCGAAGGTGAATCTTGAATGCTAACTTAATCAATCTGACCCGAGCGTAAAGCAAAACACAAAACCCTCGAGTCAGGACATAAATACTTATAAACTGTAAATCAACTCAAGTGAACAGTAACAAAATGCATCAGTAACTTAAAGGATGCTTGGGACCGCCCATCCTCTAAGGATCCGTTAAACTATTTACTATGTAGTAATATACGCTATATACGGTAGTGTCAAATCAGTAAAGTATAATCATATAGAAAATATCGTTAAGGGGATGGTGAACCTTAACGCGGTCGGATCTTTAAAACCAAAATCGTAGTGGGCTCGATATAAGGATATGACACGGCACGCAAGGAAATGCCAGGGTGGATACACCGTTTGCACTCCCGGACCGTTGGTGACGGCAAGCCAGCAGCTTTCGCCCACCTTGAACAATACCCCCGAATCAAAGTGGCGCCACTGAATCGAATCACAACAGTAATAGAATAGTTTCCGATGGAGCAGGCTCGATGAAAGGGTGCGACCCTTTGTGTAGCTCGGTATAGCTCCTGTTTTAGTCATATATGCCAACTCACGGAAGTTGGGTCCACGTAACATACCTCGAGAACGTCGCCACCATCCTACTTCATTCTGGAATCTCCACCGCATACACAGTTGTTAAAGTGGTTTTCGGTATTGTCCGGCTATAAGACAATATCTGATCCCGGTCTCTTTAACAACCAATCGTTATTATAACCCATGGATATTTATTTCAAATAATTTATACTTTCAAGACCAAAATATCATACTCATTTCAAAACAATATCACAATTGTATCATTTCCATTTCAAAAATAATTCAATATTATATCATTCAAATAAAACCCAAATTTTCAAATCATTGAATATTTCTTTAAATTTATTAAACTTGAAATATTCCTTTAAATTATCATAGCATTTTGGAAATGTTTCCTTAAGGAATCATAGCATTTTTGGAATGTACTACTTTCCACTTTACATTGTATATAATTCAAAGTATTGATAAGCTTAAAATTTTAACATGTCAATTTATCATAGCCTTATAGTTAAATAAACTTTCTTACTGTAATATACAATTTAAACCGAAATTCTTATGTTAAGTTAAAAGCACCTTATTAACTTACATTATTATTACAATAAAGAAACTTTATTATTTTAATCATTTAAAGTATGCCATTCACATAAATTAAAACTTGCTTATCAAATGTACGTTATCAACTTACATTTTATTATTACAGTAAGTAACATTTATCATTTTAATTAATTTAAAATACACCATTACATTGATTAAATTCTACGTGTCAAATGTACGTTTTAAATTTTATATTCCTATTACAATAATGAACATTTATTAATTAAATCAATACCACACTACTTAAAACTTTACATGTTTCTTTCTTAATTAAAACTTTACATGTTCTTGCATTAATTAAAACTTTCATGTTCTCTCATTAATTAGGACTTTACACGTTTCTTTCAGTAATTAAAAACCTATACGTTTCTTTCATAAATTAAAACCTATACGTTTCTTTCATAAATTAAAACCTATACGTTTCTTTCATAAATTAAAACCTATACGTTTCTTTCATAAATTAAAACCTATACGTTTTTTTCATAAATTAAAACCTATACGTTTCTTTCACAAATTAAAACCTATACGTTTCTTTCATAAACTAAAACTTATACGTTTCTTTCATAAACTAAAACTTATACGTTTCTTTCATAAATTAAAACTTATACATTTCTTTCATAAATTAAAACTTATACGTTTCTTTCATAAATTTAAACTTATACGTTTCTTCACTTTTCAACAAATAAACTTAGCATTTCAGATTTATATTACCACTTCACAAATTTAACTAAACTTCCAATTTATTTAATTAATTTAACATCTTTAGTTAAAACTCAAATTTCACATTTTCAAGTCAAGTTATCTTTTAAAATTTCATTTTTCAACAGTCATTTATTCAACCACTTAAATTTATAGAAAAATAAAAAATTCTTTAATAAATCGCTTAAATTCAAATATAAATCAGTTTATCATATTTACCATTTTTCAAATAAAATTAAAGTCCATTTTATTCATATAACTTAAATATCATTTTCAGTCAAAATTCCAAATTTCAAACATAAGTTATATTTCAGAAATCCAGTTAAACAATTCATAAATTACATTTTAAACACATAGAAAAATCATATTTTATTTATTTTAAAACCTTTCAAAACTATTTAAACCAAATTTCATAAATTTATAATTTTTAAAATACTTAAAACATTCAAAACACTTTATAGAATAACCACGGGTCTGTATATAGTTTTCTAACCTAGGTCAAGTGATACGGATACGTATCATTTCAATCCGCAGTTTAAAAAGTAAAATTCCGGGTTCTATCATTTCAAACCCGCAATCCCAAGTTAAAATTAGATAAATAACAATAACTCAGGCCTATCATTTCAGCCCATAATGATTCTATTCTAACAGGGAACATGCAGTGTGATCATAAACAAAAATAATATGAACAATGTCAATATCACAATATACAGTCATATATCAGGTGTCAGGTGAAAATTAACAGTTTTAACATGATAATAACATGGCATAGCCTATCATATGATCATCATTAACTTGCATAAACATTTTATATTACTAAACACTTGTCATCAATTCACTTTTCATAAGTATAAATGTCAGAGTGAGAAAGACTCACATTTCAAGCTGAAGACCAAAACAACAAGCACAAGAGCGATTCCAAAAGCACGACAAGCACGATTTGAATTGAATGAATGGAAAGCCTTGATAATGATCTTGTATACAACAAATAAGCAAGACCATATAAACATATGCGTACAATACAAAACAGCATTGAAACTGATTGAAATAAAACAACAATGGACAAGATGATTTTACCATGCCTCAATCACTTCAACGCTTGGCCTAAGGGACACTTATGCTCGGCTATGATAATGCTTTGGCCCAGGTATGGCATCATATAGGTCAGGTTTTGATATGGTTTGGATCTGGTTTGGACCTAGAAGGTACGGCTACATGGCAAGAGCAAGGTGGAGGTTACAAGGCATGAGAATACAAAGGGTTAAGGCAAACAAGTGGGTTTTTGGTGCACATATGGGTTTGGCCTTGACTGATGTGGGCTTGGCTATTCATGCTACAGGTCGATCAATGCTGGAGTGGTGCATGGTGGTCAGGCAAGTGGTGGTGGTGGCGGCTATGGTGGTGATTTGGGTGGTGGATGAAGGGAATGAGGCAACAATGGTAAAAAAACATTGTTTTTAGGCATGTAGGTTGCAATTTGAAGGGTTTGGCCACCATAGATGGCTCGGCCATGGTCATGGTTGGTGGAGTAGATGGTGTTGGAGGCATGGAAGAGATGTAGGAGTTTGTGGCTGCGACTATGGAGAAGAGGCCGATCCAAACTAGAAGAGAAACAAGGCAAAATTTAGAGAAAACAAGTAGAAAAGTAAGAAAAAGAAAGGGAAGCCATTAACAGATCTTTGAAGCCGTGAGAAACAAATGAAAATGATCTTTTTTTTTCACGTGAAAACCTAATGAGATGACGGCTACATTAGGGTTTTACACGGCTAAGGCAATTAATTGGGGAGTTTAAGGAAATGAAGGGTTTGGGCAAATAAAAGGGCTTACGTTTCAAAGTGATTTACAATCTTCCATATTCTTTTCCTTTTAAAACTTTACATAAACAAAATTTCAGGAGAAAATACTTTACAAACCGAAATCAATTAGAAATATGAGGTAACAAATAGTATAATTTGAAAAAAATATAAAATAATGAAGAAAATGCCTTAAAAATACCAAACAGTGTTCTAAAATTGTGCATAAATCACTGTTAGTCTTGGAAAATTATACATTTCATTATAAAATTATTATGAAGTGGAAAGTTGAATTAAATTAATTTATTTAAAGCATTTTCAAGGTGAAATAAATAATTAAATTTTAATTAAATAGAATTTTAAATAAAGAAAAATGCAGCAAATACCAAACTAGGCTTTATAAATTGAAATAAATTCAAATAAACTTTAGAAAAATTATATTATCATTTCAAAAATACTTAAAAGTCAAAATATACATAATATAACATATTATCACATATTAAAATAAAATATAACAAAGAAGAAGTAATTTATACAATTTAAAATAGTCATTGTTAAATAACCCTATATACGCACAATATTGTAAAGGGTATAACTTTCACAATTTACATCCGATTTCAACGAAACGAAAAGTGGTGTTCTTAAAATTTTATGTACTTTCATAATAAAAGATAAAATTTAAATTTTCAAACTTTTAAAAATTTAAATTAAAAGTCGAAGTTTGACTATTTTGACCAAAAATTCACTTTACAGTAAAATATTCAAATTATACTAGTTTGAACTATAAATCACTTAATAATCATCATTTATATTAAAAAATGAGATGTTTGAGAAAAAAATAAATTAAAATAACATAAAAAAATAAAGTCAATTCAAAAATATAAGCAAAATCTAGGGTTGTTACACTCTCCCCCACTCAAAAACTTTTTGTCCCCGAAAAGGAATGAGGTACGGGAAAGCACAGAAAAAAGATAAAGTGAAATAAGATTGAGACAAGATAACAAGGAGATTGAAATTATACCTGATAACTATTGTTATAGGTAAGTTTAACAAGGTGCAGATTTATCAAAGATTATACAAAGATTTCTAAACAGAAAGATTATAGAAAGATGCCCATACCAGTCTGTAGTAAGATAAGAATAATAAGGACAACAAAATGATAATTTGAAAAACAAAATAAGGAAATAAATTTGAAAGCATGGAAATTTCAACTTAATTTTTTTTATAAGTTAAATAAATCGTTAACTATCTCAAATTTCATTGTTTTATTATCCAATCATCTTAAATTAACAATTTTTAAAACCATGGGTTTGAAAAATAATCATTTATTACACTCACAATATATTTAATAAATTTAATTCTTCTTTATTCCTAATTAAAATTAAATTTATTCCTCTCACTATATTTATCACTTATGTTAAACATACTTACACTTATTATAACTGCTTTCTTTTATTCTTAGTTCTTTTAACATTATTTTATTGTAAGTTATTCAATTACCCTTTATTATATTTACCTCTGTTAATCATTTTATAATTAAAATTTAAGTGTATAACATTTATTATAACCATTCAAATTTTATTTATAAAATCTTTTTATATCGTATATTATCCAATTACATTTTTAACATCTGAAATTTTGGTAAGTTATATTTGAATGCAATTGTATTATACAAATAAAATTTCCAATTAAATCATTTCATGCTTGATATTCATCAAAAATTTTGATTTTTTTTTTTGGAATTATTCTTGAAAATAAAATTTAAGAATTAAATTTTCGATTTCTTCAAACCATTTAGAGATAAGTAATAATATACATACATATATAATATGTCAAATCAAATTTCAATCATATATCTATATATATATATATATATATTATAAATCAAGTCATATTTTAGAAATTCAAATCAATTTAATTTCCCAAAACGAAGCTGTAGCAAGACTACAGGACAGTCTCTTAACTTCGAAACTCGAAAATGAACGTCGATGATGTTGCGATCATCACCGAAGTTATTTTCCAGCGACAAAGATAAGAGCACTAATTTTAAACCTTTAAAATTCTTTGAAAACAAATTCTATTCAAAATACTTTAAATAATATAACCTTTTAAAACTTTAAACCAAAGTTCGAAATAATCGGAATTTAAATCCTCAAATTCTTGTTTTAAATTCATTTCAGTTCCCAAATAAATTTATAAACAAATATTTATAGATCTATTTGTAGAACAATAAATGATAAATCAAATATTATCATTTCAAATTATCAATTTAAATCATTTCATTAAGTTCCATAAACTTATATCAAAATTTATTTCTTTAACCAAATTTTCTTTTTAAATATATTGTGTCCGTTTGTTCTGTCAAAGTGTTTTGAAAATCTTATCGATAGCGCTGATCAGACGTATCGATCAGAAACCCAACTCAACATCAACAACTCAAACAACACAATATATAAAACATTTTAATTTTAAATACTAGTTTACAATTACACTATACATGAATAGATTTTCAAAGAAGGATAGAGATTCAAATTTTTGATTAACACAAATCAAAGGAGATTATGATTTAAAAATAAGTTGGAAACAAGGATGACATGATTAAATAACAGAATAGGAAGATGGATAAGCTTATATAAATCACGGGCAACCTTAACCGGGTCAACCGTGACTTAAAGAATAAGATCAATGTTGATTTTTCTAGGGTAAATCTACATTCGATCCCAAGAGTTAGAGTTTGAAATAACAAAAGATATTAGCATCTAAACCAAGGATAGATAAGAATCTCTGGTGAATCGATGTTAACTGCAAAGGAGTTTTCCCCCTTTTTCAATTAAATTTGAAATTGGCGTAACCACCGACTCACTAGAAAGATCATTCGAAGCGGAGTTATGGAATACTCCAAAGTCAAAAGAAGATGAATAGTGAGGGATACGAATGGGTTTTGGAACCGTAGGGAATGTTCCAAAATTCAAAGGAATCGAGTCAAAAGGGAGAGATTCAAACTCGAATGAAAGTGATTCTGTAAATACATTCACTCCATATGCTGAGTTTTTCCTAGAGCTACCAAAGCTCTGATACCAACTGTAACGACCCGGTATTTTCAACCATTCGCATCCATTATAAGTGTATAGGTAGACACTCATGCCAGAATTGGATTGCTCAAAATACCGCGTTGTAAATAAAAAATTTGGCAAATCTCAGAATATACAGTAAATAAAAATCATAGATCACAGACACAGAGTATATAAAAATGCAGCGGAAGAAAAAGAGATAGTAGTTCATGAAGCTACTATATAAATATGAGATACATCAGAGTTAAATAAGATACAACAGAAGAGTAACAGGATACATCAGGTACAAATCAGATACATCACTGAACCACTGGATACTGAAACAAAATAGATGGCTGGATCTTCAAGGAAAGCTCCAACGCCGAAGGTGAATCTTGAATGCTAACTCAATCAATCTGACCCGAGCGTAAAGCAAAACACAAAACCCTCGAGTCAGGACATAAATACTTATAAACTGTAAATCAACTCAAGTGAACAGTAACAAAATGCATCAGTAACTTAAAGGATGCTTGGGACCGCCCATCCTCTAAGGATCCGTTAAACTATTTACTATGTAGTAATATACGCTATATACGGTAGTGTCTAATCAGTAAAGTATAATCATATAGAAAATAGCGTTAAGGGGATGGTGAACCTTAACGCGGTCGGATCTTTAAAACCAAAATCATAGTGGGCTCGATATAAGGATATGACACGGCACGCAAGGAAATGCCAGGGTGGATACACCGTTTGCACTCCCGGACCGGTGGTGACGGCAAGCCAGCAGCTTCCGCCCACCTCGAACAATACCCCCGAATCAAAGTGGCGCCACCGAATCGAATCACAACAGTAATAGAATAGTTTACGATGGAGCATGCTCGATGAAAGGGTGCGACCCTTTGTGTAGCCTGGTATAGCTCCTGTTTTAGTCATATATGCCAACTCACGGGAGTTGGGTCCACGTAACATACCTCGAGAACGTCGCCACCATCCTACTTCATTCTGGAATCTCCACCGCGTACACAGTTGTTAAAGTGGTTTTCGGTATTGTCCGGCTATAAAACAATATCCGATCCCGGTCTCTTTAACAACCAATCGTTATTATAACCCATGGATATTTATTTCAAATAATTTATACTTTCAAGACCAAAATATCATACTCATTTCAAAACAATATCACAATTGTATCATTTCCATTTCAAAAATAATTCAATATTATATCATTCAAATAAATCCCAAATTTTCAAATCATTGAATATTTCTTTAAATTTATTAAACTTGAAATATTCCTTTAAATTATCATAGCATTTTGGAAATGTTACCTTAAGGAATCATAGCATTTTTGAAATGTACTACTTTCCACTTTACATTGTATATAATTCAAAGTATTGATAAGCTTAAAATTTTAACATGTCAATTTATCATAGCCTTATAGTTAAATAAACTTTCTTACTGTAATATACAATTTAAACCGAAATTCTTATGTTAAGTAAAAAGCACTTTATTAACTTACATTATTATTACAATAAAGAAACTTTATTATTTTAATCATTTAAAGTATGCCATTCACATAAATTAAAACTTGCTTATCAAATGTACGTTATCAACTTACATTTTATTATTACAGTAAGTAACATTTATCATTTTAATCAATTTAAAATACACCATTACATTGATTAAAATCTACGTGTCAAATGTACGTTTTAAATTTTATATTCCTATTACAATAATGAACATTTATTAATTAAATCAATACCACACTACTTAAAACTTTACATGTTTCTTTCTTAATTAAAACTTTACATGTTCTTGCATTAATTAAAACTTTCATGTTCTCTCATTAATTATGACTTTACACGTTTCTTTCATTAATTAAAAACCTATACGTTTCTTTCATAAATTAAAACCTATACGTTTCTTTCATAAATTAAAACCTATACGTTTCTTTCATAAATTAAAACCTATACGTTTCTTTCACAAATTAAAACCTATACGTTTCTTTCACAAATTAAAACGTATACGTTTCTTTCATAAATTAAAACTTATACGTTTCTTTCACAAATTAAAACTTATACGTTTCTTTCATAAACTAAAACTTATATGTTTCTTTCATAAATTAAAACTTATACGTTTCTTTCATAAATTAAAACTTATACGTTTCTTCACTTTTCAACAAATAAACTTAACATTTCAGATTTATATTACCATTTCACAAATTTAACTAAACTTCCAATTTATTTAATTAATTTAACATCTTTAGTTAAAACTCAAATTTCACATTTTCAAGTCAAGTTATCTTTTAAAATTTCATTTTTCAACAGTCATTTATTCAACCACTTAAATTTATAGAAAAATCAAAAATTCTCTAACAAATCACTTAAATTCAAATATAAATCAATTTATCATATTTACCATTTTTCAAATATAATTAAAGTCCATTTTATTCATATAACTTAAATATCATTTTTAGTCAAAATTCCAAATTTCAAACATAAGTTATATTTCAGAAATCCAGTTAAACAATTCATAAATTACATTTTAAACACATAGAAAAATCATATTTTATTTATTTTAAAACCTTTCAAAACTATTTAAACCAAATTTCATAAATTTATAATTTTTAAAATACTTAAAACATTCAAAACACTTTATAGAATAACCATGGGTCTGTATATAGTTTTCTAACCTAGGTCAAGTGATACGGATATGTATCATTTCAATCCGCAGTTTAAAAAGTAAAATTCCGGGTTCTATCATTTCAAACCCGCAATCCCAAGTTAAAATTAGATAAATAACAATAACTCAGGCCTATCATTTCAGCCCATAATGATTCTATTCTAACAGGGAACATGCAGTGTGATCATAAACAGAAATAATATGAACAATGTCAATATCACAATATACAGTCATATATCAGCTGTCAGGTGAAAATTAATAGTTTTAACATGATAATAACATGGCATAGCCTATCATATGATCATCATTAACTTGCATAAACATTTTATATTACTAAACACTTGTCATCAATTCACTTTTCATAAGTATAAATGTCAGAGTGAGAAAGACTCACATTTCAAGCTGAAGACCAAAACAACAAGCACAAGAGCGATTCCAAAAGCATGACAAGCACGATTTGGATTGAATGAACGGAAAGCCTTGATAATGATCTTGTATACAACAAATAAGCAAGACCATATAAACATATGCGTACAATACAAAACAGCATTGAAACTAATTGAAATAAAACAACAATGGACAAGATGATTTTACCATGCCTCAATCACTTCAACGCTTGGCCTAAGGGACACTTATGCTCGGCTATGATGATGCTTTGGCCCAGGTATGGCATCATATAGGTCAGGTTTTGATATGGTTTGGATCTGGTTTGGACCTAGAAGGTATGGCTACATGGCAAGAGCAAGGTGGAGGTTACAAGGCATGAGAATACAAAGGGTTAAGGCAAATAAGTGGGTTTTTGGTGAACATATGGGTTCGGCCTTGACTGATGTGGGCTTGGCTATTCATGCTACAGGTCAGATCAATGCTGGAGTGGTGCGTGGTGTTCAAGCAAGTGGTGGTGGCGGCTATGGTGGTGATTTGGGTGGTGGATGTAGGGAATGAGGCAACAATGGTCAAAAACATTGTTTTCAGGCATGTAGGTTGCAATTTGAAGGGTTTGGCCACCATAGATGGCTCGGCCATGGTCATGGTTGGTGGAGTAGATGGTGTTGGAGGCATGGAAGAGATGTAGGAGTTTGTGGCTACGGCTATGGAGAAGAGGCCGATCCAAACTAGAAGAGAAACAAGGCAAAATTTAGAGAAAACAAGTAGAAAAGTAAGAAAAAGAAAGGGAAGCCATTACCAGATGTTTGAAGCCGTGAGAAACAAATGAAAATGATCTTTTTTTTTCACGTGAAAACCTAATGAGATGACGGCTACATTAGGGTTTTACACGGCTAAGGCAATTAATTGAGGAGTTTAAGGGAATGAAGGGTTTGGGCAAATAAAAGGGCTTACGTTTCAAAGTGATTTACAATCTTCCATATTCTTTTCCTTTTAAAACTTTACATAAACAAAATTTCAGGAGAAAATACTTTACAAACCGAAATCAATTAGAAATATGAGATAACAAATAGTATAATTTGAAAAAAATATAAAATAATGAAGAAAATGCCTTAAAAATACCAAACAGTGTTCTAAAATTGTGCATAAATCACTGTTAGTCTTGGAAAATTATACATTTCATTATAAAATTATTATGAAGTGGAAAGTTGAATTATATTAATTTATTTAAAGCATTTTCAAGGTGAAATAAATAATTAAATTTTAATTAAATAGAATTTTAAATAAAGAAAAATGCAGTAAATACCAAACTAGGCTTTATAAATTGAAATAAATTCAAATAAACTTTAGAAAAATTATATTATCATTTCAAAAATACTTAAAAGTCAAAATATACATAATATAACATATTATCACATATTAAAATAAAATATAACAAAGAAGAAGTAATTTACACAATTTAAAATAGTCATTGTTAAATAACCCTATATACGCACAATATTGTAAAGGGTATAACTTTCACAATTTACATCCGATTTCAACGAAACGTAAAGTGGCGTTCTTAAAATTTTATGTACTTTCATAATAAAATATAAAATTTAAATTTTCAAACTTTTAAAAATTTAAATTAAAAGTCGAAGTTTGACTATTTTGACCAAAAATTCACCTTACAGTAAAATATTCAAATTATACTAGTTTGAACTATAAATCACTTAATAATCATCATTTATATTAAAAAATGATATGTTTGAGAAAAAAAAATTAAAATAACATAAAAAAAATAAAGTCAATTTAAAAATATAAGCAAAATCTAGGGTTGTTACAATACATATTACATATATTATAATTAGAAAAAAAAATTCTTATTAACTTTAAAATATAGTTTTAAATCCAATTTATTTCCTAAGATATTTATTCTTGAATTTCAAATTCAAGTTTCAAATTATAATCTATTTATATAAATAAATAAGCATATATCTCATTAATATGGTAAATATTAAATTAATTCACAATTAAACGCAAAAATTTATATTTATTACCAATTGATTCACAAATAAATCCAAATTTAATATTAATTACCAAATTAAATTTGGCTTAATAACCGGGATCGTTGCAGATTCTCCCTTAAGAAAATTTCGTCCCCGAAATTTGCTAGACAAGGAGACAAACCAAAGAACAGATGAACACATCTAAGATAGAGAATTTGATTTACCAGATCAAACTGAATATCTATTCTGCATTTGGCTTACCAAATCAAAATATCAACAATAGATACAAGATCAAGCTTGTTCAATACTTTTCGGGTCATCGAGTCTACGAAATATGTAGGGCATTGGTTAGTTCGAAGGGTTAACTAACCATTCATAGAATATATCTAGACCCAAAAGAACAGACAACGGATACTCAATTCAGGTTGGAATATCCCTGAGTATATACTAGCTTGTCCCTCTTCGGACTTGGATTCACATAAAAAATCACAACAAATTTTTTTCAAATTTGGTTTTGATCGAAATCATTTTACTGATACAATCTAGTTTGGCTTCATATTTTATTAATCAATTTATTCCAATTAAAATTCAAAATTTATTAAAGTTTGAAAAGCTGATATTGAACCGTTGAAGAGAATACGAAATAGGAATTAGAACCTTTTCTACAACGATTCGCAGGACCACCACCATACCAAAGTTCCTTCTTGGAGCTACCACGAAGCCGTCAAATAATTGATATTGAATGATTTCTAATCAACCATTTATAGTGGTAATCCCCTATCCCCTATCTCGTCCTCTTCTTGCCCTCATACTCATTGTCAGTGGATAGTAAGAGAATTTACTGAGGCATACGGACGGATATCTTAGGGATATACTCATTCTGGGGTATACTTTACCCTATCTCTAAAGAGCCACCTAATGTGTTATACTCCTAAGCTAAAGTTCAACCTTCAGCTGACACCAAAGGCAACGACCCTGACTCGACCTTTGAAAACCGACACCGAATACATCACCTGTATTATAATGCCGCAGATTCAAACGTCGAATCTGGTTCGCTGGAGCTTATAACACATTAAGTAAACAACAACACAGCAGAAATAGAAATGAATAACTTTATTGATATACAATATTCAATACAACAATTTGATACAAATGATATCAATATCAGAGCCAAAATAACAGCGGAAAAAATATCTCCAACTTGATCTCAAAGAGAGAAAGAAAGAATCCAATATCTGAAACTCCATTTTCTGGTTTGTAGTTTAAGTTTTGAATAGATCAAAAGAAATGAGGGAGAATGGAGAACTTTTTCTCCTTTTTTAATCATTAATTTCAAAAATAAAAAGAAAAATAAAATCACACATGATACTTTTTTTCACATACTATCTCAAACTTACAAATGTCAATACTTATTAAAATTAAGCCTACACTTGTTATTCTCTTTGTTTAAGATGATTACACATGTACTTATGTGTTTGAATATATCTTTATTATATTTTCCTTTTTTAAACAAATCCCTTTTATTTTATTTATATGTATTTACAACTTTAAGAAATTGATTTTTAAAATCTAATTACACATAAGATAAATAAGCATGTGTATATATATATATTAGAATTTAACCTTTTCAAAATTTATTATATTAAATTTAAATCATAACTTCAAAATACATATTACATATATTATAATTAGAAAACAAATTCTTATTAACTTTAAAATATAGTTTTAAATCTATTTTATTTCCTAAGATATTTATTCTTGAATTACATATTCAAATTTCAAATTATATCTATTTATATAAATAAATAAGCAGATATCTCATTAATTTGGAAAATATTAAATTAATTCACAATTAAACCTAAAAATTTATATTAATTACCAATTGATTCACAAATAAATCAAAATTTAATTTTAACTACCAAATTAAATTTGGCTCAAAAATTTGGATCGTTACACATACCTTAGCCTGTTGGGGTTAACTCATTAGAGATAGGGTAGTAATATCCTAGAACGAGTTGTGTGAGTGTATATACGAATATAAAAAAATGTTTTATATAAGTTTTGAAATGAAAGTATTTTTCCTAATACTATATGATATATATAAAGGAATAGATTTTTATAACTGATATAGTTATTTGTAATGTGTTTGATTTATGAAATGGTAATATTTGGTTATTATCATTTATTTTTGATTAGTTGAGTTTTTGTCAGTTTATAAGCATTGGCTAATTATTGTTGATTGAACTAATAAACTAAACACTAGACTAATAATGGTGTATTAAAGAGAATAAAATGAATAATTTGGATATTTGTTTATGGAATTGAAATGTTTTGTTGTGAAACTTATTGTTTGTTGATTGGTAGTTTCAACTATTGAAATAAAATGGAATATTTGGATGTTTGGATAGTCAAAACTTCTGAATTAATATACGAGTTGAAACTTAATAATTGTGTTGAATTATGCAGTTGAATTTGATAACCTTAATTTGAAAGCAAGAGAAACAAGGTTAATTTGTTATAGTTGAGTAGAATTATTGTATACATTATTGGCATGTAATGTAATAATATTTAAAAATTGAAATTGTGAACTTAGTTAACATTTATGAAATGTGTCATAAATAAATTGAAAGGTAAAGGTGAACTAAAAATGAAATGAATATAAATAAAGTCACGCCTTGTAAAATTATTTATGAAATAAATGGAAGTTTCAATAAATAGTTATAATTAAAGTTGTGATAACTTTAAGCCCGAATAATGTTTGTAAAAGAATTTAAGCTTTTATAAATTGGTTATGAACTTAAGAAAATTCCTTATGAAATGATTTGCAAATAAATGTAGTATTAAATGAGAAATATTACATGAGAAATGAATGTAATTTAAATTGAAGAGAAATATAAGCAATACTATGAGAATGAATATATTAATTTTTTTACATTAAATGGAGAAATTCTGCGAAACAAATATTAAAGTATGAAGTTATATTTGTGTTAATCAATGAGATTAAAAAATTAATTTAATTGAAATGTAATTGGGATGAATCAAATTGGGATAAATACGTAAGTTGTGCGTATATTATTTTATTCTCATAATTAGTTTGATCCGGATTTGAGTATACAAGTTTGAGGTGAATTACACCATTTCGCATTAGGATTTTTCATTCGATTCTCGATGGCAAATATTTGATATGGATTTTGGTTTGATTCTAGAATTCTCTATCATAATATATGGCTATGCAAGGAGATTGATGGTTTCTAGTCAAGAAACCATATCGAAGTCCGCATTAGGGAAGTTGAATGGACAATACTAGTTCGAAAGCGAACTTGTGTGACCGAGCGAGCGATCAAATGTTATTTTGCGAAATGATGACATATGTAAATCTTGTGTTCTAATATTATTGATATGCTTTGGCGCTGAAATTGAAAGTTGTTGGGTTGGATATCTTTGTAATTTAAATTGGAATTTTTCTTGTATGCAAAACTGCTATTAATTTATAACCATTTTTCAAAAACTATTTTCTTTTATTTTTCTTATACAAACTACTTTCATTTATTTTTCTTATACAGGCTATTTATTCTATTTTATTTACAAAACTATTTTACAAACTATTTTATTTACAAAACTATTTTATTTACAAATTATTTTACAAAACTATTTTATATACAAAAATATTTCACAAAACAGTTTATATACGAAACTATTCTAAATTCAAAACATTTTATAAAGCAAAGATATCGAATCTCATATGGCTTTCCATACAGCGAAATAGATTTTGGAAAATTTTGATTCTTGTATAAGATGGACTTTATATAAGAATAAGGTGATTTTAAAAACCGTTGATTTTGGAAGGTATTCGAT
The DNA here is from genome assembly GCA_030765085.1 of Allium cepa. NCBI lineage: Eukaryota > Viridiplantae > Streptophyta > Magnoliopsida > Asparagales > Amaryllidaceae > Allium > Allium cepa. The sequence continues at coordinate 581,194,166 of CM060941.1, read as the reverse complement.
CTGAAGAGATAAATCTTATATATAATGGAATTTATATAAGAATGATTTGATATATTTGAGATTATTAATTTTGGAGAGTACTTTATTGGAAAATGAAATCTTATATATAATGGAATTTATATAAGTGTGATATTTGAAGTTATGATTTTGAAAGGGTACTACATATGATATATTATATTTTGAAGTAAGAGGTATGGGGAAGTACCATCCGTGAAGAAGTATAGTATGATATGCTTCGACCTAGATGGACTTGTGTCACGACCCGGTTTTTTGACCTCCGAAAGTTGACACCAATACGTCCATTGTATTACATGCCGAACAAACGAATGCAGGAAATACCAGACCATAGGGGAAAAAGAACAAAGAGGTAGAAGAAGAAATAGAAAGCAACATCAGAATCTCACAAACGCAGTGGAACAAATTAAATATACAAATAACAGCATTTATACAAGGAAAAGATGTAACTGTCAATATATATACAAGATATCAGAGTACAACAAATCTGGATAGTTAAAATAACCTGTCCTCTACTACTGTCTATACAGTATACTACACCGTGGAAAATAATCAATACATCTCTGCCATCCAGCTCGTCTCCTGAGCTCTAGAACGTCCTAACCTGAAAATTTGTAACACTCGGTCTAACCCGAGCATTACAATAAAGTAACACCCAAGTCAGGCAAGAAACCAGCGTGAGTAAATCCATTTAATTTTGAAATACAAAAGTTGTAAAAACGTCTTTGAAAATCAAGGTAACTCGTCCAACACTACGAGTTCTTATCTTGTTATAACCAACACTTGTTGCCCAATCCATTATTTAAAATAATATCTAAGTGAAGTTACTTATTCAAAATAGTCGGACTTACTTAATTTATTTAATTCCAACCTATTTGATTCTACAAATAAAACCGGTAAAGATTGAAGAAGTTATTAAATCGAATTGGTTCTGGATATTGCTGATATCCGATCCCGGTCTCTTCGAATCCAAATGTCGTCTTTTAAGCCAAGTTGTTTTTAACCAAATACTTCAATTTCAGAATGTCAACCTTCATATAAAAATCTCATCATAATATCTATTCAATAAAACGTCTCACATTTTATATTAAACTGTTCATTTCAGGTTATTCCAATTTAAACTATTCATAGACTAGATTAGTCACACAAATCATTAATTTACTTAAACGGAATTAATTTATTATTTTCAAATCATGTTAAATTATCATTAAACTAATTACAAACCATTTTATTTTATTCTAATTAAATATCTGGGATTAACTAATAATTTACAAGTATAATTAACTTAAGACTTTTAATAAATTAAAGGTTTAGATCATTTTATTTTATCATTGACTATTAACTAATTACAACTGTTTATTTACTTTAATAAACCTTAGTAATTAATAAATAATTAAAATATATACAATTACGTTAACTTAATTAATTTTAAATTCAAATTATTTTATTTATCCTAGCCATTACTAATCCTAAGGTTTAAGTTAACTTAAGGTTTAAATTACTTAATTTATATAACCATAAACTAATTAATTTAAAAACCATTTTCTTTTCATTCCCTTTTCCCTTTTTCTTTATTTCCAAAAATCCAATACTTTTACTTTTGATATTTCAAAATATCCAAAATAAATTTGGTCAAACCATAACATTCAATAGCTTCAATTTTTAATATAATCTATCACGGGTTATCAAATAAATCACAATCACAGACTATGAAAATAAACTTCAATATTTTTGAGGAATCCAGTTGGGTACCTCCAACCCGTTTTCCTGCATCCACAGATATTAGCACAATATAAAAATACCAATCCCACTTCGAAGGGGATATCACGGTATATATGGTCATCCGCTATTATGCGGGGCACATAGGGTCTCATCCGCTATATAATGCAGGAATATCAATTACTCCAATATATATATATATATATATATACTACTACTATATATAATATCACGTCCAGACCGATAATAAATTATCAATTCAAGTGATCAACCAATAATTTAATTTAACTGATTAAATTAATCAATAATCCAATTTGAGTATGATATACTCCCTTTTATTTTGTTTGCAACCCATTTCCATCTCGACCATTTCTTCACGATTTTGGACCTTGTACAACATTATATGTTTTATTAACATTTGAACTAATCGAAAAATAAATTACCATTTATTTATTTAATTTAAACTAATAATTTCCCTTTTTAAAAATCTTTTAGCGACTATAATAAATCAAATAAGTTAATCGAATAATTTAATCACCAATCCATTATTTAAAAATAAACCAGTAAATCTAAAATGTGTGTATATATACATTTATCTTTATTTTTGAAACTTCATATATACTTATAAAATAATCTATATAGATTTAAAAATCTAATCTGATATAAACTCAAACATTTAAAAATTCCTACCCTTTCCTAAAATCTTATGTATATATATCTTCTGACTCAAAGAAAAGAGTTTTTTTCGTTTTTAAAACTTTATATATATAATTTTTCCCAACATGTATATACAAAACAATAATCTTCTTCCTCTGTAAATATATATTATTAAATAAAATTAAAGATCCAATATTTATACCTTATAGCCTCTGCCTTCTCATCGTCACACACGTTGCAATTCCGATCCATTGCCGTCTCCATCGCGACCCTAGATCGATGCCAGTCAAACCACTGTGATGCCGCCTTGTCCCATCCAGATGTCGCGCACTCATAAGAGACAGCTCACCTTAACATTGACCATTCCCCGACTGAATCGCGACCCTTCCCACAGCGAAACCCTAGCTGCTCGCGAATCCACCGCCACCCAACATTGTGATTTCCATCCTCCACTGTTCTTGCTCGAGCTTCCCGGTTCTCGATCTATTCCCACGAATGAGTCACCATGCCGCTATCGTTCGCGTTCCGATCGCGAACCACCCCTTTCCACTCGTGAGTAACGAACTCGAGTGCAATCCTGAGTTAACTGAAGGGGCGGAAAAAGAATTCCAAATTTTTTTTAAAGGAAGAGGAAATTTTTCGTTCGGCTATTGTTATCCCTTTTTAAAGAAACTGTATTTTTTTTTGAATATAAATGGGAAAAAGGCTCGTCTGTGTAATTTAAAATAAAGGGGGAAGGAAAGCGTGTGTTGCACTGTTGCTTGCTAAGTAGAATAAATGGAACAGGATAAGATGTTACCGTGCCTACAACCCTAATTACAGTGATTTGCATTGAAAAAGTGCTGATGTGATAAGTTTTGACCAGTCAAAACATATATACAATATTATTCAAATTTAAATTGCCTCGATAAATGTAATTTAAAATTTCAAACCCCTATTGAGGAATGCCGCTAGACGTTTATAATGTTATATCACTATTCCGAACACAACGAAAAAGGTTTCGAGTCCTAATTCAATCGTATGAAGAAGATAGCTTTTTGGATCCAATTGTTATATTGAATTTTCGATATAGATTTCAGCACGTTTACATACTGTACGATCAAACAATAACTCTGAAAGCTACGGAAATTGAAATTCGATAATAATACAATATTATGGATCCAATGGAACTGGTTTCATCGAATTCCGAGACTGTGCCTCGGATGGCTATTTTTAAATGTCAATTTAAACGATATATTTTTAAAACTAAACAAACCACTTTTAAATTCTCTTTTAACATTTTTATTATCTTCAATATGATCAATATTGATTTTATGCCTTAAAATTATTTTTAACAAGCTTGGAATTATAGATTCAACATTTTTCCCAATTTCCAATTATTAAATTCAATAATTAAATTATCAAATAAATACTGATATTTGAAATTCAAGTTGAAAATTAACTTTTTAAATATTTAAAATCAATTAAATATCCCAATTTCAAATGTCCAAAATCCTGGGCCGTTACATTCCTCCCCCTTAAAAGAATTTCGTCCCGGAAATTACTAGTTAACAAGAATGGTCCAATACCAGTTTACTACTTCCCAAAGCTAAACAGTTTCAAAACTTTTCGAAAACCATTTATTGAAACCCTACTATTCCCTTTCTAATTTTCCAAACTCACCCATAGGTTCCAAACAATATTATTCCCTCGATAATTCAAATAATAGTTTAAACCAAATTTAAGCTATCAAAATTTTCACAAACTCCTTAAATTTCGAAAAATTTCGCCAGCGTCTTCTTTGCACGGCTAGCTCGGAACAACTAAAAAATGCCTCTACAGGCCCCAAATTTCCAAAAGAAAACAAAACGCCAAGTGGCTAGATCAGAAAATCATCAAATTTCATACGACAATTTGAAATACATACCTTTTTGAAACGACCCGACTTTCTCACCACAGAAGGACGCATCATTTTTAAGGAAGAAAAGGGATAGAAAAGAGAAAAGACAGAGAAGAAAGAAAGAAACAACATCAGAATCTAAACAGCGGAACGAATAAATTATATTAATCACATAATACATTACATAGTATCATATACATCAGAGATACACAGCTAAAACAACACATACTAGACAGTTATAAACACCTGTCTAGATATTACAACTCAATACAACTCAAAGACAAACGACTCAGAGAACACACAGCGGAATAATATATATCTATACGTAGAAGCCTCCTGCTTCATTGCTCATTCAGAATTAGTTAAGCCAACATGAATCCCCTGGCTACTCGTAAAAATTTGAGTACCCAAGAGTTTAAGAGAAATAGAAAAAAACTCCAGGTCAGACATGGGTCTAGTATGAGTAAACGGTTAAAGTTGCTTAATTTTAAAAACCTTTTGAAAGAAAAGGTATCACGTAAGACTTCCCACACATAAACATGGAAAAGTTTTTACCTTACGCTAACCAAAACATTTGATAGGAAATTAAGTGATATTATAAAAGGTCTAGGGTTTTCAAATAAAAATGAAATAGCCAAAATTGTTACATTTATTAAATTCCAGCTACTAGCCACAAAAGTGGGTAATACAATCAAATCCAAGGGCGCTTATTGGATTTTGGATTCCATACAATAGCAGGGCTACCGGGGTACCGCCCGTCACAGTACGTGGCTTAGATCACCGTACTGAGGATCACTCCCAATCCCCTGCAACACAAGGCCAGAATCATTCCTTACTGAACAGTTCCGAACAAGACAACCCCGCGGTTGTAGCTAGCAACCGCCCACAAAGCCGAATAAAAAGGGACCTCTAGACGGGGGAAAATCTCGTCCTACTTGGGCATGACCCACTTAACCTTGTTGCACCTCCCCTGTTTTAGTCATTCCCGATTGATGTGGCTTGAGGCTACGATTACCTTTATTTAACACATCACTTAGAATTCTCATCATCCACCTGACGATGTTTTGAAAGCATTCAATCCATACAAGTTCGTTCCGGGTTCGAACGAAACCGAAGGCATTATCTCGTTACACTCATTTTGGAATCACCCTCAGAGTTAACGACCATAACCCTTGCACTCTGAATCTTCATCTTCACTTGAGATTCATGACCTATCGTTAATTTGGATCGATGCGGTTTTCGGATATCCAAATATGGAAACCCGATCCCAGTCTCATCGAAATCCAAAATGTATCTTTTAGGTCCAAGTTGTTTAAGGCTAAACAATTCAATTCAACTATCTATATACTCACAGATAGATAATTCACAATATCACAATAGATAATCTACATTATCATCACAACAGATAATCCATGTTATCATCACAAATAGATAACTTATACTATCATCTCAATGCAACCAAAGCATCCATATCATATATCACACATATCTCATCAGAGATATCAAACAACCAAGCCATTCAATATAAATCAGCCTCCATAAGCAATAATCTATAAATCACACCATTTATAATTAATTTAAAATGAATTAAATTAATTACTTCATCTCTTAATTAATTTAAAATTCATTAAATCAATTACCTTCATCACAATAAATCTTGATTACTTATCCATTAATTAAATCAATTAATTAATCATCATCTTAATTAATCAACCTTGATTAATTATCTCTTAATTAAGTAATTAATCCTTAATTATTCTCATTAATCATATTAATTAATGAACCTTAATTAATTACTTTCATTTAATTAATTTACTATAATTAATTACATTATTTCTTAATTAATTAATCATGCTTAAATTAATTGCTTTCATTAATCAACTTTAATAATTATAAACAGTAATTAATTATTCTTAATTACTTCTTAATTACTTTTATGAATCCTTTGATTTATTACACCAAGTAATAAATCCTTAATTACTTTACCAAGTAATTATCCGTTTAAAATTACTTCCCAATAAGTAATTTCCCTTATCTCAATTACCTCCTGTAATTTATTCATCAATTACTTATCTTTAGTAAATACTCTTATCAAAACTCATTAAGTAAGCATACTTAATCATTTATCATGTGACTATCTTAATTAACTAACAAATTAATTAACTTAACTTGATCTCAATCACCTCATAAATCATAATCGAGTAATTCATCCCTTAATTACTCTTTAACCAAATTAATCATCAACTATTAATTAATAAACCTTAATTATTAATCAGTCCTTTAATACAAAGTAATCAATCCCTAATTACTTTTATAATTAATTAATTATACTTAATTAACTAATTAATTATCTCTTAATCATTAAGTAATAAAACTTAATTATTAATTAACACCGTTAATTACAAATTAATTAATCCATAATTATAATTAATCAATCCTTAATTAAAATTAATTAACCTTTAATAATAGTTAATTAATTCTAAATTAACTTGCATTATAGATTAATAACCTTTTAATTATTAATCAAGAAAACCCAATTATCACTTAATAACTAGTTTAATTAACCCTTAATTACTTAATAAATAAATAATTATAATTTAATTAATCATTAGTCATTAATTAAATCAACATAATTATTAGTTAATTAAATTAATAATTATACTTAATTAATTACTTTATTAATCCTTTTAAATAATTAATTAAATTAATTAATTAAACTTAAAATTTCTTAATTAACTTAATGAATTATTATTCATTAAAATTTAATTATTCTTAAGATAAAACATTATCTTTAATTGACCTTGAAAAACTTAACTTAATTCATTAACTAGTTTAAAATATAAAGTAATCATTAATTACTTACCTATAATTATTAATTAACAATCCATAGTTTCAAGATAATAAATTAATTAAAACTTTAATTGTTTGTTTATAATATAAATTTCCTTTTATATTTCAAAATAAGTTTGAAAATAACATTAAGGTTTTAACTTAAAACATTTTAAAACCATTCATACAAATTTATTTATATAAACAATTCAATTCAAAGAGATGAATTTCTAGAAATTAATTTAGCTTAATTATTTAAAGTTTTTAAACTTACTTTATTTTAAATTAAAAATCTGGTTAAACATTTCAATTTGGGTTCAACACATGTGTACTTGAACCAAGAACAAGTACATCGTCTTTTCTTTAAAATAATTTGACTTGAAAATTTAAAAACTGTTTTAGCTAAATGTTTAAAACTGTTAAACTTAACAGTTTAACCAAGCTTGCAAAAACCCCAGATACAACTCGAGACACAACCAAGAATTACGCGAGTTTCCCCGAGTCAATTATCCTATACCCCGAGACCTACTCGAGAAAAACAAACAACCCCAAAGCAAACAATGGTGCACCGATCACCATGTGCACCTGCACCTAACACTGGCGAACTTCCGGCATCAACGACCATCATTGACACGTTCCATTCGACCTCCTCCCACCATTCAACCATCCAGGTAACCACAACAATCCCAGAAACAAAATCGAGCTACCTCGATTGAACTGTCCAGTTGAAAACAAGAATTAACCACTGCCTGAAAACCCATCACCCACACGCCTCTGACCACCGGAGGATGAACCCCTTCGTCCACACCTTGCCGAACACCTACGCAACCGCCTCCTTCAACCACGACCTACTCGATCGATCAAAGGTGACGATCTTCTCACAATTCTGACCACAACCCAAAATTAGGTTTAAAAACAAAATCAAGCAATTCCTAACTCCACGATAGATTAACTACGCTTCAGCCATTTTATCCACACTTCTAGATTCTACTTCTAGCTCCATCAACCCCGAACACCCCAAATACATAGATCATCAGATATTGACAAAAAACCAAATTCCAGCAAAACCCCAAATACACATTCAATACTTCTTTATAAATTTGGATTTTTGTCTTAAAAATCTTTATTTTCAAAATGCATTCGAATTAGAATCCTGAAACAACAAACCAGGATGTTTGAATTTTTAGTATATTTGAAATTTTATTTGTAAATCAAAATTTCCAGTGAAACTTTGCTTTAATTAACTTTAAACTATTTTTAAAATTTGAGTCTTGTGAAAATTCACAACTTTTGTTTAGAAACTAATTTCTAAAATAAATCATAGAAGTAGGAATTGTTTTATGAATATATTTGATTTCTGTAAGCTTTGAAGTATTTTATTTGTCTGATATAATTCAGGCTTGCTCAATCAATACTCATCATTTTCCTATGTATAATTATGTTCTAAATTCCCAAAATCATCATGCAAACATATTTCAAACTACATTACAGGTCCACTTTAACCATATGTCAATGCATCACACTTTTTTAAAGGGGTTCATGATAGCAGATTCAAATAGAGGTTTAAATATAGGAAAAGAGGTGTTTCAAAATTTACAGATAAGCACTCAGAAATTCACATATAAATATTCATGCAGATCAAACATCAACACAGTAACTCATAAGCAACACCTATTAGTTACTGAATTTTAGTTTTAAAAGTTTACTTACCTTTTTAATGAAGTGCAGATGATTTAATCTTGATGATAATACTGGAAAAACTTGAAAAACACATGAACTTGAAACTGAAGCTTTTTGAAGCAGAAAAGCTTCATTCCTTTGATTTGCTTTTAAACTGAAATGCTTTAGGTTTGCCTTGACCCAGAATCACTTGCATGCATTTTGAAAACTGGCAATGCTTGAATTTTGAAATGGCTGTAATTTAAAAACTAGAGTACTTGCATGCACTTGAACTTTTTGAAAACATGTTGCAGGCATGCAGTTTTGATGGATGGTTAAAGACATGAGAAATGCAGAGATTAAGAATCTAGATTGAAATTTGTATTGAACTTTTGAAAACATATTGCAGATTTGGTATAAGGAGGTTACAGGAAAATAAATTTGCAGATTTGATTTGCACATGATTTCAGGTTTTGGTATTTTGGTTTGGAAAATGAGTTACAGGGTTCTTAATTCATTTCTGTATTGTATTGAATTTGAGGAATTTCAGATTTGCATTTGAACTTGAAGAGGTTTTACATGATATTGATTTGAGCATTGGTTTTAAATTTGAACTTGAGGAGAATTTCAGATTTGATTTGAGGATTTTCTAATTTTTGAAGAGTGAAGGTTGCATAGAAAATTCTAGTTTTCTTTTAGGAATGAACATAGATTATAAAGAAAAAGAAAATGAAGAGAATAGGGTTTATATAGGCTAATTTCAGTTTTATTAAAATTAAAAAGAAAATTTAAAAAAAATGTGACACATGTCATTAACTTACATTAATGTTTTAACACTTGTTATCTAAGAGATTTATAACTTAACACTTGTCAACATTTATTTATATTTATCCTAAAAGAATTTTAAAAAGCTTTTTTAAATTAATTTCCTAATTAACTAATATGTTTCTTAATTTATAAATGCTTTTCTAATTAAATTCCTAATTAACAAATACATTTATAAATTTGGAAATGTTTTCTATATTTATATAAATATAATCTTTAAAAGAAAATAAAATAAAACCAATTATAATTTAAATAAAATTATATATAGTATTGCAAACTCATTTTAAAATGCTATTTCAAAAAGCCTTTGTATTTATTCTTATTAAATAAATAGATATCCAAATTTCTATAGATAAATTTCTATAAAAAGAATAATATAAAATAAATCTTATTTTTAACTAAAAACATCATCTATATATTTTAAATACAAACTATACTATCATTTTATTTTAAGATGTATGTATATTCCCTTAAGTTCAAATTTATATTCAAATTCAAAGTCAATTTAAAAATCCAAATCTAAAATCAATTTAAATAAATATAAATATCAAATTTTAAATAAGGTCATTATTATTTATAAATAATTTATCCTATTTTAAAATCAATTTTAAATATACAGGTATATATATATTTAAACACACTTATTAACTTTGAAAACAATAAGTCAATTTAGAATTTATTTACACAAACAAAATAATTATTCTTATTTTAAAACCAATGTATAACCATAATTAAGACATTATATTATTATTACTTGGTTATTTGTTTTTGAAAATAACAATTTTATCAATTTCAAATAATTTAAATTAAGAGATTATCACTTTTTAAATTCCTGGAAATTCCGAGATATTACACTTTTTGTCGTGCAATTCAGTTTATCTTCTGAAATCAAAAACTCTAATTTCCTTTTGCTTTTACAACACATGTATATCCTGCTTAGCAATAATATCCAATGCCAGAATTCAAAATCATTTTATTCATTTCCTTACAAAATTTTCAATATTTGTTTACTTAAGCCTGTATGATGCACATGTCAGGACCCGTAAATCCGTACTCCTTGAATAGACACTAATCTCCATTTTATCAACTCAAGGTGAACGAAAATTACGAACACTGAGGGGGTTTTTAAGAAAGAAGAAAGAGGTAGAAGAAGAAAAAGAAAACATAGAATAGAACAACAACAACAGAATCTCACAATTCGCAGCGGAACAACATGTAATAGATAAATGAATAATCTTTAAACAAAGAACTATATCAGTTATTACATCACATTTTATTACATTACATCAAATCATCAGAGTGTACAACAACAAACAATTTTAAACAGTGCAGCGGAAAAAGAAATACTATATAAGTAATATGCCATGCCATCCAGCTTGCCTCCAGCAACTCCAGAATATCCAGAATATCCTGATAAACCTAACTCTTAACTGCCCGTGTGGAAATTGGTGGGCACCCAGAGTTTAGGAAGGAAAACAATAAACTCCGAGTCAGTCATGTGACTGGTGTGAGAACTCAAAACAGTTTATTTACTTTAAAATCAAATAGAGGAATATTTTTGAAATCAATTCGCAATGCTTTTGAAAATGTAACTACCATAAGACCTCCCACCACACACACAATGAAAACGCAGACTTGGAGGAGATTTCTTCTTATGTTAGTCAAAGATGCTTCTACGCAAAAATCAAATCAATTTTGATATTATTATTAGTGCATAGTGTAGAAAATTTATTTCGAAAATAAAGATATAAATCTTAGCCAGCATAGGTACCATTATATTATGCCTACTATAGCTACCATTTTAAATGGCAGGTTCTACAACTAAAACCGTACAAGATCGTATTGTTTCTTTGGATTTCCAACGAATGATCAGGCCAAGGAACTTCCCATTGCCACATGAGAATGCCTCTGGATGGACATCCCCGAGAACCAAACCGGATCTCTACCAACACAAGGCCGGGTTACTCCTAACTGAGTAACAACTGACCGAATATGCCATCCCCCGGTCCTTTGGGACCTTTATCAACCGAGCGCTCGTAATCAATTCACACAATCATAAAGTGTTTTCAACATGAGTAAGTATCTGGGCTCTATACCATGATACCACCCTTTTCCAGAAGGAAATGGACACATCCTAAAGGGTGCTACCCCTCATAACCTTGCTGCTTCTTTCCTGTTTTGACCATTCACGGGGTGTGAGGCTCGACGAATTCACGTCCACAAAAACATACTTTATACAAAAGCCATGCTTTGGGTCAACAAATGATCAACACAATGATCACTAAGATAGACGATCAAATAAATGATCCTATCACAAATAATCAACACAATGATCATTTCAGCATCACTCAGCATGTCACATTACCAAAATGGGATATATTGCTGATAACTTCAACTATATAACCTTTGAGCTCGTACGTCTCAAAGAAGGGTGTTAAGCAAAGAATAAATTCTCCGCCACCAACAGAAATATATTTGAAAGAAATCGGCTTTATATCTCAACTTGTAATGTCAGACACACAATCCATACAAGTCTGTTCCGGGCTCGAACAGAACCGAAGGTACTTACAAAGAAGTCCTTGCAATCCGGATATTCACTAATCACGTTCGGACTTCCCATCACATATGGAATCTCTATACCGGGGACCAGTCGATGCAAAGACATTCGACAAGAAACCCTTTCGTTTTCGAAAATATCCGGTCTTCAACACCGGTCTTCGAATGCAATTCATAACGACGTATCACATATTCGGAATGGGTTATACGACCCCATGGTCCTTTCCCGGTTAACCCGAATAGTGAGCGCTTATTTTAAAAAAAAATAAGTGTGGCATTCAATTTCAAACAAATTCACAACAAATACCTATTCAAAGGTATATATCGATAGTCGGTTATTGAACTATCAATAGATATGCCAACATCACCCGAATCCAAATAATTTTCCAAATTATTTATCTTCCAAAAATATCTTTAGGGAATAAAAATTTAATTTCCATTCTTTAAAAATAAATCAATATTTATTTTTAAACCCAATTTCCCAATTCCATTTATAAATTCTATATTGAATTTACAATTCAAAATATTTATGGATATATGATTTCCATTCAATTTCTAATATTCATTTTCAATTTATCTTCAAAAAGATAAATTCCAAATATTCACTTAATATTGGAAAAGCATTTCTATACTTATTAAAAATAAGTAATTCACAGATCTTTTTATTTTCTATACTTAGAAAATATTTAATATACCCTAATCGAAATTAAGTATATACTTCATCCTTTAAGGAAATCATTCACTTAACCATATTTATTTGGGCCAAAACGAATGTTGCGTAAAACATCGTTACGACAACCCAAAATCACTAGTATAGGGATTAGAAATTAAAATAGATATATAAATCCCAATACTATACAAAACATTTCCTTTCGGAAATCATTTATTATAACAACAGTGTTATAATCTACCATTTCCTTTTATTTCTCGAAAACATCTATTTCAACAATAAATGTTGAAATCTATGATTTCAAATCTCAACATATTTTAAAACATCATTAGACCGTTTTAATTTTATTTAAGACATCACATTCTAAATAATTTCTTTAACATATTATTCACTATTCAAAAACGTGAATATATTGTTAACCAATTTCATTACTTCTATTCATTTTAGTTTAAGGAATTATTCACTGTCTAAAACATGAATATAACTTCATAAATAAATTGCAACAATTTACTTATCAAAATAAGTAGTTTGCGAATTTATAAAACAATGTTTATAAATTCTATTTCTATTTCTTTTATAACAACTTCCTTTTATAAATTTTCTTTATTAACTTATCTCAATTCATATCACAATGATATATTTAAAAATTTCATATTATAAGTCAAATACTTATAATTTATTTGTTTATAATATCATTCCTTTAAACTTCACAAATTTTATAAATCTTATAACTTATAAGATTCATCTATTTATCCAAAATCTTATTCTTTTAAATAACTTCACAAATTTTATAAACCTACTGTTTATAAAATTCCAATTATAACTTCACCGTTCATAATTCTATAAATTCATTCATTTGTGAAATTCATTCACAATTCATCCTAACTCTTATAAAAACTTCGTTTTATAAATCCAATATTTTTATTTACTAAAATCCGTTTGTAAATCTTTTATATAAATCAATTTATACTGTTTATAAAATTTTATTTATAATTTCATCGTTATAATTCTATAATTCCATTTCTATTTATGAAATTCATTTACAATTTATTCTAACACTTATAAAAGCTTGGTTTATAATTCTTATATTTTTAATTTATAAATATCAATTTATAAATCTTTTTAATATAAAACAATTTATATTATTACTTTAAACATCCTTAAACTCTTTCATAGTTTCATCATTCTGATTTATAAAATAAAGATTTTATAAATCCTATTTTTGAGCTTCTTATAATAATTTCAGAAATCCCAGTTCAAACTATTTTATAAAACCACTGATCCCATATTTTCAAAAATCAACTTTTAACTACATTTCTCAAAAATCATAATTTTTATAACATAAAAATTATAACGTTTATTTATTTATAATAAATCAATTCCAAAAATTATTTATAACATATATTTCCAAAATCACTTTAGAAATCCCTTAAAAATAAAAATCGTTATTTTTAAACTTCAAAGTTGGATCCGATGATGTAACACATCAAATAGTCAAACACGATTTTCAAACATCATATATCATCCATGATAAACAATCAAATATCACAATATATGAAAATAAACAAACACTTGTGAGGAATCCAGTTGGATCCCTCCAACCTGTTTCCCTGCATCCACAGACATTAGCACAATACCATTCCGTTTCAAGACGGAATATCGCGGTATATGGGATTTTATAAATATATATCCGCTTACTAACGGCGCAATAGGGTCTCATCCGCTAAAAGAAAATGCGGGAAATCAATCAACTGCAATATATACATATGCCAATATATATATATTGCTATATATATAATATAATACCAATTCCACTTCGAGGTGGAATATCGCGGTATATGTGTGTAATAAATAACCTCCGCTTACTAACGGCGTATAGGGTCTATTCACATCCAATAAATATATATAACAATCATTATTCAATCAATCAATCAACACAGTCAATCAATTTTTAATTTAACTATTTAAAATTCAAATAAACAATAAAAATTCCTTTTGAGTGAGAAGTTCTCACCTTTTATTCCTGTTTGCCATCCACTTTCCCATTCAACTTGATTTCTTCATTTATACCTAGTATAAATATTTACACAATTTATTAATATTCGAAATAATCGAATAATAAATTTTCATTAAATAATTTCAATTCATCGGCGATTTTGTTTTTACTAGTTAAATTAACTGATAGTTTTATTTAAACCAATTTCTCATTTAATAAATTTATTTAAACTAATTTCCTTCTTTTAAAATAATTTTAACTAGAGATTTCCAATTCAACAAAATTTCCTTTTATAAATCATTTCACTTAATAAATTAAATTTCCTTTTACTTACCAAAATTATATTTTTAACTAATTTTCCCCTTTAAAAATAAATTTGGCCACTAATAATTAAAATAAACTTATTAACCCCATAAGTTATCTTAATAAATTATTTTTTTTAGTAAAAGAAATAATTGTACAAGTTAATTTCTATTTTATAAATTTAATTTAATTAACTCAAAAAGTTATTCTAAACTGATTTATAAGTTTCTAAAATCAAATTTTCTCTTTAATCATTTCTAACAATGTATCCCTTTTTATTTTAAATCAATTCCTTTTATATAAATTTCTTTTAGGAATTAAACGAATCAAACAATCCAATTCGTTTAACTAAAATTTTGGTTTTTAAAAAAAATTAAAATTTACTTTTAATATAACTTTATTAATTCTTAAACAAATCCCTTATATAAAACAAGTTTTCCTTTTTATAATTTATTTAACCAAAAATAAATTCAAAACTATTCTCTATTAATTCCAATCTTTATCGAACAAATTTAATTTCTATTTAAATAAATTTTATTAACTAACTATTTATTTTAAACAAATCTTCTTTTTAACAAATTTATTAAATTAAAGATTAAATTTATAACCGAATTCCCTTAACTTTATAAATTTTCAAATAAATATTTACTGTAAATATCTTCTTTTTTTTTTTTTTACTGTTATTATATTTTATTTTATATATTTTTTTTCTCTCTACCTATATTTATTTATATATATAATAACTAAAATTAAAACAAAATTAAAATTTAATTACCTTACTGCCATTATCCCCCATACGCGCGTGCTCTGCTATCGCCCAAGCACGAGTCGCCGTCGTCGCCTCCACGATCGAACGCGTCGCCTTCGAGCTCCCAAAATGAATCGCGAGTCGCCTCCTGTAATCGCGCGACCCCTTTCGTTCGAGCACCAAATCGCGACGCATCGCGCGCCTTGCCTTGCGCCGCCACCGTCACCGCCTTCGAGTCCCCCAGGTCGAGCGTGACCACGCCTCCTCCCCTCCATCGCGCCGCGCTTGCTCCCCCCTTGTCGCGCGCTGCGATCCCACGGCTACGGCCATTATTTTTTTTTTTTTTTTGCTACAGCGTTCGAACTGAAGATTAGGGGAAAAAGAATAGAACAAGGGGAATACGCGGCCATGCCCTATTTTTTTGAACGAGATTTGTTCTATCGGCCATTGATTTTTATCTCGTTTGTTACTTTGCAAATGAACTGAAGGAGGGAGGGAACGTGATTTATCAGATAAGAGGTATGTTGGTCACGATTTCTATCGTGAATTTAGGCATGAATTTAGGGAAGAGAACGTGTGTTAGTTTGACCAAAATTTAAATTTAAATTTAAATTTAAATCGTTGAAAATTTCAACGCGTTTAGGTGTCGTGTGCTCACGTATTAACTCCGAAAAATACGAAATTTGAAATCCGAGAATAATTCAATATTACGGACCCAATGGAACTGGTTTCGTCGAATTCCGAGACTGTGCCTCGGACGGCTATTTTAAATATCGATTCGAACGATTAAATTTCAAAACTGAACAAATCATTTTCAAATTAATTTCTGAAGCTTCGATTATCTTCAGTATTATCAATATGAATTTTACAAGACTTTGAAATATTTTTAATTGGCTAAAAATTGAAGATTCAAATTTTTATTCAACTTTCAATAGATTAAATTCTATAATTTAATCGTTATATTCAAAGTTATATTGAAAATTCAATCCAAACCATCATTCAAATATTTAAAATTAATTAAATATTTTCAAATTAAATTGTTCAAAATCCTGGGTCGTTACAATCTTTCCCCCTTAAAAGAATTTCGTCCCGAAATTACAAGTTAAGAAGAATGCCCTTATCCCGTCTACTATTTTTCACAATTCAAATAGTTTTATCAACTTACTAGCCTAAATCTTTTTTTACTAGAGATTCATTATCATTTCAACTAGCTTTTCCAACTCCAATTATAGGTTTCAAACAATATTGTTTTACTAACAATTCAAATTTAAATTCAAATTCAAATTTCAAACTTTCAAATTTTCTCAAAATTTTTCTAACACCCTAAATTTTCGAAAAATTTCGCCAGCGTCTCCTTTGCGCGGCTAGCTCGGTACGACTACAAAATGGCACCACGGCCCCTCAGAATCAAAAAGAAAAGAGAAAAGCCAAGTGGCTAGAGAAGAAAGTCATCAAATCTCATATTAAAATTGAAATACGTACCTTTCTGTCGAGCTATTCAATTTTATCTTTGAAATCAAAATCTCAATTTCTTTATATACCTGTATAACCTGTATAGCCTGCTAGTAGTAGCATCCATAATATCCAATTACAACATTCAAACCAATTTGCCAATTCTATTGCAAAATTTCCAATATATGTTTCTTATACGTTTTTACTTCACTATTGAAGTTATATATTTAATTTTTATTAAATTTTACACTTCGATTCAATTCACGATTCCAATTTATTTGAATTCAATTCACAATTTAAATTGAATTCAATTCACAATTTTAAATCTATTTGAATTAAATTCTCAATTCTAAATATTGAATTCTAACGATTAACTTTCATTTAGTAATTCACATTACTACATTGAATTAGTTTTATTCACTAATTCATTTCAATATTCAATTTATCTCAAATTTACTTAGAAATCCAATTCTATTTTACATTTCAAATTTCATTCACGTTCCATATTCATTTGTCCATGAATTACTAATTTATCAAGTTAGTTTACTTGAATTCAATCCATTTTATTTAATTCCATTACTAATGATAATAATTCAATATTATCACTTCTAACAATCATGCAATCATATACTATAATAATTCATAGAAAATCATTTTTTTTTTCTATTCAAAATAGTTTTGGGCAAAAATTATTTTATTTACCCGATTCAAAAATAATTTTTATATTCACTAACAAATACGCGCTCCTATCTATTATTACACTCAAACTCATTCTAGAGTACTGCTGACTCTATCTCTAACGAGTAATACCCATCAGAACCATGGTTGTCGCTTAACCAACAGCTCTGATACCACATTGTCAGATCCAGGCTTTTCAACCATCGACAGCAGTCACAACCGGTAGGCTTTTCAACCATCCCAGCCCCACCGTGGCAACAACTGGTATCCCAAACTTGCTTTTACGGCCAGCCTCTCGACTGTCTCAGGTTACACCTAACCAACCCCCTAAAAGAGGATGTGTGGGAGTAAGAGTCTCCCGTTCGCCACCTAACTGCGAAGCGAGAACCCCCCATCACATAGCCCAAAGCTTAACAAGACTGGTGTGAGAACTCAAAACAGTTTATTTACTTTAAAATCAAATAGAGGAATATTTTTGAAATCAATTCGCAATGCTTTTGAAAATGTAACTACCATAAGACCTCCCACCACACACACAATGCAAACGCAGACTTGGAGGAGATTTCTTCTTATGTTAGTCAAAGATGCTTCTACGCAAAAATCAAATCAATTTTGATATTATTATTAGTGCATAGTGTAGAAAATTTATTTCGAAAATAAAGATATAAATCTTAGCCAGCATAGGTACCATTATATTATGCCTACTATAGCTACCATTTTAAATGGCAGGTTCTACAACTAAAACCGTACAAGATCGTATTGTTTCTTTGGATTTCCAACGAATGATCAGGCCAAGGAACTTCCCATTGCCACATGAGAATGCCTCTGGATGGACATCCCCGAGAACCAAACCGGATCTCTACCAACACAAGGCCGGGTTACTCCTAACTGAGTAACAACTGACCGAATATGCCATCCCCCGGTCCTTTGGGACCTTTATCAACCGAGCGCTCGTAATCAATTCACACAATCATAAAGTGTTTTCAACATGAGTAAGTATCTGGGCTCTATACCATGATACCACCCTTTTCCAGAAGGAAATGGACACATCCTAAAGGGTGCTACCCCTCATAACCTTGCTGCTTCTTTCCTGTTTTGACCATTCACGGGGTGTGAGGCTCGACGAATTCACGTCCACAAAAACATACTTTATACAAAAGCCATGCTTTGGGTCAACAAATGATCAACACAATGATCACTAAGATAGACGATCAAATAAATGATCCTATCACAAATAATCAACACAATGATCATTTCAGCATCACTCAGCATGTCACATTACCAAAATGGGATATATTGCTGATAACTTCAACTATATAACCTTTGAGCTCGTACGTCTCAAAGAAGGGTGTTAAGCAAAGAATAAATTCTCCGCCACCAACAGAAATATATTTGAAAGAAATCGGCTTTATATCTCAACTTGTAATGTCAGACACACAATCCATACAAGTCTGTTCCGGGCTCGAACAGAACCGAAGGTACTTACAAAGAAGTCCTTGCAATCCGGATATTCACTAATCACGTTCGGACTTCCCATCACATATGGAATCTCTATACCGGGGACCAGTCGATGCAAAGACATTCGACAAGAAACCCTTTCGTTTTCGAAAATATCCGGTCTTCAACACCGGTCTTCGAATGCAATTCATAACGACGTATCACATATTCGGAATGGGTTATACGACCCCATGGTCCTTTCCCGGTTAACCCGAATAGTGAGCGCTTATTTTAAAAAAAAATAAGTGTGGCATTCAATTTCAAACAAATTCACAACAAATACCTATTCAAAGGTATATATCGATAGTCGGTTATTGAACTATCAATAGATATGCCAACATCACCCGAATCCAAATAATTTTCCAAATTATTTATCTTCCAAAAATATCTTTAGGGAATAAAAATTTAATTTCCATTCTTTAAAAATAAATCAATATTTATTTTTAAACCCAATTTCCCAATTCCATTTATAAATTCTATATTGAATTTACAATTCAAAATATTTATGGATATATGATTTCCATTCAATTTCTAATATTCATTTTCAATTTATCTTCAAAAAGATAAATTCCAAATATTCACTTAATATTGGAAAAGCATTTCTATACTTATTAAAAATAAGTAATTCACAGATCTTTTTATTTTCTATACTTAGAAAATATTTAATATACCCTAATCGAAATTAAGTATATACTTCATCCTTTAAGGAAATCATTCACTTAACCATATTTATTTGGGCCAAAACGAATGTTGCGTAAAACATCGTTACGACAACCCAAAATCACTAGTATAGGGATTAGAAATTAAAATAGATATATAAATCCCAATACTATACAAAACATTTCCTTTCGGAAATCATTTATTATAACAACAGTGTTATAATATACCATTTCCTTTTATTTCTCGAAAACATCTATTTCAACAATAAATGTTGAAATCTATGATTTCAAATCTCAACATATTTTAAAACATCATTAGACCGTTTTAATTTTATTTAAGACATCACATTCTAAATAATTTCTTTAACATATTATTCACTATTCAAAAACGTGAATATATTGTTAACCAATTTCATTACTTCTATTCATTTTAGTTTAAGGAATTATTCACTGTCTAAAACATGAATATAACTTCATAAATAAATTGCAACAATTTACTTATCAAAATAAGTAGTTTGCGAATTTATAAAACAATGTTTATAAATTCTATTTCTATTTCTTTTATAACAACTTCCTTTTATAAATTTTCTTTATTAACTTATCTCAATTCATATCACAATGATATATTTAAAAATTTCATATTATAAGTCAAATACTTATAATTTATTTGTTTATAATATCATTCCTTTAAACTTCACAAATTTTATAAATCTTATAACTTATAAGATTCATCTATTTATCCAAAATCTTATTCTTTTAAATAACTTCACAAATTTTATAAACCTACTGTTTATAAAATTCCAATTATAACTTCACCGTTCATAATTCTATAAATTCATTCATTTGTGAAATTCATTCACAATTCATCCTAACTCTTATAAAAACTTCGTTTTATAAATCCAATATTTTTATTTACTAAAATCCGTTTGTAAATCTTTTATATAAATCAATTTATACTGTTTATAAAATTTTATTTATAATTTCATCGTTATAATTCTATAATTCCATTTCTATTTATGAAATTCATTTACAATTTATTCTAACACTTATAAAAGCTTGGTTTATAATTCTTATATTTTTAATTTATAAATATCAATTTATAAATCTTTTTAATATAAAACAATTTATATTATTACTTTAAACATCCTTAAACTCTTTCATAGTTTCATCATTCTGATTTATAAAATAAAGATTTTATAAATCCTATTTTTGAGCTTCTTATAATAATTTCAGAAATCCCAGTTCAAACTATTTTATAAAACCACTGATCCCATATTTTCAAAAATCAACTTTTAACTACATTTCTCAAAAATCATAATTTTTATAACATAAAAATTATAACGTTTATTTATTTATAATAAATCAATTCCAAAAATTATTTATAACATATATTTCCAAAATCACTTTAGAAATCCCTTAAAAATAAAAATCGTTATTTTTAAACTTCAAAGTTGGATCCGATGATGTAACACATCAAATAGTCAAACACGATTTTCAAACATCATATATCATCCATGATAAACAATCAAATATCACAATATATGAAAATAAACAAACACTTGTGAGGAATCCAGTTGGATCCCTCCAACCTGTTTCCCTGCATCCACAGACATTAGCACAATACCATTCCGTTTCAAGACGGAATATCGCGGTATATGGGATTTTATAAATATATATCCGCTTACTAACGGCGCAATAGGGTCTCATCCGCTAAAAGAAAATGCGGGAAATCAATCAACTGCAATATATACATATGCCAATATATATATATTGCTATATATATAATATAATACCAATTCCACTTCGAGGTGGAATATCGCGGTATATGTGTGTAATAAATAACCTCCGCTTACTAACGGCGTATAGGGTCTATTCACATCCAATAAATATATATAACAATCATTATTCAATCAATCAATCAACACAGTCAATCAATTTTTAATTTAACTATTTAAAATTCAAATAAACAATAAAAATTCCTTTTGAGTGAGAAGTTCTCACCTTTTATTCCTGTTTGCCATCCACTTTCCCATTCAACTTGATTTCTTCATTTATACCTAGTATAAATATTTACACAATTTATTAATATTCGAAATAATCGAATAATAAATTTTCATTAAATAATTTCAATTCATCGGCGATTTTGTTTTTACTAGTTAAATTAACTGATAGTTTTATTTAAACCAATTTCTCATTTAATAAATTTATTTAAACTAATTTCCTTCTTTTAAAATAATTTTAACTAGAGATTTCCAATTCAACAAAATTTCCTTTTATAAATCATTTCACTTAATAAATTAAATTTCCTTTTACTTACCAAAATTATATTTTTAACTAATTTTCCCCTTTAAAAATAAATTTGGCCACTAATAATTAAAATAAACTTATTAACCCCATAAGTTATCTTAATAAATTATTTTTTTTAGTAAAAGAAATAATTGTACAAGTTAATTTCTATTTTATAAATTTAATTTAATTAACTCAAAAAGTTATTCTAAACTGATTTATAAGTTTCTAAAATCAAATTTTCTCTTTAATCATTTCTAACAATGTATCCCTTTTTATTTTAAATCAATTCCTTTTATATAAATTTCTTTTAGGAATTAAACGAATCAAACAATCCAATTCGTTTAACTAAAATTTTGGTTTTTAAAAAAAATTAAAATTTACTTTTAATATAACTTTATTAATTCTTAAACAAATCCCTTATATAAAACAAGTTTTCCTTTTTATAATTTATTTAACCAAAAATAAATTCAAAACTATTCTCTATTAATTCCAATCTTTATCGAACAAATTTAATTTCTATTTAAATAAATTTTATTAACTAACTATTTATTTTAAACAAATCTTCTTTTTAACAAATTTATTAAATTAAAGATTAAATTTATAACCGAATTCCCTTAACTTTATAAATTTTCAAATAAATATTTACTGTAAATATCTTTTTTTTTCTTTTTTTTTTACTGTTATTATATTTTATTTTATATATTTTTTTTTCTCTCTACCTATATTTATTTATATATATAATAACTAAAATTAAAACAAAATTAAAATTTAATTACCTTACTGCCATTATCCCCCATACGCGCGTGCTCTGCTATCGCCCAAGCACGAGTCGCCGTCGTCGCCTCCACGATCGAACGCGTCGCCTTCGAGCTCCCAAAATGAATCGCGAGTCGCCTCCTGTAATCGCGCGACCCCTTTCGTTCGAGCACCAAATCGCGACGCATCGCGCGCCTTGCCTTGCGCCGCCACCGTCACCGCCTTCGAGTCCCCCAGGTCGAGCGTGACCACGCCTCCTCCCCTCCATCGCGCCGCGCTTGCTCCCCCCTTGTCGCGCGCTGCGATCCCACGGCTACGGCCATTATTTTTTTTTTGTTTTGCTACAGCGTTCGAACTGAAGATTAGGGGAAAAAGAATAGAACAAGGGGAATACGCGGCCATGCCCTATTTTTTTGAACGAGATTTGTTCTATCGGCCATTGATTTTTATCTCGTTTGTTACTTTGCAAATGAACTGAAGGAGGGAGGGAACGTGATTTATCAGATAAGAGGTATGTTGGTCACGATTTCTATCGTGAATTTAGGCATGAATTTAGGGAAGAGAACGTGTGTTAGTTTGACCAAAATTTAAATTTAAATTTAAATTTAAATCGTTGAAAATTTCAACGCGTTTAGGTGTCGTGTGCTCACGTATTAACTCCGAAAAATACGAAATTTGAAATCCGAGAATAATTCAATATTACGGACCCAATGGAACTGGTTTCGTCGAATTCCGAGACTGTGCCTCGGACGGCTATTTTAAATATCGATTCGAACGATTAAATTTCAAAACTGAACAAATCATTTTCAAATTAATTTCTGAAGCTTCGATTATCTTCAGTATTATCAATATGAATTTTACAAGACTTTGAAATATTTTTAATTGGCTAAAAATTGAAGATTCAAATTTTTATTCAACTTTCAATAGATTAAATTCTATAATTTAATCGTTATATTCAAAGTTATATTGAAAATTCAATCCAAACCATCATTCAAATATTTAAAATTAATTAAATATTTTCAAATTAAATTGTTCAAAATCCTGGGTCGTTACAGCACATATCATCTGATACCAACTGAAACGACCCGACTTTCTCACCACAGAAAATCACATCATTTTTAAGAAAGAAAGGGATAGAAAAGAGAGAAGACAGAGAAGAAGAAAGAAACAACATCAGAATCTAAACTGCGGAACGAATAAATTATATTAATCACATAATAATTACATAGTATCATATACGTCAGAGATACACAGCTAAACAACACATACTAGACAGTTATAAACACCTGCCTAGTTATACAACTCAATACAACTCAAAGACAAACGACTCAGAGAACACACAACGGAATACTATATAGCTATACGCAGAAGCCTCCTGCTCCATTGTTTTCTAAGATTTTGAGAAGTAGATATAAAAAAGAAAAATGAGAAAGAAGATTGGAAATGTTTACGCAATATCACATTTGATAGCTTGCTCGATCACACAATTTCACTTCCGAACTAGTATCGTTCACCCGACTCTCTAGTGTGGACTCAGATCTGTTTTCTTGATCAGAAACCGTCATCCTCCTTGCATAGCCATATAATATGATAGAGAATTTCAGGATCAATTAAAATTCCATATCCAGGGTTTGCCATCGAAAATCGAGTGAAAAATCCCAACTTGGATCGATATAAATATCTCGAAATTCTGTGCCCGAATGGATCAAATCGCTATGCAGATTAAATAATATACGGACATCCTACGTATTAATTTCCACTTTATTTATATAAATTCTCCTTTTATACATTTATTTTGATTTCTATTCACTTATTTGCACTTTCCTATTTTACCACTTTTATTAAACCGTCATTCAAATATTAACTTAGTATATTTTTCAACTCCAAATTTTCTTAAGAATTTCACCATCCATTTCTTAAGTCCAACATAAATATTTTGTATACTCCTTATATTTATTTTCACTTTACCACTAAAGCATCTATATCTATTTTCATTTAACTTAAATTTCCTATTCTATTTGAATTCAATTTACTTTTCATTTTTATTTATCACCAAAACTATATTTATGAAAATACTTTTTATAACTCGGTGTCTCAATAAGTCCATCCTTGTTCTCATAGAAATTCAGTCAAACGTTGATCAGGTGCAGGATTGAAAATCTATAGTACTTAGTAGACCCGCTTTCAACACCCAGTGAAAATACCTAGAAAAACTTTTGTGAGAATGCTCTGGAAATCATCACCCCCACCATGGATGGAGTTAGCCCGATGATTACATCGCCATCCCGGCGAAATGCATAGGTAGGCATCCGCACCCTTTGATTTCACCATGGAACAGCCAAAGATCGTAGCTACACCCAGGGTTACGTTGCTATCGCAACAAAAACCATATAACTGTGGGCATTAGCGCCCTCAAATTTCGCCGCAAAATGAAACTTCACCACATAGATCTCAGACTACACCAGTCAAGTCCCAATGTAGCCTGTAGGCACTCACTACCACACGACTTTCGTTATGGACCACATAGATCGCAATCTACCGATGTTACGTCGCTCTCCCAGCGAAATCAAATGTAGACTTTAGGTAATCACTGCCTCTCGACTTACGCTATGGAAACGCAATAAATCGCAGTTACACAGAGTTACACTACCGTCACAACATAGCCCCAATGTCTCTGTAGGCATCAGCGCCCTCAACTTTCGCTATCCCAATCACAATCCACAGGAACTACAGTTTAGTCTGGACTTCCTCTGGGATCAAAATTTAGAACCCTCCTTAGGGCTCAAGGCAGAACCACCCAGTGGATCTCCTACTATAAGTTTCGACTCTAAATGGGAGCGCCTTTTTCCCCACAGCATTCTCAAAACATTTTATGCTATACACATATAGTATCTTTCAAATCACACTCTTTATGTGTATCACATATAAACTTCAAAATCAATATCTCAAAATCGATAATTCTTAAACTAGGCTTTCCAAAATTCAAATTTTGATTTTTCCTAAAATCCAAAAGATTTTCAAAAATCCACGAGTTCCAAAAACCCTTTCAGTTCCATTCCCATAAAATGATTCTTATATATATATATATATATATATATATATATATATATATATATAAGTTTATCCTTTCAACTAGAATAATTTTCTTGATCATTTCATACTTATATAATTTCCATTTTATATTTCAATTATCTTTCAAGGATCACCTCTTCTGGTTATAATCTCAATAAGGGAAGTTTATCATATATAACATATATATATATATATAACTTTATTTATGCCAAATCAACATTCAAGTTCTATTCCCTTTTCCAAAGTCATTCGTAACATTACTTACTTCTTATAATGTAAGTTTCAGCTATAACACTATCCAATCTTTTATTTGTAAATCATCATACTTTTCTCAATATATTTTATTTTACTTTAAAATTAGTTCTACTTCAATTTCCGACTCTGGTTCCAATTTCAAATTTTTGCTTCCATTTCCATTTGGGTTATCACTTCGATTCAACCCAATTAGTATTTAAATCCATGGTTTAAATATGAATTTGAAACTAGAAATAGCTTGAATAATTTTAAATAGTTAAATGGTTGTAAAATAGATAAATAGTTGTAAAATAGATGAGAAATAGTTAAATAGTTATTATAAGATAGTTTGAGTATTAAAAAGAAAGGTTAGTAAATTAAATAGCTTGGAAAAATAGATCCAAGACAGTTTATGTTAAATAATTTGTTTGAAAATAGTTTCAGAGCCAAACTAGTTCAATCTCCCAATTTCCATCTCAATTAAATTTTCAATTTAAATCTCCACTTCCATTTAAATTGATTCAATTCCAATTTAGTTTGAATTAACTTCGATTTCCATTTTAATTCAAACCAACTTCCATTTGAATTTAAACTTATTCAACTTCGATTACAATTCCAATTAATTTATTTCAATTCCACCTTTGAATTAATTCCAATTCCATTTCAAATTTTAAACCATCTCGATTTATACAAATTTGGGTTCGATTTTCAAATACCGATTTAATCCCTTAAATCAAATTAACCTTTAATATTTAATTTAACAACCCACGTCCTTAATAATTCAATTCTGAGTTCAAATTTAAATATTCATTTTAAATTACTCTTACTTAAACTTATTTCAAGGTTCGAGTGAGAGCTCATTCTTTTTGAACAAATGAATTTTTAGAATCCAATTATTTCCCAATCATATTTTCAAAATTCTAAACTCAATTTCTTATCCAATTCCAGTTGAAAAGTTCATTATTTTTTTTCTTTCTGGGACTTAAATTTTTAGAACATCCCACTTAAGATCCATTTTTAATTCCATTTAATTTTATAAGTCACACTTTTAAATTCATCTTATAGCATTTCACTTTGTTCTATTATTGTTGATTCTAAAATAAACATCCCTTTAGAAAAATCCAATAACCAATATCATAAGTAGAACCCATATATTCTATAATAATTTTCTGGAAAAATATAATTCTGGGTAACTTATTTTAAACACTTTGAAAATTCTCTTGAATTTCGAGGATTTAAATTCAGGATGAATCCATTTTTACTTAGCTTATTTGTAAAGTTAATCCTTACCCAAATTTCTATTTGGTTACATGTGCTTTACCACTTAAATCTTATGGCCTTATTTAATTTTAATAACAACAACCAATTACTTTAATATATATAATAAGTAGAAAACTACTTCTTTTGTATATCAAAATTTAAGCTTATGAAAATCATTTTTTTGAATCGTTTTTAAAATCATTATATAAGAAAATAACAAGTATGCTCTCATATAATACACTCAACTCATTCAAAGGTACTACTAACCCAATCTCTAATGAGTAATCCCTACCAGAGCCAAGGTTCTCGCTTAAACTTTCATCTCTGATACCAAAATGTCACGACCCGGTTTTTCGACCTCCGAAAGTTGACACCAATACGTCCGTTGTATTACATGCCGAACAATTGAATGCCGAAAATACCAGACCGTAGGGGAAAAAGAAGAAAGAGGTAGAAGAAGTAATATAAAACAACATCAGAATCTCACAACGCAGCGGAACAAATATAATATACAAATAACAGCATTTATACAAGGAAAAGCTGTAACTTTCAATATATATACAAGATATCAGAGTACAACAAATCTGGACAGTTAAAATAACCAGTCCTATACTACTATCTATACAGTATACTACACTGCGGAAAATAATCAATACGTCTCTACCATCCAGCTCGTCTCCTGAGCTCTAGAACGTCCTAACCTGAAAATCTGTAATACTCGGTGTGACCCGAGCACTACAATAAAGTAACACCCGAATCAGGCTGGAAACCAGCGTGAGTAAATCCATTTAATTTTGAAATACAAAAGTTGTAAAAACTTCTTTGAAAATCAAGGTAACTCGTCCAACATTACGAGTTTCTTATCTTGTTATGACCAACACTTACTGCCCAATCCATTATTTAAAATAATATTTAAGTGCAGTTACTTATTCAAAAATACTAGAACTTACTTAATTTATTTAATTCCAGCTAATTTGATTCTACAAATCAAACCCGTAAAGATTGAATAAGTTATTAAATCGAAGTGGTTCCGGATATAGCTGATATGCGATCCTGGTCTCTTCGAATCCAAATGCTGTCTTTTAAGGCAAGTAGTTTTTAACCAAACACTTCAATTTCATAATGTCAAGCTTCACATAAAAATCCCATCACAATATCTATTCAGATAAAACGTCTTACATTTTATATTTAACTGTTCATTTCAAGTTATTCAATTTGAACTATTCATAGACTAGATTAACTAGTCACACAAATCATTAGTTTATTTAAACAGAAGTAATTAATTATTTCTAACTCATGTTAAATTATCATTAAACTAATTACAAACCATTTTATTTATTCTAATTAAATATCTAGGATTAACTAATAATTAACAAGTATAATTAATTTAAGACTTTTAATAAATTAAAGGTTTAGATCATTTTATTTTATCTTTGACTATTAACTAATTACAACTATTTATTTAATTTAATAAACCTTAGTAATTAATAAATAATTAACATATATACAATTACTTAACTTAATTAATTTTAAATTCAAATTATTTTATTTATCCTAGCCATTACTAATCCTAAGGTTTAAGTTAACTTAAGGTTTAAATTACCTAATTTACCATAAACTAATTACTTCGTAACGACCCAGGATTTTGACAGCATATTTGAATATATATTTAATCTAATCTAAATTAAATACAAGCTTCTCAAATTTTAAACTGATGAGATCTTAATCATTTACCAGTTACATATGTGACTGTAAAGAAAATTTTGATTTGAAAATCGAAAAAAAACTTTAAAAGTGTTTATAACAAAATCTCTCTTATTCAATAAAAAAAATCAAAGACTCTGTATTTTATTAATTGATAATATACATATGAATACAATTGTAGTTTCTAAATGATAATGCTTAAAAATAAACAATCATATGAATATTAAACATGGAAATCTAAAACATAAGTATAAAACAATATAAATGGTTTTAAACATAAACATACAAAACAAGTATAAAACATAATTATAAATTATAAGATGTAACTAAAAATATAAATATACAAATATAAGTTATAATTAGAAATATAAAAATACAAACACAATGTTATGAATCAAAGGCTTGAAAATTTGAAGTACAAATAAAATACAATTAATATAGCCTAAACAATAACCTGTAGAATTCATTTGTACAACATAAAACTTTCAAAAAAAGCCATTTACATTACCGAATAACATGTTCAATGCATAAGTTAAAAGGAACAACTTGTAATATATTCTGTACAATTCAAAAAAAAATATCTATTCACATAACCTGTATACAACTATGTATAACAAAGATAACCAAATTCATGTTTAAAAGATCTTTGTCCAGTAAAAAAATAAAAATAAAAACAAACATATGTGCGGCTATAAAACTTATGTGCATAAGAAAACAAAGTGTTCACTTAATAAGAAAAACAAAATAAAACAAATCTTCGTCCAGTGCATAAAAATAAACAAGAATTAGTAACCATTAATTATATGTTAACATAAATGAAAGCATAAGTATTTATTAGCACAACATTTTGTTCAAGAGAAATCCTACAGCCGAGATTACAATATCATGTCATTCTGCAGTAATTTAATTCAAGTCATATTGGGTCATACAAGTGAACTTGTACCTGTATAACCTACAGCTGTTCAGTTACTTCTATATATATCCATCATATTTTTCTGTTTGTTTATAAAAACTTAACAAAAACCTAAATGCAGACCTGAGAAGAAGTAAAAAAAGAGGAAACAAACATCACCTTATATTCTCAAACAAGTTATCAAAGCAGTGAAGTGTTCAGGAAATTCATCTGCAGTCTTCATTAACTTTGTTTTCTGCCCAACGAATTTTTAGGGTGAGTAAACAAACTTTTAATTAAGTTTTAAGTCTATTTGTGTGTATGATATGTTGATGATAATATGATGACCTATATATCTGGTTTCAATTCTGTGTTCAAGTATGAGTTCCCTGTCAAATTTGAATATGAAGTTTTAGTGTGGTTACAGAGTCAAGTTAACCATTCAAAATACAAGATGTTCTAGTTCGATTATTTATAAGCTTATGTTTTTAAACCAAAACATATTGTTTAAATATAAAATCAAGTTTTTTTTAGCTTGTGCAAACCTGTCAATGGAGTATACTCTCTGTAAAATGATTTACAAGGAAAACATTTAATTTGTGATAAATTCAAGCATACTTAATTGCTGATTTAAATACCTAGATGGAATCTATATGCAAAGTTAGGATTTAAAAAAAAAGCGATGATTTTTAGTGCAATATTTAAGATGCAGTTCAAAAATGTATAAATGTTACAATGTTGTCAAAATTGATTGATTCAATTAATCTTAATTGATGAAATTTGTTATGATGCAAGCTTGAAGATGTAATAACATAGGAAAAATGTCAAATATTTTTTTTAATGCAAGAATTTGGGAAGTGAAGCAATAGTAGGGTTTCGTTTACACGTTTTTGGGTATTCTGTAATTTACGGTTTGTGTCGCCATATGTCGATCGAGTGTCACACGGGTTTGGGTGGAGGCCGTGGAAGGTCTGGGTAAAGAGTTGGTGAAGTAGCTTCGCCTTCGGTGGTCAGAATTGGTGGGGCGAAGCAATTTTTCTCAGGGTTGTTCGAACCATTGGTTCGAGCTACAGGGACTTTTTTTTATTTTGATAATTTTGTGTAGAACTGAATTTTGATTTCGACTCTAGGGACGAACGGTGATTTGTGGGTGATAGTACGGGTCGCCGGAGGTAAGCCGAACCACCGTGCATGTGCACGGTGGCGACCAGTGTCGGTGGAACTATTTGGGTCATCGCGTGTGTTTTACTCTGGATTCTTGGAAGATGCTTCGAGTTTCTATCTAGGACGCGCGTGTGTGTCATTGTGTACTGTTGTTTTTTTTAAACTTAAACTCAAATAAAAAAAAGAGGAAGAAGAAAAGAAACAGGCAAAAGAAGAAGATGGGAAGAAGAGAGAGATGCAGGGAAAAGCATGGGGGAAACTCGAGACTGTCTCGAGTAGAAGTGGTGCCTGCCTCGGGTCCACTTCCGTTGATTTGCCTAATTCCTTTTAGTATTTTTATTAACAAAGTTCAATGGTAAATAATATTAGTTAGTTTAAAGTAAATAATTGATTTAAAATTATTAAAAGTATGGTTTGTAAAGGGTAATTAATTGGTATAAAGTAATTAGAATGTAAATTAATTTTATACTTGAAATTGAATTAATAACTATAATTAAATTTGTAATTAGAGATTAATCTTGTGTTTAAATCAGTTTAACTTAAGAAATTTAATTAATTACTTAAAGTTAATTAATTAATACATAAATGGTAATTAACTTAGGTGATTAATTAAGGATTATATGATTAATAAATTGATAATAATTGATTGATTAAAGTAATCTATGATAATTAAATAAGTAATTAAATTTTATTAACTAATAATTAAGTTATTAATTAATAATTAAGAATCAATCAATTAACTAAGTAATTAAGTAATAATTAATGATTAAAAGTCAACTAATTAAATAATTAATTGAAGATTAGATGATTAATAAATTAATAATTAATGATTAACAAAGTAATTAATTGATCATTAATAAGTTAATTAATCAGTAATTAATTAAGCAGAATAAAGTAGTTTATTCTTAAGCAAATAATTAAGTTAAGTAAACCAAACTGTTTTGGTATGAATTGGTAATTCTGTTTGATTGACTCTGATATCTGTTTGATGATATTCTGTGATATGTTGTGATATATTCTGGATATATCTGTGATGACTGTGTATGATTTATTTGTGATATCTTATATGTGAATTCTTAATATTGAATTAAACTATTAAGACTAAGTAGACAACTTAGCCCTTAAAATGGCGTTTGGATTCCGATGAGACCGGGATCGGAAGAATCAGTTTTGATTCTTCGAAAACCACATCGATCCAAATTAAACGATAGGCCATGACTTGTCAATTGAAGATCGAGATGGTATTTCAGCATGCAATGGTTATCGTCGTTAACTCTGTGGGTGGTTCCAAAATGAGTGTAATGAGATAATGCCTTCGGTTTCGTCCGAACCCGGAATGAACTTGTATGGACTGAATGCTTTCAGCACATCGTCAGGCGGACGATGAGCATTCTAAGATAATGTTCAATAAAGGTAATCGGAGCCTCAAGCCTCATCAGCCGGGAATGACTAAAAATGGGGAGATGCAGCAAGGTTAGGTGGGTCATGCCCAAGCAGGACGAGGTTTACCCCTGTCTACATGTCCCTTTTTATTTCGGTTGTGTGAGCAGTGTTGGCCATAACTGCGGGGTTATCTTGTTCGGGACTGTTCAGTAAGGAATGGTTCCGGCCTTGTGTTGTAGGGGGTCGGGAGTGATCCTCGGCACGGTGATCTAGGCCCCGTACTGTGACGGGCGGTACCCCAGTATCCCTGCCATTGTTGGAAACCCATTTTCCCTACGAGACCCGACGGTTTTGATTTGTATTACCCACTTTCGTGGCTAGTAGCTGGAATTTAATAGATGTAACAATTTCGGCTATTTTCTATTTACTTGAAAACCCTAGGCACTATTATAATATCACTAAATTTCCTATAAAATGTTTGGGTTAGCGTAAGGTAAAAACTTACCCGTATTTATTTGTGGGAAGTCTTACATGATGCCTTTATTTCAAATGATTTTCAAAGTTAAGCAATTTTAACCCGTTTACTCACACCAGACCCATGTCTGACCCGGAGTTTATATTTTGTTTTTCATAAACTCTTGGGTACTCAAATTTTTATGAGTAGCCAAGTGATAGGTATTTGGGAGTGTTGATTTTCTGGAGAAGCTTTGGGAAGAAGACCAGAAGTATGTATCTATATATATGTAGTTCCGCTGTGTAGTTAGTGGATGCTGTATTTCAGATGTATGGACATATCTGTATATAACAGTCCTATTGTATGATATTGTATAACTCCGATGTATGTATAACTATGTAATAGTTATGTTGATGTATTATTTTTTGTTCCATTCCGCTGTGAGATTCTGATGTTGTTATTCTTTCTTTCTATTCTTTTCTATTTCTATCCCTTTCTTTCTTATTGATGATACGTCTTTCTAGGGTTAGAAAGGCAGGACGACACAGTTGGTATCAAAGCGCTAGGTTGAGTGAGTACCTAGGCTCTTGTGTTATATTTATCTTGAGAGTGCGTATTTGTATTTTCATATAATTATATATCTATCTGAATTTGTTGAGTTACCTGTTTAGGTGACCGACATGAGTTCCGGAAGAAGAGGCAGACTTAGGGCCAGTACTTCAACAGATGATGAACGGAGTCAAAATGCTAGTGAGGCTATCAATCCAGTACCGCCTCAAGTTAGTTTTGCAGCTTTATGCAAAGATTTCAAAAATCTCGGAGGCCAACCATTCAAAGGTTCAGAATCAATAATTGAAGTTCAAGCCTGGCTACGCTCTTGCGAGCGCATTTTCAAGAGCATGAAATTGTCTGATGAGCGTAAGAGGCAAATGGCATCGTGGCAATTGCAGGGTATGGTGGGATTCAACAATTGCAAATATTTCTGAGGATGACATTTCATGGGACAGATTTAAGGAGTTGTTTGAAGAAAAGTTTATGCCAACGGCAGGGAGAACCCTATTGTATCAGGATTTTCTGTATTTGAAGCAGGGTAGTATGTCTATTTCGGAGTATGAAACAAAATTCAACGAACTCTCTTGTTATGGACCAGGACTCATCGATACTCCCCTTAAAAAGAATGAGAAATTTGTGCAAGGATTGAGGCCAGAATTCCATGGAAAATTGATGGTGCTTTTGAAAGGATCTTTTGTCGATTTGATTGATATGGCATTGAGGTATGAAAGTTTGATGAGTAAGAAGTCGGTGGCTCCAGTTGCAGCTTCAGGTGGGAATTTCACTAATCCGAATAAGCGAAAGTTCGATCCCAAATGGAGAAAGCCGAATAAGAAGAAACCTGGAAATAACAACGGACCTCGCAAGTGCTACATTTGTCAACAGGAGGGACATTTGGCAAATAAATGTCCTAGAAAAGGATTCCAGCAGCAGAAACAGCAACCGCATCAGAGTGGTCCAGGATCAGCTATGGTACATAGATCATTGTGCTTTAATTATCATCAACCAGGACACATGGTCAAGAATTGTCCACTTCTGCAGAGGGCGCCTCAGAATAAAGTCTTTGCTTTGGAAGCCGGTCCATCTTCTTCTTCGAAGGGCAAAGAAGTATTAGAAGGTACTTTACTTTTAGATGGAAAATATATTAAAGTTTTGTTTGATTCGGGTGCTTCCTTTAGTTTTATTTCTTTGGACTCTGTTGAAAAGTTCTCTCTTACCCCTAGTTCTGTCGATTGTCCTATCTTGGTATCTAATCCTATAGGAAGGGTGACCAAATTAGATACGATCTGTAACTACTTGAAGATCTCTTATCTATCCCACAGTTTTTCTTGTGACCCGTATGTGTTGAATTTTATGGGATTTGATCTTATTTTGGGAATGGATTGGCTGGATAAGTATAGAGCCGTTTTGAATTGTGATGAGAGAACAATTTCGTTGGAAACTGATCTCGGTAGGATTGCCAGAGTGTCGTGTGATAATTGTGGAATTCACTTGAGCAGTCTTTTGCATGGAATTGAGACTTCTGAAGAGAAGATTGAAGATATCAATGTGGTACAAGAATTTCCTGATGTATTCGAGGAAGTTAAGTGTCTGCCACCACATCGAGAAATAGAGTTCCGTAGTGATTTGATTCCTGGAGCAGTGCCGGTGATTCAGCCCAGTAGGAGAATGAATCCTAGGGAAAGAGAAGAGTTGATTAAGCAGACTCAGGATCTTTTAGAGAAGGGGTTGATAAGACCCAGTTTTTCTTATTGGCGTTCGGCGGCAGTGTTTGTGACCAAATCGGATGGATCATTGAGGTTCTGTGTGGATTATAGAGAATTGAACAAAGTGACTATCCGTAATAAATATCCTCTTCCTCACATCGATGATCTTTTTGGCCAGTTGCATGGTGCTTCTATCTTTTCTCAACTAGATCTAGCTTCAGGTTTCCATCAGGTTAGGGTAGGTGAAGACAGTATTCCCTTGACTGCATTTAGGGGACCGAATTGTTTCTATGAGTGGTTGGTTATGCCTTTTGGGTTAACCAACGCTCCTACCTACTTTGTTGACCTCATGAACCGAGTCTTTAGGGATGTATTAAATAAGTTCGTGCTGGTATTCATTGATGATATCTTGGTCTACTCCAAATCCGAAGAAGAGCACAGGGAGCATTTGAGGATTGTATTGGAAACTCCGAGAAAGCATGTGTTGAAGGCGAAGTTTTCGAAGAGCCATTTCTGGAAATTGGAAGTTAAATTTTTAGGGCACATTGTTTCTGGTGAAGGAATTTTTGTAGACCCAACGAAAGTTGAAACTATTCTGAAAAGGAAACAGCCGGAGACACCGATGGAAGTTCGCAGTTTTCTGGGATTGGCTGGCTACTACAGGAAATTTATTAAGGATTATTCCAAGATTTCTTCACATCTGACTAAGCTGACTAGGAAAGGAGCAAAATTCAAATGGACACCCCAGTGTGAAGAAGCTTTTCAGGAATTGAAGACGAGGCTAACTAGTGCACCAGTGCTTGCTATTCCGGATGGGAAGAGCAAATTCGAGGTTTATACTTATGCTTGTATGGTGGGTTTGGGAGCAGTTCTGATGCAGAACGGAAGGGTAATTGCGTATGCGAGTAGGCAATTGAAGCCACATGAGAAGAATTACGCTACGAACGATCTTGAACTGCTAGCCATTGTTTTTGCTTTGAAGATCTGGAGACATTATCTTTTGGGAGAGAAATTCGAATTGTTCACGGATCACAAACCGTTGAAATATCTATTTTCTCAAAAAGATCTTAATCTGAGACAACAGCGGTGGGTCGAATTTCTAGCATCCTATGATTTGGAAATTCTGTACACTTCGGGAAAAGCGAATGTCGTAGCTGATGCTCTCAGCAGGAACGCGGTTTTATCTCTTCTGGAAGTGGTTCCATCTCTTATTGAAAGGATTTCAACCAAGCAAGAATCTGATAAGATGTTGAGAAGGATCATCAAAAGAGTCAGGAAGGGTCAGTGTCCCAGTTTTGATATCGATGGCCAAGGAACATTAAGGATTAACGGGAGAATCTGTGTTCCGAATGATAGGGATCTACGGTAGGAAGTGTTGTCTGAGGGTCATCGTTCCAAATTGAATATTCATCTGGGAATTTCGAAGATGTACAAGGACATGAGGAGAGTTTTCTGGTGGCCGAATATGAAGAAGGATGTTGCTAGATTTGTGAACAGTTGTGCCATCTGCCAACAAGTTAAA
Organism: Allium cepa; assembly: GCA_030765085.1. Lineage (NCBI taxonomy): Eukaryota > Viridiplantae > Streptophyta > Magnoliopsida > Asparagales > Amaryllidaceae > Allium > Allium cepa. Next base: position 581,157,036 of record CM060941.1, on the reverse strand, counting down.
GGTGATCAACAGAAATCTGTCGGGTTATTGCAGCCTTTGGAAATTCCGAATTGGAAATGGGAGATGATCTCGATGGATTTTATCGAAGGATTGCCTAGAACCAGGAAAGGAAATGATGGTATATGGGTTATTATGGATCGTTTAACTAAGAGTGCCCATTTTATACCGGTTAAGGCAACTCGTACTGCGGTTTCTCTGGCAGAAATTTTCTTGAAGGAGATATTTAGATTGCATGGTATTCCAGTCAGTATAGTAAGTGACCGTGATCCTATTTTCACCAGCAAATTCTGGGAAGCTCTGCAATCAGCAATGGGAACAAATTTGAGATTGAGTACAACCTATCATCCTCAGACGGACGGACAGACGTAGAGGCTTAATCGAATTCTTGAGGATATGCTGCGGGCTTGTGTTTTGGATTTTGGAGGATCATGGGAAGACCATCTTCATCTAGTGGAATTCTCTTATAATAACAGTTATCAAGCAAGTATTAAGATGGCTCCTTATGAAGCTTTATACGGAAGACCATGTAGATCCCCAGCTTGTTGGATAGAATCGAAGGATCGTCTTGTGCTCGGACCCGATCTTATTCGAGAAGCTTCTGCGAAGGTTGAGCTTATCAAGAAAAGGATGAAAGCTGCTCAAGATCGTCAGAAGAAATATGCTGATAGAAGACGAAGACCATTGGAATTTGAGATCGGAGAATTGGTTCTTGTTAGAGTTTCCCCAATTAAAGGTGCTATAAGATTCGGAAAGACGGGAAAACTTGCTCCGAGATACATTGGACCATTTCGAATGTTGGAAAGATTTGGAGCTGTAGCATACAGGATTGAATTGCCAAAGCAGATGTCTGGGATTCACAATGTATTTCATGTATCGCATCTGAGGAAATTTGTTCATGATCCATCACTGGTTGTAGAACCGGTAGTTCAAGAAGATTTGGAAGTGGAACCTAATTTAACTATGGTCAGAAATCCAGTTCGGATTATGGATCAAGACGAGAAGCAACTCAGGAGCAAAGTGGTGAAACTCGTCAAGGTACAGTGGAGTGAGGATCCCAGAGAATGTACATGGGAAACTCTCGATAGTTTTAGGAAAGCTTATCCGGATTTATGTCTAGATAACTAGTGATGTTTGTTATGGTAGACTGTTTGATTGTTTGCTATTATATGGATGATATGTATGTTTGGATTGTTAATATAAAAGCTTTTGAATTAACTGTTGTTTTAAATTTCGGGGACGAAATTCTTTTAAGGGGGGAGGAATGTAACGACCCAGGATTTTGACAGCATATTTTAATAAATATTTAATCTAATCTAAATTAAATACAAGCTTCTCAAATTTTAAACTGATGAGAACTTAATCATTTACCTGTTATATATGTGACTGTAAAGAAAATTTTGATTTGAAAATTTAAAAAAAAAATCTTTAAAATTGTTTATAACAAAATCTCTCATATTTAATAAAAAAAATCAAAGACTCTATATTTTATTAATTGATAATATACATATGAATACAATTGTAGTTTTTAAATGATAATGCTTAAAAATAAACAATCATATGAATATTAAACATGGAAATCTAAAACATAAGTATAAAATAATATAAATGGTTATAAACATAAACATACAAAACAAGTATAAAACATAATTATAAATTATAAGATGTAACTAAAAATATAAATATACAAATATAAGTTATAATTAGAAATATAAAAATACAAACACAATGTTATGAATCAAAGGCTTGAAAATCTGAAGTACAAATAGAATACAACTAATATAGCCTAAACAATAACCTGTAGAATTCATTTGTACAACATAAAACTTTCAAAAAAAAGCCATTTACATTACTGAATAACATGTTCAATGCATAAGTTAAAAGGAACAACTTGTAATATATTCTGTATAATTCAAAAAAAATGTCTATTCACATAACCTGTATACACCTATGTATAACAAAGATAACCAAATTCATGTTTAAAAGATCTTTGTAAAGTAAAAAAATAAAAATAAAAACAAACATATGTGCGGCTGTAAAACTTATGTGCATAAGAAAACAAAGTGTTCACGTAATAAAAAAAAACAAAATAAAACAAATCTTTGTCCAGTACATAAAAATAAACAAGAATCAGTAACCATTAATTACATGTTAACATAAATGAAAGCATAAGCATTTATTAGCACAACATTTTGTTCAAGAGAAATCCTACAGCCGAGATTACAATATCATGTCATTCTGCAGTAATTTAATTCAAGTCATATTGGGTCATACAAGTGAACTTGTACCTGTATAACCTACAGCTGTTCAGTTACTTCTATATATATCCATCATATTTTTATGTTCGTTTATAAAAACTTAACAAAACCTAAAAGCAGACCCGAGAAGAAGAAAAAAAGAGGAAACAAATATCACCTTATATTCTCAAACAAGTTATCAAAGCAGTGAAGTGTTCAGGAAATTCATCTGCAGTCTTCATTAACTTTGTTTTCTGCCCAACGAATTTTTAGGGTAAGTAAACAAACTTTTAATTAAGTTTTAAGTCTATTTGTGTGTATGATATGTTGATGATAATATGATGACCTATATATCTGGTTTCAATTCTGTGTTCAAGTATGAGTTCCCTGTCAAATTTGAATATGAAGTTTTAGTGTGGTTACAGAGTCAAGTAAACCATTCAAAATACAAGATGTTCTAGTTCGATTATTTATAAGCTTATGTTTTTAAACCAAAACATATCGTTTAAATATAAAATCAAGTTTTTTTTAGCTTGTGCAAACCTGTCAATGGAGTATACTCTCTGTAAAATGATTTACAAGGAAAACATTTAATTTGTGATAAATTCAAGTATACTAAATTGCTGATTTAAATACCTAGCTAGAATCTATATGCAAAATTAGGATTTTTAAAAAGAAAACGATGATTTTAGTGCAATATTTAAGATGCAGTTCAAAAATGTATAAATGTTACATTGTTGTCAAAATCGATTGATTCAATTAATCTTAATTGATGAAATTTGTTATGATGCAAGCTTAAAGATGTAATAACATAGGAAAAATGTCAAATATTTTTTTTAATGCAAGAATTTGGGAAGTGAAGCAATAGTAGGGTTTCGTTTACACGTTTTTGGGTGTTCTATAATTTACGGTCTGTGTCGCCATATGTCGATCGAGTGTCACACGGGTTTGGGTAGAGGCCGTGGAAGGTCTGGGTAAGGAGTTGGTGAAGTAGCTTCGCCTACGGTGGTCAGAATTGGTGGGGCGAAGCAATTTTTCTCAGGGTTGTTCGAACCATTGGTTCGAGCTACAGGCACTTTTTTTTTATTTTGATAATTTTGTGTTGAACTGATCTTTGATTTCGACTCTAGGGACGAATCGTGGTTTGTGGGTGATAGTATGGGTCGCCGGAGGTGAGCCGAACCACCGTGCACGGTGGCGATCAGTGTCGGTGGAACTATTTGGGTCATCGCGTGTGTTTTACTCGAGATTCTTGGAAGATGCTTTGAGTTTCTACCTGGGATGCGCGTGTGTGTCGTTGTGTACTGTTGTTTTTTTTTAAAACTTAAACTCAAATAAAAAAAAGAGGAAGAAGAAAAGAAACAGGCAAAAGAAGAAGATGGGAAGAAGAGAGAGAGATGCAGGGAAAAGCATGGGGGAAACTCGAGACTGTCTCGAGTAAAAGTGGTGCCTGCCTCGAGTCCACTTTCGTTGATTTGCCTAATTCCTTTTAGTATTTTTATTAACAAAGTTTAATGGTAAATAATATTAGTTAGTTTATAGTAAATAAATGATTTAAAATTATTAAAAGTATGGTTTGTAAAGGGTAATTAATTGGTATAAAGTAATTAGAATGTAAATTAATTTTATACTTGAAATTAAATTAATAACTATAATTAAATTTGTAATTAGAGATTAATCTTGCGTTTAAATCAGTTTAACTTAAGAAATTTAATTAATTACTTAAAGTTAATTAATTAATACATAAATGGTAATTAACTTAGGTGATTAATTAAGGATTATATGATTAATAAATTGATAATAATTGATTAACTAAAGTAATCTGTGATAATTAAATAAGTAATTAAATTTTATTAACTAATAATTAAGTTATTAATTAATAATTAAGAATCAATCAATTAACTAAGTAATTAAGTAATAATTAATGAATAAAAGTCAACTAATTAAATAATTAATTAAAGATTAGATGATTAATAAATTAATAATTAATGATTAACTAAGTAATTAATTGATCATTAATAAGTTAATTAATCAGTAATTAATTAAGCAGAATAAAGTAGTTTATTCTTAAGCAAATAATTAAGTTAAGTAAACAAAACTATTTTGGTATGAATTGGTAATTCTATTTGATTGACTCTGATATCTGTTTGATGATATTCTGTGATATGTTGTGATATATTCTAGATATATCTGTGATGACTGTGTATGATTTATTTGTGATATCTGTAATGTGAATTCTTAATATTGAATTAAACTGTTAAGACTAAGTAGACAACTTGGCCCTTAAAATGGCATTTGGATTCCGATGAGACCGGGATCGGAAGAATCAATTTTGATTCTTCGAAAACCACATCGATCCAAATTAAACGATAGGTCGTGACTTGTCAATTGAAGATCGAGATGGTATTTCAGAATGCAAGGGTTATCGTCATTAACTCTGAGGTTGATTCCAAAATGAGTGTAATGAGATAATGCCTTCGGTTTCGTTCGAACCCGGAACGAAGTTGTATGGACTGAATGCTTTCAGCACATCGTCAGGCGGACGATGAGCATTTTAAGAATAATGTTCAATAATGGTAATCGCAGCCTCAAGCCTCATCACCCGAGAATGGCTAAAACAGGGGAGATGCAGCAAGGTTAGGTGGGTCATGCCCAAGCAGGACGAGGCATACCCCTGTCTAGATGTCCCTTTTTATTTCGGCTGTGTGAGCAGTTGTTGGCCACAACTGCGGGGTTATCTTGTTCGGGACTGTTCAGTAAGGAATGGTTCCGGCCTTGTACTGTAGGGGGTCGGGAGTGATCCTCGGTACGGTGATCTAGGCCCCGTACTATGACGGGCGGTACCCCAGTAGCCCTGCCATTGTTGGAAACCCATTTTCCCTACGAGACCCTACGGTTTTGATTTGTATTACCCACTTTCATGGCTAGTAGCTGGAATTTAATAGATGTAACAATTTCGGCTATTTTCTATTTACTTGAAAACCCTAGGCACTATTATAATATCACTGAATTTCCTATAAAATGTTTTGGTTAGCGTAAGGTAAAAACTTACCCGTATTTATTTGTGGGAAGTCTTACGTGATGCCTTTATTTCAAATGATTTTCAAAGTTAAGCAATTTTAACCCGTTTACTCACACCAGACCCATGTCTAACCCGGAGTTTATATTTTGTTTTTCATAAACTCTTGGGTACGCAAATTTTTTGAGTAGCCAAGTGATAGGTATTTGGGAGTGTTGATTTTCTGGAGAAGCTTTGGGAAGAAAACCAGACGTTTGTATCTATATATATGTAGTTCCGCTGTGTAGTTAGTGGATGCTGTATTTTGGATGTATGGACATATCTGTATATAACAGTCTTGTTGTATGATATTGTATAACTCTGATGCATGTACAACTATGTAATAGTTATGTTGATGTATTACATTTTGTTTCATTCCGCTGTGAGATTCTGATGTTGTTATTCTTTCTTTCTATTCTTTTCTATTTCTATCCCCTTCTTTCTTATTGATGATACGTCTTTCTGGGGTTAGAATGGCGGGTCGTCACATACTTAAAAAACCATTTTCTTTTCATTTCGTTTACCCTTTTTCTTTCTTTCCAAAAATCAAATACGTTTACTTTTGATATTTCAAAATATCCAAAATAAATTCGGTCAAACCATAACATTCAATAGCTTCAATTTTCAATATAATCTATCACTAGTTATCAAATAAATCACAATCACAGACTATGAAAATAAACTTCAATATTTTCAAGGAATCCAGTTGGATCCCTCCAACCGGTTTTCCTGCATCCACAGATGTTAGCACAATATAAAAATACCAATCCCACTTCGAGGGGGATATCATGTAACGATCGTGATTTTATTATCGTCGTAATAAATATTTTAAAAATCCAAAATGACCGTGATTTTTGAGTTACGGTCGGAGTAAATATTTTAAATAGAAATTTTTAAAATTAAAATGTGAAAGAAAAAATTGTTGCAAAGTCAGTTGCATATTTCCAGTTGTAGCACGTTGGGACTAGACTGCATTTTTGCATTCACGTGTACATGTGAATAAAAATTGGTCCATTTCAAAACAAAGTGCAACACTCATTTTTTGCTAGCTGTCACTAAGGTTTGGAAAGCAAAAGTTTGTCACTTAATTCCTCTAAAGCAAAAGTGAACACAATTTACTCTTAATATCACTTGTTTGTGAAGCAATGTGGAACATTTTCTTCTTGCCTTGCTGTCACAAATTTTTATAAACCAAAAAATTTGAACGTACAACCATCAACACTTTATATGCTAGCCAAGTACTTTCTTTCCACCTATGCATGTCTCACATAAATGCTTTTGTACAAACTGCCAGCACACTTTCCTTTTGACTTATACACATTTTTGGAGGCTACAAGCAGTCTTTTATTCATTTTCAAAGTAAGCACTGCAACATTCTGGTAGTTCATTTATTCAGTAGCTTGGTTGAAGTTTAATGGCAGTCAAAAAGTATTACTTTCTGTTGGATCGCGGTTGTTAACCGATTTTGAAGCGAATCTAAGGTGAGTTTAAAAACCTCACATTTCTAATTTATTCTTCATCTCATTTTGGGTGCAAAAATAAAGTTGTATTGCAAATGAGTTAAAGTTCAGGGTATCTCTGTATTGAAGCATGCGTGAATATTTGTTATACCCAGGTCTTTTAGTTAAAAAAAAAAACTACATTAGTACGTGAAAATAAAGTCAGGTAGTGAAATTTGGCTACTGTGTACACTTATTTTCTTTCAATGTTTAGTAATGCATGCCTTTTGAGCTAGAATTATCTGGATTCTTAAATTTGAAAACACTAGGTTCTGCATAAGTCGCTAGGTAGACTTAAATAGAAATTTTCGAAAGTAATAGCTATAGCTGAATTTGGTTGCTCAACTGATATCTCCTTGACCTGTCAAAGCTGTTAAGTATCGGAGTTTTCAAGTTCCCTGGTGCTCTTAATCACAACCCAAAACACATTTTTCCTGTTACATTATTCTTTCCCTTCGTGCTTGCCAAACTCAGTTTATGGGTTTTATTCATTGCAAACTATCTTTAAATATTAGAAAAATATGAAATATGGTAGGATCATACTCTTATGATGCCATGAAAGGGTTTGGATAGGGATACCAGGTAAAACACATTGCCTGTAAATCATAATAGGTGGTGCTTAGCAATCAAATTGAATTTTTCAAAATTGTCACTTGCATATAAATTGGACGTGCACATTTATATAGGACGACATGCTAATATTGTTAGTGCGTACGTATAGGGTGTAAATGAATTCCTCTTTCCATTTATTACTTGCGTGTGTAGCTAAATGGTCTAGGCCAACATTTTATCAACTTCATTTGTCAGGCGTTGTTATTTAATTATTTGTGAGCAGATGGTGAAGCACGAGAGTTTTTAAATCGTCATACCCAGGCATAAATTTCATGCACACAAATCCTTTTCATACGTGCATAAGGTACCGCCTGGCAAGAAATTTTCCACTTCTCTTTTGAAAATAAAAATTGAAATGGGTAGGTATTGCATGCAACGTGTATTCAATGGGTAAGTATTGTATAAATGTGTTTTGGAAATTTGCATGCGTGCATTCCTTTTTTTTCTTTTGCATTTGACCTTGCGTTCCAGGTCAGTATAAACGTGTTTTGGAGATTTTCATGCATTTGAATAATACGTGTCATGTTATACTCCCATTTGCAAAAGATTTTCAATCATTTGAATAAAGTAGTTTCGAAATTAGAGTGTGCGCAAAAATGCATATATCTTTGTTTACATCAATTATTGCGTGCAAGTGTAATATTTTGATAAATATATAAATGGTGTAGACCACTGTTTATAAAAATTTGTATTTGAACCGATGTGTGGTTTTGAAACATATTTTGTTGCCGTTATTTTTATAATGGAATTTTTACTCCGATGATATATTTTGAAGCGTGTTGTTTTGATGATATTTTGACGAATAAATTTACTGTCGTTTTAACTTCAGTAACCGTCAATTTTAAAGTGAATTTTTAAGCGGTTATCCCGCAACGCTGATTTGATATCTGTTTTTACGGTGTTTGGTGAAGCGCAATTTCCTTGTCGAAATTGCTACAGATGTTGTTGTTTTAATCACGTGTTTTAAAATCGTTTTAAAACAAAAATTGTTTTCAAAAATTTCACAGTTTACGCTTTCAAAAGAATGAGGAATCGATTTAAACGCTTTAGCAAAATTGAGAACTATGAACCCTTACTTTTACTGATTCGCTTAATTCCGGACTTGTTCATTTGAGAACGTAAAATGTTATTTATATAAAATACACAATTTCGCACTTTCAAGGAAACGATGAAGAGATTTAAAAGACTTAGCAAAAGTGCAGAGTATGGAACCACACTTTTACCATTTCGGTTAATTCCGGACTCGTTAAAACATCTGCTGTTTGATGATTTTGGTGATTTTGTTGGGCTTTCGAGCCGCTCTGCTGGACCTTCGTGTCATTTGTTGGACCTTCGGGTCATCTGATGGACCTTCGGGTCAATTACCAGTACTAGAGACCTTCAGGTCATTCTGTGGACCTTCGGGTCATCTGATGGGCGCCAAAATTTATAGTACTTGGTAGGCTTCGGCCATCTGAGATGCATGTGCGGCGTAGCTAAAACTCGCCATCTGCTGGGATCGATCCATCTTTTATGTTGATTTTCTAGTTATCTTATTTTGATTTCTAGATTTTGTGACTGTTGATTTATCTAGTTATCTTAATTGATTTCTAGATTTTTGTGTACTGCTGCTTTGAATTCAATTATGAGTTTGGAAGTGGATTTTAATGATGTTTAATGAGATTTCTTCCTTTAAACTATGCTGATTACTCTGTTGTATAGTCTTTTCCGAGATTATAATTTTGTGTATAGTCTCTTCCAAGATTACAATTTTGTGTATAGTCTCTTCCGAGACTATAATTTTGTGTATAGTCTCATCCGAGATTATAAATTTTCGTATTGCTGTTTTGAATTCAATTGGGAATTTAAAATCTGATTTTGATGGAGTTTAAATTGAGATTTCTGTATTTGAACTATGTTGATTATCTATGTTGTATAATTTCATTCGAGGTTATGATTATTTGCTTAAGTGTTTTTTATCAAACACTTATTTCTAACGTTTAAATTAGACTGATCCTTTTATTATTTTCTTTTAAATAATACTCGGGTCAGACTGAGATATTTCAGGTTAATCTCTATCTCTGATTCAGTTGTTGCTTCAGCTTTTGGGATTTCACATCATCATTTGTCTAGTCTTCGAGGAGTACTTTGGGTAGATTGACTATCGTCTCCTGTATGTTGGTATCTATGTATACGTACATTTGGTTCATGTAAACTATTGATTGTTGTAGCATGTTTTCCAGAATTGTCTTCCGCTATATATCTGATATTTCTGTTCTAATGTGACTTTACATATCTATGTTGTTGTTATTATGAGTTGTTCTGAAATTTTCTTTAGCCACCGTAGTTTCGTTTTAGATTTGGATTGAAATTATATCGTTGGTAGTAATCACTCAACTCCTATCGATGTAATCAATACTCGTCTAAGGCATAACTTACGAATGGCCACTTCTAACAAGCCTTATTCTTCGCAATACCAGACTTTATTCCTTATGATAACCTTTGTTATTGTGAGCATAGAGGTGCGGCGTCACAGCTTGGTATCAGAGATGAGATTCAGAACAAATTATAATAAACACAGAACAGTAGCAGAATGGAACATGTGTTACAACTATTCGAGGGTTTTATTCGTGCCTTTCTAATCGATTCCTTAGTTGTTCTTTAAACTTTTATCCTCTCTAACAAGTTGGAGTATGTCTAGGGATAAATCTACTATCCCCGTAGTATTCCGTTTGTTAAATTCCTTATCGATTTTACTTATATAGTTTCCTTGAGTTAAAACAAGGAAAGTCCTTTGTTTCTGATTGTCCTACTGCTCCTAAGGGTTTCAAATCCGGGAAGCTTAATGTGCTAAAACTTCTAGTGATTTCTCTTAGCCCAAGGGTTTTAATCCTTCTGTTTTGGAAGTTTTTTTTATTTCATTACCGTTCTATTAGAGTTCTCTTCGATACGGGTGCAACACATTCATTCGTGTCAAACAAGCTTGTTGTTGTTATTCCTTTGGTTGTTGTTTGTCTTTGCGACCCTTTGAGGATTGCAAATCCTATTGGTGGATCTGCTACTCTTGGTTGTTGTGTGTTGATGTTGATATTATTCTATGTGGCTTTTCCTTTCGTGCGAATCTACATGTTATAAATCATTTTAGTTTTGATATGATTTTTGGGTATGGATTGGCTCGTCCGTTACAAAGTTCAATCCTATGTCCCGAAAGAACTTTATATCTCGAGCATCCCGATGCTATCGAGAGCAGTTATCTATTATATTTCGAACATGCTTCGAATGCTATCCTTTCTTCCTTTGAATTAGAGGCTGTTATATCTAAAAAATTCCAATTGTTTGTGATTTTTCTGATGTCTTTGAGCCTATTTCGAGTTTGCCGTCGAATAGGGCAATTGAGTTCTGTTATCTCTTAGGTTGATCTAGTTGGTCGTCCTCCCACGAGGATGTTTGCTAAGGAAAATGAGGAACTCAAACAACAATTATCTGAGTTAAAAGCCAAGCATTTTATTGGTTCTAGCTCTTCTCCCAGCTCAACCTTACCACCGGTTATCATTTGGCTACGATTTGTGGAAGTTAGCATTCCACTTACCGCATTCCGCACTCGTTATGATTCTTATGAATGACTTATTATGTCATTCAGTTTGCCCAGCTTTGTCCATCTGTTTTATGAATCGAGTATTCTACGAATATCTCGATGACTCCATTTGTGTATTTATTGATTTTGGATGAAAATGGAAATTTAAAATTTTGCAAATCTTTTTCATAAGATTTATTTACGAGTATAATTGGATTTTTGTTTATCATATAGAAGCAGATTTTGTGATTGTATTGCCCATTGAGTGCTTTAAGAATTCTGGTCGATGCGCTTGATCAACGTTATCGATAGGAATCTCCTAAACACTTTGATGAGACAATTTGACACAATAAATTTATAAAAAGTAAATTTTTCTAGAAAATGATTTTGGAAAGATAATTGAAATTTTTAGAAGTTTTTATCTTTTCAGGAAAGAAGATTATTTGAAAGAACTCTTTTTCGATATTCTTATCGTTATGGTTCCCGAAGGGAACCCATACTTCATTATTTGTACCAATACTAGCCGTATTAGTTTTGGTGTTGTTCTTATGCGAAAAGATAATATTTGCCTATGCTTTTAGATAACTAACGCCTAACGAAATTCGTTATGCTACCCATGATTTGGAGTTTGCCGCTATAGTCTTTGCTCTAAAGATTTGGCGACATTATTTATTGGGCAAGCGTTTTATTCTCTTCACTAATCACAAATCTATGAAGTATCTATTCACTCAGAAGGAACTTAATTTGGGGCAACAGCGTTGGCTCGAATTTCTTGCTTCATATGATTTCGATATTCAGTATACCCCTGGTAATGGTAATCGAGTTGCTGATGTGCTTAGCCGCAAGCAGCAAGTTGTTATTTCCATGATGCTAGTAGAGTGGAATATTTTGAAAGCTTTATCTCTTTGTGATATTAGAGACCGTCCATTAGTTTCTGATTCTCCCATGCTTTTATTTAGCATGGAAGTTCGTCCTAGTTTATTGGATCGTATTGCCGATGCCCAGAAAAAAGATCCAAATCTCTCTTATCTTATTCAGAGTTGTAAGCCGAAATCCCGAAGTGATGATCTAAAGGATTTCGATATTGATATTCGTGATTGTATTCAGAAGAAGGGAACGTTGATCGTGCCTAGTGTTTCTAATCTTAGAAATGACATTCTTGAGGACTGTCATCGTTCTAAGTATACTATCCATTCGGGTAGTAGTAAGAAGTATGCTGATATGAAACGCTTATACTTTTGGGAAGGTATGAAGCGTGAGGGTGCAAGTTATGTGGGTCGTTGCATGACTTGTCAACTTATTAAAGCTGAACACCATCGTCCTAGTGGTCTTTTGCAGCCTCTTGAGACTCCATTATGGAAATGGGATCAAATTTTTATGGACTTCATTGATGGTCTACCTCGTTCGAGGTCGGGCCATACTAGTGTTTGGGTGACTGTTGACCGATTGACCAAATAAACCCATTTTATTCCTATCAAGTTCAATCGGACTGCTTCTTGTCTTTGGAGATAGTTGGGAAGACCATTTATCTCTTGTTGAATTTGCTTATTAAAACAGTTTCCAATCCAGTATCGGTATGGCTCATTTCGAAGCTCTTTACGGAAGGCCGTGTCGATCACCATCTTGTTGGTTGGAATCCGGGGAAGGTTAGTTCTCGGCCCCAATTATATTCGTGAATCTTCTGAGAGGATTGATATTATTAGACAGAGAATGAAAGAGGCTCAGAATAGGCAGAAATATTATGTCGATCATTGTAGGAAGCCTTTGGAATTTTCTGTTGGCGATCTTGTATTCATTCATGTTCCCCCGATGAAGGGTGTGGTGCGTTTTAGTAGCTCGGGGAAGTTGGCTCCTCGTTAGATTGGACCGTTTCCTATTACAGAACGCATTGACCCTGTTGCTTATCATGTGTCGCTACCTGCTCAGTTTTTGGGAATTCATGACATATTTCATGTATCTCATCTTCGTCGATGCCTTTGAGATTTGGATTCTATTATTGATTCTCAGGTGTTACATGATTTTGAGATCTCACCCGACTTGTCTGTTATACAAAATCCTATTCGTGTGCTAGCTTCGGAGCCTAAACGCCTTTAGAATAAAGAAGTCCCGCTTGAGGAAATTCAATGGTCCGAAAACCCCAAAGATTGCACTTGGGGAAAACCAAAGAATTCATCGAGCGTTCTTATCTGGGTTTTCTCTCCTCTTCGGGTGGTAGGCATTGTTATTCATCTTTGCTATTTTGAATCTTTGTTATGATGAATTATTGACGTTATTGACAGCTTTAAATATGAAAATTGCGGGGACGCAATTTTTATAAGGAGGGAGTCTGTAACGACCATGATTATATTACCGTCGTAATAAATATTTTAAAAATCCGAAACGACCGTGATTTTTGAGTTACGGTCGGAGTAAATATTTTAAATAGAAATTTTAAAATTAAAATGTGAAAAAAAAATTGTTGCAAAGTCAGTTGCATATATCCTAGTTGTAGCACGTTGGGACTAGACTGCATTTTTGCATTCACGTGTACATGTGAAAAAAAATTGGTCCATTTCAAAACAAAGTGCAACACTCGTTTTTTGCTAGCTGTCACTAAGGTTTGGAAAGCAAATGTTTATGTCACTTAATTACTCTAAAGCAAAAGTGAACACAATTTACTCTTAATGTCACTTGTTTGTGAAGCAATGTGGAACATTTTCTTCTTGCCTTGCTGTCACAAAGTTTTATAAACCAAAAAAATTGAATGTACAGCCATCAACACTTTATATGTTAGCCAAGTACTTTCTTTCCACCTATGCACGTCTCACATAAATGCTTTGTACAAACTGCCAGCACACTTTCCATTTGACTTATACTCATTTTTGGAGGCTGCAAGCATTCTTTTATTCATTTTCAAAGTAAGCACTGCAACGTTCTGGTAGTTCATTTCTTCAGTAGCTTGGTTGAAGTTTAATGGCGGTCAAAAAGTATTACTTTCTGTTGGATCGCGGTTGTTAACCGATTTTGAAGCGAATCTAAGGTGAGTTTAAAAACCTCACATTTCTAATTTATTCTTCATCTCATTTTGGGTGCAAAAATAAAGTTGTATTACAAATGAGTTAAAGTTCAGGGTATCTCCTTATTGAAGCATGCATGAATATTTGTTATACCCAGGTCTTTTAGTTCAAAAAAACTACATCAGTACGTGAAAATAAAGTCAAGTAGTGAAATTTGGCTACTGTGTACACTTATTTTCTTTCAATGTTTAGTAATATATGCCTTTTGAGCTAGAATTATCTGGATTCTTAAATTTGAAAACACTGGGTTCTGCATAAGTCGCTAGGTAGACTTAAATAGAAATTTTCGAAAGTAATAGCTACAACTGAATTTGGTTGCTCAATTGATATCTCCTTGACCTGTCAAAGCCGTTAAGTATCGGAGTTTTCAAGTTCCCTGGTGCTCTTAATCACAACCCAAAACACATTTTTCCTGTTAAATTATTCTTTCTCTTCGTTCTTGCCAAACTCAGTTTATGGGTTTTATTCATTGCAAACTATCTTTAAATATTAGAAAAATTTGAAATATGGTAGGATCATACTCGTATGATGCCATGAAAGGGTTTGGATAGGGCTACCAGGTAAAACACTTTGCCTGTAAATCATAATAGGCTGTGCTTAGCAATCAAATTGAATTTTTCAAAATTGTCACTTGCATATAAATTGGACGTGCGCAATTATATATAGGGTGACAGGCTAATATTGTTAGTGCGTACGTATATGGTGTAAATGCATTCCTCTTTGCATTTATTACTTGCGTGTGTAGAAAAATGGTCCAGGCCAACAATTTATCAACTTCATTTGTCAGGCATTGTTATTTAATTATTTGTGAGTAGACGGCGAAGCACGAGAGTTTTTAAATTGTGATATCCAGGCATAAATTTCATGCACACAAATCCTTTTCATACGTGCATAAGGTGCTGCCTGGCAAGAAATTTTCCACTTCTCTTTTGAAAGAAAAAATTGAAATGGGTAGGTATTGCATGCAACGTGTATTCAATGGGTAAGTATTGTATAAATGTGTTTTGGAAATTTGCATGCGTGCATTCTTTTTTTCTTTTGCATTTGACCTTGCATTCCAGGTCAGTATAAATGTGTTTTGGAGATTTTCATGCATTTGAATACTACGTGCCATGTTATACTCCCATTTGCAAAAGATTTTCATGCATTTGAATAAAGTAGTTTCGAAATTAGAGCGTGCGCAAAAATGCATATATCTTTTTTTACATCAATTATTGCGTGCAAGTGTTATATTTTGATAAATATATAAATGGTGTAGACCACTGTTTATAAAAATTTGTATTTGAACCAATGTGTGGTTTTGAAACGTATTTTGTTGTCGTTATTTTTATAACGGAATTTTTACTCCGATGATATATTGAAGCGTGTTGTTTTGATGATATTTTGACGAATAAATTTACTGTCGTTTTAACTTCAGTAACCGTCAATTTTAAAGTGAATTTTTAAGCGGATATCCCGCAACGCTGATTTGATATCTGTTTTTACGGTGTTTGGTGAAGCGCAATTTCCTTGTCGAAATTGCTACAGATGTTGTTGTTTTAATCATGTGTTTTAAAATCGTTTTAAAATAAAAATTGTTTTAAAAAATTTCACAGTTTACGCTTTCAAAAGAATGAGGAATCGATTTAAACGCTTCAGCAAAATTAAGGACTATGAACCCTTACTTTTACCGATTCGCTTAATTCCGGACTTGTTCGTTTGAGAACGTAAAATGTTATTTATATAAAATACACAATTTCGCACTTTCAAGGAAACGATGAAGAGATTTAAACGATTTAGCAAAAGTGCGGAGTACGGAACCACATTTTTACCATTTCGGTTAATTCCGGACTCGTTAATTGAAACATCTGCTGTTTGATGATTTTGGTGATTTTGTTGGGCTTTCAAGCCACTCTGCTGGACCTTCGGGTCATTTGTTGGACCTTCGGGTCATCTGATGGACCTTCGGGTCAATTACCAGTACTAGACCTTCAGGTCACTCTGCGGACCTTCGGGTCATCTGATGGGCGCCAAAATTTATAGTACTTGGTAGGCTTCGGCCATCTGAGATGCACGTGCGACGTAGATAAAACTCGCCATCTGCTGGGATTGATCCGTCTTTTATGTTAATTTTCTAGTTATCTTATTTTGATTTCTAAATTTTGTGACTGTTGATTTGTCTAGTTATCTTAATTGATTTCTAGATTTTTGTGTACTGCTGCTTTGAATTCAACTGTGAGTTTGGAAGTGGATTTTAATGATGTTTAATGGGATTTCTTCCTTTAAACTATGCTGATTACTCTATTGTATAGTCTCTTCCGAGATTATAATTTTGTGTATAGTCTCTTCCAAGATTATAATTTTGTGTATAGTCTCTTCCAAGACTATAATTTTGTGTATAGTCTCATCCGAGATTATAAATTTGCGTATTGCTGTTTTGAATTCAATCTGGAATTTAAAATATGATTTTGATGGAGTTTAAATTGAGATTTCTGTATTTGAACTATGTTGATTATCTATGTTGTATAATTTCATTCGAGGTTATGATTATTGGCTTAAGTGTTTTTTATCAAACAATTATTTCTGAAGTTTAAATTAGGCTGATCCGTTTATTATTTTCTTTTAAATAATATTTGGGTCAGACTGAGTTATTTCAGGTTAATCTCTATCTCTGATTCAGTTGCTCCTTCAACTTTTGGGATTTCACATCATCTTTTATCTAGCCTTCGAGGAGTACTTTTGGTAGATTGACTATCGTCTCTTGTATGTTGGTATCTATGTATACGTACATTTTGTTCATGTAAACTATCGATTGTTGTAGCATGTTTTCCAGAATTGTCTTCCGCTATATATCTGATATTTCTGTTCTGATGTGACTTCACATATCTATGTTGTTGTTATTATGAGTTGTTCTATAATTTTCTTTAGCCACCGTAGTTTCGTTTTAGATTTGGATTGAAATTATATTGTTGGGAGTAATCACTCAACTCCTATCGATGTAATCAATACTCGTCTAAGGCATAACTTACGGATGGTCACTTCTAACAAGCCTTATTCTTCGTAATAGCAGACGTTATTCCTTATAATAACCTTGTTATTGTGAGCATAGAGGTGGGGCGTCACATATCACGGTATATAGGGTCATCCGCGATTATGCGGGGCGCATTGGGTCTCATCTGCTATATAATGAGTGAATATCAACCATTCCAATATATATATATATATATACTACTATATATAATATCACATCTAGACTGATTATAAATTATCAATTCAAGCAATCAACCAATAATTTAATTTAACTGATTAAATTAATCAATAATCCAATTTGAGTGAGATTTACTCACCTTTGATTTTGTTTGCAACCCATTTCCATCTCGACCATTTCTTCACAATTTTGGACCTTATATAACATTATATGTTTTATTAACATTTGAAATAATCGAAAAATAAATAACCATTTATTTATTTAATTTAAACTAATAATTTAATTTAAACTGATAATTTCCTTTCTTAAAATCTTTTAGTAAATATAATAAATTAAATAAGTTAATCGAACAATTTAATCACCAATCCTTTATTTAAAAATAAACCAAGAAATCTAAAATGTGTGTATATATACATTTATCTTTATTTTTGAAACTTCATATATACTTATAAAATAATCTATATAGATTTAAAAATCTAATCTGATATAAACTCAAACATTTAAAAATTCCTACCCTTTCCCAAAATCTTCTGTATATATATCTTCTGACTCAAAGAAAAGAGTTTTTTTCATTTTTTAAAACTTTATATGTATAATTTTTCCCAACCTGTATATATAAAACAGTAATCTTCTTCCTCTGTAAATATATATGTTATTAAATAAAATTATAGATCCAATATTTATACCTTACAGCCTCCACCCTCTCATCGCCACATATGCTGCAACTCCGATCCATTGCTGTCTCCATCGTGACCCTAGATCGATGCCAGTCAAACCACTCGATGCCGCATTATCCCATCCAGATGTCGTGCATTCATCAGAGACAGCTCGCCTCGACATTGACCATTCCCCAACTGAATCGCGACCCTTCCCACCATGAAACCCTAGCTGCTAGCGAAGCCACCACCACCCAACATCGTGACTTCCATCTTCCACTGTTCTTGCTCGAGCTTCCTAGTTCTCGATCAATTCCCAAGAACGAGTCGCCATACCGCAACCGTTCGCGTTCTGATCGCGATCCACCTCCTTTACACTCGTGAGTAACGAACTCGAGCGCTATCCCGAGTTAACTGCAGGGGCGGAAAATGAATTTGAAATTTTTTTAAAGGAAGAGGAAAATTTTCGTTCGGCCATTGTTGTCCCTTTTTAAAGCATCTGTATTATATTTTTTTAATACAAATGGGAAGAAGGCTCGGCTGTATGATTTAAAATAAAGAGGGGAATGTAGCGTGCTTTGTACTGTTGCATGTTGAGTAGGATAAAGGGGACAGGACACCATGCATGCAACCCTAGCTACAGTGATTTGCATTGAAAAAGTGCTGATGTGATAAATTTTGACCAGTCAAAACATATATACAATATTATTCAAATTTAAATTGCCTCGATAAATGCATTTAAAATTTAGACCCTCTATCGAGGCATGTTGCTAGGCGTTTATAATGTTATATCCCTATTCCGAACGCAACGGAAAAGGTTTCGAGTCCTAATTCGATCGTATGAAGAAGATAGCTTTTTGGACCCAATTGTTATATTGAATTTTCAATATAGATTTCAGCGTGTTTACATACCGTATGATCAAACGATAACTCTGAAAGCTACGAAAATTGAAATCCGATAATAATACAATATTATAAATCCAATAGAACTGGTTTCGTCGAATTCCGAGACTATGGCTTGGAAGGCTATTTTTAAATGTCAATTTAAACGATATAGTTTTAAAACGAAACAAACTGCTTTTAAATTCTCTAACATTTTTATTATCTTCAGTATGATCAATATAGATTTGACAAGCCTTCAAATTATTTTTAACAAGCTTGGAATTCTAGATTCAACATTTTTCCAATTCCCAATTATTAAATTCAATAATTAAATTATCAAATAAATACTAATATTTGAAATTCAA
The DNA here is from genome assembly GCA_030765085.1 of Allium cepa. Classification (NCBI taxonomy): domain Eukaryota; kingdom Viridiplantae; phylum Streptophyta; class Magnoliopsida; order Asparagales; family Amaryllidaceae; genus Allium; species Allium cepa. The sequence goes on along the minus strand of CM060941.1, from coordinate 581,137,934 downwards.
GTTGAAAATTAACATTTTAAATATTTAAAATCAATTAAATATCCCAATTTCAAATGTCCAAAATCCCGGGTCGTTACAACTTGGGGAATACAGCAATGGGTTCGACCGATAAACCCTAATGGACTTGGGTGAATTCAGAAATGGATTCGAACTAATATGGTTGTCCGGACATAAACTCGTGAATTCCTCGATTTTTTTCAGGGTAGATGGTTCTTTAGTTTACCCAATGGAGGTGTTTTTGATCCTGGGATCTGTTGTTTATGGATCTTCCAGGAAGGAAGTGCATCCATTGCGTAAATCATTGAATCAGCAGTGTGCCAATACAGTAGAGGTCGATGGTCCCTTGTTTACGAACTGGCAACGATATTTCTCTGGAATCCAAAAGATCGAAGGATCTTCTGAAAAGTTTTGTGTCCATTGCGTAAATACTGGATCAGCAGTGGACCATTGCTATCGTATTATCATCATTTGATATTGGATTTTGAGCGGTACTTCTCACACCTATTTTTAAGTATTTTTCACTGGGTGTTGAAACAGGTCTACTAAGTGCTTGGAGAATTCTAGCCTTGCGCCTGATCAATGTATGGCCAGAGCCTGCTAGAACGGGGATAAACCATTTAAGACATCGAGTTATAAAAGTATTTTGATAAAGTGTTGTATAAATGATATTTTGATCATTTTTGTCAATTCTAAATACTTTAAAATGTTTAAAATATTGTTTATTCATGTACAACATGGTTTAATAGTAAATTATTAGTGTTGTAAATATTTGAGAAGTTATTTATTAAATAAAACATATTTAAAGTAAATGATTATTGATTTATTAATAATATTTGAAAAGTATCTTGAGATAAAACTAATAAATTTATAAATCATGGATTTAAGGATTTCGTTAGCTTGTTTGTAAATATAAGTAATGATGTAAATAATTATTTTCAAATAGTTTACATATATTTTTAAAGATGTTATTAAATATTTGAATGGTATTTATACATGAAGCAAGGAATTTTACAAATGAATTTTTTGAAAAGTATTAAAGATGGTTGATTTGCCAATGAAGCTTTTAAATGAATATTTCAAGTAAAATTTATATAAGTTTCTTTGAATGTATAATTTAAAGATATTATTTAAATGGAAAAAAAATTGATTTGCGAAGTTTATTTATAGTAATATACTTGACAAATAAATGTGAATCTCTATTTTGGAAGTATAATTTGGAATATTTACTTGATTTCAAAGCACTAATTGTAAATTTATTGATTAATTTACTGTTTGAATTTTTGTATTAAACAATAATAATTTTTTTCCATGATTTGAATATTCATTTTTAAAACAAGTGTGTAAAATTAATTATGAAGATATGAAATTTTATACTTTGATTTAGAAATTTAATGTAAGATTTGAGTATACTATTAGTTTCAATTTAATAATCTTGAGTTTATACTTATTTTAAAAATAACGAGTCTAATAAATCTTCGGATTTAAGGAACTTTATTTTAAAAGCTTATTATAATGTTTTGATATAAATTTCTAACATTGTTTTAGACTTTTGAAAAACCTTTACATAATGGTATGAGGATGTTTTAAATATATCTTATATTTTTACTAAGTGAATAGGTTAAAGGTTTTAATTGAATTTTTTGAGATATTGAAATATTTCCTTTCTCTTCAAGGGCGAATACCAAAAACTTAAATTTTTATTCAATAATCAAATTAAGCTATAAACTTAAGTAAGGCAGTAGAAGCTTAAGTTATATTTTTTGAAATGATTCATTAATGACTTAAATCCTTGATGGAAAACATATTATGTAAGTGATTGAACCCTATATAAATAAATGAATGGAAAAGTAAATAATGAGAAGAAGAAAAAACCCAGTAGAATAAAATAAAGTAAATTTAAATTATTGTAATGGAATAAAATTTTAACTAATAATTGGAACTTCTAAAGTAGAAAATAAGAAATTAAATGCAAAGTTATAAATAAAATATACAAGGAATTTGAAATTTGTAACTTGTAAACAAAAAGGATATGAAAATAAGAAATGATAACTATTGAACATTTATTTACTAAAATGAAATAAGATAAACTTGTGTAACTTTCAATTACATTCTTAGAAACATATATATATATATATATATATATATATATATATATATATATATATATATTAAAAGTTGCAATGTTAAATAAGGTTATATAAGGGAATATTATACAAGAAAAACTTAAATAATGAAAGTGTTCAATGAAATTTACTTTTATAAATAAGAAATTTGATATGAAATAGTTATAAACCTAAGTTATAATTGTAGTGCTACTTAATAAAATGAAATAGAAAGTGAATATTGTAAGCAAGGAATTATGAACCTAAGTTAATGTTTGAAGCTATTGATAATTAAAGTAAATGATTAAATGAATACTATATTAAATTTAATGATTATAACTTCAGAAATGGTTGATTACTTTGATCCGTTGTGAAGATTGTATGCTTGTTTACAAAGATTGTTGTTATGTGATGATGGTATGCTTTTGGTTGAAAGTGATTGCTGTTATGCTATATTGATTGTTTGTTATTAATTTAAAACAATATAACCATTTCACTACTATATAATTATTAAACTCTTTGGATTATATAAGTGGAATACAAGTTATGGAAGCAATTGCTACTACTTTTGGTTTCATAAAATAAACGTTATTTCCCGATAAATAAGTACATTATCGGATTACCGGTTTTCTAGTAATATTATATTGTTTCTCCTGCTATTGAGATATATTATTTTGAAAATATATGATATTTTTTTTTATTTTGATATTATGATTTCTCCCGAGTCTCTCCGTACAAAGGAGACTCTACTGAAATTTTTTGTGAATTCTAGACTTAGAAATTTTTATGAAATATTATCCAAACTTTTGTTAATTTAAATATAAAAGAATTTAATTCTTTATAAATTAATATATTTTATTTAAATTATTTATTATGTAAATAAATTATTTACAAATTTAATATTTTGAATAAGATATATTGATTACTTAATTCCTTCTTTTCCTTTTTTTTCTTTTCGGGGACGAAAAGTTTTGAGTTGGGTAATGACCCGTAATTTTCGACAATTAAAAATAGTAAATTTAATAAGATTTTTATAATCAAATGTTGAAAGAAATTAAAATTCAAGATTTATAACTGGAATAATACTAAAATGAAATGCAACAATGTTAATTAAAGCTAATTAGTAACAATTTGAATGGAATTCCAAATAATTGAAATAGTGTAAGGTTATACTTGGTTATAAAGTGAACATAGGAAAAAGAATGTAAATATTGAATTCATTAATGAAATAATATATTGTTAATGGAAATTGAATAAAATAGTGTTACGAAGGAAATGGTAACATTTGCTTGTAAGTAATAAACTTATAAATGTAATTAAAGTCTAATGGTGACAATTATTTTATATATTACCTATTTTTTTGGTCTATTAAACTTAATTGGAAATAAATGGCAATTAATTTCATTAATTAGTGCATTTAATGTAGGTTTAATTAATAATGGTAAAAAGGTTGATTCTATACAACGTAACCAATGTAAATTTTTATCATAGCATGACCTTTGATTTGAATAAAAGGACGGAAATCAGTTTACTCAAATTTATTGGAATTGGAAATTTTAATAAGTAAATTTATTACAACCAATGAAATAAAAGGTTACGTAAATGAAAGGTAAGATGCAATGGTAAAATATTGATGTAATGGAAGATATAACAATGTTGACTATGTTTGTAAGGTAATAATTGATTTAATAAGGGAATGAAACCAAGGTAAATAAATTAATTGAGACTTTAATTATAATTAATGTTTGAAATTGACCAAAATTCAATAAAATGGAAATATACAGTTAATACAAATAAAGGATGGAAACTGGAGTATATTAACGTAATGAAATGTAAAACAAATGTTCACTATGTTATTAGATCATAAGTTTGGACCATAAATAAAATTCTAAAACAACAAACTACAATGAAGTAGTGAAGTGGAAGGTTCTAACGCGTATTAGAATATAATTTTAAAACAGGAATTGGAATGATAAATGTCAGTTTTAATGATGAGTTAAATGAATATTGACTGATAGAGAAAAACATTTATTTAGTATGCAATTTAATGCTTGTTGGATACTGTAATTTTATAAACGTATTTGCTTGACTATAAATAAGGATTACAATGTTCACGTATTTATTTAATTGATTTCATCAATTAGGGTCTGTTTTGATGTGGAAGATTAAAATTAACTGGAAATAAATTTATTGAAAATTTTCAATTGAAAAAAGAAAAAGAAACAAAGTGCAATTAATAAATTTAATGTAAGAATGTTTTCATTTGGAATGTACATTATTTGGAAATATAAGAATGGATTTAATATTGTATAAGTTGAAAGAATGTTTACATTTATGAATTGCAAGTAACGAATAAGCATTTTAAGGAAAATAAGAATGTTTGAGGAAAATAAAGTGAGCATTTTCATTCTGAATATAAATATAATGTTGTAAAAAGAGAAAATTGAATTTTTAAAACAACATTTTACGGTAGTTAAATAGCAGGCATATGTTGCATGGAAGTGATATTATTGCTAACCTTGAAATTTGAAATAAGTGTAACGAACCGTAAATTTTAACTGTTTTAATAATATAATTAATTAAATTTTCGTGAAATTTAAAAATAAAATTTTGAAATAAAAATTAAATATTTGGAATACGTCTAATTGAACATAGCAAACTGTAAATTTTCATCTGAAAATATGAAAGTTTATTTTATTGTATAATTCTATTTCAATTTATATAAGTTAATATTTGATGATAATAAAATGTTTTCCAAACCTAAATATTTTTCTATAGAAAATTCTAAATCATCTTCTGGGTGAGACGTCAAATTTCGTTTCATCAAATTCGGACTTCTACAGCTTCGTCGATCTTATTTTTTGCGTTTTAGCCACATTTTCGGTAGCGAAAATTCGAGTTTTTATAATTCGATCGTACCACTGATATCTATATACTATTTTGATCGTCGTCTAGTGCTGATCTCTGCGGTATATTCACTTCTGTGTTTCGAGCCCCTGTACACCTCGGAATCCATGAAACAATATATAGTATTAGTTTCGTATCTGGGTCTTTTGCATTTCCACTGACTATTCAATTTCCATCGGGTTGAACGTTATAGCCACTAGCATTTATTATTCCTCGAATTCACTCAGATTTTTCATGTTCCACTGTTTCCAATATTATGCAATTGATTTGTTGGTTTCCATTCCTCTTCTTCGTGGCTCAGTGACTTTCATTTACAAAATGTATATAAAGCCTTCTCTTCCCGTAGCCTAAAATTTTCAATTTCCTACTCATTCTCGTGACCATTCTAAACTCGATCCACCATGGAATCGCTACTTCCATCCTCAGATAACCGCCGTTCTTCCATCTCCTCCGCCTGTTTGACCGAGCCTCACAGCTAATGTGACGACCCGAGTTTTTGGTTTCGGATAATTGGGTGATTAACTGATTCAAATTTATCGTAATATTAATTTTAGTGGGTCTAAGCACTGAATTTCTGATAATTAAAAATAAAACTCTACCTTTTGAACACTAAATATAAGTATATATATATAAGAATATAATCTTAGTGATGATACTTAAGCTTAAAATGAAATAAAAATATATGATTAAGAAATAGGAGTAAAAGAATATAAGTGGTTATACATTGTTGTATGAAACATGAAATAAGTATACTAGAGTTTGTAAAAGTATGAATGTGAATGTATATATAATAAAGAATGTATAGATAAGCATGAAAAAAAATACATAACTATACACACACACACACACACACACACACACACACACATATATATATATATAGGCATACATACAAACAAAGAATATATACATATCTCAACTCATATGAAAACATTTGTAAATAAGTAGGGGGCAAGCATTTAGTGCAAGCACATAAAACATCAAATCTAGGCACACAAAATAATTTATTAAAATCAAGTCAAAACTTTTTATAAAAATCAAATCAGTACAAAAGTAATCTCTGACTAAGAAAAGATAAGAAGAAAATTTAAATAGGAATCAAGAGAAAACAAAGAAGAGAACTAGTTGTAGAATGCAGCCTACTCCCCTTATATATACATACCTCCACATACCTTCATTTATTCCATTCGAACAGGCTAAGTTGAAATAAAATATATACTTCCATTACAAACTGCCATTGACAAAGAAAAAGAAGATCAAAGATAAAAAAAGAAAGAAAAAAACAAGATACTGCTCTATTCAGAAGAGGTGAGTAAACACTTTTTAGAAAAAACAGTTATCTGGTTTTAACTAAAGTGCATGTAATGATATTGATTTGTATTGAATTCTTCAGTTTGAATTTATCTAGATTAGCATATATATATATATGTGTGAGATGTCTGATTTTATATGTATTCTGTTCTCTAGTGATCCAGACTGTGATTTTTGTCTTCAAAAATTCAAATCACCCAATCGAACCAATATTAGACCTCGATGTATAAATGAAAGTTGTTTGTTATTGAATGATTATTTTTTTAAAAGTAATTTTAGGATTTTAATTTTAGCAAATAAGTTTAGAAAAATGGGAATAACAGTGGAAAATACTTTTATATGTTAAAATCAACTATCTTAATTTCTAATTCGAATTATGGAAATGGATTCGTGATTGAAAGACACGAATTTCGATATACATTTCATGATTTTTAGGTTGTTAATTCTTGTGAATTCTCGTGTTATTCGAATTGGGTATTTTGGGAGATTGCCGATGATCGGCATGGTGGAGTTGGTTAAGCTTTGGGTTGGAGGAGGCCGATGTGTTGTCGATCTCAGGAAAAATAACAGAGTATTTTTCTGGTGATTGTGGTGGCCAGGGGGGATCGAAGTAGGGTTTAACACACTGGTATTTGACGTTGTCATTCAGTGGGTTTTTCGTCATCGTGACTTGATCGGAGTCGATCGTGTGGCTTGTTGGAGGAGCAAGAGGTTGAGATGTAGTTTTGGTGAAGATGGCAGAGGTGCTTGAGGTCGGAGTCGTCAGAGCAGGGGAATTTTTCGATCGACATTGGCTTCAGATTTTCAATCGAATGCTCGTTTTCGATTTACAATAGGATCTTGGATTCTGGGTTCTCGAGAATGCTTGCATGGGTAGTTGTGATCATCAAGAATCGCCGCGATGACCTACGGTGGTCGGAGATGCTGGTGTACGTGCACCACGTGCACATTGTTTCTGGGTCGATTGAAGTTTGAGAAGATGGTGATTTTCTCGTGTCGTGCCCGTGATTTTCTGATGTCGACTCGAAGCAGGGAACGAACGCGAGTGTACCGTGTTCTTTTCGAGATGGGTACGAGTTTGACTCGAGAAACTTTGGTGTTGCAAACTGTTTTCAATTTTAGAAGAAGTGATGCCAGGTTTTTATGTAATTAAGCACGAACAGTTTGATGTTTCAGAGTTTAAGATATTTTTGTTTTCAATGTAATGTTTCTAAATTTTAAAAGCAAAGTAAAATCAAGTTTTTAAATAAAATTAACAGGTAAATAGGCACAAGGAAGAAGTTTTAAAAAAAATTAGTCTCAGGGACAACAAGTTTATTTTTTAGTCTGAAGGACAATTTTTAGTGTAAACTGAAAATGATAGTTACAACTATCATTCTGTGATTTACACTAAAAAGTGTCCTTCAGCCTAAAAAGCAAACTTCTTGTCCCTGAAACTAAATTTTTCCCAAACTTTTTCCTTGAGCCTAAAAACCTCTAAAATTAAAGTAGATAAGTTTTAAGATTTGATAATCAAAATTTTAAAATAACTATATGATAAATGTATTTAAACAATCTTTGGAAGATTTCAAGGATTTAAAGGTTAAAATTAAGATGTTTAAACTTCTTTTAAATTGATTTATAAATGTTTTATTTGTAAATATGGTTTAATGATAATTATGTAATCGATTATAATAAAGGATTTGTCTTTAAGTTATTAAGATTTTGATTAATTTAAAATAATTAATTTGTGAAAATAAATAACGTTAATTAATTATTGTTATTAACTTAAGAATAGTTAATTTATGTAAATGGTTTATTATTAAGTAAAAGTTTAATTAAGATAAATTATTTTCTTAATTAATTAAGGATTTTTAAATATAAGAAGTTAACTAATTATTTAATTAATGATTAGTTAATTGTTAGGTTAATTTAAATAATCACTTAATTAAGAGAAGTAATTAAAGAATTGTTAATAGTTAATGGAGATCATTAACTTGGGATTATTAGATAATTAATTAATGTGGTTAATTTTAATAATTAATTATATTAATTAATTAAAGATAATCATTTGTGGAAATTGATTAAGTATAATTACTTAATGAAAGTAATTAGAGGAATTAATTACTCAAGGTAAATAATTAAATTTATGTGATTAGTTAAGTTGATTAATTAGTTTAATTAATTTAAATAATCATTGGATTGATGGGTTAAGTAAATTACTTAGAGTATTTATAAAGTATAATTACTTAGTGAAGTAATTAGTGGGTAATTACTGGATGTAATTAATTGAGGAATGGTAGTAGTTTTGGGTTTAATTAATTTGTGTAATTAATTAAGGATAATTTCATAATGTAATTAGAGAATGATTAATCAAGAAGAATAATTAAGGGATGATTAATTAATTGAATATAATTAATTAATGTTAAATAAGCAAGGTTTTAAGTAATAAAGTAATTAATTTAATTCATTGGTAGTTAATTAAATGAATTAGAAATGGTATGACTGATTTATCTTGCTTATGAATGATTGAATGATATTTGAATGCCTTGGATTATTTGTTATCCTTGATATGTGATTGTGATGCTTTGTGAAATGGAATGTTTTTGTAATATGATATGTTGGGTTGAACAGAGATAATGTGGTTATCCTTGATGAATTGCTTTGTTCCAGTATTTAAATTTAAATTGCATTCACTTGAATAACTTGGGATAAGATGACATTGATTCGAAGAGATCGGAGTCGGGTATTTGTAAATAACTGAAACCACTTCGATTCTTTATAAATTGATATGTGGAATCAATAGGCTGGAATGGAATGATTTAAGTGAATTGGACCTTTTAATCTAAGTTTTTGGTACTTAGAAATTGATGTGTGATGTAAGTGATGTCTATAACGACTTGAGAAGTTGTAAATTGATACAAGTTACCCCGGGTTTATATAAGTTTTATGCTTTTGTGTTCCCTGTTAGATGGGTTTACTCACATTGGTTTCCAGCCTGACCCGGTTGTTACTTTGATGTAATGCTCGAGGCAGACCGAGTATTATAGATTTTAAGGTAAGGACGTTTTGGAGCTCAGGAGACGAGCTAGATGGCAGGAACGTATGGAATGTTTCCTCTGTATTATATTGTGGTATATATCTGAGACATGTCGATTGTATCTGTCCAGTGTTTGTATATATGTTGTAACTCTGATGTATAAAAGTGAAGTTTGACAAGTACAATTTTCCTTTATATAACTGTTATTATTTGTTATTATATTTTATCCGCTGCGAATGTGAGATGTTGGTGTTTCTGTTCTTCTTTTCTTCTATCTCTTTCTTATTTTCCTTAACTATCTGGAATTTTCGGGATTGAAAGCTCCGAGTCGTTGCATTTGGAATCAAAGCGAAGGTTAAGTGAGAACCTTGGCTCTGGTGGGTGCACTCATTAAGGATAGGGTCAATAGTACCCTAGAATGAGTTGAGTGTGTGTGTGTGTGTGTGTATATATATATATATATATATAAGAGAGTACTTGTTATTTTCTAATATAAAGATTTTAAATGATTTTATATAAGAATATATTTTGATATATATATATATATATATATATACACAAAGCAATATTTCTTACTAATAAATGTTAAGGTAATTGGTTGTTAAATTATTGGAATTAAATTAAGAGGTAGTAGAAATACAACCAAATTAAAAATAAATAAAGGTAAATTTGAAATGGATTCAATTGAAATTAAGTCTTGAATTTGGGAAAAGTTTCAGAATAAGATAATAATGAATTGGTTTCCAGATATGGTAATCATGGTTATTATCATAAATGGTTGTTGTGTTCAATAATAAGATGTGTATTAATGAGTAAGCAAAATGAAATGTTTTAGATAAGTATGATTTATGAATTGGAACTGAAGATGATCTAGATTGTGAAGTTTTAAATCTAAGCTAGAAAATTTGGAATTTGTTTCAAAGTGCTAAAAGAAATAATAAATAAGTAATATTTAAATAAAAGGGTCATATTTCAAACAAGTGTTGTTCGAAAATTTAAAGGAATTTGTTTTGAATTAAAAATCAATTAAAAACCAAAGATGGTTTAAAATTTAAGGATAACTTAGCGTGTAAAGGAAATAATATGTATATATGAGGAATATACATAATATCAAAAATAGTTTGAATAAACTCTAAATGTTGAATTTTAAATTTGAAATGAGATGTGATACCCAAGGTGATAAGTTTTGAACTTATAAGATTATTAATGTGAAGTTTAAAATTTGAAACGGGAATTCAAATTGGGTAAGGTTGGCTGGATTAAGCAAATTGAATTTGACTTTGGGAAAGTTAAATAAGTTAACAAGCAACCTGAATTGGAAATTTTAAGATGAAATTGGGATTTAATTTGGGAAGTTAAATGGTTAATTTGAATTGGGAGTTTGTGTGATCTCAAAATGGGTTTAAGATATGGAAATTGAAAATGGATGTATGTTTTAAAATAAGCTGGATGATATCATCCTATTGTTAATAAAAGTCATTAAATTGTGGATCAGATTTGTTTAAATGAATGAGAAATGAAGTGTGGTAATATATCCATTATTGAGATAAAAGGGAAATTAAACTTTAATTTGAATTAAGGATATGGAATTACTTTGAACTGAAAATTTGAATAATTGCATTTGTAAATTAAAATTGTTTAAGAACTGGGTTCAAACTGGAAGATAAATTTGAGTAATAAATTAATTTTTTTAGATAAAATTGTTTTGAACTCTTGTTTGAACTTTGAAATAAGTTAAGTAAGATAATTTAAAATGGAATTTTGAGAATTGGACTCAGAATTAAATTGTTTAAAGATTTGGATTATTGATTTAAAAATAAAGGTTAATTTGATTTAAGGGGTTAAATCAACATTTGGAAATTTAACTCGAATTTATATAATTCGAGATGGGTTAAAGTTGAGATTTAGATTTCATTAGTTCAAATTGAATTTAGTTTGAATTAATTAGAATTGAAGATGGATAAGTATAAAATTCAAATGGAAAATTTGAATTGGATTAATTTGAAATAAAATCGAAGATTGAATGAGTTCAAATTCAAATGGGAATTGGGACTAGTTCATAGAAATTGAAATGATTTGAAATTGAAGTGGATTCAATTTGAAATTAGTCTAAATTAATTTGAATAATTTGGAATTGTAGTTAAAGTGAATATGTTCAAAATCAAATGGAATTTGATTTGAATTTGAAAAGAAATTTAGGTTAATTCAACTTGAATTGGGAATAAATCAAGTTCAAGGGAAATTGAAGTTATTCAAATTAGAATTGAGTCAATTTAAATGGAAGTGGAAATTTAAATTGAATTGATGGGGGATTGAATAGTTTGGCTCTGGAGTATTTTTAAATAAATCATTTTGAGATAAACTGTTTTAAATCTATTTTCCAAACTATTTACTATACAACTTTTCTTTTTAAATTCCAAAACTATCTTATATTTATTTAACAACTACTTTAGGAACTATTCAACTATTTTACAACTATTTTATAAACTAATTACTATTTTTCCAACTACTTTATAGCTAGTTGCTATTTTACAACTATTTTGCAATTATTTTACTATTTTTCAACTATTTTACAATTACTTAACTATTTTACAGCTATTTTACAAACTAATAATTATTTTTCAACTATTTATCTATTTTAAAAAATTTCAAGCTATTTTCTAAATATAAACAGGTCGGAGTTTAAACTGTTATTGATTAAATACTCAACTGGGATAAGAATTGAAGTGATAATCCAAATGGGGACTAAGACAAATGTGAATAAGTGAATAAAATCAAAGTGAGGATGAATAGAAAGGAAATTGATTTAACTGATAATTAATGGGGAAAAATACGTAGGATGTACGTATATTATTCTATTCGCATAGTGATTTGATACAGATTCGAGCACAGAATTTCGAGATAGTATTATCGATCCGAGTTGGGATTTTTTGCTCGATTTTCGACGGTCAACCTGGATATGGATTTTTGATTGGTTCTGAAAATTCTCTATCATGGTTGTGACTATGCAAAGAGAATAACAGTTTCTGATCAAGGAAACAGATCTGAGTCCGCACTAGGAAGTCGGTTGGACGATACTAGTTCGGAGGTGAAATTGTATGATCGAGTGAGCGATCAGATTGGTATAGCGTACGAATGATATGTATACATCATACGGGTCTTAATGGAATTGGTATTGAGAATTTGTGGACAAGAAATGTAAAATGATTTTTGAAATATATTTTGAAAAAATATATGATGAAATAAAGTGAAAATTTGATTTGGAATAAACAAAGTTATATATCTTTGTGATATATTAATAAACTCCCCTTATTTAATCAATAGCCTGAAGAAAAGGGTTTTGAAGTATTTGAAGTATAAAAAGGGAATTTATACAAGTATGAATGGATTCAAAGATTTTCCAATATTATTATATATATAAAAAGGATTTTGTGAAAATGATTTTGAGGAACGGTTTTGGGAACCTTTGGATTTGGAAAGGCTTTTGTTTTTTTGAGAAAAATCAATTTTGGAAAGTTGGAAAGCCTAGTTTGAAAGGTATCGATTTTGGGATAATCGATTTTGAGAAAGAAGATTTATATGAGATTTATACTAGGTGTATGGTTTGGAAAATACTATATGTGTCTAGTATAAAGTGTTTTGAAAGTGGCTCTGGGGAAAAAGGCGCTCCCTTGGAATGAACTTCTCAGGAGTGCCATGGGGTGGTACTGCCTTGAGCCTCAAAGAGAGAGAGCTCTAAAGTTGATCCTGTGAGGAGTCCGGACAAACTAGTTCCTGAGGATTGTTGGGTAGCGAAAGTCGAGGGCGCTGATGCATACAGGGGCATTTGGGTTATGCTGTGACGACAGTGTAACTCGATATCGCTTCGATCTACTGTGTGGACCATGACAAAAATCGTGTGGAGGATGAGTGCCAACAGTCTATACTTGATTTTGCCGGGATAGCAACGTAACATCGGTGGACTGCGATCTATGGTCAAGTGGATAAGTTTCATTCTTTTGGCAACGAAATTTGAGGGGGCTGATGCCTACAGTTATATGGGTTTTTGCTGTGATAGCAACGTAAAGCCCGAGTATAACTGGGATCTATAGCAGGTTCCATGGTGTAATCGAGAGACGTGGAGGCATACTGTTATCTATGGATTTTGCCGGGATGGCAACGTAACCATCGGGTTAACTGCGACCATGGATGGGGGTGATGATTTCCAGAGCATTTTCACCAAAGATATTTCATCTATTTTCAAAAATATTTTCTATATATTCAATAAAAGTTTTTTTCCAAATATTTTCACTGGGTGTTGAAAATGGGTTTACCAAGTACTTATAGATTTTCAGTCCTACGCCTGATCAATGTAACGTCCCGCCTTTTTGCACGCTTCGACGATAAACCACACATGTCAGACATAAACCATACAGAAGGGCGGATTGTTATGGGGTAAATAAGAAAAAGCAGAGAAAAAAAACAAAATAGAATCTTGCAGCAGAACGATAAAATATAATAATCAAATATATAGTTCGTGAAGCTGTTTTACAAAATATTCGATTATACTTATATAATACATATTAGAGTTACACATACCAGAGAAAAATCAATAACAATGTAGTAGAACAGTGAGAATGTAGTGGAATACTATAATAACTAATAATAATAAATCTTCGTCTTCGTCCTCCAGAATACGTCTTCAAATCCTGAAATGCTTAGGCTGACCCGAGCGAATTGAAAAGACAAAACACTCGAGTCAGAACTAAAATATCTTATATGAGTTAAATCAGCAGAAATAAATATGAGTGCAATAACTTAAGAGATGCTCGGGATTCACATCTCCTAAGGATCCGTTAAACTATTTGCTATGTAGTAATATTTCGCTATTATAATAATGTCTAATAGTAAAATAAACTTACTTTTATATAGCTTTAAGGAGTTACCCAATCTCCCCCTTAACACAATAATAGTCCCAGTAGTCCATCCAATATCATGGTCCCTCCTGATCGGGAAGCCACCAGAGGATACCACACGAGCTATGGGAGAAAACCAAACTCGTACAAGGCGCGCTAGGGTAGATGACACGACACAACTAGGCAATGCTAGGGTAGATATACCAATTACACTTCCGGACTGGTGGTAGCACGTAGCAGCTACTACCGCCCACCTCGAACAACACCCCCAAAATCAAAAATCAAAAGTGGCCACCGAATCAATCCAAAAGTCAGAGTATAATATCGAAGGGATGTGTCCGATAAAAGGTGCTACCTTCTTAGCCCGTCAATCGCTCATGTTTTCGCCACCTTATGCCAACTCACGGGAGTGGGGTCCGCGTATTTACCTCAAAGGAAATGTCGTCACCATCCTACTTCATTCTGGAATCTCCACTGTGTACACGGTTGTTAAAGTGGTTTTCGGAGTTGGCAAAGAGTATGACAACTTCCGATCCCGGTCTCTTTAACAATCAAATGTTATTATAACACCGCGGTCATTTCAAAATAATTTATACTTCAAAATCGGAATATATTATCCATTTCGAAACCAAACAAATACGATATCCTTTCCATTTCTAAAACCAAATCATTTTGATATCATTTTTATAAAACCCAAATCAATATAATACCATTTTATTTCAAATATATCATTTTCAAAATCATAACATTTTAAACATTTTAACACTTCGAAATCAAAATACTAGAAATATAGCACTTTCAATTTATACTACCTCGAAACTCATAACTTCCACCACTTATGTGGTTTAAATATTTAAAATACTTTATATAACCAAATAGCTTCTTTAATTTTCACAAATCAATTTCAAAACTCGAGTTTCTAGATTTTGAATTTAATCCAAATCCCAAAATAATACACTTCAATTAAATTCAGTTTCCAAATAAACTTTTTCAAATTTTGTCGATTTCAAAACTGATTTGATCCACGAAATAAACTCTTTCAAATTCAATATATTTCAAAGCTTAAATATTCAACATTTCAAAACTAAATTTTATAATTCATATATATATACCAAGTTTACTTTTACTATTATTTAGTTATGAAATATTTTCTTACTAAATCCAATATCCTTTAAATAAACCTTCAAATTTAAATAACTGAATATTCCTCACTTTATTCACTTAAATCACCTTAAACCCGAATTAAGTTATAAAACCATATTCTTTAAGAAATCTCAATTCCAATAAGTTCCAAATGGATTCTTATAATTCTAAATTAAATAAAATCTCAAATCAATTTCAAAACTATCTTCTCAACCTTGATTTATAAAAATCAATATAAACTCTATATTAAAATATAATTTAAGTAAATACTTATCCATATTATATTTTAATAAAATCAACTTATTTTATACTTTAAACAATTTTATACATAGTTTAAAACCAAGAATTTATCTATATATAAAATAACCTTTATAAAATATCCAAATCAATATCTCATAAAATCGTATATTTCTTACAAAACCATTGAAATTATTTCAAATTATTTTTATATATAGACTATGGTGTCTGTATATAATTTTCTATCCTATGGTCAAGTGATATGGATATTCATCATTTCAATCCGTAATTTAAAATAAAAATACAGTTATATATCATTTCAAACCGCAATCCGGAATGAAATAAAAATGGATAACAACTTGCAGTTTATAACAATATAAATAAAACATCCATTCATCCAATATCGATCATCAAACGTTTATCACAATCATCATCCAATTCAAACAATAACATTAATATAGAACAGATAATAAATAACGGGTAATTACTAGCAGTTTATATTCAAAAATAAATCAATTTAACTGGCAGTTTATTTGCAATAATAAACTGAATAACAATTTAATTCAACAAATTAAATTTAACCGGAATAATGATAAAAATATACCAAACATCAATGAATAAATTTCTAATCACATCAGAAATTAATTTAACACACATAAGAAATTTTAGAAATTGTAAGTGGGTTAAAACACTCACCTTTTGAATTTAGATTGAATTTAAATCCAATTTAAACCCAAAAATTGGACAGTTTTCAAATTCGTCCAAACTAGCGTCAAAATGTCCGGAATTCTAATACGAACCTAGCGGAGAAAACCGCGCATGAAACGGACCTCGTGTGCAGAAGTTATTCATGTTAGAACGATTGAAATGAAATTTAAATAAAAGAAAATAAATAAATAAACATACAGAAGCCATGTCACGTCACGTCACCCTATCGTTTACACGCAACTGCTCATCCCATAGAGAAGACAACCTATAGCCGCCACGATGAAGAAACCCTAACCCAATTTCACCGTCGCCTCCTCTCACCTACGACACGATCAACACCTCCAGTGACTTCGCTTCGGCCAGCCGCTCCACCAGGACCCCAGCGCGACTCCTCCGGTGACCCACGGCCGTGCGTGAATGTTCATTCCTTTCGCTAATTTTCTGCAAATTCGAGAGATTCCATCCCCATCGTAATCGCATGGATCTGGCCTACTCGACGACCTCTACCCATTGATCACCTCCGATCGATCTGTAATCGCAGATCCACCGTCCACTCCATCGACATCTCGCGAACGGACGAAAATAAACCTTCAATTTCTGGACAATTGGTGATTCAAAATGAAAAATGAATCACAAAATTGAGGTGCGCTCTTCGAGAGCTTTCCGAAGATATAAAATTTGATATTATTTGAAGAGATTGAATTTTTGGCTTTGGATTTGATTTGGAATTGGAATTGGGAATTTTTGTTTTGTCTGCCATTGAGGAGGAGGAACATCTGAATTATACGTATAGACAAATGAGAAATAGAAAGGCTAGGGTTTATAATAGGGTATTTATAGGTAGGGTTTAAAAAGAATGGATCAGATCGATTGGATATACGCGTTGTACGATAAAGGGGCCCGTAAGCCCGTTTCAACTCCGGAATGAAATTGGGTCAACCCATATATCAAAATAGATGTTTTAAAAAAATTTAAACGCAATGGAATAGGTTTCAAGTCCAAATTCCATCGTATGAAAAAGCAATGCAAACAGAATTAGTTCACAATGAGCAAAAAAATTCTTTGACCTTTTAGGAATGAAAAATATAATTTGAATAAAATAAATAAATGGTAAGAGGTTATGCGACATTAATGGTATGCTTCTAACATTGATAGTATTATTAATACCATACCTTCCTACATTAAGTATATGAACAATATATTAGATATCAGTCATCTTCCTTTAATTTACACGTATATATTATAAATACTATATTGTAATAAAAATTAGTGATAAGTTTTAATAAATGGAATAATCACTTGAAAATTAATCATTTAATTCTTTGAATTATAGACAACAAATAAATGGAAGGAGGTTATGTTATTTTAATGGTATGCTTCAAACATTAGTGGTATTATTAATATCATGCTCTCCTATATTAAGAAAATAAGCAATGTATTTTATACCAGTTCAGAAAGATTGATAGTTCAATGACCTATAAATTTCGATAATTAAATTTATTAATTAAATAAGTTTTGGAAATTAATGTTGTGAAAAATTAAAAATTTAAGTTTAATAGCGAGAATAATAACTAGAATGAAATGTAATAATGTTAGTGTAAGTTAATGAATAACCATTTTAATGCAATTTCAATTAATTGAAATTTAATAACGTTAATTTAAGGCAATTGATAACTATTTTAACGAAATCTCGATTAATTGGAATGATTGTAAATTTAAAATTGGGTATAAACTGTAATTCAGTAAATAAACCAAATGTTGTATTAAACGGTGAAATGTATGTAATAAACTGAAATTGATTAAAATAGAATAATTAATCCGTATGTGAATTTATTAGTTTTGTTTGTTAACAATAAACATAGAAATGTGTTTGAATTGGTAAGTTATAACAATGGTTTAATCATAAATTCACTATTTAATTCATTGATAATAAATTGGAAATCAATTGCAATTAATTCACTTAATTAGTGCAATTAATGTTAATAAAATTGATAATTTTATAATATTAATGCAATAAGATGTAAACCAATGTTAACTATTTCCATAAGTAATGATTGGGTGAATAAAAAGATTGAAATCAAGCTCGATCAATTTATTGGAATTTAAATTATAATAAATGGATTTATTGCAATCAAATGTAATTAAATATTACGTTAATGAAAATTAAGATGGTAATTGTAAAATATTAGTGAAATAAGATATAAAAAAATGTTAATTATAGCCATGAGATGATAGTTGATTGAATAATAAGATGAAAAGGCGAACAAATGGATTTATTGGAATTTAAAGTAATAATCACTGTAATTATTTCAGTTGAAATTAAACATTGTAGCAAGTAAAATAATTAACATTGAATTGACATGTAAATTTGTTTCAAATTATCATAAATGTCTAAGTAATCTAAAATGAAAAAATTTGTTAGTTATTAAATTTGAATTGAAAATGTGATTTTATTAATTTAATAATAATTTATTTAACTAATGTGAATATAGCCATTTTGGCAACTGATTTGAATTTAGACGAAATCAGTTTCATCGGATCTGTAACGGTGAATTATTATAGGGTTTCAAGTTTCACAGCGATCGGACTTGTTGTTTGATTATACAGGCTTGAAATGCGTAGAAATCAATTTAATTGAATTCAATTTGAAATAAGCTGATTTTAAAGCTAATTTTTTATACGATGGAATTAAGACTTGAAAATTGTTCCATTGATTTTAAAAATATCGAAAACTTATATTTCGATATATTGGACGACCTCTTTTCGTTTCGGGAATGAAACAGGCTTTTCGGGTCGTTGTTATCGTTTGATCCAACTCTACCTATATATAGGTTGTTATAAACCCTAGTTGTTTCTCATTTTATTATTTCTGTACGTACATCTTCTTCCTCCTTCTCAAATGTCAGAGCATCAAACCTAATTCCCAAATTCCAAAACCTAATTTCAAAAAAAAAAATGAAAAAAAATAAAATAAAAAATGTTTGCTCCAGGTTGACTTCGAGTCGGGAAGAGGTTAACGTCGAGTTCCAGAGGTGAAAACATTGCAGCGACTTCGGGTTAGAGAAAGATCCATGCCAAAAAAGGCGGATTTGGGCGCGCTTCGTGTTCCAGAGGTGAAAACCCTACAACGACTTCGGGTCAGGAGCCAAATGACTCGGGTCTCGAGTTAATTTGGTAAAAAACTCAGAGCAAGTACCGGGTAATTGAGGCGGCGACTCGAAGTAAGACCCAAAGTCGAAATTTTCCAATCTTCTAACGTTAATAACTTTTGAATACGAGCTCGGATTCACGCGCGGTTTTCTACGTTAGGATCGTATCAAAATTAGGGACATTATGACACTAGTTTAGACAAATTCTGAGACTTCTGAATTTTGGGTCTTTTTTTGGATTTCAAATTGATTTGAAATCAAAGGTGAGTGATTTAACCCACTCACAATTACTAAATTATCTTACGTTAGTAAATTGAATTTACGATGTGATTAGAAATTGATTTGTTGATGTTTGGTATATTTAAATTATCATGCTTGTTAAAACAGACTTTTATTGATTATTATTGCCGTTTAATTTAATATTAAGCTTTAAGCTTTCATTTTATACTTGTTATTGATAATCAGTTAGCTATTGACGTTTACCGATTGATTTGGATTATGATTTAGATGGATATTTGATAGTTGATATTGGATGGCTGGATGTTATATTTATATTGTCATAACACTACAAGTTCCCTTAAATTCCCTATAGGTTGAAATGATACATACCCAAACGATCTGATAGATTTGGGAGAAATCGTTATGGGTTAAAATGATAAACTCAAGCGATTTCATAAATTTGTAATTAAATTTGGGATTGCGGGTTGAAATGATATATACCCGTAAAATTTTAAATTGCGGATTGAAATGATAAATATCCGTATCACTTGAATATGGTTGAAAATTATGTACGGACAATGGATTAGTTAAATTAAATGATTTTTAATTCTTTGAATTATGAATTCGGTTAATTGGTATCTTGAAATAGAAATTAATTTATATAAACTGAATTATTTTCGAAAATCCAAGCCTTAATGTTGAAACTGTAATTTATTTAATAAATTTTTCAAAGGATTTAAATTGGAATTTCAAAGTTGAATTGTCAAATTAATGAATTATCGAAATTGAGTTATTGAAAATGTTTAGATATAACTTTGAAATCTATTTTAAATTATTTTAAACTATTTTAATCAATTTAAACTATTTTAATCTATTTTAATCTAGTTAATACAATTTAATCCATTTTAACCTATTTTGAACTATTTAACCCATTTTAATCTATTTAATATACTTTAATTCTATATAATGTATTTTAAATCTATTTTAATCTATTTTAAGTCAATTAATCTATTTTTAATCTATTTAATCTATATTAAATTTATTCAAACTATTTTAATTCTATTTAAACTATCTTAAATCGTTTTAAACTATTTTAATCTATTTTTAAACTATTTTAGAGTATTTTAACTATTTAAAAATCTATTTTAAACTATACTAAACTATTTAAACTATTTATGACTATCTAAACTATTTTCTAAATTTCAGACTGTGTAAAGTGGAAGCGCTTATATTTGAATCCTTGATTTTTTAAAGTGAACATGGTTAAATGACGTTATAACTTAAGTTGTTATTTGAAATGATATTTGCTAGTGAAATGATATATTTGAGTAAATATGATGGTTTTGGAATGAGGATTTAATTAACCTATCTTATCGATATGATTTAGAAAGTGAATATGGTTTTGAAAGTGAATATATTTTCAAAAGTGATATGGTTGAAATCGAATATGATATTTTGATATTAATTATGAATTGACTTTTCAAATGTAAAGGAACCATTCGGTGTAAAATAAGCATTTGGTTGTTAAAGAGACCGGGATCGGATATTGTCATACTTTCTGCCAATATCGAAAATCGCTTTAACAACTGTGTACATGGTGGAGATTCCAATAATGAAGTAGGATGGTTTGGCGAATGATTCTTTATAAGTTATTTACGTGACCCTGACTCCCGTGAGTCAGCTTAGATGAGACTAAAACATGAGTTGTACTGGACCAAGTGAGGTCATTTCTCCTATTGGGCACATTTCTTCGATCTATATTTTGATTTTATGATTGATTTGGTGGCCACCCCTCGATTTGATTATAGGAGTGTATCCGAGGTGGGCGGTTGTGACGCCCCACCTCTATACCCACGCTAGCCAAGAACACTACGGTGTAGTGCTGTCAACTAGCATGTAGAATAAGGCTGTTGAGGAGCGACCATCCATGTAATTGCTTATCACACGGTGGCTAAAAATAATCTTTGGAAACAAACATAGAAATAAGCATAACACAAATCAGTCACAGACATCCATATCACAAAGGCGGAAGAAGATATGAATATATAACTAACACATGAAAGTGTACATCAGAGTAGTGGTCAAAAAGATCCACAATAATACAAAAGAATAGCACCATGTGCTATACAAAAGAATACAACTATGAGTCTATATCTCAAGTGTATACAACAAAAACTGCTAATCTAAATAGTTAGGCAAAAGTCAGAGTAGCAAATCCCGGGAAGAAGTCAAGCAGAAGCACCTGTAACATCTCGGTCTAACCCGAGTATTATTTAAGAAAATAATAAACGGATCAGTCTAGCTATAAATATCAGATGACATGGTATAAAATAAAAGATATGGTATAAACATAAAATATCCATACTGACATAGTACTATAAGTATGCAAATGATGATCAACAGAAGATCAATCAATAAGAGATAAATCAATATCACAAGAATCTTCTCAAAGATCCAAAGAGGGCATCATGCCCTAAACTTGTACTCATAACAAGTCAATGACATAAATTCCAGAAATCAACACAAGAAATCCAGAAATCATAGAAAAGGGGAAAGAGGCCTATCACATGACGGTCCGAAGACCATGGGGAGCTACCCCATATGGGTGAGTCGGAATCACCCAGATGAGGTCTAGGCAAACCAAAAAGCAAAAAGGTATGTGTGAATGGAATCACACAAATGGTGTCTAGCCTAACCTCGCGACAAAAAGGTATGTGTGAGTGGAATCACACAAATGGTGTCTAGACTAACCTTGCGGACAAAGAGATATGTGTGAGTCGGAATCACACCAATGAGGTCTAGTCTAATCTTCCAAACAAAGAGACATCGCACAATTGCTAGTCTAAATCATAAAATGATCGTCATGATCAACGAGAAGTGTCAATTACACTAAGCTAGTAAATATAAAAGTTTATCATCGTGTCCCATAACCACTTGCTTAACTTAAGTATTTACGAACAAACTGTAAATCTTCACTAGAAAATTGTCACAAGAGGTTCAATCGAACAAGTCCAAGAATTAACCGACGAAGTGAACGCAAGCGTTTCATACCACTTGTTTTACTAAGTCGTTTAATTAGATTTCTCATCCGAGTGAGGTAAAGGTTTGTATATACTAGTAGATTGGAAAACGGTTTAAGAAAAGAGCTTTGTTATTGAAAATAGAGTTGAAATCATTTTGTTGAAAGAGTTTTGATATTTACTACTAGTATAGAAAACCTTATAAAGTGACAAATCATAGAAGTGATTGTAGAAACAATCAATCATAAAAATTCACATTCGAAGACGTGAATAAAATCCAAAGAAACCGATAAAGAATCCATCGAAATAGATATTCAAAAATCCGTAAAATCGACCGAGACGCCAAAGATAGTTTGTCTCGAAGAATGGTCAATTCAGCATCTCAACAATGCAAGTTCTGTTGAATGTTTTTCAGATAAGATCCCCTACGGAGGGGGGGTCCAGGGGGGTGGCAAACCCCCAAGGTGGGGGTGCGGGGGCAACGCCCCTGCTACGGGGTTCGACCTGCCCGGTCAGGTCGCGGGGGTCCAGGGGGCAGCGCCCCCGCCGAGGTGCGGGGCAGCGCCCCGTCCAAAACGGTACGACCTAGTGAAGACCTAAGGGAGGATAGGATCGAGCGATTTAAAGGGGCAACGACCTAAGGGAAACTCGCGACCTAACATGGCCGAGCTAAGGTAAGGTGCGACTCAACCAGGTGAACGACTTAAGGAACCCGCGGGTTAGAAGAGGCGAGCGACTTAAGGGACTCGCGACCTAACAAGGTAATAAGGTCGAGCGACCTACGACCTAACAAGGTAAAGGCCTAAAAGAATAGAAGGTCAAACGACCTAAGTGTATTGGGTCACGCGACCTAACATGGTTCGCGACCTAACGAGCTAAGCTAGGTCGAGCTAAGGGGTTAGCATAAAACAGGTCGAGTTAAATAGGCCGAGCGACCTATGACCTAAGGTCCATACGACCTACGACCTAAGGTCCATACGACCTACGACCTAAGGTCCATACGACCTAACTCCGAAGACGTTAGAAATGCCCAGAACGACCTACGACCTAAGGTCCATACGACCTACGACCTAAGGTCCATACGACCTAACTCCGAAGACGTTAATTCAAGGCAGTGCGACCTAGCGCGATAATACGCGAGCGACCTAAGGGTTAGGTCACGAGCAACCTAACTCCGAACACAGAAAAATGGCCAGAACGACCTAAGTGCAGAAAATTCACCAAAACGCTAAAAATTGGAGTTTTTCGCCAATCCAATCCAAATCAAATGCTAA
Organism: Allium cepa; assembly: GCA_030765085.1. Lineage (NCBI taxonomy): Eukaryota > Viridiplantae > Streptophyta > Magnoliopsida > Asparagales > Amaryllidaceae > Allium > Allium cepa. Next base: position 581,113,950 of record CM060941.1, on the reverse strand, counting down.
TATGCATGCAAAAATGATAGGGAATCATTCCCAACAGTCCAATATAGTTATAGGCTAGAATTATGAAAATAAAAATCTCACCTTTGCACCAAATTTATGAAGAAAAGCTTGAAAGCAATGGAGAAGTAATCACAACCTTGAATCCAATATCTTCTTCTTGAATTTGGAATTGAATGTTGGATTTGCAAGAGAATTTGAGCTTGGAATATTAATTTCCCCTTCCACTCACCATTAATGCTAAAGCTTGGTCGTTAGGAAATTTATGAAGAGTAAGGGAAGGAAAGAAGTGGGTTTGAGTTATAATGGCTAATCTAACCAAAAGTCCAAAGCGGGAAAAGTAAGTGAAATTCCACTAACTCCAAACTTATCAATGTTTATACTTAAAAAAATTGTAAACGGCATTTCGAACTCAATGGAAGTGGTCTCGAGTCATAATTTGACCGTTTGCAAAAAGTAGCTTTTCGGACCAATATCCGATTAACGACAAAATATTTAAATAAAATATTTAAATATAAAATCGATAAATATGCGGGTTGTTACAGCAGTAGTAGCTGCTATGCGTTACGACCAGTTTGGGAGTGCAATTAGTATATCTACCCTGGCATTGCCTCGAGTGCTGTGTTCGCATGCCCTATCGCGCCTTCTACGAGTTTTTTTGTACCATACCTATGGAGTGCCCTCTGGGTAAACCTCACGAAGGAGCTTAAGGTACTGTATAGATTATAGAAATATATAAAATGTGTTAAGGGGGATATGGATAACGCCTTAACACTATTTTAATATTTTACTTCACTGTAGACACTATAATATTAGCGTATTGTACTATGTATATAGATAGTTTAATGGATCCTTAGGAGACATAAATCCCGAACATCTCTTAAGTTATTGCACTCACGCTGGCACTCGAAAGGAGATGCAAACCCCGTAAACATCTCAAATGCCGTCACACTCATATTTATTTACTGTTGATTTAACTTACGTAAGATCTTTTAGTTCCGACTCGAGTGTTTAGTCTTTTCAATTCGCTCGGATCGGTCTAAGCTTTTCAGTTTATCGAAGATTGCTTTTCAAGGATGAAGACAAAGATTTAGTACTGTTACTATTTAGTATATTATTTGCACTACATCATGTTGTTCCGCTGCATTATTTATTTATTATTGCTTTATGAACTCTGACTCTGTATTGTAAAAGTATAATCAAATGTTATTTGTAAACAGCTTCATGAACTGTTTATTTGATTTTTATATTTTATCATTCCACTGTGAGATTATGTATTTGTTTTTCTTTCTTTCTCTGTTTTTCTTATTTTCCCCATGACAATCCTCCCTTTTGAATGGTTTGAGTCTGACGTGTGTGGTCTATCGTCGATTTAAACCATCCAAAAAGGCGAGCCGTTACATTTGGTATCAGAGCTTTGGTTTAGCGATAAACTTAGCTTTGTGGGGTCTGACTCATTAGAAATAGGGTAGTAATACCCAAGAATGAGTTATTGAGTATATATATGAGAGAGCGTATTTGTTAGTGTTGTAAAGGATTTTGTATTATGTTAATTTGTTTCGTTTAGCATTTATAATTTCTGGTCGATACATAGGACACTATGGCATTGATGGGAATTTCTAAACACTTAATAAGGCAAACCGGCACAATATTGTTTGAATATTGGTAAATGAAATAATTTTGCACATTATATATTTGTATATAAAATAATAAATTTGTTTATTAAGAAGTGAAATTTATAAATATTGGCTGCAAATTTGCATTATAATTAAAATGAATATAAATTGAAAATTTGAGAACTTAAGTTCTAGGATTTTGTAACTACATTCCAAGGATTTTTGCAATATAATATTAGTATTATTTGAAAGTATTTTTTGAGGTAAATATTCAAGATGCTTTGAAAGAAATGTTTTAAAAGAATTTTTTTAATGGAAATAAGTTCTGTACTCCCCTCTCTATCGCTGGAAAATAATTTCGGTGATGAGTGCACATATCATCGATGTTCATTTTCGAGTTTCAAAGTGGGAAGGCCACTGTAGTAGTTTTACTGCACACTTGTTTTGATAACAAATCCTAATTTTAAATTTCTAATTAGGATTTGGATATATAAGAGATATGATTATATATATTATTTTAAAATAATTGAAAAGGAACCCGGTATTTAGTTCTTAAGTTTCTACAAATTGGAAATTTCAATTATTATAATGAAATGAAATCTTTACTATTTAATAATTGGAAACTTCTAAGATGTGTAATTAGAAACTAGATGCTAAATGATTAATGAAATATAAGAAATTGAAAATTGTAAACTGTAAATAAAAAGGAAGTGGAAAATAAGAAATTGTAACTATTGAACATTTTATTAACTAAATAACTAAGATGAACTTGTATAATATTCAATTGCATTCTAAAAGATATTTATATGTATAAGTTAACAAAATATCATAAGTTGAAATGTTAAATATGATATGTAATAGAATATTGTACAAGTAAACTTTAGTAAATGAAAGTGTTTAATGGAATTACTTTTATAAATAAGAATTCTGATATTATAAATTGTTATGGACTTAGATTAATAATTTGTTGTTAATCAAATGTAATGGAAAAGTGAATAATGTAAGAAAAACAATTATAAACTTAAGTTAATATTTTAAGCTATTTATGATCGGATTGAATAGTACAAGATGAATACTGTAAGTAAATAATTATAAACTTAATTAATGTTGAAGCCATTTATAATTAAAATGAGTACTATATTAATTGAATGGTTTTAACTTCAGAAACATTGAAATAATTTAGAAATGGATTTAATACTCAATAATACTATATATGGAAGAATGAATGCGACAAAGGAAATAACCTATTAATGGTGGATTAAATTGTAAAGAGGCTTACATAATAATGTATAATCTAAATAATTGAAATGAAAATAAATCATGTAAGAAATTGGATGTAAAGTAGTGAAAGAGGAAAAAATGGTATTGTGTAAATGAATGGAAAATGAAATTTTTTAAGTGATAAATGTAAAGTAATTAAACAAGCATAGTATGAACAAATAATGATAAAAAATAAACAAAAAAAGTTATAAGAATAAAACTTAAATATTATTTGAAATTATTGTTTGTGTGACTTATGGATTGGTTGGGAAATGATACTTTTATTGTGTAAGGATGTATAAATAATCTATTGAGTTTTATCTAAGACTGTTGAGTGTATGGTATACTTAGTAGTTTATTTATCATTTTATACAATTAAAAGTTTTTGAACCCGAACAAATCCTTTGTTTCGTTTGCTATGGATAGATGGTTGATTGCTTTAACTGTATGTGATGATTGTATGATTTGTTTGTAGGTATTTGTTATTCTGTTGTGTTGATTTGTTGTTACTAATTGAAACAACGTAAATATTTCTCTTTGCATAATTCTAACCCTTTTTGGATTATATAAGTGAAATACAGGTTATAGAAGTAATAGCTACTGCTTTGGTTTCATAAATAAGCGTTGTTTGCCCGACAAATAGGAATGTTTTCAGATTACGGTTTTCTAGCGATATTATATTGTTATTCCCATGGTTTGGAATATTTTATTTTGAAATAATATATATATATATATATGTGTGTGTGTGTGTGTGTGTGTGTGTGTGTGTTTATTATTGATGTTATTATCTCTCCCGGACCTCTCCATATAAAGGAGGCTCTGTCGACATTTTCCGTAAATTTTAGACCTAGAAATTTTTGTGAAAGTGAAAATGTATTTCAAACTTCTACTAACTTGAATATAAAGGATTTGATTGATTATTAATTGATATATTTTATTTAATACTTAATTATGTAAATTAATTGTTATAAACTGAATATTTTGAATAAAATATATTAATTCCTTAATTCATTCTTTTCCTTTACGAGGACAAATTTTTTTGAGTGGGGGACAGTGCAACGACTTGTAAATTTCGATAGTTAAATTTATTAATTAAATAAGTTTTGGAATTTAATGTTGTGAAAAATTAAAAATTTATGTTTAATAGCGAGAATAATAACTAGAATGAAATGTAATAATGTTAGTGTGAGTTAATGGATAACCATTTTAATGCAATTTCAATTAATTAAAATTTAATAAGGTTAATTTAAGGCAATTGATAACTATTTTAATAAATCTCAATTAGTTGGAATGACTGTAAGGTTAAAATTGGGTATAAACTGCAATTGAGTAAATAAATCAAATGTTGTATTAAACGGTGAAATTGTATGTAATAAACTAAATTGATTAAAATAGAATAATTAATCCATATATGAATTTATTAGTTTTGTTCGTTAACAATAAACATAGAAATGTGTTTGAATTGGTAAGTTAGTTTAATTATAAATTCACTATTTAATTAATTGATGATAAATTGGAAATCAATTGCAATTAATTCACTTAATTAATGCAATTAAAGTGAATAAAATTGATAATGTAGAATATTAATGCAATAAGATGTAAACCAATGTTAACTATTTCCATAAGCAATGATTGGTTGAATAAAAAGATTGAAATCAAGCTTGATCAATTTATTGGAATTTAAATTATAATAAATGGATTTATTGCAATCAAATGTAATTAAATATTACGTAAATGAAAATTATGATGGTAATTGTAAAATATTAGTGTAATAAGTTATAAAAAATTGTTAATTATAGCCATGAGATGATAATTGATTGAATAATAAGATGAAAATGCGAACAAATGGATTTATTGGAATTTAAAGTAATAATCACTGTATTTATTTCAATTGAAATTAAACACTATAGCTAGTAAAATAATTAACATTGAATTGACATGTAAATTTGTTTCAACTTATTATAAATGTCTAAGTAATCAAAAATGACAAAATTTGTTAGTTATTAAATTTGAATTGAAAATGTGATTTAATTAATTTAATAATAATTTATTTAGTTAATGTGAAAATAGCCATTTTGGTCACTGATTCAAATTTTGACGAAACCAGTTTCATCGGATCTATAACAGCGAATTATTATAGGATTTCAAGTTTCGTAGTGATCAGACTTGTCGTTTGATCGTATGGGCTTGAAACGTGTAGAAATCAATTTTATTGAATTCAATTTGAAATAAGCTCATTTTAAAGCTAATTTTTTTATACAATGGAATTAGGACATGAAACCTATTCCATTGAGTTTAAAAATATTGAAAACTTATATTTCGGTATATTGGATGACCCATTTTCGTTTCGGGAATGAAACGGGCTTTTCGGGTCGTTGTTATCGTTTCGATCCAACTCTATCTATATATAGGCTGTTATAAACCCTAGTTGTTTCTCATTTTATTAATTATGTACTTACATCTTCCTCCTTCTTCTTAAATGCCAGAATATCAAACCTAATTCCCATATTCCAAAACCTAATTTCAAAAAAAGAAATGAAAAAAAAATGAAAAAATAAAAATAAAAATGTTTGCTCCAGATTTACTTCGAGTCGGGAAGAGGTAAACTTTGAGTTCCAAAGGCGAAATCCCTACAGCAACTTCGAGTCAAAGAGAGTTCCATGCCAAACAAGGCGGATTTGGGCACGCTTCGAATTCCAAAGGCGAAAACCCTACAGCGACTTCAAGTCAGGAGCCAAATGACCAGGGTCTCGAGTCATTTTGGCAATAAACTCAGAGCAAGCACCAGGTAATTGAGGCGACAACTCGACGTAAGACCCAAAGTCAAAATTTTCCAATCTTCTAAGGTTAATAACTTTTGCATACGAGCTTGGATTCACGCGCAGTTTTTTTCATTGGGATCATATCAAAATTGCGAACAATTTGGCACTAGTTTGGACAAATGCTAAGACTGCTGAATTTTGGGCCTTCTTTGGATTTCAAATCGATTTGAAATCAACGGTGAGTGAATTAATCCTCTCATAATTACTGAATTATCTTATTTTAGTTAAATTAAATTTATGATATGATTAGAAATTGATTGGTTGATGTTTGGTATTTTTAAATTGTCATGCTTGTTAAATCAGACTTTTATTGATTATTATTGCCATTTAATTTAATATTAAAATTTAATCCGTCAGTTTATACTTGTTATTGATAATAAGCTAGCTATTGATGTTTATTGATTGATTTGGATGATGATTTTGATGGATGTTTGATAGTTGATATTAGATGACTGGATGTTATATTTATATTGTCATAACATTGCAAGTTCCCTTGAATTCCCCATGGGTTGAAATGGTACATACCCGAACGATCTGATAGATTAGGGAGAAATCATTATGGGTTGAAATGATAGACTCAAGCGATTTCATGAATTTGTGATTAAATTTGAGATTGCGGGTTGAAATGATATATACCCGTAAAATTTTAAATTGCGAATTGAAATGATAAATATACGTATCACTTGACCATAGGGTAGAAAATTATATACGGACACTGGAGTGGTTAAATTAAATGATTTTTAATTCTTTAAATTTTGAATTCAGTTACTTGGTATCTTGAAATAGAAATTGATTTATATAAACTGAATTATTTTCGAAAATCCAAGCCTTAATGCTGAAATTGGAATTTATTTAATGAATTGTTCAAAGGATTTAAATTGGAATTTCTAAGTTGAATTGTCAAATATAAATGAATTTATCAAAATTGATTTATTGAAAATGTTTGGATATAACATCGAAAATCTATTTTAAACCATTTTAAACTATTTTAATCAATTTAAAACTATTTTAATCTTTTTAAATCTATTTAATACAATTTAACCCATTTTAACCTATTTTGAACTATTTAACCCATTTTAATCTATTTAACCCATTTTAATCTATTTAATATACTTTATGTAACATCGAACCAGTAGTGAGGTAAAGCCCACCGTAGCATGCAACTGTACCGGTGTTCTACTTTTACGGCCAACCCCGAGGGACATGCAGGATTAAGAGTCAACCGTTCGCTACCAAACCAAGAAGCAAGAACCCCTATCATGCTGCACCCGTTAAGTGCATAAGCAGACACACATGTTGGACTTGAATTGCTCAAAATATCATATTGTTAATTTATATTTGGCAAAACTCGGCATCTATAGTAAACAAATCAATCACAGAACCACAGACACAGAATAATATAACAATAAGAAGCGGAAACAAATGAATAGTAGTTCATGAAGCCACTATATATATAATAGATTTAAAACAAAATACAACATAAGTCTTAGATACATAGAAGTCTCAATATAATAGTTAAATAACAAATCTGAATATATCACTGAAGTCAACTGAATAACTGAAAGTTGAATCGATAGATGGATCTCCAAGCGAAGCTCCAACTCCAAAGGTGAGTCTCAAATGCTATGACACTCAGTCAGACCCAAGCATAAAGCAAAACACAAAATAGTCGAGTCAGGATTAACATTCTTATATCAGTAAATTCAACTCAAGTGAAATATCAACTGAAATACAAGTAACTCAAAGGATGTTTGGGATAGCCATCCTCTAAGGATCCGTGGAACTATCTACTATGTTGTACAATACGCTATCATAATATGTCTATAGTAAGATAAACTATTAAAATAGCGTTAAGGCATTACCTATATCCCCCTTACCACATTTTTATATATTCCCGTAGTTTATACAGTACCGTAAACTAGAGGTTATCAGAGAGCACTACATAGGTACGGTAGAAAACAAATTCGTGGTGGGATCGATAGGGTAGGTGACATGGCACAACTAGGCAATGCCAGGGTAGATATACAATTACCCTTCCAGGCTAATGGTAAAGCATAGCCGCAGCTACCGCCTACCTCGATCCACACTCCCAAAAATCCAAGGGTGCACCCAATCAATCACAAAGTAATAGAATGGTATCGAAGAAGTGTGTCCGATCAGAGGAGCTACCTCACTTGGCCCATCAATTGTTCCTGTTTTAGCCACCTTAAGCTAACTCACGGGAGTCCGGTCCATGTATATACCTCATATAGGATCGTCACCAACCATCCTACTTCATTCTGGAATCTCCACCGCGTACACAATTGTTAAAGTGGTTTCGGAATTAGCAGAGAGTATGACAATCCGATCTCGATCTCTTTAACAACCAAACATTGTTATAACACGGTGGTTATTTCATTTCAAATAATTCATATTTCAAAACCAAAATATCATATCTATTTCAAAACCATATCAATACGATATCATTATTCATTTGAAATATATCCATTCCCAAAATCATAGCACTTTCTAAGTTATAATATTTTCGAAATCATAATGCTTTGAAATCATAACTTAGAAATCATAATACTATGAAATCATAATACTTTGAAATCATAACTTAGAAACCATAATACTTTGAAATCATAACTCTTACCCCATAAACAGTTTAGATATTAAAAATAATATATATAAAATAAAATAGTTTATAAAATAACATAGGTTATATAATAAAATAATTAGTATATTAAAAGTTATAAATTAAAATAGTTTATATTAAAATAATTTATATAGTAAAAATAATATAAATTAAAAATAGTTATATTAAAATAATATATATATATATATTAAAATTTCAGTTTTTATTATATATCAAAATACTATATATAATAAACATAGTTTCTTCAAATTTCATATATCGATTCAAATCAACTCAAATTCCAAAATTCAATTTAATTCAATCACAACTCATTAGTTTCAATTCAATTTAGTTTATCAATAAACTATTTCCAAATTATATCGATTTCGAATACAGATTTGAACCACAAAATAAGCCATTTCAATTTCAATAGATTTCAAAGTTAAATATTCAACTTTTACAATAACTCAATTTCATAATTTCATATGTATTTCAAATTCACTTTACTATTATTTAGTTTTGAGATATTCATTTAAATTAATCCAATATCATTTAAATAAAATCAAAAATTACAATTTAAATAAAACTAAATATCCCATTTCAATTTATTTAAATATAAAAATATCCATTTAATCCCCATTAATCAAAAATCAAGTTACAAATCATATCTTTAAAATCTCAAATCCAATAAATTTCAAATTGATTTTATTCGAGTATAATTCTTAAATGAATACAATTTTAAATCAATTTCAAATTTATCTTTCCAACCTTAATTTAATAAAATTATTATAAAATCTATATTTTAAAATAAAATTTTAAATAAATAATTAAAACATAATATATGCTAACTAAATTAAATTTTTATTACATCATATCTTATTATTAATTTTATTTTACATTAAAACTAATTTATTCATATTTTAAAATAGTAAAATTATAAGTAAAGTCTTAAGATTTATAATTTCAAAACTAACTTAAAACTTTAAAAAATTTCAAACATATGATTTTGAAAGTCAAGAGTTTAAAACATATATAAAATAACATTTATATATATAGTATTTTAAATCAATATATATATATATATATATATATATTTAAACCTTGGAAATCATTTCGAAATATATATAGACCAACTGTGTCTGTATATAATTGTCTATCCTATGGTCAAGTGATAGGGATATTTATCATTTCAATCCACAATTTAATTATCTACGGGTACATATCTTCTCAACCCGCAAACCCAAATTCAATTCAATAAAAACCGCTTGGGTTTATTATTTCAACCCATAATGATTTTCTCCTATTCTACAAGATCGTTCGGGTATGTATCATTTCAACCCATAAAGAATTCTATACTAAAAGGGAACTTGTAGAATGAGAACAATGATGATGATAATATAACATATCAACAACAGGCATATATCATCAATAATAGATAAAATATAAACAACAGATCATGGTGTCTGATGTCATAGGTGGACGGTTATAGAAAATGGCATATCATATATATAGCAATTAAATAACTAGCAATAGCATATTTCAATTGCCTTTTCAAATGAAATCAAATCTAATAAATATAAGAATGTTAATCGTGAGTGATTGCTCACCTTTCGAGGCTAGAGAAACAACAGGAACGAGAAGCAACGGACACAGATACGACACGTGGAACAACGACAAAACTAGAAACTGCTGCTACGACTAATTCTGGACAGTGTCGAGACAAAAGCAGAGCACGATGAACAGGATTTGATGAAAATTAATTATATAAATGGACTAATATATATATAAGCTATATATGTATATATTTTACAAGATATTTACTGAAACCCATTTTTTTTCAAACTAATACTTAAGCACAATATATACATTAAAGCTATTACACAAAAATCTAATTAAGAGATATTAACCGAATTTAAGTAAGTATTTCAAACATATACTATACATATCTTTAAACAAGTTATATATACCATTCTAAACATATTATAATACAAAAATTTAATTTAAATATTGATATTATATATATACATCTTGTATAAAAATATTAATACAAATAATATACAGAAAAAAAGACAGAACAAACAAATAAATAGTAGGAATGTCATGTGATCCTTCTAGTATAACTCGTTTATTTACAAGTAATATAAATATACCTTGTTTAATTTCAATGAATAGTACACACATAAACTGTGTAGAATATATAATATAAACTCACTTTATTATTATTATTATTGTTATTAGTATTATTATTATATCATATACATATATATATATATATATATATACACTTTAAAGTCAATATTATTATAAATATTTATATAAAGCATGGCAGTCTCTATGCAAAGTTTCGAAACATATACGAAAAGGGCCAGAGCATGTTACAAGCGAAAAAAATATACAATTTTTTTTAAAAATATATTAAAACATGCAGAGAAGGCCGATGCAACTACTTATATATGAACATATATATATTTATATATACCAAAGGAGGAGGCGACTGCACGCTTGGGAATGGGGTTGCCGCATGCATGGATGGCGAAGAAGGCTATAGTTTGTGGTAGAGGAGGTCGAGCTAAGTGGCTATGCGATGCTCGGATGGGCTGGCGAGAGGATGTGGCAGTCGTCCAGGGTTGCGGACTGCGGAGGTGGTCTTGGTCGGAGGTGCCTCTACATGCTGTGAACGAGTTGGTGAGATTGAGAGGAGGAGGGAGCTTTGATCCGCTGTGGTTGTTGATGCGCAGATCTGGTGGGAAGACGTGGGCGAGTTGGTTCCACGGCGGAAGGTGATGGATGATGTTGTGTGCATGAAAGAAGGACAAAGGTTATTTCAATAGGCAAAAGAAGAAAATAAGTTCCACCATGAAAGCACTGATGATTTTTTTTATTATATTATATAGCTCAGAATAAACAAAGAAGGGAAGTAGAAAGCATATGAAACGAACCACAATTTAAAGTGATATAGTCAATATAAATTTCAACAACGGGAATAGAGAAAACCAATAGACAATTCCAGAAAATAATAAAAGCTAATGTCCATTCAATTTCCCACGGTGGGTAAATGAACGGCCAAAGGAATTCGGAGAACTCAAAATGGATACCCATATGGCGAACCGTTCCGTAGATTCCACCACATACCGGACCCCAAAATATACAAATGAATATACTGCGGAGATCAACATGACGAGATGAACAGAATGGTACACAGATATCAGCAATATGATCATCCTATTCAAAGTCGATATTCGGCCAAACTGCTGCAATTTCGCTAAAAATAAGATAAACGAAGCTAGAGAAGTCCAAATTTGACGAAACGAAGTATGACATCTCACTCAGAAGATGATTTACAAATTCATTATATAAAAATATTCAGCTTTGAAAAATATTTTATTATCATCTAATATTAACTGATTTAAGTTTAAGAATTGAAATTACACAACAAAACTAACTTCCGTATTTTATGATGAGAATTTACCATTTGCTATGTCTAAATAGATGTATTTTAAATATCAAATTTTTATTTACAAATTCAATTATTTAAAATTTCACAAAATTCAGTTTAATTACGTTAATAAAACCTTTAAAATTTACGGGTCGTTACACTCTCCCCCACTCAAACTTTTCGTCCCCAAAAAAGAACGAGGTAGGAGAATAGAAACAACTAGAAAGAAAATATATTGAACAAAGCAAAATAAACAATTAATTTAAAACCAATAAGTTTCATTTATTTTAAAATTGGTTTATATTCAACTAATTGATTTCAATTCAAGATATTTCATTCGATTGATTTAATTTAAATTTATCAATGTTTGTTACAAAAAAAATTCTTTCAAAACAAAATTCACTTTATTTATCTCATTTATTAAATCCATTTGATCTCACTTAAGTTAATTTCATCTATAATTTAATTTTACCTATTTCTAAATTCATATTTATTTATTTATTATCTTATTATTCAATTTATCTCAATTAACATTTTCTATAAACATAAATTAAGTATATTGACACTTATTATAACCATTCAAATTTATTAATAAATTCCCCTAACATCATTTTATATTGTATACTATTCAATTGCATATTCAACTTCTGAGTAATTTAGGTAAGTTATCTTGGAATGCAATTGAGTATTATACAAGTTTTTTTTTTCAATTCAATTATTTCAAGTTTAAATATTTATTCAAAAATTTTAGCTTCATTTTATAATTGAAATCATCCTTTTACATAAATTTAAGGTTTAAATTTCCGATTCACTTTAAACCATTTTGAGATAAATGCATATATATATATATATATATATATATATATATATATATATATATATATTATGTCAAATCTATAAACATATTGTTAACCCGCCTTTTGGCAAGGCCATGGACACGCGGATTTAACTAAATCGACTGCTCGTTTGTCGAGGCTGGAATACGATGGGTTTGAGTCAACTGGATGGATAAACGGTCAGTCCTAGGTGGTTCGACAGGTGCCGCTCGGCTAAGAATAGAAGGTCATGCATGGCTCGGCCTAGGTGGGTCGGTCAAGATAGAACGGTTGGGCCTGGTTCGACTTTGGATTGGTTCGGCACTGGCGGTTCAGCCTTGATGGGATCGACCTTGATGGACTGGTTATATGGGATCGGCATTCGTGGTTCGGCCGCGATAGGATTGGCAATGGAATGGGTCGGTCGTATAAGGTCAGTCCAAGGAAGTAGGTCGGTAGGATGGTGTGGATCGATGATTGAAGTGGATCGGTGGTAAAGGTGGTTCGACATTTTTCAGATCACCCTGGTTCAGCATCGTGAGTGGGTCGGCATCTCTGGATTGGTCCAAGGGAGTAGGTCAGCATCGTCACAAGATTGGGTCGGCAGCATGAGTGGTTCGGCTTCTCGAATGGGTCGGCATTTCGAGTGGACCGGCATGTTGAAGTGGCTCGACATGATGTTGTGGCTCCATAACGTGGAGTAGATTGGCATGTTTAGGTTGGCATATTCTGAACTCAGGGTCGGTCGTGGTGTTGAGTTTGGGTCGGCTATGGTCTTGGTAGGCCCGGACCACTCAGGAAGCTCAGTAACTCAGGTCTTGCCTATAAATCAGCATGCGAGGCTTCAAAAAAGGGATCTTCATTCTACTTCCCTTCTTCTTCCCTATTGAGGTTGCTCCACCATTGTTTCTTTAAAAACTCCGGATTGTAACTGTAATTGATTCGGATATCAATAGAAAGGAAATTTCTGGAGTGGACGTAGGCTGGAGTTAGCCGAACCACTATAAATCCTGTGTTATTACTGCTTTCTTTTTAATTTTTATTGTTCTTCACATTCATTCTCTACATACATACTATTTGTGATCTGTGACCGTGATTTGGTGCTTTCGTCTGGATTTAGGTGTTAGTGACCAATTTTGGCGCTAAAATTTTGGTGCTTTCACTGAGAAAACTAGCACTAAGGGATTTTGAAGCTTGGATTTTGGATTTAAAGGCTTAGGAACTTGGATTCTGAAGACTATGCCAAAACAATCAACTAGGAGACAGAGGACGGAAAGAAGTCAGCACGAAGGGGGTCAGGAGGCATCCTCAGGAGTAAATCATACCTTAGTGATCATCACCAGGGACGAGATGGAGATGATGATGGCAGCTATGCAGGAAGAATTGCTGAAAAGACAGAAGGAGATAAAGCAGAACCTACTTCGACAGGTTAGACAAGTTGGAGCACAAAGTCAAGGGAATGGACCAACCACGGCTGCTGGCAATGCAGAACAAGGAATCAGAGCTGTAGAAGTTTTTGGAGGTCAAAACCAAAACAAGGCTGTAGAGATTGAAGGAAATTAGCAAAGGCCTGGAGGATGACCTCTGGGGTTGGATACTGGGAGGGCGGTGAATGAAGCTCAGCGAGTAGGGACCAACGTGAACGTAAATGGCCAACATGAAGAGTACTACCTATAGTACCCTGTAGGACATAGGGGGCAAGTTGGAGTGCGAACAGGGTACTACCCTTAGATGGGGACGAGTGGATAGTTGGATTAATAAGAAGGATTATGAGAGAAGGACTACCAAGCAGAGGTTTGGAGGAAGTCAGCCGGAGTCCGTTCACTTCGGATATCAGGAATGCAAGGAACCCTCCAGAATTCAAACTTCCAACACTGGAGACCTATGATGGAAACTCAGATCCAACTATGCATGTAACCAGATACATCAGACATGTGGAAGTGCTGGGGGAATCTTAGGATGTGACGACCCGGAATTTTCAAGCAATTAAAAATCGGAATATTTAATTGATTTTAAGTATTCAATAGAGCAATTTTAACTTGAATTGACGAATATCACAATTTATTCAATTATTTAATTATTGAATTAAATAATTTGAAGTTGGGAAAAAATAATTAGAAGACTTATAAAATTTATATTGATGATATTGAAGATAATAGAAGTTTTAAATTTAATTTAATAGTGATTTATTCAGTTTTGAAATTTCATCGTTTAAATTGAATTTAAGAAACAGCTTTCCGAGGCACAGTCTCGGAATTCGACGAAACCAGTTCCATTAGATCCGTGATATTGATTTATTATCGGATTTCAATTTCTGTAGCATTTGAAGTTGTTGTGTGAGCGTACGACGTGTAAACGCGTTGAAATTTTTATCGAAAATTCAATTTAAATAATGAATATAAATTAGTTGACCGGTCAAGCATTTCACATCAGTTGCTTTCTTTATCACCTTAAGTCAATATCCCATACCTATGCAGCCACCTTACCTCCCTCTGTTAAATCATGTCTCCTTCCTTTGGAAAACAACGATTTCTTTCCTTTTAAATATAATGGCCGACACTTCGAGTAAAAGGAAAAAAAAACTAAGATGGCTTCTTTGGGTTCGAATCATTCCCACTCCCACTCCTTTTCATATCTGCCGAAATCAATCTTTCAAATTAAAAAAAAATTGAAAAAATTGTCAGAGAAGGAAATCAATCAGCTCGATCGAAGGAAGGCATTTTAAAGGATTCTCGATCGCAGGAGGAGGGAAGGCTCGCAGCATCAACCGCAATATCGAACTCGCGTTCGATCTGAGGGTCGCAAGAATCATCGATGCGCGGATTTAGGGCATCATCGTGAGCGTCGCCGAATCCATTTGAAGATGTTCGAATTAAAATCGAGGCATGGAGTCTCGAGACGGCGACTCTGGTAGGGTTTCGAGCTCAGTCTCGTTCGAGCGAGTGGTGCAGGCAGTGAGGGAGGCGAACACGTGAAGGAGAGGCACTCGCGAGGATTTTCGATGTCGTGGAAGTCTCGGTGGCGAACGAAGTGGGATAGCCTCAACTCGTTTCCCAGTAAGGTATATCAATCTGATTTGTTTTGTTCTATATGTGAATCGGGAAAGAAATTGGAAAGAAAAAAAGGGGGGCTTTGAAATAGATTGAGATGGGAAGTTTACTGTTAGGGAAATTTCTGTTTTGATATTTACAGTAAGAGATAAAATTTTCGTCTTAATTTAAAAAGTGATAGATAAGCAGGTAAGGAATATATATATATATATATGTATGGAAATTAAAATAAAAATGTTTAAAATTAAATTTTAATAAAATCATTAGTTGATTGAATTATAAAATGGAGATTTAATTATTCGAATGGTTCAAATATTAATAAATCATATAAATTGTTTATTCAAGGTCAATTATCGGAAAATCAAGGCAATTTTGGAATGGATTGCAAATAAAAGCAAAAGTGAGTTAATCTCACTCAGTTTAAATTTAAATTTAAATGACTAAATTTAAATAATTGTTTGAGTGGTTGGATTGATTGATGTGCTGTAGTATGATATTTTGGAATTGACATATTATATTGTGCTAACATTTGTGGATGCAGGGAAAAGAGGTTGGAGGGATCCAACTGGACCCCTCACATTTATTTAAATTATTCAATATTCTCTGTTGTGATTATTTGATATCCTATGATGAGCTATGTTGGAATATTGAATGTTATGGTTTGATTGGAAATCTGAAATTAATAGATTCTGAATTAAAAAGGAATAAATAGGAAATCAATTTGGAAATTGATTCTAGTGTTTGAAATTGAAATTTAAAGAAGATTGTGAAGAAAAGTATATTTCTCTGGATAGCCAAGTACGTTCAAAGTTAATTTTTTTTAATATAAGTGAAAGCTTTAATGTTGTTTTAGAAAAGCACGTTTTAGGAAGTTTATTATTTCTAATCTTTTAAATTCTAAAGTAAATATTTTCAAATCTATTATCGTAGTAATTGTTTAAAATGATAACTTAGTGTTTTGTTTTTAAAGGTGAAAACCTAGTTATATTATAAAGTAACCTTATTTTCAAATATTCATATAGTATATATTTTTAATCAATTATTGAAGTAGTTTTAATTTAATTATTTTAAAGTAAATTCTAAAGTAAGTAATTTGTTAATCTTATTATCATTTTGAGAATGATTTAGTATTTTGTTTAAAGAAGGAAATCTAGTTATATTTATAAAGTAGACTTATTTTAATTTGTTTCTAAAGTATTATTTTAAATTAAGTACTAAAGTAAAATTTTCTAAATTAAATATTAAACATACTTTACAATTAAAGTGTTTTGAAATTATTTTACAAATCTAAAATCTTGTGCTTGGTAATTCCAGTGAAAATAGAAATATTTGGAATTTATTCTGAGAAAGGAAGATAGTTTGAAAATCGTTTCAAAGGAATTTGAAAAATGAAATATATCTTGTAAAGATATTTTGAGATAAATAAATAATTTAGAAATTATTTATTGGTTGATGGTTGTTTGTGAATATTAATTGATAGTTAAATAACCGACTATCAATATTGGACAAAATGCGTTGATTATTTCGAAGAGACCGAGATTGAGATTTATTTCTCGAAAACCACTTCGATCCGGTTTGTACGTTTCCGTGAAAAACGATTTTAGACTCGGAGATGGAGCAGTGAAGTGCAAGGGCTAGTCGCTACTAATCTTCAGGATATTTCCAAAATGGATGTAGTAGGAATAGTGCCTTCAGTTCAGTTCGAACCCAGGACGGACTTGTATGGATGAATGCTTGCGAAACATCGTCAGGTGGACGATGGGCATTCTAAGGAATATGTTCTAAAAAGGTAACGCTTAGCCTCAAGCCTCATCAAATGGGAATGACTGAAAATCAGGGGTTATGCAGCAAGGCTAGGTGGGTAGCACCCAAGCAGGGTGAGGTCATTCCAGTCTAGATGTCCCTTATTATTTCGGCTTAGTGGGCGGTTGCTGATCCCAACCGCGGGGTGATCCCACTCGAGATTATCTAGTAAGGGGTAGTCCCAGCCTTGTGTTGTAGGAGAGCGGGCGTACTCCTCGGTACGGTGATCTAGGCCCCGTACTGTGACAGGTGGTACCCCAGTGC
Organism: Allium cepa; assembly: GCA_030765085.1. NCBI lineage: Eukaryota > Viridiplantae > Streptophyta > Magnoliopsida > Asparagales > Amaryllidaceae > Allium > Allium cepa. Next base: position 581,096,270 of record CM060941.1, on the reverse strand, counting down.
CTAGTCATATGTTGGAAATCCATTCTCCCTACGAGCCTTTTACGAGTTTTGTTTGTATTACCCACTCTGTGGCTAGTAGCTGGAATTTAATAGATGTAACAATTTCGGCTATTTTATAAGTATTTGTATATAGACCCTATTATAATATCAGAGGATTTCTATAAAAATTGTTTTAGCTATCGTAAGGTAAAAACCCGACATGTTTATTGTGGCGTGGTCTTACGAGATGCTTTTGTTTTCAAAGGGTTTTTGAAACCTTAATAATCAATTGGGTGTGATTTCCTCACGCTGGTATTCCAGACTGACTCGGGTGTTATTTAACTGTAATGCTCGGGTCAGACCGAGTATTATAGGATACAGGATATGATGCTGTGGAGCTCAGGAGACGAGCTGGATGACGATACGTACTCTCGTACTTGTATATATATATATATATATATATATATATATATATATATATATATATATTTCCGCTGTGTTGAGTTGTTGTGTATCCATTTGTATGACATTGATGTTGAGCTGTGATTGATGTACTCTGATGATGTAATATATAAACAAAGATATTTGATGTTTGAGTAAAGAGTATTTATTATCTATTATATTTTATTCCGCTACGATGGTTAGATTCTGATGTTGTTTTCTATTTTCTTCTTCTACCTCTTCTTCTTTAACCCAAATGGTTCGTATTTCTGTGCAACTTGAGTTGGTTTAGTTAGAATAGTATTGACTCAAGGGGTACGGATTTGCGGGCTGTTACATAGGAGGTGATGGCTAGATGTTTCCCATTATACTTGACGGATTTGGCAGTGCTTTTGTTCAGGCAGCTGGAGAATGGATCGATTAGGACACATGGGGCGAGCTAGTGGAACGCTTCATAAGACAGTTCAGGGTCCACGTGATGCAACCCAAGAATGTAATGATGCTGGCATCGATGAAGCAGAGAACAGGAGAGTTCGTGAGAGGTTTTCTAATGTGATTTAATGCGGCTGTGGCCTCGGTAGATCTCCCAGATCCATCAATAATTTTGATGGCGGCAGTAGCAAGGATTGCGGAAGGCACGAAACTCAAGGATTCATTAGCACAGGATCCACCATAGGATCTTGGAGACTTCTATCATGAGGCGGAAAGATTCATTCAGTTAGAGGATTCATGTGTCGAAAGGCAAGATATAAACTCCGTGCAAGGCGAAGGAACATCTGATGAAGGACGAAGACTGGATAAAGAAAAGCGTAAGCTGGAAAATGGACCTGGTGGTTCAGACAAACGAAGGAGTGGTCGAGAACCCAAATTTGTGACGTATGCGGATTTAACAGATAATTTGGAACGGATTTACTTAGACACTCGGGTGCAGCTCCCCTATCGAAGACCACCCAGGAGGGATCCCACTGAGCGGGAATGCAGGAGCGGGAAGTACTGCCTAATCCATGAGGTAGAAGGGCATTCCACGGATGAATGCCACCACTGGAAGGATGTGTTGGAGGAACATGTTAGAAGTGGCAGGTTGCCACAGTATGTGAGGAATCAGACAAGAGCAGTAGAACACGAGCAGCTGCCGCTTGGATCAAGTAGGAACGACCCTCGAATAGGGTCATGACTCGTCATCCGCTGAATGCGATGTCTAGGACCGAGTTTAGGTTTTGTACTCTGGTCATCGAATAATCTTTTATGATTTTGCTTTAAAAAAATAAATAGCAACTATGCCACTTACACATGTAAGGGAACCAGAGTGATCCCTAAGCATGCTCTGAGATGGTAATAGACTGCTTTGCCTGGAGAGGCAGCCCTTAGCTTTTTCTATTTTTCTTATTGGATGTTTGGATCTTGGATTTGATAAATGGATTTTGGTTTAATGCAATGAATACCTAATTGGAGAGTGATGGGACGTATATTGGAAGTCAGTTGGAAATTAATCCCTTTATGTTCAGGGACACTGAACCGGAGTGCAGAGAGTGAAGCCACTTCGTCGGAGATCGAGAGGATCGGCTCACTCGTCGTTGTTTCCCCTTCACCGGGGAATGTCAGGATTGGATCCAACAAGAGCCCGAAGAGGCTACAATCGGTTTAGGACTTAGGCCATGGCATCGCTTAATGTTCAAGGATATTGAATCGGAGTGCAGGTAGTGACGCTGCTTCGCCGGAGAGCGACAGGATCGGCTCACTCAACGTTGTTTCCCCTTCACCAAAGAGTGACATGATGTGATCCAGTAAGAGCATGAAGAGGCTGATATTAGTCCAGGAGGATTAAGGCTTCACTTAATGTTTAGGGACGCTGAACCAGAGTGCAAAGGATAGGTTGCTTCATTGAAGCGTGACAAGATCTGCCTATTCAATCGCTAAATTTGGATCGAGCTTAGCAAGGGTCCGGAGAGGCCATCAATGATCTGGATAGATCGTAGGATTCGATTGCTGACATCCATAGTGTGAAATGGATTTGGATAGCGGCTTTGAACAACTACATATTTGGATAAGGACCCGACGAGGCCCTGGATATGGGTTTTAGGAACCGATGAGGTCTCGGCTTAGGATTTTGATCCAGCAAGGTCTTTGATTTGGACTAACAGGACCCGGAGAGGTCCCAGACTTGGATAAAATGATCCGGAGAGATCGTGGATATAGTTAGTTGATTTCAGATGGATGTGGAATTGGATGAGGATTTGCATATCGACTCAGAGTAGTCGTAGATTCGGATAAGGATACGACAATGGCACTTGGATAAAATGGATTGGATTATGAATCGGAAAGTATGGCTATGGATAACATACGGACTTCGAATATCGGATTTGAGGCTATTCAAAACACACCTTCCAATAGCAAGGCATGTTTTGGGGGGAAAATATTAACCCGCCTTTTGGCAAGGCCATGGACATGCGGATTTAACTAAATTGTCTGCTCGTTTGTCGAGGCTGGAATATGGTGGGTTTGAGTCAACTGGATAGATAAACAGTCAGTCCTTGGTGGTTCGGTGTATATGGCTCAGCCTAGGTGGTTCGGCAGGTGCCGCTCGACCAAGGATGGAATGTCATGCATGGCTTGGCCTAGGTGGGCCGGCCAAGATAGGACGGTCGGGCCTGGTTCGGCTTTGGAGTGGTTCGGCACTGGCAGTTCGGCCTTCATTGGATCAGCCTTGGTGGACATGTTACGTGGGATCGGCATTGGTGGTTCAACCTCGATGGGATCGACAATGGAATGGGTTGGTCGTATAGGGTCATTCCAAGGAAGTAGGTCGGCAGGATGGTGTGGATCGGTGATTGAAGTGGATCGGTGGTCGAAGGTGGTTTGGCAATTTTCAGATCACCCTTGTTCGACATGTGAGTGGGTCGGCATCTCTGGATCAGTCCAAGGGAGTAGGTCGGCATCGTCACAAGATTGGGTCGGCAGCATGAGTGGTTCGGCATCTTGAATAGGTCGGCATTTTGTGTGGACCAGCATGTTGAAGTGGCTCGGCAGGATAGTATGGCTCGGCAGGATGGGGTGGCTCGGTAGGATGGAGTGGATCAGCGTGTTTACTGCTTCGAGTCTCAACTTCATTTACTTTGATTCGCAGGTAGGCATACTTCGGGTCATCACCTAGGAAATATTGGGTCGGCATATTTTGAACTCAAGGTCAGTCGTGGTGTTGAGTCTGGATCCGCTATAGTCTTAGTGGGCCCGGACCACTTAGGAAGCCCAGTAACTCGGGTTTTTCCTATAAATACAGCATGGGGGGCTTCAAAAAAGGGATCTTCATTCTGCTTCCCTTCTTCTTCCCTATTGAGCCTACTCTACCATTATTGCTTTAAAAACTTTGGATTGTAACAGTAATTAATTCGGATATCAATGGAAAGGAAATTTATGGAGCGGACGTAGGCCGGAGCTAACCGCAACACTATAAATCCTGTGTTATTACTGCTTTCTTTTTAATTTTTATTGTCCTTCACATTCATACTCTTTACATACATACTATCTGTGATTTGTGACTGTGATTTGGTGCTTTCATCAAGATTTGGGTGTTAGTGACCAATTTTGGTGCTAACACATATACCCTTATATATATTATAAATCGAATCATACATAAGAAATCTAAATCAAATTCATTTTCCAAAACAAAAGTGTAGAAAACTTCTAAGTGGTCTCTCCACTCTGAAACTCGAAAATGAATGTCGATGATGCTGCAGTCATCACCGTAATTATTTTCCAACAACAAACGAAGAGAGTACAGATTTAAACCTTTGAAATTCTTTGGAAACGATTTCCCTTAGAAATACTTTAAATAATATATCCTAAAATTTTAAAACCAAGTTTTCAAAAATATCGAAAATTAAATTCTCAAATTCTTAGTTTTAAATTTATTTCAAATTCCAAATCAGTTTATAATCATGTTTTTAATTTCATTTATCTATTAAATTTCAAAAAAATTACACTTATATATAAAATATAATCATACAAAATTTATTGTGTCCGTTCGCTATGTTCAAATGTTTTGGAATTCCTATCGATAGCGTTGATCAGACGAATCGATCGAAACCCCAAATCAACCTAACAACTCAAATAACACATTCGACGATACAAGAAAATGGATTTCAAAACAAAAGGTAGAGATCCAAATTAGAGGTACCCTAATCAAAAAGAATTTAACAAGAGATAAGCTCAATACGAAGATAAGATGATTAAATTTCAAAATAGGAAGATGGATAGACTAACATTAATCGTGAGTGACCTTGACCAAGTCAACCATGATTTCAAGAATAAGATCGACGCAGAATTCTAAAGCAAATCGACATTAGATCACAAGAGATAGAATTCGGGCATAGCAAGAGATGGCAGCATCTATACCGAGGATATAGAAATCTCTGGTGAATCAATGCCTGTTGTAAAGGAGTTTCACCCCTTTACAAATCATATAGTGGAGTTATGGGATGCTTCGGAACCAAGAAAACACGTATAGGGAGAGACAAAATGGATTTCAAAACAAGGGAAAAGTTTCGAAATTCAAAGGAACTTGAGTCAAAGAGGAAGAGATTCAAGCACGAACGAAGATGATTTTGTAATTAAATTTACTCTATATGCTAAGTTTGCATAAAACCAGAGCTCTGATACTACATGTAACTAGTGGGATAACGCCCACCGTAGCATACAACAGTACCTGTGTTCTGCTTTTATAGCCAGCCTCTCGACTGCACCAACCCCTAGGGACATGTAGGAGTAACAATCAGCCGTTCGCTACCAAACTAAGAAGCGAGAACCCCCTATCATGCTGCACCCGCCAAGTGCATAAGCAGACACGCATGACAGACTTGAATTGCTCAAAATATTAGATTGTTAATTTATATTCAGCAAAACTCAACATATACAGTAAATAAACCAATCATAGAATCACAGACACAGAGTAACATAACATTAATCAGCGGAAACAAATGAATAGTAGGTCGTGAAGCAACTATATATATAATAGAGTTAAAACAAGATAAAACAGAAGTCTCGGATACATAGAAGTCTCAATACAATAATCAAATAACAAATCTGAATATATCACAGGAGTCAACTGAATAACTTAGAGCTGAATCGATAGATGGATCTCCAAGCGAAGCTCCAACTCCAAAGGTGAGTCTCAAATGTTGTGACACTCAGTCTGACCCGAGCATAAAGAAAAACACAGAATAGTTGAGTCAGGATTAACATTCTTATATCAGTAAATTCAACTCAAGTGAAATATCAACTGAAATATAAATAACTCAAAGGATGTTTGGGATAACCATCCTTTAAGGATCCGTGGAACTATCTACTATGTTGTACAATACGCTATTATAATATGTCTATAGTAAGATAAACTATTAAAATAGCGTTAAGGCGTTACCCATATCCCCTTAGCACATTTTTATATATTCCCATAGTTTATACAGTACCATAAACTAGAGGCTATCAGAGGGCACTCCATAGGTATGGTACAAAACAAACTCGTAGTGGGTTCGATAGGGTAGGTGACACGGCACAACTAGGCAATGCCAGGGTAGATATACTAATTACACTTCCGGGCAGATAGTAACGCACAGTCGCAGCTACAGCCCATCTCGATCCCCACTCCGAAAAATCCAATGGTGCACCCAATCAATCACAAAGTAATAGAATGGTATGAAAGAAGTGTGTCCGATCGGAGGAGCTACCTCACTTGGCCCGTCAATTTCTCCAATTTTAGCCACCTTAAGCTAACTAACGGGAGTCAGGTCCACGTCTATACCTCATATAGGATCGTCACTAACTACCCTACTTCATTTTGGAATCTCCACCGCGTACACAGTTGTTAAAGTGGTTTCGAAATTGGCAGAGAGTAAGACAATCCGATCCTGGTCTCTTTAACAACCAAACATTATTATAACACCGTGGTCATTTCATTTCAAATAATTCATATTTCAAAACCAAAATATAATATCTATTTCAAAACAATATCAATACGATATCATTATTCACTTAAAATGTGCCCATTCCCAAAATCATAGCACTTTCAAAGTTATAATATTTTCGAAGTCATAATGGTGTAAAATAATAACTTAGAAATCATAACTTAGAAATCATAATACTTTGAAATCATAACTCTTCCCCCATAAACAGTTTAGATATTAAAAATAGTATATATAAAATAAAATAGTTTATAAACTAAAATAGGTTATATAATAAAATAATTAGTATATTAAATAGTTATAAGTAAAAATAGTTTATATTAAAATAATTTATATAGTAAAAATAGTTATAAATTAAAAATAGTTAATAAAATAATATATATATATATATGTATATATTAAAATTTTAGTTTTTATTGTATATCAAAATACTTTATATAATAAACATAGTTTCCTCAAGTTTCACAAACCGATTCAAATCAACTCAAATTCCAAAATTCAATTTAATTCAATCACAAGTCATTAATTTCAATTCAATTCAGTTTCTCAATAAACCATTTCCAAATTATATCGATTTCAAACATAGATTTGAACCATAAATTAAACCAGTTCAACTTCAATGGATTTCAAAGTTAATTATTCAACCTTTATAATAACTCAATTTCATAATTTCATATATATTTCAAATTCACTTTACTATTATTTAGTTTTTGAATATTCATTTAAATTAATTCAATATCATTTAAATAATATCAAAAATTACAATTTAAATAAAACTAAATATCCCATTTCGATTTATTTAAATTTAAAAATATACATTTAATCCTCTTTAATCAAAAATCAAGTTATAAATCATATCTTTAAAATCTCAAATCCAATAAGTTTCAAATCGATTTTATTTGAGTATAATTCTTAAATAAATATAATTTCGAATCAATTTCAAATTTATCTTTCCAACCTCAATTTGTTAAAATTATTATAAAATCTATCTTTTAAAATAAAATTTTAAATAAATATTTAAAACATATTATATGCTAATTAAATTAAACTTTTATTAAATCAAACCTTATTATTAAATTTATTTTATATTAAAACTAATTTATTCAAATTTTAAAATAGTAAATTTATTAGCAAATTATTAAAATTTATAATTTCAAAACTAGCTTATAACTTTAAAAAATTTCAAACATATAATTTGAAAAATCAAGAATGTGAAACATATATAAAATAACATTTATATATATAATATTCTAAAATCAATATTTATATAAAAATATATATATTTCTTTTTTTAAAACCTTGGAAATCATTTCAAAATATATATAGACCAACGGTGTCTGTACATAATTTTCTATCCTATGGTCAAGTGATACGGATATTTATCATTTCAATCCGCAATTTAATTATCTACGGGTATACCCGCAATCTTAAATTTAATTCAATAAAAATCACTTCGGTTTATCGTTTCAACCCATAATGATTTTCTCCTATTCTACAAGATCGTTCGGCTATGTATCATTTCAACCCATAGAGAATTCTATACTAACAGGGAACTTGCAGAGTGAGAACAGTGATGACAATAATATAACATATCAACAACAAGCATATATCATCAATAACAGATAAAATATAAATAACAGATCATGGTGTTAGATGTCATTGGTGAACAGTTACAGAAAATGGCATATCATATATATAGAAATTAAATAACTAGCAACAGCATATTTCAATTGCCGTTTCAAATGAAATCAAGTCTAATAAATATAAGAATGTTAATCGTGAGGGATTGCTCACCTTTCGAGGCTAGAGAAACAACAGGAATGAGAAGCAACGGACACAGATATGACACACAGAACAACGATAAAACTAGGAACTACTGCTGCGACCAATTCTGGACAGTGTCGAGGCAAAAGCAGAGCACGATGAACAGGATTTGATGAAAATCAATTGTATAAATGGAATGATATATGTAAGCTAATATGTATATATTTTAAACGATATTTACTGAAACCATATACTACTTTTTTTTCAAACTAATACTTAAGCACAATATATACATTAAAGCTATTACACATAAATCTAATTTAAAGATATTAACCAAATTTAAGTGAGTATTTCAAACATATACTATACATATCTTTAAATAAGTTATATATACTATTCTAAACATATTATAATACAAACCTTTAATATAAATACTGATATTATACACACACACACACCTTGTTTACAAATCTTAATACAAATAATATACAGAACAAAAGACAGAACAAACAAATAAATAGTAGGAATATTGAACCTTCCAGTATAACTCATTTATTTACAAGTAATATAAATATACCTTGTTTAATTTCAATGAACAGTACACACATAAACTGTATAATATATAATATAAACTCACTTTATTATTATTATTAGTATTATTATTATTATATCATATATATACATACTTTAAATTCAATATTGTTATAAATATTTATATAAAGCATGGCAGTCTATATGCAAAGTTTCAAAACTTTTATGAAAATGGCTAGAGCATGCTACAGGCGAAAACAATATACAATTTTAAATTTTTTTATTAAAACATGAAGAGAAGGCCGATGCAACCACTTATATATGAGCATACACACACACACACACACACCTCGAAGGAGGAGGAGACTACACGCTTGGGAAGGGTTGCCGCATGCATGGATGGTCGGAGAAGGCTGCAGTTTGTGGCAGAGGAGGTCGAGCTAAGTGGCTATGCGTTGCTCGGGTAGGCTGGTATGAGAGTATGGCAGTCGCCCAGGATTGCGGGCTGCGGAGGTGGGCCTGCTCGTAGGTGCCTCTACATGATGTGAATGAGTTGGTGAGATTGAGAGGAGGAGGGAGCTTTGATCTGCTATGGTTGTTGATGCGCGGATCTGGTGGGAAGACGTGGGCGAGTTGGTGCCACGGCGGAAGGTGACGAATGATGTTGCATGCATGAAAGAAGGACAGAGGCAGTTTCAACAAGAAAAAGAAGAAAATGGGTTCCACCATTAAAGCACTGATATTTTTTTATTATATTGTATAGTTCGGAACATACAAAGAAGGGAACAGAAGAAAGCATATGAAACAAACCACAGTTTAAAGTGATATAATCAATATATATTTTAACAACGGGAATAGAGAAAACCAATAGACGATTTCAGAAAATAATAAAAGCTAATGTCCATTCAATTTCTCAAGGTGGGTAATTGAATGGCCAGAGGAATTCGAAAAACTCAAAATGGATACACATACGGCGAACCATTCCGCAGATTCCGCCACGTACCGGACCTCAAAATATACAGATGAATATACTACAGAGATCAGCGTGACGAGATGAATAGAATGGTACATAGATATCAACGATACGACCATCCTATCAAAAGTCTATATTCAGCCAAACTGCTGCAATTTCGCTGAAAATAAGATAAACGAAGCTAGAGAAGTCCAAATTTGACGAAACGAAGTATGACGTCTCATTCAGAAGATAATTTTACAAATTTATTATATAAAAATGTTCAGGCTTGAAAAATATTTTATCATCATCTAATATTAACTAATTTAAATTTGAGAATTAAAATTTCACAACAAAACTAACTTCCATAGTTTATGATGAGAATTTACCATTTGCTTTGTCTAAACAGATGTATTTCAAATATTAAATTTTTATTTCCAAATTCGATGATTTAAAATTTCACAAAATTCAGTTTAATTACATTAATGAAACCTTTAAAATTTACGGGTCGTTGCACTTTAAATCTATATAATATATTTTAAATATATATAATCTATTTTAAATCTATTTTAATTTATTTTAAATCTATTTAAACTATTTTAATTCTATTTAAACTATCTTAAATCCTTTTAAACTATTTTAATCTATTTAAAACTATTTTGAAGTATTTTAACAATTTAAAAATCTTTTTTAAACTATACTAAACTATATATAACTATCTAAACTATTTTCTAAATTTCAGATTGCGTAAAGTGGAAGCGCTTATATTTGAATCCTTGATTTTTTAAAGTGAACATGGTTAAATAACGTTATAACTTAAGTTGTGATTTGAAATGATATTTGCTAGTGAAATGATATATTTGAGTAAATATGATGATTTTGGAATGAGAATTTAATTAACCTATCTTATCGATATGGTTTAGAAAGTGAATATGGTTTTGAAAGTGAATATGTTTTTGAAAGTGATATGGTTTGAAAACCAATATAATATTTTGATATTAATTATGAATTGACTTTGAAAATAAAGGAACCATCCGGTGTGAAATAAGCATTTGGTTGTTAAAGAGACTGAGATCAGATATTGTCATACTCTCTCCCAATACCAAAATCTACTTTAATAACTGTGTACGTGGTGGAGATTCCAATAATGGAGCAGGATGGTTTGACGAACGATTCTGTATGAGGTATTTACGTGACCCTGACTCCCGTGAGTCAGCTTATGTGTCTAAAACAGGAGCTATACCGGGCCAAGTGAGGTCATTCCTCCTATCGGGCACATTTCTTCGATACTATATTTTGACTTTGTGATTGATTTGGTAGCCACCCCTCGATTTGATTATGGGAGTGTGTCGAGGTGAGTGGTAGTAGCTGTAACGACCCAGATTTTTCTAATGTCTGTAATTGGGTAATTAATTGATTTAATTATTGAAATATTGAATTTTATTAGTCGAATAAAATAAATTTTCTAATATTTAAATATCTAAATACATATAAAATTGATTCAAACTTAAATTATAACGTTCTAGTAGGATAAACTTTATAGAATATATATATAACCCATCAATTTAAATTAAAGATAAAATATCCAAAAAAATGTATAGGTAAATATACATATGCAAGCTTATGATGTGGATAAAATATATAGGTACATAAATGTATATATGTATATAGGTCATATAAAGCAAAATATAGGAAATATTATATAAATGTGAATATATAAATATATATAGGTATATGTCACGACCCGAAATCCGGCGTCCGAAAATCGACATCCATAATTCACCTGTATTCGAATGCCGTAGATTCGAAGGTCAAACTCCAGTTTGGATGGAGCTTATAACGCATTAAGTAAAAAACACAGCGGAAACAGAAGGATAATTTTTATCATTAATATACATCATTCGATACAATAATGATACAATGAATATCACATAATCGGAGATACACAACAGCGGAAAGATTTGCACCAACAACAAAGGCTTCAAAGAAATCCAACGTTCATATTGCAGCTCCATCTCTAATGCTCCAAAACCAAATAGCTTAACTCAAAAGATTTGAAGACTCCAATCCAATAAGCTCGGACCACTCCAATGCTGTAATGAAGCAACTCCGATCCCAGAGAAACAAATGCGATTGCCAAGATCCAAAGGCTGAAAGCTATCGAATCAATATCTATTATTTGATTATCTGAAAATCCCAACTCTAGGCTGCCCGTGTGGAAAATTATGGGCAACGAGAGTTTAGAAAGGGAACAATAAACTTCATGTCAATCATGGTACTGGTGTGAGCAAATGAAAACAGTTTATCTTTAACAAAAGGAAAACAAAAGAAATTTAAAAGAAATCCGCAATGCTTTTTGGAAAATGAAACTACCATAAGGCCTCCCGCCACAAATACAATGCAAACGTAGAATTAGAGGAGATTTCTCCTTAGGATAGTCAAACATGCTTGATATGCGAAAACCTTCTGATATTATTATTAGTGCATAGTGCAAAAAACATTTGGAAAGTATAATATTAATCTTAGCCAGAAGACATTTGTTACTATGCCTACTATAGCTACCATCTAAACAGTGGGTCACCACCATAAGTAAATGGCAGGTTATACAACTAAAACCGTACATGGCTCGTATTGGTGATTGGATTTCCAACAAATGGCCAGGCTAAGGAACTTCCTGGGCCACATGGGTATGCCTCTGGAGGGACGCCCCGAGAACCTAACCGGATCTCTGGCAATACAAGGCCCGGTTACCCCTGTAACTTGGTAACCACCACACGAACATGTCATCCCCCGGTCATTACCGTCCTTTACCCAAGAGCTCTCAACCACAAAGCAACCACAAAGTAATAGATTTGCAATAACCACATGAGTTAAATATCTAGGCTCCATACCATGATACCACCCTTTTCCAGTAGGAAATGGACATACCCTAAAGGGCGCGACCCTCATAACCTTGCTGCATGCTTCCTGTTTTGACCATTTCCGGGTTGTGAGGTTCTGATGCAGTCTCGTCCACAAATCTAAGCTTTACACAAAAGCCATACTTTGATCAACGCATGATCAACAACACTTTGTATGCCACATTACCAAATAGGGAATGTATCACTAGTAACCATCAACTACATAACCTCTGAGCTCGTACGTCTTAGAGATGGGTGTTAAGCTAAGAGAATAAATTCCCTGCCACCAAACAAAAATGTATTTGATAGAAACCATCTTTACATCTCAAAGTGTAATGTCAGACACACATCCATACAAGTCTGTTCCGGGTTCGAACAGAACCGAAGGCACTTCCAAAGAAGCCCTTGCAATTCGGGTATTCACAATCCCGATCGGACTCCCCATCACATAGGAGATCTCTATACCGTAGCTACTCAGTGCAGAGTCATTCGATGGGTAATCCTTTCATTCTCGAAAATACCCGGTCTTCACCACCGGTCTTCAAATGCTATCCATTTCGTCGTATCATTATTCTGAATGGGTTATATGATACAAAGTCCTCTCCCGGCTAAACCGAATAATGAGTGCGAAATTTTAAAACCATATGGATATTGGGATCTTAGTTATGTCACAACTTTAACCCAAAAGCCTTTCTTTTGAATGGTTTAAACAAATTTCCACTTATAATCTTTTAAGCAAAAAGATCACTTTACAAAGTTCACAAATCTTTCACAAAGATTCATTCATAGCTTTCAAAAAAATTCCATTTAAAATCTTTTATACAAAAGATACACCTTTAAGATCCTCTTTAATTCGAAAACAAGATTCACCAATCTTTCACAAAGATTCATTCGTAGCTTTTCAAAACAATTTCCATTTCAAAACTTGAAATCCTTTCATCACAAATTGAAAATCTTTTCTTTATATGAAAGCTATTATTATTTGGGAAACAAGATTTTTCTTTTCGGAAAAATCCGATCAAATATGCACAAGTTATATCCTTTAAAGTATAAATTGGATTAATTTTAAATTCCCAAATAATACTTTTAAAATGGTTTAAAATCCATATAAATTATTGTATAACTTGTATACCCTTTCAAACCATAGTTTCCAAAATAATTTCAAAACTTAGATGAAATATATTTTATTCAAACTAAATTCAATTGCAAATTCCCTTTTCAAAAGCTTTTCATATTCAACCCAATTCCATTTCCAAAATCATTTGGATTCAAAACTCAACCTTTAAAACCATTTCATAATATTAAATTCAAATATCCGTGACTGTACTGATTTCCCATGAAATCCATATTTGTGTGTGTATAGTGTAGTCCAAGGGTTTTACACAATAGTGCAACATCATCACTCATTACAGATTCAAGCACAACAATATTGATAAGCGGTATAATCCTATAACGCCTATTTTCATACATAGATTCACATATAATAATATAAATTCATCATAGATAAATAGATTACATTCATCACAGCTCAAAACAATTCATATCAAAAAGTATCACTCACTAGGGATATCAAACAATTCAAAGCATTTCATGCAATTCAAACATCCATAAGTAAGGTTAATTAATTAATCATCTAATTAATTGAAACCAGATTAATCACTAGCCCAGGTTAATTAACATTAATTAATTACAAACTATTTTAATTAATTAACCTTTAATAATAAATTAATTATCCTTTAAACATTAATTAATCAACCTTAATTAATAAATAAAACAACCTTTAATCATTAAATAATTAACCCTTATTTATTTAATTATTCTTTATTAATTAATTACATTAATTGATTAACCCTTAATTAATTACCATTTAATTAATTATCGTTAATTAATCTCATAAGTAAATTAACTTTGAGTTAATTACAAAATTAATTACCCTTAATTACAAATTTATTTAACCTTTAATAAATTGATTATTCTCAAATTAATTACCTTAATTAATTAATAACCTTAATTAATTATCCTTTAATTAATTATTCTTTAATTACTTGATTAATCTACTTTTAATCATAAATTAATTATCCTCAAATTAATTACAATAAGTGATTATCCTCAAATTAATTACAATAAGTGATTATCCTGAGATAAATTACAATAAGTGATTATCCTGATCACTTATATTAATAAATCACAAATAAATTACATTGAGTAATTATCTTTTAATCCCTTGATTAATTATTCTAAATTATTAGTCGTTCATTAAGTAATTAAGCTTTAAGAAATTAATTATCTTTTATTTAGTTAAACAAAGTAATTAGCCTTTAAATCAATTACATAAAGTAATTATACTTACTTAATCACTTAATTACATCCTTTAAATAATATAAATTATCATTAACAAAATTTTTAATTTTAAAACCTTTAAGTTAATTAATAATCAAAACATTATTGAGATAAACCATTTATTTTTATTAATTACTTAATTATGGTCAACACATAAAATTTAAACATTTTATCTTTTCATCTAACACATAATTATATTTCTAAATTAAGTTTTAAAAATAACTTAAAAAGAATTTCAACTTAACAAATTTAAAGTTAAACAATATAAAGGAATATATTCTAAGAAATAGATTTAAACTTGATTAATTCTAGATTTAAAAACTTGCTTTCTTTTAAATTTTAAAACTGTCTATATTCTTGCTTTGGGTTCAACCCGTATATCTCCCGAGCCTTACTTCGAGTTTTCTTCCACCATATCGACTTGGGTCAAACCACAAGATTCCCTGAATCCATCCTCAAGCAGACCCTTCTTCCCCAAACATCCAACAACCCAGTCACCACTGACATCTCGTGCATATGCACAAGCGACCGGACGCCTTCTGACATCTGCTCCGACCATCCCCAAGTCGGAAACAACCTTCCCTAAACCTTCGACCCCCCAGAATTGCGAGATCACCAGAGAATTTAAAACAAGCTAATCGACCCCCTTCCTCGAAACTCGACCTTGATCAAAAAACCTCCCTTCTCCAACAATCCCGACCTCGATCATCCTTGCCGACCACACCCTAGCTTCATCTCCACCTGATACTTCGATTCCACCACAAGCGATTAACCTCGATGCTTCCACGTTGACAAAAATGCCATGGCAAAACCATCGACCAAAGCAACACGACGAACCCTAAATCAACGTCGATCCACCATTACAGTTACTAAAGAACAATCTCTACCATTTTTCCGTGAATCTCCTAGCCTCCAGCCAATTCCAGCTTCAAGCCCGATGACCATCATCACATTTATCATCGAAATCGATAAAAGACCCAAATCTGATCATCTCGAAACTTCACTTTTATTACAATCTTGAAAATCTTGAATTTATTATCAAAATTCATAGTTTTCCATTACGAATCTGGTGGTGTAATCTAAACTCGACTCATGATCATCCATTTTAGACTTAAATTTGATTTCTTACTGTATTTTCCCATTTTGAATTAAACATTTAGTACAAATTGTTTGAAATCATTTTTTAAAATGGATGTTATAGTTTAACCACCAATTTTTATTTAGACATCAGAACCTAAAAAGGATTAGGGGATGAGTTTTGAATTTTTGAAGTTGATTTTTAACCTGTAAATTAAGAACAGGGACCTGCATACATATCCAGACATGCAAATTCAACACTTGCATATTTATATGCATATACAAACATATTTGCATCCATTCTAACATTTCACTATCACACAATCAAGCATCTATCATTGACAGATAGATATATATAGGGTTAAGAGTTTAACTTAAATTTTTGAAGATAGAGGACCAGAAAATTTGATTTGATCAGGCACTACTTTGATCAGAGCTTTGATTTTGATGAATCCATGCTTGGTTGAGATGCATTTGCATGCTTCAGGTTTTTGAAATGATTTAATTCACAAGCTTCAGGCTTGAATTCGTTTTGCAGTTTTTCTTTGATTTGAAGATCTGAAATTTTGATCTTGCTTGATCAGGTTGAAAATTTTGAAAGCTGGTGTTTGATTTTGTTTTTATTTTCTCATAGATTTCCTGTATTTTTCCTTGGTTTTGATTTAAGTTTCCAGGTTTGAAAAATGGTAGGTTGTATTGATTTCAGGTTTGAGTTTTAGTTGAATTTGTTTCCAGGAAGATTGTTTTGTTTTCAGATTTGAAAAATGAGGATTGAAGAATGCTGAACTGTTTTTTTTTAATTTTCTTTTCCTTTTGTTTCTAGTTTTTCAGGTCAAGAAGTGAAGGAAAATGGCCTGGTTTGTTTCTAAGTAATATATTTATATTTTCTAATTTTAAAACAAACCAATTTGCCACTTGTTCATTAATGTTTACACTTGTAAATTAAATAAACACTTGTTCAAATTCATGATATCTTACTTACACTTGTTAAATCCAATTAATTTTATGTTTAAATCTTTTCTTTATTTTATTTATAAATTATGTTTTAAACCTTGTTTATAGATTACTTACAAATTTACATATATATTAGTTGTATTTATATATATACTAATTATATTTATTTAAAAAGAGATGAACTTTTTATAAATTTTATTTATTTATAAAAGTTATGCATATTTATATAACCTTAAGGAAAATTAATTTTGAAATCAAATTATATACTTAATATAAATATATATATATATATTAATCCCAAAATCAAATTTTTATTAATTTAAAATATAATATTTATCAAATCCAATTTATTTCCAAGGTATTTTTCAAATCCAATATATTATTCAAAACATTTATTTTTAAATTTCAAATTCAGAATTAATATACAATCAATTTATATGTATATATAATATTAAAAACTATATATAAGCAATACATGCAATATATATGATGGCAAAGCATATTTATAACATGAGAACATATGTATATTATGACAATACAAAAAAAGTGTATATATATTAAATAGTGAAATGCAAGCATATATAT
Organism: Allium cepa; assembly: GCA_030765085.1. NCBI lineage: Eukaryota > Viridiplantae > Streptophyta > Magnoliopsida > Asparagales > Amaryllidaceae > Allium > Allium cepa. The sequence goes on along the minus strand of CM060941.1, from coordinate 581,078,793 downwards.
ATATATATATATTAACGGCAACATTATGGATAAAATACATAACTATATATATACATACAAAAGATATATACATATATCAATTCATGTAAAAAAATACTTGTAAACACAAAAGGGAACAACATCATGAATGCATATCATTTCAAGCTTACAAACTCTTATATCAATGTCAAACAAAATCAATTCAAGCACATCAGCTTTCATATTAATCAAATCAAATATGTGTGTATATATATAATAGGAGATTTAAAGCCGGTACATGAACAGTAGTTTCCAGCCTCTTAATTTCTTGTTCCCCTCATCTACATACCCTAGGTTATCTACACATACATCATTCTAGTTCAATATATATATATATATATATATATATATATATAAAACAAAATCAAAGTCAAGTCTTAAAATCAAGCTTTTATGACATATCAAATCCACCATATGATCGAATCAGGCAGGGATTAAATCAACAAAACAGAAAGAGAAAAAAATATATTTGTGTGTATGTTATGAAATATAGTGCATATATACGCATAGATATGTGGATGTAAACATGCTAGGAGACATCCTTATGACAAATTGCTTTTCAAGCTTACAAAACATTTTATCAATGTCAAAACAAAGATCAAAATCAAGCCTTTTTATAAAACATCAAATCACTTTTTATTAAATTAGGTGAACATAAAATAAACAGAAGAAAATAAATGAGACAACAAAACTTTGAAATAAATTTTAGCCTCCCATCATATATATATATATATATATATATATATATATATATATATATATATATATGCCACTGCCTTGTACAGACCATAGAAAGCATTCAAACGAAAAAGGAAATAAGAACAAGACCTACCATTAATTTACAAAAGGAATCAGGGCAGCAAAGTTGAAGTTAATAGGGGTACCATCAACAAAGCAAGCTAGCCAGTAGTTACTTCTAAAACAACTCTCTGATCAAAGGAAGCAGACTGCGAGTAAAACTTTTCAAAAACCAAACCTTCTTATAAATCTATGAATATGTTTAGAGATGAAATAAAATAATAGTATTTGACAATGTTGCTTGCATAGAAATGGATGTATATATATGCATGTATATGGATGAATATAAAAACCTGCACAAAAATCTTGCCTCTGTTCTGTGCTATGTATGTCATGCCTAACTTTTAAATGTTGTATCCCTTCTTTGAGGCTGTTATAGGATAAGATGTTAACAAGTAAGTTGTTTATTTTGACTCAACTTTGTTTAAAAAATTGTTTTATTAAATGTTATAAAGTGTAGAAAAGTAAAAATGCAGATGGTAGTAAGTAACCAGTTAATTCAAGAAATTCGAACATTTCAATCTGTATTTTCACTGATATGGATGGGATTGACATTAGAAATAATGAATTTTGGTGGCACTAACACGATTTTTAGCTTCGTAATTGTCAAGGTGGAAGGTGATGAACGGAATCTGCACTTTGACAAAATTACGGCAAGGTGGTCGTAATGGAAGGTTGGGGTTATGGTCAGAGGTAGCTGGAGGGGATTAGGAATCTCGAGAAAAACAATGTATATTTTTTTGATCTTCGTGGTGTGTGGTCGGAGGAGTAGTAAGGTTTGGGGTAGGCCTTTGGGTAAGTTCAATTTCAAGGCACTGGCGATGGCGAGTCTACGAGGGGGAGGTGCGGTCTAGGTGGAAAGAGAAGAGGAGGACGTGGCATAGATAGTGGTTCATCCCAGAGGCGGTTGGGTATGCGAGGTGGTGGAACGAGGGGGCGTATGCGTTTTGGGTCTTCAAACAAAAGTTCGATTTTTCGAACTAGTGATTTTGTACCTTCCTCCGTTCATCTTCGAGGTGGGGTGGTTGCGGGTCATTTGGAGGGGTGATCGAGGTCGAGTTTCTGGACTTCGATGATGTGTGCATGTGCATGGCAATGTGTGTGTGAACGGTGAAAGGAAGGAAAGGGAGTAGCATATAGTACTGGAAAGAAGAAAGGAAGAAGGTAAGGGAATGGGCCAGGGAATAGAAGAAAGGAATAGGTTAGAGTAAAAGAAAAGAAAAAGAAGAGAAAGGGAAAAATAAAGGAAAAGTAAAGTAAAGAAAATAAATAGAAGAAAGGAAAGAAAAGAAAAGTAAAAAAAGAAGTAAAAGAAAGGAGAAAGAAAAGGAGATAAAAGAAAGGAAAAATAATAAAGGAAAGAAGAAAAGCAGTGAAATTTATATTTATATATGTATACATTTATACCATAACTTATATTTCTTTCTCTTGACTAAAAATCTAATTTCATTTTGAATCCAAAATTTAAAGTCGGTGATATTTTACAATTAATGGGAATTAGTAGTGCTACTATTATTTTAACTTAAACTTATGAATAATTAATGGTATTTTATAATTGATAAATTGGTTAATTTGAAATTTAATTTGGATTCAAAAGAAAATGGATATGGCTAATCAAGAATTAATAAAAGCCTGATGTGTGAATTACTTTGACATCTGTTATAAGCCGTTAAATTGGTTAACTATCTATGTCATAGCTTAATTCTATTAGAGATTTAAGTCAATTATTTTGTCTGTGACATAAAGTGACCAATCAAGTTAAAATAATTGGAATAAAATGATGATAAGTTTTATTTGAAATAAACAGTTGTAATAAATTTCCATATTTGAATATTATAGCCCTAAATAATAAATTGTTTATTTTAAACAATCTACCCCTTTAAGATTTACTGCTTGAATTCAGCGTTATCCGAAATGACTTCATTTAAAGATCACTACAAACCCTTACAGGGTTGGCTATAGAGTCTAATAGGCTGGAATTGAATAAGATAAGTAAACTTGACTATTTTAATTTAGTAAATCTATACCTAGACATTTGTGCAATACCAATGGATTTCGAAAAAGTGTTTGGTTTTAAATCAAAATATAAACTCATTGCGTTGTACGAGTTACCTTGGTTTCAAATGTAATTTAAAACTTTAATATTTCGAATTAAGTTGGTTTTACTCACTTTGGTTTCCAGCCTGACTCAGGTGTTACTTTATTGTAATGCTCGGGTCAGACCGAGTATTATAGATTTTCAAGTTAGGACATTTGCAGATCAGGAGATGAACTGGATGGTAGAAACGTATTTATTAGATTCCGCTGTGTATTGTAGACTGTATAGACAGTACTCGAGGACAAGTTATTATAACTATCCAGATTTGTGGTACTTGACATCTTGTATGTATATTTATTGTTATAGCTTTTCTTGTATAAAATGTTGTTATTTTATATTATATTTTGTTCCGCTGCGATTGTGATATTCTGTGCTATTGTTTCTGTTTCTTTTTCTATCTATTTTCTTCTTAACCCTAATAGCCTGGTATTTCCGGCACACAATTGCTTGGCACTCTATACAGTGAACGTATTAGTGTCGATTTTCAAGGTTGAAATTTTTTGGGCCGTTACATTTGGTATCAGAGCTGAAGGTTAAGCGAGAACCTTGGCTCTGGTGGGGATTACTCATTAGAGATAGGGTCAGTAGTACCCTAGAATGAGTTGAGTATATGAGGGCGTGCTTGTTATTTTCTTATATAATGATTTTAAAAAAGGTTTAAAAAATAATTTTACATATTTAGGTTATATTTTGATATATAAAGGAATAATTTTTCTAATTATTATAGTGGATTAAGAGAATTGATTATTGTTATTAAAATTAAGTAAAATTTTAAAATCTAAATGGTAATTTACATAACCAAATGGAAATGTGGGTAGGGATTAACTATATAAATAAGTTAAGTTAAAAATGGATTCAAAACCTGAATCTAATCCCGGAAAGTTCAAAAGATTTTTCGAAGTACTTGAAATAAGTTACCCTGATTATATTGTTCAAGTAAATTATGATGGAATATATGGTGTGTTTGGTTTCTAGATAAGATATTATTGATTATTATCATAAATTGGTTGCTGTATCTTAATAAAGGATGTTTGTTGTAGAATAAACAATGATAAAACATGGTGCAATGTTCATGGAAGTAAAATTATATATGTTGAATATAGAAACCTTGTTTTAAAACAAGAGTTGTTTTGAAAATTTTGAAAGAATTTGTTTGAATTAAAAACCAAGAATGGTTTAAAATTAAAAGTATGACTTGACGTGTCAAACAGAAAGAGTGAATCAGATTCTAGAGGATCTTCTTCATGCTTGTGTTCTTGATTATGGAGGATCTTGGGAAGATCATCCCCATCTTATCGAATTTACCTATAACAATAGTAATCGGGTATAATCTCAAATCTTATATTTTAATCTTGTCTTAATTCTTTATCTATCTCATTTCATCCTTGAATCTAGGCTAGTATGGCAATGTCTCTATTTGCTACTCTTTACGGACGACCTTGCAGATCTCCATCTTGCTGGATTGAATCCGGTAATCATTTGGTACTTGGTCCTGATATGATTCTGGAAGCTTTTAAGAGCGTTGAGGAGATTAAGAGGAAGATGAGGAGTGCTCAGGATAGGCAGAAGAAGTATGCTGATCGGTGTAGGAGGAGTTTGGAGTTTTCTATTGGTGATCAGGTTTTCCTTAAGGTCTCTCCCTTAAGGAATATGATTCAGTTTGGTCGGAGAGGGAATCTTGCTCCTAGGTTCATTGGTACTTTCCACATCTCAGAGAGGGTTGGTTCTTTAGCTTATCACCTGGATTTTCCTGAGAAGCTGTCTGGAGTGCATAATGTATTCCATGTTTCGCATATTTGCCGGTATCTTCGTGATCCATCTTTGGTTGTTCAGCCTTCTGCTCTCGAGAGTTTGGATATTGCGCCAAACCTTACTATCGAGAGGAAGCCACTTCGTATTATCAATAGAGGCATGAAGCAGCTAAGAAGGAAATCTGTCAACCTGGTCAAAATGCAGTGGAGTACTGATGATCGGGATTGTACCTGGGAGACGGAGGAGAGAATGCGTGCTTCGAATCCGAAATTATTCGTTTCAGGTACTATTCGTTATTCTATCTTATCTTCTTTTGCTTTCCGTATCTTGTTCCTTTTCGAGGATAAAAAGTTTTGAGTGAGGGACAGTGTAACAACCAATAATTTTTGAAAATATTTTAAATACAATTTATTTGAAACTTTGATTTTAAATCATTTAAATTTTTAAAATTTGGAATTTTACAATGAAATTTTAGGATTTGTTAAGAATTATTTTTCCAAATATAATAAAATAAAGATTTTTCCTAAAATTTGGTCAACTTTGGTCAAAGTTTGACTTTCGGTTGAAATTTTTTAATTTGAATTTTAAATTTCCATTCTTTTTCTTTGAAGCTGGACTTGATTTTAACATTCTCTATGCTTTTCATTTCGCCAAATTCTGATTTATACTTTTTAAATCTACAAAGTTTCAGCATTTCACACATATATTTTTCGATATTTTTATTTTCTATTTTCTATTTTGTTTTGGGCTTGATTTTGCTTGAATTTTTGGCTTGTTTTGGAAGTGAGCTTTGCTATTCGGCTTAGGATTTCCTAATAGACACGAGTTTGCCTTTTCAAATTGAAGTGGTGTCTTTCCATTTGCCATTCACGTACAAAACTTTCCTCTCCTCCTCTCTTTCTCATTTTCACTTTCTTGAACAAAAAAATCGCAGTAAGTTTTCCTATCTTGTTCTTCTTTTTATTCTTTTTCTTTTTGTTTCTCCTCAAACATAGTTCGGCCATGACATGCTCATTCCCTAGCCGACCTCATCTCCACCCTCATCACCATCTAGTATTGACCAGCCACCACTTCAACCATAGCCGTGACCCTAGATCCAAAACCACCACCATCCTATTGCCTAAACCCTAGCCGATCCCATACCTTCATCTCTCGTCTTCTCTTTGCCTCGGCCACCACCTCCTTTTGCTTAGCCGTGACCATCACCTCCTCCTCTAGCCGTGACTATTCAAGTGCCTTGACCCATTGCACCACTTAACCCAAGCCTAAGCACATAGGGCCGAACCCATTGAGCCTAGGCTGAACCCAAAAGGCACTTATGCCTTGTCTTTTTGCCTACCCCTTGCCATTTTGTCTTACCATCCTTTCATCTACCTATGGCCATGCCCAATGCCATTCTAGCCGAGCCTAGCATGCTTCAAAAACATCATGGTTGAACCATGTTTCAAGATGGTCAAGCCTACTTGCAAAGTGGCCGAGCCCACATGGTCTTGATTAACCATTTTGCTTTGCCTTGATCTATATTTTTATATATAGATAATTGCTTAGATATGTTGTATTTTGTTTGTTTAAAAGATTTGTATCTTGGCTCTAATCCCACTCAAGTTTGATTCGTGCTTTGTCGTGCTTTTCGAGGGTTTGTTCTTGTGTTTTGAATTGTCATCTCTAGCCAAAGAAGGTGAGTTTATCACTCTCGACTACGTACTTATATTTTAGTAAATTGATGACTTATGGAATTGTAGTAGTGACATGATATAATGATAGTAGTTTCATATATGCATGTGATATGATATTATATGATGTTACACCTTATGTTATACCTATTTTATCACATGACATGATATGCTATGTTATTCTGTTTATTTTATATTCTGTTTCTCACACTGCAAGTTCCCTCACTATGGGTTGAAATGATACATACCCGAATGGACTTTAGAATGGGGAAAAATCATTATGAGCTGAAATGATAGGCTCAAGTTATTTTTATTTTATTTGACTTAGGATTCCGGGTTTGAAACAATTAAACCCAGGATTTTATATATTACGGATTAAAAAGATACATATCCGTATCACTTGACCTAGGTTAGAAAATATTATACAGACCCATGGTTAATTTTAAAATAATAGTTTCTAAATATTATTAAGTATTTCGAATTTTTAATATATGAAATTTTAACTTAAGTTTTGATTTAAATGATTTAAATAAAACATATTGGTATCCTAATAAGTTAAAATTTTATAAGTAAATAAATGGTTTAAAACTAAATTTAAAGATCTTATTTATGATATAAAATTTAAACATAACTTAATAATTTAATTGGATTTAATATGAAATTTTAAATCTAACCTAATAATAGTGATAGATTTGATTTATGAAATGGATATGTCTTGTATAATGAAATAGATTTACTAAAGATATTATGTTTTAAACATGGTTTAGTAAAATTTATAGCATTTTATAATGCTATGCTATTTTAAGTTATGCTTTTAAAAATGCTATGCTACTTTAGGTTGTGTTTTAAAGTGCTACTATTTCTAAAAATGTAACATTTTCGGAGCGCTATTATATAAAGGTCACATTTTCAGGGTGTTATGGTTTCTACTTATTATATTTTTTTAAAAGTGTTATAACTAAGTGTATAGTATTGAAAATGTTACAACTTTGAAAAATGGATATTATTTTGAGGGTATAATGGTATTGAATTCAAATGGTTTGTAATGAATATGTTTGATTTGAAATGTAAACCATTTGAAATAAATAGCCAAGGGTTATAATAACGTTTGGTTGTTAAAGAGACCGGGATAGGAAGTTGTCATACTCTCTGCCAACTTCAAAAACCACTTTAACAACCATGTACGCAGTGGAGATTCTAGAATAAAGTAGGATGGTGGCGACGATCCTATATGACGTATATACGTGGACCCAACTCCCGCGAGTTGGCATAAGGTGGCTAAAACAGGAGCAATTGACGGGCCAATGAGGTAGCTCCTCTGGTCGGACACACTTCTTTGATTCCATTCTATTACTTTGTGATTAATTGGGTGCCCCTTTGATTTTTTTTGGGAGTGTGGCTCGAGGTGGGCGGTAGTGGCTGTTATCCCACTTTTTGGCAAAGCCGTGATACCAAAAGACCGATCGAAAACAAAGACAGTTCGTCTTAGAGATTGAACATACTTTGCTTCACTATGGATATCGCTGAATTTTGTCCGAGTCTAGATTGAGCTACAATTGATAGGACATGACAATAAAGATCATAGAAGTTGGCATCTCAAATTTCAAGTCAATCCGAGTTGATATGTTCAGGTTATGATCGATTCAATATGAAGGGAAAAGCCCAGATTTCGTATCCATCACTATGAGTGACTTCGAATCCATCAGCAGTTCGAATCGATCAACTTCGTATCCATCAAAGTGTCGCCGTTCGTATCGATCAAGTTCGAATCCATTATGCGTTAGTTCGAATCGGTCTCATTTGAACCCATTGGCAGAAGGCCCACTTCGCATCCATCGGAAGATGACCTACTTCGTATCGATTAACCCCCATGAGTACGAATCGATCAGGATCCGCCGTGTTCGAATCCATCGAGTTCGTATCGATGGACTTCGTACCCATCAACAGATGATGCACTTTGTAACGATCGGCCAATGTCTTCTTCCTATCCATCATGGAAGCATCCCTGCGAGTCCATCTGGTCAAAGCACTTCGTATCCATCAGGTTACCCTGCTTCGTATCCATCAGTGATTCGTATCCACCAACAGTTGCAGTTCGTATCCATGAATAAGGCATCATTCGAATCCATCGAGTCAACTAGCCTTGGTGACATATCATCCCTCGATACGAACAAGCCGAAGTATATGGAGTCGATGCGGTCAACTCGGAGTGAAGACCGAATCGATTCGAAGTTTGCGCTCCACGTCATCACAAAGGCGCGTGCCACCATCGATTCGAAACCATCGATGCGAAGAGATGGATTCGAACCAAACAGCCACTCGAGAATGTTCAATTCGTATCGAAGATATCTCGTGATCCTCTGATCCAAATGCCATGAAATTTTCACAGAAGCTTGCACACATGCTACGGAATGTCTCCACCAAATTTTAGCTCAATTGGACATCATCTTGATCGATACAAAATTACTTCGTATCGATCACAGATTGACTCGAAACTTCCTGAGGTTGGTCGCTTGGGCCCACTCACGTGCCAGAAAAAGTCTCCCGAGATTTGGGCACGATCTCAGCCTCCTATGCCTATAAATAGAGCCCCAGAGCCAACAGAAAAAGGATCTTTTTGACTCTGAAGCGCCCAGACTCTGCCGGTTTGAGATCTCCATTATCCTACATCATTATAGTACTGTTGAATCGAATTTCCAGTTGTAACTTGCTGTTGATTGCTGTAACAACTTGTAATCATTGAAAGAGAATCAATAAAACACCAAAAAACTTCACAATGGACGTAGGCAACACGCCGAACCACTATAAATCGCTTGTCTATGCATTTACTTTCCTGTTATTTAGAGTTTTTGTTAGATAATACTCGTTTTCAAGTTACATTCTTCATTATTATCTCTTCAACGACTCCTGAAGAGTGTTGTGACCAATTTTGGTGCAAACACTTTGGTGCTTTCACTGAGAAAACCCTGATTTTCTCCTGCTCTTTGGATCTGTCATCGATACCGGATTGAATAAATCTGAGAGAGAGATCCAGATCACAAATCCAAGTTCCTTCCCATCTATTCAGATTTGCTTAAAGTCTAGGAAAGGAATTCAGCCCTCAAGATGGTTAACACAAGGACCACCTCTAACGCTATCAATCAAGAGGAACAGGATAGACAGAATCCTGCACCACTGCCTCCATCTAATCAAGATGCTACTGGACACTCGGAACCATCAGGTCCAGTTACCCGACAAGAGTTGCAGTTGCTACTCCAAGAGCCGAGCCAGAGTCGGCAACAATTAACAGAATAGCTACGCGCTAACGCCGAGCTGATCAATCAGCTAGATCGCCAGAAGTGAAAGAGATCCAAGAGAGACCACGCTTCTTACTCCTCTAGCAAAAGTTCTTCATCTTCTGATTATCATAATCGGTCTCCACGACCCTGGCTAGATGGGAGTCACATGCCAGCCGCTGGAGATCAACCGGCAATGACCGTTGGACAACTGAGAGTTGGTCCATCAGCCAGTTTCCAAACCAGGACCTCCTCCCGAGGAGGTTCCATTCCTCACTATACCACAGAATACCGCGCCACGAATGCCATGGATGAACCAAGGGTCGATGCCCCAAGTCAGTCAAACCCGGACAGTCGTCAGCATGGGCATACCCCTGAACCGTACGTCCCAGAGGACCACGAGCCAAGAAGGCAAGATTTGTACCGTCGACAGCATCCGGTCCAACCCCAGAATGTAGGATTCGATCACACTCCGGCGCAAGCCACACAAAACGTGCAAATGCCGGATCTTCTGACCATGATACGTCAGATGATCCGTGAGAGCCAGGGTCTCACCAACGATGACTGGGGAATCTCCAGAAGTCACACTCCTTTCACGGACGATATTATTACTTCTGAACCCCCACGGCGATTCAGGATGCCAACTCTACCCATGTACGAGGGAAACTCCGACCCTAGCCAACATATTCTGAAATACGAATGGTCGAAGACCGCTGCCAGAGCTGACGATGCGGTGAAGTGTCGTAGTTTCCCCATATCCTTGGGGGGGCATCGCTACCATGTGGTTCACTCGACTGCCACCTCGATCCATCTCTTCATCCGACCAGCTGGCCACGCAATTTGTTGAACAATTCCGCATGCACGTTGCAAGGCCAAAAGATGTCAACACTCTGTCTAGCATCACCCAAGCTCCTGGAGAGACGCTCAGATGCTACTTGGAGAGATTTCATACTGCATGTGCGGAGATCAGCAATCCGAACGATAACTCCATCCTTATGGCACCGACTAAGGGTATTGACCCCGACTCTGAGTTTGGCAACTGGTTGGCTGGAAAATCACCTGCATCATTGGACCATTTCCACGCCAAGGCGGCTCAATTCCTAAGAAGGGAAGATGAGAAACAGTCTAGGAAGCAAACTGATGCAGGGCCAAGCACGGAAGGAATCCAAAGCAATGTCGCAATCAAACAGTCCGGTGAGAGCTCCGAAAAAGTTCAGTTGAACGTTAAAAACAAACAAACGCGGCGAAGAGAGAGCGTGAATCAAACTAGAAAATGAGATCAAAATCGTGGCCCATAGCGCAAGAATCCAATGTTTGACAGTTATACTCCTTTGAATATTTCACTGGAGAACTTGTATTTACAAAACTGTAATACAATTCAGTATCAAAAACCTGCACCAAAACCGTCGTCAGAGAGGCAAATCCAGACGGGAAAATTTTGTAGGTTCCATGAAAGCTATGGGCACAATACGAACGAGTGTCGTCACTTACAGGATCTCGTTGAAAAATTGATCAGAGAAAGGAAGATGGAACAGTTTGTGCGGGCACCGCAGCCTAGAGAAGCGGGCCCATCAAATCAAAATAATGATCCCGATCGACCGAGACAGGAGGACTCCACTTGTCCCCGCGGAAGATTGGTGATAAACGCCATCAGTGGCGGACCAACTTTTTCAGGAGCCTGGAACGACGAAGATCTTCGTCACTGTTACACATGACAGGCTCATTCAATCTATGAATACTTTGCAATTTCCTTTACATTCTGAAATTTGAATTTGTAATAAGGCACTGACTTTGCCATGTTTTTCCGTTCCAGCAATAAATTACTATCTCTTCGAGCTAGAGCTGTGATTCACCGAATGCAACATTCAACAATCACGACACACGAAGAGCTAAGTTCCATCGAACAATGGAATTTATTCAAATAGCGAGTGACTGTGATACGACCGGCCACTCACTAAGTGAAACCTCAGCTCGGGGGAAAGCCATCACATCAAAGGCTGAACTGGACCGACACATGAAAGTCCTACAACTAACTCCAAATTCCCAGAGTGCGAATTGGAGTATGAACATCAATTAAATCGTTCCCAGAGTGCGAACGGACTCCAAATTCCCAGAGTGTGAATTGGAGTATAAACATCACATGAATCGTTCCCAGAGTGCGAACGGACTCCAAATTCCCAGAGTCCGAATTTAAGTATAAACATCACATAAATCATTCCCAGAGCGCGAACGGACTCCAAATTCCCAGAGTGCGAATTGGAGTATAAACATCAAATAAATCGTTCCCAGAGTGCGAACGGACTCCAAATTCCCAGAGTGCGAATTGGAGTATAAACATCACATAAATCATTCCCAGAGTGCGAACGGACTCCAAATTCCCAGAGTGCGAATTGGAGTATAAACATCACATGAATCGTTCCCAGAGCGCGAACGGACTCCAAAATCCCAGAGCGCGAATTGGAGTATAAACATCAAATAAATCGTTCCCATAGTGCGAACGGACTCCAAATTCCCATAGTGCGAATTGGAGTATAAACATCACACAAATCATTCCCAGAGCGCGAACGGACTCCAAATTCCCAGAGTGCGAATTGGAGTATAAACATCAAATAAATCGTTCCCAGAGTGCGAACGGACTTCAAATTCCCAAAGTGCGAATTGGAATATAAACATCATATAAATCATTCCCAGAGTGCGAAAGGACTCCAAATTCCGAGTGTGAATTGGAGTATAAACATCACATGAATCGTTCCCAGAGCGCGAACGGACTCCAAATTCCCAGAGCGCGAATTGGAGTATAAACATAAAATAAATCGTTCCCAGAGTGCGAGCGGACTCCAAATTCCCAGAGTGCGAATTGGAGTATAAACATCACATAAATCGTTCCCAGAGCGCGAACGGACTCCAAATTCCCAGAGTGCGAATTGGAGTATAAACATCAAATAAATCGTTCTCAGAGTGCGAATGGACTCCAAATTCCCAGAGTGTGAATTGGAGTATAAACATCAAATCCATCGTTCCCAAAGTGTGAACGAATTCCTAAAAAGCCCAAATAGGTGTGACTGACCATCTATCGGCTGACTCCAAGTTCCCAGAGTGTGAATTGGAGTATAAACATCAATTCCAGGTTCCTGGAGTGCGTACCAACCCATCAATGCAAACTCCAACTTCCCAGAGCGTGAAGTGGAGTATAAACATCAATTCCAGGTTCCCGGAGCGCGAACCATATTACAAACATCGATAACTCTCAAATTCCTAGAGTGCGAACCAGATTATCGATCGCAAATTATCCTAAGTCCCCAGAGTGTGGACATGTGCTTAAGATTTGCAATAAGTGTGATCGACCACCGAAATACAAATGCTGTTCCCCGAAACTGGGGGTAAAAAAGCTAAGTGTTAATCACTAACCGAAGTGATACAACGCCCAAAGTTCAACTTATTCATTAATCACACCATGTGACCAAGATTTTCAGACTTGGCAAATAAAACGAACTCTACTTGACGGTAAAAACACCACAAGTACACCGGACTGAAAGCCAAACACTGCAAATACTTAAGCACAAAAGAAATGAGAATTGAAACAAAGAAACTAAACTTTATTTCAACCAAATGTATGTGAAGATTCATATACAAGTTCTTCCAAAAAATTCTTACTAGCAGGGGGCCAAGCCTGCATCTATACATAGCATATGAAAGGAAAATAAAAGTGCCTTCCTAACTGCCAAAAATGCACCAGAGAGGATCGTCTACTTTCTCTTCTTCGGTTTTCTCTTCAACGCGGAACCACTGGAACCACTAACAGTCTTCCGCTTCGACCCTGTACCCTTTGGCGGATCTTCCTCTGACGAAGGCATGATATCGATATATTCCTCCGAACTTGAACTTAAAGGAATATTCTCTTTTGGAGGAGTCGGAGGAGTCGGGACTACCATCGGGGGAGGAATAGGCGCGCTGGTTCCGACAAGCGTGTCCCCAGAAGATGTCACCGCAAGAGGAGTAGGGCCTACCGCCGTCATAACACACTCAGAACTACCACCGTGTGCTGCCGCTTCCATCTCTGCATCGATTTGAGCAAGTATCTCAGCCTCACGAGCAGCACGAGACTCACGATAGGTAGCGGTGGACTGTGACGATCCAATAGAAACAGGTGGGAACACACCAAGGACAATGGCATGTCAACAAAGGGGTCACTGTGCTAGCTCAAGAGTTCATTCATCATTTGTTCATCGAAAGTGATTGAACCCCCCTGTGTCACCTCGGTCGGCGCGGCTGTCGTCATGGTGATCGCTTCAGTAATAATGGCCTCTTGTTCTTGATGTGGCTCTTGGACTACAGGAGGCACTGTCAGTGTAACTTTTCTCACTGAACAAGAAAGAAAAGAAGTTGTCAGAACACGCTTCATTACAAATACTTCAGTTCAGACACAGAGTAGATTTGCGCAGAGTACCTTCCTCAACTTGACTTGTGGCTGACTGAACAGCTTCAGAAGAATGCTCCCTTATGGGAGATAAGCGTGGCTGCTCAGGGTCATAGCCTGGGACCAACTGCGGCTCAATCGCTGGCGTCGGCTCCGATCCAGATGAAGTGATCATCTCTGAACTTGCAGCTGCATGCACAACGCCAAACCCCTCACCAACTTCCAAGTGTTGGGTGCCCAGTCTCTCTTTAGCATGAGAGATCATGAAATCGTGGAGAACCTTCTTCTCATCATCAGTCAATATACGGTTCTCCAACTCGAATTCATCAAAAACTTCGCCTAGCTATGATGCCTTCTCTTCTTTGACTAATAAATTCCAGGTGTTGAACAAATGTGTCGGATAATCGTCAAGCCATGTCAAATTTCTGTGCCTCAGCACATTAGCATTATAAGTAATGAGAAGTTCTTCTATCTCTGTCTCTAGCTTAGTCTCTGCTTGACGAACTTTCTCATCGACTTCGGCTTCCATCTCGCGGACCTTCTCCAAGGCCGCATCTCTTTCTCTCCGAAATTCCACCGCCTGATCACACGCTTCCTGTGCGGAAACGTTAGCGGTGTCTCTCTCCTTCATAATCTCTGCAACTTTGGCCTTGAGCTCGTTTAGCTCTTTCAAGGCCGCATCCCACTCGGCAGTTACGATGCTGTTTCGGTGGCCCATGTCCTCCACCGTAGCATAATGCTCATGATTCATCCTATCCATTGCTGTCTGAGCTTCATCGGCTTTTCTAAGGGCTTCAATCTCCGATTTTCGAGAAGATTCGGCCTCACTACCGAGCGCCTGAATAATGCGGTCCTTTTGACCAAGTTCTTTTTCCAACTTTCCAATCGTAGCCGCTCGATCAAAGGCCACCTTTGACGCTTTCTTTGCAGTTTTTGACCATTCTTGATACTTGAAGAATACGTCTGAGAGATAGTCATGCATCATAGGTGCAACTGTCGGCGGTATCCTTTTCAGATGCGGGGGGGAAAACGAACCCGTCAAAGCAAATTTTAGAAAATTCTTTCCTCAGTTGAGCAAGCCTAAATGCTCCTTCCCCCGAAGGCTCCGTCAATGTCTGCTCTATTGACGGGGAGGCCGTGATCTCCTTTCTGCGGTGAGTATCAGACCTCGATGGTTGGGAAGACTGCTTGGGCCGTAAAGTTTCTGGAGGCCTCGAAACATGAACCGGAGGCGGTGCGGGAGCTCTAGGAGGTGGCGTGCGAGATCGAGACCGACGCCTATAATCTTTGTCTCTGTCAGAGTGCTCATGACTCGAGCGCCCATAGTCATGATCTCTATCTCCTTCCCTCCTGTATGATTCATAATATGAAGACGACTGGCGTTTCTTACGAAGGCTACCAAGCATCGAACCTTTACCAGACATAGTATCTGCGAAGCAAAAACATAAAGCAAATTAGAAATCTCACACAGTGAACGTATTACACTTAGAAATCGTGTAGTGCCGTGAAGTGTGAATGCGGGTGCAACCCCCCGACCAACCAAATGTGTCAACCGCACTAGTGGGCAGAGACTCGCTCAAAACTAAGGCTTCTGAAAGTTCGTCCAATCTGGCATCATGCTGCAAGGACACATCGTCCGGAATTGGAATATCGGCGAGCCCTTCATAAAGACCCTCAGTTCTTGGGGGAGACATCTCCGAAATTCTAATTCCGGAGGCGGGTCGAGCCGTAACAACCGATTTCCATCTCCCCCCTTTAGGTGGCTTAACAACGGCTGCCTTGCCTTTTCTTTGCTCTTCGGTATATTGGGCTACATCCGCAGATTCTCCCAATGTTTTTTCATCGGTATGAGTTCTCTCGGAGTCAGCCTCCTCAATTATGACAACTTTAGGCTTCCTTCGTTTAACTCGTTCTTTCGAGGCAGTTGCCGTCAAGCATTATGCTTTGTCTTCGTTCAATCAGCCCAAGAATCCTGAGATTCCTATCTGTCAATAGCAGCTCAATATTCCTTTCCTCACTTGGGATTTCTTGAAGAACCCGAACTATCTCCTTGAAACGCTCACCTTCGGGTCGCTGAATTACGACTGAAAAGGAAAAGAGACGTGAGTTCGACTTCAAATACATCAGTTTTATCAACTACCCGAAAAATAGAAATACTCACGTATAAATAGCCATCGTCGAGCGAACCCTGGGGGCATCTGACATAAAACCATTCCGTCCTAAAGTAGCTCAATCTAGTCCAAGCCCCCGTGATCACTTGGCAATTTCTTACCGCCTCCAGGAATGTGAAAGATGGACTATCGGCCCGACTCTTAAAGTTAAACAAGTATCTGATCTCAATCGGGAGTGGCGGTCGATGGAGATACTTCATAAATGCAATGAACAACCTATTGAGTGATGCATATCCGTTCGGATGCAGTTGAGATGGGGCGATCCTCAAAAACGACAATACTTCTCTTATATACTGGTTAAACAGAGGGAGTGTCCCAGTTGCGCACACGTGGCGATTAAATGCGGTATACCCCTCCAGTGGATTATGCGGTCTATCATTTGGCCTCGGCAGTAACACGTCATCCATCGACAAACCATGCCTTAAGCAAATTCTTCCTAGCATGTCTTCCGAAATGTTGGACGGAACAGAGTCTGATGGGTTACTAATGAAGGATGCGTCAGGTAACTCATCCGGAGCTGGACCAATAACTTCAATCTCAATCTCCGGTACTTCAAGCATGGGAGGGACTGAACTCTGAGTTTCTTGCGGCTGCGAACTTGAAGTTTCCATAACTAGCTAACTTACGAGAAATCACCATTAGATACTAAAAAGCCAGTGCATTCCCCGGTGTAAAGTGCATGAATGTGTCGTGCAGTGTTGTGCATTACTTGAGCATTAATAAACTGAAATGCATGAACGACAAAACTCTGAAAATCAAACCGGAAATGACCGTCATCGCTGACCGTCACAACCGTGCCATCCAGGCGCAAGCGATCGATCCAAGTTAAAGTTCCTTATATTTTTGTTAAGTTACGATTCCATCGGCGAGCTTCGAAAGGTAATCCAATATGCAGTTCAACGGTCAAGTTCAGTCATGAAAGGCAGAAGCTCGCCGGAGTCAAGTATTTGATGCGCAAAAGTTCTCTAAATTCATTTAGTTTCAACTTGGAATCGGTCACCGCAGTTCAAATTCATATCGAGTCAAAGATATATCATCAACCATGTTCGAACCGATACGTTTCGTATCGATCACGTTCGAATCGATACATTTCGTATCAACTAGGTTCGACTCGACACGTTTCGTATCGATCAGCTTCAACTCGATACGTTTCGTATCGATCCAGTTCGAAACGATGCATTTCGTATCGATCAAGGGCACGCCATTTCGCATCGATCTGAGAACATTGGCTTCGCGTCGATCGTCGCTCTCCTATTCGTATCGATACAAAATCGCATAATCTCCTTCGATTCAAAAACTCCACAACCCCTTCTTCCCAAAAAGGCCTTAACTCCAAGGCCGTGCTCCATCCCCAATCTTGCTCTCACTCGCCCAGATCTTAAATTTATCAAAACCGATCATAAAAGAAAGAAGGATGGATTGAGATTTCGAGTTTCATCGTTCTAAACACGATTCTATCCATTAATTACCTGATTTTAATGTTTAATTCCGAAGGACAGAAGGATTGAATCGATTCGAAGGCTAAACAGTTGTTTTCTCTTGGGCTCTCTATCGATACGAAGGCAAAAGGCAACAGTAAAGTAAAAAGTGAAAAAATGGCTAAGTCCACGCTATTTACATGAAGCCATAGAAGAACCGAGTCGATTCGCCTCCCGGTCCATGTGACCAGTCACCACCGGTCACCCTAACGTTCGAGTCGAACGGTAGTTTCGAATCCATCACCGAAAATTTCTATCGGTTCGAAGTAGACGACGGATCCATCGATACGAAGCAAGCAGCAAGGACAGCTGAAGATTGTGAACTCCATCGGCTCAAAGCCCTCGTTCACATCAACAAGTTTGCAACTCCATCTACTGCATATCGATACGAACAACAATCTCGTATCCATCATTTTTCATCGATACGAACAGATATTTCGTATCCATCCAAACTCATCGATACGAACGGATGTTTCGTATCCATCCAAGCTCATTGATATGAACTATCATTTCATATCCGTCATTTCTCATCGATACGAACGGATGTTTCGTACCCATCCAAGCTCGTCGATACGAATTATCACTTTGCATCCATCATTTCGACTCGCATCGATATGAAAAACTACTTTTCAACCTTTTACATCGATTCAGGAGAGGATCGATACAAGAGGATAGTCAAAAACAACCATCAAGCGTTGTTTCAACTCAAATTTCAAATCGGTTCAGGAGAGAATTGATACGAAATTCAATAACAAACTAACTGACAACGACTCGTGAACACACAATGTTAACGAGAGTCAAAATAACATATGTGCATATATGTCGGACTAATATTCGATTTTAAATATTCACAGGGATCGAATACTCATCTTGTTATGATTACAACGATGAACAGCTAAGCACTATTATACAGCAATCATTTATATCAACGCAAGATTACAGCAATATAGAATACAACTTTCAACGAAAGAAAGCAATGATTGTTCAGAGAGAAATTGCAGCTTTTCAAAGCACGTCATGTTTCCACAAGACGTACTTTGGGAGGCAAATGTTATCCCGCTTTTTGGCAAAGCCGTCATACCAAAAGATCGATCGAAAACAAAGGACAGTTCGTCTCAGAGATTGGTCATACTTTGCTTCACTATGGATATCGCTAAATTTTGTCCGAGTCCAGATTGAGCTACAATTGATAGGGCATGACCAAAAAGACCATAGAAGTCAGAATCTCAAATTTCAAATCAATCCGAGTTCATACGTTCAAGTTATGATCGATTCAATTTGAAGGGAAAAGCCTAGATTTCGTATCCATCACTATGAGTGACTTCGAATCCATCAGCAGTTCGAATCGATCAACTTCGTATCCATCAAAGTGCCTCCGTTCGTATCGATCAAGTTCGAATCCATCATGCATCGGTTCGACTTGGTCTCATTCGAACCCATTGGCAGAAGGCCCACTTCGCATCCATCGGAAGATGACCTACTTCGTATCGATCAACCCCCATGAGTACGAATCGATCAGGATCGGCCGTGTTCGAATCCATCGAGTTCATATCGATGGACTTCGTACCCATCAGCAGATGATGCACTTCGTAACGATCGGCCAATGTCTTCTTCGTATCCATCATGGAAGCATCCCTTCGATTCCATCTGGTCAAAGCACTTCGTATCCATCAGGTTACCCTGCTTCGTATCCATCAGTGATTCGTATCCACCAACAGTTGCAGTTCGTATCCATGAATAAGGCATCATTCGAATCCATCGAGTCAACTAGCCTTGGTGATGTGTCATCCCTTGATACGAACAAGCCGAAGTATATGGAGTCGATGCGGTCAACTCGGAGTGAAGACCGGATCAAGTCGTAGTTTGCGCTCCACGTCATCACAAAGGCGCGTGACACAATCGATGCGAAGAGATGGAGTCGAATCAAACAGCCACTCGAGAATGTTCAATTCGTATTGAAGATATCTCGTGATCCTCTAATCCAAATGCCATGAAATTTTCACAGAAGCTTGCACACATGCTAAGGAATGTCTCCACCAAATTTCATCTCAATTGGACATCATCTTGATCGATACGAAATGACTTTGTATCGATCACAGATCGACTCGAAACTTCCTGAGGTTGGTCCCGTGGGCCCACTCACGTGCCAGAAAAAGTCTCCCAAGATTTGGGCGCGATCTCAGCCTCCTACGCCTATAAATAGAGCCCCAGAGCCAACGGAAAAAAGATCTTTTTGACTCTGAAGCGCCCAGACTCTGCCGGATTGAGATCTCCATCATCCTACATAATTATAGTACTGTTGAATTCGAATTTCCAGTTGTAACTTGCTGTTGATTGCTGTAACAACTTGTAATCATTGAAAGAGAATCAATAAAACACTAAAAAAAACTTCACAGTGGACGTAGGAAACACGCCGAACCACTATAAATCGCTTGTCTACGCATTTACTTTCCTATTATTTGGAGTTTTTGTTAGATAATACTCGTTTTCAAGTTACATTCTTCATTATTATCTCTTCAATGACTCTCGAAGAGTGTTGTGACCAATTTTGGTGCAAACAGTGGCTACTACGCGTTACCACCAGTCCGGAAGTGTAATTGGTATATCTACCCTGGCATTGCCTAGTTGTGCCGTGTCCCCTACCCTAGCGTGCTTTCTACGAGTTTGATTTGTGTCATACCTATGGAGTATCCTCTAGTAGCCTCCCGATCTGGAGGTACTACGGTACTCTATAGACT
The DNA here is from genome assembly GCA_030765085.1 of Allium cepa. Classification (NCBI taxonomy): domain Eukaryota; kingdom Viridiplantae; phylum Streptophyta; class Magnoliopsida; order Asparagales; family Amaryllidaceae; genus Allium; species Allium cepa. The sequence continues at coordinate 581,058,375 of CM060941.1, read as the reverse complement.
ATTGGCACTATAAAATGTGTTAAGGTGGAAAATGTAAAGCCTTAATGCTATTTTTCAATAGTATACTTCACTTTAGACATTATTATAATAGCTTATATTACTACTAGTTGATAGTTTAACGGATCCTTAAAGGATGGACGATCCCAAGCATCCTTTAAGTTACTTGTGCATTTCTATTATAGTTCACTTGAGTTGGTTTACATTTTATAAGTATGTATTTCCTGACTTGAGTGTTTGTATTTTGCTTTACGCTCGGGTCATCCTGAGTATCACAGCTTTGGATTCATCTTCTGGAGCTAGAGATTTGGTGGAGATTGTCTATCTATCTAGTTGTCTATTTATTTCTATTTCAGTTATTTCTATTCAGCCTCTACTTATGTATTAGTGGATTTCTATTGTATTTTCATTCAGACTCTAGTATTTGTATTTGTTTTTGAGATTATCTATGTAGTAGCTTCATGAACTACTATGGTTATTTTATTTCCGCTGCGAGTTTTTCTTATATTCTGTGTCTGTGATTCTGTGATTGGTTTTATTTGCTCCAAAATATATTAACAATCTGTTGTTTTGAATTATTCAAGTCTAACATGTGTGGTTTTATCATCGATTTGAATGGTCCAAAATAGTGGGTCATTACATTTGATATCAGAGCTTTGGTTTTAGGCAAACCTTAGCCTACGGAGCAATAACTCATTAGAGATAGGGTAGGAATAACCTAGATAGAGTGAAATCAATCTTAGAATCATTTCCTTGTGAGAGAACGTATTTTAAAGTATAAAATGATTTTTTGAATGACTTTAAAGATTTTTAAAGGTTATTTTGGATATAAAATTTTCTTGTTTTAAAATCTAATTTTCCTAAACTTCCTTCCTTTCCTTATCCATCTTGTTAATTAAATTCTTTGACTAGGATTTCTATTCTTGTTGAATCTTGTCTTTTGTTTCTCAATTTTCTTTGTCCTAAAATTCATTCTTGATTTTCAGGATGCATCGTAGGAATACCAGAGGTCGAGGTCGTGGTGTTGCCCCAATTCCTGAGCCTGTTGCACCCATTAGGTTCAGTACTCTCTGTAGGGAATTCACTGAGCTTGGTGGTACTAAGTTTACTGGATCAAAGAGCACTATCGAGGCTCAATTGTGTTTGAAGGGTTTAAATAGGATCTTCTTCGGTCTTGAGATCACTAATGCTCAGAAGCGTCAGTTGGCAGCTTGGTAGTTGAAGGGTACAGCCTTGGATTGGTGGGAGTCTGTTACGGCTCAGACTATTGAGGCTGATATTTCTTGGGAGCAATTTAAGTATCATCTTTGTTCATTTTGAATTTGGTTCAGTTTTCTCCTTTTGGAATCTTTCTTATGTTTCGATATCGTGCTTTAGGGATGCTTTTGTGGTGAAGTAGATGACCGAAGTAGGGAAGTCTCAGCTATATAGGGAGTTTATGGATCTTAAGCAGGGAGACATGTCATTTTCTGAGTATGAGCGAAAGTTCAATGAACTTTCCAAGTTTGGTCCTAGCCTGATTAACACCCCTCTTAAGAAGAATGAGAAGTTTATAGCTAGAGCCCGCCCAGTGTTTTATGATCATCTCATTTCTCATGTGCATAGCGTTTTCACTGGTTTGATGGATATGGCCATTAGATATGAGAATCCTACTTCTAAGGATTCTTCTATTGCTCGTGCCCCTTCGTCTCAACCTTTCTCTGGTAACCCTAAGAAGAGATAGCCTAACTTTCAGCAGAAGAAGAATTGGAATAAGACTCTTGGTTTGGGATCTTCTTCTTCTCAGAGGCAGCCTATCGACCTATCCTCCATCACTTTCTTCATGTGTGATCAAAAGGGGCACTATGCTAATAGTTGCCCTTCTTTAGTTGGTGTTATTGTTCCTCCTCCAGCTCAGTTGAATAGGCGTGATCTCTGTAATATTTTCTTGCAGCCTGGCCACTTCAGGAAGGATTGTCCTACTCAGTAGAAGGGAAAGCCATCTGGTATCATTGCTATTACCTCTTCCACTCCACCAGCTCCTAGTGATACTCAAGTTACACTTCAGGGCACCTTTTCTTTGCTTCATTTTCTTGTTCGTGTTATATTTGATACTGGAGCTTCCCATAGTTTTATTTCTGTGGATCTTTGTGACAAGTTCGAGCATCTCCTTTCTCCTGAGTATGCTCCTGAACCTTTGTGTTTTAAAAATCCTATTGGTGGTCCTGCGAACCTTAGTAGGATTTGTAGAAGGGTGAAACTCTTCTATTCTAGCTATCATTTTTCTGATGATTTCTATGTTCTGGGTTTCGATGCTTTTGATCTATTGCTTGGAGGTGATTGGCTGAGGAGGCATGAAGCCGTTATCTCTTGTAAAACCCGAACCGTTTCTCTTGTTGATGATTTATGTAATTCTTTGGTGATTCAGTGTCGTTTGCCTCAGGTTATGCTGGCAGTTTTATTTATTCTCTTGATTCTTCTTTGGATGATCTTGACTCGTCTCATGTGGTTAAACTCTATTCCGATGTATTTGGTGAAGTCACTGCTTTACCTCTTAAGCGAAAAATCGATTTCCGTATTGATCTTATTCCTGGAACTCGACCTGTAGTTCTTCCTCGTAAAAGAATGGCACCCCGTGAGAAGGTTGAGTTGAGGAAGCAAATTGAGGACTTGTTCTCCAAAGGTCTGATCAGACCTAGCCATTCTGAATGGGGAGCAGCGGTAGTTTTCGTCACTAAGTCCGACGGTTATTTGAGGATGTGTGTTGATTATAGGGAGCTGAACAAGCTTACTATGAAAAACAGATATCCTATGCCTCGTATCAATGATATGTTTGATCAGCTCTATGGAGCTACTGTGTTCTCTCAGCTTAATCTTGCCACAGGTTTCCACCAGCTCAGAGTTGCTGAGGAAAGTATTCCCAAGACTGCTTTCCGTACCGAGAATGGATTTTATGAATGGTTAGTTATGCCTTTTGGTTTGACTAGTGCCCCAGATTTCTTTGTTAATTTGACGAATCGTGTTTTTCGTGATGTTCTTACCAATTTGTTCTAGTCTTTGTCGATGATATTCTTGTCTTCTCTAAGTCAAGGGAAGAGCATGAGTCACATTTGAATTTTTTTCTGGAGACTCTTAGGAATCACTAGTTGAGAGCTAAATTCTCGAAATGCCATTTCTGGAAGGATGAAGTCCAATTTCATGGACATATTGTCTCTGGTAATGGAGTTTCTGTTGATCCAGTTAAGATCGCTGCGAACAATGTAAGTATTTCTTCACTTGTCTCATTTTAATTTTATCATTATATCTTTCCTGTAGTCTTTATTTCTTCCTATTCTGTTACAGGATTGGGAAACTCCTAGGACTCCTTCTGATATTCGTAGTTTTCTGGGCCTTGCTAGTTATTATCGGAGATTCATTGAGAATTTTGCTTGGATTGTTGCACCTCTCACTGCTTTGAATCGTAAGAATGCTAAGTTTATATGGAATGATAAGTGTGAAGCTGCATTCAATGAGTTAAAGAGTAAGCTTACTTCTGCACCAGTTCTTACCGTTCCAAATGTAAATAAGGGATTAACGATATACACTGATGTTGTTCGCGAGGATTTGGGATATGTTCTGATGCATGATGGGAAGGTTATTGCTTATGCCAGTCGTCAATTGAAGACTCATGAAGCCAATTATCCAGCCCATGATTTGGAATTGCTTCCCATGGTTTTAGCTTTGAAGCTTTGGAGGCATCATCTTTTGGGTACTAAGTTTGAGCTCTTTACGGATCATCGGTCTTTGAGGTATATCTTCACCCAGAAGGATTTGAATCAGTGGATGGTTAGGTGGCTTGAGTTCCTTTCTTCTTATGACCTCGACATTAGCTATACCCTGGGAAAGCTAATGCTGTGGCTGATGCTTTGAGTCGGAAGAAGGAGATATTGTGTCAGCTTATTGTTCTTCTTCTCCTCTTTTAGATCATATCATAGCTAAGTAGGATGAGGATAGAATTATTAGATTAATTAAGGAGAATCTTCGTAAAGGGTTGGTGGTAGCAGTCTTGATGGTAGTGGAGCTCAAATCGATGATAGAGGGATTTTGAGGATTAATAATCGAATTTGTGTCTTGAATGTCGATGGATTGAGGCAAGAGTTACTTCGGGAAAATCATCGCTCCAGACTTTCTATTTATCCAGGTGTGACGATGATGTATCAGGATATGAAGAAGCTTTATTGGTGGAAGGGTATGAAGCATGATATCTCTATCTTTGTTAAAAGGTATGGACTTGTCAACAAGTCAAGGCCGATCATCAGAAGACCCCTGGATTATTGCAGCCTTTTGAGGTTCCCAATTAGAAATAGGAACAGGTTTCCATCGATTTTATTTATGGATTACCGAGGTCTAGGAGGGGGAATGAGAGTATTTGGGTTATTGTAGATAGATTGACCAAGTCAGCTCATTTCGCTCCGGTCAAGTCTACCCGTTCTGCTTCTAGTTTGGCTGAGATTTATATGAGGGAGATTGTTCGCCTTCATGGTGTTCCTGTCTGTATTGTTTGTGATAGAGATCCCATCTTTACCAGTCAGTTTTGCAGAGCTTTTCAGAAATCTTTGGGTACTCATCTGAATCTGATCACTACTTATCATCCACAGATCAACGGTCAAACGGAAAGAGTGAATCAGATTCTAGAGGATCTTCTTCATGCTTGTATTCTTGATTATGGAGGATCTTGGAAAGATGATCTCCATGTTGTCGAATTCACCTATAACAATAGTTATCAGGTATAATCTCAAATCTTCTATTTTAATCTTGTTTTAATTCTTTATCTATCTCATTTCATCCTTGAATCCAGGCTAGTATTTGCAATGCCTCCGTTTGCTGCTCATTACGGACGACCTTGCAGATCTCCGTCTTGCTGGATTGAATCTGGTAATCATTTGGTTCTTGGTCCTGATATGATTCTAGAAGCTTCTGAAGAGTTGAGGAGATTAAGAGGAAGATGAGGAGTGCTCAGGATAGGCAGAAGAAGTATGTTGACCGGCGTAGGAGGAGTTTGGAGTTTTCTGTTGGTGATCAGGTTTTCCTTAAGGTTTCTCCCTTAAGGAATGTGATTCGGTTTGGTCGGAGAAGGAAGTTTATCCTAGGTTCATTGGTCCATTCCGCATCTTAGAGTGGGTTGGTTCTTTAGCTTATCGCCTAGATTTTCTTGAGAAGCTATATGGAGTGCATAATGTATTCCATGTTTCGCATCTTCGCCGGTATCCTCACGATCCATCTTTGGTTGTTCGGCCTTCTGCTCTCGAGATTTGGATATTGAGCCAATCCTTACTGTCAAGAGGAATCCACTTCGTATTATTGATAGAGGTACGAAGCAGCTGAGAATGAAATCTGTCAACCAGGTCAAAGTGCAGTGGAGTACTGATGATCGGGATTGTACTTGGGAGACGGAGGAAAGCATACGTGCTTCGAATCCGAAATTATTCGTTTCAGGTACTATTCATTATTCTATCTTATCTTCTTTTGCTTTCCATATCTCGTTCCTTTTCAAGGACAAAAAGTTTTGAGTGAGGGAGAGTGTAACAACCCATAATTTTGTAAATATTTTAAATACAATTTATTTGAAACTTTGATTTTAAATCATTAAAATTTGAAAATTTGGAATTTTACAATGAAATTTTGGGATATGCTGAGAATTATTTTTCCAGACATAATAAAATAAAGATTTTTCCTGAAATTTGAATTTTAGTCAACTTTGGTCAAAGTTTGACTTTTGGTTGAAATTTTTAAATTTGAATTTTAAATTTCAATTCTTTTTCTTTGAAGCTGGACTTGATTTTAACATTCTCTATGCTTTTCATTTCGCCAAATTCTGATTTATACTTTCTAAATCTACAAAGTTTCAGCATTTCACACATATATTTTTCGATATTTTTATTTTCTATTTTCTATTTTGTTTTGGGCTTGATTTTGCTTGAATTTTTGGCTTGTTTTGGAAGTGAGCTTTGCTATTCGGCTTAGGATTTCCTAATATACACGAGTTTGCCTTTTCAAATTGAAGTGGTGTCTTTCCATCTTCCATTCATGTACAAAACTTTCCTCTACTCCTCTCTTTCTCATTTTCACTTTGCTGAACAAAAAAATCACAGTAAATTTTCCTATCTTCTTCTTCTTCTTTTTATCCTTTTTTTGTTTCTCCTCAAACATAGTTCGGCCATGACATGCTCATTCCCTAGCCGACCTCATCTCCACCCTCATCACCATCTAGTATTGACCGACCACCACTTCATCATCACTTCAACCATAGCCGTGACCCTAGATCCAAAACCACCACCATCTTATTGCCTAAACCCTAGCTGATCCCTTCATCTCTCCTCTTCTCTATGCCTCGGCCACCACCTCTTTTTGCTTAGCCGTGACCATCACCTCCTCCTCTAGCCGTGACAATTCAAGTGCCTTAACCCATTGCACCACTTGACCCAAGCCTTAGCACATAGGGTCGAACCCATTGAGCCTAGGCCGAACCCAAAAGGCACTTGTGCCTTGTCTTTTTGCCTTCCCATTGCCATTTTGCCTTGCCATCCTTTCGTCTACCTATGGCCGTGTCCTATGCCATTCTAGCCGAGCCTAGCATGGTCAAAAACATCATGGCCGAACCATATTCAAGACGGTCAAACCAACTTGTAAAGTGGCCGAGCCCACATGGTCTTGATTAACCACTTTTCTCTATTTTGATTTATATTTTTATATATAGATAATTGCTTAGATATGTTGTATTTTGTTTGTTTACAAGATTTGGATCTTGGCTCTACTTCCACTCAAGTTTGATTCGTTTTTTGTCGTGCTTTTCGGGGGTTTGTTCTTGTGTTTTGAATTGTCATCTATAGCCAAAGAAGGTGAGTTTATCACTCCCGACTACGTTCTTATATTTTAGTAAATTGAAGACTTATGGAATTGTACTAGTGATATGCTATGATGAAAGTAGTTTCATATATGCCTGTGATATGATATTATATGATGTTATCACCTTATGCTATACCTATTTTATCACATGACATGATATGCTATGTTATTCTGTTTATTTTATATTCTATTTCTCACACTGCAAGTTTCCTCACTATTGGCTGAAATGATACATACCCGAACGGACTTTAGAATAGGGAAAAATTGTTATGCGCTGAAATGTTAGGCTCAAGCGATTTTTATTTTATTTAACTTGGTATTGCGGGTTTGAAATGATAAAACCCGGTATTTTATATATTACGGATTGAAATGATACATATCTGCATCACTTGACCTAGGTTAGAAAATATTATACAGACCCATGGTTAATTTTAAAATAATAGTTTCTAAAAATTATTAATTATTTTGAATTTTTAATATATGAAATTTTAACTTAAGTTTTGATTTAAATGATTTAAATAATACATATTGGTTTCCTAATAATTTAAAATTTTATAAGTAAATAAATGGTTTAAAACTAAATTTAAAGATTTTATTTATGATATAAATTTTGAATATAACTTAATTATTTAATTGGATTTAATACAAAATTTTAAATTTGACCTAATAATAGTGATAGATTTGATTTATGAAATGGATATTTCTTGTATAATGAAATAGATTTATTGATGATATTATGTTTTAAACATGGTTTAGTAAAATTTGTAGCATTTTATAATGCTATGCTATTTTAAGTTATGCTTTTAAAAATGCTATGCTACTTTAGGTTGTGTTTTAAAGTGCTACTATTTCTAAAAATGTAACATTTTCGAAGTGCTATTATATAAAAGTCACATTTTCAGAGTGTTATGGTTTCTACTTATTACATTTTTTTTAAAGTGTTATAACTAAGTGTATTGTATTGTAAGTGTTACAACTTTGGAAAATGGATATTATTTTGAGGGTATAATGGTATTGAATTCAAATGGTTTGAAATGAATATGTTTGATTTGAAATGTAAACCATTTGAAATAGATAACCATGGGTTATAATAACATTTGGTTGTTAAAGAGACCGGGATCGGAAGTTGTCATACTCTCTGCCAACTCTGAAAACCACTTTAACAACCGTGTACGCGGTGGAGATTCCAGAATGAAGTAGGATGGTGGCGACGATGCTATATGAGGTATATATGTGGACTCGACTCCCATGAGTTGGCATAAGGTGGCTAAAACAAGAGCAATTGACGGGCCAATGAGGTAGCTCCTCTGATCGGACACACTCCTTTGATACCATTCTATTACTTTGTGATTGATTGGGTGCACCCTTTGATTTTTTTTGGGAGTGTGGATTGAGGTGGGTGGCAGTGGCTGTTACGCGTTACCACCAGTCCGGAAGTGTAATTGGTATATCTACCTTGGCATTGCCTAGTTGTTCCATGTCACCTACCCTAGCGTGCTTTCTCCGAGTTTGATTTGTATCGTACCTATGGAGTATCCTCTGGTAGCCTCTCGATTTGGAGGTACTACAGTACTGTATAGACCATTGCCACTATAAAATATGTTAAGGTGGAAAATATAAAGCCTTAACGCTATTTTTAAATAGTATACGTTACTTTAGACATTATTATAATAACGTAAATTGCTACAGAGTAGATAGCTTAATGGATCCTTAAAGGTTGGGCGGTCCCAAACATCCTTTAATTTACTTGTGTGTTTTTATTACAGTTCACTTGAGTTGGTTTACATTTTATAAGTATGTATGTCCGAATTCGAGTGTTTGTGTTTTGCTTTACGCTCGGGTCAGCGTGAGTATCACAGTTTTGGATTCATCTTCTGGAGCTAAAGATTTGCTGGAGATTATCTATCTATCTAATTATCTATCTGTTTCTATTTCAGTTATTTCTATTCAGCCTCTGCTTATGTGTCTGTGATTCTTTGATTGGTTCTATTTGCTCCAAAATATATTAACAATCTGCTGTTTTGAATTATTCAAGTCCGACATGTGTGGTTTTATTGTCGATTTGAATGGTCCAAAACAGTGGGTCGTTGCAAAATCTATCCTCTTAAATATTCAGACTATTTTGATTTTCCAAGCTATCTACTATACAAACCCTTCTTTTTAGTACCCAAACTATCTTATACTTACTATATAACTATTTTACAACTATTTTACAACTATTTAACAATTATAAGACTATTTAACTATTTTAAAATTTTAAGATAATTTCTAGATTCAAACTGGTTAGAGTGGAAATTACTTAGATTTAAATCGTGGATTTAAATACCAATTGGGATAAAATTGAAGTATTAATCCAAATGGAAATTTAAGCAAAAATTTGAAATTGGAACCGAAATCGGATATTGAAGTAGAAATGATTTTAAAGTAAAATAATATATTTTGAGAATAATGTGATGATTTAAAATAAAAGATTGGATAGTATTATAACTGGAACTCACTTTATAAGAAATAGGTAATGTACAAATGACTTTGTAAAGGGAATCGAACTTGGACAAAAATTTAAGAGTTGACATTAATGAGGATATATATGCTTGTTTTATATTGAAACCCCTTTATTGTAATTATAACCGGAGGGAAATGATCTTTAAAGGATATTTGAAATATAAAGTGGAATTTATATAAGTATGAAGTGATCCAAAAAAATTTCGAGTTGAAAGAATAATCTTATATATAAATAAGAATGATTTTATGAGAATGGAACTGGAAAGGGTTTGTGGAACCCACTAATTTTGAAAGGCTTATGGTTTTGACAAAAAGCAAATTTTAGAAATTTGGAAAGCCAAGTTTGAGAGCTATCGATTTTGAGATATCGATTTCGAAGTTTATTGTGATACATATAAAGAGTATGATTTAAAAGTTACTATATGTGTATAGTATGAAATGTTTTGAGAATGCTATGGGAAAAAGGTGCTCCCATTTAGAGTTGAAACTTATAGTAGGAGATCTACGGGGTTGTTCTGCCTTGAGCCCTAAGGGAGGTTCTAAATTTTGATTCCATAGGATGTCCGGACAAAACTATAGTTCCTGTGATTGTGTCTGGGGTAGCGTGATTCGTGGGTGCTGACGCCTATAGGTATATTGGGGTTATGCTGTGACGGCAATGTAACTCTGGTGTAACTGCGATCTACTATGTTCCATAGCGCAAGTCGAGTGGCAATGATTGCCTTCAATCTACATTTGATTTGGCTGGGATAGCGACGTAACATCAGTAGATTGCGATCTATGTGGTTCCTAGTGAAATTCGTGTGGCGCTGAGTGCCTACAGTCTACATTGGGTTTCACCAGGATAGTGACGCAACCTTTGCGTAGTCTGCAATCTATGTTGTGAAGTTTCATTTGGCAGCATAATTCAAGGGCCCTGATGCCTACAGTTACATGGGTTTTGCTGTGATAGAAACGTATCCCTAGGTGTAGCTGCGATCTACTGCAGTTCCTATGGCGAAAGCGAGGGGTGCGGATGCCTACAGTTTTCTATGGATTACGTCGGGATGGCGATGCAATCATCGTGCTAACAGCGAACCATGGGAGAGGGTGATGATTTCCATAGTATTCTCACAAAAGTTTTTCCAAGTATTTTCATTGGGTGTTAAAAACGGGTCTACTAAATACTTATAGATTTTCAGTCCTATGCCTGATGTAACGACCCGTAAAATTTTATGATTTTATTTATATAATTTGTACCGAATTTCTGTGAATTTTTAAACAGTAAAATTTTGAAATAAAAAAATTTATAGTTGGAATACGTCTAATTAAACATAGCAAGTGGTAAATTTTCATCAAAAAATATGGGAGTTTATTTTTCTTGTGTAATTCTATTTCAATTTAAATCAGTTAATATTTGATGATGATAAAATGTTTTTCAAACCTGAATATTTTTATATAATAAATTTTTAAATCATCTTCTGAGTGAGATGTCACATTTTGTTTCGTCAAATTTGGACTGCTATTGCCCCGTTTATCTTATTTTTTGGCAAATTTGCAGCATTTTCGGTATCGATTATCGACTTTTGATAGGATGGTCGTACCACTAATATCGGTATACCGTTTTGATCGTCTCGTCGTGCTGATCTCTACGGTATATTCACTTTTGTGTTTTGGAGTTCGGGAGATGGCGAAATCTATGGAATGATTTCCGTATCGATATTTGTTCGAGTCCATTTTTTTTCCTGTGACCATTCGATTTTGTACCTTACAAATGAACAGTTATATCCTTTAATATTCGCCAGAATTCAATATGGTACTGTTATTATTTCCTTTGTCACCCTCGTTCATTTATGTGCCATCAAATCCTTTTGACCTTTTCTCTCCCATCCCCTGTCCTGATGGAGGAGTAATATCTCATTTTATACTCTAGCCCATGATCTTTCTTCCACTTCCTATTTCCTTTCTCGATTCTCTTCATGGCTGATGCCAGTTTAAAAATTAAAAAACATTGTTGTTATATGTATAAAATGCTAGCTGAGGTCCTAGCAACCATCAACCAACGACTGCCTTCACTTCCTCTTCGACAAACCCGACCATTCTTCCCTGTAGCACGCTCGACAAACTCCTCCACCGTTCAATCCATGCCGAGCCTTGACCTCAGCCACCAGTCGGCAGCAGCCTACACCACCGCCACCACCAATTTGGCCTTTGTACCACCGCTTCTCCCCTCCTCATGGCCGAGACAACCTCTCTCTTCCTCTATATGCCTCACTTCCCCTTACTCCCCTAAGTTTGTAAAATATAGGTTAGTTTTATAAACTTTTTATATATTGAGTTATAGAATTTTAAGTTTGTTTTTTTTAAATAAATTTGTATACTAATTATCTTAGTTTATATATATGTAAGTTGCTATAGTGTCAGTTATTTGATAAGTATAATAGGTTTTGTTTCGGGTTATATACATATAAGTTTAAAATAGTGCGGATATATTTTATAACATATATTTATAAAACATATATTATAAAGTAATGATTAGATTTAATATAGGATAGTAGATATATATTAATTTGTATATGTTGTCTGTATAGTATGCTAGTTATATATATGAGTTGTATATAATGAGCATGCATTTGAAAAGAACCGAGAGATATATTTATATTTTTAGTGTATGCAGACAACTGTTAATCTATGTAATAAGTGATTTATTATATAACAGTTTAGTTTATATAATAGTACTTATATATATAAAATGTTCTGGTTTTTTGTAAGTTTACAGTAAAGTATATTTATGTTATATACATATATTATGGTTATTATATGCTGTTGATTTCAAAATATATATATAGTATTTACGGTAAGTTGTTTCCCAGCCTATTTTTCCTGTGGCTGTTCGTGTATATTGATGATTTATAAACATATTTATACAAGTGTACATGAGTTTATACAAGATCTATATTATCTGATTTGTTTATATATTAATTTATATAGGTATGTAGATAAGCATTGAGTTTTAAAAGAATAATATAATATGTTATAGTATTTTGCATATATTTTGTTTATTAAAACCAAGCTTTTATATATATTATATTATAAAGTCTGCCTGAGTATAAAAGTATAAGTTTATTTTTGTACATATCATCTGTATATGGGTTAAGTTATATTAATATGTATAATTTATAGTTTATATAAATATAGTATAAATATTAGTTTCAGGATGTGATTTCTTGAACAGTAAAGATAGGTATGTAAATATAGAAAAGTTATACAAATTATATGAGGTCTGTTGAATATATATATATATATATATATATATATATATATATATTTGAGTTATATTTAGTTTGAAGCATTGATTTTCTTTTACTGAGTATATATATAAATACAACATAAAGGAGGATGGGTAAGTTTTATGACTGTACTATATATATATATATATATATATATATATATATATATATATATATATAAAGCTCACATAATACACTAGTTGTGTGTGTGTATATATATATATATATTGATTTTAATATGTTTGTGTTTTAAATTTAATATTGGTTTTATAATAAGGATGGATCTTAAAGTATAATATATTAAGTTTACATTTATTTGAGTTTGGTTTGGGTATAAATATATATATTATTTCAATATTTGTTTTAAATTAAATATTGATTTCATGGACATAATAATATATATATATATATATATATATATATATAGATTTGCTGTTTATATCAAACTGATTCTGACTCAGTTCATCAATTCTTGATTATCAGCCTAGTTCGTTCAATTCGTGCCAATCTAGCTTTGTTTTGGAAGTCAGCTTGGATTTGTAACTCATCTCATCCGCGTTCATCTCTAATCTTGAAAGGTGAGCAATCACTCATGATTAACGTACTTATATTTATTAAATTTGATTTTAATTGAAATGACAATTGAAACATGCTGCTGTTAGTTATTTACATTGTTATATATGCTATTAACTATATCCGTTCACCTGTGACATCTGACACCATTATCTGTTATTTATATTGATAATATATGCCTGTTATCTAATTATCATATATGTTATCACTCTGCAAGTTCCCTATTAGTATAGAATTCCCTATGGGTTGAAATGATACATGCCCGAACGATTTTTAGAATAGGAGAAAATCGTTACGGGTTGAAATGATAAACCCAAGCGATTTTCATTTGAATTGAATATGGGATTGCAAATTGTAATGATATATACCCATATATATTTAAATTGCGGATTGAAATGATAAATATCTGTATCACTTGACCATAGGATAAAAAATTATATACAGACATCATGGTCTATATATATAATTTGAAATGATTTTTCACAGTTTTAAAAGAAATATATATTATTTATATAAATATTGATTTTAAATATTATATATATATTTTGATTTTAAACAAGTCCTAATACAAAATATATTTATTAATGAGATTTAATATAACAAAGTTTGATTTAATTTATATAATATGTTTAAGTATTTATTTAAAAATTAAATTTTCAGATATAGAATTTATAATAATTTTATGGTTGGAAAGATAGATTTGAAATTGATTTGGAATGGTATTTAATTAATAATTTATTTAATTAAATCGATTTGAAACTTACTGAATTGAGATTTTAAGGGAGACAATTTTATAACTTGATTTTGATTTAAGGCAACTAAAAGAATATTTCAATTTTTATAAAAAATTGGAGGGAATATTTAGTGGTTTGAAAATTTGGGGTTTTTACTTTAATGATATTGGATTTTATTAAGCGAATATTTCAAAGTTAAATAATATTAAGGTAAATTTGATATATATGAAATTATCAAAATTTAGTTTTGAAAATGTTGAATATTTAAATCTTTGAAGTATATGGAAATTTAAATGGTTTATTTCGGTGGTTCAAATCTGTTTTGAAATCGATATAATTTGAAATGGTTTATTAAGAAACTAAATTGAATTGAATTTGATGAATTGAGATTTAATTAAATTTTAATTTTGGAATCCGAGTTGATTTGAATCAATTTGTGAGATTTGAGGAAACTATTTATTATACAAAGTATTTTTAAATTATATTGAAAACTATTCATATATTTTACTTTATAAATTATTTTAATATAAACAATTTTTTTATACTAATCATTTTAATATAAACTATTTTTAATATACTAATCATTTTAATATAAATTATTTTACTTTATAACTAATTTTATATAAACAATTTTATTTTATAAACTACTTTATTATATATACTGTTATTAATATCTATACTATTTAAGTGGTGGAAGTTATGTTTTCAAAGTTATGAATTTTAAAGTATTATGTTTTGAAAGCGTTAAATTTTTAAGTGTTTGATTCTGAAAGTGTTATAACTTTGAAGTGCTATGATTTTTGGAAACGGATATTTTTGAAATGGAAAAGATATCGCATTTATATGGTTTTTGAAAAGGAAATGATATTTGTGTTTTGGATTATAAAATATTTTGAAACGACCGCGGTGTTATAATAACGTTTGGTTGTTAAAGAGACAGGGATCTGAAGTTATCATACACTCTGCCAACTCCGAAAACCACTTTAACAACCATGTACGCGGTGGTGATTCCAGAATGAAGTAGGATGGTGGCGACGATCCTAAAGGTATATTTACGTGGACCTAACTCCCGTGAGTTAGCATAAGGTGGCTAAAACAGGAGCGATTTCGGGCCAAGTGAGGTAGCACCTCCGATCGGACACATTCCTTTGATACTATATTCTAACTTTATGATTGATTTGGTAGCCACACTTGATTTTTTTGATTTGGGAGTGTGTTTCGAGGTGGGCGGTAGTGGTTGCTATGCGTTACCACCAGCTCAGATGCGTAATTGGTATATCTTCACTGGCATTGCCTTGTTGCGCCGTGTCACCTACCCTATCGAGACCACTACGAGTTTGTTTTGTGCCGTATCTATGGAGTATCCTCTAGTAGCCTCCCGATCAGGAGGTATTACGGTACTGTAGGATCTAGATTAACCCTAGAGGGGGGGTGAATAGGGTTATTGCAAATTTTCTCGAATTAAACACAGAAATATAATAGCGGAAATAAATATGCTGAAAAGTAAATCACACACAAAATTTACCCAGCTTCGGCAACCCCTGCCTACTGCTGCATTCACAGATTTCTATTAGAATTAAACAGTATCACGCTTACAAACACTCTACTAGACTCGCAGACCCTTTTGCTCCCGCTCACAAACACTCTACTAGACTCGCACACCCTGCTCCCGCCTATAGAGTTTCGCTCACTCGCAAACACTGCTCCCGCCTATCGAGCTTTGCAAACTCGCACTCCCTGCTCACTGAACTAATTCTAAATAGACAATCTGACACTACCTAATCCCTATGTGGTGATTTACAGATTCTTCGACTTGAAAAGAAAAAACAACTTCAAAAATAACCGCAGGAGCAAAAATTAAAATACGAACTTGAATCTGTAATTTTTGCTCAAAATAAAAAACTAAAAACCCCTTTTATAAAATTAAAAACTAAATTCCCCTTTTTAATAATAAGGCCGGCCCACTTGAATTTCACCGTCCCCTTTTCTTTTGCTTGTGAAAAATGTCGGCAACTTATTTTTAACCCGATCCACTTGCTAGCCGTTCCTCTTTTCCTCTTTCTACTGTAAACAATAATGGCCGATCTCTTGTCGAATTAGGGCTTCGGCTTCTTTCTCGAATTAGGGCTTTGCCTCTGGTTTGAGATGCTCTTGCTTCTCTGATGTTCGATTGTTGCCCTTGCTCACTGCTTCGCTTATGATGGTTTCTGGTTTGAGTTGCTCCTCTGTTGATCGATTGTGAAATTAGGGCTTCTGGAATTCGGCTTCAATTTGGTATGTAACTTTCCTTTTTGCTTGAATGCTTGAATTCGATGGTTGCTCTGCTTGCCGATGATGAACTTGGGTTTGTGATTGATAGTTTGATTGTGAATTGAAGCTCATGACCGATGATGATACCTTCGGGTTGAATTTATATGAATTCACGACTTCATCACTTTCCTAATTTTCAATTTCCTGTTGCGCACGTCTTTCCTGATTTACTTTCTCAACGTGATCGATACGGCAGTGATTTTGTTACGTGGTCACCACGGTGTTGAATTCATTTGACTTTTTCAAATTTACACACTTGAATTTCTTACTTGGTTTTGTGCCCTGATCATCACTGCACTGTTTTGATTTCTTGAATCATATCCACGGCTTCAATGTTTACAGTGTTCATCCCTGTTGCTTTCGACTTCACTGACTTCACTGAGTTCTGACTTGATTAGTATTTTACTTCGATCATCTCTGCAATGTTGAACTTCGTCAATACTGTATTCGTACGTGAATTTTTATCACTGCGTTACATTTGTACGTCTGCATTGTTATTCTTCGACTTTGGCACTGATCCATACATATGTCTTGTTGACATGATTTGCACTTTCACTGTTGCTCTCGAGTTTTGTTCATCCAATTCGTTGATACTTGTAACTTTCTGCACATATAAACTTGCATTCTGTTTGCATACATTTCGTGCAGTCTTCAGTTTGTACTTCTAGAGCTTGTATAATTTGAGTTGTAGCTTGATGGTTTTGTAGTTGTTCTTCTAGTTGGATATGTTAGTTGCGGCCTTGACTTGTTGTTATTTGTACCTGGTCTCTGTACATTTCTCTGACTGTTGTCTTTATTAATGGAGTCAGTGACAATGATCACTGTGTTGGCCTTGTAGTACTTGTTGCCTTGTATTCTTGTAGCTTTCATCACTGGTGCATGTACATTGCTTCATGTTGCCTTCATGTAGCTTGTTCTCTACATTTACTTGACTGGTCTGCATACATGTGCTTAATTGCTTTGTTGTGTAGCTGTGTTTGGTCACTGATGCATTACTGTAGTTGCCATATCTCATGCTCGAGTTCTTTGCATACTTCATGACTGTACTGTTCTTTGTTGAGTTGCTATGCAGTTGCAATGAAAGTGCCTTGTAGTTGTGTATTTGAGTCAGTGCTTCACCATACTTGTTGTTGCAGTATTCATGTTGTTGTTGGTGGCAATCTTGTATGCTGTTGTTTGGTCTGAACTTGACGTTGCAGTTTGTAGCTGTTGACTACACCACCATATATCAATTGTTCGGCCTTTGGTTTCATGTGCATTGAGTTTTGACCCTTTGTTGTTCATTTGGGCTGCTGGACTTGTTTTACATTGCATAGTGCATTGCCTTGTTTGTTGAAGTTGTGCTTGCACACTTGCTATTTTTGACTGCGCACACGAGTTGGCGAGGCAGTGCACACGTGTATGAATTGTACACGTGTGTATTGCAGCCACTTATGATTACCTGTCCCTGTAATATCTATGTGCACGACTTTGTGATGAATTCAAGTGTGAATGATGACGAACAACCCAAATAACTGAGGCAAAACATTTTTTCAAAAATCGTATTTCATTTTATATTGCAAAAATATTTCTTTTTCAATTTTACTGCGTTAGTGAATATTTTTACAGATTGCTCAGATGCTGGATTCAAACCGGAATGCAGTTGAAGACAAAATACGAGTGTGAGTGATATGTAGTGAGGTTATCAATGTAAAAATATTTGTGATGTAATCGTGATGTAATCAAAAATGTATATGTATAGTGAGAGCATGAATTTGTACTATTCAAGATTGTAATAAATATTTGTTTGAATAAAATTTCTGTTTGAATTCAAAATCTGTGTAACTTATTTTGTTTGAATTCAAATTCAAATTCTGTATAATTTATTTTATTCAACAAATATTTATTTAATCTATGAAAAACAAAATAGTACATTACCAAATACATTTAAATGAATATATATATGTTTATTATCATCAAACAAAAACATATAAGCGCATATTCAACAATCTCCCCCTTTTGATGATAACAAACATATATTTAAGATTTTGACCGTGTTAAAATGTATTTGACCAATTATATACTCTAACCAATTATATACTCTAATTTCTCCCCCTATTTAAATGCTTCCTCTCTACATGATGCTCCCCCTACATATATGCATACAAATAGAAATATATTCAAATGAGCCTAGATGCATATGGAAAAATTATTTGACCTTTGCTTGATTCTATTTGACAAAATCTTAACTTTTCTCTCCCCCTTTTGTTATCAGCAAAAGAATAATAGTGTGAGAGAAAAATAGAGATAAAGTGATCGATATTAATCCAACATTAATCTCAAATTGAATATAAATATTAAACTTCAATAAGAATCAAACAAAAACCATAACTACCCTTGTTAGGCGCATATTCCAATTTTAGAAATGATGGATATGGTGTTCATATAAAATCATACAGTTGAATCAACTTGTGGTATTTATATCAGGAATTTGAATATCTACTAATCATGCATAACCGTTAGGACTTTTAAATGAGATTAGTAGTATTCCAATTTAATTTTTAAAAATGAAATCAAGTATCTTCTAACCACGCATGACCATGAGGACTTTTAAATGGGATTAGAATCAACTTGTCTATTTAAGCAATTAATTTTGATATGCGTTCCATACATGCATAACTGTGAGGACTTTTAAATGAGCATGGAAGCACATAATAAAAAAAATTCAAGTAATTCACCCATGCATAACCGTGAGGACTTTTAAATGAGAGTGAATACTTTGGATATTTATTTATTTATTTAAAAATATGAGATGAAAAACGAATGATTCCTGATTATAGTACCACATATCGACAAACTATATTGAATATTTGATAAACCATAGTCGATAGAAATAATGATAGATATAGAAATGGTCATGGAATCTTTACCCAACAAAAAATTTTATGATTCTTGTTTTAATTCCTAAAGAAATTTTCCAAATATACTCTCTTGAGTAATGTATGTTAAATATCAACACTCATCACTTTTTCAATCACTATTTATCTCTTTGATAATTAGTAGGGAGTCGAATCAGTCAAAATTTGTCATTTAAAATCAAATGAAATTAACTAATCTGAAAAAAATGGTCAAGCAATTATTTTCTCGAAGGGGTTATATGAGAAAAAAATTCTGCTAAATGAAAAATTATTTCAAGTGAAAAATATGCAGATATTTTCTTTGAAAAAACGATGCAGCAAATGAATAAATCACGTTCAACTCGTAAGTTTTCTATCAACTAGATTACTAGTATGAATTGCATCTGAATTTCTTTTTCAATCCAAAATATCACTAACTGGATTTGGTAAACCAGACATGAAGTGTGTATCAAAAATTTTAAACCCAATTTTAGCAACAATTTAAATGACATTCTTTGGATTTTGAATTGAAGCCATGTTCACACTCAAACAAATATCATGGTGTTAATTTCAGAAACCATAGGATAAACAATTATATTCATGAGTAATCAACAGTCAATCAACATCTTAATTATTTCAAAAACAATTTCTTGAAGTTTCAACAATTTCTTAAAATCCTTTTTCACATGAGTTTGAAATCGTGCAAATTTACAAGCAGTGATCAAAATGTCAAAATATGTCTAAGTGTAGCACGAGTAATCAAGGATCAATAAAATACCATCATTTGACCAAACATATTAAGTTCAATGATGAAAGGATGGTTGGTCTACTTTTAAGCACAAATTAAAGTAAGAACAAGTCAAAGGAAAAATCATATCAGTAAGTCAGAATTAAAGACATCACATCATTATCACAATTTTGGCTGATTTAATTCAGAATATGGTGCAGATTATCACATTTAATATACCTTCACCTGTTTTACCTTTGCGATAATTTCTCGTGATTGCCCATTGTGATTCTGTCACCTTTATACTAGGCTAAGGAACTTTGCTTTGTTGCCCATTGTGTTTCTGGAACAGCCAAAATCCAGAGAACACCGTTGTCGTTCCTTAGCCTGCCACCACACCTAAACGATGAAAGATTTTTGTGACCTATTTCTAGGTCCATGATTGTTAGTGGCAGAAACATTATGAATAAACAAACCCTTTGGAACCCAAACTTGTTTAGACTTTTCATTCTTGTTCCAATAGACATGAAATTTGTTTGTAGAATTCTTAGGAACCCAAACTTGTATAAATTTTGTGTTCTTGTTCCTATGACTACAATTTTCAGAATGATGTCCAATTATTTCACATATATCAAAGACACTTTTCCCTTTTTCATTATCCTCAGCTTGTGTTTTCCCAAAACCAAGTCCTTTTCTGTTGTTAGCAAAAATTTGATTTCCCAATAGCATGTTGAAAGATTTTTCGCCTCTTGAAAAGTTATTCAAAGATTTCTCAAGATTTTGAACTTTGGTTTTTAGTGTTGTATTTTCAGTGACAAGTGAGGTGCATCGATTTATAAAATCCTTTTTCCTAGTGTCGATGGTTTCCTTAAGATTCAAGTTTTCTTTTTCAAGATTCTCAGAGTTATTCTTAAGTTTTGTCAATTCTGAATCTAAAACTTTACATCTTTTACATTCTAGGTTTTGAATATTTTCAAGTTCAGTTTCTAACCTAAAATTTTTACGAGCAAGTTCTCTCCTATCAGTTTTCAGTTTTTCAATTTTAGATTCAAGAGCATCAACTACTTTAGTAAGATCAGAACATATAAAAACAAGATCTCTATAGGAATACTCACCTTCCTCACTAGATTCCTCTGAGCTTGAATCTGAATTTGATTTCGCCATAAGACACAAGTTAGCCTCCTCTGCGCTGCTATCCGAAGCTTCTTCTCCTTCTTCATCATCCCAAGTCGCTGCAAATACCTTCTTCGCCTTTTTCTTTCCTTTGTTGTTTTTGAGAAGTGGGCATTTTGGTTTGATGTGGCCAGGCTTGTTGCAGTTATAGCATGTCAGTTCATTATCGGAATTTTCAGAATCTTTTCGCCTATTACGATTTGTTTTCTTCTTGCGTGGCTTGAATTTCGACCATTTTCTAAGATTATTGACAGCCATTGCAAGCTCTTCAATTGGATCTTCTCCTTCTTCATCGCTTTCTTCTTTGCTCTTTAAGGCAATCGTCTTCTTCTTTGGTTCGGAGTTTTTGCGTTCTTCCTTTGCTTTTAGCTCAAGCTCATATGCCATCAAGTTTCCAATCAACTCCTCCATGCTTAACTTACACAGATCTTTCGATTCTTGGATTGCCGTGACTTTTGCCTCATAGTTCATTGGTAAGACTCGTAGTATCTTTCGCACAAGCTCTACCTCAGTGAATACCTTCCCAAGTGCTCTAGCGTTGTACACCAAAGTTGAAAAGCGTCCAAACATGTTTTTATGTTCTCGCCTTTGTCCATCACAAAGTTCTCGTATTCATTGCTGAATAGGGCTAGACGAGACTCCTTGACTTGAGAAGTTCCTTCGTGTGTCACCTCCAAAGTGTGCCAAATTTCCTGTGCTGTTGTACAATGAGAAATTCTATTAAATTCATTTTTATCAAGAGTACATATCAAAGCATTCATGGCTTTAGCATTTGTTGTTTTCAATCTCTTATCGTTAGCATCCCATCTATCCTTAGGTTTAGGAATCTCAGTACCACCAACGATTATAGTGGGAGGTTTATAGCCAGTTTCAATAATATCCCAAACATCATAATCAACGGAACTAAGGTAAATACTCATCCTAACTTTCCAATAAGCATAATCGTTCCCGTTAAACATGGGTGGCCTAACAATAGATTGCCCCTCAGAAAAAGCATTATTTGACGGATTCATGACTCTAGAGTTAAATAAAAATACCAGGCTCCGGTACCACTTGTAGGATCTAGATTAACCCTAGAGGGGGGGGGGGTGAATAGGGTTATTGCAAATTTTCTCGAATTAAACATAGAAATATAATAGCGGAAATAAATATGCTGAAAAGTAAATCACACACAAAATTTACCCAGCTTCGGCAACCCCTGCCTACTGCTGCATTCACAGATTTCTATTAGAATTAAACAGTATCACGCTTACAAACACTCTACTAGACTCGCAGACCCTTTTGCTCCCGCTTACAAACACTCTACTAGACTCGCACACCCTGCTCCCGCTTATACAGTTTCGCTCACTCGCAAACACTGCTCCCGCCTATCGAGCTTTGCAAACTCGCACTCCCTGCTCACTGAACTAATTCTAAATAGACAATCTGACACTACCTAATCCCTAGGTGGTGATTTACAGATTCTTCGATTTGAAAAGAAAAAAAACTTCAAAAATAACCGCAGGAGCAAAAATTAAAATACGAACTTGAATCTGTAATTTTTGCTCAAAATAAAAAACTAAAAACCCCTTTTATAAAATTAAAAAATAAATTCCCCTTTTTAATAATAAGGCCGGCCCACTTGAATTTCACCGTCCCCTTTTCTTTTGCTTGTGAAAAATGTCGGCAACTTATTTTTAACCCGATCCACTTGCTAGCCGTTCCTCTTTTCCTCTTTCTACTGTAAACAATGATGGCCGATCTCTTGTCGAATTAGGGCTTCGGCTTCTTTCTCGAATTAGGGCTTTGCCTCTGGTTTGAGATGCTCTTGCTTCTCTGATGTTCGATTGTTGCCCTTGCTCGCTGCTTCGCTTATGATGGTTTCTGGTTTGAGTTGCTCCTCTGTTGATCGATTGGGAAATTAGGGCTTCTGGAATTCGGCTTCAATTTGGTATGTAACTTTCCTTTTTGCTTGAATGCTTGAATTCGATGGTTGCTCTGCTTGCCGATGATGAACTTGGGTTTGTGATTGATAGTTTGATTGTGAATTGAAGCTCATGACCGATGATGATACCTTCGGGTTGAATTTATATGAATTCACGACTTCATCACTTTCCTAATTTTCAATTTCCTGTTGCGCACGTCTTTCCTGATTTACTTTCTCAACGTGATCGATACGGCAGTGATTTTGTTACGTGGTCACCACGGTGTTGAATTCATTTGACTTTTTCAAATTTACACACTTGAATTTCTTACTTGGTTTTGTGCCCTGATCATCACTGCACTGTTTTGATTTCTTGAATCATATCCACGGCTTCAATGTTTACAGTGTTCATCCCTGTTGCTTTCGACTTCACTGACTTCACTGAGTTCTGACTTGATTAGTATTTTACTTCGATCATCTCTGCAATGTTGAACTTCGTCAATACTGTATTCGTACGTGAATTTTTATCACTGCGTTACATTTGTACGTCTGCATTGTTACTCTTCGACTTTGGCACTGATCCATACATATGTCTTGTTGACATGATTTGCACTTTCACTGTTGCTCTCGAGTTTTGTTCATCCAATTCGTTGATACTTGTAACTTTCTGCACATATAAACTTGCATTCTGTTTGCATACATTTCGTGCAGTCTTCAGTTTGTACTTCTAGAGCTTGTATAATTTGAGTTGTAGCTTGATGGTTTTGTAGTTGTTCTTCTAGTTGGATATGTTAGTTGCGGCCTTGACTTGTTGTTATTTGTACCTGGTCTCTGTACATTTCTCTGACTGTTGTCTTTATTAATGGAGTCAGTGACAATGATCACTGTGTTGGCCTTGTAGTACTTGTTGCCTTGTATTCTTGTAGCTTTCATCCCTGGTGCATGTACATTGCTTCATGTTGCCTTCATGTAGCTTGTTCTCTACATTTACTTGACTGGTCTGCATACATGTGCTTAATTGCTTTGTTGTGTAGCTGTGTTTGGTCACTGATGCATTACTGTAGTTGCCATATCTCATGCTCGAGTTCTTTGCATACTTCATGACTGTACTGTTCTTTGTTGAGTTGCTATGCAGTTGCAATGAAAATGCCTTGTAGTTGTGTATTTGAGTCAGTGCTTCACCATACTTGTTGTTGCAGTATTCATGTTGTTGTTGGTGGCAATCTTGTATGCTGCTGTTTGGTCTGAACTTGACGTTGCAGTTTGTAGCTGTTGACTACACCACCATATATCAATTGTTCGGCCTTTGGTTTCATGTGCATTGAGTTTTGACCCTTTGTTGTTCATTTGGGCTGCTGGACTTGTTTTACATTGCATAGTGCATTGCCTTGTTTGTTGAAGTTGTGCTTGCACACTTGCTATTTTTGACTGCGCACACGAGTTGGCGAGGCAGTGCACACGTGTATGAATTGTACACGTGTGTATTGCAGCCACTTATGATTACCTGTCCCTGTAATATCTATGTGCACGACTTTGTGATGAATTCAAGTGTGAATGATGACGAACAACCCAAATAACTGAGGCAAAACATTTTTTCAAAAATCGTATTTCATTTTATATTGCAAAAATATTTCTTTTTCAATTTTACTGCGTTAGTGAATATTTTTACAGATTGCTCAGATGCTGGATTCAAACCGGAATGCAGTTGAAGACAAAATACGAGTGTGAGTGATATGTAGTGAGGTTATCAATGTAAAAATATTTGTGATGTAATCGTGATGTAATCAAAAATGTATATGTATAGTGAGAGCA
Source organism: Allium cepa (assembly GCA_030765085.1). Classification (NCBI taxonomy): domain Eukaryota; kingdom Viridiplantae; phylum Streptophyta; class Magnoliopsida; order Asparagales; family Amaryllidaceae; genus Allium; species Allium cepa. The sequence continues at coordinate 581,033,635 of CM060941.1, read as the reverse complement.
TGAATTTGTACTATTCAAGATTGTAATAAATATTTGTTTGAATAAAATTTCTGTTTGAATTCAAAATCTGTGTAACTTATTTTGTTTGAATTCAAATTCAAATTCTGTATAATTTATTTTATTCAACAAATATTTATTTAATCTATGAAAAACAAAATAGTACATTACCAAATACATTTAAATGAATATATATGTTTATTATCATCAAACAAAAACATATAAGCGCATATTCATCAATCTCCCCCTTTTGATGATAACAAACATATATTTAAGATTTTGACCGTGTTAAAATGTATTTGACCAATTATATACTCTAACCAATTATATACTCTAATTTCTCCCCCTATTTAAATGCTTCCTCTCTACATGATGCTCCCCCTACATATATGCATACAAATAGAAATATATTCAAATGAGCCTAGATGCATATGGAAAAATTATTTGACCTTTGCTTGATTCTATTTGACAAAATCTTAACTTTTCTCTCCCCCTTTTGTTATCAGCAAAAGAATAATAGTGTGAGAGAAAAATAGAGATAAAGTGATCGATATTAATCCAACATTAATCTCAAATTGAATATAAATATTAAACTTCAATAAGAATCAAACAAAAACCATAACTACCCTTGTTAGGCGCATATTCCAATTTTAGAAATGATGGATATGGTGTTCATATAAAATCATACAGTTGAATCAACTTGTGGTATTTATATCAGGAATTTGAATATCTACTAATCATGCATAACCGTTAGGACTTTTAAATGAGATTAGTAGTATTCCAATTTAATTTTTAAAAATGAAATCAAGTATCTTCTAACCACGCATGACCGTGAGGACTTTTAAATGGGATTAGAATCAACTTGTCTATTTAAGCAATTAATTTTGATATGCGTTCCATACATGCATAACTGTGAGGACTTTTAAATGAGCATGGAAGCACATAATAAAAAAAATTCAAGTAATTCACCCATGCATAACCGTGAGGACTTTTAAATGAGAGTGAATACTTTGGATATTTATTTATTTATTTAAAAATATGAGATGAAAAACGAATGATTCCTGATTATAGTACCACATATCGACAAACTATATTGAATATTTGATAAACCATGGTCGATAGAAATAATGATAGATATAGAAATGGTCATGGAATCTTTACCCAACAAAAAATTTTATAATTCTTGTTTTAATTCCTAAAGAAATTTTCCAAATATACTCTCTTGAGTAATGTATGTTAAATATCAACACTCATCACTTTTTCAATCACTATTTATCTCTTTGATAATTAGTAGGGAGTCGAATCAGTCAAAATTTGTCATTTAAAATCAAATGAAATTAACTAATCTGAAAAAAATGGTCAAGCAATTATTTTCTCGAAGGGGTTATATGAGAAAAAAATTCTACTAAATGAAAAATTATTTCAAGTGAAAAATATGCAGATATTTTCTTTGAAAAAACGATGCAGCAAATGAATAAATCACGTTCAACTCGTAAGTTTTCTATCAACTAGATTACTAGTATGAATTGCATCTGAATTTCTTTTTCAATCCAAAATATCACTAACTGGATTTGGTAAACCAGACATGAAGTGTGTATCAAAAATTTTAAACCCAATTTTAGCAACAATTTAAATGACATTCTTTGGATTTTGAATTGAAGCCATGTTCACACTCAAACAAATATCATGGTGTTAATTTCAGAAACCATAGGATAAACAATTATATTCATGAGTAATCAACAATCAATCAACATCTTAATTATTTCAAAAACAATTTCTTGAAGTTTCAACAATTTCTTAAAATCCTTTTTCACATGAGTTTGAAATCGTGCAAATTTACAAGCAGTGATCAAAATGTCAAAATATGTCTAAGTGTAGCACGAGTAATCAAGGATCAATAAAATACCATCATTTGACCAAACATATTAAGTTCAATGATGAAAGGATGGTTGGTCTACTTTTAAGCACAAATTAAAGTAAGAACAAGTCAAAGGAAAAATCATATCAGTAAGTCAGAATTAAAGACATCACATCATTATCACAATTTTGGCTGATTTAATTCAGAATATGGTGCAGATTATCACATTTAATATACCTTCACCTGTTTTACCTTTGCGATAATTTCTCGTGATTGCCCATTGTGATTCTGTCACCTTTATACTAGGCTAAGGAACTTTGCTTTGTTGCCCATTGTGTTTCTGGAACAGCCAAAATCCAGAGAACACCGTTGTCGTTCCTTAACCTGCCACCACACCTACACGATGAAAGATTTTTGTGACCTATTTCTAGGTCCATGATTGTTAGTGGTAGAAACATTATGAATAAACAAACCCTTTGGAACCCAAACTTGTTTAGACTTTTCATTCTTGTTCCAATAGACATGAAATTTGTTTGTAGAATTCTTAGGAACCCAAACTTGTATAAATTTTGTGTTCTTATTCCTATGACTACAATTTTCAGAATGATGTCCAATTATTTCACATATATCAAAGACACTTTTCCCTTTTTCATTATCCTCAGCTTGTGTTTTCCCAAAACCAAGTCCTTTTCTGTTGTTAGCAAAAATTTGATTTCCCAATAGCATGTTGAAAGATTTTTCGCCTCTTGAAAAGTTATTCAAAGATTTCTCAAGATTTTGGACTTTGGTTTTTAGTGTTGTATTTTCAGTGACAAGTGAGGTGCATCGATTTATAAAATCCTTTTTCCTAGTGTCGATGGTTTCCTTAAGATTCAAGTTTTCTTTTTCAAGATTCTCAGAGTTATTCTTAAGTTTTGTCAATTCTGAATCTAAAACTTTACATCTTTTACATTCTAGGTTTTGAATATTTTCAAGTTCAGTTTCTAACCTAAAATTTTTACGAGCAAGTTCTCTCCTATCAGTTTTCAGTTTTTCAATTTTAGATTCAAGAGCATCAACTACTTTAGTAAGATCAGAACACATAAAAACAAGATCTCTATAGGAATACTCACCTTCCTCACTAGATTCCTCTGAGCTTGAATCTGAATTTGATTTCGCCATAAGACACAAGTTAGCCTCCTCTGCGCTGCTATCCGAAGCTTCTTCTCCTTCTTCATCATCCCAAGTCGCTGCAAATACCTTCTTCGCCTTTTTCTTTCCTTTGTTGTTTTTGAGAAGTGGGCATTTTGGTTTGATGTGGCCAGGCTTGTTGCAGTTATAGCATGTCAGTTCATTATCGGAATTTTCAGAATCTTTTGGTCTATTACGATTTGTTTTCTTCTTGCGTGGCTTGAATTTCGACCATTTTCTAAGATTATTGACAGCCATTGCAAGCTCTTCAATTGGATCTTCTCCTTCTTCATCGCTTTCTTCTTTGCTCTTTAAGGCAATCGTCTTCTTCTTTGGTTCGGAGTTGTTGCGTTCTTCCTTTGCTTTTAGCTCAAGCTCATATGTCATCAAGTTTCCAATCAACTCCTCCATGCTTAGCTTACACAGATCTTTCGATTCTTGGATTGCCGTGACTTTTGCCTCAAAGTTCATTGGTAAGACTCGTAGTATCTTTCGCACAAGCTCTACCTCAGTGAATACCTTCCCAAGTGCTCTAGCGTTGTACACCAAAGTTGAAAAGCGTCCAAACATGTTTTTATGTTCTCGCCTTTGTCCATCACAAAGTTCTCGTATTCATTGCTGAATAGGGCTAGACGAGACTCCTTGACTTGAGAAGTTCCTTCGTGTGTCACCTCCAAAGTGTGCCAAATTTCCTGTGCTGTTGTACAATGAGAAATTCTATTAAATTCATTTTTATCAAGAGCACATATCAAAGCATTCATGGCTTTAGCATTTGTTGTTTTCAATCTCTTATCGTTAGCATCCCATCTATCCTTAGGTTTAGGAATCTCAGTACCACCAACGATTATAGTGGGAGGTTTATAGCCAGTTTCAATAATATCCCAAACATCATAATCAACGGAACTAAGGTAAATACTCATCCTAACTTTCCATTAAGCATAATCGTTCCCGTTAAACATGGGTGGCCTAACAATAGATTGCCCCTCAGAAAAAGCATTATTTGACGGATTCATGACTCTAGAGTTAAATAAAAATACCAGGCTCCGATACCACTTGTAGGATCTAGATTAACCCTAGAGGTGGGGTGAATAGGGTTATTGCAAATTTTCTCGAATTAAACACAGAAATATAATAGCGGAAATATATATGCTGAAAAGTAAATCACACACAAAATTTACCCAGCTTCGGCAACCCCTGCCTACTGCTGCATTCACAGATTTTTATTAGAATTAAACAGTATCACGCTTACAAACACTCTACTAGACTCGCAGACCCTTTTGCTCCCGCTCACAAACACTCTACTAGACTCGCACACCCTGCTCCCGCCTATAGAGTTTCGCTCACTCGCAAACACTGCTCCTGCCTATCGAGCTTTGCAAACTCGCACTCCCTGCTCACTGAACTAATTCCAAATAGACAATCTGACACTACCTAATCCCTAGGTGGTGATTTACAGATTCTTCGACTTGAAAAGAAAAAACAACTTCAAAAATAACCGCAGGAGCAAAAATTAAAATACGAACTCGAATCTGTAATTTTTGCTCAAAATAAAAAACTAAAAACCCCTTTTATAAAATTAAAAACTAAATTCCCCTTTTTAATAATAAGGCCGGCCCACTTGAATTTCACCGTCCCCTTTTCTTTTGCTTGTGAAAAATGTCGGCAACTTATTTTTAACCCGATCCACTTGCTAGCCGTTCCTCTTTTCCTCTTTCTACTGTAAACAATGATGGCCGATCTCTTGTCGAATTAGGGCTTCGGCTTCTTTCTCGAATTAGGGCTTTGCCTCTGGTTTGAGATGCTCTTGCTTCTCTGATGTTCGATTGTTGCCCTTGCTCGCTGCTTCGCTTATGATGGTTTCTGGTTTGAGTTGCTCCTCTGTTGATCGATTGGGAAATTAGGGCTTCTGGAATTCGGCTTCAATTTGGTATGTAACTTTCCTTTTTGCTTGAATGCTTGAATTCGATGGTTGCTCTGCTTGCCGATGATGAACTTGGGTTTGTGATTGATAGTTTGATTGTGAATTGAAGCTCATGACCGATGATGATACCTTCGGGTTGAATTTATATGAATTCACGACTTCATCACTTTCCTAATTTTCAATTTCCTGTTGCGCACGTCTTTCCTGATTTACTTTCTCAACGTGATCGATACGGCAGTGATTTTGTTACGTGGTCACCACGGTGTTGAATTCATTTGACTTTTTCAAATTTACACACTTGAATTTCTTACTTGGTTTTGTGCCCTGATCATCACTGCACTGTTTTGATTTCTTGAATCATATCCACGGCTTCAATGTTTACAGTGTTCATCCCTGTTGCTTTCGACTTCACTGACTTCACTGAGTTCTGACTTGATTAGTATTTTACTTCGATCATCTCTGCAATGTTGAACTTCGTCAATACTGTATTCGTACGTGAATTTTTATCACTGCGTTACATTTGTACGTCTGCATTGTTATTCTTCGACTTTGGCACTGATCCATGCATATGTCTTGTTGACATGATTTGCACTTTCACTGTTGCTCTCGAGTTTTGTTCATCCAATTCGTTGATACTTGTAACTTTCTGCACATATAAACTTGCATTCTGTTTGCATACATTTCGTGCAGTCTTCAGTTTGTACTTCTGGAGCTTGTATAATTTGAGTTGTAGCTTGATGGTTTTGTAGTTGTTCTTCTAGTTGGATATGTTAGTTGCGGCCTTGACTTGTTGTTATTTGTACCTGGCCTCTGTACATTTCTCTGACCGTTGTCTTTATTAATGGAGTCAGTGACAATGATCACTGTGTTGGCCTTGTAGTACTTGTTGCCTTGTATTCTTGTAGCTTTCATCACTGGTGCATGTACATTGCTTCATGTTGCCTTCATGTAGCTTGTTCTCTACATTTACTTGACTGGTCTGCATACATGTGCTTAATTGCTTTGTTGTGTAGCTGTGTTTGGTCACTGATGCATTACTGTAGTTGCCATATCTCATGCTCGAGTCCTTTGCATACTTCATGACTGTACGGTTCTTTGTTGAGTTGCTATGCAGTTGCAATGAAAATGCCTTGTAGTTGTGTATTTGAGTCAGTGCTTCACCATACTTGTTGTTGCAGTATTCATGTTGTTGTTGGTGGCAATCTTGTATGCTGCTGTTTGGTCTGAACTTGACGTTGCAGTTTGTAGCTGTTGACTACACCACCATATATCAATTGCTCGGCCTTTGGTTTCATGTGCATTGAGTTTTGACCCTTTGTTGTTCATTTGGGCTGCTGGACTTGTTTTACATTGCATAGTGCATTGCCTTGTTTGTTGAAGTTGTGCTTGCACACTTGCTATTTTTGACTGCGCTCACGAGTTGGCGAGGCAGTGCACACGTGTATGAATTGTACACGTGTGTATTGCAGCCACTTATGATTACCTGTCCCTGTAATATCTATGTGCACGACTTTGTGATGAATTCAAGTGTGAATGATGACGAACAACCCAAATAACTGAGGCAAAACATTTTTTCAAAAATCGTATTTCATTTTATATTGCAAAAATATTTCTTTTTCAATTTTACTGCGTTAGTGAATATTTTTACAGATTGCTCAGATGCTGGATTCAAACCGGAATGCAGTTGAAGACAAAATACGAGTGTGAGTGATATGTAGTGAGGTTATCAATGTAAAAATATTTGTGATGTAATCGTGATGTAATCAAAAATGTATATGTATAGTGAGAGCATGAATTTGTACTATTCAAGATTGTAATAAATATTTGTTTGAATAAAATTTCTGTTTGAATTCAAAATCTGTGTAACTTATTTTGTTTGAATTCAAATTCAAATTCTGTATAATTTATTTTATTCAACAAATATTTATTTAATCTATGAAAAACCAAATAGTATATTACCAAATACATTTAAATGAATATATATGTTTATTATCATCAAACAAAAACATATAAGCGCATATTCAACAGGTACTGTATAGACTATTGGAACTATAAAATGTGTTAAGATGGAAAATGTAAAGCCTTAATACTACTTTTAAATAGTATAGTTTATTATGGGACATTATTATAATAGCATATATTACTACATAGTAGATAGTTTAACGGATCCTTAGAGGATGGTTATCTCAAATATCCTTTGAGTTACTTGTATTTCGGTTGTTATTTCACTTGAGTTGGATTTATTGATATAAGAATGTTAATCCTGACTCGAGTGTTTTGTGTTTTGCTTTACGCTCGGGTCAGACTGAGTGATACAGCGTTTGAGACTCACCTTTGGAGTTGGAGCTTCATTTGGAGATCCATCTAAGCTTGCAGTTATTCTGTTGATTCCAGTGATTTATTCAGATTTTTGCATTTGACTATTGTATTCGAGACTTCTGTTGTACCTTTTTACTCTGTTTATATATAGTAGCTTCATGAACTACTATTCATTTGTTTCCGCTGCTTATTGTTACGTTACTCTGTGTCTGTGATTCTGTGATTATTTTATTTACTGTATATGCTGAGTTTTGCCAAATATAAATTAACAATATGGTATTTTGAACAATTCAAATCCGGCATGTGTGTCTGCGAATGGTTGAAAATATCAGGATGTTACAGTTGGTATCAGAGCTTTGGTTTTAGGCAAAACTCTGCATATAGAGCAGAGTTAATTACAGAATCACTTTCGTTCGAGCTTGAATTCCTTCCTCTTTGATTCGGGTTTTCTTTGAATTTTGGAACTCTCACATTCGTTCTGAAATCCATTCTTGTCTCTCTCTATTCGTGTTCTTCTTGATTCTGGAGCATCCTATAGCTCCACTGTATGAATTGTAAAACGGATGAAACTCCTTTATAATAGGCTTTGATTCACCGGGGTTGTAACAACCCAAATTATTTAATAAATATTTTATTCATTTTATTTAAAACTTTGGTGTTTGATTTCTAAAAAATTTGAATTTTAGAAATTTCCTGAATCGGTCATAAATCATTTGCCCAATTTTATTTAATATAAACAATTTCTGGAATTTTGATTTTGGGTTAAAGTTTGAATTTAATTGAAAATTTAAATTCTAACTTAAAATCTCTTATTTAAACTATATATATATATATACAACATTTATTCCGCTTTTGTTTCATTTAAATGGGTCATATACTTTGTAAATTAAGTAATAAATAATGTTGTAAAAAGCAATAAATTTATACGTTTCTTTTATATGTATATACATCCGTTTTCTTAGTTAAGTAATAAGCAAATCAAATGGTTATGTAACAAATCAAAATTTTAAATTGAGTAATAAACAAAGTTGTAAATAGCAATTTGATTATACGTTTTATTTGATACGTTTTATATCCGTTTCTTGTTTATTTCTTTGGCATTATAAACGTTATTTACTGAATTGTTCTTTAGCGTATATTTTATTAATTAAATAAGAAACAAATAAATTTAAAATACGTTACTTTGTTATTAATTTTGGGTATACGTTTTAAATTATCTCTTGCCTTTAAAATACACACCCCTGTGTTTCCATACTTTAGCCTTGCAAGTCATCAGCCGTGCATTTCAAAAGCGGGAAAGAATTAAATTCCTCTAGCCGTTACTATTATTTATTACTTGCATTTTTTCACTAAATCAACGCGAGCTTCCCTGTTTGTACAACTCACGTACAAATTTCTTGCTTTTCTTTCCTCATTTATTGATGCAACTTCTCTGATAAATAAAAACCCACGTACACAATACCTTACCGCATCTTTGGCCTTCATCTTCTCGCATGAAGCTTTTCTCGGTAAGTAATGGTTGCACTTTTTTTCTTCTTTCTTATTTTTCTTTTTCTTCTTCTTTGTTTTCTTTATTTCTATTATTCTTCTCCAACAAGTGCTTGGCCATCCACCGTTGCATGACCGGCCTGCGCCCCTCCTCCACCACTAGTACGGCCTCCCTATGAGGCGCCAGGTCTGGCCGAAAATTGAGGTGAAGTTCATCACCACAAACCCTATTGCTAGCCTATCTGATCTCCTACATCCCTTCACCATCAAGTGAAGCCGCAGCCACCACCACCGCAGCCTACTCAAGCCTGTAGCCGCCGACTCTGACCATGGCCGCACCCCCTGCAGGCGATGATGGTCTAAATCTGTGGCGAGTCCATGCACAGACCGTGCCCATGCAACAGCCGAGCCACCTTAGGCTTAGGTCCAGACAAATGAACCAATTTCATTCACCACTTTTTCCTGTTGAAAAGTACAGCCATTCTTCAACTTCCCGCTGCCTTGCGTGTTTCAGGCAGTAATATCTGGTCATGGCCGAGCTATGTGGGTATGGGTTGAGTCGTATGGTGGAGTGGTCGAGCCACTATTATTCATATCATCTTATTCCATTTTCTTTCCAGTTTCTTTATTCATGTTGCTGCATTTTTTTATATGAATGAGCATACTTAGATTTGCTTTATTTTTTTGATTTCAAGATTTGAATCTGGTTGTCGCACCATTTAAAATCTAATCTTTGCCTTCTTTGCGCTCTTCGGTGTGGATATTGTTATTTTTGAATCAAATCTCTAGCGTCGAAGAGGTGAGTATTCACGCTTGACATTCATACTTATAGAATTGTAAATTGATAGCAAGTGAAATTGTAGGATTGTTATATAATATTATACTTGTATGTGATATGAATTTTATGATGTTTAAAACCCTTTTATAAAATTTTCACATCATCTGCTATGTTATATGCTGTTATATTATATGTTGTTATACTGTTCATTTATTTCTGATTATCACACTGCAAGTTCCCTGTAGAGTAGAATCGCTATGGGTTGAAATGATACATACCCGAATGGAGTTTGGAATAAGAAAAAATCGTTATGGGCTGAAATGATAAGCCTGAGCGATTTTTATTTATTTTATTTATTCAACTTGGGATTGCGGGTTTCAAATGATAGAACCCGGATTTTTTTCGTAAATTACGGATTGAAATGATATATTATTCGTATCACTTGACCTAGGTTAGAAAATATTATACAGACCCGTGGTTATTTTTATATATATTTTTTGGAGATTTAAGTATTTTTAAATTTGTATATTATAATATTTTTGATTTAAATTAGATTAAATGATTTTTATAAAGTGTTAGTGATTTTCTACAAGTTAAATATGTAAATAAATGAACGGTTAAGTTGGAATTTGAAGTATAAATTTATTTTGGAATTTCTAATTTTGTAAAATAAAATGGAATTCAAGTTAAGTAAATAGAATATGACAATTTGATATAAATTTGAAATTAAAGTGAATTAATAAAGTGTTATCGAGTTTTCTATGAATTAAATGGTTAAATATATAAATACTTAAAAATGTAATTTGAAATATAACTTAATATAAAAATGTGAAGTTTGGTTTAAGAATAAAAGTTAAGTTAAGAAATAAATTGGAAATTAAGTTATATTTGAAATGGTAATTAAACTTAATTTTTAAGTTAATTTTTAAGATACAATAAATAGAAAATTGTGCACTTGACTTTAATAAGTGAAGCATTGAGAAATTTGATATTTATTTGTGAAATTTACTTTATAAAAATCATAAATTATTGGGTATTTTAAATAACCATTTTAAAGTGGAAGAATATGATTTTGTAAGTTAGATTTTAATTATTTCTGAAATTGTATTGAAACCTGGAAATTTAGTTAACTTAAAATTTGTTGTAAGGGATATTACCGCACTTTGTAAGTGCCGTAGTTGATGCAAAGAACTAAAGGCTAAAATTTGACTAAGAGCTATTGCAGCACTTGGTAAGTGCTATGGTTGCAAAATTAAAACTAATCTTGAATAAATAAAAGGGCTATAGTAGCGCTTGTTAAGTATTGCAGTTGGCTGAAATGAGAATTTTGAATATTTGATTTGTAAGTATAAGGACTTCACTTTTATAGTTTTAAAATGAAGTATTTTGATTTAAATATAAACTATTTTTGAAATTTATAACCATGGGTAATAATAGCGTTGGTGGTTAAAGAGACGGGGATCAGATATGGGCATACTCTCTATCGATACCGAAAACCACTTTAATAACCGTGTACGTGGTGGAGATTCCAGAATGAAGTAGGATGGTGGAGACGTTCTATTAAGGTATGTACATGGACCCGACTCCCATGAGTTGGCATAAGGTGGCTAAAATAGGAGCGATCGATGGGCTAAGGAGGTAGCACCTCTTATCGGACGTACTTCTTCGTATGTTATTCTATTACCTTGTGATTGTTTGGTGCGCACCTTTGATTTTGGGAGTGTTTCTCGAAGTAGGATGGTGGCGCGAATATCCTGGATCGATCCACTCTTCGCGCCGAGTTGACCGAGCCTTATTCGTACCTAAGATTGGTGCCTTGTTCGCATCAATTATTTCTTCTTGTTCATATCGATGTTAGTGGATCATCCGTATCGGTCGTGTTTTGTGTCGTGCTTCGTATCGCTCTTTTGATCGATACGAAAGGCTTGAAGTTTGATCAATGCGAAGTGCATTTATGAACTGGGGGTGATCGATATGAATTGATCATCTGGGATGGATACAAACTAGGGCTCATTCGATCAATACGAACTGTCGATTTCGATGGATATGAATAAGACTTCACTGGAGCGATACGAACATGATGGATATGGGGCGATGCCACTTCCATTGAGTTGAACTCGATGGATTCGAATATCGTGACCATGGATCGATTCGAACATGATCGATTCGAAATCATACTTTTCCTGATGGATACAAACAACGTGCTTTCCTCAACTTGTATCGATCAATCTCGATCATACGAACTCCGATTGACTTGAAATTTGAAACGTAGGCTTTTAATGCTTTGCTTGTCATGTCTTGTCAATTATAGCTTGATCCGGACTCGGACAAAATTCATCGATATCCATAGTGAACCTGTGATGTATAATCGATATTTGTGATGAGTAACCATTGATTTTCAGTTAATTCCTTGATATCTCGGCCTTGCTAAAAGGAGGGATAACACTTTGGCCCCCGAAACATGCCTTTTGGCAAAAGTTGTGTTTTGAATAGCTTCAAACTAAATGTCGTGTGTCCATGTTTTATCCATAGCTATAGGACTGTCAATCAAGTTTATGGCTGTTCGAAGCCGAATCAGTGTACATTTCCACCTGTGAAAGTCAAGAATTAAACTCTATGGCCTCTCCGACTATCGATGGTCACTCCGGACCCTTTCGAAGTCCATTTCGGACTTAATGATCGAATAGAAAGATCCTTTTGCGCTCCGGCATTGCCTTCCATCCCTTGCACTCTTGCCCTAGTAAGGGCATATAGCGATGCCTTGGTCACTCTAGACAGATCATAGCCTCTCCGCTGGATCTCGTCCTGTCACTCTCTGGTGAAGGAGAAACAACGTCAAGTGAGCTGATCCTGGCACTCTCTGGCGAAGCGGAAACACCCCCTGCACTCCGCTTCAGCGTTTTTGAACATTAAGCGATGTCATGGCCCAAAGCCTAGGCCGATCATAGCCACTCCGGGCTCTTATCGAACCCCGATCCAATCACTCTCCGGTGAATGGGGAACGACGTTTGTAACGACCCGTAAATTTTAATAGGTTTTATTATTTAATTTATTGAAATTTTGTGAAATTTTAAACAATAAAATTTTGGAATATAAATTTAATATTTGAAATACGTCTAATTAAACATAGCAAATGGTAAATTTTCGTCTGATAATATTGAAGTTTATTTTCCTGTGTAATTTTATTTAAATTCAAAGCAGTTAATATTTGATGATAATAAAATGTTTTCAAAACCTGAATATTTTTCTATAGAAAATTTCTAAATCCTCTTCTGAGTGAGACGTCATCTTTCGTTTTTCCAAATTTTGACTTCTATTGCTCCGTTTATCTTATTCTGGCAAATTAGCAGCATTTTTCGATACCGATTAGTGGTAGGATGATCGTACCGTTGATATCTGTATATCGTTTTGATCATCTCATCGTGCTCATCACCACACGATATTCATTTGTGTGTTTAGGTGTTCAGTAAACGACGGAACCGGCAGAACAACCAATCGTATCGGTAACCACTTCATACCTTTTTGGTTTTCTTTTGTCTTTTCAAATTTCCACCGTACAACCTATAGCTATTTTCTTTTTTTTCAACCGGCGTCCTTTGCTATTTCTTTAGCTTTTGATATTTATAACTTGCCGGTTCACTTTCATTTTGATTTATTAATCTTTATTTCCGCCTGTTCACATTTGCAACTATTAGTAAACAATATATTAAGTATTCGTTTATATCTTTGCCTCTGCCTTTCTTTCCAATTCCTTCTCCAGATCCACACACGTGTATCCCTTTCACCTTCTTCCCATTGGATCGGCCTAGCCATATTCGCCTTTCACCAGTAATCGCCAAGCCTCCAGCCGAGAGCCTCGGCCTCACCCAGTTGCTCGGCTCAATGTGATATGGCGCCACCCAGCACGGCCACCAAGGCTGTTCACCCACATCTTCCCTTCTTCCATGCTTTTCCTCTTCCTCCTCTCATCTCCTCTACATGACACACTACAACACCGCCTCCGCATCATCAGCCTCACCTGAACACCCAGCCGCCTTGTTATCCGAGTTTCACTTCGACTCTGGCCGAGCACCCTGGCCGAGCACGGCCACTCACAACCTTCCCGAGCTACCTTGCCCTATAGCTACCGCCTATGCATCTCTACCTCCCAACAATGCCTTCGATCCTTTTGTTTTCATTGGTTCATTTGGGTAGAACAGTTATATATATATAGGTATGTTATATAATTTTTGTTTGTTTATGTGATACGTGTAAACTATATATATAAGATTTGAAACATTTTATAATATGTTGATTTTTATATGATAATTACGTTATCAATCTGTTTGATATATGTGTAGTTTATCAATATGCTAGTATGGTTTTGTATATATGTTATAATAATAGTATTATATATATGTTTCCTATGTATTTGTTTATAAAAGTTTAAATAATCTGTCTATGTTCATATGTTTATATGGCTATTATATCAGTGAGTGTTGTTTTGGCTGTAGCCGATATATTAGTTTCGTTATATTAGTTTGTATAAAGGATTATGTAAGTTAGTATCCTTATGCGTGGTTATATCTAATATTACATATTATATACATAAAAAGTATATTTTACTTCACATAAGTTATATTTTGTTGCTGCAGTTCATGTAGTAGTTATATAATAGTATATATAGCTTATTTAAAGATACGTATATTATATGTTTAAATATTCACTTAAGTTGGTCAATATTTTGTAAATTAGATTTTTGTGTAATAGCTTTAATGTATATATTGTGTTCAAGTATTAATTTGGGAAATTTTAAAAGTAGTATATGAGGTTTGAACTATTTTACAAAATTTGAGAACATATGCAAAATTTATATAGCTGTTTAGTTCGGTTATATATATAAAGTTGTTATGCAGGCTTATATATCAAGTTGGCTCGCATTTGTCTACCCTTACTTTCGAAAAAAATAAAATATATTTCATGTTTTGGAGTATATGCATCAATATTATTATAAAGTAAGGGTCTTATATTTACTATGGTTTTATGAAGGGCGACCTGGAATATGTATATATATATATATATGTGTGTAGATTTTGATTTTTGTATGTGTTTGGAATATAAAAATATGATTCTATATGTATATATATATATAGATATAGTTATATATATAATAATAAGTTTTTATAATAAATTTTGATTTTGAAATATTTTACAATGGTTTTATTTGGAGAGATTGTTTTAGAATACATATTGATGTACATATAGATTTTAAATAAGTAGAATTGGATGTTGGTTTTTGGGGAATTAATAACATAATAATGTATATATTTTCTGCTAATATCAAAATTGATTCGATTCATTCTCATCAATTTCTTATCTATCATCTTGTTAGTCTAATTCGTACCAATCCTACTCTGCTTTGTTGGATTCATAACTCAATTTCATTGTCTATCTTCTCTAGCTTTGGTAAAGGTGAGTCCTTCTCACTCTAACCTATTTACTTATGAAATTGTGAATTGATGGCGAGTGTATAGTAATATAAATGTTATGCAAGTTAATGATGATTATATGATATGTTATGCCATGTTATTACCCTGTTAACTTTGTTAATTATCACCTGACATCTGATAAACATTATATTGTGACATTGACATTGTTTATACTGTTTATTTATTTATGATCGCACTGCAAGTTCCTTGTAGAATAGAATCACTATGGGTTGAAATGATACATATCCGAACGGACATTAGAATAGGGAAAATCATTATAGGCTGAAATGATAGGCCTGAGTGATTTTTATTGTATTTTATTTGACTTAGGATTGCGGGTTTGAAATGATTGAACCTGGGTTTTCTTTGTAAACTACGGATTGAAATGATATATATCTGTATCACTTAACCTAGGTTAGAAAATTATATACAGACACCGTGGTATATTTTTAAATGATTTTATTAAGATATGTATTTTTAAGTATGAAATTTGATTTAAAAATATATTTTTTATGGTTTTAAGAAAGCTAAATATTAAGTTTTGGATTTGTGATTCTTGACATTAAATTATATTTTTAAAATGTAAGTAAATAACGAAAATTTAATTTAAAGTTTGAAATGACATTTAAAGTAGAATGTTAAGTTTTTATTTAATTTATAAGTTAACAAAAGTGAATTTTGACTTAACAAATGAATTGAGTTTTAAAAAAAATTGATATTCAATTATAAAATTTTATTGTGATAAATCATATGTTAAAATGATTTAAATGTGAAAGTTTAGAAGCCTAAAAATATGATTTATAAGTTTAAAATTTGGTAAAATCGAAGTTTTATTGTTTCTGAAAAGTTGTAATAAAATCTGGAATTTTATTAACAGCATTTCTCAAAAATGCTGTGGTCTTATGACAACATTTTTAAATGCTGTTATTTTTGAATTTAACCATGTTGTAATAACTAAATTCTATTACGGCATTTTATAAATGTCGTTGTTCCTAAACAAAATTATTTTGGGAACCATAAGCTACGTAGCACTTTATAATGCCGTCGTTGCTATAATTTGACAATGCTTGAAATATTATATATTTTAACACTATTTGAGTTATATTTTAAAGTGTTTAATGATTTAACTTTTGGAATTGATTATTTGTGAAATTTTAGAAGTTTTGAATATATTTTAAAATTTAAATTTGAATTTGAATTTAAATAAAGTTTGCTTGGTTATGTGTTAAATGGAGTGAAATGTAATAGGATAAATGAATTTATGAATTAAATTTTGAAATGTGTTTTGTAATGATTTTGAAATAATAAATGAATGACATATTTGATTTTAAAATGATATTTGAATTCAAATAATGATTTGATGATGAGGTTTTGAAAGGATATGATATTTTGATGATTGAAATGGTTTGGAAATGATTTGATCTTTATTTGATAAAGAATATGAATTTTGAAATGATATTTGATAAATGAATATTTGAAGGATATTTGGTTTACTTGTAATTTAGGTTTATTTAAATGATATTGGATTTATGAAATGAATATTTCAAAACTAAGTAATAATGAAATTAGATCAGAGATATATGAGATTATAAAAATTTAGCTTTGAAATGTGGTATATTAAAGCTTTGAAATTTATTAAAAATTGAATAGTTTACTTTATGGATCAAATCTGTATTTGAAATTGATAAGATTTGAAATGGTTATTTGGGAAACTAAATTTAATTGAAACTAATGGTTTAATTGAATTAAATTGAAATTTGAGAATTTGGGTTTAATTGGATAAATTTGAAAATGTAAAGAATTAAATGAATATATTCTATGATTTCAAATGTATGATTTCAAAATGTTATCATTTTCAAAGTGTAATGATTTCAAGTATTTTGATTTCGAAAGAATTATAACTTTGAAAGTATTATGACTTTTGAAAGATGAATATATGTTTGAAATGGAAATGATATAGTTTTGAAACAAAAAAGGTTTCGGTTTCGAAGTATAAACTATTTTGAAAGGAATATAGTTTTGAATGATATGATTTGATTTTTGAAGTATAAACTATTTTGAAATGACCACGGCGTTATAATAACGATTAGTTGTTAAAGAGACCGGGATCGGAAGTTGTCATACTCTCTGCCAACTCCGAAAACCACTTTAACAACTGTGTACGCGGTGGAGATTCCAGAATGAAGTAGGATGGTGGCGACGTTCCTGAGGTATATTACATGGACCC
This sequence comes from Allium cepa, assembly GCA_030765085.1. Classification (NCBI taxonomy): domain Eukaryota; kingdom Viridiplantae; phylum Streptophyta; class Magnoliopsida; order Asparagales; family Amaryllidaceae; genus Allium; species Allium cepa. The sequence continues at coordinate 581,016,409 of CM060941.1, read as the reverse complement.
GACTCCTATGAGTTGGCTTAAGGTGGCTAAAGTAGAAGCGATCTCGGGCCAAAAGGGGTAGCACCTCTGGTCGGACACATTTCTTCGATATTATACTCTTACATTGTGATTGATTAGATGGCCATCCCTCGATTTTGATTGGGAGTGTGTTCCGGGGTGGGTGTAGTGGCTGCTATGTTACCGCCAGCCTGTGTGCGTAATTGGTATATCTACCGTGGCATTGCCTTGTGTTGGGGGCGTCTCCACCCCCACCGGACCAGTAGGAAAGGGGTACCACCGGACCAGGAGAAAGAAAGGTACTACCGAACCTGATGCCACTCCCCTACATGCCGAGCCAGATGCCTATCCCCTACATGCCGAACCAGCACCTCTACCAGCCACCTTCCACTCACCACCGGACCGAGCTACGCCCTCACCACCGAACCAACTGTCGCTCCAACCCTCACCGGTCCAAGTCCATCCCCATGCACTGCCGGTCCACTCACCGCTGAATCAACCTAGGCCGGACCAACCTCCACCGGTCCAACTCCATCCCCATGCACCGCCGGTCTACTCACCATCAAACCAACCTCCTACCGAACCAAACCATCCACCACCTACCACCGAACCAAGGCGTACCGGGCCGACACTACTAGGCCAGATTGCATCAGCCTAGGCCCACCAGCAGCTGTATACATCCAGGACCCCTGCCCCCAGCCTCACTCTATAAATAGAGGGGCAGGGGTACAACAATGGCAGACAAGTTTGAGAGCTCAAGCACGGATAGAACTTTCAAACAACTTTCAGTTACTTGTAATCAAAGCTTTGTACTTGTAATCTGAATAGAAAAGGAGAATAACATATAAAGTGGACGTAGGCACGTTCTGGCCGAACCACTATAAATCTGTGTGTCTTTTACAGTTTAGTCCATCTATTTCATATATTTGTATAAATCACCCAAACCATTAAGAACAACAAATAATCAACTAAATCATACGACTTGGAGGTGTTTGCCCATTTTTTGTGCAAACATTTTTGGTGCTTTCGCTGAGAGGGAGCTCGAAGCTTCAGCTTCTCCCATTCAACCCTTTTTCTATCAACATCGTTCATTGCTTGGAAAACATGCCTCCCGGACGGAAGAAAGATGCTAACAAAGGAAAGAACATTGCAACTAGCAGTACCCAGATCTAGTAATCAGAGATCAAGACAATCGTCCAGTTCCAACAGCGAATGGAAATCAGGCAAATCCAACAGCCCCTGCTTCGGAACAACCAATTACAAGGACGGACCTGGACAGGGTTGTGGCTGAAGTAACTAACCGCTTCGCATCTCAACAAGAAGCCTTGGTGGACCAGCTCATGTCACGCTTAAGGGATGCTGAAGAATCCAATCACAACACTGAATCATGGGGTGAGTTCCGGTCTGGAGGACCTGAGAGACGACAAAGGTCTTTCTTCTTCGAAGAGGCTAATAACAGAAACAACAATGGTAGGAGCCGAGCCCAGACTCAGCCCGAATTCCGAACCGAGGAAACTCTTGGAGCCGAACCCAACAAGGGAGGTACCAGACAGGGGTCGGATGTAGCTGAATCTGTCATGCTACCTAACCATGGAAAAACCAGTAGACGGGGCCAAGCCGGAGTCCAGCCTGAAGTTGGACTAGGGGAAGTGCTAAGAACAGAACCCAGCAGGGGAAGATCAAGGCAAGGGCCAACTGTGGCTGACCCCAGCATTCCCCCGGAAGACCAGAGGCAGCCATTGGAGAATGTCAGGAGTGATAAACGATACCATCCTTACAGGTCATCTGGACGGAATCAATCCCGCAGGGAAGAACCAAACTCATTTTTATCCGCTCCAAGTTCTGATGAAAGGATGGCACGATTGTTCAGAGAGTGCGTTCAACGGGAGCAAAGGGATCGGGGGATAGGTGCTAGGGTAACCAGCCCCTTCACCCGCAATATCGAGACTGCCATCACCCCCCGGGAATGGAGAATGCCAACAGTGGAGCCTTACAAGGGAACCTCTGACCCCATCGTACACTTACAGAGATACACCAAGCATATGCTCATGAGCGAAGCAATAGAGGGAGTGTTGTGTAAATGCTTTCCACTATTCTTGGCAGATCTAGCTACCTCCTGGTTCTGCCACCTACCCCAAGGGTCCATCAGCTCATGGGAAATATTGAAAGAAAAGTTCATCAGCCAGTTCCGCATTCATGTGGAACAACCCAAGGACGCTTATTCCTTATCTAATATCAAACAGAAACCCGGAGAGACAGTGCAACAATATCTAACCCGATTCAACGCCGCGGCGGCCGCGGTCCAAGATGCCGACGAGAAACTTATCCTAATGGCCCTCTGCAGTGGAGTACATCCGGATACTAAATTTGCTAGAAGACTAACCAAGGAAAAACCAGCTACTTTACCTGATTTCTTCCATGAAGCTACAAAGTATATGAGACTTAAAGACGCTGCCACTGAGAGGCAGTCAGGGCAACAGGCTAAGACAGCTCCAGACAGGGTTCCCGCTGCAGCAAAGGATGTTCGGAGAAGTGACTCTAGAGACAATGCTGGGGGCAAGAAGGGAGAAAAACGCTTATATCGACCAGGACCAAGATTTGACTCCTACACTCCTTTGAATGAAACAATCGAAAACATCTTCCTACCCACTCAAGACGAAGTTAGATACAGTCGCCCCCCGCACAAGAAGGAGTCAGATAACGCACTCAAGTCTGGAAAGTTCTGCCGCTTCCACGAATCCCATGGACATGACACCAATGAATGCGACCATCTCCGGGACTTAATTGAAGAACACATCAGAAGGAAGAGACTGGAACGCTATGTAAAAAGCCATATCAGGACTCCAGCTCCCGCCAATGAAAACCCAGGGCTTCCCCTACCAGAAGTAGGCGGAGGAAATCGCAACACCAGCGGCTCTAGTCAAGAGAAGATAGTGGTCCGTACCATATCAGGAGGACCACACATCGCCGACAGAAGCTGGGCAGAGATGGAAAGATACGGTAAGTCACTTAGGAACGATGAAGGCTACGTTAATACTGTTATGGAAGAACGCCGCCCGAAACGGAAAGAGAATGACGACATCACATTCACTAGGCATGATCTAGAGGGAAGGAAGTACCCACACATGGATCCTATGGTCATCTCTGTCTGGTTTGGCCCGGCCAAAGTTTTCCGGATTCTAGTGGACACTGGAAGCTCAGTAAATATCCTATTCAAGCATGTTTTCGACAAAATGAAGCTGTCAATAAAGGATGTGTCTCCCTGCAACAAACTGCTACATGGTTTCATTGGGGATGCGAAGATGCCCATCAGGCAACTGGACCTCTTTGTCGAAATAGGAAGCCATCCCCGCTCCGTTGTGCGAAAACAAACATTTGTACTAATAGAGAACCACTCGGCCTACAACGCCTTTTTGGGAAGACCAGCCTTGTCTGACTTCCAAATTGTCCTAGCCCCATGGTGCCTGAAGATGAAATTTCCAACAGACAACGGAATAGGGGAAGTAGAGGGGGATCAAGACGCCGCTCGAGATTGTTATGTAACTGAACTTCGCAATAACCGCATAAGAGATAAAGGGAAAAATGCAGAGACTACTCTCTGCGTGTAAAGCTTGGAAGCATAGAAACTAAAGAAAGCCCCTCCTCTTCGATATACCAGTGACCCTTTCAATGAATTAGACCCCAGGGACAAAGAGGAGGAGGCCACCGCCGAACCTGCAGAGGCTATGGAATTTGTAGCTGTAGACAAACACGACTCAAGTAGACTATTGAAAATTGGATCTCAACTAAAAGAAGAGTTAAAGGATCAACTCATTTATTTTCTTCTCCACAACATGGACGTATTTGCATGGACGCACGCTGACATGACAGGAGTCTCCCCAGACGTAGCATGCCACGTGCTGAACATCGATCCCACCAAGGTGCCAGTAAAGCAGAAAAAGAGAAGCATGGGGGCTAACCCGGTGCTGGTAAAGAAGGCCAATGGGAAGTGGCGAACATGCATCAACTTCTCCAACTTAAATGACGCTTGTCCGAAGGACTGCTTCCCACTCCCCCGAATCGATCAGCTCGTGGACAGCACCGCCGGACACGAACTCTTATCTTTTATGGACGCATACTCAGGATATAACCAGATCCCTATGCACGCCCCCGATCAAGACCACACTAGTTTCATCACTGACCAGGGATTGTACTGCTACAGAGTAATGCCTTTTGGACTTAAAAACGCCGGAGCCACTTATCAGCGCCTCGTCAACAAGATGTTTGCGGAACTAATAGGACGAACTATGGAAGTTTATGTGGATGACATGCTGGTAAAATCGAGGAAAGCCAACGATCATATAAACCACCTGGATGAGATGTTTCAAGTACTTCGGCAATATGGAATGAAGCTGAACCCTCTAAAGTGCTCCTTCGGAGTATCGTCGGGAAAATTCTTAGGATTCATCGTCCATGTCAGGGGGATTGAAGCAAACCCCGAACAAGTTTGGGCTTTGCAAGATATCAAGATACCATCCACGCGAAGAGAGATGCAAAGCCTAAACAGGAAAGTGGCCGCCCTAAGCAGGTTCATCTCTAAAGCGACTGACAAATGCATCCATTTCTTTGAAGCTCTAAAGAAAGACAAAGGAAAGTTCGAATGGACTGACGAATGCTCGACAGCCTTCCGTAACTTAATCGAACACCTCCAGAGACCACCAGTACTCTCAAATCCAAATGAAGGCAAGGAACTATACATATACCTTGCTGTATCGTCCCATGCTTTAAGCGCCGCTTTGGTGAGAGAAGACAACCGTGCGCAGCGGCCCGTATACTTCGTAAGCAAGAGATTTACAGGGGCAGAAGCCAGATACCCTAAACTTGAAAAGCTAGCATACTGTTTGCTAATCACGTCACGGAAACTGCGACACTATTTCCAGTCTCATTCCATCAGAGTTTTAACCGATCAACCGCTAAGGCAAGTGCTCCATCGCACCGACACTTCTGGGTGACTACTTAAGTGGTGCATTGAACTGAGTCAATATGATATCACCTACCATCCTCGCACCGCTATCAAAGGGCAAGCCATAGCTGATTTCATTGCCGAATTCACTACTAACGAAGGTAAGGAGAAATCTGAAATAGCATAAGATATCAAGTGGAATCTCTTCGTAGTTGGAGCATCAAATGAACAAGGCTCGGGGGCAGGTGTTGTGATAATCACCCCCGGGGGAAGGAAGCTACACTACGCCCTAAGGTTGGAATTCTCCGCCACCAACAATGACGCATAATACGAAGCAGTGATAGCCGGATTAGAACTTGCCCTGGAGATTGGAGTCGGTTCTTTATGCCTCCACAGTGATTCTCAACTTATTGTAAATCAAGTACTGGGAGAATTCCAGACTCGAGGAGAATGACTCACAGCATATCTAAAGAAGACCAAGCTGCTGCTCAATCAATTGGATCACTATTGAATCAAACACATTCCTCGAGAAGAGAATCAGGAGGCCGACGAACTGGCAAAGCAAGCTAGCATGAAGGACGGCACCGCTTCCCGAACAGTAACCATCTCAAAGCAACTGGCCCCGAGTTTCGAGCCAATGAATATGATAGCTGCAATTGAAGAGGAAACTTGGATGACTCCCATCCGGAAGTACTTACAAAGTGGCACACTGCCCGACAGGCGTAACGAAGCTAAGAAAATCTTAAGGAAAGCTTCTCGGTACACTTTACAAGAAGGCATCCTCTATCGGCGCGGCTTCTCTAATCCCTTATTAAGGTGTATCGCTGGAAGGGAAGCCAGGGAAGTCTTGTCCAACATCCATCAAGGAAGTTGCGGAGATCACACCGGAGGACAGACTCTAGCAAAGAAAATACTCCGATACGGGTATTACTGGCCCACTTTAAACAAAGACGCCTTAGACTTCGTCAAAAGATGTGACAGATGTCAGAAATTTTATAAGATTCCTCGACTACCAACAAATGAAATTACTCAAATGACCAGCCCTTGGCCCTTTGCAATATGGGAAATTGACTTGATTGGCGAACTGCCAATGGGCCGAGGCGGAGCCAAATATGCCATAGTAGCAGTTGACTATTTCACCAAATGGGTGGAAGCGGAGCCTCTAAATAAAATATCTTCGGCAAAAGTTATTAACTTCTTGATCAAAAATGTTTTATGCAGGTACGTGGTTCCACTCAAAACCATATCGGACAATGGACTTCAATTTGACAGCGAGGAATTCACTGACTGGTGCCAAGAGCACGGAATTCACAAAAGCTTCTCATCTGTGGCTAACCCCCAGGCAAATGGACAAGTCGAAGCTGTCAACAAAATCCTCAAAACCCTAATCAAGAAGAAACTTGAAAAGTCAAAAGGCGCTTGGGTGGATGAACTTCCTACGGCACTTTGGGCCTACCGCACATCTTACAGAACATCAACAGGGCATACTCCTTTCTCTTTGGCATACGGATCGGAGGCCATGCTCCCAGTTGAAACTGTAGTGCCTTCCCACCATAGGATCCACTACAACCCAGAAGAGAACGAAGAACTCCTCCACATGTCTTTGGATCTAATTGAGGAGAGAAGAAATGATGCAGCACTCAAAGCAGCAGCTCACAAGCGAAAAGTAGCAGTACAATACAACTCCAAAGTCAAATACCGCAGCTTACAAGAAGGAGATCTTGTCCTCAAACGGGTCTTCCCGTGCCCCGGGGCGCTAGATCCAGTCTGGGAGGGACCATATGTAATTCATAAAGATCTCCACAACGAAGCTTATATTTTGTCAACAGTGGACGGAGAGGTGTTCCAGAGGGCATGGAACATCCAACACCTTCGTCGATACTTTTTTCAACTTGTACTGCCCATATGAAGTAAATTAACAAAGAGAATCAGTGGACGCAGGCATCTTCGTGCCGAACCACTTTAAAAATCTTGTCTCATGTTAACTTGTTCCTTTATGTCTTGGCTACTTGTTGAGTTTTATCCTTTTCTGTTGAACAAAATCCTACATTTCCATTCAAGACGCATCATAGCGTGGCTTCACCTGGACAAGACCTAATAGGTACTATATGAATCTATGCACTCGCCAATGAGACACTTTTGCTCCAGCATCCCTCTGCTGCGGGTTAACTCATTGCTCGCGACTACCCTCAAAGCCAACTGTAATGAGCCGACTATAAGCCATCAAGAAGGCCGACTATAGCCGATGCCAGCTCATTACGGCGTTCGGCTCGCCGGCAACTGTGAACCTACTTTAAGCCCCAACATAAGGTGTGGCCAGCCAGGGGTAGTTCACGGTTGACGATCGGCACCCACGCTCGCCGGCCACAGTAAATCGAATAATACCCACGATTACGGGCCATAATGGCTCGGGTAGTTACTGTGCGCGATCTCGGCTCCGATATGTCTTAAGTGCGGCTGTGGTAAAAAAGATAAACTCCCCACGGAGGCGTAAGATGGGTGATGAATGTCTCCAAGACCCACAGCTAGGGAAAGTGACTACAAAACCCGTTTGCCACGAACTTAAGCATATCGACGGCCTTCCGTGATTGGAAGTTTTACTATTTCTTATATTTCCATTTTATTTATAAAAACTTTCCTCCTATCCTCTATAACGATCCCTAAAGTACATGACACAGAATAGGAGATGTCTGTCGATGGAAATAGGAACTCACAACTAGATGACATGACACTCAGCTGCATTCCATACTTAGCTACACAAGACATTCAAAGCTACCATATACAGCTAAAACTTGAAGGGCGGTACTTTCTTCTCTTGTATATAAATACGTAGCTATAATTTATGCGCACATCACAATAGCGTTACCAAACATAAGTCATAGTTTAAGCAAGAACTTAGCATTAAACACAATTGAATCACTAGCACATGCACAGCTATATTTCTTATGCAACACATCAAAGTAACAAAAGCATTCAAATATAGTAGAATCAGTTTATGTTATGAAATTACATGTCAAAAATAAATCCGTTCATTACAAATGATATAATTACAACCCAAAAGTACATTAATGTTTTGGGACTAGTATATACAGGAATGCCAAGTAGGCCAAAAAATAATCAGCTGCAGCAGGGCTCCACCTCTATCCTGCTCGCTCTCCGGGATCTACTTAACCGCAGGGTCAGAACTCCCAGCATGCTGGCCAGGGGTCCCACCTGTCCGATTCAGGAAAAGAATCCATCAGATAAATGATACGCAATCAAGCTAAGGAAATATTGAGAGGGAAGACTTACCAGCATCTGCTCCCTGATCATCATCATCTAGCTGCACGCCTACCTCATCCGCAGCGAGCAGCTGCATGCCCTCCTTAACCGCCACCTTCTCTTCCTTAGTAAATTGGGCCGTAAGCACATCCATCCTGAAAGCCGCGCCACCTTCCTTATCCGCATCGGCCTTAGCCTCCTCCAAAGTCCGAAGATATATCCTAGCCATGACCCAGAGATAGTCATCCATCCAGGACAGGTTGCCCTGCTTCCAAGTTCGGAAATACATGTCCTGGAGCATCTCATCCATCATCCCCTCGTTCTCCTCAAACTCTTTCATCCGGGCCTCAGAAGCCGACAGCCGTGACGGCAGCATCTCTCTCCAATCGGTATCTCGAGCAGTCAGCCTGAAGGGATTTCCGCATCACTTCCATCTCCTCCTTCAGCTTGGCCTGAGCAAGCTCTGCGGCCTCAAGCCTCCCAGATAACTCCTCTACCTGCTCAAGATCTGCTCTCCGAACCTCATCCACCGCTGCGATGGCCATGTCAATTCGTTCTTTGCAAACAGCCACCATTTTTCGCAACTCGGCCTTGCTAGCCTCTTCCATGGTTTTCTTTAGTCGTCTGGAGGCCGCTCATGCTGGGATATCTGGATAGCCTGATCGGCAAGCTGTTTGGCCTGATCAGAAACCATTAGCCGCAATCGAATGTTAGCACTTCCGATTTCCTCTCCAGCCTTGGCCAGTCGAGCGTGATGCTCCATTAGCCTCTTGGTCTCTTCAGCCACCCGATCGATGTTTGCCTTGGCCTCATCCCCCATGGTCACAAACCGAGTAGTAAGCAAATCGAGGTCTAAGGACGTAGCCTCATCAAGCACCCGTACCATGGGATTGCGGGGAAGAAGATGCTCACCCGTGGTCTATCGGGGTGACGGTTGAATTTTCGGACGGATGTGGGAAAGGCATAAACTCAGTACATTCCTTAGTAATATCATGGATAGGCTGGACTGGAGGCTGAGGGCCAGGTGAAGGTTCAAACAAAGATCGACCCCTCTTCCTCTTTCGCATATCTTCTTCAATAACTCCGAGAAGAGGGCGATAGCCAACCACATCTTCGGGACTGCTAGTTGACGGCTTCGGTTTGGCGGAAGCTTTGAGTAGCTTGTACTGTTCAAGGCGGTGCCGAATATCTGATGTCTTGGCCACCTTACCCGTTCCTGGAATAAAAACCAAGTGTTACAAGCATGCATGAAACTATGATCCGAGAAATATGTTAAGTTAAAAGGAGTAGGAAAACGCGTTTATTTTACAAACCCTGAGGGGGAGTGGGATACTGCAATAAGTCCTGAATCTCATTCCAGGACGGGAGCTGGCCATAAAATATTACTAAGTCCTTATCATAAAGGGAGTCTGCGGAAGTTAAGAATTCACCTTGAACCGCCGGAGTTGCTTTAGCTGAAATACTCTCAGAAGATAGACTGGCGCCCGTCCCGGCCATATCAGACTTCTTCGATTTCTCCACCAAGGTCGGCCCTTCCCCTAACCCATCGAAGGCTTGACGGAAGGCATCATCCGTCCACTCTTGAATCTCACCCGCTTGCCCAGAAGTCAAGGCACCAACGCCACTAACACTCTACCCATCGCCACCGTTACCACCGTCACCTTCTCCATCACCTCTGCTCTCCTCCTCGCCTCTTTCTTCCTCTCCACTTTCCTCCTTCGGAACATCTGGGCATGTGCTGGGAGATGGTCCATCAGATTTCTTAAGCTTCTTTCCCCTGACGACTGGAGGTACCGAGAAAGGTCTCCTCTTGCTACTCTTCGCAGTAGCCCCGTCTTTAGATTTGGCAGCCCTCTCCTCGGCTGTATCTCTCTGCTTAACCACAGAATGACGTGGCAGAATTAAGTTGTACTCCATGAGAGTGGCATTCCTGATCAGGTAAGAAGCCGACCTATCTCGTCCCGAAATGGCCTATATTTCCGCAGCCATCCGAGCCAAGGAATCATTCTCCACGATCGTAAAGCCACCTGTCGCTAGCAAGAAATAAAAGCATATAAGAAAAAGCATTGCGGTCGAAACAAGGAAAATATAAATGAAGTTCAACTTACAGCCGGAAGTGAAAAGACGGAAGGAAATAGAGTCATCGTTGATGAAAAACCATTCTTTCTTGAACATACTGAGCTTCGAATACAAATCCAGGACCGGCTTGAAGGGCACGGCCGCTTCCAAGCTGATGTATGGAGACCCCTTCTTATAGCCTCTCAAGTTGTACAAATACCGGATCTCCCGGTTGGAAGGGGGACGCCCATATTTCCTCTGAAAAATGATGAACAAGCACACCAGGATAGCATAGGAATTGGGCTGAAGTTGGAATGGAGCCACCTTCAAATAGGTAAGAAAGCTGTCTATCCAGGCATTGATGGTGGAATGGCCCCCGCACATACAATGGTATCGGCTGTAAGCGAAATATCCTTCAGGAGGATCATACGGCATCACACCATCTCCTGCCAACAACATACTCGCCCTGTCAGTCCCAAAGAAGCGAGCGATGACATCAAGTTGCCCTTCTTTGAGGGAGCTCGGAAAGCAATCGGGAGGAGAGTTCAGAAGCTCCTGAGGGCCATATCCGTCCACTAATGACCTCGGGGCAGGTCCATGTCGCGCTGGCCCCGACTGGACTAGGGGCACGACGGAAGACTCACCTCTGTCCATAGATTTTTTTCTTTTCTGATCGGGTTTCCACTTTGTGAGACATTTATCTGCAACACAAGAAAGTATATCGTCAAAACAGAGGATAAACACATGCAAGTATATGAAATCTGGAATTTCACTCGTAATAAAGTATACAAGACACACACTCCATTCGGCAATTCGAATATGAGAGTGTCATTCGGTACTTAAAACCCCCCAGGTTCATTCGGGAAGTCGAAGTCATCGAGTTCATTCGGTATGACAAATCCCTAAGTCCATTCGGTGGCTCAATATCATTCGGCAAACCGAGTACAATAGTTCATTCGGAACTTGCTACATTCGGTAGTCAAAAAGTTATTCGGCAAGAGAAGGCTAATCACCTGATTCGGTATTCTAACAAGATTCGGCAGCAAGTTTGATTCGGGAGCTAGTTTGATTCGGCAGGAAAATTGGTTCGGCTATCTCTCTTGGTAAGAAATAACAGCCACTTGCAGCCCCTACTTATAGGCCAACGTGGAACAACCGGACCAATTGGTTCGGCTCTCAGGACCGAATGAGTATAAGCAGCCTAAAACAAAGTGCGGCATATACCGGCATATGCCCCCACTTTGGGGGGCAAATGTTGGGGGCACCTCCACCCCCACCGGACGAGTAGGAAAGGGGTACCACCGGACCAGGAGAAAGAAAGGTACTACCGAACCAGATGCCACTCCCCTACATGCCGAACCAGATGCCTCTCCCCTACATGCCGAACCAGCACCTCTACCAGCCACCTTCCACTCACCACCGGACCGAGCTACGCCCTCACCACCGAACCAACTGCCGCTCCAACCCTCACCAGTCCAAGTCCATCCCCATGCACTGCCGGTCCACTCACCACCGAATCAACCTAGGCCGGACCAACCTCCACTGGTCCAACTCCATCCCCATGCACTACCGGTCCACTCACCATCGAACCAGCCTCCTACCGAACCAAACCATCTACCACCTACCACCGAACCAAGGCGTACCGGACCGACACTACTAGGCCAGATTGCATCAACCCAGGCCCACCAGCAGCTATATACATCCAGGACCCCTGCCCCCAGCCTCACTCTATAAATAGAGGGGCAGGGGTACAACAATGGCAGACAAGTTTGAGAGCTCAAGCACGGATAGAACTTTCAAACAACTTTCAATTACTTGTAATCAAAGCTTTGTACTTGTAATCTGAATAGAAAAGGAGAATAACATATAAAGTGGACGTAGGCACGTTCTGGCCGAACCACTATAAATCTGTGTGTCTTGTACAGTTTAGTCCATATATTTCATATATTTGTATAAATCACCCAAACCATTAAGAACAACAAATAATCAACTAAATCATACGACTTGGAGGTGTTTTCCCATTTTTTGTGCAAACACCTTGTATGTCGTGTCGTCTACCATAGCGAGCCTTACTACGAGTTTGTTTTTCTCTCGTAGCCCATGGAATATTTGGGATAGTCTCCCGATCTGGAGATATGCTAATACCGGATGGACTACTGGGACTATTACGTGTTAAGGGGAATATTGGGTCACTCCTTAACGCTATTTTAAAGTAAGTTTATTTTATTGTAGACATTATTATAATAGCGCAATATTACTACATAGTAAATAGTTTAACGAAACCTTAAAGGATGGGCGGTCCCAAGCATCCATTAAGTTACTGATGCATTTTGTTACTGTTCACTTGAGTTGACTGACAATTTATAAGTGTTTATGTCCTGGATCGAGTGTTTTGTGTTTTGCTTTACGCTCGAGTCAGACTGAGTGATTTAGCATTCAAGACTCACCTTCGGAGTTGGAGCTTTGCTTAAAGATCTAGCCATCTATTTTGCTTTCAGTATCTAGTGATTCCAGTGATGTATTCTGATTTGTACCTGATGTATCTTGTTACTCTTCTGTTGTATCTTGTTTAACTCTGATGTATCTTATTTATATATATAGTAGCTTCATGAACTACTATCTCTTTTCTTCTGCTGAATTGTTAAATACTCTGTTTCTGTGATCTGTGATTTTTTATTTACTGTATATCCTGAGATTTGCCAAATTTTTATTTACAACGAGGTATTTTGAGCAATTCAAGTCTGACATGTGCGGATGCGAATGGTTGAAAATATCGAGCCGTTACATGTGGTATCGGTGCCTTGGTAGCTCTAGGCAAAAACTTAGCATATATGGTAAATGTATTTGCAGAATCACTTAAATTCGAGTTGAATCTCTTCCTTTTTTGACTCGATTCCTTTGAATTTTGGAAGATTCCTTGGTTTCCAAAATCCATTTGTGTCCCTCACTATTCATCTTCTTTTGATTCTGGAGTATACCATAACTCCACTTCGAACGATCTTTATAATGAGTCGGCGGTCTCGCCAATCTCAAATTGATTTGTAAAAGGGGGTGAAACTCCTTTAAATATAGGCATTGATTTACCGAAGATTTATATATCCTCGGTTTAGATGCTAGCATCTCTTGCTATGCCTGAATTCTATCTCTTGCGATTAAATGTCAATTTGCCTCGGAATTCTGCATCGATCTTATTCTTTAAGTCATGGTTGACCCGGTTAAGGTTGCCCATGATTAATTTAAGCTTATCCATCTTCCTATTTTGTTATTTAATCATCTCATCTTTGTTTCCAACTTATCTTCAAAACATTTTGAATTGTACTTGTAAATATGTATTTAATGTTTTGTTTTATATTGTGTTGTTTGAGTTGTTGATGTTGATTTGGGTTTCTGATCAATTCGTCTGATCAACGCTATCGATAAGATTTCCAAAACACTTGAACAGAGCAAACTGACACAATATGTTTTTTTTAAATTCAGTAATGAAATAAATTTTGTAACTATATTATAAATCTTTTTCTGGATTTTATTGAATTGGTTGTTAAGAAATAATATTTGATTTTTTTATATCATTATCTCTTGTTTCATATATAAATAATTGAACTATAAAACATGGTTATAAATTTATTTGGAAATTTAAAATGAATTTAAAACAAGAATTTGAGAACTTAATTTCCAATGGTTTCAAACCTTGTATTTAAAATTTTAAAAGGTATATTATTTAAAAGTAATTTCGAATATAAATGGTTTTCAAAGGATTTTAAAGACTAAATCAGCGCTCTCCTATTCTGTCGCTGGAAAATAACTTCGGTGATGACGGCCGCATCATCGGCATTCATTTTCGAGTTTCGAAGTGAAGAGACTATTATGTAGCTTTGCTACAGTTTTACTTTGGAAATTTAATCGATTTGGATTTCTAAAATATGACTTGATTTATAATATATGTTGATGTATGATTTTATATTTTGTTTGATATATATTGTGTGTGTGTGTGTGTATACACACATATTTATTTACCTCTAAATGGTTTGAAATTTATCGAAAATTTAATTCATAAATTTATGTTAAAGGTGATCCTAATTATAAAATAAAGCCAATTTTTGAATAAATATTCAAACTTGAATAATGGAATTGAAAAAAAAATACTTGTATAATACTCAATTACATTCCAATATAACTTACCTAAATTATTCAAAAGTTGAATATGTAATTGGATAATATACAATATAAAAAGGATTTTATAAATAAAATTTGAGTGGTTATAATAAATGTTATACACTTAAATTTTAGTTATAAAAAGATTAATAGAGGTACATATAATAAAAAGTAAATTGAATAATTTACAATATAAACTTTTGTTAAAGGAAATTTTAAATAATTTTGAGTGGGTATAATAAGTGTAGATATGCTTAATATATGTGATAAGGCATATTAAGTGGAATATACTTAATAATATTTGGAATAAAGAATTAAATTTGTTGAATAAAATATAATTTTAATAAATAACTATGCAAATTTATGATTTTTTAAATTGTTAATCAAAGATAATTGGATAATAGGATAATCAATTTTGAAATAGTTAAGATTAATTTAACTTAAGTGAAATCAAATGGATAAAATCAATTTTTGAATATAAATTAATTTAAATTTAAAATTTATATGGTTTGAACTAATTACTTTATTTTGATTTTTGATATATTTTACCTTTAGTTGTTCTACTCTCCTACCTCACTCCTTTTCGGGGACGAAATGTTTTGAGTGGGGGAGAGCGTAACGACCCGTAAATTTTAATGGATTTTATTATTTAATTTATTGAAATTTTGTGAAATTTTAAATAATAAAATTTTGAAATATAAATTTAATATTTGAAATACATCTAATTGAACATAGCAAATGGTAAATTTTCGTCTGATAATATTGAAGTTTATTTTCCTGTGTAATTTTATTTCAATTCAAAGCCGTTAATATTTGGCGTTAATAAAATGTTTTCAAAACCTGAATATTTTTCTATAGAAAATTTCTAAATACTCTTCTGAGTGAGACGTCATCTTTCATTTTTCCAAATTTTGACTTCTATTGCTCTGTTTATCTTATTCTGGCAAATTAGCAGCATTTTTCGGTACTGATTATTAATTTTGATAGGATAATCGTACCGCTGATATCTGTATACCATTTTGATCGTCTCGTCGTGCTGATCGCCACGTTATATTTATTTGTGTGTTTCAGTGTTCAGTGCACGACGAAACCAGCAGAACAACCAATCGTATCGGTAACCACTTCATACCTTTTTGGCTTTCTTTTGTGTTTTCAAATTTCCACCGTACAACCTATAGATATTTTCATTTTTTTCAACCGGCATCCTTTGCTATTTCTTTAGCTTTTGATATTTATAACTTGCCGGTTCACTTTCATTTTGATTTGTTAATCTTTATTTCCGCCTGTTCATATTTGCAACTATTACTAAACACTATATTAAGTATTCGTTTATATCTTTGGCTCTGCATCTCTTTCCAATTCCTTCTCCAGACCCGCACGCATGTATCCCTTCCACCTTCTTCCCATTGGATCGGCCTAGCCTCACCAGTAATCGCCAAGCCTCCAGCCGAGAGCCACGGCCTCACCCAGTTGCTCGGCTCAACGTGTTCTGGCGCGACCCAGCACGGCCACCAAGGCTGTTCACCCACATCTTCCCTTCTTCCACGCTTTTCCTCTTCCTCCTCTCATCTCCTTTACCTGACACACCACAGCACCGCCTCCACATCATCAGCCTTACCTGAACACCCAGCCGCCTTGTTATTCGAGTTTCACTTCGACTCTGGCCTAGCACCCTGGCCGAGCACGGCCACTCACAACCTTCCCGAGCCACCTCGCCGTATAGCAGCCACCTGTGCATCTCTACTTCCCAGCAATGCCTTCGATCGTTTTTTTTTTCATTGGTCCACTTGGGTAGAGCAGTTATATATATATAGGTATGTTATATAATTTGTGTTTGTTTATGTGATACGTGTAAACTATATATATAAGATTTGAGACATTTCATAGTATGTTGATTTTTATATGTTAATTACGTTAGTTATCAATCTTTTTGATATATGTGTAGTTTATTAATATGCTAGTATGGTTTTATATATATGTTATAATAATAGTATTATATATATGTTTCCTATGTATTTGTTTATAAAAGTTCAAATAATCTGTCTATGTTCATATGTTTATATGGCTATTATATTAGTGAGTGTTGTTTTGGCTGTAGCCGATATATTAGTTTACGTTGTACTAGTTTGTATAAAGGATTATGTAAGTTAGTATCCTTATGGGTGGTTATATCTAATATTACATATTATATATATATAAAAGGTATATTTTACTTTACACAAGTTATATTTTGTTGCTGCAGTTCATGTAGTAGTTATATAATAGTATATATAGCTTGCTTAAAGATACGTATATTATATGTTTAAATATTCACTTAAGTTGGTCAATATTTTGTAAATTAGATTTTTGTGTAATAGCTTTAATGTATATATTGTGTTCAAGTATTAATTTGGGAAATTTTAAAAGTAGTATATGAGGTTTGAACTATTTTACCAAATTTGAGCACATATGCAAAATTTATATAGGTGTTTAGTTCGGTTATATATATATGAAGTTGTTATACATGCTTATATATCAAGTTGGCTCGCATTTGTCTACCCCTACTTTCAAAAAAAATAAAGTATATTTCATGTTTTGGAGTATTGCATCAATATTATTATAGAGTAAGGGTCTTATATTTACTATGGTTTTATGAAGGGTGACCTAGAATATGTATATATATAGGTAGATTTTTATTTTTATATGTGTTTGGAATATAAAAATATGATTCTATATATATATAGTTATATATATAATAATAATATTTTATAATAAACTTTCATTTTGAAATATTATACGATGGTTTTATTTGGAAGGATTATTTTAAATTACATATTGATATACATATAGATTTTAAATAAGTGGAATTGGATGTTGGTTTTCGGGGAATTAATAACATAATAATGTATATATTTTCTGCTAATATCAAAATTGATTCGATTCATTCTCATCGATTTCTTATTTATCAGCGTGTTAGTCGAATTCGTGCCAATCCTACTCTGCTTTGCTGGATTCGTAACTCAATTTCATTGTCTATCTTCTCTAGCTTTGGTAAAGTAGAGTCCTCACTCTGACCAATTTACATATGAAATTGTGAATTGATGGCAAGTGTATAGTAATATAAATGTTACGCAAGTTAATGATGATAATGTTATGCCATATTATTACTCTGTTAACTTTGTTAATCATCACCTTACATATGATATATGATATTATATTGTGACATTGATATTGTTTATACAGTTTATTTATTTATGATCACATTGCAAGTTCCCTGTAGAATAGAATCACTATGGGTCGAAATGATACATACCCGAACGGACAATAGAATATGAAAAAATCATTATGGGCTGAAATAATAGGCCTGAGTGATTTTTATTGTACTTTATTTGACTTGGGATTGCGGGTTTGAAATGATAGAACCCGGGTTTTCTTTGTAAATTACGGATTCAAATGATATATATCTGTATCACTTGACCTAGGTTAGAAAATTATATACAGAAACCGTGGTATATTTTTAAATGATTTTATTAAGATATGTATTTTTAAGTACGAAATTTGATTTAAAAATATATATTTTATGGTTTTAAGAAAGCTAAATATTAACTTTTGGATTTGTGAATTTAAGTATGTAAATTTGAAGTAAATGTGATTTTTGACTTTAAATTATATTTTTAAAATGTAAGTAAATAATGGAAATTTAATTTAAAGTTTGAAATGACATTTAAAGTAAAATGTTAAGTTTTTATTTAATTTACAAGTTAATAAACAGTGAATTTTGACTTAACAAATGAATTGAGTTTTAAAAAAAATTTGATATTCAACTATAAAATTTTATTGTGATAAATCATATGTTAAACTGATTTAAATGTGAATTTTAGAAGCCTAAAAATATGATTTATAAGTTTAAAATTTGCTAAAGTTGAAGTTTTATTGTTTCTAAAAAGTTATAATAAAATCTGGAATTTTATTAACAGCATTTCTCAAAAATGCCATGGTCTTATACAGCATTTTTAAATGCTGTTATTTTTGAATTTAGCTATGTTGTAATAACTAAATATCTATTATGGCATTTTATAAATGTTGTTGTTCCTAAACTATACTATTTTGGAAACCATAAGCTACGTAGCGCTTTATAATGCTGTCGTTGCTATAATTTGACAATGCTTGAAATATTATATATTTTAACACTATTTGATTTATATTTTAAAGTGTTTAATGATTTAACTTTTGGAATTGATTATTTGTGAAATTTTAGAAGCTTTGAATACATTTTAATATTTAAATTTGAATTTTTAAGGAGTTTAAATTGAATTTGAATTTAAATAAAGTTTACTTGGTTATGTATTAAATGAAGTGAAATGTAATAGGATAAATGAATTTTTGAATGAAATTTTGAAATGTGTTTTGCAATGATATTTGAAATAATAAATGAATGACATATTTGATTTTAAAATGATATTTAAATTTGAATATTTGAATTTGAATTCAAATAATGATTTGATAATGAGGTTTTGAAAGGATATGATATTTTGATGATTGAAATGGTTTGGAAATGATTTGATCTTTATTTGATAAAGAATATGAATTTTGAAATGATATTTAATAAATGAATATTTGAAGGTATTTGGTTTACTTGTAATTTTGGTTTATTTAAATGATATTGGATTTATGAAATGAATATTTCAAAACTAAGTAATAATGAAATTAGATTAGAGATATATGAAATTATAAAAATTTAGCTTTGAGATGTGGTATATTAAAGCTTTGAAATATATTAAAAATTGAATAGTTTACTTTATGGATCAAATATGTATTTGAAATAATTATTTGGAAACTGAATTTATTTGAAACTGATGGTTTGAATTGAATTAAATTGGAAATTTGAGAATTTGGGTTTAGTTGGATAAATTTGAAAATGTAAAGAATTAAATGAATATATTCTATGATTTCAAATGTATGATTTTGAAATGTTGTCATTTTCAAAGTGTAATGATTTCAAGTATTTTGATTTCGAAAGAATTATAACTTTGAAAGTATTATGATTTTTGAAAGATGAATATATGTTTGAAATAGAAATGATATAGTTTGAAACAAAAATGGTTTTGGTTTCGAAGTATAAACTATTTTGAAAGGAATATAGTTTTGAATGATATAATTTGATTTTTGAAGTATAAATTATTTTGAAATGACCATGGCGTTATAATAACGATTGGTTGTTAAAGAAACTGGGATCAGAAGTTGTCATACTCTCTGCCAACTCCGAAAACCACTTTAACAACTGTGTACGCGGTGGAGATTGCAAAATGAAGTAGGATGGTGGCGACCTTCTTGAGGTATATTACGTGGACCCGACTCCCGTGAGTTGGCTTAAGGTGGCTAAACAGGAGCGATCTCAGGCCAAATGGGGTAGCACCTCTGGTCGGACACATTTCTTCGATACTATACACTTACATTGTGATTGATTAGATGGCCATCCTTCGATTTTGATTAGGAGTGTGTTCCAGGGTAGGCGTAGTGGCTTCTACGTTACCGCCAGCCCATGTGCGTAATTGGTATATCTACCCTGGCATTGCCTTGTGTGCCGTGTCACCTACCATAGCGAGCCTTACTACGAGTTTGTTTTTCTCCTGTAGCCCATGGAGTATTTAGGGCAGTCTTCCGATCTGGAGATATGCTGATATTGGATGGACTCTGGGACTATTACGTTATAAGGGGAACATTGGGTCACTCCTTAACGCTATTTTAAAGTAAGTTTATTTTACTATAGACATTATTATAATATCACAATATTACTACATAGTAAATAGTTTAATGGATCCTTAAAGGATGGATGGTCCCAAGCATCCTTTAAGTTGCTGATGCATTTTGCTACTGTTCACTTGAGTTGATTGACATGTCATAAGTATACATGTCCTGACTCGAGTGTTTTGTGTTTTTCTTTACGCTCGAGTCAGACTGAGTGATTCAGCATTCAAGACTCACCATCGGAGTTGGAGCTTTGCTTGAAGATCCAGCCATCTATTTTGCTTTCAGTATTCAGTGATTCCAATGATGTATTCTAATTTGTACCTGATGTATCTTGTTACTCTTCTATTTTATCTTGTTTAACTCTGATGTATCTTATTTATATATATAGTAGCTTCATGAACTACTATCTTTTTTCTTCCGCTGCATTGTTAAATACACTATTTCTGTGATCTGTGATTTTTTATTTACTGTAAATTCTGAGATTTGCCAAATTTTTATTTACAACGCGGTATTTTGAGCAATTCAAGTCCGACATGTGCGGATGCGGATGGTTGAAAATATCGGGTTGTTACAACGTTAAACGAGTTGATCCTGTCGCTCTCCGACGAAGCAACTTACTTCTTGCACTCCGGACCCGCCTCTCTGGGTAGGGTCATAAAGCTATCATTTTTAGGTTGAATTTAAATATTTACCCTTTAACTCTCCGTTCAAAGGTTTATTTCATGAAATTCAAGTGCATTTATTAAATTCAAATTCCAAATATACTATCACAAACAAAGGAAAACGCTAGATGTTGCCTCTCCGGGCAGAGCGGTCTATTACCATCTCAGAGCATGCCTGGGGATCTCTTCGGTTCCCATACATGTGTAAGTGGAATAGCCGTTTTATTTTGAAATCAAATCTAAGGAGTTTAATCGACCAAAGTTCAAATCCTGAACTTGGCCCTTGCCATCATGATCAATTGATGACGAGTCATGATCCAGGATTAGTTCTATTAGGTAGAGGCAGTAGTTACTCAGGTCCTACGGCCGATGTCCGATCTCTGGTATATTTTGGCAATCTACCACTTTTAACATGCTCTTCCACCTCATCCTTCAAATGATGGCATTCATCGGTTGTATGCCCTTCCAGCTCATGGAATAGGTAGCACTTCCCACTTCCACGCTCCCGTTCTATGGGATCTCTCCTAGGTGATTTTTGATAGGGAGTCACCCCCGAGTCTCCGTGTAAATCCGTTCTTGGTTTTCCGTCAAGTCTGTGTATTGCCTGAATCTGGGCTCTCGGAATTTCTTCCGTTTGTCAGGACCATCGTATCTATCAACCTGCTTTCGCTTCCCTTTGTCTGCTTCAGACTTTTCTTTGGAGGTTCCTTTGCCTTGCACAGCCTTTGTTTCTCGCCTCTCGGCGCATGAATCTTCTAGCCGAATGAACCTTTCAGCTTCATGATAGAATTCTCCAAGGTCTTGTGGTGGATGTCTTGCCAAAGAATCCTTAAATTTGGTGCCTTCCGCAATTCCTGCCACCGCTGCTATCAGAATCATCGATGGATCCGGGCGATCTAATGAAGCCACCGTTGCATTGAATCGCAATAGAAAATCTTTTATAGACTCTCCGGTCCTTTGCTTTATCGATGCTAAGGTCATTACACTTTTGGATCGCGTTATGTGGACCCTAAATTGCCGCATGAAGCATTCCACTAGCTCGCTCCATGTTCTAATCGATCCAATCTCTAGCTTCCTGAACCAAAGCGCTACCAAATCTGATAAATATAGAGGGAAACATCATGCCATTACTTCCTCGGATGCCCCAGCACATCCATATGCCTAATATATATGGTAATATGCATGGTCGGGTCTGACATTCCATCATAAGGGTCCAACATAGGTAACTTGAATTTTTGAGGGTTCCTCGCATTTCTAATATTCGGAGTGAACGGACTCCGACTAACTTCCTCTAAGCCTCTGCTTGGCAATCCTCCTCTCATAATCCGCCGCACTAGTCCATCCACTCTTTCGTCTCCATCTAAGGGTTGTCCCCTTATCATGTTTCTATCCTGCCCCCAGGTCTCGAAGGGTATTCTGGGTAATACTCCTCGTATGGCTCATTCACGTTGGTGTTGGCTCTAGCCTGCTGAGCTCCATCTATGGGCCTTTCAATGCTAGATCACAAGGGTCTTCCCCCAGGTTCCTATTGATTGCCTTTACGCTCTTCATCCTAATCTTGAATCTGACCTCCGTTGGTCTCTGTGACTCTAGCTCCTTGTCCCGCATTTGCAGCCACTGTAGTCGGTCCAAGGTTCTGTGCACCTGCTGCTCTCTTCTGTTTAAATAAGCTTTGCATCATATCTTGTTGACTTTTCAACAATCTTTCATATATGGAATCTGCCATAGCCTCCATCTCATCCCTGGTGATGTAGATCGAAGCTTGTCCTTCTCCAACTCCAGAGGATGTCTCTTGACTTCTCCCTTGTTGGCTCCTTTCTCCTCACTGCCTTCTTGTTGATTATCGCATCATTGTCTTTCGAATCTGAATTCTTCAAGCTTTTAAATCCAATATCTAAGCAGTAGAATTCCTGAACTTGCCTTCTCAATGAAATCACCCAGGTGTTTGCACCAAAATTGGTCACAAACTTCAAATATCGTGAAAGCACCAGTATATGAATATAGATCAGCAATAATCTAACACAAATCTCAGATCCAGACAAAGTAATTGGAAAATAACGAACAGAAACATAAGATTTATAGTGGTTCGGCTATCTCCGGCCTACGTCACTTCGAGAATGATGATCTTTTCTTGATGTTCTTGATAGTTACATTGAATTACAGCAGTAATTTTCAAGTACAACAATAGATTTGAGTGCAATCATGATTTTGGCAGAGTCTGGACGTCGCAGGATCCAAAAGTCCTTTTTCTGTAGGCTAGGGCGCTATTTATAGGCGTTACATGCAAATATCTCGCTTAAACTTCGGGAGACTTCTTCTGACACGTGAGTGGGCCTACGGGATCGATCCCATGAAGTTTCGACTCGATCCGTGATCGATACGAACATAATTCGTATCGATCAATATTTTGTCAAATGGAGTCAAAACTTAGTGTAAACATTATTTAGCTTGTACGTAAGCTCCTGTGAAAATTTCATAACACTTGGACCTCTGGGTTGCGAGATATGATCAACATGAATTGGGGTTTTCGGTTGGCTGTTTCATCCGACCCGATACGTTTGTATCGTTCTCTTCGACTCGATCACAAGCACGTGAGCACAAGGTGACGTGGCGCGAATATCCTGGATCGATCCACACTTCCTGCAGAGTTGACCGAGCCCTATTCGTACCCAAGGTTGGTGCCATGTTCGCATCGATTATTTCATCTTGTTCGTATTGATGTTAGTGGATCGTCTGTATCGATTGCGTTTTGTGTCGTGCTTCGTATCGCTCTTTTGATCGATACGAAAGGCTAGAAGTTTGATTGATGCGAAGTGCATTTATGAACTGGGGGCGATCGATACGAATTGATCGTCTGGAATGGATACGAACTGGGGCTCATTCGATCGATACGAACTGCCGATTTCGATGGATACGAATAAGACTTCACTGGAGCGATACGAACATGACGGATAAGGGGCGATGCCACTTCCATTGAGTCAAAATCGATGGATTCGAACAGCGTGACCATGGATCAATTCGAACATGATCGATTTGAAATCAGACTTTTCCTGATGGATATGAACAACGTGCTTTCCTCAACTTGCATCGATCATATCTCGATTATACGAACTCTGATTGACTTAAAATTTGAAACGTAGGCTTTTACTGCTTTGCTTGTCATGTCTTGTCAATTGTAGCTTGATCCGGACTCGGACAAAATTCATCGATATCCATGGTGAACCTGTGATGTATAATCGATATTCGTGATGAGTAACCATTGTTTTTCAGTTAATTCCTTGATATCTTGGCCTTGCTAAAAGGTGGGATAACAAAGTACAATAGTTTAAAGTAGTTGAAATAGATTTTTAAGCTATATCCAAACATTTCAATAATTCAATTCCACTAAATCCATTTATATTCAACACTTCAACCTTGAAATTTGAATTTAAATCCTTTGAACAATTTTATTAAATCAAATCCTTTTTCAACATTAACACTTAGATTATTGAAAATACTTCGGTTTATATAAATCAATTTCTTCTTCGAATACTAGTCAGCCGAATTCAAAATTTCAATGGTTCAAAATCATTTAATTTAACCAATCCGGTGTTCGTATACAATTTTCTACCCTAGGGTCAAGTGATACGTACATTTATCATTTCAGTTTGCAATTTAAAATTTTATGGTTATATAATATTTCAAACCGCAATCCCAAATTAAATAAAATCCATAAAATCGCTCGATTCTATCATTTCAACCCATAACGATTTTTCCCTATTCTATAGATCATTCGGGTATATATCATTTCAATCCATAGTGGTTTTCCTAATAATAACTAAGGGAACATTATAGAGTGATATCAATATATAACTTAAATATAACATCCAATCATCTAATATCAAACAACCAAACATCCATCATAATCATGATCCAATTCGACCAATAAATATCGACAATTAACTATTATCAATAACAGGTATTTAACTGGAAATTTAAATTTAACAATAAATTAAATGGCTATTTAATTCAAATAAATTCAAAATAATTGAAATGATGATTCAAACATACCAAACAGTAATAAATAAATTCCTAATCACATCCCAAATTTAATTTAACTAATATAAGAAATTTTAGAAATTGTGAGCGGGTCAAATAACTCACCTTTGATTTTAAATCGAATTAAAATCCAATTTAGGGCCAAAATTTGATCAGTCTCAGAATTCAT
Organism: Allium cepa; assembly: GCA_030765085.1. Classification (NCBI taxonomy): domain Eukaryota; kingdom Viridiplantae; phylum Streptophyta; class Magnoliopsida; order Asparagales; family Amaryllidaceae; genus Allium; species Allium cepa. Next base: position 580,991,400 of record CM060941.1, on the reverse strand, counting down.
CCAAACTAGTATTAAAATTTTCGAAATTTCGATGCAATCCCATCGGAACAAGCCGCGCGTGAATCGGACCTCGTATGTAAAAGTTATTCACGTTAGAACATTTTAAACTTTAAGTTAGATTAAAATAAAATAAAAAGAACGAACCCTAAGGCAATGCCATGTCACGCACACTTCATCCCTAACCTTACCGAACCCCACCCAGCAATGTTCATTCGCATCTCAATCAAGTCGCCGCCGCCTTATGTCCATGTGCCACGTCCAGCCGGCCATCGTCGTCCAACCAGATGCCACGCCCCCATCCCAAGACTCCCCGACTTCCACGACACCCACAACATCGTCGATTGACGCCCATGAAGGCTGCAACCACGGCTTGACTTGAAACCCTATTCCAATTATTACGCTCGATCCAGCCGTTGGAACAATGAACTACCCACACCAATGAGCTCCCCTCGACTATCTCTACACAATCATACCCCCCAAACGACGATCGGCCGAATATCGTCAACCATCGATAGACGGCCGAGATTAAATCTATCAATTCCGACCACATAGCAACCCAAAATGAAAAACTAACACTAGATTCGACTTGCGCTCTTCGAGAGCTTCGAATTGATATATAATATGATATAGTTTGAGGAGTTTGAATTTTGGATTTGGTTTTGTAATTGAATTTGAGGGTTGGGAATTGGAGTTTGTTTCTGCCATTGGAAAGGAGAAGCCACAGAGAAATGTTCGTATAGAAATAAGAAACAGAAAGATTGCTAGGGTTTATAACAGGTTATTTATCGGTAGATCAGAAATAAATGAATGGACAAGATTGATTCGAAAGTTGAACGATAAATGACCAGAAAAGCCCGTTTCGTTCCCGAACGAAAATGAATCTTTCCATATATCAAAATAGATGTTTTCAATATTTTTAAACTCAATGGAACTGATTTCAGGTCCTAATTCCATCGTATGAAGAAGTTAGCTTAGAATTAGCTTATTTCAAATTGATTTCAATTAAATTGATTTCTAGGCGTTTCGAGCCCGTACGACCAAACGACAAGTCCGATCGCTACGAAATTTAAAATCCTATAATAATTCGCATTTACGGATCCGATGAAACTGGTTTCATAGAAATCCGAGAAAGTGGTCAAAATGGTTATTTTCACACTAATTAATAAATTAATATTAAATTAATTAAATCACATTTTATTTCGAGTTTAATAACTAACAATTTTCATCATTTTTTGATTGCTTGGACATTTATAATAATTTAAAGTAAATTTACGTATCAATTTCAGTGTTTAAAATTTCACTAATTGCAGTGTTCAATTTCAATTGTAATTAAATCCAATTTAATTATAATTTAATTCAATAAATTGATTTAATTTGATTTCAACCTTTATATTCAATCAATTATAAATCTAATAACATAGTTACATTGGTTTTATATTTCATCACATTACTATTCTTCAATTTCCATCTTTTATTTGTATTAACTACTATATTCCCATTATATTGAAATTTTGTCGATTTTTCACATTAGTTGTAATTTAAAATCCCAATTAATTCATTTATCTTGGTTTCATTCTTTTATAAAATCAATTATTATCCTATGAATAAAATTAACATTTCCATTCATTTTATTATATTCACAGTTTGCAGTTATTCTCTTAACTCACATTAATGTAACATTCAATTTCATTAAATTTAACAGACTAAATAAATAAGTAACATATAATAATTGTTACCATTAACTTTTAATCACACTTGTAAGGGTTTATTATTTACAACCAATTATTATACTTACTTACATAATATTGATTTTATTCAATTACCATTTATTATAGTTATTTCATTAATTAAGTCAATATTTAGATTTGTTATTCTCATATTACATTTATAACCAAGTATAACCTTTAAATCATTTCAATTGATTGGAATTTCATTCAACTTGTTAATAATTAACTTGAATTAACATTATTACATTTTATTCTGGTTATTTTTTCATTAATAAATCCTAAAAAAAATTTCTTCATATATTTTATTCGAAATATTAGACTTATAAACAATTAGTTTTCAAAATTAAATAATTTAAAAATAAAATATATTAATTTATAACCAATTAAATCCTTTTAAACTCAAACTAATAAAATTTGAAAAACATTTCACAAAATTTTTTAAGTCCATAATCCACGAAAAATTTCAACAGAGTCTCCTTTGTATGGAGAGGTCCGGGAGAAATAATAATATCAATAATAATAAAATATATCATATATTTCAAAATAATATATCACAAACCGTGGGAAAACAATATAATATCGCTAGAAAACCGTAATCCGAAAACGTACCTATTTGTCGAGCAAACAACGCTTAGTTATGAAACCAAAAGCAGTAGCTACGCTTCCATAACCTGTATTTCACTTATATAATCCAAAGAAGATAATAATTATATAAGGGCGAAATATTTAAAGTGTTTCAACCACTAACAAACAAATCAATATAATTTACCAATAATCACTTGCAAACAAAGCATACAATCATCATATGACGTCCATGAAATCAACCATACATCCACAACAAGTAAAACGAATGGTTTGTTCGGGTTTGGACACTTTTAATCGTATAGAATGACAAATAAACTACCAAGTATACCATACACTCAACAGTCTTGGATAGAACTCAACATATTATTCATACATCCAAACAATTAGAAGTATCCTTTCCCAAACAACCCATAAGCCAAAACAAACAATCATTTCCAATGTTATTTAAGTTATTAAATTTTCATTCACAGCATTTATTGTTTATTTTATTTCCATACAATGATTATTTTCTTAAATTTACCTTTATTTCTTACAAATTCAATTCTCATTCATTCATAGAATGATTAATTCCATTTATTTACATTTCATTTATCCACATATGTTATTTACATTTTCTTACATATGTCGCTCATATATAGTTATTTAAACATAGGTAAATCAATTCTTAAAGTACTATATAGGTTTCTTTATAAATGAATTCACATTCATTCATTCAGTGCTTATTTCATTTATCTCCATTCATTACTTTCAAAATTCATTCATTTAATACTTAATTCCATTTATTTACATTCATTTATTTACATATGTTATTTACGCACTTTTTAACGACCCGCCGCCCTGACCGCCTCTAGTCGGTAATTAAACCAACTAGAAACGTTCAAAATGACGGATTGTTATTTAGTTTATAACATTTAAACAGAATCAGTCACAGAATCACAGAATAATAATCATTTCATAAATGAACTTTTCTTTTATATACAAATATCAGAGTTATACAATGAATTACATTTAAATACAGCGGAACAATTTATTTATTATTAAGTACAAGAAAAATTTTCCAAAAAAACTTTAGTGAAGTGCTTTCCCCTCTCTCTCTAACTTCGCTGCGAGGAAATCTCCAAGCTGTAAAAATACTCGGTCTGACCCGAGCGTTTATTGCAAAACACAAAAACACTCGAGTCAGGATTAATCTTTATTCAAGTAATTAAATTTGCAATGAATTGAAATAAAATGGTAACAGTAGTAAAGCATGAACAGGTGTGGACAATGGAAACCAAGCCATCAGGTCAGAGGCAACACTCAAATATGGTAACAGTAAGACATTAAACCACAAGCCCAAGTCAAGATGGGGCTACAGAATGCATTGAAGACTAGACCAGGCAACAGTGAATGGGAAGGCATATGTGAACATGAAGACTGGAACAACTACAAAGGTTCAAGGCTGAGACAAACCCAATGCACCAATGCAACAACATACAAGGTGCAGACAACTCAACTAGACAATGGAAACCAAATACAAGTTCAAGTGCTCAGTGCAGACCACAAAATGCCACCAAGCAAACTAAAATTAGCAAAAAGAAGCAACAGCATGAACAGTGATATGCAGCAGTGTATACGAACACAATTTATACGAAGTCACTTGGGTCCCTCTTTGGTTAGTTAAGTTTAATACATAAATTTTAAGCACTTACCTGAAATATTTGGAAACATCTAGGAATTTATAAGCTTGACCAATACTTTATTTGAAAATGTTTCCTGACAACTTATTTTAGAATTTGTCTTGCCCTAAAAAACTTGGTTATTACTTTTATCAAAAAAAACTTGTTCAATCTCCTCCTACAAAGAAATGCATACAACTTATTCACTCAGTCTTACATAAACAAGCAGCATATACACTACATTAATTCTCTCTGTCGTATGGTTTACATTTACTTTCTTAGTTCTTTGAACATAGTACACTTTACATTTATTTTCTTAGTCCTTGCAAACACAGCACACTATTGAGAGCGGCCACAAATCAAAGCTTCAGGGACGTATGAAAACAAAACATAAGCAAAGATGCAAGAACGACTTTCAAGGCATAAAAATACAAAGGATGTACAAGTCAAAGCAATAAGATATAGGATGTGTGTCCAATTTCAAGGCTCGGCATAAATAAAAGATTTACAAAGTTAGGCATCAGGTAAAATGAGGGACGCGTTCTGAAAGCATGCGAGCAAAGATGAACAATAGGGGGAAAATATGAAACTAGTCAAGGCACCGGTGCATGATAATTCTCAAGGCAACAAGGCAGTGCAAACAGGCTCAAAACATTTCACAAATCAAAGACCATAGCATTAAGACAGACACGAAGTCAGTCCCAAACTGAGTACATGCAGGAAAAAAAATGCTAGCATGAAGTACAATTCGAACTCAAGTAAATGGCAACAACACTATAGGCACCAGATCAGGGTGACAATAGAGACAAGCTCAAACAATAAATATAACAAGAGAGAATGATTTTTAAAACAAACATTGGATTGAGAAACTCAAAACAGAGGTCATGAGCCAACAATAGACTGAATAAAACACTTCCAGTTTCAATATTCAGAGGATCCATATATATTTACATAACCTATTCACAGATATATAAATAACAACAAATTTATACTTTATTTATTTATTTATTTTATAAGATAAGTTACTCACATAATTTCACATCTAGATTGATTAGAAGGGGTGCATACTGGGTCAGGGACATACATGAACAGGGTCAGGGATGACCATGGACAGGTCAGTGAACACATTCAAGTAAACTCAAGTATATCATAAGAACAACTAAGGCAACCAGTTCAATTTACGTCAAATGAAATATATTGTTTCAAACAAAAAATGCACAAGTGCGCAGGCAAATGTACAAGGACATACGAGCACACATGCCAAGTATGGACAAAGTTTCAAGTAAGAAATTACCCACAAGCATCAATTTCAAACAGATTTAAAGCATAAAAAAAACAGTTTACTCACAGGCATCTCAACTAAAGAAGGTGAAGTTTTCTCACCTGAAAAAAAAATTAGCAGAGACAGTTCTCTTTTCTGAAAATAAAAAAAACTAGCCCCTTTTATTTTATTTTATTTTATTTTAAGATCAAGTAAGTAAATTAAATCAAAAGTTTAAACATTCACACATTTTATCATTCACATAAATTTTTTCTTAACTTCTTGAGTTTGTGATTAGAACAGTGGCAATTTTCAAAACTTATATTTAAACTTGTTTAAACCTTTAGTTTACAGTTCAAACCTTTCAGTTTTAATTCCAAGCTAAATACACTTTGTTGAAGGAAGACGAACGAAATCCCTAATTTGATGTAGAGGGACGAAAGGACGAGGCCGCCACTTTTTTTTCTTCTTTTGTGATTTTGTTTAGGGTTTGTGAAAATGGATAATGGAGGAACCGGGTATACTTAATCACCGCACCAATATCCAATATGGGCCGACCAAAATTTTCAAAGCCCAAACAACAATCAACAAATTTTCCTCTTATATTTTTATTTTGAATTTTCAATGGGTTTTATTATTACTTTGCTTTGTTATGTTTTTGTTTAAATTATGTTGTTAAAATTTCTCCAATGTAGTTACATAATATTTTTCAAAATTTATAAATAAGTTGTTTAAATTGTTACTATGTGTATTTATTTATCTTGTATTGATTAAATTTTATTCCTTTCTATTTTAAAGAAAAGAAAAATGTTATTTAAAAACTAACCATCCCTCTATTAATTTACATAAACAAAAATTTAAATTTGGCTTTGGAGTTGAAATTAAATATGGAATTTATATATTAAATTTGTAATTGAAATTCGAACTAATGATTAGAAAGATACACTGAACACCTCATTTGATCTTCTTGTATTGGCAGTGTCACTGTTTGATATAATTTGCAATTAGTTGTGCAGTTTGCATTTGGGATATTTTGTCATGAGTTCGAGTTCAAGTAACATTAGCTTGACCTCTGTCTTTATTTGTATGTTTGTTGGGTGTTGTTTGCTTCCATTTGCTCTGATACCACTTTGTTATTTTCAGATTATAGGATGTTCACAGACCTTTATAACTGGGATCATTCATATATAGGCATGCAAGCATGATACACAGCAAAACATCAAACCATAGGGGGGTTTATAGGCACATATATACAACACACATGAACAGAAGTTCAAACACGCACATGCAAATGAAATTTTCCTCATCTAGATTCAAAGATCCATCACATGCAGCAACAACAAACCAAGTCAAATTTTAATAGCATCTGTTCTCATCAGATTTTTAAATGATAGCATCAGTTTCAAACAGGTTTTAAGCATAAAAAACAGTTTACTCACAGGCATCTCAACTAAAGAAGGTGAAGTTTGCTCACCTGAAGAAAAAAAAATTAGCAGATTTTAAAAAGTTTAAAATGAAATAAAAATTTAATGTCTAAGAATTTCATGGATGCATTTTAAAGAAGTAAAATTACTAAAAGAATTTTTGGGAAAGAATTTTGGAAAATATTACCTTATGGTAATTTATTTATATGGCCAATAATTTTAATTAAGGAAATACCTTAATTGGATGAAACTATCATGTGATAGTGATTAATAAAACAAAGTATTCAAATTAAGAAAATGAATTGTTTAGAAATCTAAAATATAGATTGGAAGCAGGTTAGTTTTACCCTACTGATGGACATCTCTGTCCTCTTTTATAATTTCTGAGTTTAAAGCTGAAAGTAAATTGAGCATAACTTTCAAAGCGTAAATCCGATTTTGAAGATCTTTATATCGCTGGAAAGCTTGGACTGAGTAGAATAACTTTTATTTTATGAGTATTTTCAGATTATGAGTTTTACTGTGTCAAAAGTCTGAGTCTTTCTAGCAGGCCTGAATTTGAAAATTTTGAAGGTTTGAGTTGTTGTCTTATTTAAACTTTGATTTTAATGCTTCATATGTTTATAAGTGCATGCTAATATGTTTCAATAAGTTAAGTGCAGGTGAAAGAGGATATTTGAATGATTTTTTAGCAAAATAGTAAGTATAAAAGTAGGTGTGCTGATTTACATTTCTGTAAAATTTCATGAAAATCTGGGTTGGTTTGCTATTCCTAAACTACTGTCGAACTTGTACTCACAGCTTGCTGTAATTCAGTATTTTAAACTTTGTTTTGGTCCGACTTTGAAACGATGCAGATTCTTCGTTTCAAATCGGATTTGAATGATTCTTTTTGCAGATTGAAGTAGGAATGTTGGACTACATTCCTACAAATTCCATATCATTTGGACTCGGTTTGCAGGTCCAAACCTGCTGTCGAACTTGGATTCGCGGCCTGTTATCACCGGGTTTTTATACTTAGAATAATTTTCTACTTTTTCTGATATTTTCCGATTTCTTTGATATTTTTCTCTAGATTTCGTACACGGGTTTTATAAAGCATTACAAAATGTTTTTCAAGCAAATTGACTTTTAAAATTATTATTTAATATTATTTTTAAGTATTAAATTAGTTACTCCATAATAGGAGAATTTCAAATGCAATTTCTAAAGCGATTTTGAGGCGTTCCTAAAACTCGTTTTCTTCAATTTAATTTCTATATAAAACACACAATTTTGCACTTCGAGCGAAGAGAGAGGAGAATTAAATGATTAGATAAAACGCGTGCTATGAACACGTGCGTTTATCTTTTCAGTTAATTCCTAATCTATTCGTTTGATTGTTTTGACCTTTGGGTCTGGTTTACCGATGAGATGAGGTAAACTTTGTACTGCTTTAAGTGTGGAATTGACTAACGGTTAGTAAATCGTTTAGTGTGAACGTGTGGTATGGGACACACGTTAACACTTTTCGGGTTCCTTTCCGAGAGTTTGTGACACATATTGCCAGTTAGTGGTGTCCAGTACTGGGCCTCCGGACCTTCGCCACTACGGTTTGTTGCCTTCGGGTTTGTGCCTTCGGGTTTGTTACCCTATAGTATCGCTTTTGGAGTTGGTCCTTCGTCACCGCTCGAGAGATACTTGGGTTTGTTGCCTTCGGGTTTGTTGCCCTATAGTATCGCTTTTGGAGTTGGTCCTTCGTCACCGCTCGGGAGATACTTGGGTTTGTCGCCTTCGGGCTTGTGGATCCTTGTTTATACCATACTGAGCACGTGCATCTTTTGTTTCATTGATATTTATATTTCCCTGGAGTATCGCCTTTCGGAGTAGGTCTTTTGAACCACTCGATACATAGCGATTACCTTGTGGAAACTTGTGTTACCTTCATTGGTATTTGTTATTTGCCTTTTTGGCTTGATTTGGGATATTCATATCCTTTGTTTATTGAGTTGTCGATGATATGAGGCTTGTTATGATTCATCTTTTGTAGATGATTGAGTTATCTCTTTTAGAGATATTTGTGGTACTTTATGACCTTGCATGTTCATTATTGTTTAGCTTGTCTAACTGATTTGTTTAGCTAGACTGACCCGTGTATTTTATACTCGGGTCAGACCGAGGTGTTTCAGGTTAGGTACCTTTGGACTTAGCCTATTCTGCTTCCGCGTGGACTATTCTGCTAGCCTCTTTTGTTATATCTTTTTGTGTAGTCCCTCTTGGTTTTAACTCTGATATGTATATTCTTTTGACACGCCTGTATATTGTGGTTGTTATACCACTTGACATGTATCATTTTGGACTCTGTGATGTATCTGTATATGTGTATATGTATGTGATGATCTACTGTTCTGTGATGTGGTTTACATTTGAGTTATTATATTTTGTTCTGTTAGATCTTATAGCCATTATAGTTTTGTATTAAGTATCTATTGGATATGTCGATCCACATAAAAAAAAATGCTACATTTATCGACGTATTCAATGGATAGTTAAGACAAGGCTATAGATGGTCGCTCCTATCGAGCTCTATTCTCCGTATTAGCAGACGGTATTACCTTGTAATACTCTTTGCTAATGTGGGTCTCGGAGTGGGGCTTTACAGCTTTTTAAAGTATGGTATCAAACTTTGTTTTTAAACTGATGAGGACAGATGCTATCAAAAACTTTGCTTGTTTTGTTTTTTTTGCTGCATGTGTTGAATCTTTGAATCTGGTTAAGGAAAATGTAGTAAGGAAAATGAATACTTGTGAGCAAACTTGAAAATTTTCCCTTTGAATATGATATCTATAAATCTGTGAATTTGCCTTGTTGTGCTTGCTTGTTGATATTGGTAAATGCTTGCATGTCTCAGTGATCTCTGACTGTATGGATATTAGTTTAAATCTGGGTTAAAGTAAGCTGAACTTTAGGTTTTGAAATAATTTAAATCTTTGAAAATTTAACTTTTTTTTAACACCTTTAAGTATTTAAAGTGTATTTAGCTTGGAATTAAAACTGAAAGGTTTTCTTACATGTGTTACTCATATATAATTATTTGAACATACGTAAATCAATTCTTAAAGTACTATATAGGTTTATTTGTAAACAAAATTCACATTCATTCATTCGGTACTTATTTCCTTTTTTCCATTTATTACTTACAAAATTCATTTTTTTCATTTATTCATACATTACCAGTTTCCATTAATCCAGATTCATTTGCATACATATGTTTTTCCCATTCAATTATTTGAGATAATTAATGAATTCATTATTTGGGTATTACATACTTTTTATTGCAGTTTAGTTCTCATTATTTAATTTATATACTTGATTTCCATTAGATAATAATATTCATTTGTGCATAAGCTCATATTTATGTTTCTTACTTTTTAATTTACATTCATTTCCTTATATAGTGTCATTGAACATTAAATCTATTTTCTGAATCCTTCAACAATTTCTACAGTTATATTCATTTACTAAATAGAGTACTCAATTTATTATTTACTTTAATTAAAAATAGCTTCAAACATTAACTTAAGTTTATAATTATTTACTTAAAGTACTCGCTTCTATTACATTTTATTTTGTAACATTTCAATTATAACTTGAGTTTATAACAATTATAATATCAAAATTCTTATTTATAAAAGTAATTCCGTTGAAAACCTTCATTACTTAAGCTTTACTTGTATAATATTCTATTACATATCCTATTTAACATTACAACTTAAAATCTTTTGGTAAGTTATATATATGTTTCTAAGAATGCAATTGAATTCTACCCAAGTTTATCTTACTTATTTTAATTAACAAAGTGTTCGCTAATTCAATTCCCAAATTTCCATTACTCTTTAGTTTACAAGTTTCCAATTTCTTATATATACCATTAATCACTTAGCATCTAATTCTCATTTCCATTTATAAGTTCCAATTATTAAATAGTTAGAATTTCATTTTATTACAATAATTGAAACTCTAATTTATAGAAATTTAAGAACTAAATGTCGGGTTCCATTTCCAATCATTTAAAATAATATATGTAACCATATCTTTTTATATACATCAAATCATATTTGAAAATAAAATCAATATTCATTTATCAAAACAAATGTGTAGTAAACTACTACAACGACCTTCCCACTTTGAAGCTCGAAAATGAACGTCGATGATGCATGCACTCATCACCGAAATTATTTTCCAGTGAAAGAGAGGGGAGTACAGAACTTATTTCCTTTTGAAATTACTTTTTAAAACATTTCTTTCAAATCATATTGAAATATTTATATCAGAAGATACTTCCAAATAGTAATAATACTATATTCCAAAATCCTTTGAAAGAAATTTTCAAAATCCCGGAACTTAAGTTCTAAAATTCCCAATTTATATTCATTTTATTTACAATCTCACTTCTCAACCAATATTGATATATTTCACTACCTAAGAAACAAATATATTACAACCAAATATATCATTTATAAAATTTATTATTTTATATACAAAATATAATAGGCAAAATTATTTCATTTACCTATATTTTAAAACAAGTATTGTGTCGGTCTGCTCAATTAAGTGTTTAGAAATCCTTATCAATCTCATAGCGTCCTATGCCCTGACCGGAATTTTTAAATACAGAACGGGATAAATTAACACAATACAAAAACCTTTTATAACACTAACAAATACGCTCTCTCATATATATATACACACACAGCAACTCATTCTAGGGCATCACTACCCTATTTATAAAGAGTCATACCCCACAAAGCTAAGGTTATCGTTAAACCAAAGTTCTGATACCAACTGTAACGACCTACCTTTTTGGACGTTTAAGCAGACACACGCGTCAACTCAAACCATACAAATAGGCGGATTGTTGTTTAGGGTAAATAAAAGAAGAGAAAAGAAATAAAAAATAATAGAATCTCGCAATGGAATGACAAAATATAATAATCAAATAACAGTTCAGAAAGCTATTTACAAAATCATTTGATTATACTTTACAATACAAATATCAGAGTCACATCCAACAGAGATAAATAACAATGCAGCGGAACAGCATGATGTAGGAATATATATATAAATAATAAGGATAGTACAAATCTTCATCTTCGTCCTCCAAGAATAAGGTCTTCAACCCTGAAATGCTCAGGCTGACCCGAACGAATTGAAAAGACAAAACACTCAAGTCAGAACTAAAAGACCTTAAGTAAGTTAAATCAACGATATATATGAGTGTAACGGCGTCAGAGATGTTTATGAAATTCGACATCTCTTATCTAATGTCTAACATGGGTGCAGTAACTTAAAAGATGTTCGGTATTTACATCTCCTAAGGATCCGTTAAACTATCTACTATATAGTACAATACGCGATTATAATATGTCTAAAGTAAAGTAAAGTATTAAAATAGCATTAAGACGTTACCCATATCCCCTTTAACACATTTTATATAATGCCGTAGTATATACAGATACTGTAAACTCCACCCGCAGGTGGGCTATCAGGGAGCACTCCATAGGTACGACACAAAACAAACTCGTAGAAGGCGCGATAGAGCATGTGAACAGGGCACTCGAGGCAATGCCAGGGTAGATATACCAATTGCACTCCTGGACTGGTGGTAACGCATAGTAGCTACTACCATCCATGTCGGAACACACTCCCAAATCAAAAATCAAGGGTGGCCACCAACTCAATCACAAAGTCAGAATATAGTATCAAAGAAATGTGTCTGATCGGAGGAATGACCTCACTTGGTCTGATATAGCTATTTTTTTAGTCACATCTAAGCTGACTCATGGGAGTCAGGGTCATGTCATACCTCATACAGAAATCATTCATCAAACCATCCTACTTCATTTCTGGAATCTACACCACATACACAGTTGTTAAAGTGGTTTTCAGTATTGGCAGTGAGTATGACAATATCCGATTCCGGTCTCTTTAACAACCAAACGCTTATTTCACACTGGATGGTTCTTTTACATTTTCAAAAAAATTCATAATTGATATCAAAATATCATATTCAATTTCAAATTATATCTCTTTCGAAATCATATTCACTTACGAAGCTATATTCAATTTCAAAATCATATCCAACTTTGAAATCATTTTCACTTTGGAATTATCGATACGTTATGTTAATTAATTCTTCATTTCAAAATCATCTTATTTACTCAATCTGTCATTTCACAAAAAGTTATCGGTTTCAAATTCCAACTTAGATTGGATCATCATCAAGGATTTAGATAAAAATAGTTTAGGTAATTATAAATAGTTTATGTAGTTTTAAAATAGTTTTAAATAGATTTAAATTTAACTAGAATTATATTTTTTGATTTAAATAGGTTAAATATAAAATAAATAGATTAAATATAGGTTAAATAGATTTAAATTATGTTAGGTAGTTTTTAAATAGATTACATAATATTATTATAGATGGAATAGATTTAAATTATATTAGGCACATTTAAAATAGATTAATTAAATTTAATCAGGTGGAATAGATTGAAATTAGATTAAATAGATTATAATATATTAAAATAGATTGAGATGGTTTAAATTGATTAAAATAGTTTATATTAAGTACAATAGTTTAAATTAGTTGAAACAGATTTTTATGTTATATCCAAACATTTCAATAACTCAATTCCACTAAATCCATTTATATTCGACACTTCAACCTTGAAATTCAAATTTAAATCCTTTGAGCAATTTTATTAAATCAAATCCTTTTCAGTATTAACACTTGGATTATTGAAAATATTCAGCTTATATAAATCAATTTCTTCTTCAAATACTAGTCAGCTGAATTCAAAATTTCAAAAGTTCAAAATCATTTAATTTAACCAATCCGATGTCCGTATATAATTTTCTACCCTAGGGTCAAGTGATACAGATATTTATCATTTCAATCCGCATTTACAAATTTACGATTATATATCATTTCAAACTACAATCCCAAATTAAATAAAATCCATAAAATCGCTCGAGTTTATCATTTCAACCCATAACGATTTTTCCCTAATTTATAGATCATTCGGGTATATATCATTTCAACCCATAGTGATTTTCCTAATAATAACTAAGGGAACTTGCAAAGTGGTATCAATATATAACTTAAATATAACATCCAATCATCCAATATCAAACAACCAAACATCCATCATAATCATCATCCAATTCGACCAATAAATATCAACAATTAACTATTATCAATAACAAGTATTTAACTGGAAATTTAAATTTAATAATAAATTAAATGGCTATTTAATTCAAATAAATTCAAATAAACTGAAATGACGATCCAAACATACCAAACAACAATAAATAAATTCCTAATCACATCCAAAATTTAATTTAACTAAAATAAGAAATTGTAGAAGTTGTGAGTGGGTCAAATCACTCTCCTTTGATTTTAAATCGAATTAAAATCCAATTTAAGGCCAAAATTTGAACAAGCTCAGAATTCGTCCAAACCAGCGTCAAAATGTCCGAAGTTTCAATACGATCCTAGCGGAACAAACTGCGTGTGAATCGGATCTCATATTTAAAAGTTATTCACGTTAGAACATTTTAAACTTTAAGTTAAATTAAAATAAAATAAAAGGAACGAATCAATAAAGCAATGCCACGTCACGCACTCTTCATCCCTAACCTTACTGAGCCCTACCCAGCAATGTTCATTCGCATCTCAATAAAGTCGCCACTGCCTTATGTCCACGTGCCACGTCCAGCCGGCCATCACCGTCCACCTCAGGTGTCGCGCCACCGCCTTAAGACTCCCCGACTTCCACGACACCCACAACATCGCCGATCGACGCCCACTAAGGTTGCAACTGCCGCTTAACTTGAAACCCCAATCCAATTATTATGCTCGATCCAGCCGTTGGAACAATGAACTACCCACATCAATGAGCTCCCCTCGACTATCTTTGCACAATCATACCCCCAAACGACGATCGGTCGAAGATCATCAACCACCGATGGACGGCCGAGATTAAATCTCTCAGTTCTGGCCATATTGCAACCCAAAATGAAAAACTAACATTAGATTTGACTTGCGCTCATCGAGAACTTCGAATTGATATATAATATGATATAGTTTGAGGAGTTTGAATTTTGGATTTGGTTTTGTAATTGAATTTGATGGTTTGGGAATTGGAGTTTGTTTCTGCCATTGGAAAGGAGGAGCCACAGAGAAATGTACGTGCAAAAATAAGAAATAGAAAGACTACTAGGGTTTATAACAGGTTATTTATAGGCAGATCAAAATAAAAATGAATGGACAAGATTAATTCGAAAGTTGAATGATAAATGATCCGGAAAGCCCATTTCGTTCCTGAACGAAAATGGATCATCCCATATATCAAAATAGACGTTTTCAATATTTTTAAACTCAATGGAATAGGTTTCAGGTCCTAATTCTATTGTATGAAGAAGTTAGCTTAGAATCAGCTTATTTCAAATTGATTTCAATTAAATTGATTTCAATTAAATTGATTTCTTGGCGTTTCGAGCCCGTACGATCAAATGACAAGTTTGATCGCTACAAAACTTGAAATCCTACAATAATTCACTATTATGGATCCGATGAAACCAGTTTCATCGAAATCCGAGGCAGTGGCCAAAATGGCTATTTTCACACTAAGTAAATAAATTAATATTAAATTAATTAAATCGCATTTTCTTTCGAATTTAATGACTAACAATTTTCATCATTTTTTGATTGCTTGAACATTTATTAATAATTTAAAGTAAATTTACGTATCAATTTCAGTGTTTAAAATTTCACTAATTGTAGTGTTCAATTTCAATTGTAATTAAATTCAATTTAATTATAATTTAATTCCAATATATTGATTTAATTTGATTTCAACCTTTATATTCAATCAATTATAAATCCAATAACATAGTTACATTGGTTTTATATTTCATTACATTAATATTCTTCAATTTCCATCTTTTATTTGTATTAACTACTATATTTCCATTATATTGAAATTTTTCCGATTTTTCATATTAATTGTAATTTAAAATCCCAATTAATTTATTTATCTTAGTCTCATTCTTTTATTAAATCAATTATTATGCTATGAATAAAATTAACATTTCTATTCATTTTATTACATTCACAATTTGCAACTCATGTTAATGTAACATTCAATTTCATTTAATTATAATTAATTTCCAATTAAATTTAATAGACTAAATAAACAGGTAACATATAATAATTGTTACCATTAAATTTTAATCACACTTGTAAGAGTTTATTATTTACAACCAATTATTATAGTTACATACATAACATTGATTTTATTCAATTACTATTTATTATATATTATTTCATTAATTAATTCAATATTTAGATTTATTTTTCTTATATTCAATTTATAACCATGTATAACCTTTAAATAATTTCAATTGAATGGAATTTCTTTCAAGTTATTAATAATTAACTTGAATTAACATTATTACATTTTATACTAGTTATTATTTCATTAATAAATCCCAAATTTTTATTTCTTCCAATATTAAATCACAGAATCTAATTAAATAAACTATTTTTAATTATTGAAAATTTACGGGTCGTCACACATTAACTTCGAGTCAGACATAAAGCTTGGTGTGAATAATACCATACATCTCGGTTATTTGATATTAAGTGAGACCATGTAGCTTAATAGAGTGGGCCCCCCTCACTAATATCCTTTTAAAACATATCTTTTGTAAATCATAATCCTGCAACCAAAACTGGTTTGAAAAGTAAAACAATATTATGTGAGCATATAAATCAGGTAACAAATAGACCATATGTCCAAATAATATAGTTTTGTTTAGCTAACTACTACCATTTGGCTGACTCGGGCCTACCGGACAAACTAAACAAATAATCTAACTTCTGTTAGATACTCCTCTTCTGAACGGTTTGTCCCTAAATTACCTCTCCTAGGGCCAACTGATCCTATTTGTAACGACCCACCTTTTTGAACGGTTTAAATCAATGATAAACCACACATGTCTAACTCAAACCCTTTAAAAGGGAGGATTGTCAATGGGATTTAATAAGAAAATAAGAGAAAAGAAGGAAAATAAAACATAGAATCTCGCAGTGGAATGAGAAAATATAATAGTCAAATAAATAGTTCATGAAGATGTTTTACAATATACATTTGGTTACACAACTTTAGCAACATAATCAAGTACAAACAATAACATACCAAGAATGATTCAGTGGAAAAATACTAAAAATACTAATAATATAATTTACCAAACTCCGTCTTCGTCCTTTAGAGAAAATGTCTTCAACACTGTAATGCTCAGGCTAACTCGAGCGTAATGACAAGACAAAACAATCGAGTCAGAACTAAAGTTCTCATGTAAGTTAAATCAATAGCAAATAAGTATGATTGTAATAGCTTCAAAGATGTTTACGGGATTTTACATCTCCTATCCAGTGTATATCGTGCGTTCAATAAATTAAGAGATGTTATGGGATTTTCCATCTCCTAAGGATTTGTTAAACTATCAATATGCAGTAAGATACACTATATATGTAATGTCTAATCAGTAAAGTAAATAATTTTCTTAGCGTTAAGGCTTTACATTAATCCCCTTTAACACATTTTTAAGCAGGTAGTCTATGCAGGTTCTATAACACAACCAGTAACTTTAGTAGCCAATGAGTCCTCTATAGGTTCCATATAAAACAAAATCGTAGTGGGCGCAAATAAGGACAAAGAGTATGACAGGACATGTAAGGCAATGCCCAAGGTAGGATACTACTAGTTCGGGTCGCAGGGCTGGTGGTAACGCATCATAGCTACGACCGCCCACCGCGTCCAACACCCTCAAAATAAAATCAAATCAAGGTGCACCGATCAAGCCAACATTAATATAATAATACGAAGAGACGTGTCTGTTAGGGGTAGCTAGCTCACTTGGCCTTGACAAGCCGTCATGTTTTAGTCATTTCAAATTGGCATAAGAGCCGGGAACATCCATCATCGTTCTCTTTCTTCAAATACAGCAAATGTTCACGAAATCCAACCATTTCGTTCTGGATCATCCACCATGTACACAGTTGTTAAAATGGTTTTAATATTGACAGAGAGTATGCCTATAAGAGGACCCGATCTCAGTAACAACGAATCATCATTTTTCACACCGGTTAGTTCTTTTACATTTCGAAACCAATTCATATTTGATATCAAGATATCATATTCACTTCAAAATATCAAAATCGTCATATTTACTCCAAATATGTCATTTTCACTTGGAAATATCATTTCAAATTCCAATTTAGGTTATAACATAATTTAACCACATTTGCATTTAAATCAACGATTTAAATATAAACATCTCAACTTTGCACAGTTTAAAATTTTAGAAAATAGTTTGAATAATTTTATATAGTTTAAATTAGTTTAAATAGTTTAAATAGTTTTATATAAAATGGTTTGAGTATTGAAAATAGTTTATATAGTAAAATACTTTGGAAAATCTAAATATTAATAAAAATAGAATTTAAAAAATATATATTAAAATAATTTACTTTTGAAAATAGTATCAAATCAAACTGTTTCTTTCCATTTTATAAATCTGGATCCATGTCCAGATTTCAAATCGTCAAAACCCAATTTCCAATCTTTTAATTCAATTGTCTAGATTTTGATTTAGTGCCAAATCAACTTGATTTCAATTTCGAAATAACCTCAATTTTTGAAACATTCATTTTTAACTTCATATTCAATTCAATAATCCAATTCAATGATTTAAATTTCAATTTGATTCTTATTTTAAATCATCCAATTTATATCAATTTCCAGCCCAATTTCAATTTACTGATTTAAACCACTTAAAGCCAATTAAACTTCATTATTCGATTTTAAGATCCAGATCTTTTAAATAGTTTGATTTCCAAAATTAAAATCATATATCAATTATAACTCCACATTTCCCTTCCAATTCTTAAAACAATTTCCTTTAACCCACTTCAATTTCTACATTTTTAAGCTTGAATTAGAAATTAATTTAATTCATATAAATCCATAATTTATTACCTTTTAAAACAATTTCATTTAACCAAAAATCCAAGTTCAATATTTTGAAACCATTTGATTTAATTAATCCAGCGTCCATATATAATTTCTACCCTATGGCCAATTGATCAGTTATTTCAAATTTTAATTATAGGGATGGATATATATCATTTCAACCCAAATCAAGATATCATAGGTATATATCATTTCAACATATTTCTTAATTCATTTGAAATGATTCAAAGGACAATTTATATGATTTCAATTAATATACAGGGTGATAACATGAATGTATAAAAGTAAATAAACATCCAATCGTCCGAAATGTCAACAAATAGTCATCCATCACAGTTAACATCCAAATCAGCCAATAATTCACAACAATTAACTAGTTATCAATATCAGGTATTAACTAGCAATTAAATTCAATTATTAATCTAAATATCAATTTAATTCAATATAAATTTAAATTAAATTCAAATGACAACTTAAACCACAAAACAACAATCAATAAACTTCTTATCACTTCGTAAATTTAATTCAACTAACAAAAGAAGATTCAGTATTGCGTGAGGGGGTTAAATCACTCACCTTTTATTTGTCGTCAATTGAAACTCCAATAAAAACCTAAAATTTGAATTGTCTTGAAATCAAACCAAATTAATTCCATGTTGCCCGAAATTTCGATACGATCGCAATGGAGAAAACCGCGTGCAAATCCGAGTTCGTATGCAAAAGTTATTAATGTTAGAAGATTGAAATTCAAATTTAAATTAAAATATAATGGAGGGAAAAAACATAATAAAGCTACCTTCTCCAAAACCCAGTGTCAGTCGAGAACGCACGATAGCTTCAGCGCCACCAGAAACCCTAACAAATGCCGCCGCCCACACGTTGTAATCCTCAGATCGAACGTCGCTAGAGCCTCGAGCATGCTGATCCGCCCTTGTAACACCCTCCGCGACCACCTCTGAAGCCACCACATGAAATCCGTCGCCGCCGCCATCTTTAGGGATTTCTAGCGAATTGGGGTATCTCCGGCAAGATGTAACCATATAGATGAACTCGCCTTGACGACCTCTACACACTGCAACTTCCTGATAGTCGTAAAATCGACGATCCACCGCTGAAATCGAAAACCTAATATGAACGGCCAAGGATAAATCGATGATTTCTGGCTAAACTGTGACTCGAATCGAAAAATGAATTGCAGCAGTAGATTGCGCTCATCGAGAGCTTTCCAATAATATAAAATATGACATAGTTTGGAGAGTCTGAAATTTTGGAATTGATTTTGAAATCAGTAGATTGGAATTTTAGGGTTTGGTGGACTGCCATTGAGAAGAAGCGGATGAGAGCAGAAATTTTGTATGTACATAAATAAAACGAACAATTGCTAGGGTTTATATTGCCTATATATATGCAGAGATAGAGGAGAATGAATGGACAGATCGAATTGGGTCGAAACGATAACAACGACCTAAAAAGCACGTTTCGTCGCTGAAACGAAAGTAGGTCATCCCATATATCAAAATATATGTTTTCGATATTTTTAAACTCAATGGAACTAGTTTCAAATCCTAATTCCATTTTATACAGAAATTAGCTTTTAAAATCAGATTATATTTATTTAAATTCTATTAATTGATTTCTGCGCGTTTGGAGCCCACATGATCAAACGATAAGTCTGATCGCTACGAAACTTGAAATCGTACAATAATCCACTGTTACAGATCCGATGAAATGAGTTTCGTCGAAATCCAAGACAGTGGCCAAAACGGCTAATTTTCACGTTAATTAAATAAATTATTATTAAGTTGAGTTGATTACTTTTAAATTCAAATTTAGAAGTTAACAATTTTTATCATTCTTGATTACACAAAAATTAATAAAAATTTTAAAATTAAATTTTCCATGTGAAATTTAATATTTGAAAATTACATTAATTTTTAATGTTAAATTAAAATAGAACCTAGTTTATTATAATTTAAACTCTAACATATCCTTTTATGTTGGTCTACATTCTTATATCAAATCAACTATTTCCTTATGAATATAATTAACATTAGTTTACATTTTATTACATTAATATTCTACGGTTAACATCTTTTACCATAATAATTGCAATATTTCCATTACATCGATTTATTAATTTCCAAATTAATTTCAACTAATTTAAATAATTAGGTGATAAATAAAACAATTGTTATACATTAATAATTCAAACACATTTCTAAATTTATTATTTACAAGCAGAAGTTAATAAATTTACGTACTAAATAGTTGATTTTGTATTCTATATTAACCAATTTCAATTAAATGCATATTATTTCCATTTTTGATACAACATTTAAGTTATTCCTCATTAACCTTTATTATTACCATTTATTGGAATTACATTAAAACGGTTGTCAGTTATATCCAATCAACATCATTAAATTACATTCTAATAATTTTTCCATTTACAAATCATAAATTTTAATTTCTGATAATATTAAATTCCAAATCTTATTAAATTTTAATATTTTTAATTGTCACAAATACGGGTCGTTACAATCTCCCTAACTCAAAACTTTTCATCCCCGAAAAGGAACAAGAAAGAATCAAGAGGTTTGATACTATGTTTATTCAAAATAATCAATTTATAAACAGTTTAACATACATATTTAAGTTTAATCAAAAATTTGAAAATAACTCAACTTCTATTAAAATTTCTAAGTCTTAAATTTACGAAAAATTTCGGCAGAGTCTCCTTTGCGTAGATAGGTCCGGAAAATAATAATATCAATAATTACAATATATATAATATTTCAATAATATAAGATCCCAAACCATGGGAAAACAATAAAATATCGTTTCAAAAACCGTAATCCGAAAATGTACCTATTAATCGGGCAAACAACTTATTTATGAAACCAAAAGCAGTAGTTATTACTTCCATAAACCTGTATTTCACTCATATAATCCAAAATAGTGAGAATTATGTAAAAGAGAAATATTTTAGTTGTTTCAAATCAATAGCACAAGCAACATATAATATATAATAATCATATGCAAACAAAAGCAGTACAACCATTATATGCAACAAAACAAATCAATCATACATCCATAGCAACCCAAAACTAATGGTTTGTTCAGGTTCAGAAACTTTTCATCATACAAGGGTGATAAATAAACTAATAAGTGTATCTTATGCTCGACAGCCTTAGATAATAACTTAATAGATTATTCATACAACCTTAAATAATTTTAAATATTCTCTTCCAAACTTCACATTAGCCAAACAATATAGAATTTAAATGTTATTTAAGTTTATTCAATCAGTTTCCCTTTTACACGTTATTTACTTTCATTTATTTTCAGTTCCTATTCATACTAGGTCATCTTTATAAATTTTCATTTAGTTGGTTACATAATATATTTCCCATTCAATATTTGAAATCATCATTGAATAAATTTTTAAAGTACTACATACATTTCATTTATTTTCAATTTATTCATACAAGGTTATCTCTCATTAATTTACCTTTATTTATTCACATAGAGTATTTCAAACTAAATTATTTAGAACATCAATAAATCAATTCTTAAAATATTATATAAGTTCCTTGCAATTAGATCTAATTCACATTCATTGTTTATATAGCTTGATTTCAATTTAATATTAGTATTTATTAATGAATCGTTTCAACTTAAGTTTCTTAACTTATAAATTTACATTCATTTCTTCACGGACAACATCGTTTAATAATAAACTTATTTGTGACTCATTTTAGCATTTTCTAGAATTTATAAACATTTTCTCAGATAACATTCACTTTTTACTATTCAATCTAATCATAAATCACTTCAAAACATAAAACTAAGTTTATAATCATTTACTTAAGTGTTATTCCCTTTTTCTATCCAATTGAGTTATTAAGCATTCTAAAATTTAACTCATGTTTACAAAATTTCTTGTACATCTTAAATTTATATTTACATATGGGCATAATTTCACTTTTGAACATTATTATTACTTAAGATTTCACTTGTATAATATTCTATTACATATTCTTAATTAACAATTAAACTTTTCTTAACATTTCAGGTAAGTTTTATGTATGCTTTTAGAATGTGATTGAGTGTTATACAAATTATCTTATTCATTTTAATCATCAGTTGGAAATTTCAATGTCAAATATCATGGGGCAAGAGCTGGCCGAAATTCAGCCAAGGCCGGACGCCCTAGAAAAGCATTGTACGGTGAATCAACATCCAAAACAATGAACGGTAGGATCCGCACTATCCAACGTTCACGTTCCCCTAATTCGACTTGCAATTTAACATAACCAACTGCCTCTAGCCACACCATTGAAACTGTGTATACGAGCTTTAGATGGTTTCAAATCATTGCCTCCATCATCATTTGATTATAGCGAGCTTCCGCAATCAATCAAAATTCTTCTCACCAGAGCGGCACCAATCATAGCAGAGATAACACCGGATCAATAGTAGGGGCCTCTACTCTATCGGTATCTCTTCTTCTGAATACTATATCGTCTGTCATTGTACGATGTTGCTTGGCCGGAGTTCCATCCTCCGTATTCGAGCAACATTCGAAATCAACATGCCTTATTGAACTAGCGTAGTGCTCCATTTCTTGCCAACTTCTGTCCGCAGGATGTGGTCCACCAACTATCGTGTTTATTACCAACCTTCCACCGACCCGTGCAAGCTCCTCAGCCCTGCGCAGAGCTTACCCTTGATTGGGGTCAGATGTCCCCTGACCTCCATCCTGCGTATTCTTCACAAACTACTGCAACTTTTTCTTCCGAATCAATTGCTCAATGGCATCATGGAAATTCCTACACACATCTGTATTGTGCCAATAACCTTCATGAAACCGACAGTACTTCTCGGTTTTCTTTTGTGCCTCAGTCGATTCTTTTGGGTGTGGCTTCTTATATTAAATAGTATTACAAGTGGACAGATAGATATTCTCCAGGGATGCATTCAAAGGTGTATAGTCATCATACATAGGAAACTTGGATCTCTAATTTTCAGGCTCCCTCTTTCGGTCATGATTCCCATCCCTACTCCTTTTCTGTTGAACCGGTTAGTTTTTAACATTGAACTAAACCTTCCCAAATCTCTTGCCAGACTTCTTTACTACGATGTTGCTTTGTATCGCTTCTTCGCATGGCCTCATAGCGTTGTTTTTTCTAGACAACCCGACCTCTCTCTTTCTCATGAACTAGGTCGCTTTTGAGTAGAAATGCTCCAGTGTGGCTGGTGGTTTTCCAGCTAGCCAATCACCTAACTCGGATTCAGGGTCAACCGCCTGTCATGGCCATAAGTATTGCGTGTCATTAGATTTACTAACTTCGATGGTAGCAATATGAAATCGCTGCAAGTAGTCCTTCAGTGATTCTACCAAGGCCTGGATTATACTGGACAATGACATCACATCTTTGGGGAGAGTAACGTGAATCCGGAACTTCTCCATAATCTTGTTGCTAGCTTGCCAAATCTCAAGATCGATCGTAGGGGTAATCTTGTGAACCACATCGTAGCGATCTCGGAAAGATTTATGGGGAAGCATCTGCATTTGGTAGCATCATTCGCTCTTGCTAAGTCCATCAACCATTTGTACCTCATGATGTGCTGCCTGGGGTCGGTTTTTCCTTCATAAGCAGGCATCGTAGGCATGTTGAACCTTCTAGGATACTCCGCCTGTAAAATACTGTCGGTAAGTGGAGTGTGGCTCCTAGAGACTTCCTAGTCATCGTTTGTCAAGCCATGATTCTCCCTCACTAGATGTCTGACTATTGCAGACAAATCTAGTCTCTAGATTGGTGGTGCCAAGTGGTGGTCGTGCTCTCCCTCACGTGAATGCTTCGGTCGGTGTCTCCGGGGTATTTCATGCCTCCTTGGCCCATCATCCTCCTGATGTGTCACTTCATTATCATCTCGAGGAGGTAGTTGATCTACATCCAAACGCACTCCAGCGTCTAAGTTCTTAGATCCAGCATGAGCGTGGCTCTCCACTTGCACTTGGTGAGCTGTCCCCCTGGTTGAGCGATCGGTATTGATCCTTATGGAAGGATCGGTACCGAACTGTCTTGGCAGACCATGCTAATCTGCCGAGCATTGTTCCATCACTCCATTTCGTGCTGCTTCAACCCTGCGATGCCTTCGCGTGTGATGTTCATCTGATGAAGTTGAACTATTCGACTTCGAGTAAGAAGCGAGATCCCTTTTGGTGCTTTGGTTGTTGTCGAGCAATTTGGTTCACCAAGTCGGCATTAGTCTGGATTTGCTCGTTTAGCTGCCTACGGCTTTCCATCAGTTCTCTCATCAAGTAATTAAATTCAGCTCGGGTAATGGAATCAGCGAGGCACTGAACTACAGCAGGCTCCACATTCACATTAGCGGGTTGGTTGCTTGGGCCCCCATGTTGGACACTAGCAGTTTCGTTGACATCAACATTGTGGGAAGTAGATCTGATGTGCCTTACCATCCAGATTCCTTTGCTTTGATCTTAGGAAATCTAAATAGTATCTACAAGCCTCTGAGGATGAATTAGGATCTCCTTTGAGGGATTTCTTCTATCCGGTAGCAACAATGGTGATCCTAATAGCCTGAGAATTATCGTTCTCAGCGAAAGCACCAAACTGTTTGCAACCAAATTGACCACAAACACCCAAGAACATATTTGATTAGCAGAACAAATGAAAAAATTAAATGAAAGTAGAGGAGAATCACAATATATCAAAGATAACACAGCAAAAGGCAAAAACAACAAGATTAATAGTGGTTCCGCGTTGATTGCATATGTCCACTTTGAATACTTTCTTTATTGCTTCTCAATTGACTAAATTACAATTACAAACAACAAGGAATTACAAGTGATCAGGAAAGAATAAAGGGAGTTAGTTACAACATTGGTAGAGTTGAACTGACAGCCTAAGAGCCTCTAGAATGACCCAATGTGCATGTATTTATAGATGAAGACGGCCTCTAATCTGACTGAAACTTGGGCAACAGGACCACTTTAACCATATAGGCCCACCATAGAGAGGGTTTGGCCCAATTCTCAATGGATAGGGATCGGTACCCATCCCTCCATGAGGTGAGTTTGGGCTAGCGATCCTTATGGTAGCTCTCTTATGGTCTAACACGATGGTGCTTCAAATATCATGACATTTGGACATGCGGAGCTCTAGTTCTTGTCGTACTTTGGTTCGAATTCTAATCTGGTCAGGGGAGTGCCAAACCCTACTGGATCTTCAACGTATACCGATCCATTTTTCATGTGAGGTGTATTGTAACAACCCGCATATTTATCGATTTTATGTTTAAATATTTTATTTAAATATTTTATCATTCGTCGGATTTTAGTCCGAAAACCTACTTTTTGCATACGGTCGAATTAGGACTCGAGACCACCTCCATTGAGTTCAAAATGCCGTTTGCGACCTTTTTGAGTATAAGCTTCGATATGTTTTGAGAAAGTTGATTTTTGCTACTTTTCACTTAGGGTTTTGGTTTGGGCTGAGCCCACTTATGTATTCAGTCCCAACCCCTCACCTCCTCATTTACTTCATTTCCAATTCCTAACCTTCAAGCTTTAGCAACAATGGTGGAGAGGGGTGGAAATTAAAACTCCAAGCCCTAGTTCCATAGAAAAATCCAAGTTCTTGCTCCAAAATCTATGAGAACCCAATGGTAAGCATCTCCTTCTTCTTCTCCAACTCATTCTCTCTTTGATTTCAGAAATTTCCTAAACCTAATTTAGGAAATGTTTCTCTTTTAAGCTTAGATTCAAGCTTCTAGCGTGAGATTGAAGTGTGGTTGATTTCCATTTGCTTTCAAGCTTCTTCTTCATAGATTTGGGTTCAAAGGTGAGATTTTTATCTCACATCTATGTCTATATCTATCTTTGTTGTTAGGTATGAATCCCTAACATTTATTCATGTGCAATTGCTTTTGATTTGGATTGGTTTTGTGAATATTTCCATTTTTGGTGTTTGAAGCCAATTCTCTAAAAATCATAACTTTGATGTTTGATCATGCTTTAGTAGGTGTTCCGGAGAGCTTTTAAGGCCGGGTTGTCGCTAGGCATAAATCCTTAGTCGTCGTTGCTCGTTCGATCGCTCCCGATACGTTTTGGCCACCTTGGCCTAGGCAAATTGTTGCCTAGACCAGGTGACCAGACGTCTGGTGACCAAGTCCAGACGTCTGGTTTGGACCTGGAAAGTAAAAAGGTATGCACGCATATTATAAAAAAAGCCAGAGACTATTTTCAGACGTCTGAACCATCAAACCAGACGTCTGGATAGGTCTCAGACGTCTGACTTGAGGTTTCAGACGTCTGAGTGTTCTCTGGGTTATTTCCAGAGAACAAATCCAGACGTCTGGATTCCAAATCAGACGTCTGGAAATGTTTATTTTTGCCTATTCAGGCTGTTTTGTGTGAATTTCCATTGTTTATCGATTTTAGCGATCCTATTAATCGTTATCACTTATTGTCGACTTTGATGACTTCTTTTTATGGATCTTTTTGGAAATATCCATTTCTATGGATTTGGTATCGATTTCTTTGGATTTTATTCACGTCTTCGAATGTGAATCTAGTAATTGGTTGTTCTTACAATCTTCTTTGTGATTTGTCACTTTAAAAATATAAAGGTTTTCTATACTAGTAGTAAATATCAAAACTCTTTCTTCAAATGATTTCAACACTATTTTATTACAAAGCTTGTTTTCTTAAACCGTTTTCCAATCTATTAGTATATACAAACCTTTACCTCACTCGTATGAGAAATCCAATTAAACGACTTAGTAAAACAAGTGGTATGAAACGCTTGCGTTCACTTTGTTGGTTAATTCTTGGACTTGTTCGATTGAATCTCTTGTGACAATTTTCTAGTGGAGATTTACAGTTTGTTCGTAAATGTTTAAGTTAAGTAAGTGGTTATGGGACATGAAGCTAAACTTTTATATTTACTAGCTTATTGTAATTGACACTTCTCGTTGATCATGACGATCACCTTTGTGGTTTAGACTAGCAATGTGCGATGTCTCTTTGTTTATGTGGAGGACTGTTCCTCATTTTATTGAGCTTCGTCTCATTTTACACATGGGTTGTATCTTTCTAGGTGCATCGATGTTTATTTTTGCATGGGGCGTATCTTTCTAGGTGCGTCGATGCTAGAGCATGGGGTGTATCTTTCTAGGTGCATCGATGTTCATTTGTGCATGGAGCGTATCTTTCTAGGTACGTCGATGCTAGAGCATGGGGTGTATCTTTCTAGGTGCATCGATGTTTATTTGTGCATGGGGTGTATCTGTCTAGGTGCGTCGATGTTTATTTATGCATGGGCCGTACCTTTCTAGGTGCGTCGATGCTAGAGCATGGGGCGTATCTTTCTAGGTGCGTCGATGTTCGACTGCTCATGGGGCATGTCTTTTTGGGTGTGTCGATGTCCAGTTTGTGGGATTGGCCATCCTTTTTATTGTGATTTCTGGATTTCGTGTGTTGATTTCTGGAATTTATGTTTCACCAACTTTTACGATTGGCATTGATATATATGTCATTTATTGTGGCTTGGTGAATGAAATTAGGAGTATGACATTCCTTTTTGTCTTGAGTAGATTATTGTGATATTGATTAATCTTCTGTTGATTATCATTTACATGCTTATAGTAGTATGCCATTATGGATATTATGTTTATTTCTATATTTGTTTCCGAAGATATTATAGCCACTGTGTAGTAGCTTTGAGTTTGTGTCGGTATGTCGGATTTCCTCTTGAGATGAAAAGTTATATTTTTATCCGGTATATCGGTACTCGCACAAAGCAATTATACAGATGGTCGCTCCTCAACAGCCTTATTCTCCGTGCTAGTTGACAGCATTCACAGTAATGTTCTTGGCTAGCGTGGGTATAGAGGTGGGGCGTCACAGCTTGGTATCAAAGCCAAACTTCGGAACAATGTAGAATAATTTAACAAGGATCATCGTCCTAAGTCCATCTTAGGAGTCGTGCTTTAGGATTTTATTTGGGTCTTCGTACTGTCCTATCCTATTTTCTTTTACGATTCCTTGTTTTATCTATCAAGATTGCTTGATATTTATTTTGAGAATAACTTTTCTCCTTCTTTCTTTCTTAAAGAAGAGAAACGGTTAGACCAGGCCGTCCCAGCGTCGGTCAATCTAGTGCTACTCCCCTGGATGGAGTTTTTATGTCTGCCCAACAACTTTTGGATCTTGTAAAGAATCAAGAGTTTATCTATGCTTTGAGTAAGAACCCTGAAATGGTTCTACCTTTGAAACTTGAAGTTTCTTTCAATCAGCTTGTGGATGTTACTCTTCTTCATGGAGAGGTTGGTAAAGGAAGTGCTTGTGATATTGGGACTTCCAAGAAGAGGCATATTGAGTTCAAGAGCCTTAATCCCAATAAGAGAGTGAAGCAAACTACTTTTGTAGCAAAGACTCCAATACCTAATCGTGGAGGATGCTACAATTGTAATTCTAAGGAACACTATGCGAATATGTGTCCAAAACCCCATTCTTGTCGCTATTGCAAGAAACCGGGTCATCTTTTATCTGCATGTCCCAAACTTTTGAACAAGGACATGAGAAAGCTAAATATTGTGCAAGCCCCTAGAAACTCTTCTCTTGATCAAGGTATTTCTCCTTCAATCCTTGGTTTTATTTGTCTCGTGAATATTCTTTTCAAGTTCTTGTTGATATGAGTCCATCTCATTATTTTATATCAAAAGGACTTGTTAATTCTTTTTCTTTAAATATTTTGGGCTTGTTGACTTCATTGAGAATTGCGAATCCGGATGGTAGATCCGCAACACTCAATTTGCTTTTGTTTAGATGTCGAGATTGTTTTATGTGACTTTTCTTTCTGAGCCGATATTTACTTTGGCTTCGGAATTGACTTTTTCTGTAAGGATTGGCTTAAATTGTAAAGCCCATATCCTATTTTTCCGAGTGGATTATTCATCTTCGACATTTTCAATCTGTTAAGCAGATTTCTATTTTTTGTTTGTGATTTTGATTCCAATTTGATGGCATCATTTTATTCCTTAAAACCCGCATGATAAGGAAAGTATTATTTCTCTCAATCATATCGTTTGAAAAAATTTCTGGTATTTTTGAGCTTGTCTTAGGATCATCACCTAAGCAATATCTTTTGTGTGGTGTTAAGGTCTTTTCAGTTTGACTTTACCACCGGTTTTCGTTTGCTACGAGTTGCGGAAGTTAGCACCACTTACCGCATTCCACACTCGTTATGATTCTTATGAATGACTTATTAGGTCAATCAATTTGTCCAGCTTATTTCATCCATTTTATAAATCGAATATTCTATGAATATTTCGATGAGACCATTCTTGAGTTTATTGATTTTGGATGAAAATAGTAATTTAAAATTTTGCAAATCTTTTTCATAAGATTTATTTATAAGTAAAACTGGATTTTTGTTCTTGAAACGAACGAAGAATATTCTTAAAACTTTTTAAGAGATTTATTTATCCTATAAAAGATGATTTTGTGATTGTATTGCCGTTGAGTGCTTTAAGAATTTTGGTCGATGTGCTTGATCAACGTTATCGATAGGAATTTCCTAAACGCTTTGATGAGACAATCAGACACGATATATTGACTTGTAAAATGTAAATTCTTCTAGAAATATTTTTACATTGAAATAATTTTGATTTTTGAAAGCTTTAGCTTTTCGGGAAAGAAAATTATTTGAAAGAATTTTCTTTCGATACTCTTATTCTTGTGATTCCTGAAGGGGAACCAAGACTTTGCTATTTGTACCGATACTAGTCGTATTGGTTTGGAATGCCATTCTCTTGCATAGGAGAACGTGCTATCACTTGTGCTTCTAAACCATTATAGCTTATCGA
The DNA here is from genome assembly GCA_030765085.1 of Allium cepa. Taxonomy (NCBI): domain Eukaryota; kingdom Viridiplantae; phylum Streptophyta; class Magnoliopsida; order Asparagales; family Amaryllidaceae; genus Allium; species Allium cepa. The sequence continues at coordinate 580,960,767 of CM060941.1, read as the reverse complement.
GACTAGATATGCCACTTATGATCTAGTGCTCTCGACTATTGTTTTTACTTTTAGAGTTTGGAATCATCATTTTATGGGGAGAAATTTGTTCTCTATCTCGATCATAAATCTTTGGAATATTCATTTTCTCATAAGGAACTTCATGTCGACTCGTGTTCCTAGCTTCTTATGATCTTGATGTTCTTTTTATTCCCGAAGGGGAAATCGTGTTGCCAATGCGTTTAGTTGTAAGCAACAAGGGGTTGTTTCTTTGTTGATGACCAAATGAAATTATCTTTTTATCAAGTTCATCGGGCGTTTTGATATACTTCGTTCTATTGAGCTTTATCTCATTTCTTTTATGGACTTGCGTCTGATGTTCTTTTATGGTGTTCGGTTCATTGGGCGTACCGTTTTTGAACTACGCTGATGTTCCAAATTATTCGAGTTTCAAGTTTCTCGGACGTACTGTTATTACACTATGTCGTTGCACCGGCTCAATTTTCTGCTATTCTTGACGTTCCCCACGTCTTTCATCTACGGAAATGCTTTTATATTTCCGGTTTTTTATTCTTGAGCCCGGTGTTATTGAGGGATTGAAGTTTCACCAAATTTGACATCTGAGCAACATTCTATTTGCATCATTGCTTTGGAGGTTGAGCGCCTTCGATATAAAGATATTCTTTTTGATAAAAGTTCAATGGTTCTCAAATCGCTCATGTGAAATCTTGAGAATTCATCGAACGAAAACTTTCGGATTTACTCCTTCGTGCTCTTTATGGTGAACTTCTTGATTCAAATTTTCTTTTGTGTTAATATGCTTCTATGGTTGTTACTTCTTATATTTCCTTCTTAATTATTGCGAGGAAGCAATTTCTTTAAGGAGGGGAGTCTGTAACAACCCGCATATTTATCGATTTTATATTTAAATATTTTATCATTCGTCGGATTTTAGTCCGAAAACCTACTTTTTGCATACGGTCGAATTAGGACTCGAGACCACCTCCATTGAGTTCAAAATGTCGTTTGCGACCTTTTTGAGTATAAGCTTCGATATGTTTGGAGAAAGTTGATTTTTGCTACTTTTCACTTAGGGTTTTGGTTTGGGCTGAGCCCACTTATGTATTCAGTCCCAACCCCTCACCTCCTCATTTACTTCATTTCCAATTCCTAACCCTTCAAGCTTTAGCAACAATGGTGGAGAGGAGTGGAAATTAAAACTCCAAGCCCTAGTTCCATAGAAAAATCCAAGTTCTTGCTCCAAAATCTATGAGAACCCATTGGTAAGCATCTCCTTCTTCTTCTCCAACTCATTCTCTCTTTGATTTCAGAAATTTCCTAAACCTAATTTAGGAAATGTTTCTCTTTTAAGCTTAGATTCAAGCTTCTAGTGTGAGATTGAAGTGTGGTTGATTTCCATTTGCTTTCAAGCTTCTTCTTCATAGATTTGGGTTCAAAGGTGAGATTTTTATCTCACATCTATGTCTATATCTATCTTTGTTGTTAGGTATGAATCCCTAACATTTATTCATGTGCAATTGCTTTTGATTTGGATTGGTTTTGTGAATATTTCCATTTTTGGTGTTTGAAGCCAATTCTCTAAAAATCATAACTTTGATGTTTGATCATGCTTTAGTAGGTGTTCCGGAGAGCTTTTAAGGCCGGGTTGTCGCTAGGCATAAATCCTTAGTCGTCGTTGCTCATCCGATCGCTCCCGATACGTTTTGGCCACCTTGGCCTAGGCAAATTGTTGCCTAGACCAGGTGACCAGACGTCTGGTGACCAAGTCCAGACGTCTGGTTTGGACCTGGAAAGTAAAAAGGTATGCACGCATATTATAAAAAAAGCCAGAGACTATTTTCAGACGTCTGAACCATCAAACCAGACGTCTGAACCATCAAACCAGACGTCTGGATAGGTCTCAGACGTCTGACTTGAGGTTTCAGACGTCTGAGTGTTCTCTGGGTTATTTCCAGAGAACAAATCCAGACGTCTGGATTCCAAATCAGACGTCTGGAAATGTTTATTTTTGCCTATTCAGGCTGTTTTGTGTGAATTTCCATTGTTTATCGATTTTAGCGATCCTATTAATCGTTATCACTTATTGTCGACTTTGATGACTTCTCTTTATGGATCTTTTTGGAAATATCCATTTCTATGGATTTGGTATCGATTTCTTTGGATTTTATTCACGTCTTCGAATGTGAATTTAGTAATTGGTTGTTCTTACAATCTTCTTTGTTATTTGTCACTTTAAAAATATAAAGGTTTTCTATACTAGTAGTAAATATCAAAACTCTTTCTTCAAATGATTTCAACACTATTTTATTACAAAGCTCGTTTTCTTAAACCGTTTTCCAATCTATTAGTATATACAAACCTTTACCTCACTCGTATGAGAAATCCAATTAAACGACTTAGTAAAACAAGTGGTATGAAACGCTTGCGTTCACTTTGTTGGTTAATTCTTGGACTTGTTCGATTGAATCTCTTGTGACAATTTTCTAGTGGAGATTTACAGTTTGTTCGTAAATGTTTAAGTTAAGTAAGTGGTTATGGGACATGAAGCTAAACTTTTATATTTACTAGCTTATTGTAATTGACACTTCTCGTTGATCATGACGATCACCTTTGTGGTTTAGACTAGCAATGTGCGATGTCTCTTTGTTTATGTGGAGGACTGTTCCTCATTTTATTGAGCTTCGTCTCATTTTACACATGGGTTGTATCTTTCTAGGTGCATCGATGTTTATTTTTGCATGGGGCGTATCTTTCTAGGTGCGTCGATGCTAGAGCATGGGGTGTATCTTTCTAGATGCATCGATGTTTATTTGTGCATGGGGCGTATCTTTCTAGGTGCGTCGATGCTAGAGCATGGGGTGTATCTTTCTAGGTGCATCGATGTTCATTTGTGCATGGGGCGTATCTTTCTAGGTGCGTCGATGCTAGAGCATGGGGTGTATCTTTCTAGGTGCATCGATGTTTATTTGTGCATGGGGTGTATCTGTCTAGGTGCATCGATGTTTATTTATGCATGGGCCATATCTTTCTAGGTGCGTCGATGCTAGAGCATGGGGCGTATCTTTCTAGGTGCGTCGATGTTCGACTGCTCATGGGGCATGTCTTTTTGGGTGTGTCGATGTCCAGTTTGTGGGATTGGCCATCCTTTTTATTGTGATTTCTGGATTTCGTGTGTTGATTTCTGGAATTTATGTTTCACCAACTTTTACGATTGGCATTGATATATATGTCATTTATTGTGGCTTGGTGAATGAAATTAGGAGTATGACATTCCTTTTTGTCTTGAGTAGATTATTGTGATATTGATTAATCTTCTGTTGATTATCATTTACATGCTTATAGTAGTATGCCATTATGGATATTATGTTTATTTCTATATTTGTTTCCGAAGATATTATAGCCACTGTGTAGTAGCTTTGAGTTTGTGTCGGTATGTCGGATTTCCTCTTGAGATGAAAAGTTATATTTTTATCCGGTATATCGGTACTCGCACAAAGCAATTATACAGATGGTCGCTCCTCAACAGCCTTATTCTCCGTGCTAGTTGACAGCATTCACAGTAATGTTCTTGGCTAGCGTGGGTATAAAGGTGGGGCGTCACAGCTTGGTATCAAAGCCAAACTTCGGAACAATGTAGAATAATTTAACAAGGATCATCGTCCTAAGTCCATCTTAGGAGTCGTGCTTTAGGATTTTATTTGGGTCTTCGTACCGTCCTATCCTATTTTCTTTTACGATTCCTTGTTTTATCTATCAAGATTGCTTGATATTTATTTTGAGAATAACTTTTCTCCTTCTTTCTTTCTTAAAGAAGAGAAATGGTTAGACCAGGCCGTCCCAGCGTCGGTCAATCTAGTGCTACTCCCCTGGATGGAGTTTTTATGTCTGCCCAACAACTTTTGGATCTTGTAAAGAATCAAGAGTTTATCTATGCTTTGAGTAAGAACCCCGAAATGGTTCTACCTTTGAAACTTGAAGTTTCTTTCAATCAGCTTGTGGATGTTACTCTTCTTCATGGAGAGGTTGGTAAAGGAAGTGCTTGTGATATTGGGACTTCCAAGAAGAGGCATATTGAGTTCAAGAGCCTTAATCCCAATAAGAGAGTGAAGCAAACTACTTTTGTAGCAAAGACTCCAATACCTAATCGTGGAGGATGCTACAATTGTAATTCTAAGGAACACTATGTGAATATGTGTCCAAAACCCCATTCTTGTCGCTATTGCAAGAAACCGGGTCATCTTTTATCTGCATGTCCCAAACTTTTGAACAAGGACATGAGAAAGCTAAATATTGTGCAAGCCCCTAGAAACTCTTCTCTTGATCAAGGTATTTCTCCTTCAATCCTTGGTTTTATTTGTCCCGTGAATATTCTTTTCAAGTTCTTGTTGATATTAGTCCATCTCATTATTTTATATCAAAAGGACTTGTTAATTCTTTTTCTTTAAATATTTTGGGCTTGTTGACTTCATTGAGAATTGCGAATCCGGATGGTAGATCCGCAACACTCAATTTGCTTTTGTTTAGATGTCGAGATTGTTTTATGTGACTTTTCTTTCTGAGCCGATATTTACTTTGGCTTCGGAATTGACTTTTTCTGTAAGGATTGGCTTAAATTGTGAAGCCCATATCCTATTTTTCCGAGTGGATTATTCATCTTCGACATTTTCAATCTGTTAAGCAGATTTCTATTTTTCCTTTGTGATTTTGATTCCAATTTGATGGCATCATTTTATTCCTTAAAACCCGCATGATAAGGAAAGTATTATTTCTCTCAATCATATCGTTTGAAAAATTTTCTGGTATTTTTGAGCTTGTCTTAGGATCATCACCTAAGCAATATCTTTTGTGTGGTGTTAAGGTCTTTTCAGTTTGACTTTACCACCGGTTTTCGTTTGCTACGAGTTGCGGAAGTTAGCACCACTTACCGCATTCCACACTCGTTATGATTCTTATGAATGACTTATTATGTCAATCAATTTGTCCAGCTTATTTCATCCATTTTATAAGTCGAATATTCTATGAATATTTCGATGAGACCATTCTTGAGTTTATTGATTTTGGATGAAAATAGTAATTTAAAATTTTGCAAATCTTTTTCATAAGATTTATTTATAAGTAAAACTGGATTTTTGTTCTTGAAACGAACGAAGAATATTCTTAAAACTTTTTAAGAGATTTATTTATCCTATAAAAGATGATTTTGTGATTGTATTGCCGTTGAGTGCTTTAAGAATTTTGGTCGATGCGCTTGATCAACGTTATCGATAGGAATTTCCTAAACGCTTTGATGAGACAATCAGACACGATATATTGACTTGTAAAATGTAAATTCTTCTAGAAATATTTTTACATTGAAATAATTTTGATTTTTGAAAGCTTTAGCTTTTCGGGAAAGAAAATTATTTGAAAGAATTTTCTTTCGGTACTCTTATTCTTGTGATTCCTGAAGGGGAACCAAGACTTTGCTATTTGTACCGATACTAGTCGTATTGGTTTGGAATGCCATTCTCTTGCAAAGGAGAACGTGCCGTCACTTGTGCTTCTAAACCATTATAGCTTATCGAGACTAGATATGCCACTTATGATCTAGTGCTCTCGGCTATTGTTTTTACTTTTAGAGTTTGGAATCATCATTTTATGGGGAGAAATTTGTTCTCTATCTCGATCATAAATCTTTGGAATATTCATTTTCTCATAAGGAACTTCATGTCGACTCGTGTTCCTAGCTTCTTATGATCTTGATGTTCTTTTTATTCCCGAAGGGGAAATCGTGTTGCCAATGCGTTTAGTTGTAAGCAACAAGGGGTTGTTTCTTTGTTGATGACCAAATGAAATTATCTTTTTATCAAGTTCATCGGGCGTTTTGATATACTTCGTTCTATTGAGCTTTATCTCATTTCTTTTATGGACTTGCGTCTGATGTTCTTTTATGGTGTTCGGTTCATTGGGCGTACCGTTTTTGAACGATGCTGATGTTCCAAATTATTCGAGTTTCTAGTTTCTCGGACGTACTGTTATTACACTATGTCGTTGCACCGGCTCAATTTTCTGCTATTCTTGACGTTCCCCACGTCTTTCATCTACGGAAATGCTTTTATATTTCCGGTTTTTTATTCTTGAGCCCGGTGTTATTGAGGGATTGAAGTTTCACCAAATTTGACATCTGAGCAACATTCTATTTGCATCATTGCTTTGGAGGTTGAGCGCCTTCGATATAAAGATATTCTTTTTGATAAAAGTTCAATGGTTCTCAAATCGCTCATGTGAAATCTTGAGAATTCATCGAACGAAAACTTTCGGATTTACTCCTTCGTGCTCTTTATGGTGAACTTCTTGATTCAAATTTTCTTTTGTGTTAATATGCTTCTATGGTTGTTACTTCTTATATTTCCTTCTTAATTATTGCGAGGACGCAATTTCTTTAAGGAGGGGAGTCTGTAACAACCCGCATATTTATCGATTTTATATTTAAATATTTTATCATTCGTCGGATTTTAGTCCGAAAACCTACTGTTTGCATACGGTCGAATTAGGACTCGAGACCACCTCCATTGAGTTCAAAATGCCGTTTGCGACCTTTTTGAGTATAAGCTTCGATATGTTTGGAGAAAGTTGATTTTTGCTACTTTTCACTTAGGGTTTTGGTTTGGGCTGAGCCCACTTATGTATTCAGTCCCAACCCCTCACCTCCTCATTTACTTCATTTCCAATTCCTAACCCTTCAAGCTTTAGCAACAATGATGGAGAGGAGTGGAAATTAAAACTCCAAGCCCTAGTTCCATAGAAAAATCCAAGTTCTTGCTCCAAAATCTATGAGAACCCATTGGTAAGCATCTCCTTCTTCTTCTCCAACTCATTCTCTCTTTGATTTCAGAAATTTCCTAAACCTAATTTAGGAAATGTTTCTCTTTTAAGCTTAGATTTAAGCTTCTAGTGTGAGATTGAAGTGTGGTTGATTTCCATTTGCTTTCAAGCTTCTTCTTCATAGATTTGGGTTCAAAGGTGAGATTTTTATCTCACATCTATGTCTATATCTATCTTTGTTGTTAGGTATGAATCCCTAACATTTATTCATGTGCAATTGCTTTTGATTTGGATTGGTTTTGTGAATATTTTCATTTTTGGTGTTTGAAGCCAATTCTCTAAAAATCATAACTTTGATGTTTGATCATGCTTTAGTAGGTGTTCCGGAGAGCTTTTAAGGCCGGGTTGTCGCTAGGCATAAATCCTTAGTCGTCGTTGCTCATCCGATCGCTCCCGATACGTTTTGGCCACCTTGGCCTAGGCAAATTGTTGCCTAGACCAGGTGACCAGACGTCTGGTGACCAAGTCCAGACGTCTGGTTTGGACCTGGAAAGTAAAAAGGTATGCACGCATATTATAAAAAAAGCCAGAGACTATTTTCAGACGTCTGAACCATCAAACCAGACGTCTGAACCATCAAACCAGACGTCTGGATAGGTCTCAGACGTCTGACTTGAGGTTTCAGACGTCTGAGTGTTCTCTGGGTTATTTCCAGAGAACAAATCCAGACGTCTGGATTCCAAATCAGACGTCTGGAAATGTTTATTTTTGCCTATTCAGGCTGTTTTGTGTGAATTTCCATTGTTTATCGATTTTAGCGATCCTATTAATCGTTATCACTTATTGTCGACTTTGATGACTTCTTTTTATGGATCTTTTTGGAAATATCCATTTCTATGGATTTGGTATCGATTTCTTTGGATTTTATTCACGTCTTCGAATGTGAATTTAGTAATTGGTTGTTCTTACAATCTTCTTTGTGATTTGTCACTTTAAAAATATAAAGGTTTTCTATACTAGTAGTAAATATCAAAACTCTTTCTTCAAATGATTTCAACACTATTTTATTACAAAGCTCGTTTTCTTAAACCGTTTTCCAATCTATTAGTATATACAAACCTTTACCTCACTCGTATGAGAAATCCAATTAAACGACTTAGTAAAACAAGTGGTATGAAACGCTTGCGTTCACTTTGTTGGTTAATTCTTGGACTTGTTCGATTGAATCTCTTGTGACAATTTTCTAGTGGAGATTTACAGTTTGTTCGTAAATGTTTAAGTTAAGTAAGTGGTTATGGGACATGAAGCTAAACTTTTATATTTACTAGCTTATTGTAATTGACACTTCTCGTTGATCATGACGATCACCTTTGTGGTTTAGACTAGCAATGTGCGATGTCTCTTTGTTTATGTGGAGGACTGTTCCTCATTTTATTGAGCTTCGTCTCATTTTACACATGGGTTGTATCTTTCTAGGTGCATCGATGTTTATTTTTGCATGGGGCGTATCTTTCTAGGTGCGTCGATGCTAGAGCATGTGGTGTATCTTTCTAGATGCATCGATGTTTATTTGTGCATGGGGCGTATCTTTCTAGGTGCGTCGATGCTAGAGCATGGGGTGTATCTTTCTAGGTGCATCGATGTTCATTTGTGCATGGGGCGTATCTTTCTAGGTGCGTCGATGCTAGAGCATGGGGTGTATCTTTCTAGGTGCATCGATGTTTATTTGTGCATGGGGTGTATCTGTCTAGGTGCATCGATGTTTATTTATGCATGGGCCGTATCTTTCTAGGTGCGTCGATGCTAGAGCATGGGGCGTATCTTTCTAGGTGCGTCGATGTTCGACTGCTCATGGGGCATGTCTTTTTGGGTGTGTCGATGTCCAGTTTGTGGGATTGGCCATCCTTTTTATTGTGATTTCTGGATTTCGTGTGTTGATTTCTGGAATTTATGTTTCACCAACTTTTACGATTGGCATTGATATATATGTCATTTATTGTGGCTTGGTGAATGAAATTAGGAGTATGACATTCCTTTTTGTCTTGAGTAGATTATTGTGATATTGATTAATCTTCTGTTGATTATCATTTACATGCTTATAGTAGTATGCCATTATGGATATTATGTTTATTTCTATATTTGTTTCCGAAGATATTATAGCCACTGTGTAGTAGCTTTGAGTTTGTGTCGGTATGTCGGATTTCCTCTTGAGATGAAAAGTTATATTTTTATCCGGTATATCGGTACTCGCACAAAGCAATTATACAGATGGTCGCTCCTCAACAGCCTTATTCTCCGTGCTAGTTGACAGCATTCACAGTAATGTTCTTGGCTAGCGTGGATATAGAGGTGGGGCATCACATGTATGTCGATCCATCTTTCGCGAACTATACTATGCTGATCCCTCTCTTGAGTGCATCATGCCGATCCCTCTCTCGAGTGCATCGTGTTGATCCCTCTAGCTTTGTAACTCGTGTCGATCCATTTGACTGTCATAAACTTATGTCGACCTCTTTGTTTCCTAAATGCTATGCCGATCCCTTCAGTTGTATTTGGTCATGTAAAAACCAAATACCATCATGCATACCGCCCCACCATGTTTTCATCTGCGTTGACCATCCAACCAAGTAATTATGTCGATCCCTAACCCTTCTCCTAGCTATTTCGATCCCCTTATTTCATCCATGTTAGCAAATGACTATACCGACCCTATTTTATCCAAGCTAACTTCCAACTCCCTAACACCCTACACTATCTGTTTATCAACTATGTTAAATGCGGGCTTCGTATAACTATCAGGACTCTATATCAAGGTCTTGTGGTCATTGCTTTACAGTCATTCCTTTTATCAACTGTCGAATCTGTCTTGCATGATCAGCCCAATATAGCCAGGCCAGGGTACCGGATAACAATAGTCAAGCCACTTCAACTGTCGAAAATGATGAGGACGACTCCAACCAAACCGGAGTACGATAGATTATTGCATTAAACGTTGATGATGTGTACATGCCCACAGTTAACTCATACGGTGTGCACATCTTAAACATACATATGTTGCGTACTCACCGAAATATCACAAAAACTCGGACTACATTTTCTAGTCACAAAATTTCTGAAAAATTAAAAATTGAGTTATAATTTAGTCAAATTTCAAGTGCTAATGTAACATTCCTGGATTTTAGCTAAAAAATAATTTGATAATTAATTTAACCTTTGAAATTAAACTTTGGAACATTTGGTAATTAATATAAAATTTTGGGAATAAAATATATATTGTATTTGAATTTTCCAAATTAATAAGATGAATTTTATTTATTTATATAAATGGATTATAATTTGAATTGATTTTGAAATTTAATAAGTATATTGAAAGTGAATATTTTTAATTTAAAATTTAAATAGAAATGTATTGCAAACAAATTGGATTTTATTTTGAAATTAATATAGAAATTAAGTTTCAAAACATTTCTTATTTTAAATAGAAATGTGTATATATATATATAAGATGAAAACAAGAATCAATAAAAAGTTTTATCTTTTGGAAATAAATAAGAAAACATACATATGTAAAATTGGCTTGTAAATTCATAAACTAAGATTAAGTAAGGTTTAAATTATAAATTTTAAATTAAATTGAATAAAGGTTTTAAACATAATATTGCTTATATTAACAAGTGTAAGTAAAGTAATATGAGTTTGTACAAGTGTAATTTAAAGATAGTATGAATTTAACAAGTGTCATACTCTATTTTTCTTTAAAATTTAAAACCTAAATAATATGAATAAAAAGAAAGAAGAAGAAAATTCCTGGTTATCATTTCAGTTCAAACTCTCTCTCATTCTCATTTCTAAAAACAAATGAAAATTTAAAAAAATCAAAGAGAATGAAAACCTGGTTACTTTCAATTCTCAAGCTTTCAAAAGAACAAAAATGAGGAGCTTCAAACTTGGGAGCTTTAAAGTTGAAAACAAGCAACCAGATCAAATCATTTCAGAATCAAAAACAAGTTAAAGAACAAATGTAAAGTAATATTCAAATCTGGAAGCAGTTCATCCTGGAAGCAAAACAAAAGTTTCAGCATGGAAACAAAAATCTAAAACCTGATGTTGGAGCAAAAATTCAAACTGAAAAGGCCTTCAACCTGAGCAACATCATCAGATTCAATTTTAACAAATTCAAAATAGCAAGATTATCTCATGGATTTCCAGATCAAAGTGTTCCAGCTTTCAAATTTTAAAACTCAAAACCAGATAAAATCCAGGTTCTCTGTTCTTCTCTGTTTTTCTCAAGTTCCAGGTGAGCAAACTCACTTATATTTGCCTATATTCTTTGATATTATATTGATGCTTAAAGTATGTTCTGGGAATGTTGTTTATTTTGCCTATATGTTTGAATGTATCAGTGCATGTCTGTATACACATGTATTCACACTTGTTCTGTTGTACGCAGGTTTAAACACATCCAAATTTAATTCAAAACTCCATATATAGTAAATTTTAAACCTTGACTTCTAAATGAAGAATGACTATAACCAGGTAATATCAATTTTAAAAATTGTTTCAATTATAATGGTTGGGTATTTCTCTCAAAAATTTATATATTATAGTGAAAATGAAAACCTGGGTTAAAATTAATCAAGTTAATTTCTATCTTTGATCACATAATCTGAAATATCGAGCAAAATGATGAATTTTGAGATAAATATCGAGATTTTTAGTTGAGTAGTTTGGGTGAACTCGTGAGTTGAACGTTAATGAGTTTCTGGCAAACTACGGCGATCGCGTGGATTGTTGGTAGCGGGGTCATGGCTGGAGGAGGTCAGGGTGTAGGAGGCCTTGGCAAAAATAGTGGCTTGGTTTATTATCCACCGTGGTGGCGTAACAGCGATAAACTAGGGTTCAGTGCTGAGTTTTGATGAACGATGGAAAAGAGGAAATCTCGTCGTCGATAGTGGATTGTAGCTTATCGCACATGGGGTAGATGTCGCATGAGACGATGATGAAGCTGTGGGCGTGGTCACGTGTCGTTAGGAGGACGAGATGGTCGGAGCGAGGCGTTTGTAGATGGTCAATTTTGTTCCAGTTTGAATCGTGTTGTCAAATTTTGATCTAAGACGAAATCGAAGGACCTGAGTGCTTGCAAAGCTTGAGGGGATTGCAGGCGACTTGCCGAAGGTCATGGCGTTGGCCGGAATTTCATCGATTGCCTATGTACGTGGATGCGTATCACCGTAAGTATGGTTTGTTGATGGATGCGGAGAAGAAAGACAATTCTCGGGTATAGCCCGAAGTAATTGTAAGTTTTCCTGAAGCAATGAAGCGTGAAGTAATCCCGAAGCTGAGCTCGGGTAAGCAAGAATTTGGCATGGGTAAAACGAATGTGAGTCTTGGGTTGGTAATTTTTTTATAGTTTTAAAATTTCAAATTTAACAAGTTTTAATTTAATAAAATTAAAATAAAAAATCCCTTTCTTGATTTATCTTTGTAAGATATGAATGTTTATTTTAGTTTTGAATAAATTAAAGGTTTTAAAATATTTTAACTAATCAAACATGAAGAGTTTTAATCCTTTATTGATTCTAAAATTTATTTTAAATAAATATAATAGAATAATTAAGAATTTAAATTGAGAAGATTAAATGTTCGTTTTTCTTCAAGATTTTAAGTTAAATTAGGGTATACTGATAATTTGTCTCAAAGGATTTAAAATGAGATTTAAAGACAATTTTGTAATCAATAAAGATAAATAGTTTATCTTTCAAATTAATTAAGGTTTTGAGTAATTTCTTAATAAAATTTAAAAGATGATGTTAACTACTTAATGTAATTAATCAATGGTTGATTAATTGATGTGATTGATTAACGGTAAATTTATAAATTTATTTTATTATAATTTAATTGATTAAGGAATTATTAACTAATAATAAGTAATTAAAGGTTATGTACTTAATGAAATTAATCAAGTATAATCATTTAAGGTGATTAATAAAGGAAAATTACTTAATGTGATTAAGTTAAAGGTTGATTTAATAATGTGGGTAATTAAGGATAATTAATTACCTAAAGTTAATTACTTAATTAAAAGTAATTAATTAATGTTTTAAATTGATTAATCAAGTAATTAAAGGTTAATTACTTAATGTAATTAATTTGTGTTTAATTAATGATTAGGATAATCACTTATTGTAATTAATTAGTGATTAATTAATTAAATGATAATTAATTAGGGGTTAATTAATTAATGTAATTAAGGGTGAATAATTAAGGGTTAATTATTTAATGATTAAAGGTTGATTTAATTATTAATTAAGTTAATTTAATTTATAATTAAGAGTTAAATTAATTTATAATTAAGGGTTAATTAATTCAAAATTAAAAGTTAATTTATTTGTAATTTACTTATGTTAATTAGCCAGGATTAGTGAATTATTCATAAGTAATTAATCTGATTTAAATTAATCGGATAATTAATTGATTCTACTTAGGGATATTTGGATTCTATTAAATGTTTGAATTGTTTGATATCCCTGATATGTTATGCTTTGTGCTATGAATTATTTTGGTGTGATCTGTGAGGAATGTAATTTATTTATCTGTGATGAATGTGTATTATTAATCTATGAATCTGTAAATGGAAGATAAGCATTATAGATTATATCGCTTATCGATATTGATATGATTGAATCTGTGATGATTGATGATGTTGCACTATTGTGTAAAACCCCTGGACTACACCGTACACACACAAATATGGGTCGCACTAGGAAATTGGTTAAGTCACAAATTTTTGAAATGGTGTTAAGTTTGAAATTTGAATTCAAATAGTTTTGGAAATGGAATTGGGTTAAAAATGAAAAGCTTTTGAAAAAGGAGTTTCAAAGATAAAAGTTATTTTTGAATAACTTGATTAAGTTTTGAAATTTAAATAATTTGATTTGAATTTAAATTCAAGATTTGAAATTGAATTCTATATTTGGAAATTATAGTTTGAAAAGGTTATACAAGTTATAAATGTATTTATATAGGTTTTAAACCATTTTATAAGTATTGTTTGAGAATTTAAATTTAACCCAAGTTTTATTCTTGAAGGGCTTTAACTCGTGCAAATGAAATCGGATTTTTCCAAAACAAAAACTATTGGTTTTCAAATAATAATAGCTGTCATATAAGGAAAGGATTTCCAAATTTGTGTTGAAAGATTTCAAGTTTGAATTGAAATAGTTTGAAAGCTGTGAATTAATCTTTGTGAAAGATGGTCGAACCTTGTTTTGAAATTGAAGAGGATTTAAAATAGTGTATCTTTTATATATAAAAGATTTGAAGTGGGAATTGTTTTGAAAGTTATGAACGAATCTTTGGAAATGGTTATGAAAGCTATGAATTGAATCTTTGATTTAATGATTGGAAGAGTTAATCCAATTTGAAATGGAATTGCTTTGAAAGGCTATGAACGAATATTTGTGGAAAATTGGTGATCTTTGTGAAATGAATCTTTTTTTTAAGATTTGAACATGGTAATCTATTTAAACCATTGAAAGAAAGGTTTTGGATGACAAGTTGTGACTTAACTATGATCCCAATATCCATATGTTTTTAAATATTGCGCTCATTATTCAGTTTAGCGGAAGAGGACCTTGTGTCATATAACCCATTCCGAATAATGATACGACGATATGAATAGCATTTGAAGACCGGTGGTGAAGACCGGGTATTTTTGAGAACGATAGGATAAACTGTCGAATGTCTCTGCACTGAGTCACACCGGTATAAAGATCTCCATATGTGATCGGGAGTCTGATCGGGATTGTGAATATCCGGATTGCAAGGGCTTCTTTGGAAGAGCTTTCGGTTCTGTTCGAACCCGGAACAGACTTGTATGGATGTGTGTCTGACATTACACCTTGAGATGTAAAGCTGGTTTCTATCAAATACATTTCTGTGTGGTGGCAGAGATTTATTCTCTTAGCTTAACACCCTTCTCTAAGATGTACGAGCTCAGAGGTTATGTAGTTGATGGTTACTAGTGATACATTCCTAATTTGGTAATGTGGCATACGAAGTGCTGCTGATCATTTGTTGATCAAAGCATGGCTTTGTGAAAAAGTGTAGCTTTGTGGACGAGACTTCGTCGAGCCTCTTAACCCGGTAATGGTCGGAACAGGAATCGTGGCAGCAAGGTTATTTAAGGGTAGCGCCCCCTGAGGGTATGTCCATTTCCTTTTGGATTATAAGTGGTATCATGGTATAGAGCCCAGATACTTAACTTTGTGGTTGCTACAAAACTTATTGCTTTGTGGTTGTTGGTTGAAAAGCGCTTCGGATAAAGGTCGCAAATGATCGGGGGATGGCATGCTCGTGTTAATAGTTACCTAGTTACAGAGGTAACCCAGCCTTGTGTTGGCAGAGATCCGGTTAGGTTCTCGGCGGCGTCCCTCTAGAGGCGTTCCATTTTGTGTGGGAAGTTCCTTTGCCTGACCATTTGTTGGAAACCCAATCATCCAATATGCGCCCTGTACAGTTTTAGCTGTAGAACCTGCCATTTAATATGATAGCTATAGTAGGCATACTATAATGGCATGTATGCTGGCTAAGATTAATATTATACTTTCGAAAGTTTTTCTGCACTATGCACTAATAATAATATCAAATGGTTTTCGTGTATCAAGCATTTTTGACTGTCATAAGAAGGAATCTCCTCCAAGTGTGTAATTACATTGTGTGTGTAGCGGGAGGCCTTATGGCAGTTTCATTTTCTAAAAAGCATTGCGGATTTCAACTTTTAAAAATCTTTTGTTTTGCTTTTGATAAAGATAAAAATGTTTTTTTTTGCTCATACCGGTCCCATGACTTACCTAGAGTTTTTTTCCCTTCCTAAACTCTGGGTGCCCATAATTTTTCCACATGGGCAGTCTAGAGTTGGATTTTTCGAATAGTCGAATAGTAGGTGTAGATTCGATAGCATTCAATCTTTGGATATTGGAAATCGCATTTGGATCGAGTTGCTTCACTTCATCATTGTTGTTGGATCAAGCTTGTTGGATCTAGCTTGTTGGATGGGAGTTCTTTAAGCTTTCGGTTTTGGATATGAAAGTCTTCAAGTATTTGGAGTTTTTGGAGTTTGGCATTGAAGACATTGTCTTTCCACTGTTGTTGTCTCTGTTATTGCCTTGTATCTATCTTTGATATATTGATAGTCATTTGTATTTGATGTTCAGTTGTATCTGATGTTGTATCAATTATGTATCAATGTTATATGATATTATTCATTTTCTTCCGCTGTTTGTTATACTTAATGTATTATAAGATCCGGCGAATCAGATTCGACGTTTGAATCTGCGGCATTTGAATACGAGTTGAAGTATTCGGTGCCGATTTTCGAAGGTCGTGTCAGGGTCGTTACAGTTAACGTGCAGACTATTTAAACCCCTAGTTACCGGTCATCTGTCACTTGCTTGAAGTAAATAGCCCTGTGAATTAGGGGGCATACACCGACACTTAAGTAAAGACACTTGAAAACAATAAGTTTACAAGTTATGTTACTCCAAACAAAAAATGGTTACTCCAAGTAAAGAATTTCGGCAGTAATGACAAGAAACTGATAAGTGTAAATTAAATAATAACAAGTGCACAGGACACGTATGAACAGACAAATAAGAAAAATACAGTCAAAATATCAATGTATTGCTTATAATTTTCTTCATATAGAGCCAAAACATGGGGGTCCTACCCACACAACACCAGCCAACAAAAGGAACATACAGATTCCATAACAAAAACACTAAGTGTAGACTCTACGCTTGAACAAAATGACTCAAAAAGAACCAAAACAAAACCGGTCTCCATACAAGCTCCTTAGCGCTTCCTTTCACCGCTTCCATTTCTGCCCTTTATTTGCAGTTTCTACCTCGTCTCGGAGTGGTGTCGCTGCCAGTAATGTCAATGAACTCCTCGGTGGCAACGTCCTCCCCTTACTCTGCAGCCTTCTCAGAAGATTCTCCCTTCGCTTTGCGCTTCCGTGATTTACGGGAACTATTCAAGGCTTTGATCGCTTCAACCTTCTCCTTCTTGATAGCGACCAATTCATGTTGAGTCTTGCGAGATTGCTCCATTTGAACTTCCTGCTCCTAAACTTCTGCCGCTGTTACGTCGCCTTCCAAAGACAGCAAAGGGTGATCCAAGCCATGAAGCACGGCTATCTTTTTGGACTCTGGCCCCAACTGCGAGCCAAACACGGACACAGAAGCAGGAACAGGGACAGAAACGAGCACGGAGGCTGTAGAAATAGCAGCAAGCTCGGGCACCGAGGAAGTTGGCACATCAACATAAAAGGTAGACGAGCCAATAAGATCAAAAATGAAAGTATTAAAGTCTTCATGCTCTTGCGACATAAGCTGAAAGCTTCCGAACTCGGAGGAAACAAGAACATTACCTACACCGCAGTAATGGTTAAGAATGTCGACTACGTACTCACTGCCTTTGCCTTCCTTCAACGGTTCCACTACTTGAGGAAAGGCCTCAAGCCTAGAACTTGTTGGCATACTGCGTGGTAGCTTCGATGTCTCTCCGGCGCCAGAAATTAATGGCTCTATAATTGCTCAGGCAGCTGTAGTTATGACGGCATTGGCAGCTTCTTTCTCCCACTCAATCCGCAATATCTCCTGACCCTCCATGTAACATCGCCCTACTTGGAGGTCCAAAACTAACGGCTACGGATGCTGCTGGCATCCATAGTTATTAATCTTCGGTGACAAAATACGGTGGTGCTAGATACATTGATACACAGATCACAAGAATATGGAAAATTTTAACATTTCAAAAACATATTCCACATTCAAATCAAATCATTTCATGTCATTACATAATCCCAAAACGTTAACCATGTTCAGCAAAATATAATTATTATACATACGCCAAGAGCAACATATGAAGACCCCTCTCGGTTGATCATAGTATGTAGTAAGGCTAATAAATCTGCCTTTACATCCAAATACATAGCGGAAAAGAAACTCTAAATAACTATCTGCCTCATGCATGCCTCCGGAAGCTTTATTCGTCCAAGTAAACCTGAAAACCCTAAACCTCAAACAACTCAAAATTAATTGAGTACCCGAGAGTTTAAGGGGAAAACAAAAACTTGGAGTCAGATATAAAGCCTGGTATGTATAATAGTATATCATCTCAAACCAAATAGATATCTAGTGAGACCACTCCGATTGGCGGAACGTGTTTTCCCCTCACTAGTATCCTAAAACCTGTATAAAACCACATACTATGTCCTACATCCATAATGGTTAAAAACATAGTAAGTCAAAACATTATGATGATATGCAGAACAAGCAAATGAAATCTGGCTTACTCATCTCCATTCATTCTGACTATCTGTCTTAATTATAGTTTCTAGGATTATTATTAACCTAATGGTTTTCATGGGCTAACTAATAACCGGCTAAACATTTAAGGACTCCCTATCCAATTACATAGTATTCATGGGCTAACTATGAAGCTGTCTATCTGACATCATCATTTACACATAGTTTTCATGGGCTAGTTATGAACCTGTCTATCTGACATCATCATTTACATAGTTTTCATGGGCAAACTATGAACCTGTCTATCTGGCATTCTCTTTATACATAGTTTTCATGGGCTAACTATCAACCTATTGGCCCCTACCAATATCATATAGTTTTCATGGGCTTACTGGAAGCGTATTGGCCCATGCCAATATCTTTCCTTTATATTTTACTCGTTCAGGAGTTTATTCAATTTATATTCACTATTGGGTTAACCTAACTGGTTCTCCTACCCTTTTTTCCAAAATAAGGTTATGGGTCCATTATAAAGTGAATATATACATATTAGAAGAAGCAATATAACAACATAGCAATACCACTTTCGTGGGATTAATTTATCAAAGACAGATTCTTTTTAAACCATCATATAAACTCCTTTAATATAGCCATGGCTTTTCTTTTAAAAATAGAATTCCGGTCATAAAACCATTCGATAGCTTCGAAACATGGCTTTCGACTTCATAGGGTAACCTCCTTCGAAAGCTCTTAAAAACATTAGGCTGCTGCCTTAT
The DNA here is from genome assembly GCA_030765085.1 of Allium cepa. Classification (NCBI taxonomy): domain Eukaryota; kingdom Viridiplantae; phylum Streptophyta; class Magnoliopsida; order Asparagales; family Amaryllidaceae; genus Allium; species Allium cepa. Next base: position 580,941,878 of record CM060941.1, on the reverse strand, counting down.
AATACTTCAAATTCTACCATTCTAAAATAAAAAACTTGGTCAAAATAAAACAATTTTACAACCCCTTCGAAAGTATTTCCTTCGAAGGCAAAGAAAACTAAGCAAACATTTTCGAAAGCAAAGAAAACAACCCCTTTGGGAATATAATACTGTAGGATATAGATTAACCATAGAGGGGGGGTGAATAGGGTTATAGCAAATTTTCTCGATTTAAATACAGAAATAAACTGCAGAAATAAATATGCTGAAAAGTAAATCACACACAAAATTTACCCAGCTTCAGCAACCCCTGCCTACTGCTGCATTCACAGATTTCTATTAGAATTAAACAGTATCACGCTTACAAACACTCTACTAGACTCGCAGACATTTGCTCCCGCTCACAAACACTCTACTAGACTCGCACACCCTGCTCGCAAACATTTGCTCCCGCTCACAAACACTCTACTAGACTCGCACACCCTGCTCCGCTATAGAGTTTTGCTTACTCGCAAACTTTGCTTCCCGCCTATAGAGCTTCGCTTACTCACAAACTCTGCTCCCGCCTATACAGCTTTGTAAACTCGCACACCCTGCTCACTGAACTAATTCTAACTAGACAATCTGACACGACCTAAACCCTAGGTGGTGATTTACAAATTCTTTGATTCGTAAAATAAAAAAAATAATTAAAAAAAAACAATAGAAAATAGCCCTAAAACTAATTAACAATATAATAAAGCCTTATTATAAAAATTAAAAAACAAAACCCCTTTTTTAATAATAAGGCCAGCCCACTCCCTTATTTCACCCGATCCTTTTGTCTCGTTCGTGAGAATAATGGCGGCTTCGTCCTGTTTAGGGCTTCGTTCCCTTTGTTCCAATTAGGGCTTCGAATTGAAGTCGCTGCCTTTGTTGGTTGATTGCAATCACTGTTTCTCTAATTTTCTTCAATTGTTTGCGGCTTCTCCTCCTTGATCGAGTTTAATTGCTTCGGTATGTAATTTGTGCTTTTTGCTTTTTCTAATCTTTCGTACTTGAACTCGATGCTCGACTGCCTGTGATGATTGGGGTTCTTATAGGATTTGATTTCCTAGAATTGCGTTCGTATATTTTTGATTGAATTCGTCAAATTCATTTCTCTGACCGCTTGATTATGTTTTGATGCTTGGGATTGATCTGACTTTGTCAATTTCGTATTTTTGATGCTTGGTTGACACGGCTTCGATTTTGACTTGTTCAACATTGAAATTTTGATCACGGCTTTGGCTTGATGCTGAATAATGTTTGACTTCGACTTGATTTTGGGTATGCGAATCCACTACTCTGTATTAGCTTCGGCCATCACCATTGCTTTTATATTGTCTCTGCTGCATACCACTGCATTTTTATACCAACTTGATTTATGACTTGGTAATCACTGCACTGTTGAAATTTGTGGCAACCACGACAATTTGATTTCTGGCATGTTTTGATTACGTGAATTTTTGGATATTGATGCTTTGACTTTGGTCACTTGTAAAATTGCAGTATTGATTAATTTTGTGGTCACCAGCGATGTTGTTACTGCATTCATGGTCAGTGGTGCACGATCGTGAGTAGTTTGTAGTTGATGTTTTCCATGAACATGCTTCACTGCATTATTATTGATTTGTTCAAATGAAGTCGGTGAACATTTATGGCTGCACTTCAGTCATCCCTTCTGTTTTCTTTGGCTTCATTGACCTCGGCTAGATCACTTGTTGGCATTTATGTGTATTGATTTACTGTTGAGTTGCATCTGCTTGTAGTTGTTGAGCTTTGATGCATATTGCAACTTGGACATTGTTTCATCTGACTTCGGTCTTGATACTTGGCTTTCATGGCATTGAATCTGAACTGTTCGTTTTATATTTTGCTTATACTGCCGCATATCACTGCATAGACTTGTTTATTGCTTCTGGTTACTGAGTTGTTTGTTGTGGATATTGTGGGATGCCGTCTCCATTTGGTTGTTGCTGTGTTTCCATATCTCTGGTGCACTATGCCATAGCCTTGGTCTTTGTTGGTTTTGTTGTGCACTTGTACTTCTGGTTGGTCTGCATCTTATGGTTTCCACTGTGTTACATTGAGATCGACATTTTCATTATTATGGTGACTGACCATCTTATTTCTGTTGAGTTCCTGTAGTTGCATTCACTTCATTGTCACTGTTGCTTTAAGTAATTTTTAACTGCATCACCATATAACAGTTGCTCGCCCTGTCTTGATTGATGCTGTACATATTGCTGTCATGCTGGTGATATTGGTGCATTGTCTTGTTACATTCCTGTCCACTGAGTTTGAGCATTGCAGTTTCACTTGTATACTTAAGTCAGTGCTGTCTTTGATGTTGTACTTTGGTCTATTGGGCTGCATACATGTTGTAGCTATACTGTCTTGAGCTCGACATTGTTGTTTACTTGTTTTGATGCATTCACATGCTGCTATACTTGTTCATGCTGCTGGACTTGATGCAGTTTGATTGTTTTGTAGTTGTTGATGTTCTTTGTAGTTTGTATCTGCATTTTGCATTGGCCATGCTTTGGTCATTGAAGTATGTTGTCACTTGTTGACTGCATGTTCATCATTTCATATTGAACTGTTTCTTGTCATGTTCACTTGTGTTGAATCCAGTTTCAAAAACTCGGATTTGACCTTGTGCTCGTGTCGTATTTTTGAATTTATTGCACCTGAGTTGAACATGTCCGTATATTTGGGTTTGACCTTGTGCTCACCTGTCCCTGTAGCATTATCAAGTGTATATATCGGCGTGCACGACCTTGTGGCATATACAGTAATACACTGTATATGTCACAAGTTGTTCGTGTATGATGAATTCAAATTTAAATTATGACGAACAACCCAAATAACTGAGGCAAATCATATATTCAAAAATTATCTTCTATTTTTGAATTGAAAAAATATTTCTTTTTCAATTTTACTGCGTTAGTTTATATTTTTGCAGATTGCTCAGATGCTGGATTCAAACTGGAATGAAGTTGAAGATAAATACGAGTGTGAGTGATATGTAGTGAGGTTATTAATGTAAACTGAATTGTGATGTAATTGTGATGTAATCAAAAATGTATATGTATAGTGAGAGCTTGAATTTGTACTATCAAAATTGTAATAAATATTTGTTTGAATAAAATATTCGTTTGAATTCAAATTCCGTGTTATTTATTTTATTCTGCAAATATTTATTTAATCTGTGAAAAATAAAATAGTATATTATCAAATACATTTAAACGAATGTATATATGTTTATTATCATCAAACAAAAATCATATAAGCGCATATTCAACAATCTCCCCTTTTGATGATAACAAACATATATTTAAGATTTTGAATATGTTAAATGTATTTGATCATTGATATATTCTAATTGCTCCCCCTATTTAAATGCTTCCTCTCTATACGATGCTCCCCCTACATATATGCATACAAATAAAAATATGCAAATGATCCTAGATGCAAATAGAAAATTATTTGACCTTTGCTTGATTTTATTTGACAAAATCTTAACTTTTCTCTCCCCCTTTTGTTATCAGCAAAAGAATAATAGTGTTAGAGAAAATAGAGATAAAGTAAATGATATCAATCCAACATTAAAACTCAATTGAATATAAATATTAAATTTCAATAAAAAATCAAACAAAAATCATAAATATTTTGTTCGGCGCATATTCCACTTTTAGAATGATGGAAATGATGTCATCATATAAAACCATACAGTTGTGTCTATTTGTGGTATATTTATATCAGGAATTTGAATATCTACTAACCATGCATAACCGTTAGGACTTTTAAATGAGATTGGTAGTATTCCAATTTTATTTTTAAAAAAATGAATTCAAGTATCTTCTAACCACGCATAACCGTAAGGACTTTTAAATGGGATTAGAATCAACTTGTTTATTTTACAAATCAACTTTTGATATGCGTTCCATACATGCATAACCGCGAGGACTTTTAAATGAGCATGGAAGCACATAACAAATTCCAAGTAATTCACCCATGCATAACCGTGAGGACTTTTAAATGAGAGTGAATACTTTGGTATTTATTTATTTATTTAATTTTATTTGTTTAAAAAAATGTAAAAATGAAAAACGAACGATTCCTGTTTAAAATACCACATATTGACAAACTATATAGAATTTTGATGAGTGATGGTTGATAGAAAACATGATAGACATAGAGATGGTCATGGAATTTTTACCAACAAAAAGTTTTATAACTCTTGTTTAAATTTCTAAAGAAATTTACTAATTATACCGTCTCGAGTCATAATATATAATAAATATCAACACTCATCACTTTTTCAATCACTATTCATCTTTTCGATAATCATTAGGGAGGTAGATTAGTCAATGTAATCATTTAAAATCAAATTCAAAGATAATTATAAATCAATTTTTCTAAAAACGACCAATCTGAAAACTAGGTCAAAAATGATTTTCTCGAGGGGGTTTTATAAGAAAATTTTCTGCTATTTGAAAATTATTTCAAAAAAAATATGCAGATATTTTCTTTGAAAAAAAAAACGATGCAGCAAATGAATGTTTCAAAAAATTAATCACGTTCCACTAGTAATTTTTCTATCAACTATATTACCAGTGTAATCTGCATCTGAATTTAAATTTCACTCAATATTCACTTGTTGAATCAAACCATGAAGTGTGCACCAAAAAATTCAAACTTAACATTATTCTTTTGAATTTAAATTGAAGCCGTGTTAACACTCAAACACATATCATGGTGTTAATTTCAGAAACTATAGGATAAACAAGTTCATGAGTAATCAACAGTCAATCAACATCATAATTATTTCAAAAACAATTTCTTAAGGTTTCAACAACTTTTTAAAATCCTTTTTCACATGAATTTGAAATCGTGGAAATTTACAAGCAGTGACCAAAATATCAAAACAAATATATCTACGTGTAGCATGAGTAACCAACATTTGACCGAACAAATTTATATAAATTAGTTCAAAATTGAAAATCTGACTGGTCATAAATTAAGCACAAATCAATGTCATAAATAAGAACAAGTCAAAAATTTCTTAAAATCCTTTTTACAATTTTTTTTTAAATAGAATTCATTAGGATTTTAAGTTGAAGCCATGTAAATAGAAGAAACCATGAATATAGATTTATCCAAAAATATTATCGTCAATCAATAAAAGCACCATCAGCAATCCAAATTAATCGATATAAAGTATTTCAAGGATTGTAGTGTTTTTGGCATAAAAGCATAATTGGCCAACCATTTTGAAAAAAAATCAGAATCAAAATCATCATCTTTTATTCATCTCAATATTGGCTGATTTTAATTCAAAATATGGTGCAGATGTCATATTTAATATATCGTTCAAAACAAATTTACCTGTTTTACCTTTACGATAAATTTTTCGTAATTGCCCATTGTGATTCTGTCACCTTTGTACTAGGCTAAGGAACTTTGCTTTGTCGCCCGTTGTGTTTCTGGAACAGCCGAAATCCTGAGAACACTGTTATTGTTCCTTAGCCTGCCACCACACCTACACGATAAAAGATTTATGTGACCTATTTGTTTTTATAGGTCCATTGTTGTTAGTGGCAGAATATGAAAAATATATTTTTGGAGACTCAAAACTATTTATATATGTTCCTTTTGGCACCCAAATTTGTTTGACTTTCAAAGATTTTATATTTGTGCCTTTTGGAACCCAAATTGGTATAGTTTTCACGTGTTTGGGTCTATACCAACAATTATTTCGATTATGTCCAAATTCTCTACAAAACGTGCACATTAAATTGACTTGATTAAATTTTGTGTTCCTATGATTATGATTTTCAACATGATTTCCAATTATTTCAGATCGAGCAAAAACACTTTTACTTTTTGCATTATCATCATTTTGTGATTTCCCAAAACCTAGTCCTTTTCTATTGTTAGCAAAAATTTGATTTCCCAATAACATTTTGAAAGATTTTTCTCCGTTTGAAAAGTTGTTCAGGGATTTCTCAAGATTTTGGACTCTGGTTTTTAATGTTGAGTTTTCAGTGACAAGTGAGGTGCATCGATTTATAAAATCCTTTCTCCTAGTGTCGATGGTTTCCTTAAGATTCAAGTTTTCATTTTCAAGACTTTCAAAGTTATTCCTCGGTTTTGATAATTCTGAATCTAAAATCTTACATTTTTTACATTCTAGGTTTTGAATATTTTCAAGTTCAGTTTTTAACCTAAAATTTTCACGAGCAAATTCTCTCCTATCAGATTTCAGTTTTTCAATTTTAGATTCAAGAGTATCCACTACCTTAGTAAGATCAGAACACATAAAAACAAGTTCTTTATAAGAAAACTCACCTGCCTCACTAGATTCGTCGGAGGTTGTTTCTGATTCTGATTTTGCCATGCAACACAAGTTAGCCTCCTCTGAGCTGCTATCCGAAGCTTCCTCTCCTTCTTCATCATCCCAAGTCGCTGCAAATACCTTCTTCGCCTTTTTCTTTTCTTTGTTGTTTTTGAGAAGTGGACATTTTGGTTTGATGTGGCCAGGCTTGTTGTAGTTATAACACATCAGTTCATTATCGGAATTTTCGGAATCTTTTGACCTATTTCCCTTTGTTTTCTTCTTGCGTGGCTTGAATCTAGACCATCTTCTAAGATTATTGACAGCCATTGCAAGCTCTTCAATTGGATCTTCTTCATCGCTTTCTTCTTTGCTCTTTAAGGCAATCGTCTTTTTCTTTGGTTCGGAGTTGTTGCGTTCTTCCTTTGCTTTTAGCTCAAGCTCATATGTCATCAAGTTTCCAATCAACTCCTCCATGCTTAGCTTACTCAGATCTTTCGATTCTTGGATTGCCGTGACTTTTGCCTCAAAGTTCATTGGTAAGACTCGTAGTATCTTCCGCACAAGCTCTACCTCAATGAATACCTTCCCAAGTGCTCTAGCGTTGTACACCAAAGTTGAAAAGTGTCCAAACATGTCCTTTATGCTCTCGCCTTTGTCCATCACAAAGTTCTCGTATTCATTGCTGAATAGGGCTAGACGAGACTCCTTGACTTGAGAAGTTCCTTCGTGTGTCACCTCCAAAGTGTGCCAAATTTCCTGTGCTGTTGTACAATGAGAAATTCTACTAAATTCATTTTTATCAAGAGCACATATCAAAGCATTCATGGCTTTAGCATTTGTCGTTTTCAATTTCTTATCGTTGGCATCCCACCTATCCTTAGGTTTAGGAATCTCAGTACCACCAACGATTATAGTGGGAGGTTTATAGCCAGTTTCAATAATATCCCAAACATCATAATCAACTGAACTAAGATAGATACCCATCCTAACTTTCCAATAAGCATAATCGTTCCCGTTAAACATGGGTGGCCTAGCAATAGATTGCCGCTCAGAAAAAGCATTATTTTGTAGACTCATGACTCTAGAGTTAAATAAAAAATATACCGGGCTCTGATACCACTTGTAGGATCTAGATTAACCCTAGAGGGGCGGTGAATAGGGTTATAGCAAATTTTCTCGATTTAAACACAGAAATAAACTACAAAAATAAATATGCTGAAAAGTAAATCACACACAAAATTTACCCAGCTTCGGCAACCCCTGCCTACTGCTGCATTCACAGATTTCTATTAGAATTAAACAGTATCACGCTTACAAACACTCTACTAGACTCGCAGACATTTGCTCCCGCTCACAAACACTCTACTAGACTCGCACACCCTGCTCGCAAACATTTGCTCCCGCTCACAAACACTCTACTAGACTCGCATACCCTGCTCCGCCTATAGAGTTTCGCTTACTCGCAAACTTTGCTTCCCGCCTATAGAGCTTCGCTTACTCGAAAACTCTGCTCCCGCCTATACAGCTTTGTAAACTCGCACACCCTGCTCACTGAACTAATTCTAACTAGACAATCTGACAAGACCTAAACCCTAGGTGGTGATTTACAAATTCTTTGATTCGTAAAATAAAAACAATAATTAAAAAAAATAGAAAATAGCCCTAAAACTAATTAACAATATAATAAAGCCTTATTATAAAAATTAAAAAACAAAACCCCTTTTTTAATAATAAGTCCAGCCCACTCCCTTATTTCACCCGATCCTTTTGTCCCGTTCGTGAGAATAATGGCCGCTTCATCCTGTTTAGGGCTTCGTTCCTTTTGTTCCAATTAGGGCTTCGAATTGAAGTCACTGCCTTTGTTGGTTGATTGCAATCACTGTTTCTCTGATTTGCTTCAATTGTTTGCGGCTTCTCCTCCTTGATCGAGTTCAATTGCTTCGGTATGTAATTTGTGCTTTTTGCTTTTTCTAATCTTTCGTACTTGAACTCGATGCTCGATTGCCTGTGATGATTGGGGTTCTTATAGGATTTGATTTCCTAGAATTGCGTTCGTATATTTTTGATTGAATTCGTCAAATTCATTTCTCTGACCGCTTGATTATGTTTTGATGCTTGGGATTGATCTGACTTTGTCAATTTCGTATTTTTGATGCTTGGTTGACACGGCTTCGATTTTGACTTGTTCAACATTGAAATTTTGATCACGGCTTTGGCTTGATGCTGAATAATGTTTGACTTCGACTTGATTTTGGGTATGCGAATCCACTACTCTGTATTAGCTTCGGCCATCACCATTGCTTTTATATTGTCTCTGCTGCATACCACTGCATTTTTATACAAACTTGATTTATGACTTGGTAATCACTGCACTGTTGAAATTTGTGGCAACCACGACAATTTGATTTCTGGCATGTTTTGATTACGTGAATTTTTGGATATTGATGCTTTGACTTTGGTCACTTGTGAAATTGCAGTATTGATTAATTTTGTGGTCACCAGCGATGTTGTTACTGCATTCATGGTCAGTGGTGCACGATCGTGAGTAGTTTGTAGTTGATGTTTTCCATGAACATGCTTCACTACATTATTATTGATTTGTTCAAATGAAGTCGGTGAACATTTATGGCTGCACTTCAGTCATCCCTTCTGTTTTCTTTGGCTTCATTGACCTCGGCTAGATCACTTGTTGGCATTTATGTGTATTGATTTACTGTTGAGTTGCATCTGCTTGTAGTTGTTGAGCTTTGATGCATATTGCAACTTGGACATTGTTTCATCTGACTTCGGTCTTGATACTTGGCTTTCATGGCATTGAATCTGAACTGTTCGTTTTATATTTTGCTTATACTGCCGCATATCACTGCATAGACTTGTTTATTGCTTCTGGTTACTGAGTTGTTTGTTGTGGATATTGTGGGATGCCGTCTCCATTTGGTTGTTGCTGTGTTTCCATATCTCTGGTGCACTATGCCATAGCCTTGGTCTTTGTTGGTTTTGTTGTGCACTTGTACTTCTGGTTGGTCTGCATCTTATGGTTGCCACTGTGTTACATTGAGATCGACATTTTCATTATTATGGTGACTGACCATCTTATTTCTGTTGAGTTCCTGTAGTTGCATTCACTTCATTGTCACTGTTGCTTTGAGTAATTTTTAACTGCATCACCATATAATAGTTGCTCGCCCTGTCTTGATTGATGCTGTACATATTGCTGTCATGCTGGTGATATTGGTGCATTGTCTTGTTACATTCCTGTCCACTGAGTTTGAGCATTGCAGTTTCACTTGTATACATAAGTCAGTGTTGTCTTTGATGTTGTACTTTGGTCTATTGGGCTGCATACATGTTGTAGCTGTACTGTCTTGAGCTCGACATTGTTGTTTACTTGTTTTGATGCATTCACATGCTGCCATACTTGTTCATGCTGCTGAACTTGATGCAGTTTGATTGTTTTGTAGTTGTTGATGTTCTTTGTAGTTTGTATCTGCATTTTGCATTGGCCATGCTTTGGTCATTGAAGTATGTTGTCACTTGTTGACTGCATGTTCATCATTTCATATTGAACTGTTTCTTGTCATGTTCACTTGTGTTGAATCCAGTTTCAAAAACTCGGATTTGACCTTGTGCCCATGTCGTATTTTTGAATTTATTGCACCTGAGTTGAACCTGTCCGTATATTTGGGTTTGACCTTGTGCTCACCTGTCCCTGTAGCATTATCAAGTGTATATATCGGCGTGCACGACCTTGTGGCATATACAGTAATACACTGTGTATGTCACAAGTTGTTCGTGTATGATGAATTTAAATTTAAATTATGACGAACAACCCAAATAACCGAGGCAAATCATATATTCAAAAATTATCTTCTATTTTTGAATTGCAAAAATATTTCTTGTTCAATTTTACTGCGTTAGTTTATATTTTTGCAGATTGCTCAGATGCTGGATTCAAACTGGAATGAAGTTGAAGACAAATACGAGTGTGAGTGATATGTAGTGAGGTTATTAATGTAAACTGAATTGTGATGTAATTGTGATGTAATCAAAAATGTATATGTATAGTGAGAGCTTGAATTTGTACTATCAAAATTGTAATAAATATTTGTTTGAATAAAATATTCGTTTGAATTCAAATTCCGTGTTATTTATTTTATTCTGCAAATATTTATTTAATCTGTAAAAAATAAAATAGTATATTATCAAATACATTTAAACGAATGTATATATGTTTATTATCATCAAACAAAAATCATATAAGCGCATATTCAACAAATACTTTTTTTTAGCCATAACTTTTTAAAGGCGTAGAACTAAGAGCCTATTCCATCGTGTTCAAATAATGGTTTGCCTTTTCATAAGTGGTCACAAGGGAAAAACGGGCTTATGGTTATAAAGTTATGCCTATTTAAAGTTTACCAATCATGTTAGGGAAAACTTCTACAAAAGAGCTTCTACAACGTTTACAACTGCTACCGAATGGTAGCTTCCGACAAGTTCGAAGGGTTGCTTCTAAAAGTGCTATAGAAAGGTGCAGAAATGCCGCGGAAGGTTCTATGATGAAAGGTTTAGGTTCGGTGATGAAAGGTTCATCAAAAACGCTGTAGAAAACTGCAGAAATGCTGCGGAAGGTTCTATGACGAAGGGTTTAGGTTCTATGACAAAAGGTTCATAAAAACGCTACAGAAAGCTGCGGAAATGCCGTGGAAGGTTCTATGATCAAAGATTTTGGTTCGATGACGAAAGGTTCATCAAAAACGCTGCAGAAAGCGGCATAAATTCTGCGGAGGGTTCTATGACGAAAGGTTTAGGTTCTATAACGAAAAGTTCACAAAAAACGCTGCAGAAAGCCGTGGAAATGCTGTGGAAGGTTCAATTACGAAAGATTTAGGTTCTATGATGCAAGGTTCATCAAAAATGCTGTAGAAATACTGCGAAAGGTTCTATGTTGAAAGGTTTAGGTTCGATGATGAAAGGTTCATCAAAAACGCTACAGAAAGCTGTAGAAATTCTACGGAAGGTTCTATGACGAAAGGTTTAGGTTCTACGACGAAAGGTTCATAAAAAAAGCTGTACAAATGTTGTGGAAGGTTCAATGATGAAGGGTTTCTTAGGCGGAAGGTTTTAGGGAGGAAGTTTCAGTGGCCAAGTCGTAAATAACTCGAAAACTTCCCACTTATGCTTTGTCTAATTCGTATTGTTTAAGGACAAACTTTATCAATTCTATGTCAAATTTATATTGGCTATAGACATACCTTTGCAAAGAATCTGCTATAGATCAGGATTATTATTTTAGAAATTATTTTCAAAATAATTAATTATATTAATATTTTAATATAATTATTAACCTTTTTAAGCTTAGAAAATTCATAATGAATCGAAATCACTTGGGAAAAATCTCAAAAATTCACCAAAAATATGAAATAACATTTTCTTCATCATAAAAAAATTTTGGGGGCAGAATTCATTATTTTATTATTTTTAATAATTAAAGCCCGAAATAAATGCCTTTATCGCCTTAGGAAATTCATAAAATATTCTTATTAACTCCGAAAATTATGAAATTAAAAAACCATCTTAAAAATTACATTTTACATAATTTATCCAAAAATCAAGTCATTTGGAGGCAGTTTGCTAAGGTTTTTATTCTAAAACCCATCATTTTAATTCCATAAAAATCCCAGTAAATCAACATAAATCATTATTATATCTGAACAATGATTATTAGATCCAAACATGATCAACACAGCAAAATAAATTCGTTACTATCTACAGCCGAACTGAAACAAGTAAAAATGAGATGATTTACATTATTATTCACCTTTATTAGTTAATTGGAGAATGAGATAATTTCCTAGCTTTAATTCCTTAGCTTTATCTTTAATTTTCTGTTCTTCCTTGAGCTTTTAAAGGCTGGCCAAAACATAGTGAAGAGTTATGAATGAGGAAGTAAAAGTTGATTAAGGTGGAGGGAAGGATTTATACTAAGGAATGTATCCCCATTTTCAAATTTACCCCTTAGGAAATTCCTCCTTCTTAATTCAGTTAGGTCTTATTTTAGTTCATTCATTAAGACACGGCCATTGAATTTATTAATCTCATCTCCCAAATTAATCACATTACTCTATTTAATTTATCTAACTAAATATCCTGAATAATGTCAAAAAAAAATATGTGTGTTACACCCAACAATGCCTTTTTTGATTCTTCGTTAAGGTAGGCTTTTTCTGACTCTCGCTCGGTGTAAACATCACCGCTGTCGCGAAAGCAGATCAAGATTTACTCCCAGACTACAGCGAGGGTGCGTGGAAATTTCGGGCCCAAGTAGCTAAGGCTCCCTTGATGAAGTAGAGAGTAGACGTAAAATTTAAGATGGTCTCGTCCATCTTTTCCATCTTCCTCTCGAAAGCACTTTGAAGCTCCAAATAGTACACCATAATGGATGTCTTTTCGACCTCAACGTGTGATTTGTCAGCGCTAAGCTGCGCAACTTGGTCCTACAGTCGGACGATCGTCGCAGCTTGATCAGAGATAGTCTTATTGTGCCCCTCAACGATATAGTCATTATTAGAGATAGTTTTCTTCTGGGCTTCAATTATTGCGCTACGAGCAGCCTCTTATTCTTTAATTTTGCCTCCTCGACATGAGCCTTTTTTATCTCATCCCTATAAACGATCTCGATTCTGGCATGAGCCTCTTTCACTTCTTTTAGCAAGTCGGCGTTCCTCTTGCTCTCTTGTAGCACCGCTTCTTTTTCCTCCTCTAGGATTTTAATTCTGGCATCGCCTTCTGACAATGCTCTTTCAGAATCATGCTTCCCTGAGTCAAAAGAAAGGATTTCCTAGTATTTGTTGCGACTGGTATCCGCCAGCTGCTTACATAATATTTCCCACCCTTTGGCATGGTCTAAATCGATTTAAATAGCCCGAAGATGTCGCATGTAAGAAGCTCTACGGACTGGACGGAGATCGTGATCGAACTTAACTCCCCTTAGAAACCACCCGAGGAGCGCTGTCTCATGCTTGAGAGGACCCGACGGAAGAATGTAAGCAGGTCTCTGGTGGGGATGCGAAGCACCGAGGATAAGCACAATAGAAGATGATGGGATGCAAGTTGAAGGAAGAGCAGGGGCAAAAGTGACGGGAACTTCTTGACCTATTGAGGAGTGCATCGGAGAAAAAGCCTGTTGTTTCAAGGAATGTGAACGGTTGTCGAATTTTGTATGAATTGACCCATTCTCTTTCCTCTTGGCAACGGGTTTTGGCCTCTAAATCCTTTCTTCTCCTATACTCTTCCTTCGTCTCTCGGGGCTGATGACGGACGAAAGAAGCCTAGAGCAGCGCTGGGAGTCGGTGAACTCTTCGAAGTCTTTATAGAGGCCACGTCCTCTCGTCATACCTAAAACAAAGATGAAATAAAGGATCTTAGTAACGGAGGATAAAAAAAAGTAGGATGTGAACTAGATCGGGCGGCTGTCATAGGTGGAATCGAGTTAACTCCAGGTGTAATGCCGCTCGAACGAGGGGGCACCTCCTCAAATTTGAAATCCTCCTTCATAAGCACATCAAAATCAACATAAACATCACCCAAATATCCAAAATTCACGCTAACATCCTTACTCAGATAATCCTAATGCTCTTTATTTTCTGGAGCATTGCCTCTATCGCTCGTATCTGGAGAAGGTGAACTTGAAAGGATGGGACTCATTCCCGGAGTCTCATCACACGGTTCCGAATCCCCATCGTTGGATCTGCATAGCAGTCACCGCTAGAGGTGGACTCATCACTACTACTCTCAAGTTCTCCTTCCTCTTTTTTTAGCCCATTACGGCCTTGCCTTTCCTCTGTTTGAACTCCACTTCTCCTTCTACCAGGATCGGAGGCATTCTGACCAGGCCGCTAAATTCGATCGCAGTAGCATCTCCTCCTTCGCGGGTCTCTTCGACCGATTCCCTGAACAAGCCCTCTCTCCTTTAAGAAGAACCTTCTTTAGAAGCGTGAGAAGAAGAAGTAGATTGTGTGCGAATCCTGGATCGAGTGGGAAAGGGGACCTCAAGTTGAACAGCGGATCTCCCCAGATGCAGTAATCCATATCGGAGCAAGTTTTCATTAGTCAACAAAACTTTGATGGTTCTTTCCTTAACATCAATAGCCTTTAGGGTCTGAAAAACTTCATCAAGAGACATGTCCCTATTTGGCGTTGGGATAACTGCGAGAAGTATACGGCTTGTTAGAAATTCTAAAACAACGTGTCGGAACTTGATAAGTAAGGAAAGGAACTTACCCCTGTCATTCAAAGACGGTTAAAGACCTTGGGGCATCTAACGAAGAAATATAGTGTCTTAAACTGGGACAAGTTGCTTTACAGACGTATGATGATATTTCAGTTCCTTTGAGCTTTAATTACGATCAAGGATGGACATTCATCTCTCCTCTTGAACGAAAGAAAGTACCACAACTTGTCAAAGCTTGGAGCGCGGTTGAACGTTCACATGAAAAGAACATGCTGGCAAGTCAATATGGCATAATCATTGGGATGAATCAGGAAAGGGGTAATGCCCAAGTTTGAAAGAGTCTCGCTCAGAATGTCTTTAAATGAAGGCATGGCTCCATTCAGACACATGTAACTGTGGCAAGCGATATATCCCAAAGGAGACATATGGGCAAACTCGTTCTTCTCAGGTAGACGTATGTCCTCCTTTGGTATACCATGTTGCGCGTAGATATTGTGCAGAAGTTTGGCGAAAACCACCAAAGAGGCTCTCTCTAGTGGGTTGAGTAGAACTCTAAATTAAGGGGCGTTCGATCCAAGACTGGACCCACTAGGACCAATTAGCTGTATTCAGTTTGTGAAGTGGAAGGAGGAAGGGCGACGGACAATGACTCAGCTTTTGAAAGCGCAAGGCTTCCTCCGCTTGACTTACGATGTGAAGATGGATACTTCATTCGAAAACAATAGAAATCATATTCAAAACAGTCAGGTGATTCTATGATAAAATAACGATTTCCCCTATAACACTTGAATTTCAGAGAAATATTAATTCGTGCCGACATAATGGATTTTAAGTATGTACCGGGGTAAGTGCAGTGTGCTGTCTATGGGGGGTGAGCTCGGTGTTTGAAACGTTACAAATGATCTATCCTATGTAGATAGTTTGCTCGTAGTAGAAAAGGAAAAAAGGATTTCCCACATCATTTCAATTTGTTTTTACTTCTACTAAACTTACCCGTTATCGATCACAGATCCGTTGTCCGAAGCGACGTGGAAATTTTTTTCTCATTGTAGGGACACCGAATGTGCAAAAAGCAAGCAAGATAAGTCCGAATCCTCCAAAAAAATCGAGACCAATTCACGATGTGTAATGCAGTATCAGCTACGAAACTTGGCACAAGTCAATTTGGACTTAATGGACGAAGATAGCAAAACGTGTCAAGCACAGGGCGAAGGCCCAAATGTCGTTTCGAGAGAAACTTAGGACTCGATTTACTATCATCCTCCATTAAGCCGCAATCAACTCGAACTTCTCACGACCAACATCGCAAATATGACGTTGTCATCAAATCGTTAAACGAATACTATGATTAGCAAACCTACCTTAGATAGAGCTCTAGAATATAGAAGTAATCGAAGACTTAGAATCAGCAAGCTGTAATTGGGTCGGTGGTGAGTTAAGTGGATGGAACGACGGTAATCTAAGGCGATGGCGAGTTAGGGTTTCGAAGAGAGATGGTCTGAGAATCACTAAGAAAGTTCACAGAAGATTGTCGAAAGGAATCACGGCAGATAGTGAAGTTAGATCGTTGGAAATGGATTGATCGAAGCAATAGGAAGGATCGAATCGCCTAGCGTTTGGATTGCACGAAGACTTGGGTCGCATAAAGGAAATAAATTGGCTCGGCTCGAATAGGTGAATAGGTCGACTTAAACAGCTTATATAGGCAAGTGATAATGAAAAAGGCAAAAATTCCTCTAAGTACTCAGGTCGCCAGCGATCCATCGTTTATGGGTCGCTAGCGACCCATAGGCAAAATTTTATCTTAGAGCAATAAGGTTGCTAGTGATCCATCGTCCATGTATCGCTAATGACCCATGAGGTTGAAGGCAAATTTTTCTCAATTTCGCGCTATGACATCTACCCATTATTTCAAAGTAAACTGAGAAGCTATGGAGAGAGGTTTGATCCATTATGACAAGCAGTAGTGGTCGAGACCAAAACTAAGTGATCGCCACGTAACCCGCTACGTATCTGGGAAACCCAAACACGATCGTTTAGAAGTCGACAAACAGATACTGCAATCGATAACTTCCAAAGCGCGCCTTGTTTCCAACGAAGACGTCTCTGGAGGGAAATGTGATCCAAGTTTTTAGCTCAGTAAGATCCAACCGAAACAAATTCATGACGTCAGAAATAGCACAGAACTCAAACAAAAGGGGCTAAAGCAGCAAGTTAACAAAAGCCAAGTAATATTACTAAAGCAACGACTAAATTTGACTAAACCAAGAAACCAACGTCCGTTCAGTCCAATCAACAACTAAATACAACCAGCTAGTAGATCTCATCAAAATGGAGCAAGTGCAACGAGACTACGCGAACAACGTCGATACAAGGCCATGAAAGCATCCTAGACTTCAAACTCCAGAAATAACCCAAGTGCTTGGATCGCTAGCGATCCATGCTCTATGGATCGCCAGTGATCCATACAACAATCATGATTCGCTAAGGTGCATAGGAGTAAAGAGGGTTAAGAGAACAGATGCAAAAAACACTAAGTATATGAATCGCCTATGATCCATACACCATGGATCGCTAGCGATCCATATGAAACAATAATATTCTCATGACCTAGCATGGGGGAACAGTGGAGATAGGAGTTGTCACTAGCTCGTGCGCGAGTTAAATCTATGGATCGCTAGCGATACAAGGTTTTGGCTCGAGTCGCGAGCTAAACTCCTATAGATCTTCCTACATTCATCTACGACCAAGTGGTGAACTGGCCTAGCCCAGAATCTCTTCGATCTCTATAAATACCATCCTACCTGCAACATAAACAGGATCTGTCTGGACTTCTTGCTGAAGCTCTACTGGAAACTTTCTTCACTCTCTACCACCCTCCCAACAATCTCAAAAGGAGCTCACTGTAATTCTCCGAAGGATTCTAACCTTGGAGAACCAATCTAGTAAAGGACAATCAAGGATCTTATAATTAAACACTTTTTGTAACAACGATCGGTCTATAATAAAGATATAAAGTGGTCGTACGCTTCATTAATAGTCGAACCACTATAAAAATCTCTTGTCTGCTTTCTTTTACTGTTCTTTTCTATACATATTACCTGTATTATTGCTCTGCATAAATAGGGCTGGTGTTTTCACACTCAAACCAGGGTGTAGATCCAATTTTTTAGGTTAACAAAGTAGAATGAAAATTTTGTTTTATGATTTTAAATTTTTTTGTATCCCTGTGTTTTTGTTATATCAATGTATCTAACATTACTGAATTTGGTCACCGAGAATTAATAACTATGGGTGACTACAGCATCCGTAGCAGTTAGTTTTGGGCCTCCAAATGGGGGATGTTACAATATCACTCAAGTTTATTTGGATATACGTTAACTTGTGTGATCATTCCTCTACCACGGATTAATGGAAAAATTCCAGTTTTTTTGTGCTTGATACATTACCCGAAGCTGCTACTAGAGCTAATCAACCGGTCCAAGGATACCTATCCAATCAACCAATCCGGGGTAGCCAAACAAAGTACCCATGAGCATCTTCATAGTATCATTGCTTTGAGTACACTAGAAAACACTCCTTTAGCACACTTTTATCCAGGCCTTTCATGGCTTCATCAATTTCCTTTCATTAATTTCCATGATAAAACCATTCAACGTTCTAACCACGAGTCACCCTCAAAGAACCCACCCATGTGGATCATCAACATCGAGTCGTCACTATTGGAAAACAAATCCATCACCATCAAGTCCTTGTCATCAAAGTGTCGAAGCCATCACATCGAAGCATCACGTCATCACTTCACCATCAAAATCACTAGTCGTGGAGATATAACATCAAGACCAAGAGTCAGTTCCACAAATAAACCATTATGTCGCGCTCCTCAAAGCCTCCTTACCTTCCATGCCAAAGATTTTTCAAATCGACCATCATCAATAGCGATGGGCACAGAACACTATATTATAGTCAATACTGACCACTTTGGTTGTGAAATTAGCCAAAAATAGCCAAGAACAAACCAAATGAAAACGTTTAGCATACACCGTAAAGTCCGAAACATTTCTAAGTTCATCGCCATCCCTCTTCAGAGCGGTCGACGTGCGTGAAACTCTATGCATAAATTTTTATCCTATGGGCTATTTCCTAACACTATATCGCCTATCGATCGGCGTTTTCAACCAAAATAAGCAAACAACCGTACATGCAACCAACAAGCATACATACATCTATTATACCATATATACAAAATATTTAACACGTCCATATCAACCAGTTTAGGGATTCATGTCAAATGTGTCCTTAGCAATTTCCTAAAAATAGTACGTTTGTAATAACAAGTGTGGAATCCAATTTAAATCCATTTTTAAATCACTTTTAAGTTCTTTATATAATGGGGTTTGGTTTTAAATATATTAAGAATCATGTTTTAAAGTTGGAAATTAGTTTGACATGTAATTTTATACTATATTAGCAATTATAGTATGGTGAGAGACAATATCACTCATCTTAACAAAAGCTTACCAATCCAATGTCAAGTCGTAGAGCTCTCCATCATAAGCACAACATAAGACACCGCATCCAAAATAGACCTCATATGCAAAAAATACAAATTAAATATGAAACATGATTAATAAAAATAATTAACTCGCTAATTAGTCTATTAATTACCTTCATTACCCTCAAATCATCTTCTCCAAATTGGTCATGCACTCCTGTATATGTGCATAGGTATGAACCCAAAGCCTATGACTTCTCTCCTCAATTCCTCCACGATTACTCAGTGAATCTCGACAACATCTTCGCTAATGGACTCCACTATGCATCCTCTCCGCAACGCACGCCAAGAATTCAAGCTCGACCATCCCCCTTACTTCACAACCTGGAAACCCGCACAACCCTTCCTGGAGGTCTTGATTTGCTACCAAGCATCAGAGTTGACGAAACTTTATGGAAAGGTGCTCCTCCTTAACAAAATGATGATGGTGAAGTCGTCTTCACCTAACTCTTCCTTCTTTACCGACGAACCCAAACCCTATTTCGATGGATAAAATTAATCGTTCTCCAATAGCACCACCCATAGTTTATATAGGTTTGAAGCTCTCCTCAATATGAGTTCAACGAATCTGGTTTCATCGATTTTCACAGCCTATAGCTCTCGATTTAATTCGTTGAAGTGTTTGAAGGGAGGCAATTGTTTATCTCATACACAGGAAGAGTTAGAAGAAAAAAATGAAAAGAAGAGAGAGAGGGTGAGTGTATATTTATATTACATTATATATATTTTATTTTATTTGATTTATCAAATAAATTATCATACGTTTTGAGCTCAAACGATCACACAACACATCCGATTGCAACGAAATTCATCGAGTGCATATCACCTCAATTTTCTGGTCCTAACAATATAAATTTTGTCACTATCCATGAAAGCACTTTGGGATGGCAATTTTGTGCATTTCAAGACCGTTTTGGCCATTGGATCATTCAATTTTCAAATATACCAATGTTTATACTCATTTTAATTTGCAACATCGATCCAAACTCAACGGAAGTGGTCTCGAGTCCAAATTCAATCGTATGCGAAAATTCATATTTTGGACCTTCAATTAATTAACGATTCAATAATTAAATCAGTTATTTAGATATCCTATCATTAAAAATACAGGTCATTACGATCGTGTTATGTTCATATTAGGTAGAGTTAGATGTAGTTGGTATCAATTTGTATCATGGTTGTGAAGTAATTATACTCTAATTTGTAGTTATATTAGTGATAGAAATATTATTTTATATTTTTATTGCTAATCAGAATTTAGAAAAATTACTTTTAAAGTAAGATGTAAGGTTTAAAAAATTATTTAGGCAGGTTAAACTTACATTAAAATGGCTTTGAAGTTTATCTGGCCTTGACATTGGTTTATTATAGTGTAAATCAATAATTAACCAACTAGTGGATTTTATAAAGGTGATTTGAGATATTATAAATTACAAAAGAAGTATTTATTACTTAATAGGGTTCGATTAAGGTTATAAAATCTTGTAATGGCTATAATGTGATTTATTAACTTTGGACCCTAAGAAATGGTTTGAGATATATGTATATGTATATGTACGTGTATATGTATATTATATACATGAGCTATATAATACTTTGAAGCCTTATTGATAGCTAAACTTACTTTAATTAGAAGAACTAAGGGATATTGAGCTATAATATAGTTGATAGGCAAGTTGATGGGGGTTTCTTCCATAGTTTTGGACACAAGTCGGCGCAATGTTTTGGCTTGACTTCGAGAAGACTTTTGATTACTCAATATACCAAGTGCTATGAAAAGTGATATGTATGAGATCAATAATGATCGAGTATGATATCAGTGCAGTGGTTGGTTGCACAGTCACATCTGGTGAGCGTGTATGATTAAGCGCAGTTAGTCCATGCCTTTTGGTTTTGACCTTAGGATACATATGTTTTGATGATGGTATTGGTCTTTTATTAGTGACCATAAGTGTTGATAGAGCTTTAGTAAAGGGAATTATTTTGAGGTCTGAATTCGAGTTTCGGGGTTCAGGTTTAAAAGATACTGTTTAGACTCGAAGAGCTTCTAGTTTCATTTGGGCAAAGCTATTGGAATGTTCTAGCTTTATTGGGCATCAGATTTCTAATGAAGTTCAATAGCATGGGGCAACTTGAATTTTTTTTTCTATCCGCATACAATTGGATGGTATCGATTTTGTAGAAGGAACCCATTGTACCATTGAGGTGCACAACCTGTAGACGTGATTCTAGAGCAAGGGCAGAGATAGACTGGGACGCTAGTCTAGAGTAGGCCATATAGTATCCGTAGTATGATTAGGTTTTGCATCAGGACCTACTTGCCAACCTATTTTGGGATGTTGGTTTTTAAGGGAGTCCACAAATTAGTTACGGCTCTCAATCGGTCTCTCTGGTAGTTAACAACAATTCAGCATGGGCTTCGGTTATAGGTATTCATACTTCGGTATGGGGTATGGTAAGATCCTTATAGGTGTGTGGTACAAGGCAAAGCTTGGGATTTGGATGATATCGGTTTTGTAGAAGGAGTCCATTGTACCATTGAGGCACACAACCTACAAATATGGTTCTGAGCAAGGGAAGAGAGAGATTAGGATATTAATCTAGAATGGATCATATACTATTTCATAGTACGATTAAGGGTTACAACATGACCTACAGACAAACTTATTTTGAAGTGTTGGTTTATAAGGAAATCCTTATGGCTCTCAATAGGCCTCTTTAGTATCTAATGGAAATTCAATACGGATATCGATTATAAATATTTATATTTTGATATGTGACATGGTGAGATCAACATGAGTTCGATCACACCGAATGCGGCTTAGGGTCTATTGTACGATTGGATATCGGCTCTATTTATTTTGGACCCTAGATTGGGATCATTGCACCACATTAGATATCCTTAGTGAACTCCACCCATCAGCAATGATGGGTATCAATCTGTATTCTCTATTTGTCTTTTACTGCAGGACTGTGTGTGTTACTAATTAATTAGTTATTAGTATTGCATATTGTGTGTTAAACTTACATTATAATATCTGTATTACCCCTTTCACTAGTATATTAGTTTACCTTTATCATAGTATATTGTTACATGCCAGTCACGTTATATTAGTTGTGCTGACTTGTTGATTACAGGAGAAGAGCGGGTTATAGTATGATTTCTTATCTTTTGGTATAGGTTTACTTTACCTTTATACTTGTATATTGTTACATTATACTTGTATATTAGTTTACCTTTATCATAGTATACTGTTACATTCCATTCATGTTATATTAGCTGTGCTGACTTGTTGATTACAGTAGAAGAGTAGGCTATGGTATGATTTCTTATCTTTTGGTATAGGTTTACTTTACTTTTTTTATCGGCAGTCTGGATTACCCCTGAGTCGGGTTCATGAGGAGGCTCTATTTTGCCCTTGTAGTTCTTGTTTATTCGTATATTTTTTTGATATACAGTTTTTGGAAATAGTTCCCCTTATACCGACCTTTAGGTTTGACCCACATTTTGTCTTTACTTATTTATGTCATGATAACTCTCGGGTACTCGATTGAGTAGTATGGGAGTCGAGTGCTTTAGGTATAGGCTTATGGGATAGTTGGAACATTCTAGGACACAAACTTATTGTTGATGTAGTACATGATAGACATGTTATCTTGTATGTAAGACTTGGGATTAGATATTGTATTCGAAACTCCATATGAGTGGATTTGAATATACTCGGAATCTTTGTATTGATATTTATTTATTAGTTGCTTCTGCTAGTGTAGTCTCTTTTATTGTTTATCCTATTTTGTTTATGTATATTCAGTACATTATATGTTACATTCCAATTATGAGATTGTATCAATGTGCCTTGGTATGATGTTTAGTTTTATTTTTACCTAGACGGACTATTTATTATGGTATTTAGGAGTTAGCCATTATCATTTGACGTTGATTCAAGGTATTACAAAGGATGGGTTGTCACAATTGGTATCATAGCTTAGGCTCGACACTCAGGACCGGGTAAACCAGTTTGAGTTAAGAAACCTGGTAGATACAGATATGTTGAGAGATCATACTTGTAATTTTCTATTATATAATACTACATACACCATTTATCTCCTGAAGTTCCATTATTTATATCGTTAATTGCTAAGGTACCTTCATTAGGCCATCAGTATGAGAAAATGGGGGATGCAAGTGACTACGGATATGTAGTTTGAGATGCCGAAGTGGTTCAGAGACTATTTGGATATCACATGGGATGTTCCACCACCTACGAACATTCCAACAACTACGGTAGGTGTTGGAGGAGGTCTAGCCCGTAGGGCATGTTTGTAGAGGAGATTAAGAGCAAGCCATGACTTGGATTGATTCTGGACGTCGATTTGAGTCTCGATCTATTTTTGAGATCGAAAGGGACAGGCAGCTTGAGCGTTTCATCTACTTGTAGCAGGGTAGCTTGTCGTTGAAAGAGCGTGTTAGCCAATTTAACCTTTTGGCTAAATTCAAATTGGTGATGTTTATCTCTCCTTTAAAGTAGGAGAGGAAGCTTGCATATGGTTTTAATGCATCAGTTAGGGTTTTGTTGCTTAAAGATATCCTAGTTTGGACCACTTTAGAGAGTCTTTTAGTGATGGCTCTCCTTCGTGAGAGCAGCCACGAGGTATTGCTGGAGGTGACAAAAGCCAAGAGTGAGTGCTTTAATAGTGAGCAGCTTGGTTATTTGAAGAAGAATTGCCTTTCACTTAAAAAGGGTGAGCAAGTTCTTGTGACAAGGTATACTTTAATTTGAACATACTTGCTTATTTTCTTTCTGACACCAGAGTTCTATATTCATTTGTTGCTAGTGACTTCATGGTTGTGCTGAAACTTGACCCCTCTAGTGTAGCTAAATTACTTTTTAATGATAAACCTTGTATGAGTAACCATAGTTGTTAAGCAAAAGTGAAGCGATCGAGAGTACTGCCATTCAAACTTGATGCATGAACTTTCAAGTTGAGTGGGATTGGCCCAGGAAGTGTTACTTGGATTTGCATCCAAGTAGGGTTTGGTGGATGCTAGTAATGAGCAAAGACCGAGCGAATGATTATAAGTATTCCCTAGAACCATTGGTATTAGAATTGTTTTCCTTATTGTGTTAGTAAACTTTAGGTGATGGGAGTGATCCCATATGCTGAAAAGGTATTTCCTAAGGATCAGTCCATTCATGGACAAGTTCTTAATTTCTGGTTCGAGCGTAGAGTTTTAAGGTGATTTGAACCAGTTAGGCAAGGGTTTTTCACTCGATTCTTAAAGGTGAGCACTTGAGTTGGATTCTTTAGGTGATGAGAGATTTCTAAAGTGCAACCGTAGTCGTGCAAGGAGATTTCAGTAGTCGGATCAAGGAACCGGATCGGAGTTTACATGAAAAGAGTCAGGTGGCCGACCCTAATTAAATAAGGAAATCGGAAGGGTAAATGAATGATTGGAACATGAATTGTATAATTTTGGAATATCAGTAGTCATTGTAAAATTATAGTATAGTTAAGGTTTCTTGTGATAGTGTAACATCCCCAACTAGGAGACCCGAAAATAAAAGTCAATGATGCTTCAGTAATCACCAGAATCATTTTTAAGAGACCAAGAGTGAGTTCCGTATATTAGCCCCAAATCATTCTAAGTAAATAGAGAAGTAAAATGTCTCATTCCATCAAATTTGTCATAATATTTATTACATATATTTTCAATGTTAACCCTAAGTCATACCCACGCAGGGGTCAAAATATGACATAAAAATACATAATAGAGTGTCGGGTCAACAAATGAAGATGCCACCCAAAAACTTATAATAGCAGAATTGGCATATATAAATATCTAGGCCTTCAACTCCATCTTCAATCTTCAGTCTGCGCTTAAAATAACTTGCCTATCCCACAAGTTCAGTATTATTTACACTCAAAATAACACGAATACATAGTGAGACCACGTCGTTTAACATGGAATGATTTTCCCTCTCATTACTTACAAATAGCATACATAATACTGCACACAACAAATGTCATATTTACTTACCCTGGAAAATTCCTAAAGTTATTCTTAATATAGTTACTATTGCACCCCTGCACAGTTCCCTCCCAGTCCAACACTGACTAAAGAAAAACGCTAATGTTGCATGAAATCATTCCTTAGCAACATCCTTTAAATTATTAGTTCTACTCCTACTACATTGACTCCAGTCCCTGCAGTATTATTTTATTTGTTTATTGAATGTTAGACTACATGGAATCACTCCCCCAAAGTACCGTTTTGTTTAGCTCTACGTTACTATTCTGCCCCACCCGCAGCCTATATTCTTATAAATTTATTTTGTTCGAATTTTCTATGAAATGGCCACCCACGAATTCTTCCTTTTCTCATCTTTTGTTTTAAGACCGCAGACCGCTATGAATCAATCACCCACGGTCCCTTATGTATTTTTTATTCATTTATTTCTGATCTTCTGTGAATCAGGAACCTACAAGTTTCATTTAATCATTATTTAATTCTAGACTACAAAGAATCAGCCACATGTAGTCCGTTATTGCATAGAATCGGCCACCTACAGTATTGTTCTTATTTTAATTTGAGGTTGCATAGAATCAGTCCCCCGTTAACCTCTGGAAGTTGAATGCCTCTTCTTACTTGGAGTTTCTTCAGGTTTGCATTCGAGTAAGCGTCCTTACTTGGCATTAATAGCCCATTCATTCCCTTACTTCCACCAACGCTACTTCGGCATAGTACATCGTGCCCTGACCCATGTGTGTGATAGATTCTTTACTTATTGAGCGTGTTCCCTTGTGACGACCCTGAATTTTTAACAATTTAAATTGGAATATTTAATTGATTTTAAATATTTAAAAGTTAATATTTTACTAGAATTCCAAATATTAATATTTACTTGATAACTAAATTATTGAATTATATAATTGAAATTGGGTAAAATGTTGAATCTGGAGTTTTTAGCCTGTTAAAAATGATTTGAAGACTTATAAAATTTATAATAATGATACTGAAGATAATAGAATGATTAAAATTTAATTTAAAGGTAATTGTTCGGTTTTAGTAATATATCGTTTAAATTGAATTTAAAAATAGCCTTCCGAGGCACAGTCTCGGAATTCGACGAAACTAGTTCCACTAGATCCGTAATAGTTAGTTATTATCAGATTTTAATTTTCGTAGCAATCTGAGTTGTCGTTTGACCTTGGCAACTCAAAACGCTTAGATTTATTTTATCGATTTAATTGGAATTTGATTGTTTTCTTTTGTAACTCGCGCATATGATCAAATTAGCTTTCGAAACATGTTCCATTGTGTTCGGAATACGGGTAAAACCTTATAAACGCCTGTCGGCATGTCTGATTCGGAGCTTGAGATTTCGCGTTATGTTAAATGAAATAATTTGGAAATTTAATAATATTAAAAAAAAATTAAAAGTCATATCAGCCACACCTATATCCATCAGCCACCCTATAGCTTATACTCGAAGCCACCATTAAGAAATATCTCCACGTTTTTCTGAGATAAAGGATGAAACCGAAAGCAAATCAAATCAAATAAAAAAAGAGAGGGGAGGGCTTCGTTCAGAAGCAAATGAATAAAGAGAAGGGTCGATCCCCTCTTCAATCCAAACAGGAAGTAAAACAAAAAAAAAAAAGATCGGCCAAAGCCATGTTCAAATTGTGTCGCGATCGAAGAAAAGGGGAAGCTGGGCATCGACGCAGAGGTCTCATCGGCTAGCCGTTTGCGTGCGAAATTCGAGGTGGTCGTCGTTGATTTCGGCAAATGGTGCGCGCTCGGTTTTGGGAATTAAGGCGAGTCATTGGCAAAGAGTTGGCAAGCTCGTGCACGAAAATGGTGATTTGGTGGAGGGGGGACGATGGCGGCAGGGTGCGGCGTCGTGGCTAGGGTTTGCTTGCGTGGCGGCCAAGGTCGTGGCCAAGGTGGAGGGGTTCTGAGTTTAAGGTATATGCAGATCCATTCTTAATATTGTTGTATATAGGCTTTCAAGTTAGGAAATTAAAAGTGTGTGTCTATATATATATATATATATATATATATATATCAGTATTGGATTTTTAACAGTGAAATATATATGCAAATTATTCAATTTAAATAGGGATAAATATATATTTACACTCACACATTTTAATACACATTTTTCTTAACATACTAGTTTAATTTAAAAAATAATAATAATATGGATTGATGATTAATTTATCCAATTAACTTATTTAAGTTATTATAGTCACTAAAAGATTTTTAAAAAGGGAAATTATTAGTTTAAATTAAATAATTAGTTCTAAAATTAAATCATTAGTTCTAATTAAATTTATTAAACGGAAATTAATTTTTCGATTAGTTCAAATATTAATAAGCGCCGTATGCATAATGTTTATACAAGGTCAAGGAAATGGTGAAAATCGGGTCGAAATCAAAGTGGATTACGAATTAAAGCAAGGTGAGTAAATCTCACTCTGTTGATTTTTTTTATTTATTATTATTTGAATTTAGATGGTTGAATTTAAATAAATGGATGGATGATTGAATTGTTGGATGTGTATAGATGATCTGGTGATTTTAGTTTTGGATGTTTCTTGAGTTAATTGTGGTTTGACTTGGAGTATCTGGGTTTTAAAAATTTATTTTAAAAAAAAAACTTAAGTCATAAATACGAAAATGTTTTCATTGTTAATAAGGGCCTAATGATTTGTGATTCATCAAATTAGAAAGGTAACTAAAATGTATAATTGATTAATTCAATTAATTAATGATGCGGGTTGATTAATTGAGTAATTAAGAGTGGAATTAATTAATTAAAGGTAAGTTAATTAACTAAGGATTTGGAATAATCGATGGATGGTTTAATAAGTAATTACTTAATGAAATTGATAAAATATAATTACTTTATGAAATTAATCAAGAGATTAATTTAAATAATTATTTAAGAAATAATTAATTTATTAAATGAGATAAATAAAAAGGGAGATAATTACGGGTTGAGATTGGTCGAGAATGATTAATATTGGGGATTAAATTAAAGTAATTAATATTTGATGGGAATAAATTAAAATGAAATTGGAAAATCATTTATTTATATAGTTGATGGTGTAATTAAAGATTGATTGATTAAGATTAAATAAATCAATAATAAGTGACTTATGAGAAATTAATTATATAAGTACTTAAGGATTAATGTAATTGATTATATTTAATTAATCTGTGTAGTGATTAAAGACTGCTTATTGGCTTTGGTTAAGAAGAATTAATATCGTTAAATTAATTAAAGTCAATTACTTTAATGTAATTAAAGGATAATTAATCCAGGGTGGTTAATTAAGATGGAAAAATGAAGGGATGATTGACTAATTGAATTGAAATTAATTAATGTTAAATGAAGAAATCTAAGTGGTTCAGGATGGCAATTCAATCAGGATTAATGAAATTAAACTTGTATGTGATTAAGTTTTGCTTATGAATGATTGAATGGTATTGAATGCTTGGAATAAGTTGATACCTCTGATATGAAATGTTGTGTATTTCATTTGGATAACTTGGGTTAGGGTGACATGAGACTCGAAGAGACCGGTTTCGGTATTAGGAAATACCCGAAACCATTTCGAATTCCTTATAAATTGATATGAGAAATTGATAGGTTGGAATGAATGGATTTAGATGAATCGGATTATTTAATCTAAATTTTGACACTTAGAAAACTTATTCTGAAAATAAGTTATGTCTATGACAAATTGTGACTTTGTAAATTGATTTGAGTTACCCGGGTTCTATAAGTTGTATGCTTTGTATTCCATGTTGGATGGGATTACTCACGCTAGTTTCCAGCCTGACCCGGGTGTTACTTTGGTGTAATGCTCGGGTCAGACCGAGTATTAAAGATTTTTAGGTAGGTACGTTCTGGAGCTCAGGAGGCGAGCTGGTTGGCAGGAGTGTATAAAGTATTTCCGCTATATTTATATTATGGTTAATCTGAGACATGATAATTGCATATATTCAGTGACAATATATATGCGAAACTTTGAGGTATATTAAATGTAATCGAAAGATATAGTATTCCTTTGTAACTGTTATTATTTATTTATTATATTTTATCCGTTGCAAATGTGAGATGTTGTTGATTTTGTTCTTCTTCTATCCTTTTCTTCTTTTTCATAACTATCTGAAATTTTCAGCTTCGAAAATTTCGGGTCGTTACATTTGGTATCAGAGCTGAAAGGTTAAGCGAGAACCTTGGCTCTAGTGGGGATTACTCATTTAATAGAGTCTGTAGTACTCTAGAATGAGTTGATAATATATATATATGAGAGCGTACTTGTTATTTTCTTATATAAAGATTTTAAATGATTTTATATAAAATATATTTTGATATATAAAGCAATATTTCCTTCTACTAAATATTAAAGCGATTGGTTGTTAAATTTATTGAAACGAAAATTAAGAAGTAATATAATACAACCAAATTGAAGTCTTGAATTGGAATTAAATTTAGTAGAAATAGAAATACAACCAAAGTAAAATTTAACCGATTGAAAATGAAATTCTAAATCTGATCCCGGAATTTGAAATTTTTGTTTTATAGTAATGAAAAATAATAAATAAGTATTATTTGGATAACTGGGACTTGTTGCAAACAATGGGTTGTTTGAAAATTGATTTGAATTTAAAACCAAGGGTGGTTTAAAATTTTAAAACATGGCTAGGAGGGCCAAGAAATAAATATGTATATATGTATGGATATACATGATATCAAAGATAATTTGAAATAAACTCCAAGAGGTTGAGTTTTGATTTTTCCCTGAAGTGTGATGTAAAAACCCAAAGTAATATAAGTTTTGAACTTATAAGAGGGAAAGAATTTTGAAGTTTGAAGCGGAAATTCAAATTGAGTAAGGTTGATTGGATTAAGTCAATTGGAATTTAACTTTGGGAAGTTAAATAAGTGTAGAAAAAACAACCAGAATTGGAAATTTCAAGATGAAATTGGAATTTAACTTGGAAAGTTAAATGGTTGATTTGAATTAGGAATTTGTGTGATCTCAAAACGGGTTTGAGATTTAAAAATTGAAAATGGATAGACGTTTTAAAATAAATTGGATGATACCATCCTATTGTTAGTAAAAATCTTTAAATTGAGAATGGTATTGTATAAATAAAATAAATTTGAATAATTGAATTGTCAAATAAACTTGTTTAAGAAATGGCTTCAACCTGGAAGATAAAATTGGATAATAAATTAAATTTTTAAAACAAATAAAATTGTATTGAGCTCTTATTTGAATCTTGAAATATATAAGCAAAGATAATTTAAAATGGAATTTTGAGAATTGAACTCGGAAATTAAATTGATTAAAAACTTTTAATAAAGGTTAATTTGGTTTAAAGAGTTAAACCAACCTTTGAGAATTTAACTCGAATTTACATAATTCGAGATAGTTTAAATTCAAGATTGAAATTGAATTAGTTCAAAATTTAATTTGGTTTGAATTAATTGGATTGGTGATTGAAGATGTATAAGTTTAAGAATTTAAATGGGAAATTGGATTGGATTATGTTGAAATACTTTGAATTTGAAATGGGTTCGGTTGTTAATAATTCAAATTGATTGGAATAATTTGAAATTATAATTAAAGTTGAACAGAATTAAAATCAAATGGAATTTGATTTAGATTGGGAAAGGAATCAAGATTGATTCAACTTGAATTGGGAATAAATCAAGTCCAATGGAATTTGGACTTATTTGAATTAGAATTGGGTCAATTTAAATGGAAATTTAAGTTGAATTGTTGGGGAAGTGGACAATTGGCTCTTGACTATTTTCAATATAAATTGTTTTGATATAAACTTATTTTTCTAAGCTATTAAATATATACGACCTTTCTTTCTTAAAGCCAAATTGTTTTATACTTGTTTTACAATTATTTTTGGAGCTATTTAACCATTTTTCAACTGTTTTCTAAACTAATTACTATTTTTCAACCATTTCACAAACTAATTTCTATTTTACAACTATTTTGCAATTATTTAAAATTCCAGAAACTATTCAACTATTTTTCAACTATTTTACAAATAGTTAACTATTTTATATCTATTTTGTAAACTAATAATTATTTTTCATTTACTTATCTATTTTTAAAATTTTCAAGCTATTTTTCTAAAAATAAACTGGTCGGAGTTCAAACTGTTATTGATTTAAATACCTAATTGAGATAAGAATTGAAGGATAATCCAAATGGGGATTAATGTGAATAAGTGAATGTGAATGGAAAGGAATTGATTTGTTTAATAATCAAGGAAGTTAAATACGTAGGATGTACGTATATTATTCTGTTCGCATAGTGATTTAATCCAGATTCGAGCACAGAATTTCGAGATAGTTATATCGTTCCGAGTTGAGATTTTTCACTCGATTTTCGACGGCGAACCTGGATATGGATTGTTGATTGGTTCTGGATGTTCTCAATCATAGTTATAGCTATGCAAGGAGAATGACGGTTTCTAATTAAGAAACCAGATCTGAGTCCACACTAGGAAGTCGGGTGGACGATACTAGTTCGGAAGTGAAATTGTGTGATCGAGTAAACGATCGGATTGGTATAGCGTACGGATGATAAGTGTACATCGTACGGATTTGAATGAAATTGATATTGGAAAAAGAAATCAAATTTGAATATTTGTTTTGAATAAACAAAGTTATATACCTTTGTTATATAAGATAAATCTTCCCTTGTTGAATCTATTACCGGAAGAAAAGGATTTTTGAAGGTGTTTGAAGTATAAAAGGAGTTTTATACAGGTTTGAAAAGATCCAAAGTTTTTAAAATTTTATATATCTGAATATATATATAAAGGATCTTATGAGGAATTTGGAAAAAGGTTTTGGGAACCTTTGGATTTGGAAAGGCTTTTGATTTTTGGGTAAAATCAATATTGAATTTGGAAAGCCTAGTTTGAGAATTATCGATTTTGGGATAATCGATTTTGTGTAAAGGAGCTTTGTATGATATCATACTAGGTGTATGATTTGAAAGATACTATATATGTATAGTATAAAGTGTTTTGATGATGGCTCTGGGGGGCACTCCCTTAAAATGAACTTCTCAGGAGTGCCACCGGGTGGTGCTGCCTTGAGCCCAAGAGGGGTTCTAAAGTTAATCCTATGAGGAGTCCGGACAAAACTAGTTCATGGGGATTATGAGTAAAGTATACCTGATGTGTACATAAATGTGCATATTTTTACCATCATATTTATTCTATTTAAATTAAATAAGTGATCATATTGGGTATTTTAACTTGTTTTAACCAAAATTCATATTAATTCCAAATTTTCACATATTCATCTTCATATAGGGGCAAAACGGTCATTTAAGTGCATATATTTCTTTGAGAAAAATTGATTGGAAATTTATATATATTTTTGTAGGAAAATGGTCTCAAATAGGAGTGGTTTCATGAAGGAATATGCATGCACAAAGAATATAAAGGAATGAAGATGGAAATAATTCAAAGTGAAGATCATGGGGGACCCCACCTACCCACCTACCTTAATGTACAAATTAAAGGCTAATGCACATGCTTTTGGAGTTAATGGTTTCATGTACACTTGGCCTCCACCCTTCATAAGGGGCATTTCGAACATTCCCCAAAAATATGAATTAGGGTTTCATACATGTATAAATACCCATATGTTTCATGTAATCCCTCCTTCATCTCTTCTCATAGTCTCTCTTAGGCCTCCTCTTTCCTCTTCCTCTTCATTAGTTTAGATCAAATAAAAGAAAGCTCTCTTTCTCTTTTCATGGCTACTTAGCCATTTTTATTTTCATGTAATTTTTCTTTTTTTATGTTAGTAATACATGCTCTTTCCTTTTACATGCCTCTTTTTTATGTTGTAGTGTAGATCTCTTTTCTTTTATGCAAGTTAATTAGCTTATCTTTTCATTTTCCTCTTCTTTTTATTCAATGTTGTTAGCTACATTTGTTAATAAAATGACAAATATGAGAAGCTAAACCCCTTCAATTTAGGGGGTAATGAAGCTCTCTAATTAATGTAGCTTCAACATTTTGTTAATTCATGCTCTCTTTTTGTGCTTAATGATGATGATAGAAGTGGTTTTATTTGTTGTTTTTGCTTTGAATTTGATAGTCTATATTGTTGACACCAAATAGGCTATGCTTAAACAATCACTAACACAAATGCCTCTTCATTAATATATGATTATGGCGTAAGAAAGTGATTTGAAATTAAAATTTGATGGTCTATGTTTCTAATCAATAGTTAATAGGCCATACTTAAAATAGATTTCATTTTCATTTTCTTTGTCAAGTTTCATGAAAGTAGTAAGTGTTTTAAGGGGTATGTTATAGTTTGATGGCTTATGTTGGCTAATCAATATGTCATACTTATGATAAACAATCAATTAAAACACTAATGACCATAAAAGAGAGATCATAATTTCATGTGTTGAACTACATGATCTAGAGAGTGGATTTATTCTCTAAATTGTCATTTAATTCTCATATTTGCATTTCTTTTCTTTTTGTTAGTTAGTTCATTTTCTCATTTTCTAGCTTAAACACACTATCGACTTTGGTATAATTTGACTGAGTAGGAAATTTAAATCATCAATTCCCTGCGGATCGACCCGTATTCGCCGCGTGCTACATTCGTACACCGTGCGCTTGCGGTTATTTTTAATTTAAATTCGTTCGACGGTTTTCTAAACCTATAAAATTTTCGTCGCCGAACAATACCATAGCGAAAGTTGCGTGTGCCGCTGAGAGCCAACAGTCTGCGTTTGATTTTACATCGGCAGATTGCGACCTATGGTATAACATAGCGAAAGTCGTGTGTGCCGCTGAGAGCCAACAGTCTGTGTTTGATTTTATATCGGTAGACTGCGACCTATGTAGGAGTGGAGAAGTTTCATTTCAACAGCGAAAATCAGAGGCCGCAGAGAGCTGCAGTTACATGGACTTTTGCTGTGATGGCAACGTAACCCTGGGATGTAACTGTGATCTGTTGTGGGTTCCATGGCGTAATCAAGAGGTCGCGGAGAGCCTATAGTTACATGGACTTTTGCTGCGATTGCAACGTAACCCTGGATGTAACTGCGACCATGGATGGGGGTGATGATTTCCAAAGCATTCTCACCAAAGTTATTTCCTCTATTTTCAAAAACTGTTTTCTATATTTTCAATAAAATTAATTTCCATGTATTTTCACTGGGTGTCGAAAACGGGTTTACCAAGTACTTATAGATTTTCAGTCCTACGCCTGATCAACGTATGACTGAATTTCTATAAGAACAAGGATGGACTGGTTGAGGCATTGAGTTATAAAAGTATTTTTATTGAAAGCTATTTTAAATAGTATTATCTAAATTTAAAAGCATTTCTAAATTTTTAAATAAAGGTGTTGGAATTGTGAAAGATGAAAGAAAATCCAAACTAGAATTTTAATGAAGTGATTTTTGTAATAAAAACGAATATTGATTTAAAAAGTGAAAGTAAGCTAATCAGCTAAATAAATTATTTAATAGTGTATGTTAATAAAATTGAACTAGGGTAAATAAAATGGATTGTGAATTAATAATGGAATTTGGAATAGAATTCGAATTTTAAATAGAATTCGACTTAGATTTGATAATGAATTAAATAAGAGGAGATGTGGTAAAATAAAAATAAAATAGAGTTGGATTGAAAAAAATGTGATGGTTTGAATTACAAATAAAATTCAAGGGTGATTTGAATAATATTTAATGAAATTTGCAAATAAATTGGATTATCAGAATGAACTTAAGTTCGATGGCATATTAATTGAAATATAAATGAGTTAAGTATGTGCTTAGATATTATTTTGATAAATTGAGAAGATGAATTAAAAATAAAATGGATGGGCTAACTAAATTTAATGGAAGTTGCTTAAATGAGAATCAAATAGAAGCAAACTTAAGTTTGATGTTGGAATAAAATAAAGTAAATTCAGTTAAGTTTAAAATTTATGGAAGTTTGGCTTCGAATAAGAGTGAAAGCCCATTAAATAAAAGCTTGGATTGAATTAATTTGAGGATGGCTGGAAATATACAAGAATGGAATGTGTCGAGCTAAATAAATGGTTGGTGAATAAATTAGAATGAAATAGGAGTAGTTACAGAATGAGTTGAAATTAATTTAAAGTAGTTATAAACTAAATAAATACTCTATTAAGCGAATATTGTCGAATTGGTATAGAATGAATCGTCGTATGACGTAAATAAAAATAATTAAATTTCTGTGAATTGATAGGGACTAAATAAATTGGTTTTAGAATTAATTGAAGTGAATATGAGCTTGTTTGGATTAAAAATCAATTGGATGTAAGAAATTGAGTGCAAACCATTGAAACTGAATGAAATGGCTTATGAATTGATAGAAAGCAATTGAATTAACTTTAAAGTTATATAAATCGCTTATGGTAAGCGTTTGGTGTTTGATGCTTTGTAATGCTTGTGTTTTGCCATTAAAGTAAGTGAAATGCTAATAAATTCTCTATATATGGCACTTACATATTTATATCTCTTGTCAAATTGCAAAAGCTCCTCCGTACAAAGGAGACTCTGCCAAAATTTTCCGAAAATTTTGGGAGTTAGAAAATTTTTAGGAATTTTTGGGAAAA
Organism: Allium cepa; assembly: GCA_030765085.1. Taxonomy (NCBI): domain Eukaryota; kingdom Viridiplantae; phylum Streptophyta; class Magnoliopsida; order Asparagales; family Amaryllidaceae; genus Allium; species Allium cepa. Next base: position 580,906,068 of record CM060941.1, on the reverse strand, counting down.
TTTTTGTTAACGACAAAACAATTTCAAATTGGAAATTAAAGTAAATCAGTAGATGAAACTAATATGAATCAGTTATAAATGAAAGATAAAATTTAATACTCAGAAGTGAAGACAGATTGAATTCATATGGAATGGGAAAACTAATTTTGAAATAGATATGAAACTCATGTAGGATAATGTATACAATGATTTGGAAAGGGTTACGATTGGATATTATTGTAAAGTAAGATATGCAGGTATTAAAAGGGGGAAAGAAATTTGGATTTGATCCCAAAAGATAAATGTGAAATGCCCGACAAAAAGGTATGTATTTTAATTTCTGTATGAATTGGATTGGTTTTTGATCTAGCCACTTGGCTTTCTGTTTTCTTTTTTGAAATTTGGGAGCCCGTAGAGGCCTTTTGCAGTAGTACCGAGCTAGCCGCGCAAAGGAGACGCTGGCAAAAAATTTCGGAAATTTGGAGAGTTAGAAAAATTTTGAGAAACTTTTGATAATTCAAAATTTGGTTTTAGATTGAAATTTAAATGATTGAGCAGAAGGGTATTGATTGAAACAATAGGAGGTTTTAGAAAGTTCGTTAAGGTGATAGTGGGTTTTAATAAAGGATAGTTGGTAGGATGTTGAATGGTGAGTTTTGGAAAGAGGTAAACGGGTATTGGTCCATTCTTCCTAACTAGTAATTTCGGGGACGAAATTCTTTTAAGGGGGAAGGAATGTGACGACCAAGAATTTTTAACAATTTAAATTGGAATATTTAATTGATTTTAAATATTTAAAAGTTAATATTTTACTAGAATTCCAAATATTAATATTTACTTGATAATTAAATTATTGAATTATATAATTGAAATTGGGTAAAATGTTGAATCTGGAGTTTTAAGCCTGTTAAAAATGATTTGAAGACTTATAAAATTTATAATAATGATACTGAAGATAATAAAATGATTAAAATTTAATTTACAGGTAATTTGTTCAGTTTTAGTAATATACCGTTTAAATTGAATTTAAAAATAGCCTTCCGAGGCATATTCTCGGAATTCGACGAAACCAGTTCCATTGGATCTGTAATAGTTAGTTATTATCGGATTTTAATTTTCGTAGTAATCCGAGTTGTCGTTTGACCCTGGAAACTCAAAACGCTTAGATTTATTTTATCGATTTAATTGGAATTTGATCGTTTTCTTTTGTAACTCGCGCATATGATCGAATTAGCTTCCGAAACACGTTACATTGTGTTCGGAATACGGGTAAAACCTTATAAACGCCTGTCGGCATGTCTGATTCGGAGCTTGAGATTTCGCGTTATGTTAAATGAGATAATTTGGAAATTTAATAATATTAAAAAAAAAATCATATCAGCAACACCTATATCCATCAGCCACCCTATAGCTTATACTCGAAGCCACCCTTAAGAAATATCTCCTCGTTTTTCTCAGATAAAGGATGAAACCGAAAGCAAATCAAATCAAATAAAAAAAAGGGAGGGCTTCGTTCAGAAGCAAATGAATAAAGAGAAGGGTCGATCCCCTCTTCAATCCAAACAGGAAGTAAAACCCCAAAAAAAAGAAGAAAAAGAGAGATCGGCCGAAGCCATGTTCGAATTGTGTCACGATCGAAGAAAAGGGGAAGCCGGGCATCGACGCAGTGGTCTCATCGGCTAGCCATTTGCGTGCGAAATTCGAGGTAGTCATCGTCGATTTCGGAAAATGGTGCGCGCTCGGTTTTGGGAATTAGGGCGAGTCATTGGCAAAGAGTTGGCAAGCTCGCGCACGAAAATGGTGATTTAGTGGAGGGGGAACGATGGCGGCAGGGTGCGGCGTCGTGGCCAGGGTTTTCTTGTTTGGCGGCCAAGGTCGTGGCCAAGATGGAGGGGTTTTGAGTTTAAGGTATATGCAGATCCATTCTTAATATTGTTGTATGTAGGCTTTCAAGTTAGGAAATTAAAAGTGTGTGTATATATATATAGCAGTATTTGATTTTTAACAGTGAAATATATATATGCAAATTATTCAATTTAAATAGGGATAAATATATATTTACACTCACACATTTTAATACACATTTTTCTTAACATACTAGTTTAATTTTAAAAAAAAATATGGCTTGATGATTAATTTATCCAATTAACTTATTTAAGTTATTATAGTCACTAAAAGATTTTTAAAAAGGGAAATTATTAGTTTGAATTAAATAATTAGTTTTAAAATTAAATCATTAGTTCTAATTAAATTTATTAAACGAAAATTAATTTTTCGATTAGTTCAAATATTAATAAGCGCCGTATGCATAATGTTTATAAAAGGTCAAGGAAATGGTGAAAATCGGGTCGAGATCAAAGTGGATTTCGAATTAAAGCAAGCTGAGTAAATCTCACTCTGTTGATTTTTTTATTATTATTATTTGAATTTAGATGGTTGAATTTAAATAAATGGATGAATGATTGAATTGTTGGATGTGCATTGATGATCTGGTGATTTTAGTTTTGGATGTTTCTTGAGTTAATTGTGGTTTGACTTGGAGTATCTGGGTTTTAAAAATTTATTTTTAAAAAAAAAATTAAGTCATAAATACGAAAATGTTTTCATTGTTAATAAGGGCCTAATGATTTGTGATTCATCAAATTAGAAAAGTAATTAAAATGTATAATTGATTAATTCAATTAATTAATGATGCGGGTTGATTAATTGAGTAATTAAGAGTGGAATTAATTAATTAAAGGTAAGTTAATTAACTAAGGATTTATAATAATCGATGGATGGTTTAATAAGTAATTACTTAATGAAATTGATAAAATATAATTACTTTGTGAAATTAATCAAGAGATTAATTTAAATAATTAATTAAGAAATAATTAATTTATTAAATGAGGTAAATAAAAAGGGAGATAATCACGGGTTGAGATTGGTCGAGAATGATTAATATTGGGGATTGAATTAAAGTAATTAATATTTGATGGGAATAAATTAAAATGAAATTGGAAAATCATTAATTTATATAATTAATGGTGTAATTAAAGATTGATTGATTAAGATTAAATAAATCAATAATAAGTGACTTATGAGAAATTAATTAATATAAGTATTTAAGGATTAATGTAATTGATTATATTTAATTAATTTGTGTAGTAGTTCAAGACTGCTTATTGGCTTTGGTTAAGAAGAATTAATATCGTTAAATTAATTAAAGTCAATTACTTGAATGTAACTGAAGGATAATTAATCCAGGGTGGTTAATTAAGATGGAAAAATGAAGGGATGATTGACTAATTGAATTGAAATTAATTAATGTTAAATAAAGAAATCTAAGTGGTTGAGGATGGTAATTCAATCAGGATTAATGAAATTAAACTTGTATGTGATTAAGTTTTGCTTATGAATGATTGAATGGTATTAAATGCTTGGAATAAGTTGATACCTCTGATATGAAATGTTGTGTATTTCATTTGGATAACTTGGGTTAGGGTGACATGAGACTCGAAGAGACCGGGTTCGGGTATTAGGAAATACCCGAAACCATTTCGAATTTCTTATCAATTGATAAGAGAAATTGATAGGTTGGAATGAATGGATTTAGATGAATTGGATTATTTAATCTAAATTTTGACACTTAGAAAACTTATTTTGAAAATAAGTTATGTCTATAACAAATTGTGACTTTGTAAATTGATTTGAGTTATCCGGGTTCTATAAGTTGTATGCTTTGTATTCCATGTTGGATGGGATTACTCACGCTGGTTTCCAGCCTGACCCGGGTGTTACTTTGGTGTAATGCTCGGGTCAGACCGAGTGTTACAAATTTTCAGGTAGGTACGTTCTGGAGCTCAGGAGGCGAGCTGGATGGCAGGAGCGTATAAAGTATTTCCGTTGTATTTATATTATGGTTAATCTGAGACATGATAATTGTATATATTCAGTGACTATATATATGTGAAACTCTGAGGTATATTAAATGTAATCGACAGATATAGTATTCCTTTGTAACTATTATTATTTATTTATTATATTTTATCCGCTGCGAATGTGAGATGTTGTTGATTTTGTTCTTCTTCTTCTATCTTTTTCTTCTTTTTCATAACTATTTGAAATTTTCAGCTTCGAAAATTTCGGATCGTTACATCCCTTCTAAATTGCGGCGCGGTATGGTGCAATTTCTCTTATTCTCTTCACTTGATTGAGGCGTTACTTGTCTTTTGCAAATCTGCAGCGCAAAACTACTTTCCTCAGAAAATCCTTGGATTTCTTTGGCAAATCACCACCCTACTACCCATTGTAGTTTTATTAAGCGTAGTTCTCCCCTAAGACGTTTGGCTACCAACACCTTAGACCCATATCTGACGTTTCTAACAAAGCATGTTAACACGTGTCACCTCCCGATACGTGTTCTTACCTTTTTTGACATTTTTAGTATCCTTCATTTATCTTTTCTGCTATTTTATGGAACATATCCCATTACATTATTATATTAATATATATATGTTATTTCCATCAACTCTCAATGTAATCTCCTTTCCACTAGCGCGGTCCTTCATTGGTTCTAGCTTATTTTAAGTATAGAAAGTCTTATAAAAATTCCATAAAATTCATGAATATTTCTTTTTGCCCAACCTTGGCTTTCATTTGAATTACAGGTTATTTTCCTTGATATTTTCTAAATGCTTACTTTAGAAATTCGTAACAATTTTAGTCCTAGGCTATAAGCTTATCAAATTACTATCCCATCTTTCGAACAATGGCTAAAACAGCACATCATGTTTTCACTTTGACATAAATCTATACGAACACTAACAAATTACATAATCTGAATCAACCAAAATGAAACTAGATAAAAAGGTTAAGTATTACTCACCTAAGTCTTTAAGAAATCTTGTTTAGATCTTCTTCTCTTTTCCTTAGCTTGTATTTGCTTTATTTACTCTTTATTCTCGTTTCTCTAAGCCACCACCATTAAAGTATCTTTTGAGCTCTTATTTCACTTTTAGTAGAATGGAGTGAATGAATAAAAAAGAGTCATGTTTATTGCCCCCACGGTTATTTAGGCTTCAACCCATATACTCATTTTCATTAATTCATTACCCCCTTTTTATTTTCATATTTAGCCTCTCCTGGTCCTTTAATTAATTAATTAAATTAATTGTAAATTACAGGTGCTTATAGTCTCCCCTCCTTAAAGGAATTTCTCCCTTGCAATTGAATCAAGGCTTGGTAATGATTTGCGAACTATCTCATGCTTACTCTAAGCACAACCATGAATTCCCAATCCAAAATTAAAATATACTTGTGCTACTTACTAATACAATAATCATCCATAATATTTGTGTGTGTGTGTACGGTTCGCAATCAACACAATACAATACATAGCTTACATTCTAATCTGAAAAAAACAACTCTAGATTGGTTTGCCTGACCTAGTCCACTATTTCCCTATGCAATCCTCTCGATCAGTGCTCCCCTGAGCACAGACTAGCCTCACCAACTTATTTCAAAGCCATTTCTCATCTCAGTCCATTATCTGAACCAGTCTTTGCACATAGGTCGTATTTAGCTCTATGACGAGATCTTTAATTATCCTCGTATCTACTACTGCATCTGGATCTTTAACGCATTTCATCAGATGCGATACATGAAACACATTATGGATCCCTGCAAAAACACTTGGCAGTTATACCTTATATGCTACCCTATTAATCTTTTCTATGATTGGAAACGGCCCTACAAATTTGGGTGCTAACTTCCCAGCCTTCCCAAAGTGCATCATGCCTCTTATCGGAGAAACCTTCATGAACACCTGATCACTGACTGTGAACTCCAATTCTCTTCTCCTAGCATTGGCGTAACTTTTCTACATTGACTATGTTTCTTTCATCGTAGCTCTGATCAGCTCTATCTTCTCTATAGCTTCTTTGACAACTTCTAGACCCAATACATTCTTATCTCCTGCCTCCAACCAACATGCAGGTGACCTACACGGTCTTCCATACAATGCTTCAAATGGAGCTTTCATAATATTACTATGGTAGCTATTATTATATGAAAACTCTACTGAGTGTAAATAATCTTCCCAAGATCCACCGAAGTCTAAGATGTAAGCTCTAAGTAAATCTTCTAAGACCTTGTTAACTCTCTCAGTCTACCCATCAGTTCATGGATGTTATGCAGTACTTATGCAAAATGCTAACCCCATAGCACTCTGGAAGCTATGCCAAAACTTACTATTAATATCGGATCACGATCACTAATAATGGTGCTAGATACTGCATGCATTAACACTGCCGCCTTTATATATATCTCTGCTAACTTCGATGTAGTTCTTGTGGCATTTATTGGAATGAAATAGGAACACTTAGTTAGTCTGTCTACTATGACCTATATGCTCTCATTCCAGGCCCTCAAACTTGGCAATCCATCTACAAAATCCATAGATACTGAATCTCATTTCCAAACAAGAACATCCAAAGGATACAAGAGCCTACTTGGCTTTTAATGTTCTTCCTTCACTTGATGGCATGTAAGACATTTTCTCACATACTCTCTCACGTCTTTCTTCATTCCTTTCCAAAAGAAACTCCACTTCATATCTTGGTACATCTTCGTGCCTCCAAGGTATATGGTAAACATTGAACGATGATATTTGTCTATACTTCCTTCCATAGTCCCTCTGAACTCGGAACATACAACCTTCCATTCTTCTGCAAGCTGCCCTCTCAATCAGCACTGAATCCCTTTAGATCTATTGTCTCGACTTATAAGTCCAATTTACTTACTATGTCTTCACAGAACTTATCTCCTTTCTGCAGATTGACTATTCTTTCTACTAGCATGGGCCTAACTTCTAAGCATGCTAGCATTCTAAATGCACTACTCGAACTTGCACAAGATCAAAATTGCACGTCACATGCAGACAATGTTTTTAAAATGGCTCATTCCGTTATCATAGCCAAAACACAAATTTGATTTTTCCGATTCAAGGCATCAGCTACCCTGTTGGCTTTTCCTGGGGTATACTATATCCCAAAATCATAGGATGTTAGAAACTCTAACTACCTATGTTGCCTTATACTCAACTCCTTTTGAGTGAACAAATATCTTATTGACTTTTGGTCAGTATACAACTCAAATCTCTTCTCTAAGAGATAATGTCTCCAAATCTTCAATGAAATGACAACTGGTGCCAACTCCAAGTCATGAGTAGGATATCGAATTTTATGTGGTCGCAACTGCCTAGATGCATAGGCGATCACCCTACCCTTCTACATAAATACTGCACACAATCCTGCTCCGAAAGCATTAGCATATATAGTCATGCCATCATTCTCTACAGGTATCACAAACACAGGCACATCTATTAATCGATGCATCAATTCTTGGAATGCATCCTCACACTTATGTGCTCAAACGAAGTGCTCACTCTTCCGAGTCAGCCTTATCATTGGCGTAGCTATACAAGAGAAGTCCTTATGAATCTCCAGTAGTAGCCAGCTAATCCTAAGAAACTTTGCACCTTAGTAATAGTTTTAGGCCTCCTCTATCGATTTAGTGTGTCAACTTTCGAAGGATCCACGACTAAACCTTCTACGAAAATCACATGGCCTAGGAGCTTTACTTTACTTCTCAAAAATTTCATTTGAAGAACTTCGCTATTAGCTTGTGCTCCCTCAATGTCTCCAACACGTGCCTTAGGTGAACTGCATGCTCCTTCTCATCCTTAGAGTACACTAACATGTCATCAATGAATACCAACAAGAACTTATCTAGTTGATCTTAGAGAACTCTATTCATCAAATCAACAAAGAACACTAACGCATTCGTCGATCCAAATGGCATCATTGGCCACTTGTAAGACCCATACCTTGACCTGAAAGCGGTCAAAGGAACATTGTTCTCCGTAACCCTAAGCTGATGGAACCCCGTAGCTAAATCTAGCTGTGGAAACATCTTGTCTCCATTCAATTGATCAAGGTCATCAATTCTCAACAAAGGTTATCTATTCTTCACCGTCCTCTCATTCAACGTCCTGTAGTCTATACATAGCCTTAATGACCCATCAAACTTCTTCATAAATATTGTCGTTGCTCCCCATGGTGAGCTACTTAGCCTAACGAAGCTCTTACCCTCTAACTAAATCAACTGCTTTCTCAATTCCTCCGTCTTTTTTGGAGGTATTCAACTAAGAGGTCAACAATATGGTTCAGTCCCTAGTAGTAAATCTATACAAAACTCTTTTACTCTCGGGAGTGGTAATCCCAAAACTGGTTCAAATACATCTTAGAACTTCTTCACTACCCCTATTGCTCCCAACTCTTCTTTTGTTTCTGAAGCTAAAGCAAACAAAACGCTTCTGCATTTAGCTTGGCACTCCACCAAGAACACTTACATTCTATCTTGTGGTATGGATGGCTAAGAATAATAATTCTCTTGGCACAGTACACACTTACTTATTAAATTTCCAACCAATTCATCCCAAAAATAACTCCAAAACCTATGAAGTCCAATACGTAAGGGTCACAAGAAATCTTGTACTCCCCCAACTCAATATCTAGGTCAGTGCATCTCAATCTAGAGTGGAATATCCCCCTATCATATTAGCTACACATATGTAGGTGACTAAATAGGTAACTTCTAACCCAAGTTTATCAACCAAATCTCTTTCTATAAATGAATGGGTAGCACCAGCATCATACAGTACCCTAATTGAAATACCAGAATTAGAGCCATACCTTTCATGTCCTTCCCATTGCCTCTATCTTTGGTAGATGGCCCTTCCCTTGGTCACTTTAAAGCATATTATGCCTTATGCTTTGGGCAATCCTTTTTCAATATCTTAGTTTGTAACACTGGAAGCATATAATCCTCATAAGACTCTTCATCACTAGACACTTGGTAGGATAGTGTCCCTTCTATCTACAATTGAAACAGACGACTTCTGCAGTAGCATCTCCACTCATTGCCCTCGGCTCTCCCTTCTTTCCTTTGGTATAAGGAACAAACTTCTTCTTCATCTTAGCTTTTCACTTTGCCTCTATCCTCCTCTGCCCTTGATACATCCTATCATATATTTTGGCCATATCAACAATAAATTCAAAAGGAGATGCACGGTGAGCCATCACCTAATGATCTTACCCTTGCTCCAAGCCCAAGATGAACTTCTCGTTCTTCTTTATTGGAGTGTCGATGATCTCTCTACCATACTTAGCCAAAGAGTTAAACTTCTGGACATACCCTTCCACAACAAGGTCTCCCAACTTCAAACCTAATAACTAACGTAGTAACACACTCTACTGCGACTGGGTATAAACTAAGACTCGATTCTTTCTCTGAACTACACCTAAATAATCCCTTTCTTGGGCATTCCAGCAATAACTGTCTCCCACCAATCCAACGTATCTTCATCTAGCTGTCTCGATGCCAACCTCCTCTTCTACGCATCATTTAATCCTAGGTCTTAAAATATATGCTTGTGGTTTATTAGCCAGTTCAGTACTTCAACCGTTGATCTCTCCTCCAAAACACTTTCCCTCGTAAACTCATGTAGTCCTTACGCACCTTTGGGAAATCCTCTCTTACAATAATAGGTCCTGGCTCAACCACTCCAAGCACATTCTCCCTTATCATCTAAGCAATGAATTCTCTAAATAAGGCATTCACACGATGCTTACTGCATTTACTGGTTGTGTAGCTTCCACCCCTACTGCTCTTAGGACCTCTCCCTTGCTTCCTTCATTGGTCGGCGCGCTTTCTACATCTCTCCTTGCACTTACCCCTCCTAATGCAATTCACCTATTCCTCAAATCCATCTTGCATTTTCTATTAAGCAAGTCTTCATTAGAAATAGAATGAAAGAGCGAAATAACAATATAAGGGTAGATGTAATTTCTTATATATACGTACACGCATCAACTTACAAATGTGATATACATACATATAATAGTGCATCCCATCCCTAGGGTGTTCTTCCTATTTTAAGTTCTTACTCCTACTTCTAACTCTGATTTACTAAGATTACCCTAACCCTAAGCTCTAATACCAACTATAACTTCCCCCACTAGGAGACCTAAAATAAATGCCAATGATGATGTAGGTATCACTATAATCATTTTCAAGCGACCAAGAGTGAGTTTCGTATATTCAAAATAGTCAAACTAAATAGAATAGTTAAATGTTTCATTCCATCAAATTTTTCATAACATTTACTACGTACATTTTCAATGTTAACCCCAAGTCGTAACCACGCAGGGGTTAAAATATAACACAAAAATACATAATAAAGTGCTGGGTCAACATATGAAGATGTCACCAAAACACTTATAACAGCGAAATTTGGATATATAAATATTTATTCCTTTAGCTTCGTCTTTGATCTCTGGCCTATGCTCGAAATAACCTACTTTTCCCACAAACTCAGCCCACTCAAATGGGTACCCATGGGTTTATGGAGAAAAAATGATAAAAACACGAATCAGACATAAAGTTTGGTGTGAATAATATTTACCTAAAAATAAAACAAGAATACATAGTGCAACCATAATGTTCAACATGGAACGGGTTTCCCCCTCATTACTTACAAACAACATACATAATATTGCAAACAACAAAGGTCATATTTACTTACCCTCAAAAATTCCCAAAGTTATTCTTAATATAGTTACTGCTGCACTATTGCACAGTTCCCTCCCAGTCCGATACTGAACAAAGAGAAAAGCTAATGCTACATAGAATCCTCCCTTAGCAATATCCTTTAAATTCTTTCTTGGTTTTACCTATACTTGTTAATCAGCTAGTTTTCTATCGGTTTAGAAAACCATCGAAAAATTTATAGTAAAATTTATACCGCAAGCACACGGTGTACGAATGTAGCACGTATGCGAGTACGAGTCGATCCATAAGGAATTGTTAGATTTTAGAATTCTATTCAATCAAATTAACCAAAGTTGAAAGTGTGATTAGCTAAAAATATAAGAAAAATGACAAAAAAGAAAGTGATAAAAATATGAGAGTGTTAAGACAATTTAGAGATAACTACACTTTCTAGATCATATATTTCAACCAAACATGAAATTATGATCTCTCTTTTGGTCACTAGTGAAATTAATTGTTGTGTTTATTATAAGTATGACATATTTGTGTTATTAATTAGCTCAATATAAACCATCAAACTATAACACAACCACTAATACACTTTTAAATCTCATAAAATATGACATCAAAGTTGAAAACAAAATCTATTTTAAGCATGGCCTACTAACTATTAATTAGAAATATAAGCCATCAAATTTTAATTCAAACATTCACTTCTTTGCCATAATCATATGTAGATGAAGAGGAAATTTTTGTTTTGTTTGTTTAAGCATAACCTATTTGTTACAACATAGAATATCAAATTCAAAGCTAAACAACATCTTTAAACCACTTCAATCATTCTCATTAAGCACAAAAAGAGAGCATAAACATCAAATTAAGTTGAAGCTACATGATTTGAGAGCTTCATTACCCCTAAATTGAAGGGGTTTAGCCTCTCATTTTTGTTATCATATGAACAAATGTAGCTTGCAACATGAATGAAAAAGAAGAGTAAAAGAGAGCTAATTAACAAGAAATAAAACTAAGTAAAAAAATAAATACTAATCTACTTGCATGAATAAATGAAACTACACTACTAGCATGAAAGGAAATAAACAAGAAAAGAGAAGAACGTGTACTGAAATTTCATAAAAAAAAGAATTACATAAAAGAAGAAATGGCTATGTAGCCATGAAAAGAAAAAGAGCTCTCCTTTTATTTTCCTAAGAGAAGAGAGCCTAAAAGAGAGACTAAGTAAGAGAACGGTTACATGAAACATAAGGGGTATTTATAAATTTGTTAAACCCTAATTCATATTTTTGGAGAATGCCTAAATAGCCCTTGAGGTACTATGGCCACCAAGTAATCATTAGCTCCAATAATTACCCACTTAAATGTACATGAAACTTTAATGGCCTTTTAGCATGTGCATTAGCTCCTAATTGAAAATCAAGGTAAGTGGGTGGGGTCCTCCATGTTCATCACTTTGAATTATTTCCTTCTTTGTTCTTTTACATCTTCTTTGTGCATGCATATTGCTTCTTGAAACCACTTGTAAAATTCACTAAATTTCCTACAAAACAACATAGAAAATTCTAAATAAATTTTCACAATTTGATAAATGCACAAAAATGACCATTTTACCCCTATATGAAGATGAATATGTGACAATTTGAAATAATTTGAATTTTGGTTTAAACAGGTTTAAATACCCAATATAATCATTTATTTAATTTAAATAGATTAAATATGGTGGTAAAAATATGCACATGTACGTGCACATCAATACTGTACTGACCTTGGTCCCTGCAGTATTATTTTATTTGTTTATTAAATGTTAGACTATATGGAATCACTCCTCTATAGTAGTGTTTTGTTTGGGTTTGGGCTACTATGCTACCTCACCCGCAACCCATGTTCTTATAAACTTAGTTCAAATCTGCTATGAAACAGCTACCCGTAGGTTCTTCCTTTTCTCATCTTCTATTTTATTCAATTAGACCTGGGACCACTACGAATTAGCCACCTGTAGTCCCCTATCTATTGCTTATTCATTTATGTCTGACCTGCTATGAATTAGCCACATGCACATCTCATTCAATTATTATTTAATTCTGGACTACAAAGAATCAGCCATATGTAGTCTGTAACAACCCGAATTCCAATGGGCTTGGATTTTTCGCAAAAATGCTAAAATCCAAGCCCACTGAAGCTCGAGTTGGGTATCCGGTATCCTGCAAATGGGCAAACAAAAATATATCATAGCTCGTATAAATACCTTACAGCGGAACTGACTAAAATATAACAGTAAGTAAATACTCACCAAGATAATAACACTTTCTAAACAAGTGTCTTAAAGCTGGAAAGTCTCTGCCATCTACCTAATCTGTGGGAAGTTATGAGGAGGGGGTCAGAACTAAATTTTTGGTGAATGGACAAATTATACACTTCTAAGCATAATTCTACATAAACCGTTCTATTTCCATTTTCTATTATATTAGGTTTATTGGGTTTATAATACTCTCGCATATGTGCATGAATTGTACCCATCTACTCCCTAGTAGATTAAAACGTTATAACTAATATATACGTAGCTACATACCCAAAGACCACATCAGTCCTAGGTACTACCTATAGTACCTTTCGTATCCTCCTTGAAAAGGACTCCATCATCTTTCATCTAGAGCTTTCTGTAACTACATCTGTAAAGGACAGCTTCGTGAGGCCTACAATACAGATGTTCCGTCATCTGCTATGAAAACGTAAAATTGCATCCGCACTAGCTTATACTAGTGTTCGTACATCCACAATGTACCACCTAGTGCGTACCTTGAGGACTATACGTAATCGTTCTGTATACTCTCTGAATTCCACTAACAAGTTCTACCTTGTATGGAACTTAGTCAGGGATTTTCTACATGTATAAAGGACAGCATCGTTAGGCCTACAATATAGGTATTCTATTTGGTCTGTCCCTTTTCTCATCGTGGCTATGGTCCCACGCAATCACCCCTCAACTAATCAAAAGACCTCTAAAGAACTAAGTGGTTGTGTCCTACTATAAACAATCTAAACATCCAATTGGCTACGCCCCTCATCCATTGTCCCCATAGTGAAAGAATCATTGGCTGTTGGTTTAACTCTAGTCTTTCCCGAACTCGCCCTTGGTTGATGATGGCTTGATCTCCGCATGTGATTAGCCTTTTGGGTCTTGCCCACTAAAACCTACTCGCAAGTCAGAGTATGGTGTCGTATGAATATCCTACTCAATTCATTAATCTTTTGACTGCCTACAAAGGTCCGCTTCATTAGGCCTGCAATGCAAAAGTAGTCAAGGCATACTCTCTTGATGAAACACCTACTGACCTGCCTCCAGCGGCGCAGCTTCGTTAGGCCTACCCCAAAGGGCCATCCTAGAGTACCTTCACGTCCATTGAAGCCTCGTACCTCCTTCAAGCCAAAATTAACTAAGTTAGACGTGATGTTTCTATGCTAAAAATCTATGGTGAACTGCTTCATTAGGCTCTTCATCCTTTGGGCTACTCCAAACGCATCCTACTATTTTATTAGACCCTACGTCTAATCTTTTATTATGCTTTTAGTTTACTTTTCTAATTCTGTTGGCTGCTTATTTACCCTAACCAGCATAAGCGTGTCCCAGCCTCACCTAACTATTGTGAGACCATCAGTTCCTGACCGAAAGGGAATGTTGTTGGTATGGGCCTTTCTTCTATGTTTGCTTATTAACTTAGTATAAGTTTTAAAATAAGCCTTTTATGTTATCTCTAATTACAACCTATGTTATAATTATACTTGCAATCGTTACTTCTATATTCTTTTATGATCTACATGTTATAAATATAATTGCAAGTGTCTCTTTATTATTCTAGTCTGTCTTCTTTTATTATGATATTGAATTCTCTTTAGTTCTCTTATATTATATGACAATCTTGGCATAGGACTACGTTCGACTGTCACAAATTTACTTATCGTAATAACTGCTGTGCTTTTATTCTACTATCTGCATGGTAAATGCATATCTAGGCACATTTCTATTTATTGTTTCTAGTGTTGTCAAATAATTAAATTGATTTAACTTTAATTTCTTTAAATCTTCACTTTATTCTCTTTTATTCTAAGAAGTAGTTCTATTCTATTTGGTTGGTTACAAAAAATGTGCTAAAAATCCATTTCCATATTTTAATACTACATAACGCTATAAATAATAACTCGAAATTGCAAGATATTTCTTTTATTGTGTCTTTAACTATTGGGTAATGCAAAATGCAGAAATGTTTCTATTTACACTAATTCCTTTTTTCTTTCTTTTATTCTTGCAATTACGTTTATCGCTATTTTTGCAATATTAAACTATGGAAATGTATTCTCTTTCTAAACCAACCAACTAACCTATCATTAGCTTCCAAATCAAGTTATTAGATTTTCCGCTTTTTAATTTATTTCTTCCATTTTAGCATAATTTACTATAAATTTCTTGCTTTTAGACTTAAGCCTTTCTCTATAACTGTTAGGCCTGATATTATTTATTTTAATTTGATTTCTTTCTTTCTTTCCATATAAATAATAATTAAATATAAGTTTTGATATAAAATTTACAGTCTCAACATAACTAGTTAATAGATACTGAAATAAATGCTGAATTAAAATATTTAACGAGAATCTAAGGATAATATGTCATAAATGTAAAAGATATATAATTTAAACCCACTCACATGTCGTCCTTAGCTTTGCTCCATGGCCTTCCTTGATCCCCTTCTAAGGCATCTAATATTTTTATTAAGAAGATCTTCTCTCTAGAAATATTTTCTATTTAGGGTTTAGCCTCAGGCAATGAAACCAATTGGGAGAAAATCTGATTTTGAGAAAATAGCTAGGCCTAGGGTTCTATTTATAGTGTAGATTTTTTGATTGAATCTAGTGTAACCATGTCACAAGCTTGCTGCGAATCGTTCGGTCCTGGAAACGACGCTCCAGATCCTGCAAAAATTGAATTTGAGGTCTTCGGCATGTCCTTGATGATTTTACGTCTAGGGCTTCATGTGGGTCGACCTGTGTGCATTAGGGGTCGACCTTAGAGTCGACCCTGTGCCTTATGGGTCAACCTATGGGTCAACCCGTAGGCCTTCATATTTTTTTTTTCGTTCTTTTGATTTCGTTTCTCTCGTAACTTCTTCGTACTAACTCGTATTTCGACGAGTTATGTATGGAAATTGAACAGAAAATCACCATGAACACAATGGTACAAGTTTCGAGGCTATATTATAACAATTACAAAAATATTTATATTCACTGTTCATCGTTATTTGGTTATTTAATTATCTAAAAATGCGGGGTATTACATAGTCCTTTGCTACATAGAATCAACCCCATGCATTATTGTTTTTATTTTAATTTGAGGTTGCATAGAATCTTCCTCTTGCAAACCTCTGGAAATCGAATGTCTCTCCTCACCTAGAGTTTCTTCAGGTGTGCATTCGAGTAAGCATCCTTACTCGGCGTTAATAGTCCTTTCATTCCTTTAATTTCACTCACAATACTTCGGTATAGTACACCCTACCCTGATCCATGTGTGTGATACACTCTTTACTTAATGAGCGTGTTCTCTCCCAAATTACGACGCAATATGACAGCGCGGTATGTCTTATTCTCTTCACCTAATTACGATGCTACTTGTCTTTTGAAAATCTATAGCGTAGAACAACTTTTCCTAGAAAGTCCTTGGATTTCATTGGAAAATCACTACCCTACTACCCAGTGCAGTTCTACCTAAGACGTTTGGCTAAAACCTC
The DNA here is from genome assembly GCA_030765085.1 of Allium cepa. Classification (NCBI taxonomy): domain Eukaryota; kingdom Viridiplantae; phylum Streptophyta; class Magnoliopsida; order Asparagales; family Amaryllidaceae; genus Allium; species Allium cepa. Next base: position 580,889,704 of record CM060941.1, on the reverse strand, counting down.
TTTAGCCCTGTACCAGAAACTATTTGACATTTCTGACAAAGCACATTGTGCCTTTACATGTGTCACCTCCCGATATGTTATCTTACCTTTTTCTAACATCTTCTGTGTCCTTTATTTATCTTTTCAGCTATTTTTATGGATCTTGTACCTTTACATTATTTTTTTAATATACATGTCATTTCCATCAACTCTCGGCACGTATCCCCTTTTTACCGGTGTAGTCCTTCATTGGTTCTAACTTATTTTACGTATAGAAAGTCTTATATAAATTTCAAAAAATTCATGAATAATTCTTTTAGCCCTGCCTTGTCCTTCATTTGAATTACAAGTTATATCCCTTGTATATTTTCAAAAAATTATCTTCAGATATTCATAACAATTTTATTTCTAAGTTACGAGCCTCTTAAATTACTAGCCTATCTTTCAAACAATGGCTAGAACATTATATCAAGTTTTTACTTGGACGTAAAGCTATAGGAACACTAACAAATAACATAAACTGAATCAGCCAAGTTGAAACTGGATAAAAAGGTTAAGTATTACTCACCTAAATCTTTAAGAAATCTTGTTTAGATCTTCTTCACTTTTCCTTAGCTTGTATTTTCTTTATTTAATCTTCATTCCCATTTCTCTAAGCCACCACCATTAATGTATCTTTTGAGCTTTTTTTACTTTAAGTATAATGGAATGAATGAATAGAAAAGAGTCATATTTATAGTCCCATAATTATTTAGGCTTTGATCTACATAATCCTTTTCATCAATTCATTACCCTCTTCCTATTTTTATTATTTAATGAATCGTAAATTACGGGTTGTTACAGATAGTTCAGGAAAGGACTTCTAGACTAGTTTTTTAGCGATTTGGATAATCTTCTAAGTGGCAGGATACATGCTTAGACAAGTGTCGTGATATACTTGGTATATGATCCTTATTAATAATGTACGGTTAAGTTGAGATTGAACTTGAGCAAACCCAGGCATTTGTAGATTGTCATTTAGCGATGATTTAATTAATAGATTTTTCTCCTTTGGAGAGTGAGTTCTATTTAAAAGAGAAGCAAAAATTGTGACTTAGTTCACTTGATTTATCCGAGAGTTTAGGGGCTTGATGATCTAGCATATCTATAAGTTTTCTTTTTTTAATGGGAAGGTGCAATAGTATTTTGTGTACTGTATTCATGAAAAAGTTACAACACTTACGCAAATTTTACCATCTTGGAGGTCGAGCAGACTTAATGGAGTTTATATTGGCCATGAATGTTTCGATTATTGCTGGTCACCATGCATGTCGATATAAAATCTTTGGTATGTTTCATTGTTTTGCATGCTTATTGTTGTTTATTGTTGTTTGCTATTATTTGATTGTTTGTTATTATAGCTAGTTGTTGTCTATTGTTGCTCGTTATTGTTTATTATTGTTTGTTGTTAATTGATTTTTATTTTTGTTGATTTATTGTTATTGTTTGTTTTTTACGGTTGAGAGTTTGTGTGCTAGTTATTGTTGCTTGTATGATAATTATAATTACTTGCTAAAGTATTGACTGGAAGAGATAGTGATAGCTATCAAAAATAGATCAGCCCATTGTGGGGTCGAGAAAGGATCTGTACGAGTCTATTGCCTTTTGATGAGACTCGGAGTCAATGGTATATTTAGATACTGACTAGTTTTGTTTTACTCTCCAATAAATAATCATGTATGATTTTTGTAGTACCGGTTACCACACTTAATTATACATGTTCTAGTTTTGTGTTGTTGCATGAGAAATGTTTTTTTAATTAGAGATGCTCATTGCATGGTTTGATATAGCATATTTATTTGAGATGATCGATAAATATGGTTTAAAATGCTTAAATCCATGATTTGATGTTACAACTATGTTTAGTCCTCTTATTGAGTATATGATTAGGTACAGAAGAAGTTAAGCGCTAATGTGGTGCTTATTCGCTTATATTCACATCCAAATAGCATCATCTTGTTGTGAAAGAGGTATGTAAGATCTATAATATAGACGGTATGCATATATATATATGTACATATATGTGGGTGTGCTGCTTGTGTGTTCATGGAAATGAGATTCCTCAGATATGAGATGTATATATGTTGTTTAGGAATTTTTAAGAGCTAGCTGTGCAAAGGAGGTGCTGCCGAATTTTTCCAAAACAAGATGATTTTTGGAATCCTAAAGGTTTGAATATATATTATATACTATGGAAGTTCCCATAATGCTAACTGCGTAAGGGAAGAATTGCCGAGATTGTCTGAAGCAGATGCATGGAAATTTAGGGTCAGTCGGGTTGCATTGTCATACTTATAGGAATTTCAAGGATGAAATATTTTAAAGGAGAGGTGAATGTAACAACCCACATTTTTAACAATATTAATTTAAATAATGAATCATTAATTAATTAATGGTTCAAAATCAAGCTTTTGGCATACATTTGAATTGGGGATCGACCACTTCCATTGAATCTGGATTGACGTTGCAAATCAAAATGAGTATAAATATCGCTATAGTTGGAGTCATGGTATTTTTACGATTTACGTATTGTTATACATATTTTATAAAAATATATGCACGGTCGGTTCCAGTGGGATCTTAACTTACGACTTTTGATTCTAGGATGAAGACCTTATTATGAGACGTACAGTAGAGGATTTTTTAGAGTCGGCCTATCCAATAGCCAAAATGATCTTGAAATATATGAAATTATCATTCCAGAGCGCCTTCTTAAATGGCGACGAAATGTATACCATCGGGACTAGAAAAATGAGGTGATGCGCATCAACAAGTTTCATGATGATTCGAGGTACCGTATGATCATACGAGCTCGAGATGTGTGATGGTTTATTTAAGAAATCAAATAAAATATTTTTTTTATTATTTATATTCTCTCCCACTTAATACCTTCTCCTATGGTAAATGAATAAAGGCTATTCCTCCTCCGTCAATTTAATTAGTAGCTCCGATGGACGATGGGAATGGATTTGTTTTACTATTATAGAGGAGGGCTTCACAACAGAGGTAGCATTAGTGTGTGCGGTTTTACTTAGGGGGTTGTCGCTTTGAGGTCGACAACTAGGGGTCATCCTTGTAGGAGGTAGAGATGTAGTCAAGCATAATGAGTATGGAAATGGACCTAAGGGACAAAGAAGCAGAGATTGGCAATCATCTGGTGTTGTGCGATCGTCATGGGTAGGGCTACAATTTTTGCCTGGACATGGAAATAGGGTGGAGTCGCCATTTTGTTCGCGGGTGCGGGTATGACAATTTTAGCATTGTTAGGTCTGACTTGAGGAGAAATGAGCATTGGCGGTGGTCGGAGGCGCTCCGACGGGCCATGACGGTAGTGGAGAAGGATGGTTGTGGGTGCTTGATGGGTATAGGAGTCAGGATTTTGAAAGGGGAGTGGATTAATAAGGTAATTGTGGATTAATTAATTAATTAAGTTTATTAATTAATATTTAAATTCAAATTCTTATATAATTCATATATCTTGCATATGAGGTACAATCGAGATGTGGTCATCATCTTGCACTTGTAATGAGATTATCATTGTTGTTGAATATGCGCTTTGCGCTATATGATTTTTGTTTGATGATAATAAACATATATACATTCATTTAAATGTATTTGTTAATGTACTATTTTTCATAGAATAAATAAATATTTGTTGAATAAAATAAATTACACAGAATTTGAATTTGAATTCAAACAAAACAAGTTAAACATATTTTGAATTCAAACAGAAATTTTATTCAAACAAATATTTATTACAATTTTGAATAGTATGTATTTGGTAATGTACTATTTTGTTTTTCATAGATTAAATAAATATTTGTTGAATAAAATTAAATTACACAGAATTCGAATTTGAATTCAAACAGAACAAGTTAAACAGATTTTGAATTCAAACAGAAATTTTTATTCAAACAAATATTTATTACAATTTTGAATAGTACAAATTTAATCTCTCACTATAACTATACAACTTTGATTACAATCACATCACATTTCACATTTACAGTTAACCTCACTACATATCACTCACACTCGTATTTTTATCATCAACTGCATTCCAGTTTGAATCCAGCATCTGAGTAATCTGCAAAAATATTCTCAAACGCAGTAAAATTGAAAGAGAAATATTTTTGAAATTTGAAAGAAACGATGATTTTGAAAACATTGTTTGCCTCAGTTATTTGGGTTGTTCGTCATCATTTTTGACTGTGCAATATCTGTGCATATCAGTATTTTTTATCAGGGACAGGTAATTATAAGTGGCTGTAGTACACACGTGTACATTCGTATACGTGTGCACTGCCTCGCCAACTCGTGTGCAAAAATCAAACAAAAGCACAGAAATCAAAAACAAGGTCAAACCCAAGATAGGTTCAACTCAAGGCAAATGAATAGACAAAGCAATTGACTACAAACAGTTCAAGACTAAAGCCACTAACAAATGCAACAGCAACATGCTTGAAGACTCCAGCACGACCAAGTATGGAGTGTACAAATGCAAATGTCCAAACAACAACATGAAGTGAATCAAGTTCAAGGCAGTAGTGTATATGAACACAATCAAACTACAACAGGCCAGAGGTGAAAACAATGCAATACTGAAGTGATGAAGTGCATATAAACAACTGCAACACATATGCACGACTTATGGCAGTGAAACTCAAGCAAGTCAGACCAACACTGCAACTCAAAATGAAACATGGCTGCAGTTACAAACTAGAATGAAAACTGCACTAATCCAGTTCCAATTTTTTTTTCTGAATCAAGTGATACAAGGTCAGGGAAGCAACCAGGATGGAGCAGAGACAAGTAAGGCATAGCTACTGCACAGCAACATGAATGAAGACTACAGGTCTCAATAGAGTATGGTGATGCAGTCAACAAGGCAACAATGCAGGTGAACAAATGTGCAAATGCTCAAAACCACAAAGTTCACAAGTGCAGACACAAAAGAACATGGACTGCAACATTCAAGTGTATATTGAAAACAAGCTGCATGAATACAACATGAAGTACAATCACTTACAACATGTATGCAGCCCAATGAACCAGTGTCAAGTTCATGCAGTGCACATGTGAATCAAGTGACCAACCTGAAGTACAAAGCATGCACATGAACAACATGACATGAACAACACAATTGAATCAAGTAACCAACTGCAAGTGCAAATGACCAGGACTCGTGCAACAGACCCAACAACTAGTGCCAACATGAACATAACAGGTGAAGCATCAACAAAGACTCAACAGGGAACATGGATGTCACAACAGATAATAATGCAACGACCAAAACCAGTGAATACAAGAACAAATTGAGATGCACAATGCCACCAAGCAATACAGATACCAGCTACAACATGTCAATGCAATAAACTGAATGCAAAGGGTACAAAAACAAGTAGCAGTCTTTGAACATGAATGCAGTGTACATGAATGCATCAATAAACCAAACTGCAAGACCTCAAGTGACATGGTGAAGCAGTATAAAACCAAAGTTACAAGCATACAAAATCATCAATGCAATGCAACACAAATGGGTTCACATATACCAAGCCACAACCAACAGTGCAACAGATCAAGTGGCACAGTGCACCACTGATTTGAAGAACACATGATATCCAAACCAGAGTTCAATGCATATGAGATCATGCACAAACATATACATGACCAGAAACAGTCCAGTGAAATGCAACAATGCAAACTCGAGCACACAAGCAAAAGACTACAAGTTCACAGTGAAGAACTATTTCAACAAAATGGCCAAAGTAAATCAACTGGTCAAAGCAAATGTCATCACCGTGATGAACAAGGTGGAATTATTCACAAATCAGAAATCAAGTGTGAGACAAATTGAAACAGTCAATGCCAAGTCGAACCAGCAAAATCAAAACCGTGATAAGCAAGGCAATTCAAAGCCGTGTGAATCAAGCTACTAGAAATACGAAATTGACAAAGTCAGATCAATCCCAAGCATCAATACAAGATCGAACGACTATTGACAAATTCAAATATATTTAGACGAACGTAATTCAAGGAGTTCGAACGCACATATAACCCAATCATCACTGGCAAATTAATCATCGAGTTCAAGCATAAACCAGCAAAGAAAAAGGAAACAGTACATACCGAAATCAAAAAACAACGAACTCGATCAAGCAGCTGCAAACGAGCGACAATCGATCATCAGAGAACGAGCTAGCAACAAGAATCAATTATCAGAGAACAAGCGACGCAAGCCATCGGTCACAAATCAGAGAATCGATCATCAGAACGAAGCCCTAATTCGAGAAAGAAGCCAAAGCCCTAATCCGACAAAGAAAGGCCGACATTTTTACAAGCAAAAGAAGGAACGGGTCAAAGCCAAAGTGGATCGGGTTAAGAAAAAAAAACAAGGGGCCGGCCTTGTTATAGTATTATAAAAGAGGGTTTAAGTTTTATTTTAAAATTAGGCTTTATTATTTTGTTAACTAGGGTTAAGGGTTATTTTCTATTGTCTTCTAATTATCGTTTTTTATTTTCCGAATCAAAACTTTGTAAATCACCACCTAGGTTTAGGTAGTGTCAGATTGTCTATTTTGAATTAGTTCAGTGAGCAGGGTATGCGAGTTTGCAAAGCTCTATAGGCGGGAGCAGTGTTTGCGAGTGAGCGAAACTCTATAGGCGGGAGCAGGGTGTGCGAGTCTAGTAGAGTGTTTGTAAGCGGGAGCAAAAGGGTCTGCGAGTCTAGTAGAGTGTTTGTAAGCGTGATACTGTTTAATTCTAATAGAAATCTGTGAATGCAGCAGTAGGCAGGGGTTGCCGAAGCTGGGTAAATTTTGTGTGTGATTTACTTTACTGCATATTTATTTCTGTAGTTTATTTCTGTGTTTAAATCGAGAAAATTTGCCATAACCCTATTCACCCCCCCCCCCCCTCTAGGGTTAATCTAGATCCTACAAGTGGTATCAGAGCCCGGTATATTTTTTATTTAACTCTAGAGTCATGAGTCTACAAAATAATGCTTTTTCTGAGGGGCAATCTATTGCTAGGCCACCCATGTTTAACGGGAACGATTATGCTTATTGGAAAGTTAGGATGGGTATCTATCTCAGTTCTGTTGATTATGATGTTTGGGATATTATTGAAACTGGCTATAAACCCCCCACTATAATCGTTGGCGATACTGAGATTCCTAAACCTAAGGATAGGTGGGATGCTAACGATAAGAGATTGAAAACAACAAATGCTAAAGCCATGAATGCTTTGATATGTGCTCTTGATAAAAATGAATTTAATAGAATTTCTCATTGTACAACAGCACAGGAAATTTGGCACACTTTGGAGGTGACACACGAAGGAACTTCTCAAGTCAAGGAGTCTCGTCTAGCCCTATTCAGCAACGAATACGAAAACTTTGTGATGGACAAAGGCGAGAGCATAAAAGACATGTTTGGACGTTTTTCAACCTTGGTATACAACGCTAGAGCACTTGGGAAGGTCTTCACTGAGGTAGAGCTTGTGAGGAAGGTGCTAAGAGTTTTACCAATGAACTTTGAGGCAAAAGTCACAGCAATCCAAGAATCGAAAGATCTGAGCAAACTAAGCATGGAGGAGTTGATTGGCAACTTGATGACATATGAGCTTGAGTTAAAAGCAAAGGAAGAACGCAACAACTCCGAACCAAAGAAGAAGACGATTGCCTTAAAGAGCAAAGAAGAAAGCGATAAAGATGAAGAAGATCCAATTGAAGAGCTTGCAATGGCTGTCAATAATCTTAGAAAATGGTCTAGATTCAAGCCACGCAAGAAGAAAACAAAGGGCAATAGGTCAAAAGATTCCGAAAATTCCGATAATGAACTGACGTGTTATAACTGCAACAAGCCTGGCCACATCAAACCAAAATGCCCACTTCTCAAAAACAACAAAGAAAAGAAAAAGGCGAAGAAGGTATTTGCAGCGACTTGGGATGATGAAGAAGGAGAGGAAGCTTCGGATAGCAGCTCAGAGGAGGCTAACTTGTGTTGCATGGCAAAATCAGAATCAGAAGCAACCTCCGACGAATCTAGTGAGGCAGGTGAGTTTTCTTATAAAGAACTTGTTTTTATGTGTTCTGATCTTACTAAGGTAGTGGATACTCTTGAATCTAAAATTGAAAAACTGAAATCTGATAGGAGAGAATTTGCTCGTGAAAATTTTAGGTTAAAAACTGAACTTAAAAATATTCAAAACCTAGAATGTGAAAAATGTAAGATTTTAGATTCAGAATTATCAAAACTGAGGAATAACTTTGAAAGTCTTGAAAATGAAAACTTGAATCTTAAGGAAACCATCGACACTAGGAAAAAGGATTTTATAAATCGATGCACCTCACTTGTCACTGAAAATACAACATTAAAAACCAAAGTCCAAAATCTTGAGAAATCTTTGAATAACTTTTCAAGAGGCGAAAAATATTTCAACATGCTGTTAGGAAATCAAATTTTTGCTAACAATAGAAAAGGACTAGGCTTTGGGAAATCACAAAATGATGATAATGCAAAAAGTAAAAGTGTTTTTGCTCAATCTGAAATAATTGGAAATCATGTTGAAAATCATAGTCATAGGAACACAAAATTTAATCAAGTCAATTTAATGAGCTCGTTTTGTAGAGAATTTGGACATAATCGAAATAATTGTTGGTATAGACCCAAACACGTGAAAACTATACCAATTTGGGTTCCAAAAGGCACAAATATAAAATCCTTGAAAGTCAAACAAATTTGGGTGCCAAAAGGAACATATATAAATAGTTTTGAGTCTCCAAAAACATATTTTTCATATTCTACCACTAACAACAATGGACCTATAAAAACAAATAGGTCACATAAATCTTTTATCGTGTAGGTGTGGTGGCAGGCTAAGGAACAACAACGGTGTTCTCTGGATTTTGGCTGTTCCAGAAACACAACGGGCAACATAGCAAAGTTCCTTAGCCTAGTATAAAGGTGACAGAATCACAATGGGCAATCACGAGAAATTATCGTAAAGGTAAAACAGGTGAAGGTATATTAAATGTGATAATCCGCATCATATTCTGAATTAAATCAGCCAAAATTGCAATAATGATGTGATGTCTTTAATTCTGACTTATTGATATGATTTTTCCTTTGACTTGTTCTTACTTTGATTTGTGCTTAAAAGTAGACCAACCATCCTTTCATCTTTGAACTTAATATGTTTGGTCAAATGATGGTATTTTATTGATCCTTGATTACTCATGCTACACTTAGATATATTTTGACATTTTGGTCACTGCTTGTAAATTTGCACGATTTCAAACTCATGTGAAAAAGGATTTTTTGAAATTGTTGAAACTTCAAGAAATTGTTTTTGAAATAATTATGATGATGATTGACTGTTGATTATTCATGAATATAATTGTTTATCCTATGGTTTCTAAAATTAACATCATGATATTTGTTTGAGTGTTAACACGGCTTAAATTCAAATTCAAAAGAATGATGTTAAGTTTGAAATTTTTGGTGCACATTTCATGGTTTGATTCAACAAGTGAATATCGAGTGAAATTTAAATTCAGATGCAGATTATACTGGTAATATAGTTGATAGAAAAATTATTAGTGTAACGTGATTAATTTTTTTTTGAAACATTCATTTGCTGCATCGTTTTTTTTCAAAGAAAATATCTGCATATTTTTCACTTGAAATATTTTTTAAATAACAGATTTTCTTATGAAACCCCCCTCGAGAAAATCATGTTTGACCATATTTACAGCTTAATCATTTTTGAAAAATTGATTTTATAATTTGAATTTTAAATGACAAATTTTGACTAATCTGACTCCCTTTGATTATCGAAAAGATGAATAGTGATTGAAAAAGAGATGAGTGTTGATATTTATCATATATTATAACTCGAGAAAGTATAATTAGAAAATTTCTTTAGAATTTCATAACAAGAGTTATAAAAACTTTTTGTTGGGTAAAAATTCCATGACCATTTCTATTTCTATCATCTTTTTATCGACCATCACTCATCAAGATCATATTTAGTATGTAAATTTGTGGTAGTTTACAAAGGAAATCATTTGTTCTTCAATATCTTTAAATCTGTAAAGGAAATTATTTGTGCTTCAACTTATTATATTTATCAATAAAAATAAATATCCAAAGTATTCACTCTCATTTAAAAGTACTCACGGTTATGCATGGGTGAATTACTTGGATTTTTGATTATGTGCTTCCATGCTCATTTAAAAGTCCTCACGGTTATGCATGTATGGAACGCATATCAAATTTAATTGATTTAATAGACAAGTTGATTCTAATCCCATTTAAAAGTCCTCACGGTCATGCGTGGTTAGAAGATACTTGATTTCATTTTTTAAATTAAATTGGAATACTACTAATCTCATTTAAAAGTCCTAACGGTTATGAATGGTTAGTAGATATTCAAATTTCCTGAAATAAATATACCACAAATAGACAGAAGTGTATGATTTTTGATGATTTTATCCCCATCACTTCTGAAAGTGGAATATGCGCTTGACAAGGGTAATTATGATTTTTGTTTGAGTTTTATTGAAATTTAATATTTATATTTAATTGAGTTAAATGTTTGATTCATGTCTATCACTTCATCCCTATTTTTATAACACTGTTATTCTTTTTGCTGATAACAAAAGGGGGAGAGAAAAGTTAAGATTTTGTCAAATAGAATCAAGCAAAGGTCAAATAATTTTCACTTTGCATATAGGCTCATTTATATATTTCTATTTGTATGTGTATATGTAGGGGGAGTATTATGTAGAGAGGAGCATTTAAATAGGGGGAGCAATTAAAGTATATAATTGGTCAAATACATTTAACATGGTCAAAATCTTAAATATATGTTTGTTATCATCAAAAGGAGGAGATTGATGAATATGCGCTTTGCACTATATGATTTTTGTTTGATGATAATAAACATATATACATTCATTTAAATGTATTTGTTAATGTACTATTTTTCATAGAATAAATAAATATTTGTTGAATAAAATAAATTACACAGAATTTGAATTTGAATTCAAACAAAACAAGTTAAACAGATTTTGAATTCAAACAGAAATTTTATTCAAACAAATATTTATTACAATTTTGAATAGTATGTATTTGGTAATGTACTATTTTTTTTTTCATAGATTAAATAAATATTTGTTGAATAAAATTAAATTACACAGAATTCGAATTTGAATTCAAACAGAACAAGTTAAACAGATTTTGAATTCAAACAGAAATTTTTATTCAAACAAATATTTATTACAATTTTGAATAGTACAATTTCAATCTCTCACTATAACTATACAACTTTGATTACAATCACATCACATTTCACATTTACAGTTAACCTCACTACATATCACTCACACTCGTATTTTTATCTTCAACTGCATTCCAGTTTGAATCCAGCATCTGAGTAATCTGCAAAAATATTCTCAAACGCAGTAAAATTGAAAGAGAAATATTTTTGAAATTTGAAAGAAACGATGATTTTGAAAACATTGTTTGCCTCAGTTATTTGGGTTGTTCGTCATCATTTTTGACTGTGCAATATCTGTGCATATCAGTATTTTTTATTAGGGACAGGTAATTATAAGTGGCTGCAGTACACACGTGTACATTCGTATACGTGTGCACTGCCTCGCCAACTCGTGTGCAAAAATCAAACAAAAGCACAGAAATCAAAAACAAGGTCAAACCCAAGATAGGTTCAACTCAAGGCAAATGAATAGACAAAGCAATTGACTACAAACAGTTCAAGACTAAAGCCACTAACAAATGCAACAGCAACATGCTTGAAGACTCCAGCACGACCAAGTATGGAGTGTACAAATGCAAATGTCCAAACAACAACATGAAGTGAATCAAGTTCAAGGCAGTAGTGTATATGAACACAATCAAACTACAACAGGCCAGAGGTGAAAACAATGCAATACTGAAGTGATGAAGTGCATATAAACAACTGCAACACACATGCACGACTTATCGCAGTGAAACTCAAGCAAGTCAGACCAACACTGCAACTCAAAATGAAACATGGCTGCAGTTACAAACTAGAATGAAAACTGCACTAATCCAGTTCCAATTTTTTTTCTGAATCAAGTGATACAAGGTCAGGGAAGCAACCAGGATGGAGCAGAGACAAGTAAGGCATAGCTACTGCACAGCAACATGAATGAAGACTACAGGTCTCAATAGAGTATGGTGATGCAGTCAACAAGGCAACAGTGCAGGTGAACAAATGTGCAAATGCTCAAAACCACAAAGTTCACAAGTGCAGACACAAAAGAACATGGACTGCAACATTCAAGTGTATATTGAAAACAAGCTGCATGAATACAACATGAAGTACAATCACTTACAACATGTATGCAGCCCAATGAACCAGTGTCAAGTTCATGCAGTGCACATGTGAATCAAGTGACCAACCTGAAGTACAAAGCATGCACATGAACAACATGACATGAACAACACAATTGAATCAAGTAACCAACTACAAGTGCAAATGACCAGGACTCATGCAACAGACCCAACAACTAGTGCCAACATGAACATAACAGGTGAAGCATCACCAAAGACTCAACAGGGAACATGGATGTCACAACAGATAATAATGCAACGACCAAAACCAGTGAATACAAGAACAAGTTGAGATGCACAATGCCACCAAGCAATACAGATACCAGCTACAACATGTCAATGCAATAAACTGAATGCAAAGGGTACAAAAACAAGTAGCAGTCTTTGAACATGAATGCAGTGTACATGAATGCATCAATAAACCAAACTGCAAGACCTCAAGTGACATGGTGAAGCAGTATAAAACCAAAGTTACAAGCATACAAAATCATCAATGCAATGCAACACAAATGGGTTCACATATACCAAGCCACAACCAACAGTGCAACAGATCAAGTGGCACAGTGCACCACTGATTTGAAGAACACATGATATCCAAACCAGAGTTCAATGCATATGAGATCATGCACAAACATATACATGACCAGAAACAGTCCAGTGAAATGCAACAATGCAAACTCGAGCACACAAGCAAAAGACTACAAGTTCACAGTGAAGAACTATTTCAACAAAATGGCCAAAGTAAATCAACTGGTCAAAGCAAATGTCATCACCGTGATGAACAAGGTGGAATTATTCACAAATCAGAAATCAAGTGTGAGACAAATTGAAACAGTCAATGCCAAGTCGAACCAGCAAAATCAAAACCGTGATAAGCAAGGCAATTCAAAGCCGTGTGAATCAAGCTACTAGAAATACGAAATTGACAAAGTCAGATCAATCCCAAGCATCAATACAAGATCGAACGACTATTGACAAATTCAAATATATTTAGACGAACGTAATTCAAGGAGTTCGAACGCACATATAACCCAATCATCACTGGCAAATTAATCATCGAGTTCAAGCATAAACCAGCAAAGAAAAAGGAAACAGTACATACCGAAATCAAAAAACAACGAACTCGATCAAGCAGCTGCAAACGAGCGACAATCGATCATCAGAGAACGAGCTAGCAACAAGAATCAATTATCAGAGAACAAGCGACGCAAGCCATCGGTTACAAATCAGAGAATCGATCATCAGAACGAAGCCATAATTCGAGAAAGAAGCCGAAGCCCTTATTCGACAAAGAAAGGCCGACATTTTTACAAGCAAAAGAAGGAACGGGTCAAAGCCAAAGTGGATCGGGTTAATAAAAAAAAACAAGGGGCCGGCCTTGTTATAGTATTATAAAAGAGGGTTTAAGTTTCATTTTAAAATTAGGCTTTATTATTTTGTTAACTAGGGTTAAGGGTTATTTTCTATTGTCTTCTAATTATCGTTTTTTATTTTCCGAATCAAAACTTCGTAAATCACCACCTAGGTTTAGGTAGTGTCAGATTGTCTATTTTGAACTAGTTCAGTGAGCAGGGTGTGCGAGTTTGCAAAGCTCTATAGGCGGGAGCAGTGTTTGCGAGTGAGCGAAACTCTATAGGCGGGAGCAGGGTGTGCGAGTCTAGTAGAGTGTTTGTGAGCGGGAGCAAAAGGGTCTGCGAGTCTAGTAGAGTGTTTGTAAGCGTGATACTGTTTAATTCTAATAGAAATCTGTGAATGCAGCAGTAGGCAGGGGTTGCCGAAGCTGGGTAAATTTTGTGTGTGATTTACTTTACTGCATATTTATTTCTGTAGTTTATTTCTGTGTTTAAATCGAGAAAATTTGCTATAACCCTATTCACCCCCCCTCTAGGGTTAATCTAGATCCTACAATTGTATGGTATAGTCTTCGACTGAGTTCGAACACTTAGGAATTTACAGTCCAGGTAAGCGGAATTATAATTCTGAATTTATATTTAAGTATAAATCCCCCATAATTATACTATTGAAAAATATTACCTGGTAGTGGTAGAATAATATATATGGGTAGTTATTCTCTTGTTTGATTGGTTTGATTTGAGTAGATATCTAAAATAATTAATTATAATCCCATATATATATATATATATATATAGTTCTATTCGTATTGAATAGAGTTAGATGGAGTTGTCATTAATTTATAACATGGTTAGGAATTAATTAAACTCTAATTTGTAGTTATATTAGTGATAGAAATATTGTTATATTTTTATTACTGATTTGAAGTTAGAAGAATGACCTTTAAAGTAAGTTGTATAGCTTAAACAATTATTTAGGCAAGTTAAACTTATATTAAAATGGTTTTGAAGTTTATCTGGCCTTGACATTGGTTTATTATGGTGTAAATCATAGTTAACTAACTAATGGATTTCTATAAATGTGATTTGAGAAATTTGCAATTACAAAAGAAGTATTATATTATTTAATAGGGTTCGATTAAGGTTATAAAATCCCAAATATTGTTGTAATATGACTTATTAACTTTGGACCCTAATAAATTGTAGCATCCCCTACTTCGAGACCCAAAATATAAGTTGATAATGCTGCAGTCATTATCAGAATCAGTATCCAACGACAAAGTGAATTCAGTATTATACTGTACAACATAAGTATACATAGCAGCTAAATAATTTATTTTTTGTTACGTCAATTTGGATTACATAATTCGTTACATCTATTTTAATTTTAATCATTTCCATGTAGGGGTGAACAAAAATAAAACATGGATAGAGTAGTGTTGTGTCTGATATATGAAGATGTCAACACAACATATAACCAGTTATAAATCCTAGTTTTACATAGCAGAATCTTAAAATAACTTTCATTAAACAAGAAGCCTCCTACTTCATCTTCCAAACCTTTATTAATCCTTCAAAATATACCTATCTAATTCATAAACTCAGCCTACTCGAATGAGTACCCATGAGTTTATGAAAAATAATAAAAACATGGATCAAACATAAAGTCTGGTATGAGTAAAACATTTACCCTAAGCATCCATAGTGAGACCACGCCATTAATACGGAATGGCTTTTACCTTCACTTCAACATCAAAGTAATATGCATCACACCATACAACCAAGCATGATCATCGATTCATTATAGGTGCAAGATTTCTTCCATACATACATGCCTAACCACTGTAGTCTAATTTTAGATTGCCACGTAGGCCTAACTTTATCAATTAAACTTCCATTTCTTAACACTTATGGCTTATTCATAGGTTTCACATCTTTATTATATCCTAAACAAATAATATGGCTACCTCAAAGGCCTTACACCGTCGCTTTGGCGATTTGTCATGAATAAACAATTGGATGTTATGCAAGCCTTACTCCATTTATTTGTCATGAATGGAAAATTAGATGCCTCTAAGGACATTCATCAATGATACCAATTATAATATCATGGGTGCGGCGTCTAGTAGCCACATAGGATTTTCACCAATGGTACCAATCATAATATGGTATTAACACATCTGATAGCTAGACAGGCCTTTCATCAACGATA
This sequence comes from Allium cepa, assembly GCA_030765085.1. Lineage (NCBI taxonomy): Eukaryota > Viridiplantae > Streptophyta > Magnoliopsida > Asparagales > Amaryllidaceae > Allium > Allium cepa. The sequence goes on along the minus strand of CM060941.1, from coordinate 580,873,739 downwards.
CCGATTATAGTATCGTATTTAGGCATTTGGTAGCCACATGGACCTTTCATCAGAAATACAAATTATAACGTCTTGATTCCCATAAAGGCTTTACATCCTTCATCATCAAATAATAAGTTGAATTATGTCTTTTATTGCCAAAAGGCCTTCCATTTACATTTATACTCTTATAAATGGTTTTATTCATCATCATATAGCTTAATCAAGCTTTACCTCTTCTTTACCCTTTAGCTAAGTTTTTCTTTCTTAACTTACAGTTTCCTAAGTTCATTCATACTTAGGGTCAATCGTCACTTTTCATGAAGCCTCTATTCCTTAATTTAGTTTATTGTTCAAACTAACTTTCGAAGTCATCGCTTACTAACACACATCGGGGCTATCATGTGCTAACACATCCTATGTTAACCTCAACTAGCAATCATGAGGTGACTTCCCTATAACCATCGTATAGCAACCTCTCCTTAGCCATCGTGTAATATTTTATCTATAGTTGTCATGTACTATCCTACGTATAGCCATACTCCATCCAAAGCTATCGCGTTTAATCCATTCAAAGCCATCGTGTCTATTCATCAATAGCTGTCGTGTTTTATCATTCCCAAGGCCATTAATGCTATTTCCCCAAGGTCATTTAGGTTATTTTATCTAAAGCCGTTATGGCTTAATCCGTCTGAAGCCATCACGTGTTAATTTCCAAATAACCATTGAGTAGATAGCCTCACTATTGCTTTGCATGTTAACTTCAATATTCATCATGGGTAAACTCTCCCAAAAGCGCTCTCATGATAATTTCCCCCAAGACGTCCTGGGTAGATAGCTACCCAAGCCATCGTGGGTTGTTTTTATTAAGTCCTTTATGTGTTAATATTGGCTTCCGAAAGTTGGAAATGGCAATCTTGTAATTAGATTGAAACTATTTCCTTCCCTTAATGAGCGTTCTCTTTTTACCTAATCCCAATTGGTGTCAAAAGCTTATTGGTTACTTTCTTACTTTACGGTCTTCTTTCCAAAGTTTATTGATTACATTGCTAATTAATTAATTAGTTCTTTCCTTCACCAATTAATTCATATAAAACTGAAAATTAATGGGAATAATCCAAAAAGTCATCAAAAATCATTTTTATCGTATTTTTCCCTTTTCCAAACTTTCAGCTCAAAATATTAGTTTTATTATTTTAATAATTATTTACCTGAAATTACCTGCTTTCTCGAATTTCAACTTGGAAATCCCTAAAAATTTCAATTTAGTTCCTTAAATTATGAAATTAAAACCCACCTCTATTTCATCATTTTAAACATCATATTAAATTTCTGTGGCATTTAAATATGATTTAATCATGTTTCTTCCTAAAACATGAACAAATTTACCTTATTTAAATTTCCAAACATAATCACACAATGCTAATCAACCAAAAAAGTTTGCACTATCAAAACATTCATTCTTCATCAAATCCGAACCCAATAGGTAGGGATAGGTTTTAAAGAAAGATTTACTCACTTAGATTAGGAAAACCTTGTTAATCTTCTTTTCTTAAAGTTGAAATCTTGGACTCCTTATTTCTTAGTTCCATCTCCTTCTTTCCTTCTCAAAATGGTGGCCAGTCTAAGCTTCTCTCTTTTGTTTTGTGAATAAAGGGATAATGAATGGAAGTTTGGGATTGTAAGGGATTATTAATTTGGGCTTATGGCTAGAATCTCATTTCTAGCCTAATATTAATAAACTCTTAATTCTTCTTCCTACATTCATTCTCTTTTTCTTAAGTTGTTTGTTCTCATTTTATTTTGTTATTCAATTAATTTAATTATTTTCTCCATATTTTAGTACTCCTCAAAATATGGAATGTTATAGTCTCCCCTCATTATAAAAATTTCGTCCTTGAAATTCAAACAAGGCGGGATAAAGATCACTATCATCAAAGCAATGTACATATAGTACAATAGACAAACAACGTATAGATGGTACAATAATCGAACTAATTCCCCACCAGATTAAATCATCATCATTTAATCATTATGTCTTAGTATCATTGCTAACACATATAAATATCACATCATCATCTGGTATTTCTACTATTTTATGTAAAAAAACATACATGTCTCAATCATACATCTCAAAAGAAGTCAGGATAATTATTCCTAGTCTTATCCTCTACTCTCAGGTGTAATCATCTACATCGTCACTCCATTGGACGTGAACGAGCTTAATGGCTTTGTTACTTAGCTCCTTCGTATCATGACCTACTTCCCCTTTAGTCATTTAACATAAGTTGAAGCTGGTTCTATGGATAAATCCTCAACTACTCTCGGTTCCATCGTCAAACTCAGATCGTGCACACACTTCCTTAAATGTGATACGTGAAAAAAATTATACACACCCGCCAAGAAACTTGGGAACTCAACTCAATAGGCGAGTTTAACAACCAGTCCTCTTAATTAGTGGAAATGGTCCTACATATTTAGTGCTAATTTCCCTGCCTTACCAAAGCGCATCAGTCCTCGCATCAGAGAAACCTTTATAGATACATGATTGCCCACCTCGAACTTAAGCTGTTTCCTTCGCTTGTTAACATAACTCTTCTGTCTGGTATCAGTCCTAACAGGAGTCTGTCTCCCATGTCCAACAAACAAACATGTGACTTACTCGGTCTACCGTACAGCACCTCAAACGATGCCATCACAATACTTGACCGGTAATTATTACTATAGGCAAACTCTAAGATGCAAATGATATTCCCAAGATCATCCAAATTCCAAAACACATGCTCTTAACAAATCATCGAGTGCACATTTCACCCTCTCGTTTTAACCATTAGTCTAAGGGTTGCAAGTCATGTTCAAGTTCAACTTTTTACCCAATGCACTATTCAAACTTCTTCCAAACTCACTGGTAAAAAATAGGTCCCTTTTGCTAACAATACTACTCGGTATCCCATGTAGTCTCACTACATTCTTCATATATAGCTTCGCAAAGCTATTTACCGTCATTGTCAACTTTACTAGGATAAAATGGGCACTCTTAGTAAGTTTATCGACTACTACCCAAATGCTATAATTTCTCATTCCCAACCTAGGCAATCCATCGACACGTATTCCCATTTCCAAGTTGGTACTTCCAAAGGATGGAGTAAACTGCTTGGCTTCTGATGCTCAATTTTTACTTGCTAATAGGTGAAGCACTTCTTCACACATTCTCCTATATCTCTCTTCATCCCTTCCCAAAAAGTAGACTCTCTTCATATCAGATACACCTTTGTGCCCTTGGGATGAATAATAAATTTTGAGTGATAAATTTACTTTAAGACTTCCTTTTAAAGATCTCTTACGTTCGATGCACATAGTCTCCCTTTCTTTCTAAACCATCCCTTCGAGTCAATCTCGAACCCTTTCAAAGCCTCAGCATCTGTCCCCATCTCTAACTGCCTAATTCTTTTAGCAATTGGTAGGTCCCTTCTGTGCCTTGCGGTAATCTTATCCATAAGTATTGGACATATCTCCAAATTTGCTAACACGCCAGAATCTCTACCCGACTCAGTATTTTCTTATAATGCACTCCACGAGATGTTAACATCTCTAACTCTTCCATTTTTCAATAATGGCTAACACTCCATTTTAATGCTTCATACTCAAAACATTGGCAACCTTGTTTCCTTTTCCTAGCGTATTTCTATCCGAAAATCATATGCTACTAAGAATTCCAGCCATCTCTGCTACCTTCTATTCAACTCCTTTTAAGATAATAGATGCTTGAGGGACTTATGGTCTGTATACAACTCGAACCATTCTCCCAACAAGTAATATGTCCAAAAGTTTAGTGCAAACACTACTGTTTCCAACTCTAAGTCATGAGTAGGATATCTAACTTCATGTCGTCTCAACTACCATGACGCATAAGCTATCACTCACCCTCGTTACATCAGCACCGCCCCCAAACCTATTCTACAAGCATCTGTATACACTATCATATCATGGTTCCCTTCAGGCACAATCAACGTAGAAGCGTTCGTCAATATCTTCTTCAACTACTAAAATGACCCTTTACACTTATCAGTCCACATGATCTTCTCGTTCTTCCTAAGCAACTTAGTCAAGATGTCTGCCATACATGAGAAATCTTTAACGAATCTATGGTAATGGCAAGCCAATCCCAAGAAACTTCTCATTTGACCATCTCTTTCTTCTTCTAACCTTAATAGTTTCTATCTTCGATGGATCTACTGGTAATAATTCTCTGAAATAACATGCCCAAGAGACTTTACCTCTCATTTCCAAAAATGGCACTTTGAAAACATCACCTTCAACTTATGTTGTCTCAGCGTCCCCAACACTAATCTTCGATAGACTTCATGATCTCTTCCATCCTTAGAGTATACCAGAGTCATTGATAAAGACCAATGCCAATCTATCCAACCGATCACAAAAGATTCGGTTCATAAGATCAACAAAGAAAGCAGGGGCATTAGTCAGTCCAAATGGCATATCATTTATATGAATTGTGCCTCGTCCGAAACACGGTTAATGGAGCACTATCTTCTGCCACACTCAATTGATGGAAACCTATTACTAAGTCTAGTCGTAAGAACACCCAAGCTCCATTCAACTGGTCTAACAAGTTGTCTATCCTAAGCAAAGGATAATGATTCTTCATTGTAAACTCATTTAGCTTTCGATAATCAATACACATTCATAAAGATCCATCTGACTTCCTTACGAATACCGCAGAGGCTCCCTATGGTGAACTACTTGGCCTAATAAAACTTTTAACCTTAAGTTCCACTAGTTGCTTCTTCTATTCTTCCATTCTCCAAGGCAGCATTTTGCTAAGCGGTCTACCAACAGGCTGTGCTACCAACATCAAATCTATCTGGAATTCGATTGCTCTTCTTGGCGGTAATCCCTAGGTTTGAAAACATTTGCAAATTCTTAGACTACACTTTCTCTACTAATTTCATCTTCTTGATCTTCCATGGCACATAGCATAAAATTCAACTTCTCCTTCATTACGTCCAACACTGCCATGATTCTTTCTCTTCCCCATGGATTTCATATGGCAATAATCATACCCATATAATAATCCTATCATCATAACGCACTAAACAGTCCATACCCAAAATCACCCCATACCCTACGAAGTCAAACACATATAGATCGCAGGGAAACAAATGTCCATACAAGTCAAACTCAAGGTCGGTGCATCTTAACCTGAGATCCATCGATCAGATTAATCACATACAAGGACGTAAACAAATATCAACCGAATCTCTCAAAATGAAAGAGTGAGTAGCACCGGTATCAAACATAAATCTAATGTATATAATATAAATCAAAATCATACCTCCAAACACCCTTCCTTTCTCCTAAGCAGTCGGTCCAGACGAAGGACCTTCCAAAGCAAAAATCTTCGGTTACTTTAGCTCGGTATAATCTTTCTGCTTGTTCCCAGAATTATCACAAACAAAGCACTTAACCTTCACTGTTCCTACTGGATTTGGACATTTATTTGCGTAGTTCCTTTTCTATCTACAATTATAACAGGTCACATCAGCAACCTCTTTCCTTTCTGCTCCTCCATGAAGCTTTCCTTTCTGCTCCTCCATGAAGCTTTCCTTTCTGCTCTAGCCCTTCTTGCCTTTCTGGTATGAAGTAAACTTCCTTTTCCTCTCAACTTGAGCTTTCTACCCTATACCTGCTTGTCAGCATACATCAACTCATACCTCTTTGCCATGTGTACCACTTCGTTGAATGAAGTGCTAGATGAACCATCATCTTATCACTTAGACCCAGCCTCAACTTTAAGATGAATTTCTCCACCTTCTTCCTTATAGTTATAATCGGGTCAGCTCCTTATTTGGATAGCGCATTAAACCTCTACACATATTCTGGCACCATCATACTACCCAGCTATAACTCCACAAACTCATGAAGCATTACTGATAGCTCTGATCTAGGAATGTACCACTCGTCAAACATCTCCTTAATCCTTTCCTAACTAATTTCTTACTCAAGAATCTCTTCTCTCATAATCCTCCACCAAACACTTGTTAATCCCTTAAACTGCATAGACACCAACTTCATCATTTGGACATCTGTTCATTGCAAATCCTCGCAAGCACTTTCTCTTACTAATAGCTAATCACTAGCCTCCAATGACTGTTTCGTTCCATCGAACATTTCTCCTCCCAAACTATGGAAATTCTTGTTCATCTTAGCAAAGTCTTTCCTACCTGGTTGCTTCGGGCCTTTGGTTCCATTATGGGCTTGTGTTGGAACTAGTTGTTGCACTAAGTTCACCAAAAATAGCTGAAGAAGCATATTCATGTACAAGTTCCCTACGACTAAGGCAGGCATTTCATTGCAGACTTCAGCATGAACTTCCGAGACAGCCTTCCCTCCTTGGTCATTAGATTGAGTACTGTCATTTTCCATACATAGAGCATCCTATCCTAGCGTTCATTCTTGTACTTCTTGTGGTCAAACATCTATTACGTAGATCCATTCTCTCCTTCTGCATAAGAAATAGTTCGTAAGAAATGGAAGTAAAGAGAATGAGATCAATCGTAGAGGGGCATACATGTTCTCCTATATATATACACACACACAAATGCATTATATATAAGTGTATACCCTACCCAATGTGTTCATTTTCTACTAATAAGTTTCTACTTAGCTTTGTTTTACTTAGTGTTCCCCAAACCTAAGATCTGATACCACGTTGTAACATTTCCCACTTCAAGACCCATGATGCTGTAGTGATCACCAGAATCATTTTCCAGTGATAAAGTGAGTTCATTATTATACTACATAACATAAGTAAATAGAGCAAGCTGTATGATTTTTTTTCATTACATCAATTTGGTTTACATAATTCATTACATTGGTGTTAATCCAAATCGTTCCCACGTAGGGTAAATATAAATATACCATACATGGAATAGTGTTGTGCTCTACAAATGAAGATGCCCAAAAAAATAAACAATCAATTATAAATCCTGATTTTATACAAAGGAATTTAAAAATAACTTTTATTAAACAACAAGCCTCCTACTTTGTCTTCGAAATCTTTATTTTTCCTTTAAAAGACACTTGTTGTTAACCCGCCTATTGGCAAGGCAGTATACATGCGGATTTAACCCAATAGACTGCATGGTTAGCGAGGTTGGAATATTATGGATTTGGTTCAAATGGATGCATGGATAATCAGTTACGGATAATAATATGAAGCCAGGATTAAGTATAGTCGATGGATAAACAATGTAGGACTTGAAGAAAGGCGCAGCTCGGCTGGGCATTGTTGTCGCTTCGGGTCGGCATTGGTGTTGCTTTGGGTCAGCATAGGATATGCTTCGGGTTTGGTCGGCATATGGCTTGCTTCGGATCGGTGTAGGAGTTGCTTCGGGTCGGGTCGGCGTAGGCTATACTTTGGGTCGACATGCTAATTCATTTTGGGTCGGCGTAGGCTATACTTCGGGTCGGCATGCTAATTCACTTCGGATCGGCATGCTAATTCACTTCGGGGTCGGCACGCTGATTCACTTCGGGTTGGCACAATCACTACTTCGGGTTGGTAAAGGGATCCATTTCGGGTCGCTACAAGAACTACTTCGGGTCACCATAGGAATTACTTCGGGTCGACATAGGGTTTACTTCGGATCGGCATATGGCTTCCTTTGGATCGACATATGATCTACTTCCAGTCAGCATAGGATGGACGAGTTGGGCTCGATGATCGTTATGGTGGGCCCATGTAGGTGAGGAAGCCCTGTAGCTGAGGTTTTGCCTATAAATACAGCAGGCTTGGCTTCGGAAAGGGGAGCTTCACTCTATTTATCTTCATCATATACCTAGAGGCTACTCTGCCACTTTTATTCTAGAATTCTGTATTGTAACTGTAATCAAATTTCAGTATAATAAAAAGGATTTTTCTAGAGTGGACGTAGGCCAGAGTTAGCAGAACCACTATAAATCTTATCTCTCTTTTACTTGCTTTCATTTTAATTTTGATTATTCTTCATATTATATTCTCTACATATATTTTATCTACGACGTGTGACTTGATATTAGTGCTTTCACTTATAATTAGGTGTTGGTGGTCAATTTTGATGCCAACATTTTGGTGCTTTCATTAAGAAAGCTTACACTCGGGGATTCGAAAGTTAGCATCTTGGATTTGAAAGCTTAGGAATTTGGATCTAGGAAGCAATGGCTAGGAAATCAACAAGGAGATAGAGAACAGAGAGGATCCATCATGAAGGAAATCAAGAGGCTTCCTCAGAAGCTAATCAGACATCAATCTTCATCACCAGAGACGAGATGGAAATGATGATGGATGCTATGCAGGAAATAATGCTTAAGAGGTTGGAGGAGATGATGTAGAACCTACTACAACAGATTGGACAAGCTGGAGTGCAAAACCAAGGGAATGGTATAGCAGGGAATACTGGAAATGTGGATCACGGATTTGGAGCAGTAGGTGTAGAGGAAGTTCAAAATTAGAACCAAGGAAATGGAACCACTAGGACACATGATGGAGTGGAGCCATCGAGTGTAGCACCTGAACAACAAGGAACGATCGGCCAAAGCAATGCTAATCGTTATAGAACGATCGGTGCCGATCGTTCCACACTTGGGGCATCCCTCTGGATCACATTGGCTCGATTCCAGGTAGGACACTAAGTGGTGCTGTGTAGTTTGGAACTGATAGGGAAATGAATGCTCGTCTATAAGAATAGATTTTAGGACACCCTTGCGGACTCGGGGGAAAAGTTGGAGAGAAGGGGCAAAGACTACCACTTGATGATAATGACAGGTTAGCGAAAATGATCAAACGGGCCATGAGAGTAGGATTGGTAAACAGAGATTTGGAGGATTTGAATAGGAGCCCTTCACTCCTATGATTAGGCGAGCTAAGAATCCATCGAAGTTCAAACTACCAACGTTGAAGACATATGATGGAAGAAAGGATCCCACTTTTCATCTGACAAGGTGTATGAGGCACATGGAAGTACTGGAGGGATTGGAGGAGGTCATGGAACGGTGCTTCCCTTTGTATTTGATGGATATAGCAGGACTATGGTTCAGACAATTGGAAAGCGGCTCTATTGGTACGTGGATAGAATTGATCAAAAGGTTTATGAGCCAGTTTTGAGTTCACATCTTGAGACCTAAAAATGTAATGAGTCTGGCAACCCTAAAGGAGAGGACCGAGAGTCCCTAAGGAGTTTTCTAAAAAGGTTTAATGCTGCGGCAGCATCGGTGGATCGTTTAGATCCATCCATGGTTTTAATGGTAGCTGTATCTAGCATTGCTGATGGCACGGAGTTCAATGATTCACTAGCATGGGATCCGCCTATGGATTTAGGGAAATTTTACCACGAAGCAGAAAGCTTCCGGCGATAAGAAGATGCACGAGCAAACAACCAAAGGTGGATGCCATGGAAAGTGGAGGATCATTAGGAAATGTAAACAAGAACTATAAAGGCAAACGGAGAATGAATGACGGCGGTAATATGTCTAAAAGGTAATGGAGAGAATCAAAATTCTCTTCTTACATGGATTTGATTGAAACTCTGGAAAGGATCTATCTGGATACACGAGGGCACCTCAAGTATCGAAGATTGGCAAAAAAGGAACCCTCCGAATACGAGCGGACATCAGGAAAGCATTGCCTATTCCATGAGCTGGTAGGGTACAACACGAATGGCTGCAGGCATTTGAAGGTTATCGTTGAGGAACATGTGAGGAATGGTAATTTACAATAATATATAAGGAATCAAGCTATGGCAGTGGAGTAGGAGCAGCCACTTCCCACCTCGAACGAAGATGACACTAGATCAAGGCATCGTCGTCAGCTTTTTATTAGCTGATTAGACTTATGGCATGGAATAAGTAATAAACCCTAAAGTAATGTGGCTAAGTCACTTACACATGTACGGGATCGAGGATGGTCGCTAGGAATGCTCTGAGATGATGATGAACTATGGTGCTCGGGTTTATGAAATCTTGTTTTTTCTATTTATTGCAAACTCTGGTTTTTTAGGTACTATGGCTATTTAGTTTTCCTGGTTGTACGAGCTTTTATTTCATATTTTACCAACTGAAATATGGAATGATGGGATTTGGATTAATGTAATGAATAACACAGGTCATGGTTATGGCCCTGACTGGGGAGACGGGGCAATAACCGTGAGTTACGAGTCCCTTCGTTGGAGAGCGACTGGATGGACTCAAACATGGATTAAGTCCTCGACTGGAGATCGAAGCCGGAGTAGGATACTCCATTGATTATGTCCTCAACCGAAAAGTTGAGACCGGAGATGGATATTCACGGATTAAGTTCTTGGTTGGAGATCGAGGCCGGAGTAGGATACCCACGGATTAAGTTCTTAACCAAAGAAGGATAATCATGGATACGCCTATGACCGGAGAGTCGAGGCCGGGGTAGGATAAAATAACCTAGAGATGTCTATGGATTTGGACAGGGACCCGAATAGGTCATGGATTTGGCTCAAATGACCCCGAGTGGTCTATTGATTTAGATTTGGACCCGGAGAGGTCCTAGATTTGGATAAGGACCCGGAGAGGTCCTAAATTAGGATATGGACCAAAAGAGTTCCCTGATTTGGATTAAATGACCCAGGGAGGTCTATGGATTTGGAGATGGACCCGAAGAGGTCCTGGACTTGGATAAAATGATTCGGAGAGATCGTGGATTTGGCTAATGGATTTGGGATGGATTTGGAATTGGATATCGACTCGAAATAGTCATGGATTTCGCTAATGATCTAGAGAGATCAAGGAATTGGATTGGCAATGGTCTATGACCTTCAGATTTTGGACTTATGGAAATCCAAAACATGCCTTCCTATAGAAAGGAAGGTTTTGGGGGGAAAGTGTTAGCCTGCCTTTTGGAAAGGCAGTATATATGCAGATTTAACCCAATAGACTGCACGGTTAGCGAGGCTAGAATTTTATGGATTTGGTTCAAATGGATGGATGGATAATCAATTATGGCTAATAATACGAAGTCGGGATTAAGTATAGTCGATGGATAAACGATGCAGGACTTGAAAAAAGGCGTAGCTAATTCACTTCGGGTCGGTGTAGTTTACTTTAGGTCGGGTCGGAATATGGCTTGCTTCGGGTCGGCGTAGGAGTTGCTTCGGGTCGGGTCGGGATAGGCCATACTTTGGGTCAGCATGCTAATTCACTTCGGGTCAGGTCAGCATAGGCCATACTTTGGGTCGGTGTGCTAATTCACTTCGGGTCGGCGTAGGCTATACTTTGGGTCGGCTTGCTAACTCACTTCGGGTCAGCTTAGTTACTACTTCAGGTCGGCATGCTAATTCACTTCGGGTCAACACAGTCACTACTTCGGATCAGCAAATGGATTCACTTCGAGTCACCACAGGAACTACTTCGGGTCACCATAGGAATTACTTCGGTTCGGCATAGGGTTTACTTCGGGTTGGCATATGGCTTCCATCGGGTCGACATATGATCTACTTCGGGTCGGCATAGGATGGACGAATTAGGCTCGATGATCGTTATGGTGGGCCCATGTAGGGAGAAGACCCTATAGCCGGGGTTTCACCTATAAATACAGCAGGCTTGGCTTTAGAAAGGGGAGCTTCATTCTGTTTCTCTTCATCTTCTACCTAGAGGCTACTCTGCCATTTTTATTCTAGAATTCTAGACTGCAACTGTAATCAAATTTCAGTATAATAAAAAGGATTGTTCCGGAGTGGACGTAGGCCGGAGTTAGCCGAACTACTATAATTCTTGTCTCCCTTTTACTTGCTTTCATTTTAATTTTGGTTATTCTTCATATTATATTCTCTACATATATTCTATCTTTGATCTATGGCTGGATATTGGTGCTTTCACATATAATTGGGTATTGGTGGTCAATTTTAATGCCAACACATGTCTAATCCATAAACCCAGCCTGATCAAATGAGTAACCATGAGTTTATAGGAAATAATAAAATCACAGGTCATACATCAAGTCTGGTATGGGTAAAATCTTTAGCCTAAGCATCCATAGTGAGACCATACCCCTAATGTAGAATGGGTTTTCCCTTCACTTCAACACCAAAGTAGTATGCATCACATCTTACAACCAAGCATGATCATCAATTCATTATAGGTGTGAGATTTCTTCCATACATACATGACTAACCATTGTAGTCTCACTTTAGATTCCACTAGGGCCTAGCTTTACCAATTCAATTTCCAGTTCTTAACAGTTATAGGTAATTCATAGGTGTCATATCTTTATTATATCCTAAACATATAATTTGGTTGCCTCAAAGGCCTTACACCATCGCACCTGCGATTTACAATAAATAGACAATTGGAAGCTACGTAATTCTTACTCCATCGTACTCCTTTATTTATTGTGAACAAACAACTTGATGTCACTAAGGACATTCATCAACGATACCAATTGTAATGTCGTATTTAGAAATTTGGTATCCACGCATGCCTTTCATCAGTGATACCATTTATAATGTCGTATTTAGGCATTCGGTAACCTTATGGGCCTTTCATCAACGATATCAATTATAATGTCATATTTAGATATATGGTTGCCACAAAGACCTTACATCCCTCATCATCAAATTAGAAGTTGGGTTATACCTCTTATTGCCACAAAGGCCTTTCATTTACATTTATATTCTTATAAATGGTTTCATTCATCATCATATGGCTTAATAAAGTTTTATCTCTTCTTTACTCTTTAGTTAAGTTATTCTTTCTAAATTTACAGTTTCCTAAGGTCATTTCATACTTAGGGTCAATCATTAATTTGCACGAAGCGCTCATTCCTTAATTTAATTTATTGTTCAAACTAACATTTCGAAGTTATCGCCTACTAACCCACCTAGGATTAACGTGTGCTAACACATCACATGTTAACCTCAAGTAGCAATCATGGGGTGACTTCCCTATAACCATTATATAGCAACCCCTCCTTAGCCATCATGTAATATTTTACCTATAGTTATTATGTACTATCCTACGCATAGCCTTCACACTTACTCCATCCAAACACATTTTGTTTAATCCTTTCAAAGCCATCGGGTCTGTCCATCAATGGCTATCATGTTTTATCATTCCCAAGACCATTGTGTGCTATTTCTCCAAGGTCATCTTGGGTCATTCCATCTGAAGCCATTGCATGTGAATTTTCGAACAGCCATCATGAGTAGATAGCCTCGCCATTGCTTTAGATGTTAAATGCTATAGTCATCGTGGGTTAACTCTCCCAAAAGCGCTCATGTATTAATTTCCCTTAAGCCATCATGGGTAGATAGCTACCAAAACTATCATGGGTTGTTTTTAATAAGGCCTTCGTGTGTATATTGGCTTTTGAAAGTTGGAAATGGCAATCTTGTAGTTAGATTGAAAATTGTTTCCTTAACTTATTAAGCATTCTCTTTTAATCTAATACCAACTGATGTCGAAATCTTATTGGCAACTTTCTTACTTTACGGTCTTCTTTCCTAAACTTGTTGATTACATTACTAACTAATTAATTATCCTTAATTAATTAGTTCTTTCCTTAAACAATCAGTTCATATAAAATCGAAAATTAATGGAAAAATTCCCAAAAATTCACCAAAAGTCATATTTATGACATTTTTCCTATTTCCAAAATTTCAAATCAAAATAATTAACTTACTCATAATTAACTACTTTTTCAACTTGGAAAATTCCTAAAAATTCCAATTTATTTCCAAAATTATGAAATCAAAAACCCATCTCTATTTCATCATTTTAAACATCTATTAAATTCTGTGGCATTTAAATATGATTTAATCGTGTTTTCCCCTAAAACATGAACAAATTTACCTTATTTAAATTCCAAACATAATCACAAAATGTTTAATCAACCCAAACAAGATTTGAATTATCAAAAGCATTCATTCATCATCAAATTCGAATCAATTGGTAGGGCTAAATTTTAGAGAAAGATTTAGTCACTTTAATTAGGAAAACCTTATTAATCTTCTTTTGCTTACAGTTGAAAGCTTAGATTCCTTATCTCTTAGTTTCTTCTCATTCTTTCTTCTCAAAATGGTGGCCGACCTAAGCTTCTCTTTTTTTTGTGAATAGGGGGAGAATCAACGGAAGTTTAGGAACATAAGGGGTTATTAATTTGGGCCTTGGGCTAAATCCCATTTCTAGAATAATCTTAATGAACTCTTAATTCTTTTTCCTTCATTAATTCTCTTTTTCTTAAGTGATTTGTTTTCATTTTATTTTTTTATTCAATTAATTTACTTATTTTTCCCATATTTCAATACATCCTAAAATATGGGATGTTATAAAAATGGTTTGAGATATATGCATGTACACACACACACATATGTATGTAGAAACTGTATACATGATCTATATAACATTTTGAGGCCTTATTCATAGCTAAACTTAATTTAAATAGAATACTTAAGTGATATTGGGCTAAAATATAATTATAGGCATGTTGATGGGGGTTTCTTCCTTGGTTTTGGATGCAGGTTGGCGCGATGCTCTAGCTTGACTTCGAGAAGACTTTGGACTAATTGAGAGCGGATGTAATGAAAAGTGGTATTTTTGTGAAAATTAATGATTTGATACGCTATCAACGTAGTGGTTGGTCGCAAGGTCACATCTAGTGAGCATGTTTGATTGAGCGTAGTTAGTCTTTGCCTCTTGGCTTTGACCTTAGGATACATATGTTTTAATAGATGGTATTGTTCTTATATTAGTGACTATATGTGTTGATAGATCTTTAGTAAAACTTTTTTGTTTTAAGATATGGATTCGAGTTTTGTGGTTTAGGTTTTGAAGAAATTTTTGACTCAAAGAGCTTCCGGTTTCGTTTAGGCAAAGCAATGGGAAAGTTCTATCTCGATAGGGCTTTATTGTTCTAACGATGTTCATGGCCCTGGGGAGCTTGAATTTGATGTTTATTCATAGACAATACAATAGGATGATATCAATGTCGTAAAAGGAATCAATTGTACAGTTGAGCTGCATGACCTGTAGCATGGTTCTGAAGCAGAGGCAGCGAGAGACCGGGATGCCAATCTAAAGTAGGCTATATATTGTTTTGTAGTACGATTGGGTACAGTGACTGGAACTACAAGCCAACTTCATTTGAGGTGTTGGTTTTCAAATGAGTCCACAAGTTATTTATGGCTCTTGATATGTCTCTTTGGTAGCTAATGGTAGTTTAGCCTGGGTATTCGTTATAATATTTGTATTTCAATATGTGATATGGTGAGATCCACATAGATGTGGGATGCAAGGCAAAGAGTGGGATTCGGATGATATCAATTTTGTAAAACTAATTCATCGTACCATTGAGGTGCACGACCTGCAGATGTGGTTCTGGAGCAAGGGTAGAGAGAGATTGGGACACCAATCTAGAGTAGGTCATATATTATTCCATAATATGATTAGATGCAACGACAGGGCCTAGAAGACAACTTCTTTTGATACTAGTTTTCATAGGAGTCTATAAGTTATGGCTCTTGATAGGGGTCTTTGGTAGCTAATGGAAATTCGGTATAGGTATCGATTATAGATATTCATATTTTAGTCTGGGACATGGTGATATCTACACGAGTTCAATCATATTGAATGTGGCTTAGAGTCAATACATGGTTAGGTATCAACTCTATTTATTTTAGACCCTGGATAAGGATCATTGTACCATGTTAGATATCCTTAGCGAATGATGGGTGTCAACCTGTATTCTCTGTTTGTTGTTTATTGTTAGGGTTGTGTGCATTATTAATTAGTTTGTTATTATTATTGCATTTTTTGTGTTAGACTTATATTATGATATCCATATAACCCTTTTCACTTGTATATTAGGTTACTTTTATCATAGTATATTATGACGTGCTAGTTATATTATACTAGTTGTGTTGACTTTATGACTATAAAAGAAGAGCAAGTTATGGCATGATTTCCTATCTTTTTGGATAGGTTTTCTTTAATTTTTATGGACAATCCAGATTACCCATAAGTTATGTTCATGGAGAGCGTCGATTTTTCCTTAGTAGTTCCTATTTATTTTTATATAGTTTTGATGTAACAACCCATAATTTTGTAAATATTTTAATTAAGTTTTACTTGAAAACGTTGTTTTTTTTTAAAGTAAAATTTTCAATAATTAAATTTTTAAGTTAATAAGTTTTGGTAAAAAAAGAGGGAAAAAACTTATTGTAATTTAAATTTAAGCCTTAATTAATGTAATATTTATGTTATTGATTCAAATAGAAAGTTTATTAATGTTTGCATGTGTTCATTATTTAAATCCAATCTTTTGGTTTTTGCATACTTTTGTTTAAAGTAAAAAAAGGGCTTCTTTATAAAAATAACTTGAATTTATTACAAAATATCACGATTCCTTTTATTTCCTTTTAAATCAACGTTAGACCTTAATTTATTGCTTAATATTAAAGAATTTACTAAGTTATAAATTTTAACATAAAGATGTTGTATTAAGTTTAAGACATTATTTACAATGATTTGTATATACATATGTGTGTGCGTTAATTTGACTTAAGATTTATAAGATGGACTTGTATGCAAAGTCATAACTTTTTTAATCTTAAACCCTTTTAATATGGAGATTAGGTTCAAAATTGTTGTCTTTAATTTATAAAATAGTGAAACTTAATTTTAACACATTTATATGTATAAGTCTATTATATATATATATATATACACGTATACGTATATGTTTTTAATAATACTATGACCAATAAAGATATATATGAAGGAAACATCATCTTTGTACACAATCTAATATTGCACTTAGATAATTTACTGTAGAATACATTTGGACATAGTTACATTCCATGCCATGAATAAATAGCTTGTTAAGGACATTTAATTAATCAATCAATTTGATTAGAGAAAGAATGAAAGGTTTCTCTCTCCATATACATAATTAAGCTCTAGATTAATTACCTGCTCTTAGGGAAAGAAACGAAAGGTTGCCTTAATTCTTGCCTTTTTGTTTTCCTAACATTTGTTCCTTTCTAGCCATTCATTTCTTTAGTTTAACCGTATATTTTGCCTTGCAATTCATGTACAAGTTTCTCTTTTTGTCATCTTCTTTATTTTCTCATTTCCTAAGAGAGAGAAAAATATAACAAGCACTTTATTCTTTTATTTATAAAACCTTGGAATTTATTATAATATAAATTTTTAATTTGAGTAAATCATTTCCCAAAATTCTATAATAAAAATGAAAGTTTCTGAAATTTTTAACTTTGTTAAGGATAACTCTAATTGGAATTTTAAATAAAGAAATGGATTATCTACTTTCTTTAAAAATGTGTAATATTTTTTGAATAATAAATTTCATTGGAAATGGTAAATAAATCAGAATAATGTAAACATGTTAAGGGGTAACCTTTAAGAATTCAGTGTATTAATAAACTGTTAAAATTACGCATTTATAAGGGTACGATATTTAATGGAATAAATAACATATAAAATAGGAAAATGTATTAATTAAAAAACGTTACTTTTGTATTAATTTGGGGGTATTTTATTGCGTCGGTTTTGCGCATTTTAAAATTCATACCGCAATATCTATATGAATAAAAAAAATCAGTTAAAGAATTGCTTTAGCCAAAAGTTGCACTTTCCATAGCTTTCATTGGTCTTAAGTTGGTATAAAATCTTTAATAGAGTAACGTTCACAAATTTGTCCAAACTCCATCTCCATTTCAAAGACAAATATTATTACTTGCAGTTACTTTTCTTAATTCGCTCAACCTATTTAAATTGCAAATTGTGCAACCGTTAATTAATGTAATGCAGGGAAATCATTTTCTTCCTTTTACGTCTAAAATTTGAAAATTTACATGTCGTTTTCCCCTGATAAATGCAAGCTTCCTATCTATAACACGTTCTAAACGAATTATAATTTTTGCCTTTGTTCCTAAATAAATTGCCATGCACTTTTAAAAGAGGAAATTCAACCGTGCCTTGTCAATGCGTTTAAAGATATTTCACCTTCCATTTAAATAATTATAAACTCTTGTAAATCCATAATCGGTTCACATATCAACTTTTCTCCTTACCTTTCCTTTCACCATTATCAACGCAAGATTTAATTTATACAACACTTTCGAGATTTATGATTTCCTTACCTTTCACATTTTTGATTTTTTTGCCATTCCTTTATCAAATCAATGTACGTTACTTTTGGATATGTGGTCTAAGATACCACTGCAAAAATTAACTATTTGATTTAAATAATCATTGCCTTATAAAAGCAACAATTCAACATCCCATGTCAAAGCAAAAATATTTGCTTTCCTTTTTGTTCCCATTGATTTGCACACGTTACTTTTCCTTGCGTACAAAGCTTCTGCCTATAAATACAAACCTCATATCACATTTCCTCACCTCAAAATTGTCTGCATCTCCATCTACTTCTTTCTTTTTCGTGAGCAGGGAATCAGGTAATAGTTTATTTATTTTTCCTTCCTTCTTCTTTTTGTTTGTTATATTTTGTCATACACTTCATGCTCGGCCGCACCCTACCCCCTCCATCACTACTGTTGCCAACTCCTCCTCCAAGCCGATCCTTTTAGTTGACAAACTTTGTTAAATATTCATGATACAAGTGCATGCGTGCATGCTTTTTGATAGTCAGGGCCGTGTCCTATTGTAGCAGCAAGAGCAAGTAAATTTTTATAAGTGCAGTTGTGTAGTAAACAAAAAAGAAAAAAAAGAGAAGTAAAATAGAATGGATAGGCCGAGCACCACTTTTTGAAATAACATCTCAACGATTTATCCACTGTTTTAGTATAGAGTGCGTTCATATAACTCAAATAAAAGGTGGGCTGAGCAGTGAGAACATGGCCAAGATGTGGGTGGAGTGGTCGAGAATTTGGGTCAAAATTTTCTTATTCTGTTTTCAATAATCATAGTAAAATGCGAATACTTAGTTTTTCATTCATCTTGTTCAAGATTTGAATCAAGACGTTGCCTCCATGGAAATCTGATCGTGCCGTTTGTATGTTTCTTTATCAAGTGATACAATCGTTTGAATCTAATTTTCTGCAGCTTTAAGGTGAGTATTTCTCACCAGACAAACATACCTATATATCTGTAGATTGATAACAAGTGTAATTGTAAATTTATTTTATTTAATTGTATCTGCCTGTGATATAAACTTATAATGTTAAAACCCCATTATTTAATTGACCCATCATCAGCTGTATTATCTATTGTTATATTATTGCAATTAGATTTTTTTTATTTACTGCAAATCACACTGCAAGTTCCCTGTAGAATAGAAATCGTTACAGGCTGAAATGATAGGCCTGAACGATACTTACTTATTTATGCATTCATTTATTTATTTAGTGATTTATTTAACTTGGGATTCAGGTTTGAAATGATAGAACCCGGGTTTTCTTTGTAAATTGCGGATTGAAATGATATATATCCGTATCACTTGACCTAGGCTAGAAAACTATATGCAGACCCGTGGTTTATATAATATTTTTCTGAAATGTTTTAAAAAAAAATTAAATGGAAAATTTATAATATTCTGGTTTAAAATGTATTTAAATGATTTTTATAATATTAATAATGATTTTTGAATGAGTCAAATGTTAAATAAATGAATGTTTAAGTAAAATTTTGAAATATAACTTATTTTGGGAAATTCTGAATTTTTGTTAAAAGTGATATTTTAGTAAAGTAAAATAATTGATAATAAGTTATATTCTGGGAATTTAAAACTTAATCATTAAGTTAATAATTTAATTAAAGAAATGGGAATTTAATACTTGGATTTAAATAAGAAATTCATAATAAAATTTGATTTTTTGTATGAAAATTTACTTATAAATTCATAAAAATATGAGTATTGAAATTATGACTTTATGTGAAAATATATGATTTGTAAGTTAAATATGATTTAAATAAAAATTTACTTAGTTATGAAATTATAGTTAAACCTTGAAATTTTAAATATAAAGGATATTACAGCATTTGTGAATGTTGTAGTTAAATTTAAATGAACTTAAAGGCTAATTTGAACTAAAAGCTATTATAGAACTTTGTAAGTGCTATAGTTGACAAAGATAACTAAAGTTTAGTTGGAAATAAAGAAATCTATTACAGCACTTAAATGCTGTCTTTTGTAAATGAACTGTTTAACCTATAACTTTAGGTAGCATTTTATAAGTGCTACGGAAACTGAATTTTTGATTGTTTTAATAAAATTTAATAATCTTTGGGAAAAAGGCTTAAATTTTGGAATTTAATATGTAATTAATAAAAATAAGGAATTGACTTTAAATGGTTTTAAATGGAAGAATTTAACTTTTAAATGTGAGTTAAAAGGCAATTAATTCCTAAATAAACTGAATAGATTTAAATGGTATTTTATATTAAATAAAATGACTGATGTTTAAATAAATGATGTTTGAAATGATATTATGATATTGAAATGTATTTGAAATTTATTTTGATTTTTAAAGTATAAATACCATTTTTAAAAGTTGTAACCACGGGTTATAATAATGTTTGGTTGTTAAAGAGACCGGGATCGGATATCTGGCATACTCTCTGTCGATACCGAAACCACTTTGACAACCGTGTACGCGGTGGAGATTCCAGAATGAAGTAGGATGGTGGTGACGTTTCCTTTGAGGTAAATACGTGGACCCGACTCCCATGAGTTGGCATAAGGTGGCTAAAACAGGAGCGATTCTCGGATTAATGAGGTAGCACCTCTGATCGTACGCACTTCTTCGTATGCCATTCTATTACTTTTGTTATTGTTTGGTGTGCACCTTTGATTTGGGAGTGTTGTTCGAGGTGGGCGGTAGTAGCAGCTACGCGTTACCACCGGTCCGGATGCGTAATTGGTATATCTACCCTGGCATTGCCTAGTTGTGCCGTGTCACCTACCATAGCGAGCCTTGTACGAGTTTGGCTTTCTCCCGTAGCCCGTGTGGTATCCTCTGGTGTCTTCCCGATCAGGAGGGACTATGATATTGGATGGACTACTGGGACTATTATTGTGTTAAGGGGAATATTGGGTCACTCCTTAATGCTATTTAAAAGTAAGTTTATTTTAATATAGACACTATTATAATAGCGAAAATATTACTATATAGTGAATAGTTTAACGGATCCTTAGAGGATGGGTGGTCCCAAGCATCCTTTAAGTTACTTGCTTTATATTACAGTTCACTTGAATTAGCTTACACTATATAAGTATGTATGTCCTGACTCGAGTGTTTATGTTTTATTTTACGCTCGGGTCAGCCTGAGTTGCAGTTCGGTTTCATCCCCGAGCTAGGATTTCTATAGATCACTTTCAAGCTACTGGCAAACTTCCCATCCAGTTCTTTATCTAAATTTTTGAAATCAAGACTAGTGGACATTTGGATTGTTCTACCGATGATTTAAAACTATATTTGGATTAAAGACTATGTAATTTTTATTTGATTGAGACTATTTATAGTGGCTTCATGAACCACTAAGTATTTTTAAATTCCGTTGCGAGTTTTCTGATATCTGTGTCTGTGATTCTGTGATTATTTATTTACTGTATATTTTGAGATTTGCCAAATTTTATTTACAACGCGGTATTTTGAACAATTCAAGTCCGACATGTGCGGATGCGAATGGTTGAAAAAATCGGGTCGTTACATTTGATATTTAGTATTTTGAGATAGTTTCCCTCACATAGGACTTTAGGTCTGACCTGCATTTTGCCTTTATTTGTTTATGTCATGATAACTCTCAAGCACTCGACTAAGAATTTTGTGAGTCGGATGCTTTAGGGATAGGCTTACGAGACGGTTGGATCATTCTGGAGGCATGAAGTCAATATATTGGATATATATACACACACACACACACAAATAAACTAATCATTGACGTAGTACTTGGGAAACAAGTTATTTTGTATATGAGACCTAGGATCAAATATTGTATTTAGAACTCCATATGAATGGAGTTGATGTATTCTAACTCTTCGTATTGATATTTATTTATCAATTGCTTCTGTTAGTGCATTCTTTTATTCATTGTTTATCCTATTATGTTCATGTATGTTCATTATATTATATGTTATCTTCCCATTGTGATATTGTTTTGATGTGCCTTAGTACGACGTTTAGTTTTAATTTTACCCCAACGGACTGTTATGGTATATGAGAGTTAGACGGTAGCATTTGACATTGATCCAAGATATTACGAAGGTCAGGTCATCACAAGAAAGAATTGAGATCCTAGCGTAAAGAGTCGACTTACCTCAGAAGATGGCGGGTGGGCGCAACTTGTTCCATGTTTCTCGTCTTAGGAAGTTCGTGCAAGATTTAGATGTGATTGTTACATCAGATCAATGGTATGATATTGAAGTTAAACCCAAATAATCGAGACCTTTTAGGCTTGTTCATATAGTCGAGCAGAGTACGAAACAACTTAAGAGGAAGAAGGTTGTTGGTTTAATTTTTTTATAAACACAAACAACTCAAAGTTCAAGCTTCGAAAACTAGCTCATCTATATGCTTCGATAGTTTATTGAGTGAGGGCTTAAGATGGTTGCTGAAAGCTGGGCCAGATTTCTTAATGCAGATATCAAAGTAAATCAGTAGTAGACTAAATCAAGACTAAATGTTGCAAGTAGGTCAAAAGTAAAAATGATGAAAGTAAAAACATCGAGAGTTATATTAGTTTAAGCTAAAACTCTACATTCACTATCATTTCCTTTATTATAGTCCTACTTTATAGTTGAGAGTTGTTACATTGATGAGTTAGCCAAGTCTGCCATTATTGAATTTTTCACATGAGCTTTAATATAGGAAAATATTAATATTCTTAACCTCTAAATTATGCAGGTGCTAAAATAGGATCCCTAATTTATTGAATCAGTGCCTATTTGTAGGCATGTTACCATGTCGCTATTGGTGGAGAGCTTTCTCCTGGATTGTTGACTCGGCTGGCTTGTAAGGCCATGATTTTAACATGTGTTGTTATCTAGTTATTTTGTGAGTTGACGTGGATTGATGACATTGCATTCCATATATAGCTTTTGGATGTGACAATCCGTACATGTTGTACACACCTTAGGTCATTGAACTATTAATACATTTGAAGATTGTCTTAGCCATTGAACTCAGTTTCCTTTTAAGATTACTTTTGGGCATTGTATTAGCTTTAGATTTCGGTTGATGCCTATCTAAGAGCTTGTTATTTCGGTGTTTGGCCAGTCGAATGATCATTACTTTCGGGAGACGTTTATACTTCAGCATAGGGGATTATTCTTTGGTTGTGTATGCAAAGGATTTCTGTATAGAAGTATATTGTAGCACCCCATAAAATTAATGGTAATTAATAAATAATTGCCAAGACTCAAAAATTTATTTCAAGTAAACATCATAATTTGGCTTATACCATTGCATTCATGGCATTTTTTAAGCAACTTTCGTATTTGGAGTTTTGCGATCGAAGTTAAAGCAAAGAAGTTATCAGCGTTTGAAGTTTTTGAGATGAAAATTATTAAAAAGGACGAAAATGGAACAATTTATACTAGTTGAGTGGGCCCTACCGATCAACCCCCTTTTAGGGCCAATCAGCTGTTAGCGGTCGCCGTCTATAGAGAAGCGGTCGACCGGTCAGGAAGGTGGCAGCTAAGGTTGAACCTTGACCAAACGGCCCAGATTTAATTATTTTAAATCTAAGGATATGACTGGTTCGAATGCTAATAATAAGCCTAGCCCCTCACTTTTATTCTCATACTTACTAACCAAAGCTGCATAGCTCCGCCATTTTCCCTTCTCCACCATTTATATTAATTATAAAATATTATATTAAAATATTATATTATACGTATATATAGTCAGAGAAGGGCATAAAATAAAAGAGAAGAAGAAAATGAGCAAATCAGTGCTATAGAAAAAGATAAATTTCATAATTATAAATCTATATTCCTCTTAACCCCAAATCATTTCTAAGATCTGCGATTCTAATAATATTTATATATCTTCTTATACATATTCTTTTGAATTAGAATGGAAAAGGAGTCAAATTAAAGGGATGAATCCGGATTTGGAAGATTTGGAAAGCTAGAGAGGTGAGTGAGAAATTATAGGATTTATATAACATTGAAATTTATATCAGTGTGTTTTATCTAATTATTATGCTTAGCAAGATCTATGTAGTTGTAGGCTTAAAATGAACACGTTCAATTGAAATCTCCAACGTATTTTGCAAGTTAGGTAATCGGAATAGGAATGGTATTTCCACCCTATTCTTGAAATTTGGAAATCAATCCTAAATTTTTAAAAGTAGAAAGTTAATAAGATTGCAAGATTTATTCCAGATTTATGATGATTGGATTATAAATTATTAGTATAAATTTAGATTTCCCTAATTTGAACTAGAATGTGAGTTTCTATTTTTTTAGTTTATGGGGATCATTGTGGGTACAATTTAGTTGTATCTGTTTTCACGTAATTTCCATAAATTATCCAGTTCCACAAGTGTAAAAAGTGTGTCATTTGAAATAACAAAGAACTACCGAAAAGAGATATGTAAAGTATGGACGTTCTACTTCGTAGTTTGCGTTATGTATTCCAATAAAATAAAATGGATCATTCCTTGTAATTTCAAATGGAGCAAAGACTAATTTTTGGGTAATTTATATAAAGTTACAACGGTAATCCTTTTTTGGGAAGGATATCTCTAATATATTAAAATGTGGAAATAAATGTTCCTTACATAATATACATATAAGTATATTATGGAATTCCTAAGCATATGAATTAATGAGTTGGGTATATATACGCATATAACCACATCTACCGATTAAATATATAAATATAAAAATAAAAATAAGTATGAATATAACATAATATACAACAATATTCATATTAGTTATAATAAGGACAGCTAGTTATTAATAGCATAGTAAACTATAGGACTAGGAGGTTGAAATGGGAAAAGAGATAGTAACTCCAAAAGTAGTAGGGCAAGAAATATGTGGTTTCAAGAATTAAATGAGGATATAAATGCGTATAATGGGACTGATTAAGGAGTTTAACATGGAATTATGGGAAAATGAAATAGGCATAAAAGATTTAATTAGAACAAATAAGTAAATGTCATTAATGATTGTCCAATTTGAATAATATTGACCCTTTATTAGGGACAATTGACATTTATGGGATGTAAGAGGGAAATAGAGAATATACGTAATAAGTGTATAGGATAGGAATTAAATACTAGGAGGTAGTATAATTTTCATAGTTGGAAATTATGTAGCCTTAATAATAGGTTTAGAATGAGAATGAATTGGTGGGCCTAGCCCAATATTTAGGCCTAGGATGATTGATTCAGTTTAGTAAGGGTTGGGATGCGAGGTCAGTAGAGTTATACAATAGAAATATGCCCTTCACTTAGAGCCTACCAGTAGTTGTGTATATTTACTACTGATATGGGATATCTCCAACTATAGGACCCATGAGGAGGGGATGTGCTTTTGCACAGAGTTGTGGGAAAATATACCAAGGGTTCGCATCAGATTTGGAGTATTAAATGGCTCGGTACCTTTAAGGATGTGACGGGGTTTATTTCAAGTTGGAAGGTATTAAATGGCCATTAGATCTGCCTCATCTCTATATAAGAAGTCTTAAATAACCTACAATGGTACCTTATAAGAAAATGGGGTCTACTTCATTTGTCTACTTCATTTCTAACAAGAGGTATTAAGTAACTAGGATGGGTATTTTTCCTTGATTTACATTAGGATAGTTTAAACGGGATTTCGACTAAGGAAGGTCGGCGGGCTATGTTAGTGTTTTTATTGGACCGGTATTTAGTAGCAGGGCTAAAATATAGGCTATGACCACTGGCAATCATTAGCAAAGACTTGGGTGATGCCCTGATGGATTTCGCTTTCTACTAGTGAGAATCCATATGGGATACGCAAAGACCTCATTATTTAGTTAGTTATTTATTTTTTGGAGGTGGGCTAGTTAACCCTTAAATAAGTCTTTGAAATGCGTTAGTAACATAGAAACTAAATTATAAAGCCATATCAAGGGTTCATCGGTCTCTGTAGCTAGAACTAATTAAATAGTGATTACTTTACAAAGAGCCCGCTTCAAATTTGAGTTATCAAATGGCCGTTAGGTTTGCCTCCTTCCTATTTAAGAAGTATTAAGTGGCCAGGGTTTTCTTTTGGGTCGTACAACATTTAGATATATATTTATATAGCTACACACACACACACACACACACACATATATATATATAGTTATACCTCAAAGAATGTTAAACATAACGTATGCGTAGATGGAATTACAAGAAATAGCCAAGAATAATGGACATAACACTTAAATAGAAATCAATTGGAATAAATCAGTGTTATAGATAAAGTATGTAATTTTCTAGTCAGCGGAACATTGTTCCAACCCCTTCCTCATTACTACATATGGGATTGATTTAGAGTAACATGCTACTGGTGCAAGACAGGAGCCGCAGAGGGCTAAATCTTCTCATTCATGCTTAGCACTGGCAAGGCTATCGGATACTAAAGGAATAAAGTTGATTCACGGTAGTAGATTTGGTCAACATATATGTTCTATTATCTTTTTATTCCACTATGAGTTTATGTAGATAGCTCTTTGATATACTTTATTATAGGTTACCAAAACTAACAATAGGTATCCTAGTGGACTTGGGTTTTGATTTAGTCAATTTTGGATCCACTAAGGTATGGGTTGTAACATTTGGTATTAGAGCATAGCTTAGTCGATCATAGGACTTATGATACGCTAAGAAAACGTATTTTTGTGTGTGTATATGCCAAACTCTATGAACACCGACTACAGAAGTATTTGCAACCATATTAAATTTATACACCTACCCCAATTAACCCCACAGAGTATAGACCGTACAGCAAGGCGCTGACTAAGAAGAGCATGAGCATGATGTATATACGAACCCTGAAAGCTAGATGGTACTTGACTCCTTTGGGCCTAGGATGCTTATGATTGTGGATTTTGCTAAATTTTCAACTGAAGTATATACATACATTTTATCTAGATAGATGAGAAGTAAGAGACTATATGTTGCAAGCATCCAGAAGTAAGATGTGAAAAAGGATTGAGAAGGTTCCAGCATGGAGGTGTGCATCAATCACCAGAAGATGATAGTTTAATTTTTAGTATATACTTTTAATAAGAAACGGTTAAGAGTAAAGGGAAAAGGAGAGAGGCCCAAAAGAAATGGTGATTAAAATCCATTTCTGAGTCCGACACCATGTGAAAGAATTTGACAAAAAGATTTTTTGGAAATTCCTTGAAATGTTTCGAATGGGTTTTTCAAAGGATTTATTGTTGTTGTTTTGAAAAACCAAGAAAATTTAAAAGTTTTAAAAGGCTATTTGAGATTCCTAGTGAATTTTAAAATTGGTAGGGTCAAAAAAATTTAATTTGAAGGTTTTTTGTAAATAGATTTTTCATTTTTGAAATGAATGGAAAAGAGAGTGTATGTTTGGCTCGATGATTTTCCTACTTTTGTAAATTTAGAAGTTCTTTTCAAAATTCTTTCTAAGGGGTGGATAGATGGAAGTGGTACTTTATTGATATAGGGTAAAGGGAATAAAAGGGTAAGAATGACCGATAATGAAGATAGGTTATAAGGATCTGCCTTTCTTACACCTAAAGACAACACTTAACACATCCTCGGTATTCGTGTGCCGATCATTTAAGTGTCCAAAAGACAGATCGTTTGGGGTGAATGAATAAAAGATAGAACATAATCTCATAAACTGCAACGAATAGTATATAATATGAACATGCCTTTACAAAAAGGAATCATCTTTATTATACACAATATCAGAGTACACTAACCTATTATAAGTTAGATAGTTATAATAGCCTGTTCTTACAAATGTTGATTAACCTAAATAGAAATCAAAGCAACAAAAATAGTGGAAGAATATAAGATACGTGAATACGTCTTAGAGAATCCAGCCCGTCTCCTTAAAGCTCCAATGAATCCAGCTAAATTTGGAAAATATGCTCGGGCTGACCCCAAGCATTTTAGGAAAACAACATTCGGGCCAGTCTGGTAAAACTAATGTGAGAAAAGCTTAAAACAAATCATATGCATTTTGTTATAAAAAATCCAATGATACTATAATGATGTCTAGGTTTAAAATAAATATGGGATATAGCTGAAATGCTTGCATCTCAACATAGTTGGGCACATCTAAGTCCGTAAAGGTTTGTATTGGAAAATAGGTTCCAACGATGGCTAGGTAAGGGAATACCTTCTGATGGTACACCTCTAGAAAACGTACCTGAGGGCTATAGATGCATCTACTCCTTTGCTACATAGAGATGGCTTACCCCTTTAACATGACAAGCCAGATTACCTTACCCCTTTGACACCGAGGCTGCTCTACTTTACTCCTCGATGCATGCATGCAAAACACCTCGAAGGGACAATCTAGAATGGGTTGATGGCTCCTAATGGTAGCAAACCATTTGGCTCTGCTGCATGCCTTGTGTTAACCATTCTTCCGGGTTGTGAGGCTTGAGGCTACGCTTTTACCTCTTCTACCAACATACCATCTTGGAATGTTAACACTACCCTTCAAGCACAGATGTAATGCTAGCATTCATCTATACAAGTTGTTTTGAGATTGAACAAGCATTCAAAATTTTACCATCGTCCATTTTGGAATCACCCTCAAGAAGAATAGTATAGCTTTATACCATACTTCATCACGAACATTATTAGTTTGGAGTGGTTCAGATAAATATGAAAAATTGGAGCCTCCAAACTAAGCAATAATTTTCTACTATCTCAATTCTGGTTCTTTGAAAGTATGCAAAAAGCATTCAAATCTTCATGGGGAACTCGAATATACAATCATACTTCCTGAGTCAAAATAAGTCAAGATTTGATAGTCGGTTATTTAACTATAAAAAATAACCAAACAACAAAAATTTAGAGATTTGATTACCCATAGCAACCAGCCTCAAAAAAAAATCTTTCATTTATTTTAAATCAGTTTCTAAAATATTTATTGAAATATTAGTATAATTATCCCACTGGCATAAGTATATTCACAAAACATTTGTGAAAGGTTCCTTATTTACAAATAATATTAAAGGATCAAAACAGAATATTATTTGAATTGGACATAAAGATAACCTTAGACAAGAATTCCTTTGGTGTTAAGTGTGGTATGAATGTCCATACCACAAGAATTAAGAAGGTTGGTTAAAGGAAATCAAATCTCAAATTCTTTTATAAATTTCCTTTTATAAATCCTTTTAACAAATCTCATTTGTATATAATATTTCCTTCACAAACTTCAAATCAAAGCTTGTTTTATAAATGTTCAAAACCATTTATGACACTCTTTAAATCTACAAAATCATTTATAAAACTTCTTTGTTTAAAAAAATTCCTTTGAAGTTAATCCATAAATTTCCCTAGATAAAATCACTTATTTAAAATGCCTTTAAATAAACAAGTTATTATTTAAAATATTCCTCATTTAAATATTTATAAACCATATTAACAAAACACTGATTTTAAATAATCATTTAAAGAGATTAAATTAACTTCAAATATCTAATAAAATAATTGTTTAACTATCTTTCAGATATCATATATAAAATAATAATAAACTTTAAACCATTTAAGGATAAAATTAAATATTAAAATTTGCAAAATCATAAAGAGGCTTGGTGACTATATAGTTCATCTAATTGGGTTTAACTTATCCAAATTATAACATGAGTATTACATAACGAGCAGATATGTAAAGGGAATCTGCCAATAACAATCAATCAATATATGGGTAAATGTCCAAGTTAACAAAATAGCAGAATGGGAATCTGCTTTGCCTAATAGATGTCAATATAATCTACTTAGCGAATTATAGCAGAACTGATTTCTTCTACTAGCACATATTAGTTATAAACTAAATTAGCAGAACTGTATTTTATTCTGCCAAACATATGTCATTGGTTTTCATATTGAATTAAGGTTACTTAAGGGTAATTGATAAAAAATCCCTTGAGTTAAAACATACTTTAAAAGAGAGCCAGGTTTAAAAACCAAATCGATCTTTAGAAATAAAGTAGTTTAAAATTTTAAAACCTTTAGTTGAAAATTAAATAACAATTTAAACTCTTTATTTTAACAATAATTAATTAATAATTCATAATTAAATAATAATTATCCTTAAAATAACTAATTAATAATAGCTAACCGTTAATAAATAATTAAACCATAATTAATCTTTGATTAATTATTGAATAATAATTTAAACCCTTATTAAATAATAATTTAAATCTTAATTAAGTCTTAGTTAAATCTTAAGTTAATTAGTAATTAGTTAGTAATTAAAACTTTGTATAAATAAATTA
This sequence comes from Allium cepa, assembly GCA_030765085.1. Classification (NCBI taxonomy): domain Eukaryota; kingdom Viridiplantae; phylum Streptophyta; class Magnoliopsida; order Asparagales; family Amaryllidaceae; genus Allium; species Allium cepa. Next base: position 580,843,299 of record CM060941.1, on the reverse strand, counting down.
ACAATTAATAATTAATCCTTATATGATTAACTGAATAATAATTAACCCTTTATTAATAAATTGATTATAATTTACTAACTTGATTAATACTTAAGTACTAATTACCTATTGACTAATGATTAAATAATAATTACCTTGTTTAATTAATTAATTAGATAATCGTTAAATACATAAATAAATAATATTTATTTTTATACTTACAGTAAGTTTTGAAAACACTTTATCAAAAAGATACTTAAGTTAAAAACGCTTTTAATTTTGCAAAAAGAGTTCGTTTTTACGAACTGCATTTATACCGACTATCGCTATAGGACCCGTAATTTTAAAACATATTTATATGCCAAAACACTTTTAGAAACGCTTACCCTTATGTATTAACTACTTTATAACTTAGAAAAAAGATTTTCAAATAAAAATAAGATTTTGGAAACTAAAACAAAGTCTAAACTTGAAAGCATTTTCAAACACGACCTTAAATGGAAACAAGTTAGCCAAGGAACTCAATGTCGCAAAATCTCAACTTTAGGTGCTATTCATTTTAGCATACAATACCACATACATAATTGCAAACATATATGTCCCATAACGCGCAACAACAAGTAAAAATCAAACTTTTCCAAACTTTACTAGCTAACTTACTTAACTTTCATCCATCCTAAGTACATACAAGCTTATAATCCAAGCATGCACATATATAACTAACTCAATATCATATTAATTCAAGCAAGCAATGATTTTACAACAATTATACATGGTAAATAAAGTTAGAAACTTTAGAAAAAGGGGTGAACTTTAACACACCAAAAAGCTAACCAAAAGCTACCCGATTTAATTCTAATATCCACTAACTTAGGAAAACGACCTAGAACCTAGCTTACTTTAGTAATAATGTGATTATTCAGGGGCCTTTGGGTTCGGCCATGGGATGAGGGTGTTAAAACATGATGTTAAAATGGTAGCGTGGACCTGTTTTGGTTGGAGGAGGTTTTGGAAAAGAAGGTGGAGGCTTGAAACAAGTTTTAAGAGTTTTAAAAGCGAATGAAACAAAGATTTTTGAACTTTATAAATCCTTCGAAGCCATGAGAGTAGCTTAGTAACTTAGAGTAATTGTTAGAAAGGAGGAAATAGGAAATAAAAATGAGAATAATATTAGGAATAGGTTTTGTATAAAATGGAACTAAAGAAAAATTACCTAAATGCCCCCTTAGTACAATACCCACCATATAGCTTGCCACCTCATCAAAACCCCTCCACCTATCCATGAAATTTCGAAAATTATATCTCCCCTATCACTTTGACCCAACATGCAATAAATGCCTTTTACTTAGTGTTTCATTATGTTTCAAAAGGTATCTTTTCATTTTTTTAATTTAAGTATATTTAAACCTTTGCATACTAAGTCACATCTTACTTACATTTTTTAGATGTGTGTGTATAAATGTGTACCATAATACTAACTCATTTTTAAATATATGTGTATATTTGTACTATAGAGTTTACAATGTTTCCGATGACTTTTGTTCGATGAAAGTCAAAAATATGGAAAACGAATTATGGTCACATTTTCAATTTTTTTCGAACTATATATTTCTGTAAACACATTTTGAAAACTATCTCACCATAATTAATTATTATTTAAAAGAGTTTTATTTAGTAAAATCTATTATTTGAATATCTAAAAATAATTAAATATTCGCAAATCAAAGCGTTAAAATTCCAAATTGTTGCATTCTCCTCCTTTGAAGGAATTTTGTCCCCAAAATTCTAGAGACGCACTTAACCTTATTCATCAGTCTGTATCATGTACATAGATCATTTCTGTGAAAAACTCTATTTTGGTCACTCGCTCGAATAAATAGCTCTACTTCCGAACTAGTATCGCCTACTCAACTTTCTAGTGCGGACTCTGATCATGCTTCTTAATTTAGAAACTTCCATTCTCCTTGCATAGCCATATACTATGATAGAAAACGTTTGGTTCCATATTAAGAATCCTTACTAAGTGTTCACCGTCAAAAAATTGAGTGCTAAATCCTTATTTGAAACAGTGTGGGACACCTCTCATCATGTACTCGAATCTTGGATCGAGAGCTATATGGGAAAGGGAAATGATCTACGTGCAACCTACGTATTTATCTTATTGGTTCTCACTACCAACTACTTTCTACGATTCCCAAAATATATGTGAAAGTATTTCATAATAATTCCAACTTAGGTCCAACATTTTAAAATGACACAACATATTTATAAAACCTTTTCATAAAATCATTTTAATTTATTACTTGCATAATATATCCTAAGAGTATATATAAAAAATCTGATCTTTAATTCTATTCACTTTTAATTATTTAGATGTAGGCTCAAAATAATTGGGTCTTAAAACCGTGTCATCTAATTCAACCTCTTTACCCAATCGGTCTGGTAAGTAGCTAAGAAGAGTAGGATGCTGGTATCCAAACTCCGTCCTATAGTCTACATTTTCTTAGACACCTCTACGGTAAAAGCGTTTATTAGCTAGGCCAATAGGATTAAATAAGTTTTTACTTTCTAGATGTTAAAATCAAAAGACACGTTTTAACAAAACAAAGTTTATTAATCCTCCTTATTAAGTTTAAAATTTCATTTATTAATCCACTCTTTAATCAAAATACCTTATTATTTTGAAAAATTAAGAGCCAAAATATCCGGTTTTATTTCAAAAACTTTTGAAATGATCTTTATTTTTAACCCTTAGAAAATATACATATAGCCCAAGTAACTCTAAAATGATATCAAGGAACTAGGTACTACCAAATAATATCATATATCCCTTTACCAAGAAGGGTAATACTCAAGAGATGTGTTTACCATCCGAACACATCTCCTATCCATTTTTAGCCACTTTCGAGTCGCTTAAACTAGTTAATCATAAAAAATACTTCTTCTTTTCAAATCCTTTTTTGAAACAATATTATGTATATATTTCCGACTAAATAGTTTTTATCATAATATTTATCATCCACTTGCTTTGGATTCTCGGATTCGAACTCGTCTCGATCGTTTAATGACAAAGAGAATAATTTACTAAGTGCCCCATCACATCTGCCTAAGCAAACAACCGATTATCACTTAGAAGATTATTCTGATCGTCACAAAACTAATCAAGACTCATTCCCTAAACTATCCAAAGAAAAAGCTACTCTCAAATTTCCTTTCAAAATATTTATACCTTAATTAAGTAAAACTATTGCTGCTTTTCCAAGAATCGTCTAAAAACTTTATCAATGCCACCGGTTTTTAAATCCTATGAAAATCCATCTTATTTTCAAAATATATTTTAAAATTCTGATTTATGAAATCAACTTTCATAAAATAATCTGAAATATTTCTATTGATGAACACCTTTTATTAAAATCAATTTTTAACCCAACATTATCATTAAATGCTTATAGTCAAACAATGAAACTTAATTCATAAGGTGTTCGATTCAATGTTCCCACACATTCTATCTAATCGACCTATACTTAAAAGGAAAAACTAATAGTAAATTAGGAATTAGTCAATGCTTAAAATGGACGAGCATGACTAACAAATCCTATATAGTAATAATTAAATATTATCAACTCCTACAATAAACAAAACATAGATAACTATATTTTATTTCTGAAAATTTTTCCTTTATATATATAAAATATAGTCCTAAGTAAAATTATTTCATTTATTGATTTTAAAACAATATTGTGTCGATTGGACTCGTTCAAGTGTTTAGGAAATCTTTATCGATAACGTTGGCCAAATGCATCGACTATAATTCTTATGCTACTCAACGAGTCAAATAACACAATATACAGCATTTTAATAGCACGAACAAATACGCACTGAATATATAATACTCAAACTCATAATAAGGAATTCCATTACCTTACCTCTTAATGAGTATACCCCACTAGGGCTAAGGTTCTCCCTTAACCCTGTGTTATGATATCAAATGTAATGATTTGCCTTTCTTACACCTAAAGGAGATACTTAATACATCCTCGGTATTGGTGTGCTGATCATTTAAGTGTTTGAAAGATAGGTCATTTTGGGAGAAAGAAGAAAAGACTAAACATAATCTCACAAAATGCGATGAGTAATATACAATACAAACAAGTTTTTACAAAAAGGAATCATTTGTATTATATGCAACATCAGAGTACATTAACATATTATTAGTTGGACAGCTATTACAGCCTGTCCTTACAAATGCTAATTAACCCAAAAAGAGATCAAAGCAACATAAATAGTGGAAGAATATAATATATGTGAATACGTCTAGGAGAATCCAGCTTGTCTCCTAAAAGCTCCAAAGAATCTAGCAAAATCTGGAAAATATGCTCGGGCTAACACGAGCCTTATAGGAAAACAACGCTCGAGTCGGTCTCGTAAAACTAGCATGAGAAAAGCTCTAAAAATATCATATGGATTACTATATTTGAAAAACCTTTCAAAATAAGAAGTATCTCGTAAAACCTGCCGCACATAAATACGCACGGGCTTTTACCTTACGATAGCTAAAACATTTTATTATAAAAAATCAAGTGATATTATGGTAATGTCTAGGTTTAAAATAAATATGGAATATAGCTTAAATGCTTGCATCTCACATTTCAACACAATTGGGCACATTTAACTTCATAAAGGTTCTTATTGGAAAATGGAATCCAACGATGGCTAGGTAAGGGACTACCTTCCGATGGCACACCTCTTGAAAATATACCTGAGGGATACAGACGCATCTGCCCATTTGATACAAAGAGCTGGCTTTCCCCTTTAACATAACAAAACAGATTACCTCGCCCGTTTGACACCGGGGCTGCTTTGCTTTACCCCTCGAAGCCTGGGCGCAACAACTCTAAAGGATAATCTGGAATGGAATGACGGCGGCTAATGGTAGATAACCATACGGCTCTGCTGCATACCCTGTTTTAGCCATTCTTTCATGTTGTGAGGCTTGAGGCTATGCTTTTACCTCTTTTACAAAAATACCATCTTAGAATGCTAACACTACCCTCTAAGTAAAGATGCAATGCTAACATTCATCCATACAAGTTGTTACGGGATCAAACAAGCATTCAAAATTTTACTATCTTCTATTTTGGAATCACCCTTTGGAAGAATAGTACAGCTCCATATCATACTTCATCATAAACGTTATTAATTTAGAGTGGTTCGGATAAATCCGAAAAAACCAATGTCTCCAATCTAAGCGATAATTTCCTACTCACTCAATTCTTGTTCTTTGGAAATATGAAACAAGTATTTGAATCCTCACTGGGGAACTCAAATATACAATCATACTTTCTGAGTCAAAAATAGAGCAAGATTTGATAGATGGTTATTTAACTATCAAATAATCAAACAAGAAAAACTCATAGATTAATTACCCATAGCAACCACTAAGCCTCAAAATAATCTTTCATTTATTTTAAATCTCTTTCCAAATATTTATTCAAATATTCATATACTTATCCCATTGGCATAAGTATATTCACAAAACATTTGTGAGAGGTTCCTCATTTACAAATCATATCAAAGGATCAAAAAAATGTTATTTAAATTACAGATAAAGATAACCTCAAAAAATATTCCTTTAGTATTAAGTGTGGAATGAACGTCCATACCACCAGAATTAAGAAGGTCAGTTAAAGGAAATCTAATCTCAAATTTTTTATAAATTTCCTTCAATAAATCCTTTTAACAAATCTCTTTTGTAAGTAATATTTCCTTTACCTAAAGTCCAAATCATTTTGTAAAACTTCTTTTATAATGTTGAAAACCATTTATAACACTCTTTATAAATCCCTAAAATCATTTATTAAACTTATTTATTAAAAACAAAACTCCTTTAATAATACTTAATCCATAAAATTCCCTTCATAAAATCACTTATTTAGAACACCTTTAAATAAATAAGTTATTATTTAAAACATTCTTAATTTAATTATTTTTAAATCATATTATAGAAATAATTATTTTAAACAATAATTTAAACTGATTAAATTAACTTCAAACATTTAATAAAATAATTTTTTAACTATCTTTTAAATATCATATTAAAATAAAAATAATCTTTAAACCATTTCATAAAGGATAAAAATTAAATATTGAAATTTTCAAAATTAGAAGGAGGCTAAGTGACTACAATGGTTTGTTTAATTGGGTTTAACTTATCCAAGTTATAACATGGATATGTAAAGGGAATCAACCAATAATAACCAGTCAATATATGGATAAATGTCCAATTTAATAAAATAGCAGGATGGAGATTTATTCTGCCTAATAGATGTCAACATAATCTACTTAGTGAATTATGACAGAACTGTTTTATTATGCTAACAGATATTAATTTTAAATTAAATTAGAAGAACTGTGTTTTATTTTGCTAAACATATGTCGTTAGGTTTTAAATTCAATTGGGGTTACCTAAAGGTAATCGACAAAGAAATCTCTTGGATTTAAACATTCTTTAAAAGAGAGCCTGCTTTAAAAATAAAATCGATCTTTAGAAATAAAGTGGTTTAAAACTTTAAAACATTTGTTTGAAAATTAAATAACATTTTAAACTCTTTATTTTAATAATAATTGAACAATAATTAAGTAATAAATAATAATTATCCTTAAATAAATAATTTAATAATAATCAACCTTTAAATTAATAATTAAATCATAGTTAATCTTTAATTAATTATTAAATAATAATTTAAACCCTTATCAAATAATAATTAAAATCTTAATTAAGTCTTAATTAAATCTTAACTTTGTTAGTAATTAGTTAATAATTAAACCTTTTTATAAATAAATAATTAATTAATAATTAATTTAAATAATAATTAATCCTTAAAGAATAAATCAAATAATAACTGACCCATTATTAGTTAACTAATTATAATTTACTTACTTGATTAATACTTAAGTACTAATTACCTTGTTAACTATTGATTGAGTACTACCTTGTTCAATTAATTGATTAAATAATAATTAAAAAAATAAATAAATAAATAAATAATATTTATTTCTAAATACTTATAATAAATTTTGAAAACACTTTTCCAAAAAGATACTTATAACTTAGCATTAACTACTTATGACTTATAGCGTCTATCGCTATAGGACCCGTAATTTCAAAACGTGTTTTATATTCCAAAACACTTTCAAAAACACCTACACTTATGTATTAACTACTTATGACTTAGCAAAAGGATTTTGAAATAAAAATAAGATTTTGAGAACTAAATCAAAGTCTACACTTGAAAACTTCCTCCAACACAATCTTAAATGGAAACTGGTTAAACAAGGAACTCAATGTCGCAAAATCTCAACTTTAGGTGCTATTCTTTTTAGCATGCAATATTGCATACATAATTGCAAACATATACATGCCATAACCCATAACGATAAGTAAAAATCAAATTTTCAAACTTTACTAACCAACTTAATTAACTTTCTTCCATTCCAAGTACATACAAGCTTATAATCCAAGCGTACACATACATAACTAACTTTATATCATATGCATTCAAGCAAGCAATGATTTTACAACTACTATACATGGTAAATAAAGTTAGAAACTTTAGAAAAAGGGGTGTGCTTTAACTCACCAAAAAGCTAACCAAAAGCTACCCGATTTAACCCGAATATCCACTAACTTAGGAAAACAACCTAGGACTTGCTTGCTTTTGGAAAAAATGTGATTTCGCCCCGAGGGAAGGGGGTTCTTTAATGTAATTATTATCTTATTATTAAATCCGTGAAATTAATTAGGTAATCAATTGAAATATAATGTAATTAAATATTTTAATTAATATGAGCAAAGACGTCAACTGTTGAGAGATGAGTGTAATAAAATGGAAACTTATGTCAAACCAACACATAAGACATTTTTTGATTTAATAATAAGAACGTAAATCAAAATAAAAGAATTTGTTTTGAAATTTAAAATATAGTGAACGGATTTTATTACAGTTGTAGTTAAACATTAAAATTAATTTAATATTTAAATATTTGATTTAACATTGAAAATTTAATTTTAAAAAGATTATTAATTCATGTTTAATCGAGAATGATGATAGAAACATTTAATTTAGAATTTAAAAGTGATTAAATTAGTTTAATAATAATTCATTTTATTTAACGCGCAAAAATGAATATAATTTGATTTTTTTAAGCCAACTTCTATATACAATAGAATTAGGGTTTGAAATTACTTTCATTGAGTTTAGAAATATTGAAAACCTATATTTCGATATATGAGATGACCTATTTTCGTTTCGGGAACGAAACGGATTTTTCGAGCCTTTTGACCTAATTGATTTATTTATTTTTGGCAAAGCCAGCGGGGTTGAATGAAACCCTACCATAATTATTAATAACGATAAGAGAATTACAAGATATTACAACAAGGTAAAATCCAAAAACAAGGAGTCAACACAGAAGATAGGAATAAGTTATAAAGATCTAATAATAGAGAGGACCATTACATGTTTAGAGGTAGATTGCCCTTTAAACACCCTAATGTTCCTCTCCATCCAAATGAAGTACAAAGCCTTCTTAAAGATTCTTAGCAACAAGCATCCTCTTTCATTCTTCCATCTTGTAGCCTTGAAAATATTGTACCATTCCATGGTGGAAATACGTACTGACCTTTGAAACCCAAAATGAAGTAACAACTTGTTCCAAATATGAAAAGAAAACTCACATTCAAAGAACAAGTGAGACGCGGTCTCAACTCCAGTACCACAAAATAAGCAGATATCACTTTGAATAATACCATAGGACTTAAGTTTATGTAAAGAAAGGATACCATTCTTCAGTACTTTCCACATGAAAATGTTTTCCTTCGGCACAGAATGAGAGTCCCAAGTTCTGGAAGACCATAAAAAGGGAGGATACTCATCAGTGGATTGAAGAGTAGCATACACAGTATGAAGAGTGGACCTTGTCATTCCAAGTAACATGATGATTGCTAACATTATATAGCTGATTCTGTATATCATTCCAAGCAGCTCTAATCACAAAAGAACTGCAGTAGGGTAAAGAAACATTACCATCAGCCCAGTATCTCTCAACAGAGGCATTACCATTAATGCCAGAGATTAGTCTTGTTTCATACTCAATATCATTAGCCAGAATGACACCTTTAGCAGACCATGGATCATACCAAAAAGATATGTTAGCAATGTCTTTCATTCTCCTCTGGACCATAGGAAGGAAATTAACCCTGCTTCTCAAGATATTCCTCCAAGACCAACTGCAGTCTGATGGAGTAGGGATAATACAGAAATTATTATCACGGATGAGATAGTTTCTACACCACGAAGCCCACAAATTATTATCAAGCCTCAGAATTTTGTCAATTCTAGAAGATAGGGTAGCAAAGTTCCATTTCTTAATATTTATAATTCCAAGACCACCTTTATCAACAGAACAACATATATGACGAAAAGCAATTGGAATCATTTTCTTGGAGAAGGGGTTTGCATGCCAAAGAAAATGATTCAAGGCAGAGTTAATCATGCTAATAAGTTTGGCTGGAAGGATGAATACTCTGGCATAATAAACACACATGGATATAGCAATAGATTTAACAATAACCAGCCTTCCTGCCATAGAGAACTTAGAGCACTTCCAACTAGTTAACTTAGCTGTAATTTTTTCAAACAGTTGTAAGCATTGATAAGTTCTTATTCTAGAAGTACACATGGGAATACCAAGATATGATTCATTATCACTGAAAGGGGAGAGGCCTGTCATTGCATACAATATTCCTTTATCTTCATCAGGCAGGCCAGCAATGAACAATCTAGATTTATTTCTGTTAATGGTAAGACCAGTCAAGTCCTGGAACGAAGTTAGAACATTTAATACCCCACTAATAGAGTTATAAGTAGGCTTGGTGAAAAGGAGCAGGTCATCAGCAAAAAGAAGAGTGGAAATATCATTCTTCTTGCACAATGGATGATAATCAAAAAGCTTATTACACATAGCAGCAGTACATAGGGAGGTGAGCAATTCCATGACACATATAAAGAGATAGGGAGAGACAGGGTCACCTTGTCTAATTCCTTGTGTAGCTCCAAAGTAGCCAAATGTGAAGCCATTAATACTAAGGGAGTAGTTAACTGTAGAAATGCAGGTATACATCCAACACAGGAAGGGGACAGAGAAGTTCATCTTATGAAGAATATAAATAACAGATTTCCATTGAACAAAATCGAAGGCCTTTTGAATGTCTAATTTAAGAACACATCTATGAGATATGAGATTCCTGCTGTAGCCCCTCAGAAGTTCAGAAGCAAGCAGGATATTGTCAGTGATGTCACGACCAGGAAGAAAAGCACTTTTATTAGCAGAGATTAAACCATCCATAGTGATTTTCATTCTAGCATTCAATATACGAGATATGCATTTGTAGATCACATTACAACAAGCAATAGGTCTAAATTGGTTTACTGACATAGGTTGGAAAATTTTAGGAATCAGGGCTAACTTGGTAGCATTAATGCCAGAGGTTAATTTACTATGCTTGAAAAAATTCTTTATTTCTTTAGACACATCACTACCAATAATATCCCAAGCAACTTAGAAGAAATGAGCATTGAAACCATCAGGTCCCGGTGAGCTGTTAGAATTCATACCAAAGATAGATTGCTTAATTTCATCCTCAGTGACCTCCTTGATTAAGTCAGATCCCATGACATCAGAAATGGAAGGAAAGTGATGGGAAGAAAATTGATCCAATGAAATGGAAGGAGTTAAAGGATTACCAAGATTAAACTGAAAGTATTCCAAAAAAGCTTCTTGAACAGACTCATGAGTATCACAAGGCAAACCATGCATATCAAGGATGGATGATATATTTTCAGAAGACTGTTGAATTTTTAATGATTTGTGGAAAGTGGATGAACTTTTATCACCATTCAAAAGCCAATCGTGTTTAGATTTTTGCTTTGCCATGATATTTTCTTCAACGAGAGCTTTAGTTAGATCCTTCAGTAAAGAAGTTTCAAGAGCAGTCAGATGTGGCTGATCATTACATCTTTGGATGTGAAGTTGAACTTGATATAATTTTTTACGAATTGCAGCTGACATACTATTACCATTGCCAAAAGTTTGCTGAGCCCACTTCTTTAAAATAATCTTCAGTTGCTTGAGCCTAGCCTGCAAAATAAACATAGGGTTGCCAAAAATATGAGATTTCCAGTTATCTTTAACAATACTTAAGAAATCAGGGTGCTTAGACCAATTATTAAAAAATGAAAATGAGGAACGTCTTCTCACAGGGTCCTTGCCCCATTCAATAATAAGAGGTGAATGATCAGATAAGGAAGGAGGGGGAATATTGGTAGAAAGATTAGGCCATTTGAGAATAGAGGAATAGTTCATACAAACTCTATCAAGTTTACAGAAGGTTCTCTTTCCACTTCTACTCGAGTTATTCCAAGTGAAAAATGCTCCTCTAGAAGGGGAAGGAATAAGGTTAGCATCGTAGATAGCTTTGTTTGAAGGGACGAGTCTAATTATAAGTTAAAGGAGTACCACCGCTTTTCTCAGAAGATAATTGCATATAGTTCCAATCACCAAGACAAAGCCAAGGCAGACTAGTCTGTTGAAGAGAGGGAAGGATATCAAGAAAAGCTTGCCTATGAGAAGCATTGTTATCAGCATAAACAATAGTAAGATGAAATGAAGTGGAGGATGGAATGTGAAAGATCTCAGAATGGATGAACTATCTATGGACAGTGATTGGAGAGAGAGTGAAGATTGAGGGATTCCATATGATTAATAATCTACCAAAAGGCGCTTGAGAAAGATTATGGATTAAGCTCCAGCCATGTCTAATAATGGAGGTAGCATTGATAGTAGAACCATGATTGAGTTTAGTTTCAACAATAGCCATAAGATTGATTTTGTGATAAGAAATAAGATTAGAGATTTCCAATTGCTTGTCAATGGAGTTAGCACCCCTAATGTTCCAAAAACCTATATTTCCAGTCATTATGATACTAATGTTGATGAAGCTCTGGTTTTAACCCCAGAAGAAGGATTTGCCATGTTATGTTGAGACAACATATTCAAACCAATTTGTTCAAAGGAAAAATTCATCCCATTATCTAGGTCAGTTGAGGAGTTACTATTGGATTTCTTAGGAAGACCTTTCTTTCTTTTAGAAGAGGAGTCTGGAATTGAAGATTAGGGATGCTGGAGAATATTTGGATTAGCTGAAGAAATAGAATTGAGCAAGTCATTGAAGATGGGACTTGGAAGGGAAAGGGATGAGTATGGAGATGCTTGTGATACAGAAGAAGAAGTAGAAGTAAGGAGCTGATTAATAGGAGCAATAGGAGATGGGAAGATATTATCTGAAGGTAAAGTGTGCATGTCAGGGCATGGTTTATCATTGTGCATGTCAGCAGAGTGAAAATTGTGATGAATTTCATCATCAACTTCAATAATTTCCTGTAGCACTGAGAAGGCATTGTGAGTAGACACCATTTCAAATTCAAATTGCATATCAACAATATTACCATGTAATACTTCATTATTATCAAAACATATTGTTTCCTTTTGGACAACTCCAGTTTTACTTATGGTATTACACTTATCAGTCAAGGTGGGAAAAGCAGGTTGCTTCATACCATCATTTTGAATAACCAATTGCTGACTCGAAGAGGCATTTTCAATATCATTATTTCCAGTTATGTTACCTTCTCACACAGTCACAGTAATTATTTCATTTTGATCCATACCTATTTGGCCAGCATCATCTTCATTCCTTATATTTGCAAGAGCCTCAGCAGTAGGATTATCATCAATATTTTTTTCATCTTAATATTGTTACTTATCTCCCTATCTACTTTTCTCCAGACCTTATGCCCTGTTTTAACTCTCCTTTTGCCTCTCACATGAAACACCCTTTTACCTTTATCATCTTGAATATCGTTTTTATCCTTGATTATCTCATCAGAAGTTTCATTTCTATTATCAGAGTTCACATGTGTTCCTCCATCAGGCAAATCCTTATTCTTCTCACACTGTTCTGTTGCATGACCAAACACTTTACAAGTAACACAGATTAGAGGTTTCCATGAATATTCTATCAAAATATTGGGGCAAGATTCATCACCAACTGCTATAAATTCAGGAAGTTCTTTGTCAGGCGACACTTCAATTAAACATTTTTCATATTCAAATCTTTTCATTCTTTCAGTATTCTCATCATAGCAAACAAGCCTTCCAAGATGACATGTTATCCAGTTAATGCCTAACGGGGACCATAACATAATTGGAATTCTATAGAAGTGAATCCAAATTGGCACAGATCTAACTGCAGCCTGAGCTGAGGAGAGGGACGGGTTCCATTTAGAAATAATAAACATTTGACCCTTAATAAACATGGGATCTCTACGAAGAACCATGTTTTTATCTTCCTCCGATGCAAATTTAAAAAAATAGTTTTGTTTATCAAAGAAAATTTCATAGGAACCTTTGAGCTTCCAAGTTTTTTGAAGATGAGCTTTAACAGCCATATAGTTCACATTACCAGCTAAAAAGGATCCAACCAAGCATTCCGACCAAGCTTTAATGCCTTCATTTAACACTTCCTGAGGTGGAGAAATGGGAGTTCCAGAGTAAGCAATATCAAAGTGAGTAGGGACATACAAACCATCATTCCTTGGCTTCGAATTGAAAAGAGAGGACCAAGACGCAGATGGAGAAGAAGAAGGGTTGGACCCGAGGGAGGGAAAGTGATCATATGAAGGTAAGGAGTAGGAAGGAGGATTAGGCAGAGCAGGGATTAGAGGAGAAGGAAGAGGAGGTGGAGGGTCATGAGGCAATGGTGGAGGAGGAACTGGTGGTGGAGGGGCCAACAATTGGTCAACTGAAGGACAGGAAAGAATGGCAGGGGCAGAAGGAATGGTTGGAGCCGGAAAAGGTACAGGGGGAGATGGGGGAAGGACACCATGAGAGGACACCATGGCAGGGAATAATCGATTTATACTCAAATGAAATATGTTATTTTTGAAATATAATTATTCAAATTGATTCAAATATGGAATAATAATAAAATCTAATTATTAATAAACGTCGTAGATTGTAATAATGCATTTCTAAATTAGAAATATTGTATTGGTCTATAATTGTGAGTTGGCAAATTATTTGAATATAATTTAATTAAAATTTATCAAACAATTAAATGGCAATTTTTGTATATGATAGAATTAGGCCTTGAAACTAGTTCCATTGTGTTTAGAAGACCTTTTTACATTGAGATTGCATGTCAGCACGCCTGGACTGGAGTTCGGCCCGTTTTGGACCTCACGCTATAAAAAAAAAGGCACGCAAATCGAGACGAAAATATTATTAAAATATTAACAAAACCCTAATTTTCATGGCCGCCACTTTCAATGGTCGAAAACTTCCCATCTTCTTCCTGTTGGATCTCTCTCATCTCTCACTTATTCACGAGGAAGTCTAACCGAAAGTTGTAGAGCTCGATCTCCTCTACGATCTATACGGTTGGATCGAGCTAATTGCATCTGGATTCGTCCGAATCTAGCCATGAAGGCGCAGTGTTTCAGGAATTATCGGAGGCTAAGGGCAGCGACGCAGGGTGGCTTGAGCTAGGCGAAGGTAGAGTTTGGCGAGGCGGTTCTGGTGGTGAGGTCTGATCAGAGGTCGATGGCCTGGAGGTGGCGGCGACGGCAATAAAGGTGGTGGCTTGATGGGTTTGAACGTGCTGTGTAAGGGTAGGGTTTGGAGAAGATAAACTAATTACTATTTTTCCCCTTGTTTTATTTAATTAAATTTAAATTTCAAACGTTCTGACTTTCATAACTTTTGCATACGAACTCGGATTCGCATGCGATTTCTTCCGGGTTCGTATCGAAATTCTAGAAAAAAATAACAGGTTTGGTTTATTTTGGAGATGTTGAAATTTTGGGCTTTTATTGGATTTTTAATGGGCTATAAATCAAAGGTGAATGATTTCACTCACGCAATACTAAATTTTCTTATGCTTGTTGAATTAAATTTTGAAGTGATAAAATTTTTATTGGTTGTTGTTTGGTAGCTTAAATTAACATTTAAATTGAAACTGAATTTGATATTGAATTTAATTGACATTTAAATTAATTGCAAGTTAGACACCGACAATTTATAATTAGTAACTGTTATGAGATATTGGTTGATTTGGATGTTGGTTGCAATTAGATGCTATTGATTGCTATGTGGATGTATGGTTGTGTAGTTATTTGACATATTCCTGTTATTACTTATTTATTTATTGACATCATTTATGTTATCATTCGGACTATTTGAAATCAACTAAGAAATGGGTTGAAATGATATATATCTGTCCATGTAATTAAATTGAAATAATTGATCACTTGGCCAAAGGGTAGAAAATTATATATAGACACCGGATTTGGTTAAATCAAATGGTTTCAAACCTTAAATTTGAGTTGGTTTAAATGATATTGTCTAAAGAAAACAAAAATTGGATCTATATGAATTAAATTATTTTCTAATTCGAGATTTGAAATGTTGAAATTGAAACTGTCTAAACGAAACTGTTTAAGGATTTAATCTGAAATCTTAAGGTGGAAACTGGAATATGATTTGAATTTATCGAAAGTGATTTATTTGAAAGGTTATACTTTTAATTTGAACTTTGAATTTACTTTATTTAAAATGGTTTCAAATTGGTATTTTCAGGTTTGGACGTGAAATGTATTTAAACAAAAATTGTTTAAAAATGAAAAATTGAATTGAGACTTTCAGCCATTTGAATAGAACTGTTTAAATTGAATTTGATGCAAAGTTTGAAATTGTTTTGAATTGAGGCTGATGGAAATCGAAATTTGAGTATGAATTTGACCTGAAATTGAAAGTTGAGAGGTTGAATTTGTTGTGATTTGAAATGGGAATATTAGTTTAAATTGTTTTGAAAAGGAAGAAACGGTTTTAATATAACCTATTTTAATGTATAATTTTTTTTAGTAACTAAGTTATTTTAACATATAAACTATTTATCCAAACTATTTTCAGTATTAAAATCTATGTATATTCAAAACTATTCCAATCTTTAAACTATTCTAAATATTCCAAACTATTTTTCAGTATTAAAACTATTTTAATTATCCAAACTATTTTCAACATTCAAACTATTTTAATTATTCAAAACCATTTTCGAAATTCAAACTGTTTTAGAGGGGAGTTATTTAGATATAAATCACTGATTTAAATATGAATGTTTTGATATGAAGGTATACCCTATTTTGAAATGATTTTTGAAGCGAATATGATACCTTGATATCAAGTATGAATCGTTTTCGAAATGTAAATGTATCAATCGATGTGTAAAACAACGTTTGGTTGCTAAAGAAACCGGCGACCAATATTGGCATACCCTCTGTCAATACCGAAACCACTTTAACAACTGTGTACATGGTGGATGATCTTGAATGAAGTGGTTGGATTTGGCGAACGTTTGTTGGATTTGAAGAAAGATAATGATGATGGATTGACCTCGACACTTGTGGAAATTTGAAATGACTAAATCAGGATGGCTTGTCAGGGCTAAGTGGGCTAGCTACCCCTAGCGTACACACTTCTTCGTATTACTATCTTGATTTGAAACTTGATCGGTGCACCTTGATTTGATTATAGGAGTGTTGGACGCGGTGGGCGGTCGTGCCTATGATGCTTTACCACTAGCCCTGCGACCCGATTTGGTAGTATCCTACCTTGGGCAACGCCTCATGCGCCTTGTCATACTTTTATCCTTGTACGCGACCACTACGATTAATTTTCAGTATAGTAACTATAGAGGACTCACTGGCTACCGACTTTACTGGTTGTGTTACAGGACCTGCATAGACTACCTGCTTAAAATTGTGTTAAGGGAGATTAATGTAAAGCCTTAACGCTAAGAAAAATATTAATTTTATTGAATACGCTATATATATAGCGTATCTTACTACACATAGATTGTTTAACGGATCCTTAGGAGATAGAAAATCCTGTAACATCTCTTAAGTTATTGCACTCACGTTGTACACTTGATAGGAGATGGAAAATCCCATAAACATCTCTGAAGCTATTATACTCATATTTACTTGTTGTTGATTTAACTCACATTAGAACTTATAGTTCTGACTCGACTATTTTGCCTTTTCACTACGCTAGGGTCCGGCTGAGTATTTCAGTGTTTGAAGACATTATTTTTGGAGGAAGAAGACGGAGTTTGGTATATTATATTATTAGTATTTTCTGCTGCATCATTATTTTGGTATGTTTTTTTATTGTACTCTGATTTTGTTGTAAAATTTGTGTAATCAAATGTATATTGTAAAACAGCTTCATGAACTGTTTATTTGGTTATAATATTTTTTCATTCCACTGAGAGACTCTATGTTTTGTTTTCCTTCTTTTCCCTTATTTTCTTATTAAATCTCATTGACAATCATCCCTTTTGAATGGTTTGAGTTAAACTTGTGTGGTTTGTTACCGATTTAAACCGTCCAAAAAGGTGGGTCGCCATAAAGGTATTAAATAGCTGTTGGATTTGTCTCCTCTCTATACAAGAAGTGTTAAATAACCTATGATAGTGCCTAATTGGGAAACGAGGTATGCTTCGTTTCTTAGCTAGGGGTATTAAGTAACTGGAGTTGGCATTTTCCTTGACCTATATTCAGTACGTCAAAATGGGATTTCGGTTGAGTCGACGGGCTTTGTCAGTGTTGTTAATAGATCAATATTTAAAAGTAGGGCTGATATGCAGGCTTGGACTACTAGCGGTCCCAAGCGGTCGTTCGCAAAGATTTGAGTTATGCCCTGATGGGTTTCACTTCCTTTTAGTGTAGAATTCGTATGAGATACTCAAAGACCTTAAAATTTAATTAGTTTTTTATTTGTCAAAGGTAGGCTGTTTAACCCTTAGATAAGTCTTTTAGATGCGTTGGCAATACAACAATTAAATTATAAAGACAAATCAAGCGATCATTGATCTTGTAGCTAGGGCCAATTGACTAGCGATTACGTTACGTAGGGCCCACTTTGGGGTTGAGGTATTACATTGCCGTTGGATATGCCTTTTCCTTATTTAAAAAGTATTAAGTGGTCGGAGTTTCTTTTGGGTAGTACAACGTTTATACACACACATACGAACACATATACATGTGTGTGTGTGTATACCTTGCGGAAGGTTAGATATATCGTATGGGTAGACGGAATTAAACGGATAAGCCATAAATAATAGGCATTACACTTAAATAGAAATCAATCGGCATAAATGTAACTACCCAAAATTTTGGTTATTTGATTTTAAATGTTCAATTTATTTTAAATATTTAAAATATTTGAATTTTGGACTTTAATAACATATAATTCGAATATAGGGAATAATTAAATATTTGAATTGTGAATTAAATGTTAATTAAATGGATTTAATAATTTTATTTAACTCCTTTTAACCAATAAATAATATTGGTGAATTCAATTTGTAAATTTATTTAAAATGTAAATACACTAGATAAATATCGATAATTAAATATTTAAATCTATGAGATTTGCCTTTCGGGGAACAGTCTCGGATTTCGACGAAATCAGTTCCATTGGATTCAAAATAGAGAATTATATTATGTCGTCAAGTTTCGTCATGAGTGGACGTATCATTTGGTCGTACGAGATCGAAACGATTAATATCGAAAATTTGATATAATAATTGGGTTCAAAAAGTTATCCTTTGTGTACGATCGAATTAGAGCTCGAGACTAGTTCCATTGTGTTCGGAGTAGGGGTATAACATATAAAACGCCAAGCGGTACGCCTCGTTTGGAGTTTGATATTTGTGGGTATGTTTTGTTGAATATTTTAAAATTAAAATAATATATATATGTACATACCCACCATATCAGCCATACCCTTTGTATACTTGCCCCATACCCCCACGTAGTCAGCCATACCTTTTCCCTTCTATTTAACTTGGCTGAAAATCAATAGAGACATCTTCCTTTTTAATTTCAAGAATTCAAAATTTAAAATATAATGTTATACTCATCTAAAAATTAGAAAACTAGTTTTAAAAATCTTGTTTTGGCCTAAGGTTCGATTTGAGGAGCCCGCGTCGCTATATATGGATGATTGACTATGAAACAGCAAACTTGGTTTAGAAATTTCTTAGGCTATAGTCGTCGTTTGTCGAATTGGAGGATATATTCATGTTTAGAGTGTCGAATTGCATCACCGCACCTAGTTTCGTCATATTCGAGGAGATTTAGGTTACGCGACCTGATGGGGTCGGCGATGGTGCGCAAGCAGGTCGCGATTGGGGGGGTGGCCATTGGGCGTGGATTTTGGTTGAGAGAAGTGATTTGGCGAAGTCGGTTCGGAGGATCAAGGAGTTGTGCTTCATGTTAGTGAAATTTGTGCACGCGATTTTGGTTTTCATGTCCCTGTTCACGTTTATGTTTGAGGAAGAAGAAGGTTGAGGGGTAGGGTTGTAATTAATATAAGTTGTTTTGATTTTTAATTTAAAAATTATTGATAACTTATTTATGCGATAACTTTTGCGTACGAAGTCGGATTCGAATGCCTTTTTTGCATTGGACTCGTGTCGTCGAGATCTTCACAATGGAAATGGTTTAGTTGGATTTATAGCAAGGCAAAATTTAGGCTAAAATTGGATGACCGTTCGGTTTTAGTTCGAAATCGGAATGTTTTGGTGAAAACGAAAATCAGTGTGAGTTTAACTCATGTTAAATTTTATTATATCATATATATGATGTTATAAATGTTTATTGATTGCTTGGATGTTAATTAAATTGTTTGATAGATCATTTGGTTGAATTTCCGTTTGGAAAATGGATGACATATTAAGTTGGTCGTTATAAACCTATATGATTATATATATTATCCATAACCGTTAATTTGTAGGAAAAATCTGTAGAGAGACCCAAAAGGGGTTTCTCGCCATGATTATTTATTTACATCCTTATGCTATTATATTGATGTTTAATTGGAATAAATCCTGATATTCCACTTAATTTGTTAAGTGTCGTTATAGCGATTTCGCTATATCGTCATTTATTCAATTTCATCCCCAAAACCCTATCGTATGAACTAGAGCATGTGTTTCCCCTAAACAAAATTTTGAAAATTCATTAATCATTTTAATTAGTGATAGCTTAAATTGATTTATCATTTGAACTAATGATATTGAAATTAATTAACCAATATAATTAATGTTGTTCTAAAATTGGTTTATCTTTAGGTTTAATTAATCATTTTTGCTAATGATGTTTTATACTTAATTAATCATCTTAAGTAATGATTAATTTAGTTTAATTAATTCTTTTAATTAATGGTAATGGAGTTTAATTAATTTATTGAACTTAATTAATTATTTCAGTTAATGATAATTGAAATTAATAATCATTTTAGTTAATGATATTTAAAAGTAATAAATCATTTTAAATAATGATAATTGAATTTTGTTAATCGTTTAATTAATAATTGTTTTAAATTTAATTAATCGTTTTAACTAATGATATTTGGAGTTTAGTTAAATTATTTTAATTAGTGATGTTATATAGTTAAATAAATCATTTTAACAAATGATATTTTAATTAATTGTCCTAACTAATGAGGTTTAAATTTAATTAATGGGATTTAAAATTGCTTATCGTTTTAATAAATGATGTTTTGAGATGACTTATTCATTTTAACTAATGATTATTCGAATTTAATTAATCTTTATAATTAATGATATTTAAAGTTAGTTAATTGATTTAATAAAAGTGATTTAAGTAAATTAACTAATATAATAATATTTATTTAATCAACTGATTTAAAGTTAATAAACTGATTTAGTAAAGATTTTAAAGTTAATTTACTAATGTTATAAAAGTGTTTGGAAATAATTATCTTTTTTATTAAAGATAATGGATTTGTTTATTTAAAAGAGATTTGATTAACTATCTTTCGGATAATTAATATTGTTTTAAAGTTATAAAAAGGAATTGAAACTTGATTATTGGGATGTTAAGTTGGATAATCTTCCAGATGTTCGGTCTGATGTTAGTTTAGGCCTTCGGGGTCGCGCACTTGGAAAAATTATTCTCTTAACATTTTAACAATCCGAAACTAATTCTAAAAGTCTTTTACCAATATGGAAATATGGAAATCAAGCACAAGTTCAGTCCTTTTTAAAAGAAAAGGTTTGATTCGTTTATGGAAATGAATTATTTCCGTAAAGTGAATCACTTGTATGGAAACGATTTATCTGTATAATTAGCACTAAACATCGAAGAAGTAAACTTGTAGCTATTTCAAAAGTTAAGAATAATCATTGGACATGACTTTGAGGTAACACTACCTTGACTTGTTCGATATTATTGCTAACCAAGAAAAAGTACAACTTTGAATTCAATGAATGATGATAAGTATACAAGACTTAATTTCCATATAAGATCATTTTATTTCCTCGATAGTTGGTATCTCAACTATCGTTTTCTTCAGCTTCCTTATTATTGTCATTGTAAGACGATTTATTGCTCCATTAAGCTTTATTATCCTTTATCCAAAATGATTAAAACCAAGGAGCCAAAAAGGGGGCAAAACCCTCTAAGTCATTATTGTGCTTCGTCATTCTAAGACGATTTATCACTCGTTTTGAGCATTGATATCTAACGCCGGAAAAACTAAAACCAAGGCGTGAGTGGGAGCTGAGCCATGTGGGTCTCACCCATTCTATCACATTTGGACAGTTATTACGTTTTGTCCATTCTATCGAGTTTGGACAGTTATCTTGTTTATCTATTCTGTCTAGTTT
This sequence comes from Allium cepa, assembly GCA_030765085.1. Taxonomy (NCBI): domain Eukaryota; kingdom Viridiplantae; phylum Streptophyta; class Magnoliopsida; order Asparagales; family Amaryllidaceae; genus Allium; species Allium cepa. Next base: position 580,821,446 of record CM060941.1, on the reverse strand, counting down.
AGATTTTGCTTGGATTATTTACATTCTTTCAAGTCTGGTTTTAATATTAATTATGCCCATTCATATTTGGATTTTTCTCCTAATATATATTTCTTCTCTTGTCTATATAGATGTCATTCTTGTAAGGTGAAAACCCATTTCGCGTTAGCGGCGTGGTCTCATGGAACTTTTATATATATTCCTCATTATTCGAGTATTCTCATGCTGGTATTTCCAGACTAATCCGACTGTTATTTATTCATACTGCTCAGGTCAGACCGAGTATTTTTCCAAGTTGTCCATGGTATTATGGAGGTCTTGAATGGGAGTTGAAGAGTCACGTATCGTAGTACTTTAATTTTCCACTGTATAATATAGTATACCTATCGGCCTTTCTAAGGTCAGGATTTTATAACTGTCCAGCTGATAAGGTTTGTTTTTGACTCTGATATACTATTTATGTTTGGAGGGACAGTTTCTACCATCCTTATTATATTATATGTTGTCAATTCCATCGTGAGATTCTGTTTTTCTCCATTCACTATTCTTTTCTTTTTATTTACCCTAACAATCTGCTTTTTGTCGATTAGATGCACAACATTGGAACAAAGTGGCAGTGTTTGGTGTCGACTTTCGATGGTCAAAAAGGTGGGTTGTTACAATAAACTAGTGTTATGGGTATCACCAGAACGTTTGTTTTGATCCCCTCCTCATTATAATCCACATGATATATTTTCAGGATAGGCTATTGGAGCAAGATAGGAATGGTAGATGGAAAAGTCTTCTCATTCATGCTCGGCACTGACAAGACTGCCAGATACCCAATAAATATTATTGATTTTGATAAAGTAGCCTTAGTCGGTATACATATTCTATTATATTTTTTGTTCCACTGTGTGTTTATGTGTAGATAGCTCTCTGATATTCTTATGTTTATTTCAGGTCACCAATACCAACTCTATGCCCTAGTGGACTTGGATTCGACTTTTTGAGCAAACATCAGAATTCGGCCATAAAACTTGCACCATTATTTTCATGGCAATTTCCGGAGCAACTTTCATACTTTAAGTTTTGCGATCAAAGTTCAAACGAAGAAGTTATCAACGTGTAAAATTTTCAAAATGAAAATAATTGTAAAAGATTTAAAAAGAATAAATTATATTAATCACATGGGCCCCACCAGTCGACCCCCTCCTGTGGTCGGCCGACTTCTAGCGGTAGACCATCTATAAAGGAGTGGTCGACTGGTTGTGAAGATGGTGGCTAGGGTTGAACCTCGACCAAACGGCTTGAACTTAATTATTTTAAATCTAACAGATATGATTGATTAGAGGACTAATAAATACGGGTTTAGCCCCTCACTTTTTTTTCATACTTTCTGACCAAAGTAGGAAAACTTTGTCATTCCCTTCTCCACTATTTCTATCAATTATAAAATATTATATTATATGTATATATAATTGGAGAAGGGTAGAAAACAAAAGAGAAGAAGAGAACGAGCAAATCAATACTTCGAAAAATGGTAAATTTCATAATTATAAATCTATATTCCCCTCAACCTCATATCATCTCTCAAATCTGTAATTCTAATAATATGTATATATCTTGCTATACATATTCTTGTGAATCGGAATGGAAAAGGAGTCAAATTATAGGAATTAATTTGGAATTCGATGATTCGAAAATCTAAAGAGGTAGTGGTAAATATAAGGTTTATATATAACAGTGAAATTTATATTGTTGAGTTCTATTTAATTATTATATTTATGCAAAATCTATGGAGTTGTATGTTTAGGAAGAACGTATTCAATTGAAATCTTGCTTATATACTTTGTAAGTTAAGTAACTTGAATAGGAATAGTATTGACACCCTAATCTGGAAATTCGAAAATCAGACCCTAAATTTGTTAAAGTAGAATATTAATAAGATTACAAGATTTATTCTAGATTTATGATAACTAGGCTGTAAATTATTAGTATAAATTTAGTTCACCCTAATTTGACTTGGAATATTAATTTCTATGTTTTAATTTATTGGGATATAATTTAGTTGTATCTATTTCCACGTAGTTTCCATAAATCATTCAATTCTACAAGTATATAAAGTGTTCCGTTTGAAATAACAAGGAATATACCAAAAATAAAAGAGATGTGTAAAGTACGATGTTTTCCTCCATCATTTGCGCTGTCTATTTTAATAAAAGAAAAGAAATGATTCGTTGTAATTGAAATGGAGCAAAAGTCTCATTTTTGGGTATTTTATGGAAAGTTATAATGGTAATCCTTTTTGGGAGGGATGACTCTAATATATTAAAATGTGGAAATAAATGTTCCTTACAGAATATATCAGCTTGACTCACGTCATCATTCAGTTACGAAGTTAAAATATTTTTCGGCATTATCTACTATAGCAAAGTTACTGTAGCATCGACACTATTCACCGAAAAACAAATTTAATAAATTTGTTTTAATCACCATATCTGGTTGTCTACTATTTTTGTATTGTAACTATTGATAATTATCTGGAAGACCTATCTTTATCATACCTTTGAAACCGGGATTCGTCCTTAAGTCGCATATCCGTTATTAGTCTCCATTAGCCGTTAAGTGTTAAGGAATTTTGTGACTTTAGGAGTAAATCGTTGACAGTGATAAGGAAAAGATAATGAATCAATTAACCAGACAATTGTCATATAGAGACAATAGCGAAAATAGTTTAGATGATCTACAAATGGAAATTAATAACAAAACCAAGAAATTGTTATCAAAGAAGATTTAGAACAAAATCTAACTAGGTGGTAAATACCGGCTTATCTGCCATCAAAAATTTACAAGAAAACAGGTAGTTTCATTATGAAATCTGATTATATAATCAACACTGTTGAACAAGCTATTCTCCATGCAAAAGGTTATAATACTTTTAGTTTACTTCCAAAAGGGATTTTAAATATACATAAAGAAAGATATAAATTTATTCATATAGGCATGGTTCAAGTTGCGCTAAAACCAGCAACTCGTCTAGGATTAAATATCTCAGCCATTATTGCAGTACGTGATAAAAGGCATAATAAGTTTCATGATTCTTTAATAGGAAACGTAGAATCAACTCTATGTGATGGACCAGTATAATTTTCATGCTTTCCTAATTTCATTGTTTCTATAACAGACCCAAATGTAACTCAATCAGTCTGTTTGGATATAAAAATAGAAGGTTTTAATATCAAACCCGAAACACAAAATGTTATACTTATTTATAGAATATGTTATAAAGCTATGAATACTGTTATAGCATATATTTAGAATATACCAATTAAAAAATATGGTACAACGACAATGTTTATAACTGATATAAGTAAAAGTAACGTTGTTATCCCTAAATCCATAAAATGGGATGAAATAAATTTACCAGAAAAATGGCTTTTAAAAGAATCTAATGACCCAGTTAAAGTAGAAAATAAAACCCTGGAAGAAATCATTGGATATGCATAAGGTGACGTGGAAATAATATTTTCAAAAAATAGAATTACGCACCTTACATTAGGTACTACCTCAAAATTAGAGGAGCCAGTCCCTTAGAAGAGCCCAACTACTTTAAAATTAAAAGAAGAAAATGTAATTATTAGAAATACACCAGATGGAGTAAGCCAACCTGAGTACAGACTTGATAAATCTTCATCCCCAACCCCTTCTGATATGGGCTACGATGAAGGCAAGAGTGTATTTGGTTTAAATACATTAACTCTTAATGAAGAAATAAAATTTCCCTTTTTGGAAATAGAATAGCAAAAAATTTATTCAGATGATAATAAAACTAAAAAGAAAATGGTTTTTTATGAAAATCCTTGAAATTCGAGAAAAATGGTTCAAAAGATATAAATCATATCTCCAAAAAATAGGAGACGATTTACCAGAAAATTATGATTTCTTCAAAATGGTAGAATGATACTATAGAATAGAAAAACATAAAGATACCTTTCCCAATTTTGATGATTTTTTAACAGTTGCCAATATAAATATGTCATATTAAGAATATACGACAAAAAGGGAAAATTAATAAAGAGTATACATCCTCCAGAATCCAATTCATTATTTAAAATTGAAAATGAAGAATTAACAGCAACTCCTTATAGGAAAAATGGCAATATTGAAGCCATTATTGAAAGAAAAAAATTTACAAATTTAACATTGCAATCAATGAGTAAGCAACTCACTAGGATAGAACAAGAGGTTAATAAAAATCCAGAACATGAAAGAAATAAAAATCATAAAGAGCGATCTTCTATAGCTAAGGCTTTATTTAAACCTTTACCTTCCAAAAAACTAAATCTTAACCTAAACAGGCATGGAGAAAATATTGAAATGTTAGAAGAAATCATAAAAAGGTAAAAAAACCCTAGGAGTGAAAGAAAAAGAAATGGCACCCATTACAGAGAAAATTTATGATCCAAAATTAAATTCTGATGACGACTTTGATCAAAATTCAGATGAAGAAATTAATCGACTTCAAGAAATGTTTTTATCAAAGCAACGAGAATATTCTTTTGAAATCAACAAAATAAATTAAAAAAAAATTTCAAATATAAAACCTTATTATGATAAACCAACTCCAGTCGATGTCCTAATATAGAAAATGGATCCCTATATGTAAGCATCATATGATGGCTCATCAATAGTTGAATGAAACATCGATGGTTGCTCAGAATATCAAATTCAACTAAAACTGCATTATATGGCAATGTATGCCGTATAATGTAGAGCTAAAGGCAATAAAGATGAAGATATAGCAAACGCAATAATTCAAGGTTTTACAGGCCAATTAATACATTGGTAGGAAAATCATACGACTAGCGAAGCTAGAAATCGTGTAATTAAAGCAGTAAAAGTAGTGAATGATATAGAAATACTCGACGTGGTTAATACACTTCTTTACACAACAGCCAATCATTTTGTAGGAACGACATCATTATTACTTGATAAAACAAGAGAATAATTAATGAAATTAAAATGTGAGAATTTATCACGATTTAAGTGGTATAAAGATATTTATTTCTCTAAAGTATTTACAATGCATGATTGTAACCAAGACTTTTGGAAAGAGAAATTCATATCGCGATTACCACCCTTATTTGCAGCAAGGGTTAAAGAAAGAATAAAAAACCAAAATGATGGAGGAATTCCTTATGATGAATATTCATACGGTGAGTTAGCATCAGAAATAGTAGCAGAAGGAATTAATCTATGCAATGAAATCAAGTTACATAAACAAAGACAAAAGGGAAATCTATATGGTAAACAAGTCTTAGGAGACTTTTGCGACCAAGTGGGAGTTAAACCCATAAGACCTAAAAATAGTTATAGAAAATCGAAACAACCATTTAAAAGAAAACCTTTCAAAAATAAAAATTTCCGAAGTGAAAAATGTGAATGTAGTAAAACTACAAATAAAAAATATTACAAAAATAGAGGAAAAAGAAATAAAGTTAAAGAAAACAATAAGGAAATTCCAATATGATGGAAATGCAAAAAGGCAGGACATTATGCAAATAAATGTAAAATGAAACAGAAAATAAATAATCTTGATGTAGACGAAGAATTAAAAAATTCACTTAAAAAATTACTTTTAGAAAGTTTTGATTCAGAAACTGAAGATTTGAAACTAAACATTATTGCAGAAGAACATTCAGAAACAGGATCAGAAGAAGAAGAATCACTAGGTGATGATTTCGAAACTGATAATAATTATAATTACTATAAATTTTTATTTAATGGATTATTTGTCCTATTGAAAGCAGACAACTTTATCCTAGATATAGTAGACAAAATATCAAACCCAGACGAAAAGAAAAATATATTAAGAAACTATTTAGAATCTTATCAAGATAAAATCAATGATAAAATTTTAAAATTAAAACAACTAGAAACTTATAATATAAAAGAAATTTTTGATAGAGTAAAAAATTCAAAACCTAAAGTAAGTTCAATTAATCCGAATACTGAAGCAACAATGTCAGAATTAAGACATGAAATAAGAATACTTAAACAAGAAATTAAACAATTAAGAGAGAAAGTGATTTTACTTAAAGAAAAATATCATGATAACAGTGATGATAATGAAAACACATTACAAGAAAAGGAATTAAATTATTTAACATTTGTGAATATGTTAGATCGTGTTTGTTACACATAAATGGCATACCAAAGTCACTATAGTAGTACATAAAGAATATTGTTTCCAAGCAATTGCAATGATAGATTTAGGTGCTGAGTTAAATTGCATCAACGAAGGAATAGTGCCTTCAAGATATTTTACTAAAACAACAGAAATTCTGAATGTCGTAGATGGCAGAATATTATTTGTAAAATATAAATTACAAAATTCAGAAGTTTGTAATAAAGGGATTTGCCTTGAAATGCCACTTATAATGGTAAAAAATTTATCACATGATGTCATATTAGGAAACCCATTTCTACATATGTTATACTCAATAACAAAAATATCTGAAAAAAGTATAACAAGTACCGTGAATAATCAAGAATTAACATTCAATTTTGTTTCACAACCAAAATGTCATGAAATTGATACTATACAAAAAACTATAGAATGAAAATAAAGTTTTTTGAATTCCTTATCTCAGGAAATAAATTATAAAAAAAATTAGAGAAAATTTACCGTTACCTCATTTTCAAAAGAAAATAAAAGACTTGCAAATTCATTTAGAGAAAACAATATGTTCAGATACTCCTAATGCATTTTGGGAAAGAAAGAAACATATGGTAAATCTACCTTCTGAACCTGACTTCAAAGAAAGTCAAATTCCAACTAAGGCTCGTCCAATTGCTATAAGCCTAAGACACCTTGGAATATGTAAAAAAGAAATAGATGAATTATTAAAAAAGGGACTCGTCAGACCCTCTAAGAGCCCATGGAGCTGCCCAGCATTTTATGTCGAAAATGCAGCTGAATTAGAACGTGGAGTTCCTAGATTAGTTATAAACTATAAACCATTAAATAAAGCTTTAAGATGGATTAGATATCCAATTCTGAATAAAAAAGATTTACTAGCAAGGCTTTATTCAGCCAAAATAATGTCGAAATTTGATATGAAATCTGGATTTTGGCAAATTCAGACTGTTGAGAAGGATAGATATAAAACGGCATTCATAGTACCATTCGGACACTATAAATGAAATGTAATGCCATTCGGGCTTAAAAATGCGCCATCAGAATTTCAAAAAATAATGAATGATACTTTAGTCCTTATACAGGCTTTACAATAGTTTACATTGATGATGTTTAGTATTTTCAAATTCAATTGAACTAAATTTTAAACATTTAAATGCTTTAATGTTACAGAAAGGGCTGGTCTAGCTGTGTCAGCCAAGAAAATTAAACTTTTTCAAACAGAAATAAGATTTCTAGGGCATATTATAAAAGATGGAATAGATAGAGCAATTATATTTGCTGAGCAATTATATTTGCTGACAAGTTCCCAAATGAAATTAAAGATAAAACTCAATTACAAAGGTTTCTAGGGAGCTTAAATTATGTATCTGATTTCTGTAAAAATTTAGCTTATGACGCTAAACCACTTTTTGAAAGATCAAAAAAGAATCCACCTGCATGGTCAGAAAAACATACTAATGCGGTAAAAAAGATAAAAGCCAGAGTTAAAGAAATTTCATGTTTGGCTATTCCCCACCCTGATGCATTCAAAATAGTTGAAGCCGATGCATCAGATATAGGCTATGGAAGAATTCTTAAATAAAAAATTGATAATAAGGAATCATTAGTAAGATTCACATCTGGGCTATGGCAAGGTCCAAGAGCAAATTACTCTATAGTAGAAAAGGAAATCTTATCAATTGTATTATGTATACAAAAATTTTAAAGTGATTTTTTAAATCAAAAATTCTTATTAAGAGTAGACTGTAAATCTACTAAAGAAATCTTACAAAAAGATGTTAAAAATATAGGTTCCAAACAAATATTTGCCAGATGGCAAGCAATATTTTCAGTCTTTGACTTTGATATTGAGTTTATAAAAGGAACTAATAATTCACTTCCTAACTTCTTAACTCGTGAATTTTTACAGGGTAAAAATGAATAAAGGAAAAGAAAAAATAGAAAGCAGTAAAACTGCTCAATCACAATCGATTTATAAGTCGATATTCCTTAAAAGTGAAAAAACTATTAGAGACGAAGTCCTAAAAAATGTTCCAGAAGAAGAACAACTAAGGCCCGAAGCTTATGAGCTCGTAATAAAATCTTCATATGCTAAAGAGTATGTATATCTGCATATTCCAACCACTACTATTTGGGTATGCCCCATTGAGAAGAAATAAAGCCATCTAATAGCTGAAGAGGTTATGACCTTTTACTTAAAAAAATTTACGGATCCTTATTTATATCCGAAGGATTTTCAATTCTACCAATATATATTAACCTATTCTGGATCTATACAATTTAAATCCACTCTAAGATCAGGAGGAGATTGGGCTTATTCTAAAGCCACTATTATTAAAGTTATCACCCCAGAGCAATAGGACGAAGACTTATACAAGTCCAAAGTTATACCAACAGGATCAAAAAATCCTTATAAAAAAAAATAAGCTTTAATTATTTTGATTATATTAAAGCTTGGGAAATTGGGTTTTACTATGAAAATAGACAGAAAAGGCATAGTTGGTTTGTACAATTTAAGGAACAAAGTTCTTTAAATTATCCAAATTGGTTTTTATTTTGGTTTTCAAACTTCGGATTATATTCGATAATTTTACCACAAAAAATTGGAACAATTTACGTAAAATTCGTTGAAATTAACCCATCTATGAAAAATCATGGTTTAATGTTTGCAATACTTTATCAAGTACTATGGATAATGAAATGGGATGTTATAATTGCCCTAATAACACTACAAAAATTAGGATTATCTTTTGAAATTCCTTATTTAGGAAGAAGAATTCTAATAAAATGGTGGGATAAATACGAATTCTTTAAGATTCTATATTATTGGTTTAATTAATCGTGAACCTCAAACTCGTTTAGCTAAACCTTCCAAAAGAGATATTAGAGAAATCTTAAAAGAATTAATGATGAATTCTTCAAAAAAGGAATTGAAAAATCATCTTAACGTGATTCTTGAATCCGAATCTGATGATGAGGACCTTATGAGTGTCAACACGGATAAAAGTCATGAAGAAAGATAGAAGAAATGGAAGAAATTATGCTAAAATTCAGCGTACTAATGTTATTTGCAAAACAAAGCGTAAAACCCGTCCAACCTATACTATGGTAATTCTGGAACTTCCTAATAGAAGATGATTAGTAATCAGCACAGTGCCGAGCCCTACTCCTTTTCCAATAGCCCCACAAGGATTATCTTTGCCTCTAGAAAGATAAAGATCTTCAATCATACTTCTGGACAGCTGTAAAAAGAAGACATTTATTCTAGCAAGGTCGGTTCAAAAGTTATAAAGCAAAAGTACAAGCACCAGCACATAAGATTAGGATAGACAAGTGCCAGCTCATACAGACAACTCAATGCTTATCCAGTAAAAGGAAAAAAGATAAGAGTCAGCTCATACAGACAGCTCAATACTTATCCAATAAAAGAGAAAAGATAAGAGCCAACTCAAAAGATTAAAGCTTATCCATAGGTAGCCGCAATGATAAAGAGACTAGAGTCTTCGGTCAAGCTTATCCAGTGCTAGTTACTACTATAAATGTGAGTAGTGTGTAGTGTTATGGCATGTACAAAATATTATCAGTTCTATATTCTGAGTTTGTGTTTGTAATGGCGAAAGCCGAAGTGTGTTTGTAAAAGAAGTCTTCTATAAAGTATTTCAAGTGTAATAAAATCTACTACTAGTTCTGCCTGCAAATTTGCTACTCCACTAAATGTTATTCAAATAAAATCAACATTAAATTCCACGATCCTGTAGTGTCAGAGTTTTGGTATCAGAGCCAAGTAGAAAGCAAAGAGGTGCTGCCGGAGTTTTCAAACCCCCGGGAGGGTGTTAGGTGCAGCTTGTCTAGCTTATCAGCTTGACTCATGTCATCATTCAGGTATGAAGTTAAAATATTTTTCGTTATTTCCATAAAGCGAATCACTTATATGGAAATGATTTATTTGTATAATTAGCACTAAACATCGAAGAAGTAAACTTGTAGCTATTTTAAAAGTTAAGAATAATCGTTGGACATGACTTTGAGGTAATACTACTGTTATCCCACCTTTTGGTCAAGGCTGGAATATCAACAAATTGGCAAGGAATGATGGATATCGGGATTGGAGATCGATTGGAATCAAGGCTGCAATCGATGTCGTCAAAATTTGGTTGAGCTCCGATCGGGACGAAATTGATTGGTGAAGATGATAAGGACTAGGAGAGGCTATGTTTCAAATTTCAGGTTAATCGGAGTTCGTATGAAGGAGATATGATCGATACAAGGTAGGAAGGATATACTGTTCGAATCCATCAAGGGGTCAAGGTGATACTCATTTCGAATCCATCAGATTCGTATCCATCGGAATGGCATCTTTTTCGAATCGATTTATTTCATATCCATCGGAAGGATACCTCCTCGGCCCTATTCGTATCCATCAGGTTTTGTTTAGTTCGACTCCATCAGGTTCGTATCGATCAGGGTCACGAATGCTCGGCAGTTTGTATCCATGGAACAGCGTCTTGTTCGTATCGATTGGTTCGGGTTCGCATCGATGACATTCGTATTGACCGACATGGACTCGACTCGATGGTTTCGCATCGATCAGGTAAGGCTTCGTTCGTGCCCATCAGTGTCAAGCTTCGTATCCATATGATTGGCCCTTCGTGCATTTTTCGTATCGATTGATAATGCCTGGCATAACATTATTTCATATCGATCAGATAGATCGATACGAAACACACTCTGGACATTGATACGAAGAACGGTACGGTGCAGGCAGTTGGATACAGATGCAATGCAAAATTATCGGCACGAACGAACGCAAATCATAGATACGAGTGTAAATCACAGGAAGAGGCGTTCAAAGTGGCGAAGGACGTGCATGGTTCAAAGGAAGAAGCCTTCAACTCGGCATGAATTTAGGATCTCTCCAGGAAGCTCGTGCCAGGTCACGAACAAGCACGCGCTTCTGGGCGAATCGAACAGGATGGATTCGAAACAATGGATTCAAACGCAACAGCCCTCACGAAAACCCAATTCGTATCGATCATATCTCCCAAACCGCTGATCCAAATGCAACGAAATTTTCACAGCAGCTTGCATACAAGGTAAGGAATGTGCCTGCCAAGTTTCAGCTCGATTGGATCATTTTTTGATGGATACGAAATCACTTCGTATCGATCGTAGATCGAGTCGAAACTTGGTGGGGTCGGTCGCGTGGGCCCACTCACGTGCCAGAAGAAGTCTCCCGAAGTTTGAGCGCGATCTCAGCCTCCTATGCCTATAAATAGCACCTTGAAGCCTACAGAAAAAGGATCTTTTGGCTATTGGACATCCAGACTCTGCCGGATTCATTTCTACATTTCAATATAGCCATTGTATTCGAAATTCTTCATTATTACTGCTGTAATCATCTGTAACCAGCAAGGATAATCAATAAAAGGATAAAACTTTGAAGTGAACGTAGGCTGGAGATAGCCGAACCACTATAAATCTTGTGTCTTTGTTCATTATTTCTGAATTGTTGTTTGATATTTGCTAAGATCTGATATTTGTGCTTGAATATCACTGATTTGTTCTCACACACTGGTGCTTTAACGGTATTTGGGGTTTGTGACCAATTTTGGCGCAAACACTTTGGTGCTTTCACTGAGAAGGACTAGCACCCGCTACATCGGATTTGAAGTTCAGATTTGAAGAGTTTGAGGAGTTTTGACTTGAAGACAATGACTAGGCAAAATAGTAGAAGGCAAAGGGCTGAGAGAAGCCAACAAGGAGGAAGCCAAGAAGCATCCTCCGGAGCTGGAGAAGGGCAAGCTTCCATCTACATCACCATAGACGAAATGGAAGCTATAACAAATTCACTACAAGAGAGGTTGTTGAAGAGTCAACAGGAAATGATGTAGACTTTCTTTGAGCAAATGAGAGCTGCAAGGATGCAGAACTTAGGAACAGCTACAGTGGTTGTGGATGCAGGACAGGGACTAGGGCTGTGGAACCCATTGAAGGACAGGATATAGTGCCAGAAGGCAATCAACAAGGGCTTGGGAGCAGGCCCACAGGATCCAACACAGGAGGACCTTTAGAAGGAGTTCAATAGGCCAGAGTTAACGTTGCTGCTAGTGAGCCACATGAAGAATATGTGCCGGAGTTCCCTCGGGGGCAACGCCAGACAGACAACCCTGGATTGGTAGAGATAATTAGAAAAACTGTGCGAGGTGGCTTGACCAATAGAGACTTGGAAGGGGTGAATAGGAGTCCATTCGCTCGGGAAATAAGGATGGCTCAGAATCCACCTAAGTTTAAATTACCTAGCGTGGAGGTATATGATGGCAAGGCAGACCCAACTGATCACTTGATGAGGTACACCAGACACATGGAGGTGTTAGGGGCATCGGAGGAAGTAATGACCCGATGCTTCCCTTTGTACTTGACGGACTTAGCTGCAATGTGGTTTAGACAGCTGGGAGAAGGATCTATCAGGACTTGGAGGGAATTGGTGGATAGGTTTTTGGGAAAGTTTCGGGTCCACATCAAGAGGTCGACGAACGTAATGACATTGACCGGTAAAGCAAAGGACGAATGAATCACTTAGGGCTTTTCTAACCCGATTAAATGCGGCGGTTGCTTCAGTGGATCGGCCGGATCCATCGATGGTTTTGATGGCGGAAGTATCAGGAATCAGAGAGTATTCGGACTTTAAGGTATCTTTGATACGAGATCCCCCACAGGATCTCGAGGAATTCTTTCACGAAGCCGAAAGGTTCCTTCGGCAAGAAGATGCAAGTATGGATTTAAAGTTGAAGGAGGTAAATGCAACTGAGGGTGAAGGACCATCCAGCAAAGGTTCGGATAAAGATAAAGGAAAAAGGAAGTTGGACGATGATTATAGAAAAAATAGGAAGCGGTGTAAGGATCCAAAGTTTTCTTCATACACAGGATTGAACGAGACGCTGGAGCGGATATACCTGGATACTTGAAATCACCTTCCCTACCGAAGGCCGGCTAGGAGAGAACCATCAGAACGGGAGAGGACATCAGGAAGGCACTGTCTCTTCCATGATTTAGATGGACATGATACCAACAGCTGCAGGCACTTAAAGGATATAATCGAGGAGCATGTAAGAAATGGACAGTTGCGACAGTATATCGGAACTCGGAATGCAGCGGTGGAACAGGAGCAACCACCATCTGCCTCACACCATGACGATATGAGGCCCAGGAATGACGGTCGATTGATTATCCATTGACCAGGATAATATGAAATAAGTAACGAGCTACTGGCAAACGGCAAAGTCATTTACACATGTACGGGGACGGAGATAGCCCCTAGGCATGCTCTGAATGATGATAAACCGCGATGCTATGGTTTGTGAATTTTTTTTTTTTATTTTGGATTGGACACTTGATTTTTCTGGTTTGGTTTTGGAGTTTGGATTGAACTCCTAGTTTTGATTGCTTTCTGATTTGGATTTTGTAGGATCTAGATTAACCCTAGAGGGGGGGTGAATAGGGTTATAGCAAATTTTTTCGAATTAAACACAGAAACAAACTGTAAAAATAAATATGCTGAAAAGTAAATCACACACAAAATTTACCCAGCTTCGGCAACCCCTGCCTACTGCTGCATTCCCAGATTTCTATTAGAATTGAACAGTTTCCCGCTTACAATCACTCTAACAGACTTGCAAACCCTGCTACCGCCTATAGAGTTTTGCAAACTCGCAAACCCTGCTAACTGAACTGACTCTAACTAGACAATCTGACAACACCTAAACCCTAGGTGGTGATTTACAAATTCTTTTGACTCAAAAAAATCTTCAAAACTAAATGCAAGAGCAAAAAATTAAAATATAAACGTTAATCCTTAATTTTTGCTCAACAAAAAAAACTTCTAAAGTTTAAACCCTAAATAAAACTAAAGCCCCTTTAATAACTAAACTAAGCCGGCCTAATGTTCTTTAACCCGATCCACTTCGTTCCTTCTTTTGCTTGTAAAAACAATGTCGGCCTTGCTTTTGAGATTAGGGTTTGAGTCTTTGATAAAATTAGGGCTTTAAGCTATCGATCCAAATTGAGGCTTTCGGCTCTTGCTTGTGCTCGATTTCTGATAATTAATTGTTGACTTTTGAAATTGCGTTGCTCGGCTTGCTCGCTCTCTGATGATCGAGTTGTTGTTGATTCGGTATGTTATTTCTTTTGTTGCTCGTTTTATTACTTGCTTTTTAACTCGATTTCTCTGTGTTCTATGATGATTTCTTGGGGTTTATTTATAGGGTTGAAACCCTAATAACCACTGTCAGATTTGATTTTTGCACGTCGTTGATTATTTTTCCTGAAATTGTTGTGGATTTGGAGTATTCCTTTCTTGATTTGATTTTGAATTATTGCTGTCCATATTTGTTTTCGAATTAATTAATTCGAAAATTTCTTCCTATATTTGTTGTCTCGGCCCCTATTTGAATTAATACTGACCATATATGAATTCGAGAAATTTGATGCAGAGATTTCTTTCCAAATTAGATTTCTTTGACTTAATCAAAGACTTAATCAAAAGATACGAATTTGTTCTTTAACTTCGGCTTGATTTCTGCACTGACTTGTACTTGCCACTGTCTTTGTATTCCCTACTGCACATTCACCTGTTTACTATATATGTGCATACATACAAATGTATGTGTGTATGCATATATTCTTGGGTTTGTACTTGGATTTGAACTGCTTCATGTTATGTTGATCTTGATTTTGGAGCTGCCACTGACTTCTTTGTTGTAACTTGAAACTGTTTTGACAATTCGAATTTCACTTGCATACTCCATGTTGCATTATCACTGTGTTGCATTGTAGCTCCATCTTGACTTGGGCTTTTTCACTGTATCAGATGCTACACTTGTTCATGTATTCAACTGTTGCACTTGAGTTTGTTTCCACTGCTTCATCATGTTGTATTCATCCCTGTACATGTGCACAGAGTTTGTTGTTGCACTCGATGTTTGTAGCTTCACTGTGTTTGCTGTTGCAGTGGTTTGTCTGACCTTGTATGCTTCAAGTTGCCTTGAGTTGAACCTATCTTGGGTTTGACCTTGTTTGTGACTTTTGTGCATTGTGCTCTGTTGTTGTATTTGCATTGTGTTACTGATTTTGGTCGAGACTTTGTTTGTTGCAGTATTTCACTGCATTTGGTCTGAGTCACTTGTATCCATTCTCGAGTTGCACACTTTGATTTACTACTGCTTCACCTTGTTGAGTACCTGTAATTACTGTTACATCACTTCACACTGTTGCATTTGTTCATGTAGCTCACTGTGTTGCATACATGTTTTTATGCTTTGTGACATTCGGGTTTGTTGTGTACTTGTCTACTGCAGTTTCATTGTGACTTGACTGTGTTGTTTTGTCTCTGCCCAGTTGATGTTCTGTTCATGTGTGTCTGGTCGTGTTCATTCAATTCATTGATCCTTGTACATGCTGTGCTGTCTGGTCTTTGTTTGCTTGGTAGCAGCTATGCAGTTGCTATGCATCACTATATATATATACTCTCTGTTTTGATTGGCATTGGTGCAGTTTCCATCACTGTTGTGTCTTCGGGAGTTTGCACCGCTTCATGTTGAATTCATTGAAATATTGATTGCCTTTGTTGATAACGCACACGAGTTGGCGAGGTAGTGCACACGTGTATAGATGTACACGTGTGTATTGCAGCCACTCACGATTATCTGTAAGAACACTGATATGCACAGATATTACACAATCAAAGATGATGACAATAACCCATGTATCTGAGACACAAACAAATTTCTATTTTTGCAAATTCGAATTTGTTTGTTTTCAGATTACTGTTGTAGTTGCTAATTATACAGGTACACAGGAGACAGGACAAGAAGTGGAGCTGGATAATGCAGATAGATGCAGATGTGCAGACAGAGTGAAAAACTGAGTGTTGAGTGTTGTAGTGAGAAATGTAAAATGTATGAACTGGTGTATGTATATATAGAGAGAGCTGAAAACTTTGTATTGTTTAAGTGTTGTAATAAAATATTGTATTGAATAAAAAATACTGGTTGAATTATATAAATTCTGTGCAATAGTATAATTATTCAATATGAATATTTCTTCCTTTCTGTATATAGTCCAAACTGCAAACACATATATATATTGATATATATGTTTGTTATCATCAAACAAAAAATCACATCAAACAGATTTTCCTTTGGATGATTGTTTTCAGTTTTGGACGCTGGTTTGGATTTCTGATTTTCTGGTTTTGATTTGGATTTTGGATTTGGATTTTGGATGGATTTTGATTGGATTTTTATCTGGTTTTTGATGAAAGGTCGTCGGGTATGGATTATGCCTTGCAAGGGGTGAGTCGCTTTGCCCGAACGTGGTAAATTGACTCATTCAGGTCGTTGAGTATGGACTATACTCAACAAGGGTCCGGAGAGACCAGGATTCGGCCTAGGACTTAGGCCCCATATTATTGATTATTGTTTCAGGTCGTTGAGTAAGGACTATACTCAACAAGGGTCCGGAGAGACCAGGATTCGGCCTAGGACTTAGGCCCCATGTTATTGATTATTGTTTCAGGTCGTTGAGTATGGACTATGCTCAACAAGGGTCCGGAGAGACCAGGATTCGGCTTAGGACTTAAGCCATGGCATTGTACAACGTCCAGAGACACTGGACCGCGGTCGTTAGGTGTGGATTGCGCTTGGCAAGAACGCGGATAGGTTAGCTCACGTCCAGGGACACTGGACCACGGTCGTCAAGTGGGGATTGCACTTGGCAAGAGCCCGGAGAGGTTATGGATTTGGATATCGACCCGGAGAGGTCCTGAATTCGGTTATTGGCTACTGGATAAGGATGGATTAGGACTCGGTTGTCGAGTTCAAAAGGACACGGAATTGGAATTGGCTATGGACTTCGGATATCGGATTCGGAACTACTCAAAACATGCTTTATTATCACAAGGCATGTTTTGGGGGGAAAATTTTATCCCACCTTTTGGTCAAGGCTGGAATATCAACAAATTGGCAAAGAATGATGGATATCGGGATTGGAGATCGATTGGAATTAAGGTTGCAATCGATGTCGTTAAAATTTGGTTGAGCTCCGATCGGGACGAAATTGATTGGAGATGATGATAAGGACTAGGAGAGGCTATGTTTCAAATTTCAGGTTAATCGGAGTTCGTATGAAGGAGATATGATCGATACAAGGTAGGAAGGATATACTGTTCGAATCCATCAAGGGGTCAAGGTGATACTCATTTCGAATCCATCAGATTCGTATCCATCGGAATGGCATCTTTTTCGAATCAATCTATTTCGTATCCATCGGAAGGATACCTCCTCGGCCCTATTCCTATCCATCGGGTTTTGTTTAGTTCGACTCCTTCAGGTTCGTATCGATCAGGGTCACGAATGCTCGGCAGTTCGTATATATGGAACAGCGTCTTGTTCGTATTGATTGGTTCGGGTTCGCACGATGACATTCGTATCGACCGGCATGCACTCGACTCGATGGTTTCGCATCGATTAGGTAAGGCCTCCCTCGTATCCATCGGGTAAGGCTTCGTTCGTGTCCATCAGTGTCAAGCTTCGTATCCATATGATTGGCCCTTCGTGCATTTTTCGTATCGATTGATAATGCCTCGCATAACATTATTTCGTATCGATCAGATAGATCGATACGAAACACACTCTGGTCATTGATATGAAGAACGGTACGGTGCAGGCAGCTGGATACAGATGAAATGCAAAATTATCGGCACGAACGAACGCAAATCATGATACGAGTGTAAATCACAGGAAGAGGCGTTCAAAGTGGCGAAGGATGTGCATGGTTCAAAGGAAGAAGCCTTCAACTCGGCATGAATTTAGGATCGCTCCAGGAAGCTCACGCCACGTCACGAACAAGCACGCGCTAAAACCTAATTCGTATCGATCATACCTCCCAAACCGCTGATCCAAATGCAACGAAATTTTCACAGCAGCTTGCATACAAGGTAAGGAATGTGTCTGCCAAGTTTCAGCTCGATTGGATTGTTTTTTGATGGATATGAAATCACTTCGTATCGATCGCAGATCGAGTCGAAACTTGGTGGGGTCGGTCATGTGGGCCCACTCACGTGCCAGAAGAAGTCTCCCGGAGTTTGAGCGCGATCTCAGCCTCCTACGCCTATAAATAGCACCCTGAAGCCTACAGAAAAAGGATCTTTTGGCTATTGGACATCCAGACTCTGCCGGATTCATTTCTACATTTCAATATAGCCATTGTATTCGAAATTCTTCATTATTACTGCTGTAATCATCTGTAACCAGCAAGGATAATCAATAAAAGGATAAAACTTTGAAGTGAACGTTGGCTGGAGATAGCCGAACCACTATAAATCTTGTGTCTTTGTTCATTATTTCTGAATTGTTGTTTGATATTTGCTAAGATCTGATATTTGTGCTTGAATATCACTGATTTGTGCTCACACACTGGTGCTTTCACGGTATTTGGGCTTTGTGACCAATTTTGGCGCAAACAACTACCATGACTTGTTTGATATTATTGTTAACCAAGAAAAAGTACAACTTTGAATTCAATGAATGATGATAAGTATACAAGACTTTATTTCCATGTAAGATCGTTTTATTTCCTCGATAGTTGGTATCTAAACTATCGGTTACTTCGCCTTCTTTATTATTGTCATTCTAAGACGATTTATTGCTCCATTGAGCTTTGTTATCCTTTATCCAAAATGACTAAAACCAAGGAGCGAAAAAGGGGGCGAACCCTCTAAGTCATTATTGTGCTTCGTCATTCTAAGACGATTTATTGCTCATTTTGAGCATTGATATCCAACGCCATAAAAACTAAAACCAAGGCGTGAGTGGGAGCCAAGCCATGTGGGTCGAACACATTCTATCAAGTTTGGACAGTTATCATGTTTTGTCTATTCTATCAAGTTTGGACAGTTATCTTGTTTATCCATTCTGTCTAGTTTGGATTTTGCTCGGATTATTTCCATTCTATCAAGTCTGGTTTTAATATTAATTATGCCCATTCATATTTGGATTTGTTTCCTAATATATATTTCTTTTCTTGTCTGTATGAATGTCATTCTTGTGAGGTGAAAACCCATTTCGCGTTAGCGGTGAGGTCTCACAGAACTTTTATATATGTTCCCTATTATTCGAGTATTCTTATGCTGGTATTTCCATACTAATCCAACTGTTAATTATTCATAATGGTCGGCTCACACCGAGTATTTTTCCTGGTTGTCCATGGTGTTATGGAGGTCTTGAAGGGGAGTTGAAGAATCACCCATCATAGTATTTTAATTTTCCACTGTATTATATAGTATACCTATCGGCATTTGTAAGGTCGGGATTTTATAATTGTCCAGCTGATTAGGTTGATTTTTGACTCTGATATACTATTTATGTTCGGAGGGACTGTTTCTACCGTCCTTATTATATTATATGTTGTCAATTACGCTGTGAGATTCTGTTTTTCTCCATTCACTATTCTTTTCTTTTTATTTACCCTAACAATCTGCTTTTTTGTCGATTAGATGCACGACATTGAAACAAAGTGGTAGTGTTTAATGTCAACTTTCGATGGTCAAAATGGTGGGTTGTTACAATAAACTAGTGTTATGGGTATCACCAGAACGTTTGATTTGATCCCCGCCTCATTATAATCCACATGATATATTTTCAAAGACAGACTATTGGGGAAAAATGGGAATGGTAGATGGGAAAGTCTTCTTATTCATGCTCGGCACTGACAAGGCTGCCAGATACCCAATGAATAATATTGATTTTGATAAAGTAGCCTTAGTCGGTATACATATTGTATTATATTTTTTGTTCCACTGTGAGTTTATGTGTAGATAGCTCTCTGATATTCTTATGTTTATTTCAGGCCACCAATACCAATGCTATGCCCTAGTGGAGTTGGATTCGATTTTTGAGCAAACATTAGAATTTGGCCATAAAACTTGCACCATTATGTTCATGGCAATTTCCGGAGCAACTTTCATACTTCAAGTTTTGCGAACAAAGTTCAAACGAAGAAGCTGTCAACGTGTGAAATTTTCGAAATGAAAATAATTATAAAAGCTTTAAAAAGAATAAATTATATTAATCACATGGGCCCCACCAGTCGACCCCCTCCTTTGGTCGGTCGACTGCTAGCAGTAGACCATCTATAGAGGAGTAGTCGATTGGTCGGGAAGATAGTGGCTAGGGTTGAACCTCAACCGAACGGCTTAAATTTAATTATTTTAAATCTAATAGATATGATTGATTCGAGGACTAATAAATATGGGTTTAGCCCCTCACTTTTCTTTTCATACTTTCTGACCAAAGCAGCGAAACTTTGTCATTTCCCTTCTCCACTATTTCTATCAATATAAAATATTATATTATATGTATATATAATTAGAGAAGGGTAGAAAACAAAAGAGAAGAAGAGAACGAGCAAATCAATACTTTGAAAAATGGTAAATTTCATAATTTTAAATCTATATTCCCCTCAACCTCATATCCGCTCTCAAATCTATAATTCTAATAGTATGTATATATCTTGCTATACATATTCTTTTGAATCAGAATGGAAAAGGAGTCAAATTATAGGAATTAATTTGGAATTCGTTGATTCGAAAATCTTGAGAGGTGAATGGTAAATATATGATTTATATATAACATTGAAATTTATATTGTGGAGTTTTATTTAATTATTATATTTATGCAAAATCTTTGGAGTTGTATGTTTAGGAAGAACGTATACAATTGAAATCTTGCTTATATACTTTGTAAGTTAAGTAACTTGAATAGGAATGTATTAAAACCCTAATCTGGAAATCTGAAAATCGGACCTAAATTTGTTAAAGTAGAAAGTTGATAAGATTAAAAGATTTATTCTAGATTTATGATAACTGGGTAGTAAATTATTAGTATAAATTTAGTTCACCCTAATTTGACTTGGAATATTAATTTCTATGTTTTAATTTATTGGGATATAATTTAGTTGTATCTATTTCCACATAGTTTCCATAAATCATTCAATTCCATAAGTATAAAAAGC
Source organism: Allium cepa (assembly GCA_030765085.1). Classification (NCBI taxonomy): domain Eukaryota; kingdom Viridiplantae; phylum Streptophyta; class Magnoliopsida; order Asparagales; family Amaryllidaceae; genus Allium; species Allium cepa. Next base: position 580,800,217 of record CM060941.1, on the reverse strand, counting down.
ATGCCATTTGAAATAACAAGGAATATACCAAAAAGAAAAGCGACGTGTAAAGTACGGATGTTTTCCTCTGTCGTTTGCACTGTCTATTTTAATAAAAGAAAAGAGATGATTCGTTAGTTGAAATGGAGCAAAAGTCTCATTTTGGGTAGTTTATGGAAAGATATAATGATAATCTTTTTTGGGAGGGATGACTCTAATATATTAAAATGTGGAAATAAATGTTCCTTACAGAATGTACATATAAGTATGTTATGGAACTTGTAAGCATAGGAATTAATGAATTAGAAATAGGAATGGGTATATATATGCGTATAATAGTGTCTACCGATTATATATATTCATACACATGATAATATTCATACTGGTTATAATTAAGATGATTAGTTATTAATAGCATAGTAAACTATAGAACTAGGAGGTTGAAACGTGAAAAGAGATAGTAACTTCAAAATTAGTAAGGCAAGAAATGTGCAATTGATAGGGATTTACAGGAATCAAATGAGGACATAAATATCTTTAATGGGACTGATTAAGGAGTTTAATATGCATTTATAGGGAAATGAAGTAGGAATAAAAGATTGAATTTGAATGAATAAATAAATATCATCAGTGATTATCCAAGTTGAATAATAATGACCATTTATTATGGACAATTAACATTTCTGAGACGTATGAGGGAAATGGAGAATATACCTAATAAGCGTATAATATATGAGTTAAATGCTAGGAGACGGTATAATTTTCATAGTAGAAAATTATATGGCCTTATTAATACATTTAGGACGAGCATGAATTAGTGGGCCTAGCCCAATATTTAGGACTAGGATGATTGGTTTTGTTTAGTAAGGGTTGGGATGTGATGTCAATAGAGTTACACAATAGAAATATGCCCTTTACCTAGAGGCTACCAGTTGTTGTTTATACTTACTACTGATGTATGACATCTCCAACTATAGGAGCCATGGGGAAGGAATATGTGCTTGCGTAGAGGTGTGGGAAAATATACCAAGGGTTTGCCTCGAAAATGAAGTATTAAACGACCCAGAGCCTTTAGGGATGTAAAGGGGTTTACTTCAAGGTGGAAGGTATTAAATGGCCGTTAGGTCTGCCTCCTCTTTATATAAGAAGTATTAAATTAGCTACGACGATACCTAGTAGAGAAATAGGGTCTACTTCATTTCTAACAAGAGGTATTAAGTAACTAGGATGGGTATTTTTTCTTGACTTACATTAGGATAGTCCAAACAGGATTTCGGCTGTGGGAGGTCGATGGGAAATAACAATGTTTTTGTTGAACCGATATTTAGTAGTAGGGCTGACATATAGGCTATGACCACCAATGGTCCTGAGCTGTCGTTATCGAAGACATGGGTTATGCCCTGATGGATTTCGCTTCCTACTAGTGTATAATCCTTATGGAATACGCAAGGGCCTTATTATTTTGTTAGCTATTTAATTGTAAGAGGTAGGCTAGTTAACCCTTAGATAAGTCTTTGAGATGCCTTTTCAATATGGCAATTAAAGTTTAAAGCCATGTTTAGGGGTCATCGTTCCCTGTAACTAGAACCGGTTGACTAACGATTACATTACGGAGGGTCTACTTTGTGGTTGACATATTATATTGCCAATGGGTCTGCCTCCTCCCTATTTAAGAAGTATTACTTTAATCGAGATCAATCGGCATAAATCAGTTTTAGGAATAAAGTATTCAATTTTCCAGTCAGTAGAACGTTGTTCTGACCCCTTCCTTGTTACAATCTACATGATAGATTTAGAGGGACATGCTATCGGTGCAAGACGAAAGCTATAGATGGTGAAGTCTATTAATACCTTAGTTATTGATTTTGATGATAACAACCTTAATAAACAACAATATATATTCATATAAAATATGTATACTAATGTTTTACCAAGTTATATAGTATATAGTGTAGATATTACATAGGTATTGAATCTAAGACTATACTGTATGAAGACTCAAGGAATGGACATGAAGACTCATGAGTATAAAGATCATGATATAAAGATCTCAAGGCTATAGTATAATATATAAAGTCATAGAATATTGTTAAAGTCCCTAGTAGCAGACTTTGATCTCTATCTCTAATTTTTCTATCTTTTATATTTTTAAACAAAATAAAATTTTAAATATATTTTATAAATGTTTTTCAAAGTTCAAAATGTTTATAAACTATGTTTAAAATATTTTGCAAAGTATCAAACTATTTTACAAAGTATAGGTTTTCAAAATAATTTGTAAAGAAAATATTTTTCAAAAATTTCATTTGTATGTCGACGTACATGTTGTAGATATGCCGACATACATGCCGCAATTTTTTTTCTTCAGATTTTGAACTGAAGTGTCTATTCGTCGCAACTCTTCACGAATGGACACATCTATTTATATACTATATACGGGGTTTCAAACGAATTTTAGTGAGTTGTTATCTTATTTTCTTTCCTCCTCTTACTCTCTTGAAAATTCCATTGAAATTATATCAAATTCTCTTCAAAATCAAATAGAATCAATTCATACTTTTGTGTATTAATTCAATTTTACTTTCTTACTATTTTGGAATCATCTCCCTCTCAAATCAAGATCAAAGTGTTGTCCAAGAGGCTATAGGATCTGTTGAATCCAAAGTTCAAAAAATTGTTTTTGGAAAAAACATTAAACTCTATTTGCATATGCTTGGGTGTGATTATAGCCCGTTCAAATTGGTGTGCCTGGTAGCCCGAAGATCCGAGTGGGTGTGCTTGTAGCTCATCTAACTCAAATGGGTGTACCCTTAGCCTAGAAAATCAGGAGGGTGTAATTGAGATTGTAATTTGGTTTGCCTTCTGACCGTTTAAAAATTGGCATTTGAAAAGATATTTGTACAAGGAATTGTACGAGACTAGATGTTGGAGAAATCTGAACCAATATAAAATCTTTGATGTCATTTCTCTAACTCTCTACTTTATTTAATGAATTTATTTTCTCTATGATTAGTTATTGATATAATTCTATGTTGACAATCTGTGACTTAATATTAAACTTGAAAGAAATTTAAAAGGATTGGCAAAAGTTAAAAAATACTATTCACCCTCCTCTAGTGTTTAATTAGCCTTAAGATCCAATTCCTCAACCTACATTAGGTATCAAGCACTAGGTTTTCAAAAAATCGTAACTTGATTTTCGAAAAGTTTAATGGCTAGCAACACCGTTGGTACATTTGTTAACACTTTTGTCGAAGGACAATCTACTGCGACACCCTCAATTTTTAATGGCAACAACTACACTTATTGGTCTTATAGAATGAAAATTTACTTATAGTCTAATGCTTTAGACATTTGGAATGCTACACACAATGAGTACACTGAACCCGAGACTAATTTTGCACAATGGACTGTTGACCAAAAGACACTTGCATAGAATAATTCTAAAGCCATGAATATTTTGTTTTGTTCACTGGATAAAAATGAATTTAATAGAATCTCTAATTAAAAATCTGCATATGAAATTTGGAGAACACGGCAAGTGACATATGAGGGCACTAGTAAAGTGAAACAGACTAAAATTTTCATGCTAACTAATCAGTTTTAATTGCTTAAAATGAATCCAAATGAGTCTATTTCTGACATGTACTGTGGATTTCAAAATACAGTGCGTTCATTAGTTGCATTAGTAATAAAATTCTGAAGGGTACCAAGTTAGTAAATTCCTTTCAATGCAATAAATGACGATCAGAATTATGACGATGAAAATGATGAACAAATTGCCTTCATAACCAGAAATCATAGAAAATTCCTGAAGTATAGGGAAATGAAGAATTTTCGAAAACCTAAAAACATGACCATTGGAATTGCAACTAGATGCTTCAACTATGATGAACCTGGTCATTTGAGAGACTGCCCACATTCGAATAATTCAAACATCTGACTAGTAAATGATTCACCCAGAAAAAGAAAAATGGTTTATATAGCAACTTTGGATCATCACCAGACGCTTCCTCTAGTAGATACTGAAAATGTGAATTTGTGTTTCACAGCAACAACAGACCAGTCAAAAATGATCACCAAAAAGCAGCAAAAAGGGTACCTTTTATCTAATAATTTTTATTTCATTTCTTGGTTAATTTTGGTTTTTTACGAATAACATATAAATCAATAATAATATTGGATGGATATTAGTATATAAGTATATATATATAAATATATGAATATATTACCCTTGTTTTATTTTAGAAAATTTTGGGCAATATGTCGACATACCCATATGTCATATGTCGACATACATGCCAGAAATCTAAAAGTTGAAATTTCAAATTCAAATTTCGCTCTCTTTTGTGCTAACTTTCGCATTATGAAAAGGTACCATTTTTTACCAAAGAATATGACTCTTCACTCTCTATTAATTATATCTATCTCTATCCATTCTTTTACTCGCTTTATTTCAAATTTCAAACCTCTTCATATCTCCTCAAAAACTCAAAAATGGCTTCCTCTATTCAAAATCCTAAGACCATAAGGCTCTCTAAGAAAACAAAAAGCTTTGTCTTCAATGAGAAAGTTGCCATTGAAGCCTATATAGAGTATACTACTTTTGGAAAAGTTTCTCTCTAAAGATTTGCTAAATTCAAGGATTTTTCCTCTTATGGTTTACAAGATCTTTGTTTCGAAAATGAAATTCTTAGTTTAATTGAAGCTTCTTGAAATGATTTTGTTATCTGGATTTGGTCAGAATGTTTTATGTGAATTTAAATGGAAATTTTTTTAAGGACAAGTGGGACAAATAGAGTAGTGTTAATGGTACTCAAATTGTTTTAAATTATGTACCTTTGGGTAATATTCTTGGTTATAAATCTAGTGGAATTGACCTCCACTCTCCACTTTTGAAATTAATGAACAAAATCATGAAGTTTTCATGATATTTTTGAAAGTGGTGAAGAATTTGAATTTAAACATAAGAACCTTTGATCAAAATCAAGACGTATGAGTCTCGTTTTACAACAAAGTATCACTCTGAGGATGGGTAATTACAATAACCCTTCAAAAAGTTTTTAAAGCTCTTTTCGTTGTTAATAGTTATTACAACATCAATTGGGAACAAGTCATTTTAGATAACTTTTTTCAAAAGAATATTTCTAGACGTGTGAACACACTCTTCTTTGGTTTGTTTATCTTGCTAGAATTTTCATATATTTTGATTTGATTTAAGAGGAGAATTTTTTTTGACAGGGCCAACATCTCTCTTATGTACATTCCACCTTTTTTCGAACCATATGAGACACTTCTCGAAAAAGAACAAAGGTTGAAATATAAAGAAGAACAAGAGATCTAATAGAAGGGAGAAGAAGAAGGTGATGAAATGGAAGTGGAAGAAGAGGAGGAGGAGGAGGAAGTGGACACATCCTTAGAAAGTTTTGATAAACCATCGCACCCCCATCATAAAGAGATCTTAGGAACCAAGAAAAGCTTCTTAAAAACCAAAAGAAGCTTAAGCGATCATTTAGCAAAAGGTTAACCTCTCTTTCCAACAAAAGATCATTTGCAAACTTGGCGGATCTTCATCGTCATCGTCTATATCTTTCTAAGCATATTTAGTTGTTTCCTTATGATATCTAGCTTTATATTATGCGCTTTTAGTTTAAGTTCATGTCATTTTTATGCATTTTCTTTTATTTATCTTCGAAATCCATGTATCTATCAATTTTAAGTGATGAAAATATATCTATTATTGTCATATATTGTCTATTAGTCTCTCGAAGTTATGAAAATATAATGGTATAAGTTTGAAAAAATACTATAACAAAAATATATAATTTTGCAATTTATGACATGTATGTCGACATTAACGTACCCTATATGTCGACATATAATGGCAAGATGGTAAAAAAGTTTAAAACCAAAAATGAATAACTACCACATACTCAACTCATTCCAAATGACTTTCCACTCCTATATAAGAAAATTTCATCTAGAAAATTATCTCATCGTTTTATTTTACACTCACTTTTCATTCTCAAAAATATTTTTACAAATATGTGTTCTCCACATCGGAACTTATGTGAAAATCTTGAACAATCTCTTCAATCTTTTAAGGATATTCTCTCTTTTATCTTAAAAAATCAAAGGCATTTAAGTTATGTCAAATGTTGTATGTAGTATTAGCTAGATGTATTGTTAGCTAGAAAACTAAATTATTTAAATGTCGAAGGCTATATATAGTAGTAGCTGAAAAGCTGAAGTAGTTGGACGTCGAAGGCTATATGTATTATTAACTGAAAAGATAAATTGTTTAAAATGTCAAAGGCTATGTATAATAGTAGTTGGAAAGCTAAAGTAGTGGGACGCTGAAGGCTATATGTAATATTAGCTGAAAAGCTAAATTATTTAAATGTCAAAAAGGCTATGTAACATAGTAGATGAGAAGCTAAAGTATTTGAATGTCAATGGCTAATTAGCAGTAGTAGCTGGGAAAAACTAAAGTATTTGAGTGTCGAACATATATGTATAGCAATAAATGAAAAGCTAAATTATTTGGACGTCAAGGCTAGCTAAAAAGCTAAATTATTTGAATGCCGAAAGCTATGTATAGTAGTAGCCAATAAGCTAACATATTTGAATGCCAAGGCTAGATATGGTAGTTGTTGAAAAGTTAAAGTATTTGAATGTCAAAGGCTATGTATAGTAGTAGTCGAAAAACTAAATTATTTAGATGTCGAAGGCTATGTATATTAGTAGTTGAAAAGCTAAAGTAGCTGGATGCCTAAAGCTATGTGTAGTATTAGCTGAAAAGCTAAAGTAGTTGGACACTGAATGCTATATGTAGTATTAGCTGAAAAGCTAAATTATTTGAATATCATAGGCTATGTATGCTAGTAGCTAAAAAGCTAAAGCAGTTGGATACCAAAGGCTATATGTAATATTAGCTAAAAAGCTAAAGTAATTGGACATCAAAGGCTGTATGTAGGCTTAGCTGAAAAGATAAATTTTGAATGTCGAAGGTTAAGTATAGTAGCAGCGGAGAAGCTAAAGTATTTGAATGTCGAAGGTTAGATATTGTAGTAGTTAAAAAGGTAAAGTATTTCAGTGCCGAAGACTGGATACAGCAATAGCTGAAAAGCTAAAGTATTTAATGCCGAAGGTTAGATATAGTAGTAGTTGAAAAGCTAAAGTATTTGAATGCCGAAAGCTATGTATAGTAGTAGTTAAAAAGCTAAATTATTTAAATGCCAAAGGTTATGTATAGTGGTTGCTAAAAAGCTAAACTATTTGGATGCGGAAAGCTATATTTAGTATTAGCTGAAAAATTAAATTATTTGAATGTAAAAGGCTATGTATAGTAATAACCGAGAAGCTAAAGTATTTGAATGCCGAAGGATAAATATAGTAGTAGCTGAAAGCTAAAGTGTTTGAATGTTGAAGGCTGTGTACAGTAGTAGTTGAAATGCTAATTTATTTCAGTACCGATGTCTATGTGTTATTAACTAAAAAGTTAAAGTAGTTGTATGCTAAAGTCTATATGTAGTATTAGTTGAAAAGCTACATTATTGGACATCGAAGGCTATACGTAATTGCAACTAAAAAGCTAAAGTAGTTGGGCACCAAAGGCTATTTGTAGTAATAGCTGAAAAACTAAATTATTTGAATGTGAAAGCTATGTATAGTGGTTGCTAAGAAGCTAAAATATTTGAATACCAAAGTTAGATATAGTCATAGCTGAAAAGCTAAAATATTTGAATGTCGAAGACCATGTATAGTAGTAGTTGAAAAACTAAAGTGGTTGTATGTCGAAGATTACGTATAGTAGTAGCTGACTGAAAAGCTAAAGTAGTTAGATGTCGAAGGATATATGTAGTATTAGCTGGAAATCTAAATTATTTAGATGCTAAAGGACTTAGGTAATTGAGTATTGTAAGGCTAAATAGATTAATTGCCACAAGACATCGTTGTTAACGTACTATAAGGCTTAGTTAATTAAATTATCTAAGGCGAACTAGATTGATTGCCGCAAGACGTTTTACATTATGTACCGTAAGGTATGATTGTTTAAGTGCCATAAGGCTAAGTTGATTGACTGCCATAAGACATTGTTGTTAATGTACTGTAAGGCTTAGTTAATTTAGTGACATCTGGCTATGTATGTTGGTTGTCGTACCATAAGGCTTAGTTGGTTGAGTGTCGTAAGGTTAAGTTGATGGATTGTCGTAAGATGCTGTTGTTAATGAACTATAAGGCTTAGTTAATTAAGTGACGTAAGGCTAATTATATTGATTGTTGTAAGACATTGTACATAATGTACTGTAAGGCATAGTTGTTTGATTAACATAAGGCTAAGTAGATTGATTGTCGTAAGACATTGTACAGAATGTACCATAAGACATAATTGTTTTAATTCGCAAGGCTTAGTAGATTGATTGTAGGATGCTTTTGTTAATGTATCGTAAGTCTTATTAATTTGGTGTAATAAGGCTAAGTAGATTGATTGTCATAAGACATTGTACAAAATAGTTGCACGGACTTCGCCAGTTGACTTGACGGAGCCATAGACATAGTTGTTTGAGTGCCGTAAGGCTAAGTGGATTAATTTTCATTAGATGTAGTCAATGTACTGTAAGGCTAAGTAGATTTAAGAACTGAAAGAGAATGCTTAAGGAAGAAGTGATGGATTTTAACGCATTTAATGCAGCTACCACGTGGCGACGTCCGATTGGGCCTGCTGAAAAAGTGTGTTCTCTTTTATCGTGTAGTGATGAATTGGTTTCTGATGTTGTAGCTTTTGAAATACCATTTCTAGGGAACTGTTTTGATCATCCAGTCGAGATTTTCTTAACCCTGATTTTATTTGATCGGATGAAAACATGTATAACATTTTCTTCTTCTTCTTTTATTTACTCTGCTTAAATCCCTTTGCTGCTACCATTAAAAATTACAAAACAACTCAAGAATTCACCGTTTCTTTTAGAAAAATCAGCGAGATTTTTCACTCTTTCTTTACATATTTTTAATCGCAAAGATTATCTCATGCTTATATTGAATCGTCATTTGATTTTCACGATCATTTCTTGTTATGTTTTGGGTGTTCTTGCTGTAAAGTAATCAATAGGCTTATTTAGCAGTGTAGAATCCCTTTGCCTCAATGGTCCTTAACTTTTATTGGATTGGTAATCGATTAACAGTACTAGTTAAGGACTCGTTTCATTGGATATTAAATTGATTTATGGATATTCCTTGAATCCACAATGGAGCCATTATTGTTTCTTGATCATTGTATTGACTTATCAGTCATAAAATTAGATTTTAAATTTATGATATGAATTTGACCCTATGATTGTTAGGGTGTCTTTACTTGTTTATCAGGGATAATTAAGTTTTCTTGGTTTTATTCTTCGTTGTAAAATTTGTGTTCCGGTTTTGTATTTGTTTGATTTGGACTCAATTGTTAGTAAACTTTATCTTCTTAGACCAAGATGAGATCCCCCGGTAGATTCATAAGTGGATCTCAATAATATTCTTGATGAATTCAGCATATCATATGTGGAGGCAATTTCTCCCGACCTCTGGAGGGATGTTTTCAATTGGTTATGGAGTATTTATCGATTTCCGTATCTCTCCACCTCGATCCTTTCTTTGTTGATTTACAAGAGTTTTTCAACCATAATCCATTTCAGCTTCCTCCTATATCATACAATACTCTTTTGGCCCCAAGAGTAATATACTTTCGAACGGGTTATCACAATATATCACTGATTAAGAACCCTAGGATTGTAACGGCCTTTTCGAAATCTAGTAAGTTTATTTTATTTGAATAGTTATATTTGCTAATCAATACTTTAATTTTAATTTTAGTATTTATTTGTTATCAGGAAAGCCTGAGGGATTGGTAGACATCGAGCATTACGTGGCTTTATCATAATGTTCTAACTTTCTAGAAGACCAGAGACAATTACACCATGTGTTAACAGAAGCTAACCTAAAAGCATGTCTCCTACTTCTCTCAAATGTCGTATTTAAAGAGTACTCTCAACTGAGGGTGACGAAGTCTATTGCATAAGTGGTGGTGGTTGAAAGTTCGAGAGAAGGGGATAGTTCTCATACACTTGATCATGTTATAATTGCTAAAACTAACACCGAAGGTAGACCTCGGGCTCAACTCTTTTCCTTTAGAGTTTTATATATTTATGGATATTTTTCTTTCATATTCTTCTGCAGGGCATTAGGTTCGTTGCTTTTATGTATCTTTTTATGTAATATTACAGATATGGACACTTCATTTAAGGAAAAGTTAGTTTCCTTCTTGTTCAATAATAAAATTGAGGCTAAGAAGTCTTCTGACTTGAATATAACTTCTAAGGGTGCTGGAGGTGTTAGTACGAAGCAACCAAGGAAGGGTAGCGACAATGAACCTTCTAAATCTTCCATTGGAGGGGGGTTTGACTCAGTCAAAAGAGCTTGCCACTCTTACTATAGAATTTACTACTACATTAAAAAGCCATTGAGTAGTCGAATTAACTAAGCTTGATTTCAGTTCTTGTATTAGTGTTGTCACTGCCACAGCTATGGAAAAGGTTTTGGAGACTCCTCAAGATTTTGTGAAATACACGAGAATGGTCTTCAAGAGAATGTTAAGGCATAGGATATTGTATTTTACTGATTTTGTTCGTTGCATCCATAACTCATATATTGGTTTTATAAGTTGTATTAGAGCTAATCTTAATCACAAAGTAGTGGCATTTAATATGATTTTAGGCAAGGCTACGAGTGCTAAGGTAGAAGTTGCAATAGTATGAAGATTTAAAGGAGAAAGCTGAAAACACTGAGATAGCAGCAAAGGATGCCGAGGCTAGGAAGAACACTCACGGAAGAAGTGACGTAGCTTAGGGCCGATCTGAAATTTCTAAAAGAAGAATAACCAGGAAGAATACCAAGTGCGGAGCTCGGAAGGGAACCGGAGGTCTTTTGACCTTGGAAATAGCTGAAGCGGTGGGCAGCATCAAAGCTTTTGATGTGATGTTTGATGCCTATGCAGATAGTCGGGACAAGAGCTTGTTTTTCACTCCACGAAGACAATGCTTCAACAATGGAGATGACCTCCGGTCTTCAGTATGAGGAGGTTAGGGCTAAGAAGGGTGAAGTCAATCATATTGCTATCCATTCCTTTCCTAAGGTAGAACAAGAGCTTCTTCTCATTTTAATGTTACTTCAACTTATAACGATCAATCTTGAATTCTTGGACTGTAATTACTCTTTTATGTACCGCGACACTTTATTTTTGGTTGTGGATGGTTTGAATGCTATCATGTTTTACTGATAATATTCCATTTTTATTATGTTATTGAAATGCTACATTTTTACTTATATTAAGTCGATAAAGGTGAGTTTGCCTTTTATCTAACATTACAAAGTTTTATGGAATCGAAGTAAGACCAAGAATTACTGGTTGTTAAAAACCATTAGCACCCTCAAGAATCGTCTTCATGTAAGTAGATTGCAAAATATTAGCTTAGCTAATCGCTTTGAAGATGTGAGAAACACACATGAAAAGTCCTGTGCACAACTTATTAAGTCCCTTAAGCATAAGGGTTTTAGCTTTACTAGTCGCATTATAAATTTAACTCACCGACTTAGGTTTGTCACTCAAGACTAAGATGTAGTTTTTTTGGAATTCTCAAATTAGCAAAGAAGCAACCAAGGGATAAGATTTGGAAACGAAATAGACTTTAATTTCCCCGTAAATTTTGCGGTCCAGATCTGAATGTAACCCTTAAGGTTATCCTTAGGTCTAAAAGCACGATTCCCTCTACTTTAGCTATCGTTGAAGGAAAATTAACTAAAATTGACTCTGTTTTGGAGTATGTCCCCCAACATGTTCGGGGGTTGCTCATACTAGAGCTTGGGAGTTCTTTCCCCTTGGAACTTTCTATGCAGAAGGCTAGTTTAGGAAAGAACATTTCTTCTTGCAACATGGCCAGACCTTTAAGACCCTTGCTGAAGCTATGTCTAGAGGTCTTAGGATTATTCTAAGTATGAAAGAGAAGTTGTAACAACCCGAAATATAACCCATAATAATTAATTAAACTATAAAATAATTTTGTGAAATTATCAGAATTAAGCCACGTAATTTGCACCATTGTGTCCGTGGTAATTTTTTGGTTAATTTCCATATATAGAACGTCAGAAACCAAGCTAATATCACCAGATTATAAATAAAAAAAACAAGCAGAAATATAATGAAAAAAATACGGTTAGGTTGACCGGCCGATCGACCTGGGCAAAGGGGTGGTCGACCGCCCGGTCGACCCACCTTGTAATTTGGCAGGCAAACGAACGTAAATTTGTTCGAACGAATTTGAGACGTCGAAACACATCATTTGCACCCTTTTGTTTAATCCAGTCTCTCCGTTTCTGCATCCGATGGCTCGTATTCAGCCTATGGTGTCAGGAACGGGATTTTCGACTCCCGAAAGTCGACATTAATACGTCCACTGTATCAACTGCCGAGCAATCAAAGGCCGGAAAACCCAACCGTTAGGGTTAAAGAAGAAGAGGTAGAAGAAGAAAGAAGGAAGGAAGAAGAAAACAGAAACAATAATAAAATCTCACAATTCGCAGCGGAACAACATATAATAGATAAATGAATATCTTTTAAAATAAAGAACTATATCAGTTATTATATTACATCACATCACATTACATTATCAGAGATTACAACAACAAACAGCGGAAAAGAAATACTATATAATAGTTGATACGCCATGCCACCCAGCTTGCCTCCAGATCTCCACAGCATCTCCTGAATTCCAGAATGACCTGATAACCTGACTCTAGACTGCCCGTGTAGAAATTGGTGGGCACCCAGAGTTTAGGAAGGAAACAATAAACTCCAGGTCAGTCATGGGACTGGTGTGAGAACTTAAAACAGTTATTCATTAAAAACAAACAAAGGATTGTTTTAAATTAGATTCGCAATGCTTTTTAGAAAATGAGACTACCATAAGGCCTTCCGCACACACACACAATGCAAACGCAGAATCGAAGGAGATTTCTCCTTATGATAGTCAAACATGCTTGATACGCAAATTTCTTTGATATTATTACTATAACTGCAAAGTGTAGGAAAACATTTCGAAAGTATAATATAAATCTTAGCCAACATAGACATTTCGCACTTATGCCTACTATAGCTACCATGTTCAATAGCAGGTTACCGCCATATTCCATGGCAGGTTATACGACTAAAACCGTACAGTGCTCGTATTGTTTTGATTGGATTTCCAACAAATGGTCGGGCAAAGGAACTTTCCAAGTAAAATGGAACGCCTTTGGAAGGACGTCCCCGGATCCTAACTGGATCTCTGCTAGACAAGGCCGGGTTACCCCTAGCTGGGTAACAACTGACACGAGTATGCCATCCCCCGGTTGTAAACAACTTTTATCCGAGAATCCTCTCAACCAACAACCACAAAATAATAAGTTTGCAACAACCACAAAGTAAGTATCTGGGCTCCATATCATGATACCACTCATAATTCAGAAGGAAATGAAATACCCTCAGAGGGCGCTACCCTCAAATAACCTTGCTGCTACGATTCCTGTTTCGACCATAACCGGGTTGTGAGGTTCGACGAAGTCTCGTCCACAAAGCTACGTTTTTCACAAAAGCCACGCTTTGATCAACAAATGATCAGCAGCACTCAGCATGCCACATTACCAAATTGGGAGTATATCACTGATAACCATCAACTACATAACCTCTGAGCTCGTACGTCTCAGAGAAGGGTGTTAAGCTAAGAGAATAAATTCTCCGCCACCAACAGAAATGTATTTGAAAGAAATCTGCTTTATATCTCAAAATGTAATGTCAGACATACAATCCATACGGTTTGTTCTGGGTTCGAACAGAACCGAAGGCACTTTCAAAGAAGCCCTTGCAATCCGGGTATTCACAATCCCGATCGAACTTGCCATCACAAAGGAAATCTCCATACCGTAGCTATCGGTGCAGAGACAATCGATAGGTCATCCTATCATTCTCGCAAATACCGGATCTTCAACATTGGTCTTCAAATGTTATCCATTACGACGAATCACTATTCGGTATGGGATTCATGACTCAAAGGTCCTCTCCCGGCTAAACCGAATAACGAGCGCTTATTTATAAAAATAAGCGTTCATTCATATTCAAGCAAATCACAACAAATACCCATTTAAAGGTAAATATTGATAGTCGGTTATTTAACTATCAATAGATATGCACAACATCATCCGATTCCAAATAATTTCCCAAATTATTTATTTTCCAAAAATATCTGCACAAGATATATTTTCCACACTTCAAAATAAATCAATGTTTATTTTCAAACAAATTCCCTTTCCTTTATAAATTCCATGGTGAATTTAAATTTCCAAATATCCACTAACATACGATTTTCAAATCGATTTCAAATATTCACTTTCAATTTATCTTTAAAAGACATCATCTCAAAAACATTTCACTTCATATTGGAAAACATTTCCATACTTATTTAACAATAAGTAATTCATAAATCTATTTGTTTTCAATACTTAGAAAATATTCAGTATAATTAAATCACAATTAAGTATATATTTCATTCTTTAAGGAAAACATTCTCTTAAACACATTTATTTGAGTCAAAACGAATGTTGCGTAAAATATCATTACGACGACCCAAAATCACTAGTATAGGGATTCGAAATTAAGATAGATATATAAATCCCAATACTATATAGAACATTTCCTTTCAAACGCATTTACTATAACAACAGTGTTATAGTCCACCATTCCCTTTTTATTTCTCGAAAACGTCTATTTCAACAATGAATGGTGAAATCTATGGTTTCGATCCTTAACACATTTTAAAACATCTTTAAAACTCCTATTAATTCTATTTAAAAGATCACTTCCTAAAACATTTCTTTAATATATTATTCACTGTCCAAATCGTGAATATACTTCGTTAACCAAATTCAATATTTCTACACATTTTATTTAAACGATTATCCACTGTCCAAAATCGTGGATATGCTTCCTTTAATAAGCTATAATAATTAACTTATCAAGATAAGTCAATTTCGGATTTATAAAACAATGTTTATAAATTCCATTTATATTTTATAACAACTTCAATTTATAAAATCACTTTATTAACAAATTCTATCCATAACCCATTTACACGCCAAAATCCAAATTATAAGCAAATTACTTATAATTCTTTATTTACGAATCCATTCATTTTATAACTTCACAAATCGTAGATTCTATTCTTTTATAAAATCCATTTATAACATTATTTTAAAACATTTTCAAAACTCCTTTATAATTTCATCACTTGATTTGTAAAAAATAATCCAATTTTATAAATTATATATATAAAGCTTTTATAATAAATTCAAAAATCTCTATTTAAACTATTTTATAAAATCATTAACTCCATATTTCAAAAATCAATTTTCAACTATATTTCTCAAAAATCATAATTTTTTAACATTAAAATTATAATGTTTATTTATTTAAAATGAATCAATTCCAAAATTCAATAAAACGTATACTTTCAAAAATCATTTTAAAAATCCTTTTAAATTTTGGAAATCACCACTTTAACACTTTTAAATTTTTCCAAAATAGGCCCAATGCTGCAACAGCACTAAATATAACAATCACGGCATCCAAAACATCATACATCATATGATAACAAAATATATCACAATATCTGTAAATAAATCAATACAGGTGAGGAATCAAGTTGGATCCCTCCAACATGTTTCTCTGCATCCACAGATGTTAGCACAATATCAATCCCGTTTACATGGGTTCATATAAAATATTATCCGCTATTATGCAGCGCAATAGGGTCTCATCCGTTATATAATGCGAGAAAATCAACTCCAAGTACATATATAATACCAATTCCACTTCAAGGTGAAATATCGCAGTATATGTGTTTAATAAATAACATCCGCTTAATATACGACGTATATGGTCTATTTCAATACAGTAGATAACAATTTATCATTCAATCACAAAATCAAGCAATTTTAAATCTAATTATTTAAAATTTAAATCGAAACAGTTTCGATTGAGTGAGAAGTTCTCACCTTGTTTCAAATACAGTTGCAGTGTTTTATTTCGAATAAAATTAAACGCGCGTTTAATTCTACCCAAAATTTTCACTAGCTCCGATCAACCCCAATCAAGCTCCATCGCGTAGTGTTCGTGAATACGAACCCAACGTAATTCGTTTCGTCAAATTTCGACCTCGTATCAAAAAGTTAGGATAGTTTAAAGTTTATACGAATTTTAATATATATAAATTTACAATTTCTTTTATATTTTTAAACCTTATTTTCATCTGAGCCGTTCGTTTCTGAAGTAGGAATCTGGGCCGCTCTTCCTTCCTTCCCACCCTCCAGGTTATCACGCGCGACAAAACCCATAGCCGTCGTCCATGCTTCAATTAACGCGACCAATACGACCCACTCCACGACGATCAAAGGCCGCCATCTCGAAGAGCTTCACGCGACACCCCAACGGCCAGAGGCCGGCCCCACTCGGTCGTACGCATGCCCAGAAAATCGAGCCGAAACCTCATACAAACGCGAGTAAAATTCTCCTTCATCGTTGCGTCCATCACGATCATCACCGTATGGATTTGTAGCTCTCACGATCCTCTACAAGTTCCTAATTGAAAGTTTCTTGAATTGATGCGTGGATTAGAAGAGATTAAGGAGGGAATAATCGAAATTTTCGGCCATTGATGAAAATGGAGGCGGCTGACATTGAAACCCTATTTAGGTTTTGCAAAATAAAAGAAACAAGGTCCTTTTATAGAAAATTTGACGAAACACTATTCACTCGAAATTTTCCGAACTCCAAACGAAGCATGCCGCCTGGCGTTTATAATGTTTTACCCCCATTCTGAACGCAATGGAATATATATCGGGAGCCAATTCGATCAAATTTGAAAGACAAGTTTTCAAATCGAATTATTTAAATTTAAAATTCACTCAAACCGATTTCTACGCGTTTTAGCTTGCCCCGGACAAACCGTAAATCCGATTGACGCAAAATTTGAAATCTTACAATAATATAACATTACGGATCCAATGAAACTGGTTTCGTTGAAATCCAAGACTGTTTGAAAAATGGCTATTTTTACTCGTCAATTAAATATTAAAATATTCAATTTCTGCAAATTACTTTTAATTCAATTTTAAAAGTTCTATAACATCATTCTAACTCCAATATGATTTAATACAACTTTACACATCAATTTAAATCACATTAAACCCAATTCCCAATTATTTCTGTAATTTCACATATTAAATTATCGATTTAATTATCCAATTAAATCCAGATATTAAAAATAGAATTTATTCGACTTACAAATTTTACTTGTTAATATTTAAAATCGATTAAATATACGAATTTCAAATGATAGAAATTCTGGGTCGTTACATAAGACGTGGTTGCATCCTATTAAATTTTCAAATCCAATGGTCCGAGATCCACTTCTACACATATAAATAGATCCCTAGACCTAACACTTTTTCTCATTCTAGATTTTCTCCGCTTGGGTTCATTTTTTAAGGAAGGACCCTAAGAGGAATAATTTTCTAAGGAGAGGATCTTTTTTAATATAAAATTATTTTACTACTCCAAGTGGATCTGGAAAGACCAAAGGAAGTGCTTAGAACCGAAGGTGAGTGATTTTTGTTATTTTAAGATTTCTTTAAGTAATTTAAAATAATAGGGTTTCCAATAGTTGTAGCTTTACTACGACTTTTGGAATACCCTTTTTCAGTAATTATTTAGAGTTTTTTTTATTATTTTCAGTATATTTAGCTATTCCTTTCAGTAATTTTAGTATTGTTTCTGTTAATTTAAATTATTACTAATAAGCATAGCTTTTTATTGATTTACAGTCTATTTACAGTATTTAAGTTTATTTACTATTATTTATTTCTTATCTACATCTTTTCGACGTTTTGGATTTAATGTAAGCGTCTATTCTCTTCATTTTCCTTTTCTGTGCGTATGGATTAGAATAAATTGAACGCCTATATGGATTTTATAAGTAAGAATATTAAATGAAGAAAATAAAATATAAATGATAAAGACTGTAATAAATAATGGAATTATACTGAAATTACGCCTAATTATAATTAGAATTGGACTAATTAAAGATAATTGGCATAGTTATAACTTGGAATTATCATTAAAAGAAGTAAAAGATGAAAGAAGCTTATTTTCACACTTAGACCTTGGGTTAAGTAGTAAGCATGATTATAACGTAGGTTATAATAAGAAAAAAAAACAGAATGAGGCTTATTTTAAGGCTTGGGATAAATTAATAAGCGTCAAAAATAAAAATGGCAATAAAAGCTTATTTAAATAATTTATCTAAGTTAATAAGCAAAGATGAAAGTAGGACCTGTACCAAATAGCATTTCCTAGGGAACGCTTACGCTAAGAATGGTAGTAATTGGTCAAATAGAAGTCCAAATCACATGGATTTGGATAAGGGGCGCAGCTAGATATTGTTTGGATGAAGGGCCAGTACCAACAACATTTCCACTATTTTTCTATGGATACACGTTGATCTCGCATTAACTTGAAGTGAGATGAGGGGGATGCTATGCTGTACGTTGGAGGTAATAAGAAGACCTAATAGGTGGAGCAAAAGGTAGCATGGGCATGGTGGCAGTTACTCGTGCAACTTCCATTCGGGTGCTCAGTAATAGCTATGAGTTCTAAGCGCTTAGTATGGTGTCTTGGTAGACATCATTGTCTTCTGTGTAGGGAGCTATATATGTCGTCCGGATCCATAGTAGTTGCTCTGAGCATCTTCCGTAGATACCATTGACTGCTATGTAGGGAGTTATATAGCGGCTGGTCCATAGAAAGGTCTATGGAGTAGCAGGCCAATCAAAAAGGGTAGAATTAGGGTTACATCCTAATTACTGGATTAGGAATTCAGCCTAATTAAATCAGAACAAGTGCAAGAAATCAAAGTTAACTATCTTGAGCAATGTTTAATCGTATTTTGTTCCAGTTTATCTCTTTCCCATTTCCTTTGTTATCCTTACTTATGCTACAACTATTGTAGAGTCTATTACTTTTATCTTGCTTAAAGACTCTAGCAATTACTATCATTCTCTAAACTTTTAGTCTGACTCATTCCTTTATTTCCTCCTTTTTCCCCCTTCGACAATCAAGGAAGAAGCTAGTATATTGCCGCAGCTTGGAGTTCTTCTTGGAGGAGACTTCTTCTATGTACTTCTTTTATTTTCAGCTATTGTTCTTGTATGCACTGGTTTATTTATGAGGGATATTACATACTCTGATTTTGAGAGAATGAATTTTCATAAGACACGATGGGTTTTTGAATGTTGTATTTGGCATGTGACTTATTTATGAATTAATTCTGAAGCCTTGTTTTAATTAAATATACTCATTTAGTTTCCACCATTTACCTATTTTTGTCTTTTGAATCTTAGTCTCTATTAATTTTGTTTATACCTAAAATGCACCACTCCTTTTATTGTGTCCTTTTGGGTATATTAAGGGGTGTGGGGTGTTTCAGAAGTTTGATCCCTAGAAAGTAGTAATCTTATATTTTTATATGATTATCATTTGTAATCTTTTACAATGAAATAGATCTTAAATTTCTTTACTTCTCATTTTAGATTTATATTTTATTTAGTTATTTCATAAGATGTTAAGCCCAAATTGTCAATGCAATAAGAAAACTTGCGAAGTTATTCAAAAAACTTATGGTAATAAATTCGTTGAGGTGCAAGTACTTAATGTTGAACTTACTGCCTTGACGGGTCACATGGACTTCTTTCAATCTTAGATGGTTACAGATGATGCCGCTTCGGATTATTGCCAAAGAAAATGATGCACTTAAGCTAAAGGTTGAAAACTTGGAAATGCTCCTTGAGTCTGTTCCGAAAGCCGTTGCAGTTACGGGTTAGGCTTTAGAGAATTTAGTTTGGATTTATTTGATATAGTATCTGATCTTTGGTAATAATTGGATAAAGCCAACAAATAGTTTTCTATGATTGAGCTCAAGGAAGGGAAAGAGGTTGAGGCAGGGGTTCGTTTAGACCCCCTCGTTCTCATATGGCTGTTACATAAGGCCGTCGCCCAGTTTAAGAATCAAAGCAATATGAAGGGATGTAACAGCCCGCAAATCCGTACCCCTTGAGTCAACAATATTCTACCTAAATCAACTCAAGTTGTACATAAATACGAACCATTTGGGTTAAAGAAGAAGAGGTAGAAGAAGAAAATAGAAAACAACATCAGAATCTAACCATCGCAGCAGAATAAAATATAATAGGTATTAACATATCTTTACACCAAACAAATATATCTGTTATACACTACATTATCAGAGTACATCAATCACAGCTCAACATCAATATCATACAAATGGATACACAACAACTCAACACAGCGGATTATATGTATATAATATAAACAAGTACGAGAGTACGTATCGTCATCCAGCTCGTCTCTTGAGCTTCACAGCATCATCCTGTATCCTATAATACTCGGTCTGACCCGAGCATTACAGTTAAATAACACCCGAGTCAGTCTGGAATACCAGCGTGAGAAAATCACACTCAATTGATTATTAAAGTTTCAAAAATCCTTTGAAAACAAAAGCATCTCGTAAGACCACGCCACAAATAAACATGTCGGGTTTTTACCTTACGATAGCTAAAACAATTTTTATAGAAATCCTCTGATATTATAATAGGGTCTATTTACAAATACTTATAAAATAGCCGAAATTGTTACATCTATTAAATTTCAGCTACTAGCCACAGAGTGGGTAATACAAACAAAACTCGTGCAAGGCTCGTAGGGAGAATGGATTCCAATTAATGACTAGGCACTGGGGTACCACCTGTCACAGTACGGGGCCTAGATCACCGTACCGAGGAGTAGCCCGCTCCCCTGCAACACAAGGCCGGGACTACCCCTTACTGGATAATCCCGAGTGAGATCACCCCGCAGTTGGGATCAGCAACCGCCCACTAAGCCGAAATAAAAAGGGACATCTAGACTGGAATGACCTCACCCTGCATGGGTGCTACCCACCTAGCCTTGCTGCATAACCCCTGAGTTTCAGTCATTCCCATTTGATGAGGCTTGAGGCTAAGCGTTACCTTTATAGAATATATCCCTTAGAATGCCCATCGTCCGCCTGACGATGTTTCGCAAGCATTCATCCATACAAGTCCGTCCCGGGTTCGAACGGAACCGAAGGTACTATTCCTACTACATCCATTTTGGAAATATCCTCAGGATTAGTAGCGACTAGCCCTTGCACTTCACTGCTCCATCTTCGCATCCAAACTTGTTTTCCTCGAAAACGTACAAACCGGATCGAAGTGGTTTTCGAGAAATAAATATCGATCCCGGTCTCTTCGAAACGATCAGCGTATTTGTCCAATATTGATAGTCGGTTATTTAACTATCAATTTTGTTCACAACATCCATCACACAATAAATAATTTTCCAAATTATTTATTTATCCCAAAATATCTTCACAAGATATATTTTCACTTTTCAAATTCCTTTGAAATTAGTTTCAAACCATCTCTCCTTTCAGAAAAACCTCCCAAATATTTTCTATCTCCACTGAAATTGCCAAGCACAAACTAGAATTTTAAAATAATTTAAAACACTTTACTTTAAAATACTTTTAAAACATTTAAGTTAAACTACTTCAATAATTTGTTAAAAATACATACTATATAAATATTTGAAAATAAGGTTACTTTATAAAATATAACTAAATTTTTATTCCTAAACAAACTACTAAGTCATTCTTTAAATAATTACTACTAAAATAGGTTAAAAAGGTAAGACTTACTTTAGAATTCAAATATTTAAAAAAAAATAGATTTTCCAAACTTGCTTTTAAAATCAACTTAAAAACTTTTAACTTATATTTAAAAACTTACTTTGAAAACGTACTTGGTTATCCAGGGAGAAGATCCAACTTCAATCACTTAAATCAATTTTTCCTCAAATTGATTTCAAACTTATCCCATTTGAAATAAATTTCTTTAATTACTTAATTCATTTCAAAAATTCATTAAGTATGGGCTTAATTATTGTTTTTGTTATTATTTTTCATTTGATTCTAAGCCTTTAACTGAAATATACAAATTCCAGATTTTTCCCAATAATTTAAATCTTAACTTTTAAATAAATGGTTTGTTCTTTTTAAAAATAACACTGAAGATTAAAATTCATTAACCCTCAGTTAATTCAAATTTTCCCTTTCCATATCTAAGATTTGTTTATTAGAATTTTTCAAGTCACCTTATTTCTTTTTCAAATTCATTCTTTAAAGTTATTCTATAATTATTTAACTTACAATTCACTTCTTTTATTTTCTTTCCAAAATTCAATTTATATATTTTTATGGTGATTCATTATACCCAATTATATCCAATCAAACCATAGCATTCAATATTCCACTATAATTCATCATAGAATATCAATATAATCACAACTGAGGGTATTAAATAATTTAAATAAATGTTGAGGGATCCAGTTGGATCCCTCCAACCTGTTTTCCCTGCATCCACAGATGTTAGCACAATAATACACCAATTTCAAAATATATCATACTATAGTACATCAATCAATTTCAACCATTCAAACAATTATTTAAATTTAATCATTTAAATTTAAATTTAAATTAACTGAGTGAGATTAACTCACCTTTGATTCGTTTGTAATCCACTTCAATATTGCCTTGGACTTCCAGGTGTTTGACCTTAAATAAACAATTTATATAATTTATTAATATTTGAATAAACCTAACAATTTATTCCTCATTTATAAATTTAATTAGCCAATGAATTTATTTTAAACTAAAAATTTAAATTTTTAAACTGATTTCCCTTTTATAAATTAATTAGTTAATAATTCAATCCTAGCTAAATAATTATCCCTTTTAAAGGAATCTTTTAGGGGTTAAAATAACTTAGCTAAGTTAATTGAACAGATTTATTCCCAAATCTATTTATTTAAAACAAACTTAGCAAATTTAAAATATTTATATTTCCAGTAAATAAACATTTTCTCTACTGTAATTATTCCCTTTTCTATTTTCTGTTTACCTACAAATATATATGTGCACAATATCTAATTAATTAAATTGAAACAAAATTACTGCAATACCTTACTGCATCGATTGTCAATAAGCTATCCAGAACGCCGTCATCTCACTACGCAATTGAACCCTAACAACACCAACTATCTTGACGACAGCCCGCTCGAGCTCGCGAAGATCCTAAAACCCAAAAGACGTACGAACTATCGTGGCTACAAGTTGAAGTCGCCTCCCAATCTCGATTTCCTCGATTCACGCTAGTGCGTCCTCAGTCACATGCGGCGAAACCCTAGCAATCTAAACCAATTTGTTTCCTTCTCTCTCACCCCTCTCGCACGAGCTTCCAGGAATCCACCCAAATCGCGACTTTCCCAAATCTCTCATCACCAATCTCGAGCTAGGGTTGCAGGCTTCGGTTGCGATAAGAGGTCGCGTGAAGATGCCGACTTGATTCGGTCCTCCCCAAATTTTTATATACACTCGTTCGCCATTTTTTTATTTTTTTTTAGATCTAAATTTTGATTTGAGAAGTTTAGGCTTTGGCCATTAATTATTGTTTTTTTTCGAATTGTTATGTGAACCGAAAGGATAAGGGTCTCGTGTTCGAAAAGAAACAGGATAAGGTATGGTGTGTTCGAGAAGGCAAAGGAAGCGTGTTGAAGACGCCTTGCTATAGTGTTCACTTATTTTGAATTCAAATTCGAATCGATTATTATCAATTTAAATTTTCAGCGCGTTTATATATCGTACACACACATACTAACTCCGATCAATATGAAATTTGAAATCCGATAATAATTCAATATTACGGACCCAATGGAACTGGTTTCGTCGAATTCCGAGACTGTACCTCGGAAGGCTATTTTTAAATTCAATTTAAACGATTAAATTTCAAAACTGACCAATTCAGTGTTAGATTCCATTTTAACACTTCTATTATATTCAATGTTATCAATATACATTTTATAAGCTTTCAAATTATATTTTTAACAGGCTTAAAATCTCAGGTTTCATATTTTATCCAATTCAAATTATTTAATTCAACAATCTAATTGTCAAATAAATTATGATATTCGTAATTAAGTTGATAATTAACCTTTAAATAATTAAAATCAATTAAATATTCTGATTTTAAATGCTCGAAAATTCCGGGTCGTCACAAGGGAGTTCTTCCTTGCTCTTCTTATGAGGCCAAATATAATTATGGTTGAACTGAAGGATGGAAGAGTTCCGCCTTTCAAAGATTATAATGCAAAACAGCTTGAAAACACAATCAATCGCTTAGAAAAACATTATGAATTTTTTGGAATGAGACCATCGCTCAAGCCAAAAATAAAATGAACAAAATGATTGATCGTTACCTCAACTCGAGGGCTATTATGAACATGTGTGTAATGACCCATATCTTATGCATCGAAGGATCCTAGGATATTTTTATTTTATTCATATGAAATCGTATGACTCTAAAATTTTAGAAAATGACTCTTAGGTACATTTTCTACATCTATGATTTTTTCTGAATTTCTATGTGACTGTTTTGACCCTGAAAATCTTGTTTCAATTATAACTCTTGATAGGAGCCTAATTAGCGTATCAAACAACTTCTATTACTTTAGAATGAAGGTTTTCCATTCTGTAGAGTGGTCATAATAGAAAAACGAACTTACCGTTTGAAAGTTATAGCTATTTTAAGTTTTGGCTACCAACGGCCTGTATTAGTGGGTAATTAGCTAAGCCCATGCTTAGACCCACTAACCCATCTCAAAAATTATGCAAAGGGAAGCCTGTAGGAACTGATCTAAGTCATTTTCATCTTTCCCAAAATAGCTCTAAACCTCCATTAACCGTAATTTTATCAAAAAATCTACGTTTTCCTTACTAATCTTGGTCTAAATTATAATTAGAGGGGTTAATAGCATCTAGGGATTAAGATTATCATTTTGGCTAATTTTATTTATTCCCTTTGCAGTCCACTTCATATCTAAGGAAAGAAATTGGTATTTTAGATATTCGATGAGTGGTTCTTGACCTCTCACAACTAAATATTTTCTAACTTTAATCACATTTTAGAGATACCTAAACACCCATCATCATACTTGGTTTGCAGTATACCATTACTATATTCGTAGAGTAGCATGTTATGTTCATTATGCACTAACTCTTTGGTTGTAGGAAAATGTTAGGTATGGTTCATATACCCTTGTTCCTTACTATATTGACTTATATAGTATTTTGAGATCCATTTACCACTTACACCAAACTGTTGTCTGACTTGAGATTTTGTGTTTTGCTTCTTATTATCTTGGGTCCTCTTAAATAAGTAGACTAGATAGTAGGTCAAGGTGAGATGCAGTAGCTATGCAGAGAACGAGCTAGATGGAGCCATCTTGTACTATATATGGATTTCTATGTTGATTTTGTTGTGCAACACGGTAGAGCCTTGACAGTGCTTGCTTGTTACTATTACTTATAGACAATTGTTAGAGTTTATCTCCATTTGTATAAACTTTACTACATAATGTTTAACTCTATGAATCTATATTCTGATATTTGGATCACTAAGTTATTATTGTCTCTCTTGTCTTATGTCTTTGATGTATATTATATTTTATTCTACATGTTGTGAGTTATACAATAGGTTTTATGATATTTTACTTCATTTTCAACCCCTGATGATCGTCCTACATCGGCCGAGCATGTCAGCAACACACTATTTAGTTATATTGGGTGTCGGTGGTTTTGGACGGTCGTCACATTTGGTATCGGAGCTTAGGTTACATAATTAACATGAGTTGATACCATTGTCCAGTAGAGATAGGGAAGGAGTCATCGCCCTAGACTGAATCAAGAGTATGTATATATGAGAGAGGCGTACTTGTTATTTATTTTGGTTTCCAAAACTATATAGTAGTATATATAGTGTGTAAGTCGCATGCACACACGAGTACCATCGACACAGTTTTCTTTTTGAAAGACTGGTCATTCTTATTATAGATCGAGAATGAGCCGACGAACAAGAAACAATATGAGGAACTCTGTCTCTGGAGTTGAGGAAGGAGCGGGTTTGGGGGATACTAACCTTGACTTGCAAGCTATGTTCAATGCGATGATGACGAACATGCTTCAAAATTCCCAAGCGGGCACTCCAAATGTTGGTGGTGGTGGTGGTGCTTAAGTTTAGGCGTCAATGGCTGACTTTGCCAAGCTATGCAAAGATTACTCTACCTTGGAAGGCAAGCCATTCCTTGGAACAAAGTCGGCCATCGAAGTGAAGGATTGGTTGGACAGTATTTTTGGTGACATAGAAGTAAATGACACTATGAAAAGGAAGCTAGCCTCTAGATAACTTCAAGGGTGGGCCATGAAATGGTGGAATGCTGATATTATTGCTACACCCGAGGATTAGTTCACTTAGGACAAGTTTAAGGCTAGGTTTGAGGAGAAGTTCATTTTGGCTACTCATAAGTTAGTGTTATTTAGGAAATTTGTTGATTTGAAGCAAGAAGATATGTTATCTCTGAGTATATTGCTGAATTCGACGTTTTATCGAAGTACGGGATATCGTTTATCGACGTATGTTAAGGAAGAATGAGAAGTTTATTATGGTTTTGGACGATTATTTGAGGGAGAAGTTAGTGGGTCATATCGATAAGCAATTTAAGACACTCTTTGAAAAAACTCTTCGCCCGAAGAGTTTATACCCCAAGCTCAAAATGGTTGTTGTTGTTAAAAAGGATCCAAAACCGTAGGTGATGAAGGTAAGATGAAATGAAACGAAAAGAGGAAGCAGTCTTAGGGAAAGAACACCCAGAAGAAGGCCAAATGGGATCCCATCTATTATGGTTTTGGAGGCAAGGGTCATCTGATTAGAGACTGCAAAGCTAACGGGAAGAAGAAGTGTTATAGTTGTGGAAACTCGGCAATATGCAAAAAATTATCCAAAACCGGCACATCAGAAATAGGTTGTGAAGGCATATGCTTTGGTCGTTGTTCCTACTTCGTCAAGTGCTCCTTCAGTGAAAGAGAAGGGGAATGGCATCGTTATTCGAGGTACGCTTTCCATTTATGGTGTTCTGGTATGTGTTTTATTCG
Organism: Allium cepa; assembly: GCA_030765085.1. Taxonomy (NCBI): domain Eukaryota; kingdom Viridiplantae; phylum Streptophyta; class Magnoliopsida; order Asparagales; family Amaryllidaceae; genus Allium; species Allium cepa. The sequence continues at coordinate 580,772,975 of CM060941.1, read as the reverse complement.
ATACCGGAGCTTCACATTCCTTCATATCTAGATATATAGCAGACAGATTTGGATCGAAACCCAAAATAGTTGACTGGCCTTTGATTGTGACAAACCCTGTTAGAGGCCCACTAGCCTATGCATGTTTTATCATGTTTTGGTCTTATTGATTCATTGATGCTCTTTTGTATTTTATTAATTTTTTTTGAATTTTGTTGGGTTCGAGATTATCTTGGGAATGGACTAGCTTAGGAAGTATGCAATAGTAGTAGATTGCAAGAGGCTGCTGGTGATGATTAGGGCTGTGGAGGGCAAATGATAGTGATTGGTTGCCTGTTAGAGGATGAGGTTATGGTCAGCTTTTTATATTTGCTTGAGTTCCATGGGATGGGCTGTCATCTATGTTAATCATTAGAGAGTATCCGAATGTGTTTGAGGAGGTAACTGGATTACCTTCGCATCGAGAGATTGAGTTTCAGATAGACTTAGCAATGGATGCCAAACCGATAGTTATGCCCTTGAGCGTATGGCACCCAAAGAGCAAAGAGAGTTGGAGATGTAAGTAAGTGACCTGTTGAAAAGAGGTTTCATTCGTAGAAGTATATCTGAGTGGGCATACATATAATATTCTCCACTAAGGCGGATGGCTCTCTAAGTTTGTATGTAGATTACCATAAGCTGAATAAGGTAACGAAGAAGAACAAGTATCCACTCCCACGTATTCATGACTTGTTTGATTAGCTCCATGGTGTGAAGGTGCTTTCCCAATTGGATTTGGCGAGGAGATTTCACCAGTTGAGAGTAGTGAAGAAGAGTGTGCCGATCACCACATTTTGTACGGCGTCTGGTTTCTATGAGTGGTTGGTTATGCCATTCGGGCTAACCAATGCTCTGGCCCACTTTGTTGATCTCATGAATTGTGTCTTCAAGGATTGGCTAAACAAGTTCATACTTGTGTTCGTGGATGATATTTTGATCTATTCTAGGACAAAGAAGGAAACTAAGACACACTTGAGGATTATGTTAGAGGTATTAAGAAAGCACAAATTAAGAGTGAAGTTTCAAAATGTCACTTTTGGAATGAGATTCTTAGGTCATGTAATCTCTAAGCAGGGCATCACAGTAGATCCTGCTAAGGTGGCGGCGGTTCAGGATTGGAGCCAACCACGAGGTAAGGAGTTTCCTAAGATTGGTTGTGTAATGGTCCACTTTTCCATATAGTTTAAGCGGACAATCAACCACACATGACCCACTCAAATTGAACAAAAAGACGAATAGTTAGGGAAAAGAAGAAGAGAGAAGAAGATAAGAAGAAATAAGAAAACTAACAATACAAAATCTCATGGCAAAATGAATAATCTATAATATATAGCGAATATTTAAGCAAAGAAAATACATACACCAATCAGAGTACACTAACTTATTTAAGCCCGGACAGTTAGAACAACATGTCCTTACAATTGTTGATAAATACAACCAACAGACAACACAGCGGAATACAGAGAAATATGTTGATACATCTTGGATCTCCAGCTCTTCCCCTGATCTCCAATACATCCAAAGAAATCTGTAATTATACTCAGTCTGATCTGAGCATTGTAATTAAACAACACCTGAGTCAGTCTGGTAAATTAGCTTGATAAAAAAACACAACCAGTTGGATTTTAAAGTTATAAAAACCCTTTGAAATCAAAATCATCTTGTAAGACTATGCTACACATAAACACGGACATATTTTTACCTTATGATAACCAAACCAATTCATATGAAGTTCTCGGATATTATAATAATGTCTAAGATACAAATATTTATTAATCATAGCCAAAATTGTTACATTAATTAAATTCCAACATAATAGGTATACAACTAAAACCGTAAAGGTGCGTATTAGAAAATGGATCTCATACAATGACTGGGTTACGGGGGTATCACCCATCATGGTGCATCTCTAGATAAAATAATACCAAGGACCTCGTTAGGATACCCTACCAACATAGAACCAACCTACCACTTGACTAGTAGTACTGAATATGATCACTCCTCCGTTAATGGGCCTCGAAGCATACAAACGAGAGATAATATTGACCCTAGATAGGGATGATCATACCCTACATAGGAGCAACCTACTTAGCCCTGCTTCATCTCCCATGTTTAGTCATTACCGATTGATGAGGCTTGAGGCTACGTTTTACCTTTTTTATAGCACTTCCTGCTTGGAATGCTAACACTGCCCTCTAGGAAACAATGCAATGCCAGCATTTATCCATACGAGTTCATTCTGGGACTAAACGAAATGCTAGAGTGTTCCTTCTTCAAGTCAATCATTTTCAAGATGTTTTCACTTCGAAACACTTGAATTGGATCGAAGTGGTTTTTGGATAACATATTCGGTCCCAATCTCTTTGAAATATCATTCGACAGTTTCCGGTAACTCAACCCCGGTTCTTTAGGAGATAAGCAATTAAAGATAAGAGCGAAGATCACCTCCTAACCGTTAGGGGGCAGATTTCCTTATCATTTGTCCAAGGAGAACGAAACAAGATTTATATGCATAGTACAACATCATCAGAGATGACTGTGCCAGATAACTCACATGTTTCGCTTAAATATTTCCAAAGTTACGTTGGGTCCATATTTGATAGTCGATTATTTAACTATCAACAAACACAGTTCAAATCAAGGATTTTATTCAAACGGAAAAATCAACATTGGTCAAGTACATAAGCGACCACTAGCCTCCTTGACTAATCCTTTCATCAATTAAAACCACTTTGTAAATACTTGTATAAAAATACCTTTAGAAAGATTCATTCACAACCCTTATATTTTCAACACTTGGAAAATATCTGTATACTTATCTCAACGGTATAAGTATATTCACAACATTACACTTCACAACTTAGAAGATGTACTCATATAATTCTTATCTCAATGGTATAGTATATTTACAAAACCGAGAAAGATTTTCTTATTATTTCAATTCTAAAATCATTTATAAACTCCTTATAAATCTCTAAACCATTTATAAACCATTTCATAAATCTCTGAAAATCATTTATAATTTGTTTAAATAAATTTCAATCACTTGTAAATCCTTTTTATACATTTGCAAACCATATGTAAACCCTTTATAAATCCATAAAACCATTTATAAAACTCTTTTTATAAATCTATAAACCCATTTTTAAAATTTGTTTATAAATATTTATCCATTTATAAAACTCCTTCACCTTATAAATAATCCCCCTTTAAGTCTTCAAACCATTTTATAAAACTTTTCTTATAAAACCCAAGTCTGTTTATAGATCTTGAAAGCATTTATAAATAAATAATAATCAATCACTTCAAAACACTATTATATAACAATAATTAAAAAAACATTAAATAAATAATTATTATTATTAACCTCGACTCCTTAAAAATAATATTTATTAATTTCAAAACATTGTTAAATAAACAATAATAATTAGACTTCACCATTATTTATATACAGTGGTAATTTATATTCCAAAACATTCTAAATAAATCATTATTCTTAACTTCAAAACATTTTTTTAATAATTAATCTTTAAAATGTTAACATATTGATAAATAACCTTAAAAACAATATTAACCGTAACTAAATAATAAAACAATATTAAATAGAAATAAGTAAAAAATTTAAAACATTTCTAATGACTTAGAAAGGCAGAAAATAAAGTTGGAGTAAATTAGAAATTTAATCCTCACAAACAAAATATTTTCGAAATCTAATTCCAGATTTAAAATCATTCCCTGTCTCAAAATCAACCCCAACCCCAATGGCAATTTATAGTATTCAAAAATACTAATTTAAGGCCAATAGCTACTAAATGCTCAACCAATATTGTTGTTGATTTTCTATCACTACAAGGTTTAAGTTTCAAACATCAAATAATTTCATAACCAAAAGTGTCATACAATCAGGTTAATATCCAATAAATCATATAATAGGAATACAGTTGAAATTAAAAATCAACAATGGCGAGGAATCATGTTGGATCCCTCCAACCTATCCTCCTACATCACAAACAGTATATACTTATATAATATAGGTCATCCGCTACTAGGCAGGTGTATATATAAAAGGTCATCTGCTCCAGGGATGGGAATAAATCCAAACCAACTGATAACATAGTAAATCATCCAAACATTCAATTAACAATTTTTATCAACTATATATCATACTGGTTAACTGAAAAGGGGAGTTTAATTCACCGAAATTTCTATTGTCGCCAAGGCGTTCCAATCTCGTCTGAACGATCCCGTCCGAATTCAAACGACGTTCGAATTAGGCATAAAATTCAGCAAGCTCCATCCATCACAAAACTAACTCCATTACATAGTATTCAGTGTTACGATCCTAACGCAACTTCTCATGCTCGATTTCGACCTCGTATGAAGAAGTTACTCGATATACAGCTTTGAAATATTAATTTATATATCAAATTCACTAATTACACTTTACTACCATCATTAATTTAAACCCCATCCAAATCATCATCTTCTCTATAGATAATACCCCGTACATGCACCGGAGAATGCACGACTAAGCTCCCATCACCTCTCTCCTCCTAGCTCACTCAACGAAACGAAGGTCCGCCGCCACCAACGAACTCTTCTATGCGCGGGCTCTACATTCCACCTAAAAAATGTTTGCTCGAAGCTCCGCATAAAATCAAAACCTACCAGGCTCCTCCCTCCTCCCCTTCCCTCCCCCCCCCTCCCCCCCCGATGTGTTCGTATAATGCGATGCAATGGCCAATCACGACCGAAGTTGATGAACTTCCTGTGACGACATGGATTTTTAACCACCAGATATCGGGGGAAATTAAGTGATTGTAAATTTTGAAATATAAATTTTTATAAGTCAAATAGATAAATTCCCTGATAGTTAAAATATTTGTATCTATAAATTGATTAACTATATTTAATTTTAAATTATAAATTTATGGATATGATAGATTTTGTATAAATGTGTATATAAAACTCCACCATTTAAAATTCAAGGTAGAATATATTTGTATATAAACATAAATACATACAAGTTTATGATGTTTAATATATATAAATATATAAGTATAGATATATATGTATATTTACCCACATGAAGCAAATGTGTGTGTATATTTATATTTAAATAGTGAGAATGTAAATATATATGTATGTATAACCATATATGTATGTAAATGAAAATATGTATGAATATAAATATATAGGTGTATTGTGATAACAGTTACAAATGCATATATATATATATATATATCTGTGTGTGTATGTATGTATGTATATGGTGTGTATCTAATGTATAGATAAATATGGGTATAATAGAATAAAATACATATGCATAACTATATACATATATATACATATAATGTATATATGTAGGAAACATCATCATGGCAAAACCTCTTTTCAAGCACATAAAAGATCAAATCTCTCAAATAAATCAAGTCACTCAATAATCAAATCACTTAAAATAAGGAAATCAAATCATTTAGAAAGGAAGTCAAATCAGGTCAAACATTTTCAAATCAAAACTAAAAAGAGAAAAAAATTGTAAAGCCTACACAATGATTCAACCTCCCATTCTCTTTATATATATCTTACATATCACTACCTGATTTCATATTCTGGCATTGGAAAAACAAAAATAGATATATACAAGCTACCAGTTAGAACCCTGTAGAATCAAGGTGATAGGAAATCAAAACAAAAGGCAAGCATCAAATTTATTTTCAAAACAGTGCTCTGTTTCAAGGAAAAACTGTGAGTAAACAACTTCATACTGCTTCTTGTTTTGAACACTTACTTATGTAGAGGTTGTTTGGATGAATCTTTGAGCTACTATAATTGTATATATATCAAGCATATATGTATATAAAGGAATAGATGCTTAAACATGAATGGATTCTACCTATACACCAAAGAATATTGTTCCTCTTCTCTATTTCCATGTTATTTTGTTCGAAACAGTTTTGTCAACTAACTTCAAAATTCAAAATCTCTAAAACTAATTAGTTTTAACCTATGACTTCAAAACAAAATTGATTGGTTCTAGAATGTAGATCATTTTAAAATCGGTTTCATTAAGTTTCGTATAGTACAGAGGTATAAAAAAAATTATATGGTAAGTAACATAAGTTGGGTAAAAATTCGAATATCATGATTGTATGATTGGGTTATATGACCTTGTTTGTTGTTTAAAGTCACGAATTTTAAGCTTTGTTTGGTGATTTTTTGTATTGTATAGAGAGGGAATTGTAGTTGATCGGTTTTTGGGTTTGGGTCGAATTCCGGCGAGGCCATTGATGATAGGAGACAGCGTTGGGTCAGAAGGTAGCTAGGAGTAGGGGGAGTTCGGGGAAAATGGTAGGGCATTGTATGAGTTGACGTGGTGGTCAATCGAGGTCGATATAATGTTTAAGGCAAATTTCTTGTCGTGTTCGATTATTTAGTGATGTAGGCGACGGTGAGGAGAGAGGAGGCTGCGGTAGGGGGGAAAAGGAGGAGGAAGGTGCGGCGAGGCTGTTGGTGGAGTTGACGTGGGCTAGTGGTCGGAGATGGCGGAACGAGGCGGAGGTGGGGAGGTTGGTCGTTTTTCCTAGTAGTGGTTTTATGCTCGATTTTCGATTTTGGGTTTTGGGGGAATTCAGGGTGGGCAGGGTGGTTACGTAGGTCGGAGACGACTTTGGGGAGTGGTCTGAGGTGGTCAGCGACTCATCGCCAGCATGTGCATAGGAACGGTTATGTGCAGGTAAAAGGAAAGAAAGGAGAAAGGAAGAAGAACTGGAAGAAAAGAAAAGGAAAGAAGAGAAGAAGAATAGACCGGGGGAAAAGAAATGGGCCAGAAGGAAAAAGAAAAGAGAGAAAGGAAAAAAAGGAAAAGATAAGAGAAAGGAAAAGGGAAAAAAAGAAAAGAAAAGAGAAAGGAAAAGGAAAAGAAAAGGAAAAGGGAAAGAAATGGAAAAGTAAAGGAGGAAAAATGAGAAAGAAAAATAGAAAGGATAAGGAAAACAAAAATAAAAAGAAAAGGAAGAAAAAAAGGGTAAAACGAAGAAGTGAAAACCTATATATTATATAATAACTTAAAATTATAAACTCTAAAGTCTATTTTTCACATTTAACCCAAATCAATATTGAAGATTTTGCACCTTAATCCTATTACCCGATGTTGTAAATTAGTATAATGGATTTTTCCGTAAATTAGATTTCAATGATATTTTATAATTAAAATGGGTAATTAATTAATTATGTTATTATTATTGACTTAAACTTATGTAAATTATCAAAGTTAGATATTGAACAGAGTGTTTAATTTTAATTAACTAGGAATGAATTGTTAAATAATTTCTTTAATTTGTAATTAAAGTGGAGTAAGATATAAATGAATTCAGTTAATTAAAATTATGAAACCTAATGTGAAATTGTTATATATTGTTATAGATCGTCAATTTGGTTAACGAACTATATCTTGGTTTAACTCCATTGGTCATTCATTTCAATTATCCTTGTCTGTGCCATTAAGTGGTCAGACAAGTTAAAATTGCATATGATAAAATGATGATTTTCGTTTTATTTAAAATAAAAATCCATAATAAATTCCTTTATGTGAATATTTTCACCCTAAATAATAAATTGTTATTTAAAACAATTTATCCTTTTAAACTTATTTCTTGGATTTGAAGAGACCGGGTTTGGATATCAGTGTTATCTGGCACCTCTCAATTTAATAATCTCTACGAACCTTCAAGGGTTTGGTTTTAGAATTTAATATGCTGGAATTGGATTAATTTACAAGTTTAATTTTTTTTAAATAAGTATTGAACTTTAGACACTATTACAATATCAATGGATTTCTATAAAAGTATTTTGGTTATAATCGAATAAACACTCGTCGTGTCATATGGGTTACCTTGGTTTCAAAGATTTTTATAACTTAAGTATTTCAAATTTAGTGGGTTTACTCACGCTGGTTTCCAGCCTGACTCGGGTGTTACTTTATTTTAATGCTCGAGTTAGACCGAGCATTACAGATTTTCAACTTAGAACGCTTTTGGAGCTCAAGAGACGAGCTAGATGGCAGAAACGTATTAATTATATTCCGCTGTGTATTATAGACTGTATAATCAGAATTTAGGGACAAGTTATTATAACTGTCCAGATTTATTTGTTGATAGGCGTACTCTGGTAACTTGTATGTATATTAACAGTTACAACTTTTCTTATATAAAATGCTGCTATTATACATTATATTTTTGTTCTACTGTGATTGTGAGATTCTACGCTGTTGTTTTTTGTTCTTCTTCTATCTCTTTTTCTTCTTAACCCTAACAACCTGATATCTTCGGCACTCGATTGCTCTGCACTTTATACAGTGAACGTATTAGTGTCGATTTTCGGGGATCGAAAATCGCCCGGTCGTTACACGTGGTATCAGAGCTGAAGGTTAAGCGAGAACCTTGGCTCTGGTGGGGATTACTCATTGGAGATAGGGTCAGTAGTACCCTAGAATGAGTTAAATGTATTATATATGAGGGCGTACTTGTTATAAAAATGATTTTTAAATCATTTTTATATATGATCATATTTTGATATAAAAGAAATAATTTTTGTAAATATTAAATTGATTAGTTATAAAATTTTGAGTGGTGATATATATAACCAAATAGAAATTTGGGGTAAGAATAAATTATGCAAATGAGTTTATCCTGATTTCATTTTTCTTAGAAAATTATGGAATATATGATGTGTTTGGTTTCTAGATATGATAATATTGATTATTATCATAAATTGGTTATTGTGTCTTAATAAAAGGATGTTTATTACGGAATAAACAATGATGAAACAGAGTGAAATGTTTTAAGGAAGTAAGATTATACAAGCATAACTTATAGATTAAAAATGGATATTAAGTGTGAGGTTTTGAATCTAGTCCCAGAAATTTTGAAATTGTTTCAAAGTGTGAACGAAATAATGAATAATGTTATTTAGAATATTTTTGAATATAGAAATCTTTGTTTTAAACAAGAGTGGTTTGAAGATGAATTTGTTTGGATTAAAAACCAAGAAAGGTTTAAAAATTTAAAGTATGACTTGATATGTGAATGGGATATATGTATATATGTGTGTGTGTGTGTGTGTATGTGTGTGTGTGGACATGTGATTTCAAAGTTGATTTGAAATAAATATTGATGTTTGAATTCTGGAATCCCCCTTAAAACAAGAAGGATAACCCAAAGAAAAGTAAGTTTTTGAACTAATAAGTGGGAAGTGATATTAATAAGAATTGGATTTGGGATGTAAAATTTAAATTTGAGTAAGGTAAAATGGATTGGATGAATAGGGAATTTTACTCAAGGCAAGTTAAATAAGTTTTGAACTTATAATCTGAAATTGGAAAATTTCAAGATGAAATTAAAATTTAACTTATGAAGTTAAATGAATTAAATTGTGAAAGAAAAGGGTATTGATTTGATAAGGGGTGCAAAAGAAGTTATGTGTGATTTAATAATGATTTTTGAAATAAAACGAGTTTCGAATTCTGAAAATTTGTGGTGGATGCTATTGATTGATGTTTTAGATGATTTGGATGTTTATTTGTTAATATATCTTGCTAGCATCCAGTTTTTTATTTACAATATATGAAACTATAAATTGGATAATTTCGAATAAATTAAGAAGTGGATTGAAATGATATGCATATCCATTCCTGAAATTAAATAGAAGTAAAACTATATTTTGAAGTTTATTTAAATGATTTTGGTTTTTAGAAATAAAATTGAATTTATGGAAATTAAATCATTTTGAACTTAAATTTGAAATGTTAAAAATGAACTTGTCAACCAGAATGATTAAAATGGGATTTAAATTAATTCAAATTGGAATTGAATTGAATTAATTGAAATTGTAATCGAAGCTGAATTAGTTCGAATTCAAAGGGGGAATTGATTTGAATTGGAATAGGAATTGAAGTTAATTTGAATTGAAATCGGAATTGAATCAATTTAAATGGAAGTGGAAATTCGAAATTGATTTGAATTGGAGATTGGAAATTGAATCAGTTTGACTCTGAAACTATTTTCAAATAAGTTATTTTGATATAAACTGTTATAAATCTATCTTCTTAAAAATTCAAATTTATTTGATTCTACAAGCTTTTTTATTATACAAACCATTTTAAAAAAAACTCAAACCATCTTATATTAACTATTTTACAACTATCCAAACTATTTTCTAAATTCAAACTGGTCAGAGTGGAAATTGTTATATTTAAATCTTGGACTTAAATACAAATTTTGATAAAATTGAAGTATTAACCCAAATGAAAAATCGAAGCAATTCTGAATTGGAACCGAAATCGGATATTGGGGCAAAATGGTTTTGAAGTCAAAGAGTATATTTTAAGTAAATATGATGAATTTAAAATGGGGATTGGATAGTACTATAACTGAAACTCACTTTATAAGAAGTGAGTAATGTTACAAATAACTCTGTAAAGGAAATCGAACTTGAAAATTTGATTTGGCATTAATGAGGTTATACATATTTATTGTATATTAAAACTCGCCTTATTGAAATTATAACCGAAAGGAAATGATCCTTGAAGGATATTTGAAATACTAAATGGAGCTTATATAATTATGAATTGGACTCAGAAATTATTGATTTGAAAACTATTCAAGTTGAAAGGATGATTTTATATGTATATGTGAATGAAACAGAAAGGTTTTTGGAACTCATTGATTTTAAAAAGGCTTTTGGTTTAGGTAAAAAGTCAGTTTTGGAAATTTGGCAAAAAGAATTTGAGAATTATTGATTTTGAAGATATCGATTTAGTATAAATGAAGTGTATACGTGATGCATATAAAGAGTATGATTTGAAAGCTACTATACATGTATACAGTATGATATGTTTAGAGAAAGGTATGGAAAAAAGGCACCCCTATTGAGAGTCAAAACTTGTAGTAGGAGATCCACTAGGTGGTTCTTCCTAGAACCCTGAGGACAGGTTTAATGAAATTGGGATCTCAGAGGACATCTGGACAAAACTCGAGTTCCTGATGATCATTATTGGGTAGCGTAAGTCGAGTGGCGCTGATGCCTATTGTTACATTGGGTTTTGCGATGATGGCAACGTAGCCTTTGTTGTAACTGTGATCTACTGCATTCCATAGCATAAGTCGAGTGGCAGTGATTGCCTAGAATCTACGTTTGATTTCGCTATGAGAGCGACGTAACGTCGGTAGATTGCGATCTATATGGTTCCATAGCAGAATTCGTGTGTCAGTGAGTGCCTACAGTCTACATTGGGTTTCACTGAGATAGTGACGCGGCCTTTGTGTAGACTGCGATCTATGTGGTTAAGTTTTGTCTGGTAGCGTAATTCGAGTGGCGCTGATGCCTACAGTTACATGGGTTTTGCTGTGATGGCGACGCAACCCTGAGTGTATCTGCGATATGTTCAGTTTCCATGGCGAAAGTCCAGAGGTGCGGATGCCTACAGTTTTCTTATGGATTTCGTCGGGATGGCGACGCAATCATCGTGCTAACTGCGACCCGTGGAGGGGGTGATACTTTCCATAGAATTTTTGAAAAGGTTTTTCAAGTATTTTCAATGGATGTTGAAAACGGGTCTACTAAGTACTTATAGATTTTCGGTCCTATGCATGATCAACGTATGACTAAATTTCTATGAGAACAAGGATGGACTTGTTTAGACATCGAGTTATGAAAAGTATTTTTATATAAAACTAGCTTGGTAATATTATGTAATTTAAAGTGTTTTAAAAATGTAAAATAAAAGAGTAAGGAGTTAAACGTTTAAAAATGGTTTAATTAAAAATAAACATCAAAAATTAAAATCTCCGCTTCGTTCCTTTTCGAGGATGAAAAGTTCTAAAGGGGGAGGAATGCGATGACCCAGATTTTTAACCACAGGATATCGGGGGAAATTAAGTGATTGTAAATTTTGAAATATTGATTTTTATAAGTCAAATAGGTAAATTCCCTGATAGTTAAACTATCTGTATCTATAAATTGATTAAAAAATATATTTAATTTTAAATTATAAATTTCTGGATATGATAGATTTTGTAGAAATGTGTATATAAAACTCCACCATTTAAAATTCAAGGTAGAATATATTTGTATATAAATATAAATAAATACAAGCTTATGATGTTTAATATATATAAGTATATAAGTATATATATATATATATATATATGTATGTATATATACCCACATGAAGCAAATGTACATACATAATTATTTAAATAGCGAGAATGTAAATATATGTGTATATATAACCATATATATATCTGTGTGTGTGTAAGTAAATAAAAATATGTATGAATATAAATATATAGGTGTATGGTGATAACAATTACAAATGCATATGGAAATATATATATATATATATATATATTTATGTGTGTGTGTGTGTGGTGTATGTCTAATGTATAGAATAAATATGGGTATAATAGAATAAAATACATATGCATAACTATATACATATATATACATATAATATATATATATATATGCAAGAAACATCATCATGGCAAAACCTCTTTTTAAGCACATGAAAGATCAAATCTCTCAAATAAATCAAGTCACTCAATAATCAAATACTTAAAATAAGGAAATCAAATCATTTAGAAAGGAAATCAAATCAGGTCAAACATTTGCAAATCAAAATTAAAAAGAGAAAAAAAATGTAAAGCCTGTACAATGCTTCAGCCTCTCATTCTCTTTATATATATCCTACATATCACCGCCTGGTTTCATATTCTGGCATTTAAAGAAAATAGATATATACAAGCTACCAGTTAGAACTCTGTAGAATCAAGGTGATAGGAAATCAAATCAAAAGGCAAGTAGCAAAATTTTTATCAAAACAGTGCTCTGTTTCAAGGAAAAATTGTGAGTAAACAACTTTATACTACTTCTTGTTTTAAACACTTACTTACATAGAGGTTGTTTGGATGAATCTTTGAGCTAGGATAATTGTATATGTATCTGGCATATATATATATATATATATATATATATATATATGTATGTATGTAAAGGAATAGGTGCTTAAACATGAATGGATTCTACCTGTTTGCTAAAGAATAATGTTCCTCTTCTCCGTTTCCATGTTATTTTGTTCAAAATAGTTTTGTCAACTAACTTCAAAATTCAAAAGCTCTAAAACTAATTAGTTTTAACCTATGACTTCAAAACAAAAGTGATAGGTTCTAGAATGTAGATCATTTTAAAATTGGTTTCATTAAGTTTCGCATAGTACAGAGGTATAAAAAAAATTATGTACAGTAAGTAACATAAGTTGGGTAATAATTCGAATATCATGATTGTATGATTGGGTTATATGACTTTGTTCATTGTTTAAAGTCATGAATTTTAAGCTTTGTTTGGTGATTTTTAGTACTGTACAAAGGGGGAATTTTTTAGTTGATCAGTTTTTGGGTTCGGGTCGAATTCCGACAAGGCCATCGATGGTAGGAGATGGTGTTGGATCAGAAGGCAGCAAGGAGTAGGGGGTTCGGGAAAAATGGTGGGGTGTTGTATGAGTCGGCGTGGTGGTCGGTCGAGGTCGATATAGGGTTTAAGGCAAGTTTCTTGCCGTGTTCTGTTATTTGGTGATGGCGGCGACGGTGAGGAGAGAGGAGGCTATGGTAGGGGGGAAAGGAGGAGGAAGGTGCGGCGAGGCTGTTGGTGGAGTTGACGTGGGCTTGTGGTCGGAGATGGCGGAACGAGGCGGAGGTAGGGGTCGGTCGTTTTTCTTGGTAGTGGTTTTATGCTCAATTTTCGTTTTTGGGTTTTGGGGGAATTCTGGGTGGCCAGGGAGGTTAATTAGGTCGGAGGCGACTTTGGGGAGTGGCCGGAGGTGGTCGGCGACTCATCGTCGGCGTGTGCATGTGCACGGCAAGGGTTACGTGCAGGTAAAAAGAAAGAAAAGAGAAAGGAAGAAGAATTGGAAGAAAAGAAAAGGAAATAAGAGAAGAAGATTGGGCCGGGGGAAAAGAAATGGGCCAGAAGGAAAAAGAAAAGAGAGAAAGGAAAAAAAAGAGAAAGGAAAAGAAAACGTAAAAAAGAAAAGAAAAGAGAAAGGAAACTAAAAAAAGGAAAAGGGAAAGAAATGGAAAAGTAAATGAGAAATAGAAATAGAAAGGATAAGGAAAAACAAAAATAAAATGAAAAAGAAGAAAAAAAAGGATAAAAGGAAGAAGTGAAAACCTATATATTATATAGTTACTTAAAATTTTAAACTCTAAAGTCTATTTTTCATTTTGAACCCAAATCAATATTGAAGATGTGCACTTTAGTCCTATTACCCGATGTTATAAATTAGTATAATGGATTTTTCCGTAAATTAGATTTCAATGATATTTTATAATTAATGGGTAATTAATTAATTATGTTATAATTTTTGACTTAAACTTATGTAAATTATCAAAGTTAGATATTAAACAGAGTGTTTAATTTTAATTAACTAGAAATGAATTGTTATATAGTTTCTTTAATTTGTAATTAAAGTGGAGTAAGACAAAAATGAATTCAGTTAATTAAAATTATGAAAACCCGATGTGATATTGTTATAGACCGTTAATTTGGTTAACGATCTATATCTTGGTTTAACTCCATTTTATTTCAATTATCCTTGTCTGTGCCATCAGTGGTCAGACAAGTTAAAATTGCATATGATAAAATGATGATTTTCATTTTATTCAAAATAAAAATCTATAATAAATTCTCATATGTGAATATTGTCACCCTAAATAATAAATTGTTATTTAAAACAATTTATCCTTTTAAACTTATTTCTTGGATTCGAAGAGACCGGGTTCGGATATCAGTGTTATCCGGTACCGTTTTAATTTAATAATCTCTATGAACCTTTAAGGTTTTTGCTTTAAATTTAATATGCTGGAATTGGATTAATTTAACAAGTTCAACTTTTTTTAAAATAAGTATTGAACTTTAGACACTATTACAATATAAGTGGATTTCTATAAAAGTGTTTTGGTTATAATCAGATAAAAACTCATCGTGTTGTACGGGTTACCTTAGTTT
Source organism: Allium cepa (assembly GCA_030765085.1). Classification (NCBI taxonomy): domain Eukaryota; kingdom Viridiplantae; phylum Streptophyta; class Magnoliopsida; order Asparagales; family Amaryllidaceae; genus Allium; species Allium cepa. The sequence continues at coordinate 580,757,894 of CM060941.1, read as the reverse complement.
CAAAGATTTTTATAACTTAAGTATTTCAAATTTAGTGGGTTTACTCACGCTAGCTTCCAGCCTGACTCGGGTTTTACTTTATTATAATGCTCGGGTCAGACCAAGTATTACAGATTTTCAGGTTAGGACGCTTTTGGAGCTCAGGAGACGAACTGGATGGTAGGGACGTATTGATTATATTCCATTGTGTATTATAGACTGTATAGTCAGCATTTAGGGACAAGTTATTATAACTGTCCAGATTTATTTGTTGATAATTGTACTCTGATAACTTGTATGTATATTAACAGTTATAGCTTTTCTTGTATAAAATGATGCTATTATATATTATATTTCTGTTCCGCTGTGATTGTGAGATCCGTGCTGTTGTTTACAGTTCTTCTTCTATCTCCTTTTCTTCTTAACCCTAACAACCTGGTATTTTCGGCACTCGATTGCTTGGTACTTTATACAGTGAACGTAATAGTGTCGATTTTCGGGGCCGAAAATCGCCCGGTCGTTATACTTCCAGTGGGAGGTGCTCCTCGCCTAAAGAATGCAATGCTTCCCTTCAATCAGCCTCCCGTCGCCACAAACTACCCATACGCGAAGCCTTAGCCTACTCAAACTTCGGCCATGGCTAGATGAGCTTTCCAATACAAAATTGAACACCATAATACCATCACTAACATTAAACACTCGTTAACATGAAGCAATTGAATCCAAGGTTGTGAATTTTGATTGAGAATTTAAGTTGGATTCATTTTTTTTGAATTGGAAATTTACCGGAATGAATACATAGAGCGGAAGTGGGATGGAGTATACAATAAGGTGAGGGAGGTACGGTGAAGTATAAGCTGTTGTATTTGTTATGGGCGAATAGTAAAGTACATATTATTTATTTTAATAAAATCCTACATTTCACGTCCAAAAAATCTCGAACTCCTATCGAGACGTGCCGCTTGGCTTCTATATGAAATACCCTAATTCCGAACACAACGGAACTAGTCTCAAAACCTAATTCAATCATATACAGAAGATAATTTTCCAAACCCAGTTATATCATATTAATTTCCTAAATTAATTTCTATGCATTTTGAGCTCGCATGAACAAATGATTCGTCCGATCGCCGTAAAATTTGCCAACATATACTAATTTACTATTATGGATCCGATGAAACTGGTTTCGTCGAATCCAAGACGATGCCCCAGAAGGCTATTTTTATACAATAATTAAAATGATTTTTTAAAAAACAAATAAATCACTTTTAAATTCCAATTTAAAAGTTTACGATTATCATTCTTATTCAAATAGAATTTGAATAAGCTCTCGAAATCATTTTTATTTGAATTAAATCCAAGATTCAATTATTAAATAATTCCAATATTTAAAATTTAAGCTATTTAAATTATAGAAATAATAATTCAATATTTAAAATCAATTAAATATTTCAAAATCATTTGATAAAATTATAGGTCGTCTCATTCTTCCCTCCTTAAAAGAATTTTGTCACCGAAATTTCCAAGGTAAGAAAAATGCCGTAAAAATCCTTTGACTTTTCAAAACCGATTTGTTGGAATAGATTGCCAAATTATTTTGAGCCTTTAATTTTTCAAAATCAATTTGTTGAAACTTTGTTATCACCTTTTCTAAGTCTTTATATTCATTCATAGATTCCAAGTAATATCATTCCAAGTTAAAACATAAACATCAAATTTTAGTTATCAAAAATTTTCCAAAATTCTTTAAAAAAAATTCTAACGCCTTAAATTTACGAAAATTTTTGCCAGTGTCTCCATTGCGCTGTTCGATCAATTTTTTTTTACAATATATATGTAATCTCAAATATACATCTCATCTTCAAGAATGTGGCACCCCGTAGGAAAAATATATAAATACGATATGTAATCCAAGATGTATACCTTTTATTAGCATTAGCAAGTCGATTCAATCAATATATAGTGTGAACGCGAGCTCCAACTGTGAAGCATATGCCATCCGCACCTCTTAATCACTCAACAACCAATGAGAACAAGTATAGGGAAATTATATCAATATATAACATAGACCATACAATAACAATATGCAAATGTAACAAATGTAACCGGAGGAACCATCAAACAAATAATAACCATTCATTTAATTAATAATCATGTCCATTTGCATTTTCCATTGTCAACATTTAAATTATATAATCCCGTACAATGTACATGCACCGTCCGTACGCAATATCAAATCTGATCGCTCGCTCAATCACACAATTTCACTTCCAAGCTAGTATTATTCACACGACCACTCTAGTGCGGACTCGGGTCCAGTTCCTTGAATAGAAACCACCATTTTTCTTGTATAGCCATATACTACGATAGAGAATCCCAGAATCAATCAAAAATCCACGTCCAGTGTTCGCCGTCGAGAATCAAGTAAAAAATTCCAACTCGGACCGATGTAAATCACCTCGAAATCATGTACTCGAATCATAGTCAAACAGTTACGCGAATAAAATAATATATGAATAACTTACATATTTATTTCAATTGGTTTCTTATTATATCCCATTCTTTTTCTATTCAGTTTCTTTTATTTACATCCATTTATTCATAATCATTATTCACATTTCTTTGTTCACATTCATTTATTACTTAGTATATTTCTTTTAATACTAATATCACTTAAGAACCATTCTATCAAATTCTTTACTTAAGTTTATTATAAACATTTTATACAACATTCTCGTGTTTATTATCACTTCACAACCTAAGTTCAAATCCGTTTTTGATCAATTTTAATTTCATTTAACTTATTTCATTAATTCACTTCATTATTCAATTCTATCAAACAACATTCTAAACCATATTCAATTTACTAATTTATTTAATTAGTTCATTTGATTAATTCATTTCATTTCCATCATTCACACTGCTCTGTTCACATTTATTTATTCTTTACTTGAGTCAAATTCCCTTTCAAAATTCATTTTAGTTTTTTAGTTTTTTAGCAAAGGCTAGTGGGGTTGACAGGGCCCCTACCTGATTTTATTGCAACCAAACAATAAAATAAAATTTCTTGAAACAACCTTCAAGCAATAAACACACATGGAGTAACAAAGAAAAGAAAACAAGCACATTGACAAAAACTATGGAAAGAGGAGACAGGAGAGACGTAGAAAAACCCAAAGAAAAGCAAAATTATCTCCAAGCAGCGACCGAAGCAAGGGAGAAAAATGACAACCTCAGCATAGCTTCCAGAATCTCATTTTTCAGTACTTTCCAAAGCACTTCACCATCTTTTATTCTCTTTTCATAGCATATAAGATTCCTTTCATGCCATATCAAAGACAAATATTTCTTAATACAGAGAGTTATGGGACGAGATTTCCTAGTATGCCATCTAGTGGATTTGTTTATCACATTCAAGTCAATATTAGAAGGGGAAGACAACATGCTGCTTCTAGCTAATAACATCATTCGTCTCCATATAGGAAGGTTCACATCATAGCCAAAAAAGATGTGATCACAGGTCTCATTACTATCTGCACAGAAAAAGCATAAGACGCCAAGATTGAAACCATTTCTCAACATAACATTTCTTGTTAGTAAGGCTTGATGTAAGACCTTCCATAGCATCAAATTTTCTTAAGAGGTAGTATCATCATTCTAGATAATCTTCATCCACTTGCAAGGAGGAATATTATCAAGCCTTAATAGCAAACCATATATATGAAAGACTGAATATGGCCTTTCCTTCCAGACTACCTGATCATTACTCATAGTTGGAATATAGGTATCCTGTAGCTGAACCCAAGCAGCTCTGATAACCTGGTTTGAAGTGTGGGAAAGCTAAGGGTAGCCATACAAGATATAGTCAAAAGCCTTAGCCTCCCTTAGAATACCAGCTTGTAGGATTTGTTGGTAATTCAAAAGATTGGTCAGTATCATTCCAGGGGTAGCCTATGGCTCATGCCAGAATTTGACTTCAAAAAATGCAGTCATTCTCAACACAATAAATGGGAGGAAAGTGGATCTCAACCTAAGCAATCTTCTCCAAGTCCAACTACAGTTTTGAGGAACTTGCATACTCCAGAAATCCTTCCTACCTATTCTGTGATTCCACACCCATTTCACCCAAACATTGTCATGTCTAGATAAGACAGAATTGAAATGTGAACTAAAGGCTGCAACATTCCAGTTGAAAATGTTTTTTAACTCCTAACCCTCCTTTGACCCTTGGCATTTCGAACAAGATGAAAGAGCAAGGCATAGGCTTCTTCATATGGATTGAACAACACCAATACAACCTCATCATGGCACTTCTAATCATTTTCAAAAGTTTATTAGGAATGATAAAGGCTTTAGCCTATTAAATAGCCATGGAGAAACTTACAGATTTGATAAGAATAAAAGGGCCAGCCTGAGATAAAAATTTGTTAGCCCAACTATCCATAGATGATGTGATTTGTTATATAGGGGTATGCAGTCAGTCAAAGACAACCTATAATAAATAAGAGGAAGACCCAAATATGTCATATCCGAGTTCATCAGCTGAAGACCAAAAACGGTTAATAATTATGTAGTAAGTTGCAAGTCGGTACCCGAGAATATAATGCTTGGTTTAGTTTGATTAAGTCCAAGACCAGTCATTAAAGAGAAGGATGACAAGATGGTTAAAATACACTGTGTGGAAGATAGGTGAGGTTTAGTGAAGATCATGATGTCATCAGCAAACATAAGGGTAGATATGTCTTGGTCTCTACACCTCGGATGGTAGCTAATTAGGTTAGCACTATACTTTTGAGTGAGATATCTTGTGAGAACCTCCATCACAAGAACAACTATATAAGAGGAGATCGGATCACCTTGACGTATCCCTTGTCTGCTTTTGAAAAAACCTACTGATCATCCATTCAACGAGAGGGAAAAACTAGGAGTAGAGACACATTCGTACACCCATCCAACATAAGGTTTAGGAAATCTCATTAAGGCCATGATGTGGACTATTGAAGTCCAGTGAATAGAGTCGTAAGCGTTCATAATGTCAAGCTTCATCATGGTAGCAGAGGTAGCATTTGCTCTACCATACCCACTAAGGAGCTCCTGAGCAAGAAGGACATTATCTACTATGCTCCTATTTGGCAAGAATGCCACCTCATTCAAAAAAATAAGGTTAGGTAATACTCGAACTAATCAAGTTGCAATAATTTTTGATATAGAGTTGTAAATTACATTGTAGTAAGAGATCGGTCTGTAAGAGGAGACAGATCTAGAATTAGCTGTCTTTGGAATTAATATTAGGTTAGTTGCATTAACTTCAGAGAGATGAGTGCACTTGTCAAAAAAGTTGTGCACTGCCTTACAAAAATTAGCTTGTATGATTTCCCAACTTGTAATGAAGAATTGCACACTGAAACCATCCGGGCCACTACTCGAATTCTTATTCATTGCAAACAATGTTAGCTTAATCTCATCATCAGTTACCTTATCAACCAGCAAGGAAGACTGATCAGAGGTGAGCATGGGAAGAGGTATTTCGTCAACCATATTGAGATCAGGAGAGAAGTTGTATGAGTTACCAAGCAAATCATTGTAATAATTGAGGAAGGTAGAGTCAACCTATTTTGGAGTAGAGTGTAGAGACCCATCTTGTCCATAAATCGTTCGAATGTTTTCTCTTACTTTCTTGATATTGATAGAAGCATGAAAGAATGCAGTGTTTCAGGCACCAAACCGGTGCCACTTATTATGCAACAGCTGTTTTTTCATACTTCTTTCACTATCAAGAGTTTGATTAAGAGATGAATAAAGTTTTCCTTCCTCCTCGATTGCTTGTATGTCATCAGGGTTGTTCATCATGTGCTCTTGAGCTATCTTGATCTTTCTTTAAGAATGGTAATCTGCTTTGTTCCATCTCCATACAGCTTGTAGGCCCAATATATTAGAGCCTTTTTAACAAATTTTAGTTTCTGGCATAATTTAAACATAGGCTTACCAAAACAACTAGAAGACCAGGCAGAGTTAACAATAATTTTATATTCAGGGGAGAGATTCCAAGCATTGAGGAATCTAAAGCTTCTTTTCTTCAAAACTTCGGGAGAACCACAAGAAAGAATTAAAGGAGAATGATCAGACGGAATGGGATGAGGAATGGAAATGGATAGATTGGGCAACAAAGAAAAGGAGATGAGATTACAGAAGGCATGATCAATAGTTGAGAAAGTTCTCACACCACTCCTAGTTTTGTTGTTCCAAGTTAGAATGAACGAAGAGGTGTGCTTTCTCTGATATATTTAGGTCATGATCCAAACCATCTTGATGAGAGCATCCAAGCCCTATAGCTAATCCAAGGGTTGATATCCCTCCATCTCCTTCTTTTGGATACTGGGCTTAAATCCCAATTTACTTTTCTGTTTTATATAAATACTATTGTACAAAGTCATGTAATTCAATCTGTTGATATAATAAAAACTCTCAATTGTTCAAACATCAATTGAATCAAGATATCAGTTCTATACTGTTATTCTATCTTGGTATCATAGCATATAAATTTGTGCAAACTGCACGAATTGAAATTGCAAGTCCATCAGTAAGATTTCATCACGTGGACTCCTCTCATCAAAGATCCAAGATCTCTTCACTTGAGAGTTGTGGCTGTTTACCGATAGTCAGTGCCTCGCCAAAACACTGTTGGCTGCATCAAACTACCAGCAAAAGCATTAAATTCTAAACCAAAAGAGCAAACCGATCAAGAATATCAAGAAAATTCAGAAGTTGAATCAGGAGCATCAAGAAAACTCATCAGAAGCAACTGGTTCACAAACACCAGATCTCAAGTTCAAAGTTGTTCCATCCTATTCAGATTTGCATCAAATCTAGGAAAGAGCTTCACTATTCATCATGGTTAACACAAGGACCACCTCTACTGCTGCAGATCTAGAAGGACGGGATTGACAGAATTCCATACAACTACCTCTGACTGATCAGAATGCCGCTGGACCATTAGATCTGAAAGGCCCTGTCACCAGGGAAGAGTTTCAGATGCTAATGCAAGAGCTGACATAGAGCCGACAGTAACTTACTCAACAGCTGCGTGCCAACGCAGAATTGACCAATCGGCTGAATCGCCAAAGGCGTAGGAGATCCAGGAGGGATCAGGCTTCTTATTCATCTACTGAGAGTTCAGCTTCTTGAGACTATCATCACAGATCCACGCGCCCACGATTAGATGGGAGTTATACCCAAGCTACTGGACATCAGCAAGCACTAAGCCTTGGGCAACCAAGAGTTAGCCCGTCCACCAGCCATAAAACTGGACCCTCCTCTCGAGGAGGTACTATTCCATATCATGTTACAGACAACCGAGCTACCACCACTGCTGCTAAGTCGGGACTTAATGCCTGAATTCGAACAGATCCGACCCTACATCAGCATACTCCCGAACCTTACATCCTTGAAGACTTAGAACCAAGGAGGCGAGACCTGGACCGTCGACCATGTCTGGCCTAGCCTTGTGTTGTGTTCCACAACCACACCTTGGCCCAGCGCGCTCAAAATATCCAGATGCCAGATATACCGACGATGATATGTCAAATGATCTGTGAAAGTCAGGGTCTTATTAACGACGACTGGGGAATCTCTCAGAGTCATACCGCTTTCACTGGTGGCATACTTTATGCTGAACCACCTCGGTGATTCAGGATGCCAACTCTACCCGTCTATGAAGGAAGCTCGGATCCTAATTTGCATATTCTGAAGTACGAATGGTTGATGAATGCTGCATGAGTTGATGATGCAGTTAATGCCAAAGTTTTTCGATCTCTCTTGGAGGCATAGCTACCATGTGGTTTACCCATCTACCACCTCGATCTATCTCATGTTTTGATCAGTTGGCAACAAAGTTTGTTGAGCAGTTTCGGATGCATGTAACAAGACTGAAGGATGTTAACACTCTGTCTAGTGTCACTCAAGCTCCTAGAGAGACACTCAGGCGTTATTTAGAAAAATTCCATGTCGCGTGTGCTGAGATTAGAATTCCCAACGATAACTCTATTCTGATGACACTAATTAAGGGGATTGATCCCGATTCTGAATTCGGCAATTGGTTGGCCGGAAAGCCTCCTGCGCCATTGGATCGTTTCTACTCCAAGCCAGCCCAATTCTAAAGAAGGGAGGATGCGAAACAGTCTAGGAAAAAGGACGACATAGGGCCTAGTGTTGAAGGAATCAAGAGTAATGTAGCTGTTAAACAATCTCGAAAGAGTTCTGGAAAAGTGCGGTTGAATATTCAAAATAAACAGAATCAGTAGAGAGGTAATGGAGATCGAAATAAGAAAAGGGATCAGAATCATGATTCACGACGTAGAACTCCCATGTTTGATAATTACACTCCTTTGAATACGTCACTGGAAAAAGTGTACTTACAGATTTGTAATACCATTCAATACAAAAAACTGCCCTGAGACCATCATCAGAAAAGCAAATCCAGACGGAAAATTTTTGTTGATTCCATGATAGCTACGGCCATAACACGAAGAATGCCGTCACTTGCAAGATCTCATTAAAAAGTTAATAAGAGAGGAAGTTAGAGTAGTTTGTGTGGGCTCCACGGTCTGGAGGTGCGGGCCCATCAAATCAAAATCGTGTACCTAATCAGGCAAGACCGGAGGAACCCGCTCGTACTGGTGGGAGGTTAGTGATAAATACTGTTAGTGGTGGTCCTCATCTAGTAGACCGAAGCTGGAAGGAAATGAAGTCATGCGTCAGTTCTATTAGGCATGCAGACTTCGAGTGTTGTTGTAGTTTTGATGATGGGGCTCCGACCAAATAACAGAAGACGATGATTGACGACATTATGTTCCGAGATAGATATGCTGACAAGGTTGAAGCCCCCACTATTGATCCATTTGTCATATCAGCTCAAGTAGGTCCTGCTTGGATGAAGAGGATCCTAGTTGACAGTGAAATTTCTGTTAATATACTGTTTAAGCAAGCCTATGACCAGATGAAGATGGAGGTTAAAGATTTGAAGCCTTGCCAGTCCCGTATTCATGGCTTCAACGGAAGTGCAACCATATCCACTGAAGTGGTTGAATTGCCAGTGGAGTTAGGAATCGGAGAACACCAAAGAGTCCGGTATTTCAATTTGTTGTGTTGGACATCGACTCGCCGTACAATGCTTTCTTGGGCCGACCGGCCCTAGCAGAGTTCAAGGCTGCCATTGCCCCATGGTGTTTAGGGCTACCATTGCCCCATTGTGTTTAACTCTAGATTTCCCTGCCGATCGTGGAGTTGGAGTCATTCAAGGAGATCAAACTGCTGGGATAGCCTGTTATGTTGCTCAGCTGCAAGATGCGCAGCGAAAAGAAAAAGGAAAGAGCGTAGAGGAACCCTTCTGCATCCGTTTCATTGAAAATTGAAAATTGATGCTTGGGCCCAGGCTCGAGCATCCCAACCAATTCCAAAGAGATCTTGACCTGAGAGATAATGAAAGTGAAGGTGAAAGTAATGACAGTCAAGCTTCTCTGGCCGAGCTGACGATCGATGTCCCGATTGACGATAGCGACTATTCTAGAATGATAAAGATTGGATCTCAGTTAAGCCAACAAATGGAAGAGGAATTGGTTGAATTTCTACGAGCGAACCTTGGCATGTTTGGTTGGACACATTCAGACATGTGTGGAATCTCCCCGGACATTGTGAGCCACACATTGAACATTGACTCGTGGTACATCCCAGTCAAACAAAAAAGGCATGGTATGGATCCAGAGAAATCTTTCGCCCTTAAGGAAGAGGTAGATAACCTTAAATCAAATGGATTTATTCGAGATGCCCTATACCTAGAGTGGATATCCAACCCTATACTCATCCGAAAGACGAATGGAAAATGAAGAACGTGTGTCGACTATTTAGACTTGAATAAAGGTTGCCCCAAAGACAGTTTTCCACTTCCTCGAATCGATCAGCTTGTAGATTCAGCAGCTGGACATGAACTCCTATCCTTCATGGATGCATATTCAAGCTATAACCAGATACCTATGCACTTGCCCGACCAGTAGCATACCAGCTTCGTGACCGATCTGGGACTCTATTGATACAAATTTATGCCTTTTGGACTCAAGAACGCCGGTATAACTTACCAATGATTGGTTAATCGGATGTTCGCCAACCAGATTGGGAAAACTATGGAGGATACGTGAACGACATGCTAGTGAAATCATGATTCTCCACTGATCTAGAATCAATGTTTAATATCCTCCGAGAATATAGAACGAAGCTCAATCCGTTGAAATGTCACTTTGTGGTCGCATCCGTAAAATTCCTTGGGTTTATCGTCAACGCTCGAGGAATTGAGTCCAACCCTAAAAAGATCTGGGTGATCAGAAACCTTAAGACTCTAAGAACCATAAAGCAAATCCAGAGCCTCAATGGGAAAGTAGCAGCACTGAGCAGGTTCATTTCAAAGTCCACTGATAAATGCATTCCCTTCTTCGATTTTATCCGAAAAGGGAAACAGAACTTTGAATGGACCACAGAATGTGAGGGTGCATTCCGAGCACTAATTCAGCACCTCTCCACACTGCCTATTTTGTCAAAACCTTTCGATCACGAGAAAATGTACCTTTACTTGGCGGTATCAGAAAATGCAATTAGTGCTGCCCTAGTTCGGGAAAAAGACCGAGTGCAAAAACCGGTCTACTATATTAGTAAACGACTAATCGGAGCTGAGAGAAATTATCCAAAGCTAGAGAAATTATCTTATTGTCTCGTTATTGCCTCAAGGAAGCTCCGTCCATATTTCCAAGATCATCCTGTCATTGTTTACACCGATTAACCATTACGATAGGTCCTTACGCGACCTGAGACGTCTGGTAGGTTACTCTAGTGGAATATCGAGCTAAGTCAGTTTGATATTGCCTACACTCCAAGGCGAGCCATTCAAGGACAAGTCCTAACAGATTTCATAGCTAAATTTTCCATCCCATAGGACTTTCCTAAAACCAGTGAATCTCCCAAATATTTCTGGAAGCTGCATACTGATCGTGCATTGAATGACCGTTACCCAGGTGCCGGGGTTGTACTTGAAACTCCTGAAGGTCGATCTATACGCTATGCTTTGAAGTTTTATTTTCATGCGACCAACAATAAAGCTGAGTATGAAGCCATGATTTCTAGATTAGGACTGGCCCGCGATTCAAAATTCATTGCTGTGGAGATTTATTTTGATTTATAACTGGTCGTATGCCAAGTTCGGGGGAGTATCAGGCCAAAGATCGAAGATTGGCTGCTTACCTAGCTCGGGTCCAAGAGATATTGAATCAATTCATTTATTATGATATCTACTGCATCCCCCAAGAGCGCAATCAAAAAGCTGATTCGTTAGCAAAACTAGCCAGCACATGTGAAGCACAACAAATGGGACTCGTTCTTATGGAAACATTGTCTTCCCCAAGCATCGATCGAATGGAGACAGATTGGGTATTTGAAGTTGTTCCCCATTAGGACTCATGGATGACTCCATTCAAAAATTATCTCGAGCATGGAACATTACCAGAGCGAAGGAGTAAAAAAAGACAGATTCTTCGAAAGGCCTCACGGTTCACTATTTAGAATGGAGTCATGTATAAAAGAGGATACTCTGTTCCTCTACTCTGGCGTATCGCTCACGATGAAATTAAACGAGTGTTACATGATGTACACGAAGGAGACTATGAAGATCACACCGGAGGGCAAGCTCTTGCTAAGAAAGTACTCCGATATGGATACTATTGGCTAACCGTGAATCGTGATGCATCGAATTACGCCAGAAAATGTAACAGATATCAAAAACACGCTCGGATTCCTAGAGCCCCTCCTACCGAAATAACCCAAATGCTCAGTCCATGGACGTTTGCAGTCTGGGGCATTGATATTATTGGCTCTCTACCTCTGTCCAAAGGTGGTGCAAAGTACGCCATCGTTGCAGTTGATTACTTTACCAAGTGGGCTGAAGCTAAACCCCTTGCTACAATCACGACGAAGAAAGTGGTCAACTTTGTAGTCCACAACATTATTTGCCGATTAGGTCTCCTATATACCATCATCACCAACAACGGAATCCAATTCGACAGCGTTGAGTTTAAGGATTTCTGTCAACGATTCCACATTCAAAAGTAATTCTCTACAGTTGCGCACCCTCAAGCGAATGGACGGGTTAAAGCTGTGAACAAAGTTATAAAGTCTATTCTGAAGAAACGATTGTAAAAGGTCGGGGGTAAGTGGGTCGATGAACTTCCTATGGCTTTATGGGCTTACCGAACAACCCATAAGTTCACGACCGGGCACACTCCATTCTCTCTTTCCTATGGTTCAGAAGCCATTATTCCAATCAAGATGGAAGTACCTTCTCATCGTGTGACTTACTATGATCCGAAGACAAATGTCATACTACTTGCTAAATCCTTGGATTTATTAGATGAGAAGCGTGAAGTGGCTAATTTGAGGGCATCCGATACCGAAGTCGAGTCGCCCGATTATATAATGCCAAGGTCCAACCTCGAACTTTTGAACTCGGCAATCTCGTCCTCAAAAGAATCTACCCCGTTCCTTCACACATGAAACTGATGTGGGAAGGGTAGTATATGTTTGAACAAAAGTTTGGAGATGGAACATTTAAATTGTCGACCGTTGATGGTCTTACTCTGGCAAGAGCCTGGAACAGCGAGAGTCTTCGTCGCTACTACACATGACAGGCATTATTGATTTAGTCTACTTTTCATTAGTATTTTATTTCTGCATTTCGAAATTTGAATTTGTAATAAGGCAACTGATTTTATTGTATTTTCTTATTTCAGCAATAAAATGCAATCTCTTCGAGCCAGAGCTATGATTTATTGAATGTGTCATACAACCATCACGATGCACGAAGAGCTAAGTTCCATCATACGGTGGGATTTATTCAAATAGGGAGTAACTATGACACGATCGGTTACTTGCTAAGTGAAACCCGAGCTCGGGGGCAAGCCATCACACTGAAACTAAAAAAGGATTGATACATGACAATCCTTTAACTAACTCCAGTCTCCCAAAGTGCGAGCTAGAGTATAAGCTTACAAATGCGGTTTCGAAGAGGGTGGGTCTGTCCACCTAACGACTTTGCCTGTATCTTGACCAAGTTTGAGGAGGATGGACCCGTCCATCTAATGACCTCGCTTGTTAACTCAAGGTGGATGTAAATTGACCATTCACGATCCTGATAAATCCATCGTTCCCAGAGTGCGAACGAAATTCAAACACCTAAACAGACGTGACTGACCGTCTATCGGCAACCTCCAAGTTCCCAGAGCGCGAACTGGAGTATAAACATCAACTCCAAGTTCCCAGGTGCGAAATGGAGTATAAACATCAAACTCCAAATTCCCAGAGTGCGAGTTGATGTACAAACATCAAATTCGGGTTCCCGGAGTGCGAACTGGAGTACAAACGTCGATTAACTCCGGACTCCCAGAGTGCGAACTGGAGTATCGACCGCAATTAAATTTAAATCCCCAAAGTGGGGACGAAATGCTAAGTATCAAGAAAGTGTGATTGACCACCCATATAATAACTTAAGTCCCGGAGCGTGGACATACACTTAAAACTTAAACAGGCATGACCGACCGCCGACGCACAAATGCAAATCCTCGGAGTGCGGATGTGATCATCAATAAGTGAGCGAGTGTAATCCGACCACTCGACCCTCACTTGTTTCAGCATCAATTTAACGACGTTAATTTCAATATATTGGAGGCGAAATGCAACCGCCAACCGATCTTTACAACTCATCCCTGAAGTTGGAGGCAGAACTTAAGTGTCGATCACTGACTGAAGTAGTGAAGCATCCGATTTCAGCTTGGTGTCCGAATACCACTCGTAGCCGTAATTCCAGGGCTTAAAAAATAAACTCAAAACCCGATCCAAGGGTCAAAAAATTCACATGTTTACTGAACAAGAATTCAAATGCTGCAACACTTAAGCAAATAGACGATAATTGAGTTGAAGACAAAATAGAATTTCATTTCAACCATTAGTGGAAGGAATTTGTGTACAAGTTATTTCCAAAAATCCTACTAGCAGGGCCGAACCCGCATCTATACATGGCCAGCAAAGGCTAAAGAAATTCCTATCTACTCAAAAATGCACCGAAGAAGCATATCTACTCTTTCTTCTTTCTTGGTTTCTTCTTCGGCGTAGACCCGCTGGAGCTGCCACTGATTTTCCTCTTTAAGCCTTTGCCTTTCGGTGGCCGATTTCCTTCGAGGGGCATTATATCGATTTCCTCCTCCGAACTCAAGTGTATGGGAATACTTTTAGTAGACAGAGTTGGAGGGGTCGGGTCAACTACGAAAGGCAGGATAGGTACGCTGGTGTCGAAAACCGTACCACCAAGAGATACCATTCTTAACGGAGCTGGGCCGGGTCCCACCATTTCACCTCCGAAGCTGTTGGCATGAGCAGCTGCTTCCATTTCTACGTTAATCTTGGCTATAATTTCTTCCTCATGAAGTGTTTGTGCTTCATCGGAAATGCTTGCTGTTAGGACTGAGGAGCTGGTCGCTGGTGCTACTCCACTCATGATAAACGGCAAGTCGGAGAAAGGGTTACTATGATGACTGAGAAGTTCCTCCATCATCTGTTCGTCGAATGAAAGTGTGCTCCCTGATACATCATCTATAGGTGCAGTGGCCGATGTCGTGATCGCTTCCGTAATGACCGCCTCCTGCTCATGATGCGACTCTTGAGTTGTCGGAGGCATGACTGATGTGGCTCCAAACACTGGAAAGGGACAAAGGAAAACTATTATTAAGTATTTCAGGTGAAGCTCCCGATCGTAAACAAGCATAAGAAATGTTCAGAGTACCTTCCTCAGTTTGACTTATTGGCGGCTGAACGGCCTAAGAAATATGCTCGCTAGCTTGAGATATCTGCGGCTGATCCAGGTTATAAGCAGGAACGGATTGAGTATCAACTATAGAATTCGTTTCAGGCTGAGTCGACACAAGAGTTTCGGGACTTGTGTCACGGTGCTCGACACCAGAACTTTCTCCAACCTCCGAGTGCTTAGCGCCAAGCTTCTCCTTCTCATATGAAATCATAGCATCATGGAGAACTTTCCTTTCGTCTTCATTCAGCACTCGGTTCTCAAGCTCGAATTCGTCGATCGATTCGCCCTAATGGGCAGCTTTCTCATCTTCTACTAATCGGCCCCAGGCATTGAGTAAATGTGTCGGCTAATTATCGAGCCAGGCTAGGTTCCTATGCCTCAAGACGTTAGCATTATAGGTAATGAGGAGATCTTAAATGTCAGCATCTAGCCTAGACTTTGCCATTTGGACCTTCTCCTCGACCTCAGTCTCCACCTCCCGAACCTTAGCAGTAGCCGCACCTCCTTCACCCCGAAGCACTATGGCCTATTCACATGCCTCCTAGCTGTGATATTTGCATCATCCCTCTCTTTGATGATTTTGAAATTTTTTGTTTTTAGCTCGTTAAGTTCTTTGAGAGCAGCATCCCGTTCGGCTCTGACAATGGTGTTTCGGTGGCCCATCTCCTCCACCAAGGCAAAATGTGTTTGCCGCATCCTCTCCATTGCCAAATTTTCCTCATCGGCCTTTTGGGTGGCTTTTATTTCTGATTTTCGAGAGGATTCGGCTTCGTCGTTAAGCACTTGAATAATATGGTCCTTTTGAGCGAGCTCGACTTCTAATTTCTCAATTGTATTCGCCCGCTCAAAGGCCACCTTCGACATTTTCTCTGCAGCTTTCCCCCACTCCTTGTACTGAGTATAGATATCATGAATATAATCATGCATTGTGTGCTCTGCTTCTGATGGAATTCTCTTTAAGTGAGGGGGAAGATGAAGCCATCAAGGCATAAGTTTGGAAAATCTTTCTTCAGCTGAGCAATTCTAATAGCCCCTTCCCCAATCAGCTTAGTAATAGCCTGTTCAGCAGCAATAGGATTTTCGGCCTAATGCCTATGACATTGTGATTCAGGCCTAGAGGTTCAAGAAGATGATTTCTGACGGGGAGGCTCTACCGGTTGTTTTCCATAGCCCGAAGGGTGTGGGGGGATCGAGGAGGAGAACGCGATCGATGTCTATAATCCCTATCTCTCTCTCTCTCTCTATCGTGACGTTCTTGACTCGAATAACCGCGATCGTGGTTTCCGCCATCCTCCCTCCTACGAGACTCATAATACAAGCTGGATGATTGCCGTGCAGAAGGGAGACTTCCCAACATAGAATCTTTTCTGGTCATTGGATCTGTAAAGAAGAAAGAGCAACAAAGTTAGTAATCTCCTTAAGTAAATAGCTTGTGATCGGAAACCATGTAGTTCCGTGAAGTGTATATGTATGTGCAACCCCCCGACCAACCGGAAATGTCGGTCACGCTTGTGGGAAGAGGCTCGCTTAAGTCTAAAGCACTCTGAAGCTCCTCTAATCCGGCGTCATGTTGAAGTGACACATAATCCGGGACTGGGATATCGGCAAGCCCTTCGAAAAGGTTCTCCACTTGCGAGGGAGGAGGCTTTGAAATTCTAATACCGGGAATAGGCAAAGACACGATTACAGATTTCCATCTCAAAGATTTGTGGCGCTTATGCGCTACAGCCTTGCCTTTTCTCCTTCCCTTAAGACTTTGGAAACTGTCGGAAGGCCTGGCTATGGGTTCGTCATCGGTAGGTGAATTTTCTTCCTTGCCCTCTTCGGTTATTATGATCCTAGGCGCTCTACGTTTAGCCTATTTCACCGGAGCCACCCTCAGCATTCCTTCAAGCCTAATGCTCTGATTTCGCTCGATTATCCCGACGGTCCTCAAATTTCTATCTGTTAGCACCAAGTCCATGTCCCTCATTTCACTCGGCACTTGTTGAAGGACCCGTACTATTTCTTTAAAATGTGCTCCCTTAGGTCATGGGATTACGGCTGTAAAAGGAAAAAGATATGAGATTCAGCATCAGTTACGAAAAATTCATGAATTACCGAAGAAAATTATGACACTTACGTTTGGATAACCATCGACTGGCGAATCCTAAGGGGCATCGAACATAGAACCATTCTGTCTTGAAATAGCCGAGCTTGGTCCTAGAGCCCATCACCACTTGACAGTTCCTAACTGCCTCAAGGAATGCGAACGAAGAACTATCTCCCTGACTCTTAACATTAAATATGTATTTGATTTCGATCGGAGTCGGAGGTCGAAAAAGATGCTCCATGAATACAATGAATATGTTATTTAGCAGCGCGTATCCATTGGGGTGCAGTTGTGAGGGGGCAATTCCGAAAAAATCCAACACTTCTCGAATATATTGGTTGAATGGGGGAAGCATCCCAGCTGTGCACGAGTGCCTGTTAAAGGCAGTAAACCCCTCCGGGGGAGCATGTGGTCTATCACTTGGCCCGGCTAATAAGACATCGTCCAATGACAAGCCGTGTCTTAGGCATATCCTTCCCAACATATCTTCGGAGACGTTCGACGGCATAGAATCTTGTGGGTTTGCAATAAAAGTTGCTCCTGGCAACTCGTCCGGAGCTGGATCGATGACCTCAGCCGCGATGACCGACAACTCTATTATTGGAGGAGATGAACTTCGGGATTCTTGCTGTTGAAAACTTGTGGATTCCATAGCTAACCAACTTATCAAAAACCATCATTAGACGATAAAAAGCGTGTGTTTTCCCCAGTGTGAAGTGCATGAGTATTTTGTGCAGTGCAGTGCTACATATTACTTGAGAAATTCTACAGAATTGGAAAGAATATTAAAACGACAAGACTTCGAAATTCAACTGAAGTGACGGTCACCGCTGACCGTCAAAACCATGCCATCCAGACTTTAGAGACCGATCCAAGTTAAAGTTCGTTAAAATTTTGTTAACTTACAGTTCCATTGATGAGCTTCGATATGCATTCAGGTATGCGGTGAAATGGTAAAGTCCAATTATGTAGAGATAAAGCTCGTCAGAATCAAGTGTTCGAATTTGTGTGAAGTTCGTATCCATCGGAGTCAAAACTTAGATCGTTCATTATGAAGGATTTAGCTTCGTATCGGTCCAGGGATATTCGGTTCGTATCGATCAAAGTCGATGACTTCAGATCGATCAAAAATGATTATTTCATATCGATAAAAAAGACGTCCATTTCGTATCGATCATTTAACATCCATTTCGCATCGATCATTCAACATCCATTTCTATCGATCAAATGTTATCAACTTCGCACCGATCAAACGACCCGTCCACGTATCAATCAAAGATACACCAACTTCGTATAGATCAAGGCTTTTTGGCTTCGTATTAATATCGACTCGAAGTAACCGACACTAAGTTGCCATCCCATGATCGATACGAAACTAGAGCAAGCAATTGGAGTGAAGATGACCGATATGAAATCCAAGAATGAAAGATCGATACGAAATCTAAAGCAAGAGATCGATACGAACTTTCCAATTGGGACCGATACGAAACAGATCATCTTCTTCCCCAGTCCATTGATGCGAGATCAGGGCCAAGCAACTACCCACCAGCTCCTCCGTATCCCTCCTCACATCTTCTTATCCAATCGACGCGAACGTCGTTAGCCCTTCCTTGACCTCTCTCCGACCTAACTCCGACAATGATATCATCAGAATCGGCCAGGAATACGAGGGAAATGGCACCAAGACTCGAGTCTCATCGTTTTACAATCGATTTGTTCAATTAATTGCCTAAGTCAACGTACAAACTCGAGGGATTAACGAGCAATGTCAATTTGGGGGCGAAGGCAGTTTTTATTCCTTGGTCTGTGTATCGATACGAACGCAGAAGAACGTGTGAAAGCAAGTGGAAATTTGGTTAAGTGTGGATAGTATTTATATATAAAAAAACTCTTCGTCTCCCGGTGTTCCTGATCGGTTGGACCGGTCAACAACACAATCGATATAAAAAAACAGGGGCAGTTCGTATCCAGCATTTAGTGAACTCAGTTTGTATCCATCAAGGCAATTTCTCTTACATCGATACGAGGAAAGGTTTTTTCCCACGTTAACTTAAAGCAACTGCCATTCGTGTCCACCTGCTGGTCGATACACATGATATCCTGAAAATCAGTTAGGTCATTTCGTATCCATCATATTTGGAGACCACTAGGATTCGTATCCATCGACAAACAATTTTTCAACCTTCCATATCGATCCAGGAGAGGATCGATGTGAAGAAAAACTCCAAAACAACTATCAAGCATTGTTACAACTCGAATTTCACATTGACTCAGGAGAGGGTCAATATGGAATTCGATATATATAAAAAAATTGAACTGACAATGAATCGTGAACGTGCAAATGTTAGCGGAAGTCAAGCTAACATACACTTATGTATGATGAACTAACATCCAATTTTTAAAATTCACATGAATTGAATACTCGTATGGTGACAATTACAACAACAACATATCACTATCATATAATGCTCAGTTACAACAGTGCACGGTACAACAATTGGCAGTCAACGATTCATGATTTATGTTTCAAAAGATCAATCAAAAATTACAACTTTCGACGAGAAGACAATAACCGTTTGACAAGTCAGGCAGAACTGTTCATAATGAAAGGTACAGCTGTTCAAAGCACGTCATGTTCTCACAAGACGTACTTTAGGGGGCAAATGTTATCCTGCCTTTTGGCAAGGGCATGACACCAAGGAATTAGCTAGAAACCAAAGACAGTTTGTCCCGAGGATCGGTTATACACAGGTTCCTATGGATGTCGATAAATTTTGTCTGAGTCCGGATTTAGCTACAATTGATGTGACACGGCAAGCAAAGCTATAAAAGCCAACGTAAAAATTTCAAGTCAATCAGAACTAGTGTGCTTAAGATACGATCGATGCAATCCAAAGAAATCAACTCACACACATCCATCTGTTCGTATCCATCATCACGCAGCCATATGTTCGTATCCATCATCACGCAGTCATTTGTACATATCCATCAAATTGGTTCAACTTCGCATCGATCAATTGAAGTCAATTCGCATCGATCCTAATCGCACAGTTCTGTCGATCGATCAGCGATCGATACGAATAAAACAACCTCCAGCTATCAATGTGAAATGGCCCTCTGCTATCGATACGAAATAGCCTATGAGTATCGATTCGAACAAGACCACGGCAATTGATACGGATAGGACAACATCGATCAAACGAACAAGACCAAGTCAGATCGATACGAACAAGGCGTAGACATTGGGAAGACTTGATCGATTTGGCATGAACCTCGGATCGATCCTGAAAGCAAGCGCCACGACAACTGGCATCACGTGCATGATCATCGATACGAAATAATCGATTCAAACAGCATCGATATGAAGAGAACGGCGACCGAAAATCCCAAACTTGCATCGATCATAACCCGCAATCTATAAGTCCAAATGCCACCAAATTTTCACAGGAGCTTGCGTATATCCCTAACGACGTTCGCTATCGATCCCGACTCAATTGGGCAAAATATTGATCGATACGAAGCTAGTTCGTATCGATCACGGATCGGGTGCAAACCACGTGGGATCGATCGCGTGGCCCCACACACATGCCATAAGAGGTCTCCCGAGATCTGAGCGAGATATTTGCATCCCATGCCTATAAATAGCATCCTAGAGCTTACAGAAAAAGGACTTTTTTGGCTCTCTTAAGTCTAGACTTTGCCGAAACCATTTTTGCACTCCAAGATCACTGTTGTACTCGAAATTTACTGCTGTAATCCACTGTAATCAGTTTTAACCTGCAAGCAAACATCAATAAAATCATCAATTTCATAGTGGACGTAGGCCATAAGCCTAACCACTCTAAATCTCTGTGCTTCTGCGTGTTTTTCTCATCTATTTTTTGAAGTGTTTGTTAGATAATCCCCTTTTTACATTTACTTTATTCATTTTATCTCTTCAAATACTTCCGAAGAGTGTTGTGCCCAATTTTGGTACAAACAATATATATATATATATATGTATATATATATATATATCATGCATGTAAATATATATCTAGACAAAGGATATTAGTATTTATATTTTATAACAAGTCTTAAGGTTGTTGTCATCAAAACCATCATCTCAGGAACTAATAATTTCAATCTCAGAGTGTTTTCTAGCTTTAGTCACATTTTAGATATTTATGGCTGAATTTTAAGGATTTAAAGTGGTTTTTTTAACTTCTTTTGTTTATGTGCATATGCTAGTGTAAAAGTTAGATTTAGATTAAGATTTTGTTGATTATCATGTTCTTTAGGATTGCATATATGAATGGATTTATGTAACACCCCTAATTTTTTATAATATTATTTAGGAGATTTAATTAGATAAAATAAATAGAATAATGTAAATGTTAATAGATAAGGGGGTTGAGAGTTGGATAATATAATTAAGGTTGGGCTCAGTTAAGTAACTAAATGGGCTTAACAATGGGTTATAAGTTAATTAATTTACATAAGGGTATATTAGGAATTTGCGGCACATAACCCTTACCTTTATATATATTCTCATTCCTTACCATTTTATTTCCCATTCACGTCATTTTGAAAACAAAAACGTAAGAAGAGGAGCCGACCATAATCAAAGAGAAGAGAAATCAAAGTAAAGCTAGGGTTTCAAGCTTAGGAGAAACTTATCTCAATCTAATCTCCTTATCTTAATCAAGATGAATAATAATTCATTTCATCTCTATTTTTTATATCATTTGTTTTTGGATTTAAGGGTAAATTCATTTTTATGATGATTTAGATGATGTATGCTTGAATTTCAATTGGTTCGATTTAAACAAGAATGTTTAAATAAGATTATAGGCGGTTTTAGGGCAAAACCGATTGATATTGATGTTGAAATGCCAAGGAAATTTTTTATGTTGTGTAAAACATGATTCTGGAGTCGGCTTTTAATTTTTATAATTTTTCAAGCTATGAAAAGATTATTATAAATTTTCAAAGGAAAATATGGTTAATTGGGTTTATAAATTTATTTGGAAAATATATTAAGAATTTGGGTCTGAAATTTTGATATGTTAGATAACATGATGAATGTGAATTTCTAGAATTTTTGGTAATTTTTCCTAAGTAATTTTCTATGCAAATTAAATTATTTTAGAAGAAGGACTTCTTTGCAATATTGGTTTTGCTTAATGGAAAGGCTTATTTACTAACTTAACCATGGTTTAGGTCTGAAATTAACGGCAGTTATTTTTTAGTAAAGAATTTGAAAAGTAAAGGCAACCAATCATAAGTTTACACGTGGCGGGTTAGTTTGAAAGTGTTTGCTTTAATTAGTATTAAATCAGGTTTACCCAGAAAGTTGGTTCTGCCTTCTTTTGAAGTACCTTTCGACTCAGAGCATCCACCTTTAATCAAGTCGAAACCCCACAAAGCCGAAATCAATACACAAGGTATCACTTAGATGGTATGTAGTGGATTGGAGAAAGACGGAAGGCATGGTGTCGAAAGCATAGCTTTCTATAGAGTCGAAATATTTTATTGTTTGTCTTAAAAGTGAAGCGCCTGCCATTGTTTTAATTAAAGCCTTCGAAGGGGTCGAATCATATGTCTTCGAAAGAGGTTTTTTAATGCTTTAAAGGGGTTGCCATCAACTTATGTTTTAAATAATAAGCTTTCGAAGGGGTTCCTTTACTTATAAAATAATGCTTTCAAAAGAAGGGGTTCCGACCTAGTCGAAACCCTACTGCCGTTCTTTAGCCTTTCGAGTGTATTGAAGTTACCAATGCTTTCGGAAGGTAATGCTTGTTTTAAAGATGTTTTAAGCCACTTCCTAAATGCTTTCGAAAGGATCTAAGGGTTTCTAAGGCAATGGCTTCGAAAGGGGTTTTCGATGCTATCCTTCAGTGTTTTGTTTAACTGGCTTGAAGCTTTCAAAAGGGATGGTGCCGACGCCATCAAGTTTTCTCCAATATTTTTATATGATAAAGGATGGTTTCGAAAGAGATACCTTCGTTTATGTTCACTTTGACCCAAATAATTTTTGAAGTATAAACCCAATGATTTTGGAAGGGGGACTTTCAATGCTTTCGAAGCTATGCTTCTAAAAGATAATAAGTAATGCTTTATTACATTCGAAAGGTTTTGAAAGAGAAGTTCTAAAGTATTTCGAAAGGCAGATGCCTAATGTTTTGAAAAGAGATTTATATGCTTTCAAAGTAGGTTATCCAGTGAGGTAAAAAGCAAGGTTTTGAAGGTTTCGACGGGCTTAGTTTTCAATACAAATAACCCAATCTCATTTTTAAAGGAATACCATGGCATAATTAAATAAAGTATTTTAAAGAGAAGTATTTGAAGAATTTTTTTTGATTAAAAGGTTAAAGGGATAAACTAAGTTATTATGTATGCTTCTTCATATATATGTATATATATTCACGTTGTAATAGACTCATACTGAATTCTGGGGAAAGGGCAGAATAACCAACTAGGTTGACCCAGTAGTGAATATAAATTAAGTTAACTCCTGAACGAGTAGAATTACATCTAGGAGGTCAAGAAGACCAGAATATAGGATGTTAAAACATTAAAGGAAAAGATATTGGCAAGGGCCAATAGGTTCTCAGTAAGCCCATGAAAACCGTGTATAGAAAAAGATATTGGCAAGGGTCAATAGGTTCATGGTTAGCCCATGAAAACTATGTATAAATGGAGATGTCAGAAAGATAGGTTCATAGTAAGTCCATGAAAACTATGATTTGATATTGGCAGGGGCCAGTAGGTTCGTAATTAGCCCATGAAAACTATATCCGGATTGAAATATTAGCAGATGTCAATAGGTTCCTAGTCGACCTATGAAAACTAGGATAAGAAGAGAAGATTTTGGAGTTACCAATAGATTCCTAGTCAACCTATGAAAACTAGGATAAGTATAAAGATATTGGAGTTACTAATAGGTTCATAGTGGTCCCATGAAAACTATGTAATTGGACAGGGAGTCCTTAAACATTTTACCGGTTATTAGTCAGCCCATGGAAACTAATAGGTTAATAATAATCCTAGAAACTATAATTGAGACAGATAGTCAGAATGAATAGGGATGGGTAATCCAGGTTTTATTCATTTGTTTTGCATATCACCATATCATATTGTTTTGAATTGTTTCAACCATTATGGATGCAGGAGCATGGTATATGATTTTATAAAGGTTTTAAGATAATAGTGAGAGGAAAACCCGTTCGGCTAAGCGGCATGGTCGCACTAGATATCTAAATGGTTTGAGATGGTAGATTATTATTCACAACAGGCTTTATGTCTGACTGAAGTTTATGTTTTCCCCTTAAACTCTCGGGTGCTCAAATGATTTTGAGTAGTTTAAGAGTTAAGGTTTTCAGGTACCTCATTAGACAAATAAATATTTCAAAGACGTGCATGAGGAATGATAGATATCTAGATTTCTCTTTCCTTTTATTCCATTGTGTTGTTTGTAATGGCAAAGTTGTTAAATTGCCTGTATTTACTCTGATCGTCCAAGTGGGCATCTTCGTATGTCGCTCTTGGTGTATGTTGTAATAAATATATTTTCTGTAAACTTGGTTGAAGATTGCAAGATTATGTAATGAATTGGAAATGTTTTGAAGCGTAATGTGATCTTGTTTGATGTTTTGAATTTTTTCCATATTCATGTGTTTCTATGTATTAATGAATCTAACACTGCTGTATTTGGTCGTCAAGGATTAATAATTACAGATCGCTAATAAATCCGTAGCTGTTAGTTTTGGGCCTCAAAGTGGGGGATGTTACAAATTATGTATGTTATTTCATGTTTGTATGTTGTGCTTTGATGTGGTTTGCTAATGCTTTTTCTTAGTTGGGAAAGGAGTAGTGGAATTGGAAAATCTAAGGCAAAGATGCTCAGAATTGGATGAAACTTAAAGGAGGGGCTCTAGAGCATGTGAGGAGCCCAGGATTCAAATTGCACAAGAATTAGAACTAAGGAGAGGACTCAGTACCGAGAGTTTCTGGTCGGTACCGAGTTCTTTTTATGGGTGCAAAGTACTCAGTGGATGGTTGGTTCTTTAAGTCAAGTCCAGCGGTAATGAATGATGGCCAAGTGCAAGAATTTGGCTAAGTATTGGGCTATATACCGAGAGCTTTGGATGGCATGGAAACGAGAGCTTTTGGAGTTCATGCGAAGAGCATTGGAGTTGATGCTGAGAGCTTTTATAGGTAAGTGGTAGGGGGAAAAAGCACTTGGAAGATGGAATACTAGAAGCAAGGAAAGAAAGTTAGCCAAAATTGGCTATGTATCCAATTCGGTATAGACAGCTTTTGATCGGTACCGAGATGTTTTATTTGATGAGGTCGTGGTCAAACTTCCAAGGAGAGAGGTAGAGGCTATGCAGGTCGTGCCGAAGGTGTTTGTTTATTCGCTTGGGGTTTGATAACAATGTAGTAGCACGATGATGGCTTTGGGACTTCAATGATGGTAACTCGACGGTGAAAGGAGTTAGGTTCCAATGATGGCAGCTCGATGTTGAAAGAAGCTGTGAGAATAGTTATTCGCAAAGGGCGAGTTCTAGGAAGGGGGACCGTGGATAGAACATTTGCATGGTTCTATCATGGAATAGAGGAATGAGGAAGGGGACTCGGATATGCGTGTTAAGGGATCGTTGATACTCGGAATGTTTTCCAATGTACTCGAAAGCAAGGGTATTATAAGGATGCTCATAACTACTTTGAAAAGGCTACCCCGAATTATTTGAAAGGAGCTGTGTACCCTGGACTGGCAGAATAGGTTTAGTATCATCTGTAGGCTAAAACGAGTACACTGGAAACTGGGATTTCCATTAGCCCCTAAAAGAGGAAATGTCATATGAGTTATCATATATCCAGGGCATATATGAGTGATAGTGAGGATTGTCTGATGGATACTATGGTTGCTTTAGTTATTTTCTTCCATAGTCTATTGTTCTAAGGATGACACCAGAGTTAGGTATTGGGGATGGGGAAAGTTGGACACCATTCATCATATTTGGTTTGCAATATACCTTTACTATATTTATAAAGTAGAATGTTATGTTTATTATGTGCTAACTCTTTGGCTGCAGGGATATGTTAGGTATGATTCGTATACCTTGTTCCTTACTATATCGACTTGCACAGTATTTTGAGATCCATTTACCGCTCACACCAGACCAGTGTCTAACTCGATGTTTTATGATTTGGTCCTTATTATCTCAGGTTCTCTTAAACAAGTAAACTAGATAGCAGGAAATGCATTAGCTGTGCAAAGGACGAGCTAGATGGAGCTGTCACGTACTATATATGGATTTCTATATTGATTCCGTTGTGCGATACTATGGAGCCTTGACAGTGCTTGCTTATTGCTATTACTTGGAGATGGTTGTTTGAGTTTATCTCTGTTTGTATAAACTTTTCTACTTAATGTTGAACTCTATGAATCTATACTTTGATATTTGGATCATTTAGTTATTATTGTCTCTTCTATTTTATATCTATGATGTATGTTATTTTATTTCATGTGTTGTGAGATATACGACAAGTTCCATGATATTTTACTTCATTTTCAACCCTTGATGATTGTCTTACGTCGACTAGGGATATCAGCAATGCACTATTTAGTTATATTAGGTGTCGGTAGTGTATGGCAGTCGTCACAATGTGCTTAAAGTCATTAGTGGCTTATGGGGTTCCCTAGAACCTTTATTTGCTTCAAATGAAGGGAAGCCTAATCATATCAAGATAAATAGTATGCAAGGTGAGTCAACATATTGCTTCGGCCCCTACTCCTATTTCAATTATGTTGGGCCTCGAAGGGTGAGTAGAGCAACGATTAATTAGGACCCTGGGGAAGTTTAGGTTCCAAGATGTTCTCCCCCAAGATGTACAAAAGAAAGAAGAAAGTCTAGGAAAGGTTGTAATGGAATAATAGATTTTTACATGCTTTCATCATATGTAACAACTTTAGGTTGTATTTCTTATGACTTGATTTAGGCTTCTTTCTGTTGCCTACATATGATGTCTTTTCGAATGCACTGATATTGTTTTACCGCTTCGATGTTACGTATATATCATATGATGCTAAGGAATCCTTATCCTCTCTATATTGCATTTTAGTTTAGTTCGAAGGCATCGTAGCAGATACTTTAGGTCAAAACGGGACTACTGTGTTCGTTTGGGGTGCTCTATGTCCCCTTACGTTTAGCTATTTTGTGATAAAGTAACCTATTAAGGTTTAGAGTATTACCGTTACCTATTTAGGTAGGTTTAGGTCATTCATTATTTTGCATCTTAGCTACATTAAAATGGTATAATCTGATAAGGTTTCAGATGTTATCGTTGCTTATTTAGGTAGGTTTATGGCTTTTATTGTCTGGTGTCTTAACAATTGTATAATTTGATAAGGTTTTAAATCTTGTTGTTACCTATTTAGGTAGGGTATGGTATTATTGGGCATCTTAGCCATAGTATAATTTGATAAGGTGTCAGATGTTGTCGTTGCCTATTTATGTAGGTTTATAGCACTCGTTAGTTGGCGTTTTAGACATATTATGGTAGTATAATTTGATAAAATTTTGGATATTTTTGTCACATGTTTAGGTAGGTTTATGGCATTCGTTGGTTGGCATCTTAGTCATACCTTAATGTGGTCTTGGGTCTTACCAAGCCTTTTCATGAATGTTTGTTTATTGCCTACACTGTGGCATAAATTGGAGTTCTATCCAATACTTATAGGGGCTTAGGATTGCTACCTAAGATTTTTCTATTTTAATGGGGAATCTATCTACTAAGTACCTAGTCTTTAGCTTGGAGTTTCGGTGCGAATCTTGTCCTCTAAGTACCTGGTATTTTGCTAGAAATTTCAATGGGAATCTTATCCGCTAAGCACCTAGTTTTATCCTAGGAGTTTTGGTGGGAGTCTTCTCTGCTAGACTTCTCATAGTGCATGGTACCACTTGACCATGGCTCTCTCTTGCATGCATTGTTAGGCCTTTATGAATCCAAAGTGATATGGTCGTCTCTTACAAGCGGTGGTAAGAGTGTTATTAAGGTGCATCACCGTTAGGGTATGTAGGGAGTGGATCCCTCCAGAGGTTTTCCTTTCTTTGCCAAGGTCACCCAACCGATTTTATGACTAAGTAAAAATGGTTGGGGACGTGGAGATACTTACGAAAATATTATGATAATTAAAAACATCCTCTTATGGCGAGAATTAACCTATGAAATGGTTTTTATTTATTATGCATTATGTTGTGGTGGAGTTCCATACTTTTCTCAACCATGTTAAACTATAACAAGAAAGATTTTTGTTTTTTGGGAGAAATATATCTTCGGTGGAGAAGCATATTTCAGTTTTTCCTTTTCTCTACAAAATGTTCTTACAGCAACCCATACCTTAATGAGCACGATTTTTCGACTAAATCAAAAACCCTAATCTGTTAGGGTATAGATCATTGGTATCGATAACATGTAATAAACATAAGTATATCAAAGAGCAATCTATATGAAATCAAAACGGAATAGTAAAATATAATAAAATATATATACCGACTAAGGTTGCTACCAATACTATACCTTTGTTATCTAGTTTCCTTGTTAGTACAAAGCATGAATGAGAACACCGATCCACCTATCGTTCCTGTCTTGTACTAGTATCATGTCCCACTAAATCTATCATATGGGTTGTAAAGAAGAGAGGGTCAGAACAACATTCTAGTGACTGGTAAATTATATATTTTATCTGTAATATTAGTTTTATGCCGATTGATCTCTATTTAAGTGTTATGTCTATTATTTATGGATTTGAGATTTAATCCCATCTGCACCAATGATATAACTAACATATCTGAGATATGAATATGTATATGTGTGTGTGTATAAACATCCCTATACTCCTAAAAAGGAAACCCCTTCGTATCTTATTTGATAGTCAACCAGCTCTGACTATGAAGGTCGTTGACTCCTGGACATGACTTTATAATTTAACCAGCCGTATTACTACCACATCTCAAAGACTTATCTAAGGGTTAACTAGCTAACCTCCATCCAAACAAATGAATAACAAAATTTTGAGATTAGTGCATATCCCATATGAAATTTACACCATTAGCAAGTGTAATCCATACGAGATTAACCCAAGTCTTCGCTAACGACCACTCAGGACCGATGGTGTTCTTTTCCTATGCCCAGCTCTTCTCCACAAATACCAGTTTACCAAACAATGCTCACATAGCGTTAACCACCATCCAAAAATTTGTTTAGATTTTTCTAGTGCAAATCAAGGAAAATTCCCATTACCGGTTGCTTAATACCTCTAGTTTGGAAATGAAGCAGACCCTACTTCCTAATTAGGCACCGTCATAGGTTATTTAAGACTTCTTGAATAGAGTTGAGGCAGACCGAATAGCCATTTAATACCTCCTCCCCGAAGTAAACCCCTTGACCACCCTAAAGGTACTTAGCCATTTAATACTTCAAATTCGAAGCGAACTCCTTGATATATTTTTCCAAACCTATACGTGAATGTATATCCCCCAACCGGTCCAATAGTTGAAGATGTCCCACATCGGTAGTATGTGTACGCAATGTGGAGGACAAACTTCTGTTATGTAACACTACCGACCTCGCATCCTAACCCATACTAGACCAAGACATTTATAATTAATCCAAATATTGGGTCGGGCCCAATTATTCACACCCATCGCAAACATATTATTGTGGCCATATAATTTCAACTATGGAAGTTACTACACCTCTTTAAGTTCATTATTTAATCATATTTATATGTTTACTTGCTATGAATTCTTCTTATTTTATACATTTACTGCATATATTTCTCCTTTTCAATGATGTTATTGATTACATTTATTTACCATACCTGTTTAATTTTCTTTTCCAGTGCTATATTTGGTCTCTGTAGTTGAATTCATTAAATGGTTTACTACCCATATTGACTTGATTACAGTAACTTCACTTTTACTCCTTAATTCATACCTTATTCGTGTTTAGCATTTGATTTATAACTAATATAATAACGTACAATTAATTTCATGTTACCATACCTATATGTATTTATGATGTAACTGACAATTATTTATTTATTTCTTAAACTTGCACCTTATTTTACATATATACATTTAATTAGTAAATGGAATTTTTTATATTTCTATTTGTAGCTTTTTTTTCTACATTTAGGGATTTATGGATATACACTTATGTGTAACTCCCACAAAAATATTTATTTTCATGTTTTAATGCATTGGAACCATATCTTTTCCAAGAAGGAAATATTGTTATTGTAATGTTTAAATAAACTACCAAAAAGTGGGATTGTGCTACATTTGAAATTTCAGGGAATTATCTTTTTCTATTTTTATTGAAATAGATAGTGTAAACTACGTAAAGTCCTCGCAACTTTGCATGTCTCTTTCATTTTGGCTATATTCCATTTTATTTCAAATGATGCATTTTTCCTGTATAATGGTGAGGTTGGATAATTTATGGAAATTTCCATGAGGATTTTACAATTCCAATAAATTAAACTATAGAAATTTAAATCACAAATCAAATTAAAGCATTTCCAATTGATGATTTTTGTTGACACAAAAAATGTATCAACACCTTGGAGTATGATGTGAAAGCACCAACCCTGTTAGAATAGTGTAAATATAATAAAAATAATAGAAAAGTAAATGAGAGATGGCTTGGTTGTTAATTAAGCCTACATTCACTTTATAACTTTGCTTATTAATTTGATCTTAATAAAATATGGTTTAAAAGTGACTGAGGGAGAGTTAATCACAAGTATAAGTGCTAGACAGATTCCAAGTCTTAGAACTGCCTTGGTGACCATGCAGTAGAGAGTTGAAGAAATAACATGGCTTCTACGTAGTAGTGGAAGAATCTGGATCCGATCTAAGTTTCTCTTAGGTTTGTGTTTATAGTGGTAGCAGCTATATTCGATCAGAAGCCCGCTAACAGAAAGTCGAAGAAGTAATCCATGATAGCACATGGAATATGGTGACCAAACGAGTTCAAGGCTAGATTCGGTGTCGAATCAAGACCCTTAATTAGGCACCGAATCAAATCCTTAGGCTTTCGATGATCAAACTCTTTTCTGTTGAATTTCTTTCTTCATTTAGATGCTCTCTATGCAATTTGGAAGGTCGTTGATGAGTCTTGATCATCATTCTTCCATGACTTGGATTATCCCGTCGTTTGGATCGCCACGTCTTCATTCTAAATGACAAGCTCATTGGAAATCTACGAAACTTCATGAATATGCATAGGATGGTTAGTAGATCACTTGTGCCAAGTATGAAGCTGCCAAAGTCAAACGCTTGCATTCTGTACTGAATTAAAGTTCCTTAATTTGGGTCCAATTAAGGACTTAGCTTTTTCTTGGTTCATGCTTCCATGAGTTCTTTCTTTAGTCATTTTGAGTGTTATTACCAAGTTTTAGATCATTTGTCTTCGCATCAAAATTTTAATTCCTAATGATTTCCACTGGATTAAAAATCGGTTAACATTTGCACCTCGGAGTATGCTTTCATTGGAAACAAGCGTCTTGGGAACAAAACAAGATTCGAATTGCTATCCTATGAATTTCAGTTGATCGCTAAATTCCATCCTAAGATGTTGTTTTTCATTAGTTCACTTCTAACTAGCTATTCGATCTGATTTTCGTTTGAATTTAAATTCTCTAAACTAATGATGCAACCTTGGCTCTGATATTTATGTCAGGCTTTAAGTCGGCATGTAGTATCGATGTGATGAGTTGGAGAGAACCCAAGTAAGGGGTGTAAATTCGGTATCGAATTAAGAGCCTCGATTGGGTGATGAAATTGAGACTTAAAGAACTTTTCTCTACTTATATCTTTTCATAACTTCGTACCCTCACTTGCCTCACTTCCTTCTACCCGAGCTAGCCGATTCAAGCTCTTTCTCTTTCAATCCAAGCTATTGCTCTGCCACCATTCCCCCTGCGCCATCGCCAGTGAGTCCACCACCTCCATGCTACATTTTCCATCACCTGGAATGATCGCTGCTGCCATTGCCATCGCATGTAGATCCAGACCCGAATTGATCAAACCCTAGGTCGAATCATCCTTATATCTTGACTTGGAGGTTGGCGATGGTGCACTAGTACTTCGATGGTGATGGAGACCATGATTGGCTTTGGTCGAGTGTGATTTGTAAAAGAGGAGATGACTTAATCCAATTATGACTTGTTGATGATATAGCTAGGGTTTATTTTTCACTTTGGGCATGTATGACTTGAGATAAGTCACGCCTTCTAGTTTTAACCATCGTTTTTCATGAAATCTACTAAAACTTGATTGCCTGATTAACTCCGATATGGCAATCTGCCTTAGATTTGGACATATTGGATAACTCCATTACATTACATTTTTGCACATCCAATGTTCTTGAAAAGAGAGAACTTTCCATGTCGCTTCGAACAATGGATCTGAATGTGATCAACGAGTTTTATTATCTAGAATGACGCATTAGTCAGCACATCACAAGTCCATTGTTGGAGCATCTATGTCTTCAAGAGAAGAATTAACGACTGCTGTCCTAGCTCCTCTATTTATCCCTTCATGATCAACCCAACCCATACCCTCTGATTTCTATGGCCTAATAGTTTCGGTCGAACCAGTACTTGACTAGTTGCCTCCTGGATTGAGAATTCTAACCAATCCTTCGAAGTAAGCACCATCAATTCTTATAGCTAAAATACTTGGGAATATATGCGTACAGCATGACATCCTTGAGGGTAATGTTCGTCCACCCACTCGAGCTGAATTTGCTCATAAACCACCAAAAGCTTTTACTGCTTGCAACTGCTATAAGTGCTTGTGTAGTGCCATACCGACGTTCAACCGATTCTTTTCCGTGGTGCTTCAAGGCATTGGATTGGCTCTGTTTTAAATCCATCCCAACGGATATGCGCTCCTAAGTTCCCTATATATTCTATTCATGAGAACACTCTAGCGTCCCCTAAGGCTAAATGAGCTCACATTCCTTTTGCACTTCAGGAGGAAACGAGATTGCCCATCTTTTTTAATTATCGAAACCTAGAGGGGATGTAAGCTAATATCAAACCTTCATGATAAACGTTCGGCTTTCAAGAACCAGTATTTCTTCATCAGGCGTCCATAGGGCTTCAACTGCTTTTGACTATTTGGAAGTAAGTGCTGATTCCCTAACTTTTCCATTTCGATTGGTTTTCCAATATCTTATATTTCTTATCCTATCGTGTTTTATTGCAGTTATCATGAAGAGGGATGCAACAATCAGCTTGACAAGATGCTAGAAACTCTCAAGACTATAAGAGCTTTTGAGCGTTCAATGGAGTTTCTCCTAACGAATTAATATCTCTGGTAATTTGGTTTACTTTATCTCGGTAGATTTGCTTTGGATGACAAGCCATCAACGTCAAGTGGCCCCAGAAGATGCACTTGCTCTTCTACTCATGCTCGTGGCTCTAACGAGGAGGCTTAAGAAGAGATGGTTGGTAAGTCAGAGGACACACAGCCCAAAGAGATTCATAGAGAAGATATAGGCTTACTCTTCGAAGAGGACATTACAGAGGATAGGGATGAGGCCCACGCGATTTCTTTGATCCTCGAAGAAGAAGATGAAACATATCAAAGGAGAGATGGGAAGCAGCACATGGTTGAGGAAGGAGAGGAAGAAGCTTGAATGGTGATGATAGCAAATTTCGCATCTCCATAGAAAGAGATGAATCTTTCGACGAGTCGCTGGAAATGAGTACCGATCTTCCTCAACTGCCTTCTCTGGACTTGTTAACTACTGAAGCATTAAGCCTCGAACTTCGATTTATCCTCTTAAAGAACAACCTGCTATAGAGAGTCCGCAGACCGCTGGAGGTCAAGCTACCGAGACCCATATAGGAGATACGTTTACTTCTAATTTCATGAGAGATGTCGCCATCTATGTAGATGAACATGGGGATATCTCCATTAGCGAAATGATAGCTGAGATCAGCTCAAGAATCGACATTTCCTTAGGTGCATTTGGGAGCAGTGGTGAAAAGACTTTGACTCTTAACCCTGCTAATACGGTTGGTAGAGTATATAGGGGGTTGTCTCACTACACACTTCACTTTAGGATCATAAGCACACATCTCTGCATCACTTTAAGTTCCTAAGCTCAAGTACTAACTTCATTCTTGTTTTCGTTTAGGTACAATGGGACATGGACAATATCACTAGTTACACCAGGATTCCAACTCTCGAAGGAGTAAAACTTCCTATCCAGTCTATTATAACTCTCGTGAGATAGAGGAAGAGAGAAGAAAGAGGAAGGACGATGAGGCTCGCCACTTGGCATGGGAGTGCAAGAAAGGAGAAAAAAGGAAAAGAGATGATAGAGCAGTGCCCCTGGCGATGCACCAAAATGCCAAAGAGACTCTCAAGACTATCATGGGCCCTCACAATCGATTATTCTCCTCGTTCGAATGTCTCAACTACTGTAACTTAAGCAATTCCACCTTCTTGGGAAATGACTACTACAACAGTTTCTACCTCTTCTAGCCGAAAGGTAAAGTTTGTGCTTCCTCCTGGTCCGCCCTTGCTTTAGGCATCTTTTTCGAATCTATTCTTAAAGGTAGTCAAGTTCGATAAAGCAATAAAGCCACTAAATAGAGTTGCTTCCCTTGGTAACTTAGATACAATCCGTGAAGACTTAGAGGCTGAATGCAATTCTCGGTATCTCATAAAGGCCTTATCGAATGTAAACCACATCAACTACCAAGCAATTCTCTCATTCAAAGCTGAGAGAGAAGATGACGCTAGGGCAACTAAACATCGTGATGATGAAATAGCCAAGTTGAAGGCCGAGAGGGACGCAACGCTGAATAGCAAGGCCATTGTCGATAAGTTGATGGTCGAGGTAAACCGAGCCTACAACCAAGTGATCTTGGTAATCAAAGGTCATCTTAAGGATGCTCACATTGAATCTGAGAAATTAAAAGAGTAGCTTACCGAAGCCGAGAGGACTATTAAGTCCCAGGACAAGACTATTGCTGGTCATGCACCGTTATTGCTGAAAAGGCTACTAAGCTTACCCAACTTTGAAAGGAGAATGAACAACTGGTAAAAGAGAAAGAACAAGCTGTCTCCACTAAACTAGCGGAAGAGATCAATCATTTAACCATAAAAGCAGAGCTTGCTGATCTCCGGGGGGAATATAGTGATGCGGTAAGTGATATGGATGGCAATGTGCTACACCTCTACACTAGTTATGTGATGAATAACAGGAGCTTGAAATGGCTTGGTGTCAACTACCCCTAAACCCGTGCTATGGTATGAGAGGAGGTGTTGGTTAGGTCAAAGCAAGCCAATGATATGCGTTCAGAAGAAGTGATGATGGTGGACTATTTGACTTTCTAAGACATAGATTTTCTAGCTGCTATCAAGGTTATGCTTTAGAAAGAAAGGGAGAAGGAAGCCGCCGACACTGCAGCAAAAGCTCTTGCTGGCCCGAGCTCTTTGGGTCAACACCAAACACTTGTTACTACTTACCAAGAGTAAGCGGCATCCACGGCAATTATTTCTGAGGCCATCCATACCCATGGGAAATCTAAAGCCTTGGGTGAGCCACATCCAGTTCCAGCTATAGTGCGACCCTCCGAGATAGGGAGTGGTGGCAAAGCTTTCAAATTTCAAGTTTATGATCAAACTTCCAGATCATGTATTTCTATCATCTCTTTGATGCTCTAGGTAATTTAGTTTACTCCGTAGTCCTTCTCTAAATTGTGCACTTCCCTTTCCGAACTTGTAGGTTAGTCATATTTCCCGCCCCCTCCTTCTGCTACGCAGAGCTTGGGAGCTGCCGCTATTTTTACTGCTTCCACCACCATTTTCGCAGTGGCTTCTGGGATGATCCCAGCTTCAGGATCCGAGCCTAAGCCCGATTTTGAAAAGTCAGAAGCACTGCAGAGTCAAGAGGACGTCTCCACATCCGCCGACGAGGAGGTTGTAATTACTGGCGAGTCAAGACTGATTGACAAAATGACCATGGTAGAGAGATTGGAGGAGGAAAGGAAAGGACTAGAGGTGAAGAAGGAGAAGGAGATAGGAAGTGCACGACTCCCACTACCATCATGCTGAAGGTGCCCAAGGAGAAAGTGCAGTTGTTGGAGGTCAGAGGGGTCTGATCCCTCTGTAGGGGAGAGATCGGCAAACATGGTAGGAAGCATATTCTTATCCGCCCAGGTGTAGGCAGCAGAGGAGGAGATAAAAGTAGAAAGAAGTGATGGGATCGAGCATTGGTGGAACCAGTTTTGGTGGTCTTTCATTCATATGTCTTTTGTACAATTACAGAGTTCGTACTTAGCATCCTTTCTTTTGTTGTTGTGTCAGTGAAGTCTATACTTTTGCTTTTTGGTGTCCAAACAGGTCAATATCGTGTAGAAGCGGCTTACGCTGTTTGATTTTGTACATAAAGTGATATAGGAAATGAAAAGACTAGTATTTCTACTATTATCTCTTCTGCGTACTTTTTACATCTGTGTTGTGCCTATCCATATACCAACTATCTGCGTGATATACGATGTGTTCATTTACCATAATTTTATGCATGTGAATGGTGTAAATAGTGTAACTTGCAGTTATTTAGTTTATTGCTTTACTCAACCTTGTTGTGGTTGCCAAAATTCTTTGTTCGGCATGACGAAACTATGGAGTAATCCTTATTGTGAGTGTTAGTGTGTTCTACTCCATGGGACTGCTTACTCCGAACACTTGTTATGGGACCCTCCAAGCTACTTTCTGGTTGCCCACAATCAAAGATGTATCACAGCTGCTATCTCCAAGAACTTATCGTCTGAATGCTTGATTCCGAGCACCTTGTACTTCGCATATGGTTGATTTTTTCCAAATTTGGTATGAAAGTTCTATCTGCATATTAATGTTTGTTTCTTGAGACATGTAGACAACTCAAACCCTTGAATTTTCCTTCAACGTTGTTGATATATAAGCGGTGTTGAGTTTTTGGAGGTGGGGATTGGTTTCTACCAATCCTACAACTGATAAATTTCCTGATGTTGCAGAAGAAACATCGGTGCTTAGGAGGTTTGACAGATGGATGATTCTTTCGGGGTAATATCGATGGTTTAAGGGTGCGCTTGGTTCAAGCGGCATAAGAAGTGGGTGCTTGTTCCGACTCAGTTCCGCCAGTCCAAGAAGCGAAGAAATAAAGCGCACTTGAACGTAGTTCTATTGGTTTAAGCAGAAAAAGAATGGGAGCTTACTTGGACATGGTTCCATTGGTCCAAGAAGCGAAGGAGTAAATGCAGTTCCATTAGTTTAAATGGCTACGGAAATGGTTGCTTACTTGGACGCAGTATCATCGGTCCAAGAAGTGAGGCGTGGGTTATAGATGCACACGAGGGTTTGGGCCTTCAATATATTGATGGAGCAACATCAGTTCTCAAAAGACAGGGATTGATTTCCTCGTCAATCCAGCAACTTAAGTCGATTTGCTTCCATCGACTCGGCAGGTTGCTTACTTGAACGCGGTTCCATTGGTTCAAGGAGCATGTGGGTGGAGTATACTTGGATGTGGTCCCACTAGTCCAAGCAGCAAGTGAATGATCTTCAAGTCAATCTGACCCCGTCGACTCAGTAGATTGCTTACATGAATGTGGTTCCATCAGTTCAAGAAGCGAAGTAACTTTATTGATAGAATAAAGAGAAAGGCAAGTCTTGCCTATTTATAGCGCCCCCAGTATCCTTGGGTGGCTTATTTGCGAAAAAAATGCATAGATAAATGCTAAATAAAATAGTGCCGCAGCATGTAGCTGTTCTAAGCACATGGAATCCAAATTACGTCGACCGTTGTTACCTTGAAAGTTCCATCTCCAAGTTTCTGACCGATCATATAGGGTCCTTCCCAATTCCGTCCAAGTGCTCCCATAGCTAGATAAATCCGTTTTAGGACATGATCCCTACTTTGAAGGTACAGTTGTGAACCTTGGAGTTGAAGTGTCGCGCTGCCTTTTTTTTAGTGAGCACCAGTCCTTAGTTCAACTTCCTCTCGCCTCTCATTGATTTGATCAAGCGATTCGAGCAGGAGCTGCTCATTCTCACCTTGATTGAAGTATTGTCTCCAATGAGAGTGACTTCCAGTTCCATTGGAATTGATGCTTCTGAAATGTACGCTATGGCGAAAGGTGAGTGCCCGTCATGGAATATGAGTCGTTTTGTAAGCCTATAGTGCAAGCGGAAGTTCGTTAACCTAATTTTCTTTAGCTATTTTCAGCCATTTCTTGATGTTGGATTTGATGATTTTGTTCACTACCTCTACTTGCTCATTTCTTACAGGTGTGCCACCTTGGAGAAGCTCTTCTTGACCCGGAAGCGCTCGTATAAGTTCTTGAATTTTCACTCGCGAACTGAGTTCCATTATCTGTGATGATACATGGTACTCTGAACCTGCAAATAATGGTTTTAGTAATGAAGTTAATTACTTTCTTACTAGTGATAGTGGCCAATGGTTTCGCTTTGTCCCATTTAGTGAAGTAATCAATTGTGACGATAGCATATTTGGCTCCCTCTTTAGCTATTTGGTAATATGCCAATTAGGTCGATTCCCCATATTGCAAACAGCTACAGGATGACCATTTGCGTTAGCACTATGGACAAGGTTCTCGTAATTTTGGCAAATCTTTGCCACTGACTGCAACGTCGAGCATAGTTTACTGCATTTCGGTTGACCGATGGCCAAAAATATCCATAATGGAGGACCTTCTTTGCTAATGTCTACCCATCGATGTAGTCTCCCAGAGGACCCTCTTGGCTTCACTGCTAGTTACACATCTGAGTAAGGGGTGGAGAATCCCCTCCTATAGAGCTCATCAATCTTATAGAATGAATCATGGCGC
Organism: Allium cepa; assembly: GCA_030765085.1. Taxonomy (NCBI): domain Eukaryota; kingdom Viridiplantae; phylum Streptophyta; class Magnoliopsida; order Asparagales; family Amaryllidaceae; genus Allium; species Allium cepa. The sequence continues at coordinate 580,719,023 of CM060941.1, read as the reverse complement.
CTTTTGAAGAAGCTTCTTTCGCACATTCCGATCCTGAGGAGTGTCCCTCCGAGCAGATCGTCTTTGATTGGTGTCATCCACGATTCCTCTTCCCCTATAATTTCTAGAATCCAATCAATGTCCGGCTGATCTATGCTAGGAGTCGTCGACGTCTCAACTGAAACCAGCCCCTTTGACTGTGCTTGTTCGAAACTGGCTAGTTTAGCTAGGTAATCTGCTTTCATATTCTGCTCTCTCGGAATATGACTTATGTTATAGTGTTCAATGTCGTTCAGCAATTCCCATGCCTTTGAAGGATAAAAGGGATGGTTTGCCCCCTTTGCTTGATATTCCCTTTTCACCTGACAGCCAACTAGCATAGAGTCATTGTAGATGTACATGACCTTTATTCCTAATTCCTATACAATTTTTAGTCCTGCTATGAATGCCTCATGCTCTGCCTCATCATTAATAGCAGCGAACTCCAACCTTAAAGCATAGCAAACAGACCGTCCTTCTGAATTTTCGAGAATGACTCCGGCTCCTGAGCAGAAATCATTAATGCACCATTGATAAATATTTTCCACTCTGACACTACTTCTAGAGTGTTTTCTTGTTCGCCATCTCGTATTATGAACTCAACGATGAAATCTATCAATGCATGTCCATTGATTTCCCTTTTGGGGTGATAAGTGATGTCATATTGACTCAACTCAATGTTCCATTTAAGAAGTCACCTCGATGTCTCCGGGTGGTACAATACCTACTTCGAAGGTTGATCCGTCAACACTTTGATTGGGTAAGACTGGAAGTATGGGCGTAACTTCCTTGATGCGATCAACAATCAATAGGCTAGTCTTTCCAACTTCGACTAGTTCTTCTTGGCTCCAATGAATCGCTTGCTGATGTAGTAAACCGGTTGTTGGATCTTGGAATCTTCACATACCAGTGTTGCGCTCAGGGCATAAGTTGACACGGCTAGATAAATGAACAGGTCTTCCCTGTCCACTAGTTTGGCCAAAATTGATGGGGTATCCACGTGTCGCGATAATTCCTCAAAGGTGGTTTGGCAAGCCTGATTCTATTCAAAATTCTTCTTGCCTTTCTTTAATGCATCAAAGATTGGTATATGCTTGTCTGTTGCTTTAGAAATAAATTAGTTCAGTGCTACGGCCTTTCCATTTAGACTTTGCAATTCCTTTTTAATCATGGGGCCTATGACATTCCACAAGGCAATGATTTGCTCATGATTAACTTCAATGCCTATAGAATTCACGATGAAATCCAGAAATTTCCCAGAAGTTACATTGAAAGAACACTTCAAGGGGTTAAGCTTCATTCCATACTTTCGAAGAATCTCAAACATTTCCGAGAGGTTATCCAAATGATTTCCAGACACATGTGATTTGACTAGCATGTCGTCCACGTAGACTTCCATTGTTCATCCAATCTAATCCTTGAACATTGTGTTCATCAATCATTGATAAGTTGCCTCGATGTTCTTCAAGCTGAATGGAATTACTCGGTAACAATACAATTTGAGGTTAGTGATGAAATTGGTGCTCTCCTGGTCAGGTTCATGCATTATAATCTGATTGTATCCTCAGTAGGCATCCATGAATGAAAACAGCTCATGTCCTACAATTCCGTCAACTAACTAGTCGATTCTAGGAAATGAGAAGCTATCCTTTGGGCAAGCTTTGTTTAGTTCTGAGTAGTCAACAAAAGTGTGCCATTTCCCATTTGACTTTTTAACCAGAACTGGATTTGATATATATTCAAGATAAGTTGCATCACGGATGAAGCCGTTAGCCAACAGCTTATCCACTTCTTCCTTCAACGCAGCAGATCCTTCGAACCTAGACTGCGTCTCTTCTGCCTCATCGAAGTGTAATTGGGATCGATATTGAGTGGGTGACACGTTATCTTCGATGATATCCCGCATATACTAGAATTCGTCTAAGCAAACATGTCTAGGTTGGAGCGAAGAAATTTGATCAATTCCTATTGCATTTTGATTCCGAGTTGTGACCCTATTTTTAAGACCCGAGTTGGGTCATCCATGTCGATAGGGACAAGTACCATAATCTTTTTCGGTGCATCCTGTTCCTCCCCTGAACTATTCTTCCTATGGTCCAAAGCCTTATCAAATCGTCAATAGTCCCCGAGCCAAGGACGGTTCTATAATTGCTATGTTGATGGTTCATGAATGTGGAGAGACTTCCCCACATTCTTCCCCTTTTCTTTCCTTTAAGATTCACACAATTCAGCGATATAACATTCTCTTGCAGTGCTTTGGTCTCCCTTACCACTCTGACTCTGCTTGCCGTTGAGAATTCCATGGTAAGGAACCATGGAGCTAGAGCGATCCTAAAACCAGCAAAGGCCGATCGACCTAAGAAAGCATGATAAGCTGACATTTCATCCACGATCATGAAGGTTTGGATAAGGATAAAAGGACTACTCTTTGTTAACCTTCTCCAAGCTCGACAGGAGAGTCAATCATCCTGATTTGTCGTCTTTTTTCTCTTATAAAGCCATGAATTTTCATTTGACAAGTAGACGCATCCTTCACGCAGATCTTCATCAGATCGAATGGATGCTGAAATAAGATGTTGATAGAACATCCACTATCCACCAGGACTGGGCGTACAACTGCCAACTCGATTCTGACAATTACCACCATCGGGTCGAGAGTTGGCACTTCTACTCCTTTGATGCCTCGGTTTTGAAACACTATATCATCATTGAGTGTCCTTCGTTGCTTGGCTGGGGAACCATCTTCAATCGCAAAACAAGGTACTTTTGGAGCGTGCTTTAGTGAACTCACGTGTTGCTCCATTTCCCCCAACTTTTTATTGCTAGGTGAGGTCCTTTGGAAATAGTCCCCATAACTAGTCTCTATTCCATTTGTTCTTCTTCGTTGGGTCGAGGTTGGTTCCCTTATGTATTTGGAACTTGAGGACCAGTGGGCTGGTCTGTGTTTTGCGGCTTCTTCACATACTACAGGAGCCTATTTTTCCTAATCAACTCCTCGATTAGATCTTCCAACCGTCGGCACTCGTTCATGTTATCCCATGAGTCTCGTGGAAGTAGCAGAACTTCCTTGATTGCTTGCTTAGATTCTTCCTTCCTAGGAGGCTTATTGTATCGCTTAGTTCTTTGAGTTGCAAGGTAGATGTTCTCCAAGCTGTCGTTCAACGTCGTATACTCCTCAGGTCTCAGGTTCCTGATCTGCTTTCTATTCCCATCACTCCTACTGGTGTTCTGGTTTTCCTTTTCTAGTTTCCATCTTTCCCTGTATTTTATGGCATAGCTCCAGAATTGTTTCCATCGTGGTTGACCACTACATTGCTCTGAACTACCTCCTTCGGTTGCACACTAGCAGTCTTGCCTTCCAATGCGTCTGCCTCTTCTCTCAAATACCAACTTGCCTTTCGGTTGAACTCCTTCATGGTGGTTGGTTGTTACATCTTAATCCTTCTTCTAAAGTATGTGTCCGGATGGATAGCTCGGACTAAAGCATGAATAACATATCTTCATTGGGAGCTCACTTCAGTAACCACAGTATTCCTCCTATTTATAAAGGTTTTTAATGACTCATTTTGTCCCTCGAAAATGCCAGATAGAGACAACACATCTTTTGGCTGTGCCATGTAAAACCTGAACTGTCCCAAGTGTTTCCTTGCTAACTTGTCAAATGTAGAAATAGATCTTGGTGGAAGTCTCGTAAACCACATTGAAGCAACACCTTCCAGGAAGATAGAGAAACATCAGTAGGGGACTTCATCTGTTGCCCTAGCTCCATCCATGTGCCAACTGTACTTGTACAAGCATGGTTTAGGGTATGTCGTCCCATTATAGGCTGGTACAGTTGTCATAGTGAACTTCTCGGGATATTCCTCCCAAAGGATATTTTCAATGAATAGAGTCTGGCTCAGTGCAAAACCCGACCATCGTCTTTTCTGGCTTTACTTTGTTCCATCAAGTGTTTGACCATATTCGCTATGTATGCCTCATTAGTTCGGTAATCTGTAGGCCGACTGTCAAGGGCTACACTAAGCGTTCGGCTTTGCAAATGGCTTCGGTTTGCCAGCTAAAGCCTAGGCTCTCCATTCTCCAGGAGAACCACTCATGTAGAATTCCATTGATGTGTGGTTGGCCTAGTAGCGATAGTTTGGACTTCTTTTTCAACATTTTGTCTATTTATATCAACATTTATTTCCAGCCCTTTAGCATCGAGTTGCATGTCATCTTCAAAATCGGAGAGAAGCATCGAAAAATTCCCTTATGGGGCATTCACTCCATGGTTGGGGTTTACGACAGGTTGTCCTCCGATAGGAGAGGTACTTCCATTACCTTCGATAATAATTCCAGTTGTTGCACCAGCTTTCTCCTTTTTCTTTTGCTTGCCATCCCTCCTATTCAAGCTTAAGACGGAGGAATTTTCATGTTCCATAACCTTCACGATTTTTGACCTAGCTCTCGAGGCACTTAGTGGTTGCAGTGCTAGTAAAGCGTCTATCTTGTCCATAAGAGCCTTTTGGCTATCGTCCACATTTTGGTTAAACTAATCAACCATCCAGTTAAATTCTCATTTCATCATAACTTCGTGATAAGAAGAAGATTCTGGAGCTTGATTTCTTGTATTAACTCTTGTTGGTAAGTTGATGGTGTTACTGACTTCAACCTGATGGCGGTTCGGTACATCACTGCCAATTGTTGCACCGGTAGATCTTCCAAAAGTTGTTCTATTCTTCCTACCATTGATCTTCAATGGCAAGCCTTCAAACTCTTTTCAAATTAGAATTTGTGAATCTAACTTTCGAACCTATTTGATCCAAAATAGAGAGATAGATCTAAGCCTAGGTTCACTGTTCTTAGTGAAAGCACCAAAATGTTAACCCAAAAAATGGATCAAAATTCTAGAGTATAATGTGAAAGCGCCAACCCTATTAGAATAAAGCAAATATAATAGAAAATAACAAAAAAGTTAATGAGAGACGGAGATTTTTATAGTGGTTCGGCTGTTAACTAAGCCTTGGTCCACTTTGTAACTTTTCTTATTGATTTGATCTTGATAGAATATGATTATAAAGTGATTGAGGGAGAGTTAGTCACAAGTACAAGTGTTAGACAAATTCTAAGTCCTAGAATTGCCTAAATGAACTGCCTTGGTGTCCATGGAGTAAAGAGAGAATTGAAGAAATGACAGAGCTTCCATGTTGTAATGGAAGAATCTAGATCTGATCTTAGTTTTTCTTAGGTTGTTATTTATAGTGGTAGCAGAAATATTGGATCAGAAGCCCGCTACCAAAGAAGTCTAGGAAGTAACTCAAGATAGCATAAGGAAAATGGTGATCGCTCGAGTTAAGAGCTAGATTCAGTGTCGAATTAAGACACTTTACTCAGTATCAAATCTAATCCTTAGGCTTTAGGTGATCAAACTCTTTTATGTTGAGTTTCTTGCTTCATTTAGATGCTCTCCATGCAATTTGGTAGGTCGTTGATGATTCTTGATCATCGTTCTTCCATGACTTCAATTATCCTGTTGTTTGGACTGCCACATCTTCATTCTTAATGCAAAGCTCTTTGGAAATCTGTGAAACTTCATGAATATGCATCAGATGACTAGTAGATCACTTGTGCCAAGTATGAAGGTGCCAAAGTCAAACACCTATATCCAGTACCGGATTAAGGTTCCCTAATTCGGGCCGAATTAGGGACTTAGCTCATTTTTGGTTCATACTTCGATGAGTTCTTTCTTTAGCCTTTCTGAGTGTTATTGCCAAGTTTCACGTCATTCCGTCTTTGTATCAACAATTTTAACTCCTAATGATTTCTTCTGGGTTAAAACCCCGATTAATAATTTTCAAGTTTAACAATATACAATCTAATTAACAAAAGTCTAGAATTAACTACACAATTCTATTAATATTATATTTCATAAATTTTTGGGGACATTCTCACTAATTTTCATATCTATGGTGTATATATCGTTTCATCAAAGTTAAACAATTTACTGAATATATAGATAATGATTTCCGGTTAAATTCATTTATTTAAGCCTACAATTCAATGGTTTTCACATAGGCATGATAATAAAAACCGAATTTCAATGATATAAATTTAGTATAAGTGGATTACATAATTTTCTAGTCACCTTATGGCTTTCAAATCTCTGTATCCAAACTCATTCTTCTTACTTGACTCCTTTTCTTTTCAACCAAAAATATGAATTTATAAGTGTATTCATCCATTAGAATTTAAGATTTGAAAGGAGATTTGAGTTAAGTGGAGTCTAATTTACAAATGTAGAATTTACCCTTTTCACAGCAATGATTCGCTTCTTCTCTTTTATTTTCTATCATTCTCCATAGAAATAGTGGAGAAGTAAGCATGACAGAACTTTGCTACTTAGTTCAAAAATTATGAGAATGAAAGTGAAGGGCTGGGCTTATATTTATAGGTGCTCGAATCAATTATGTACAATAGTGTAACGATCCCGAATTTTAATTTATTTTAATTGATAATTAAATTCTTTTTTTGATTTAAAATGGTGGAATTTATTTATAAATTGATTTGAAAATTCAAAATGAAGTCCTTAAAAATAAAATAAAACAAATAAATATTAAGCTAGAAATAAATTTATATATATAAGATAAATTGTAAAATATAATACAAACAGATATATATAGGTATGCAGACGAATACTAAAGTAAGAAAATGAAGTATATTTATGTACAAGCAAATGGAGACAGTAATGTACTTCAAGTATGTACCAATTTGACATGAAAACCTGGGGAAAAAAAATAATAAGTTAAAATATCTATAAGCTTGCATAAGAAGACAATAAAAATAATAATAACAAAGCAAAGGAGTGTTGCCTGTAAAGTAAATATGAAACATACATATGGAAGTATTGCAAAACAAAACAAAAGAATATGTACATTCAAGTATCAAACAAAAGAAACAAATGTAAACATATTCAATAGCTTGCAAAAGGAGTTATACAAATGAAGTATGACATTAACAAAAGGAATAAAATACATAAAACATAAAATATAAAACAAGACAAAGGTAATTAATATGCTGGCTTTAGCACACCATATCAACCACCAAGTAGGAAATAAAATCTGAAGCCATCAAACAAAAGAAAGAAAGAAAAAAATAAGTGAGAAGCTTATAAAGGAAGACATCAACCTTGATATTATGTACAGCCGAAATAAAATGAAAAATTATAAGTATATGGTACAAGATAATTAATGCAAGCACACCAAAATGACCATATCAGCTGAGTAATTAATGCAAGAAGATAATTAAACAATATTGCAGCCACCAAAACAAGTAAGTATCTCTTGAATTGTACAAAACAAAGATATTGCCCTGTACAAACCATATTATCAACTGTAAACTTAAAAGATGTATTCACCTGTAAGCTTTTATCTTATATATATTAATCAACTTCATTTCAGTTCGACCATTATCTCCTACTAAATCAAAAACTTCAAGTTTAAAAACAACCATATACATCAGTACAAACCCGAGATCTAAAAAGCTTCAACAAGACAAACTCAAGCCCAGGATTTTCTTTAACTTGAGAAATACAAAAAGATTTCAACTTTCAACCTGGAAACTTCTGGAATCAAAGCCTGGGAAAAACATGAATAAAAGCCTGATTCAAATGATGTAGCTCTGTTCTTCTTTTCTGGAAAACACGGTGAGTAACACTTTAAAAATTTAAGTATGTGGATTTTGGTTGCATAATAAAATCTGGAATGATATGCTTCATATATATACACACTTTTCTGAGTATACATATGAATGTTTGGATGATTTGGTAAAATGTTCATCTCTGTTCTTTCTTCTAAAAGCAAGGCGAGTAAACATAAATCTTCAAACAAGGGTTTAAGTTTATTTAAGACAGTTTAAAAACTTCATCTATAAACTGTTGTGCATATATCTCAGTTAGCATATGATTTTACTATGTTCTGTGTTCTTTGAAAGTTGTTACAGATTTCATTTTTTCTGTTCAAACATTCAAACCATTTTGTTTAAAACATTTTGTAAGCTTTGATTTCCCAACAAACAAGTTGTTAAACTTAAAATAAAAATAAAAATAAGATTCTTAAAGATTGATTTAAACCATGTTTGTAAGTCATTATTACTGCAATATTGTTTACAGGTTTTCAAGTAAAAAAATGATAAAAAAATAAAATGTTGTAAAATAATAATTCAAGATTATGATCTGAATCTATACTTCAATCTATGATTTTTAAAACAAAAATGAAGATTTTTAATGGAGTGTTTCAAGAGTAGTTTGGAATTTTGTTCAATGTGCATTTTTCTAAATTCCTGGCAATCGAATCCTTTATAAATTCTGAAATTTGTACTAAAGCATCCTTAAACATCTAGAATGTTGGAAAAATTGTCGAATTAATTTTCAAACACCAGAGTTGTTCGAACGAGTTGAAGTTAGGGTTTAACCCTGAGTTTTGAAATGGGCAGAACGCGGGATGATTTCGTCATCTAGGAGCGATCGAGCTGCATATGCTCGTGGGTGATGATGGCTTGGGGTGTTGACGTGCTATGGGTGAAGTCGCGAATTTTCTGGTTGGTTGTGCGAGGAGAACGAGGCGTTTGGGTTGGGCACGTTCAAGTTTACAGTTCGACGAGGGAGCGAAATTTTGATTTCGAATTTATTTGGTCAAATTGAGGTTCGATGTCGCGTTGGCGTGGATTTTATGATTTGCCGATGATCGTGATGATCATCGGAGTGGCAGCGAACCACCGTGCATGTGCACGGTGGTGTTGGTGATGGTGCCTACAGTTTTGAATATCGGTTTCAAAACTTAACTGAAAAAAAAAGAGAAGAAGACGAGCGAACAAGATCGTGCTTGTGTTTAACTCGGGAAATTGATGGCTTTGCTCGAGTATGTGCTTGTGTGGGATAGCTTGGTGCAACGGTTTTAAATTTGAACATACTGTTAAAAGGGAAAAAAATAAAATAAAGGAAGAAGAAGAAGATGTTCAGGACACGGGGAAAAGGGGGTGGAACTCGAAGCTATACTCGAGTATAACGTGGGGGAGGTCTCGGGTTTAACTGGGAAGTTTTGGGTTGGGTCAAACTTCAATTTTGCAGTGGTGTAAAAGTTAAGTAAATTTTTTTTTTTTTACAAATTTGTTTAAACACTTTGAGGTTAGAAAATGTTTAAAAGTTAAGCTAAGATTTTTTTCAAGTTTTAATTATTTTAGTCAAAAGCTTAACAATGATCTTAAACACTTAAATTATTTTAATAAAAAAAAAATTATTTAGGATAAGTGTAAAGTTAATTAACTCTTAAGTTTGTAGTTAATAATAAAGTGATTTGACATTTAAAGAGGACTTTTAAGGGTTAACTACATTGAGTAATCAAAACTAGATGAATTATTTCTAGAAAGTAATCAAGAATAACTACTTGTAATTAAGGATTGATAAAACTGATGATTAAGTGTTAAAGTAAATTGTAATTAACTACTTATGTTAAATTATGAATGATTAATAGTTAATTAATTAAGTAATTTAATTAAGAATTAATTTTGTAATTAGTTTAAAGGTTAACTTAATAAATATGATTAATTAAGAATAAATTAATTTAATAAGGTGATTAATTTATTTATTTATATCGAATGATTTGAAGTTAATTCATCAGGATTGGATAACCAATTCATAAGTTATTAGTTAAATTGGAAATAAATTGAATTAATTAGGATTTAAACCATTAATTAATCCTGCTTATAAATGATTATTAAATGTTTGACCTTACTTATGAATGATCGTATTATATGTGATGCCTTGAATTAATTGTCATGTCTGATCTGTGATATTTTGTTATGTGGTTTATGCCGTGTATGATTTATTCATTTATTTACATTTGCATATTATCTGTGAATTTGTGAATAGACGATAAGCGTTATAGTTTATATCGCCTATCAATTATATTTCTGTGATTTAATCTGTGATGATTGAATGATGTTGCACTATTGTGTTAAACCCCTGGACCACACTTATACACACACAAATATGGATTTCACGAGGAAATCGATTAAGTCACAGATTTCGAAATGATTTATAAAGTTGAATATTTAAATTCAAATGTTTTGGAAATGGATTGGATTTAAAGCAAAAAGCTTTTGAAATAAAATTTCAAAGATGAAATTTATTTGAATAACTTGACTAAGTTTTGAAATTTAAATAATTTGATTTAAATTTGAATTCAATATTTAAAATTGAATTCTATGATTTGGAAACTAGGGTTTAAAAAGGCTATTCAACTTATAAATGAGTTTATACGGGTTAAACTATTTTAAGGTATTGGTTTGGGAATTTGAATTTAAATTCAAAGGCTTTAACTCGTGTAAATAAAATTTGATCTTTCTGAAACGAAAACTATTTGTTTTCAAATAATAAAAGCTTTCATATAGGAAGTAAACTTCCAAATTGTGTTAAAAAGGGATTTCAAGTTAAAAAAATGGAAATGATTTTCCAAGTTATGGAAACGGTTTGGGAGTTATAAGTTAAATCTTTAATTTAAAGATTTTAAACGAGTTAATCCAATTGAAATGGAAATTGATTTGAAATCCGTAAATGGATCTTTGTGAAAATGGGTGAACTTAGTGAAATAAATCTTTTTGTTTAAAAAAGTTTGAAATGGTAATTTGTTTAAACCATTTGGAAGAAAGTGTTGAATTATTAAGTTGTGACTTAATTGAAATCTCATATCCATATGTTTTTAAATATTGCGCTCACTATTCGGTTTAGCCGGGAGAGGACCTTTGTGTCATATAACCCATTTCGAATATGTGATTCGACGTATATGGATAGCATTTGAAGACCGGTGGTGAAGACCGGGTATTTGCGAAAACGATAGGATGACCTATCGATTGTCTCTGCACTGAGTTGCTCCGGTATAGAGATTTCCTAAGTGATGGGAAGTCCGATCGGGATTGTGAATACCCGGATTGCAAGGACTTCTTCGGAAGTGCCTTCCGTTCTGTTCGAACCCGGAACAGACTTGTATGGTTGTATGTCTGACACTACACTTTGAGATATAAAGCCGATTTCTTTCAAATACATATCTGTTGGTGGCGGAGAATTTATTCTCTTAGCTTAACACCCTTAGAAGATATGTAGTTGAAGTTTATCAGCGATATACTCCCAATTTGGTAGTGTGGCATGCTGAGTGCTGTTGTGTGTTGATGATCATTGTTTGATCATTTGTGATAGGATCATTTGTTTGATCATTTATCTTTATGATCATTACTTTGATCATTTGTTGACCCAAAGCATGGCTTTGTATCAAAGCGTAGCTTTGTGGACGAGACTGCATCAGGACCTCACACCTCGGAAATGGTCAAAATAGGAAAGATGCGGCAAGGTTATGAGGGTCGCGCCCTTTAGGGTGTGTCATTCCCTTCTGGTAAAGGGTGATATTAGGTATGGAGCCCTGATATTTAACCTATGTGGTTGCTCCAATCTCATTTTCTGTGTGGTTGTTGCTTAGAGGTACCTCGGATAAAGGTCCCAAAGGACCGGGGAATGGCTTGCTCGAGTAGTAGTTACCTAGTTACAGAGGTAACCCGGCCTTGTGTTGGCAGAGATCCGGTTAGGTTCTCGGGACGTCCCGCCAGAGGCGATCCCATGTGGCGGTAGGAAGTTCCTTAGCCTGACCATTTGTTGGAAATCCAATCAAAACAATACGCGCCTTGTACGGTTTTAGTTATATAATCTGCCATTCACTTATGGTGGCGCCCCACTGTTTGGATGGTAGCTATAGTAGGCATAGTGCGGAATGCCTATGTTGGCTAAGATTTATATTCTACTTTCGAAATGTTTTCTACACTGTGCACTTATAATAATAATATCCAAGAAATTTTCTGCGTATTAAGCATGTTTGACTATCATAAGAAGAAATCTCCTCCAATTCTGCGTTTGCATTGTGTGTGTGGCGGGAGGTCTTATGGTAGTTTCATTTTCTAAAAAGCATTGCGAATTTACTTTAAAATTCTCTTGTGGTTTTATTTTAAAGATAAACTGTTTTTGTTACTCACACCAGTCCCATGACTGACCTGGAGTTTATTGTTCCTTTCCTAAACTCTGGGTGCTCACTATTTCCACACGAGCAGTCTAGTGTTGGGTTTTTCAGATAGTTAGGTTTGGTAGATTATCTGGAGCTAGTTCAGTCTTTGGACATGACAGACTTGCTTGTCTTAGTGTATCGTGATGATGGTTCGAGCTGCTGTTGAAGTTCTCTCTTGAAGATTATATTGGAGTTATCTGTTCTGCTGCTATTATATTGTATCATGTCTCTGATGTATATCGATATCTATTGTATCATCTGTTGTATCAGGATGTTGTATCAGATGTTGTATATTGATATTCATTATTTCTTCCGCTGTGTTGTTTACTTAATAGTGTTATAAGCTCCGGCGACTCGGATTTGAACGGTCGAATCTACGGCATTCGAGTACGATGTAAAGTATGGATGTCGATTTTCGAACGGGCAAAATCCGCTTCGTTACAATTTGGTATCAGAGCTGAGGGTTAAACTTTAGCTCAGGAGTATTAACACATTAAGTAACTCATTAGAGATAGGGTGAAGTAAACCCTAGAATGAATAAATCCCTAAGATATCCGTTTGAATGCCTCAGTAAATTCTCTTTCTATCCACTGATAGTGAGTATGAGTGCAAGAAGAGTACGAGATAGGGGACAGGGGAATACCACTATAATTGGTCAATACCCTGCAACAGTGGAAGTAATTTTTCTCTATCGATCTTCTTCGATTCGTTTCCAAATTCTTTTGATTGCTTCGTGACAGCTCCAGGAAGAAGTTTCAGTGCAATGGTTGCCCTACGAATCGTTGTAGGAAATCCTTACTTCGAATTTTCACTAGTATCTTATCAGTTTTTAATTTAAACTTTAATAAATTTGAAATTTGAAAATTGGAAATTCTGAATAAATTGGAAATTTTAAGTTGAATTAAATTGATTAATAGACTATGAGGGATAATTTGAATTATATCAATAAAACGATTTCATTTAAAACCAAATTTGAAATTCTATTATAATTTCTTGGGTTGATCGAAGTCCGAAGAGGGACAAATTATACATATAGTTTGAGATGTTCCGACTTGAATCCATTCCTAGTATTTGAAACACTTATAGAAGGTTAAATCTATCTCTTTTGTCCAGCATCTCTTGTAAATTCTTCGATGATTCCTGGTAAATACAGGAAGAAGATTTGATATGTTTGTACGGGACATAAACTCCAATAGGCCAAAATTGTTTGTTTGGATGTATTGGTTGCTTTGGTTGCTATGGTTGACAGATATACTTTGGTTTCTAAACTAAAAATTTTGAAATTATACCCAAGAGTAGACAGATATGTGAATACAATTTGAGTCCAAATATATTCTACGGACGGTTAGTTATTCCTTCGAACTAACCAGTGCTTTGCATGTTTCGTAAATTTATGACCCGAGTATCCTGAGTAGTATTGAATGAGTTCGTTCTCATATTGTCGATATTCTGATTTGGTAAGCCAAATGCAGAATAGATATCCAGTTGATCTGGAAAATTGTTTCTCTATCCTGGTGTATCTATCTTTGTTATTTTCGTGCCTGTGAATTTCGAGGACGAAATTCTTTTTAAGGTGGAAGTCTGTAACGATCCCGAATTTTAATTGATAATTAAATTCTTTTTTTTTGATTTAAAATGGTGGAATTGATTTATAAATTGATTTGAAAATTCAAAATGAAGTCTTTAAAAATAAAATAAAACAAATAAATATTAAGCTAGAAATAAATTTATATATATAAGATAAATTGTAAAATATAATACAAACAGATATATATAGGTATGAAGACGAATACTAAAGTAAGAAAATGAAGTATATTTATGTACAAGCAAATGGAGACAGTAATGTACTTCAAGTATGTACCAATTTGACATGAAAACCTGGAAAAAAAAAATAAGTTAAAATATCCATAAGCTTGCATAAGAAGACAATAAAAATAATAATAACAAAGCAAAGGAGTGTTGCCTGTAAAGTAAATATGAAACATACATATGGAAGTATTGCAAAACAAAACAAAAGAAGATGTACATTCAAGTATCAAACAAAAGAAACAAATGTAAACATATTCAATAGCTTGCAAAAGGAGTTATACAAATGAAGTATGACATTAACAAACGGAATAAAATACATAAAACATAAAATATAAAACAAGACAAAGGTAATTAATATGTTGGCTTTAGCACACCATATCAGCCACCAAGTATGTGACGTTTCGGATTTTGTCCGCTCAAAAATCGACATCCATACTTCAAATCGTATTCGAATGCCATAGATTCGACCATTCAAATCCGATTCGCCGGAGCTTATAACAACATTAAGTAAATAACACAGCGGAATAAAAGAATAATACATTGATATATAGCTTTGATACAATATCTGATACAACAGATGATCCAATAGATATCAATATACATCAGAGATATGATACAATAAAATAGCAGCGGAAAAGAAAATAGATGACATCTAGCAGCGGAACAATATAACTCTAAGATAGTCTTCAAGGAAGAACTCCGAGAACTGCAACTCCATCTCCAAGAATCAATCCAGCAATAGCTCGAACTCCCAATAACAATGCACCAAGCGACTGGTGTGGTCCAAAGACTGAACTAAATCCAGATAATCTACTGAACCTAGCTATCTGAAAAACCCAACTCTAGACTGCTCGTGTAGAAAATAATGGGCACCCAGAGTTTAGGAAAGAAACAATAAACTCCGGATCAGTCATGGGACTGGTGTGAGCAATAAAACAGTTTATCTTTTAAAAAAATAATCAAAGAAAGAATTTTAAAGTCAATTCGCAATGCTTTTGAAAAATGAGACTACCATAAGGCCTCCCGCACACACACACAATGCAAACGCAGAATCGGAGGAGATTTCTCCTTATGATAGTCAAAGATGCTTGATACGCATTAAAAAGAAACATTTGGTATTATTACTAGTGCATAGTGTAGAACATTATTTCAAAAATAAAGATATAAATCTTAGCCAACATACGACCATTATCGTATGCCTACTATAGCTACCATCTAAACAGTAGGGCGCCACCATAAGTAAATGGCAGGTTCTACAACTAAAACCGTACAGGGTTTCGTATTGGGAATTGGATTTCCAACAAATGGTCAGGCCAAGGAACTTCCCATTGCCACATGAGAACGCCTTTGGAAGGACGTCCCCGAGAACCAAACCGGATCTCTGCCAACACAAGGCCGGGTTACCCCTAACTGGGTAACTACTGACACGAGTATGCCATCCCCCGATCGTAAACGACCTTTCTCACGGGATCCCGATAACCAACAACCACAAAGTAATAAATTCGCAGTAACCACATAGGTTAAATATCTGGGCTCCATACCATGATACCACCTCTATCCAGAAGGAAATGCACATACCCTAAAGGGAGCTACCCCTCATAACCTTGTCGCATCTTTCCTGTTTTGACCATTTCCAGGGTGTGAGGCTCGACGAAGTCTCGTCCACAAAATCACGCTTTATACAAAAGCTGTGCTTTGGGTCAACAAATGATCATAGAAATGATCACAAAGATAAACGATCAAACAAATGATCTTATCACAAATGATCAACACAATGATCATTTCACAGCAACACTCAGCATGTCACATTACCAAATTGGGAATATATTGCTGATAACCTTCAACTACATAACCTCTGAGCTCGTACGTCTCAGAGAAGGGTGTTAAGCTAAGAGAATAAATTCTCCGCCACCAACAGAAATGTATTTGAAAGAAATCTGCTTTATATCTCAAATTGTAATGTCAGACATACAATCCATACAAGTCTGTTCTGGGTTCGAACAGAACCGAAGGCACTTCCGAAGAAGTCCTTGCAATCCGGGTATTCACAATCCCGATCGAACTTCCCATCACTTAGGAAATCTCTATACCATAGCTACTCGGTGCAGCGACAATCAATAGGTCATCCTATCGTTCTCGCAAATACCCGGTCTTCACCACCGGTCTTCAAATGCTATCCATAACGTCGAATCACATATTCGAAATGGGTTATACGACACAAAGGTCCTCTCCCGGTTAAACCGAATAGTGTGCGAAATAGTTCAAAAACATATGGATACTGGGATTTCAATGAAGTCACAACTTAATAACTCAAAACTTTCTTTCAAATGGTTTAATCCAATTACCATTTCAAATCTTTTAAACAAAAGATTTATTTCATAAAGTTCACCTAGTTTCTCAAAGATTCATTCCTGGATTTCAAAACAATTCCAATTCAATTGGATTTAATTCATTAAATCTTTAAATTAAGATTTAACTTATATCTTTCAAAGTTCGTTCCCAAATATTCTCTTTCAAAATTTGTTTCCAAATATTCATCTATAACTTGGAAGACTATTTCAGTTTAAACTTGAAATCCTTTTAATACAATTTGAAATTCATTTCTCCTATGAAAGCTTTCTTTTATCATTTAGAAACAACAGTGTTATTTCGGAAAAAACCTTATTTCATTTATACAAGTTATAATCTTTGGGTTAATTCAAATTGTCAAGAGGACAATACTTTAAAAATGGTTTGACTCATATATAACTAGTATAATATCGTTATAATCCCTAGTTCAAATCATAGAATTCAATTTCAAGTATTGAATTCAAATTTAAATCAAAATATTTAAATTTCAAATCTTAATCAAGTTATTCAAAATATATTTCATCTTTGAAATTCCATTTCAAAAGCTTTTCACTTTAAACCCACTCCATTTCCAAAACATTTGAATTCAAATATTCAACTTTAAAAATCATTTCAAAATCTGTGACTTAATCGATTTCCTTGTGAAACCCATTTTGTGTGTGTATAAGTGTGGTCAAAGGGTTTAACACAATAGTGCAACATTATTCAATTATCACAGATCAAACACAGAAATATAGTTGATAAGCGATATAACTATAAAGCTTATCGTCCATTCACAGATTCACAGGTAATATACAAATGTAAATAAATGAATAAATTATGCACATCTAAATCCACAGAACAAAATATCACAGATCAGACAGGACAATAAATTCAAGGCATCTCATACAATACAATCATTCATAGGTAAGGTCAAGCATTCAATAATCATTTATAAGTTAGATTTATAAATCATTTTAATCCTAATCAATTCAATTTATTTCCAAGTAAATTAATTACTTATGAATTAATTATCAATTTCTAATTTATTAATTACAAATCATTTGATATAAATTAATTTATCAATCAACTTAATTAATTGAATTATTCTTAATTAATCATATTTGTTCATTAACCTTTAAACCAATTACAAAATTAATTGACCCCTTAATTAATTAATTAGTCCTTAATAAATCACATTAAATAAATCAATTCATGATCACTAGTTAATGATTTTTTTAATTAATTGATAATTATTAATTATTCACTAATTACTTGTACCAAGTAATTTACATAATATTAATAAATTAATCTTTTCAATCTCATAAAGTGATTAACTTATAAATAAATTTTATTAATTAATTTGTCTTCAATTACCTCCATCTCTAATTGATTAAAGATAACTTCTTTTGTCTTAATGTAAAACTTAATCACAACATTTAAACTTATTAGAAACAAATATTTAGAAATCAAATATAATTGAAAAATGTATAATTTACTTTAACAAAACGAACTAAAGCATTTAAATTATCAATTATCATCTATAAACTTAAATATCATTAACCTTCGAATTTAAAACATTCTCTTTTATTTTCCTAAATAGCTTAAAGATTTAATTTAACAAAATTTAAGTTGAATCAAGACATTTATTTTGTATTAAAGAAATTTATTTGGGAAAAAATTTAAAACTTGCTTTTGTTTAGGCTTGAAAACTATTCAAACATTTGCTTTGGGAATAACCCTACTCCATTCCGTGTCATCACCGAGACACTCACGCTTCTACCTGACTTCGAGAAAATCCACCATCCCCTTCGAGTTCAAACCCGAGGACAAACCATCTTCTCCAAATTTCACACTCCAGACCATATACAAAAGTGCACGCGTGCACTTGCACGATCACCGGAGCCATTTCTGACCAACATCGCGAACACCCACGAGTCACCAATGATCCCTTCAACTCCTCTGAGCATCCAGAACCCATGTTATAGCCGTGGTTCAAAATCGAGCCTGATAACATCCCACTGGAACTAAATGATAACCAGAAAATTGCTTTACAACGCCACCCACCTCCACCAGAGGGCTCGCCATCAAGACCGAAGCTTCGCCTTGATCACGTGCCGCTATCCCCACCGGTCCTTTGAACTCCGATGCATCGACGTGGTGGTGCTGACGAGGCTTCCTGGAATCCAAAATCATTGGCCTTAAACCCTAATTCCACCTCGATCACCCACTACGGTGATCTGAAAATTTAGCGAGCATTTTTCCTAGACTCTACAACCTCTCAGCTAGCTACAGCTCCAATCACGAGGCGAACAAAGTCGCCGACCACCGTAGTTTGCCCAAATGGTCGTATCCATTCAACTCGCAATTTCTCACTCGAAATCGCACTAAAAATCGGGATTTTTGTTTTAAAAATCATGATTCGTAAAGGTAAACAGGATCATACACTCGAAACTTAAAATTTAATCAATTACATTTTCGCAAAAACATGAGATTCCACTGTGTTTGATATTTTCTAGAAAACTTATTAATTTTCAGTGCCCCCAAATATTTTTAGGGAAGAGTTCCTGGCAATTCTATCAAGTTTCCTTTGAACATCAAGATCAACAGTTGACTAGAGGGGAAGTTCTCGATTTTTAAACAGGATTGAACTCAGTAATATTTTAGAACAGAGACATATATCACAGACAGGCACAAACATACCCCTCTATACAAAAGTTCATATTCATGCAAGCATCCTTTATGTCATTCATTCATAAATCATCAGATGCCAACCACAAAGATGAACAAATGAGTTCAAGTGTTTGCTCACCTGTTTTTCCAGGAAAAGAACAGAGTTGATAATGTTGAACAGGCTTGAGTTCTTTGCTTGCTGAAGCGTTTAAGTCTTCAGTTTTGAATTGATTTAAGTTGTTTGTTTTGTTTGAATCTTGTTTAAGTTTTGAGTGACACTTGCTTTTGCTTTTTTTTTCTTTTCTCGGTTTTGAAGAATGAAACTGTAATGATAATTTGATGTGTATATGAAGTTAAAGTATACAGGGTATACAAATCTTGTATAGGGTGGTGATATACTGTTGTTTGATAAATAGCAAGGAACTGACTTTAGTTATGGGCTAGAGGTGTAAACATTAAATGCATGTGTACTTATTCCATGCTTGCCTACATCTTTTTTTTTACTCGGCTGAGATGATGTAATGGATGCTGGCCTTTATTATACTTGAATATATTTGCTTTGTTATTGTTTAAGTGTACCTGGTTTGTTTTGTTTATTTACTTACTTTTCATATTTGTTTTATTTTATAATCTTAAAGATGTTTATACTGTTTTCATATTATATCTTATGTTTGTACAACAAGTATTGCTGAGATATCTTGCATGTTGCATTAATTGCTAGAGGTAGGTTGCTGCAAAGATATTATTTTTTTCTTCTCCAGTACTTGTTTTATACTTTATTTACTCCTTTACTTGCCTTTGCTTGGTCATATACTTGAGTATATCTCTTTCTTTTGCTTTAACATAGTGGCTACACTTATTATATTTGTATTTGTTCATATGCATACATTTGTTTTTTTCTTTTTTTACTTGCCTGCATATCTACTTTACAGTCTACATTATATTTTACCTGCCTTTGTCTAAGTACTTTGCATATTTATTTACAACTTTGTCTTTAGTTTTATGTTCTTTTAGCTAGCTTTGTATTGCAAATAAATTTCTATTTTAATTATGTTGTTTGAATTTATACTCCATGTATATAAATATAAAGCTATTATACTTATTGTTATAAAAATAACTCCTTGTTGATTTAAAATAATTTACAAAAGAAACCATTTTCTTATTAATAAATAACACAAACCATTTGAATTTGGAAAACTCCAATCGATTATCATTTAATTTCACAATTTTAAATTAAAAATTAATTTAATTATCAATTTAAAATAAATTAAAATTTGGGATCGTTATAGACTTCCCTCCTTAAAAAGAATTTCGTCCCCGAAATTCGCAGGCACGAAATCAATGAAGAGATAGATAGATTCGATCTCCTATAATTCCTCAAACTTAAGATATGAATTCCAAATTCAAGTCGGAATATCTCAAAAAATATATACCAATTTGTCCCTCTTCGGACTTCGACCAACCCAAGAAATTAAAACAGAATTTCAAAATTTGGTTTTAAACAAAATCATGGTATCGATATAATTCAAATTTATCCTTCATATTCCATTAACCAATTTAACTCAATTTTAAAATTTCCAATTCATTTAAAATTTTCAACTCCAAATTTCCAATTCATATTCATTAAGGTTTAAATCAAAAACTGATAAGAAATTGATGAAATACGAAGTAAGAATTTTCCTATTACGATTCATAGGGCCTCACTGCACCGAAACTTCTTCTTGCAACTGCCACGAAGTAATCAAAAGAATTTAGAATCGAATCAAAGGAGATTGACAGAGAAAGATTGTTTCAACTGTTGTTACAGAGTATTGACTAATTATCATCGTATTTCCCTGTCCCCTATCTCGTTCTCTTCTTGCACTCATACTTACTATCAGTGAATAGTAAGATAATTTACTGAGGCATTCAAACGGATATCTTAGGGATTACTCATTCTAGGGATACTTCACCCTATCTCTAATGAGCTACTTAACGTGTTATACTCCTGAGCTAAAGTTTTAACCCTTTGCTCTGATACCAAATGTGACGTTTCGGATTTTGTCCGCTCAAAATCGACATCCATACTTCAAATCGTATTCGAATGCCATAGATTCGACCGTTCAAATCCGATTCGCCGGAGCTTATAACAACATTAAGTAAATAACACAGCGGAATAAAAGAATAATACATTGATATATAGCTTTGATACAATATCTGATACAACAGATGATCCAATAGATATCAATATACATCAGAGATATGATACAATAAAATAGCAGCGGAAAAGAAAATAGATGACATCTAGCAGCGGAACAATATAACTCTAAGATAGTCTTCAAGGAAGAACTCCGAGAACTGCAACTCCATCTCCAAGAATCAATCCAGCAATAGCTCGGACTCCCAATAACGATGGACCAAGCGACTGGTGTGGTCCAAAGACTGAACTAAATCCAGATAATCTACTGAACCTAGCTATCTGAAAAACCCAACTCTAGACTGCTCGTGTAGAAAATAATGAGCACCCAAAGTTTAGGAAAGAAACAATAAACTCCGGATCAGTCATGGGACTGGTGTGAGCAACAAAACAGTTTATCTTTTAAAAAAATAATCAAAGAAAGAATTTTAAAGTCAATTCGCAATGCTTTTGAAAAATGAGACTACCATAAGGCCTCCCGCACACACACACAATGCAAACGCAGAATCGGAGGAGATTTCTCCTTATGATAGTCAAAGATGCTTGATACGCATTAAAAAGAAACATTTGATATTATTACTAGTGCATAGGGTAGAACATTATTTCAAAAATAAAGATATAAATCTTAGCCAACATACGACCATTATCGTATGCCTACTATAGCTACCATCTAAACAGTGGGGCGCCACCATAAGTAAATGGCAGGTTCTACAACTAAAACCGTACAGGGTTTCGTATTGGGAATTGGATTTTCAACAAATGGTCAGGCCAAGGAACTTCCCATTGCCACATGAGAACGCCTCTGGAAGGACGTCCCCGAGAACCAAACCGGATCTCTGCCAACACAAGGCCGGGTTACCCCTAACTGGGTAACTACTGACACGAGTATGCCATCCCCCGATCGTAAACGACCTTTCTCATGGGATCCCGATAACCAACAACCACAAAGTAATAAATTCGCAGTAACCACATAGGTTAAATATCTGGGCTCCATACCATGATACCACCTCTATCCAAAAGGAAATGCACATACCCTAAAGGGAGCTACCCCTCATAACCTTGCCGCATCTTTCCTGTTTTGACCATTTCCGGGGTGTGAGGCTCGACGAAGTCTCGTCCACAAAATCACGCTTTATACAAAAGTTGTGCTTTGGGTCAACAAATGATCATAGAAATGATCACAAAGATAAACGATCAAACAAATGATCTTATCACAAATGATCAACACAATGATCATTTCACAGCAACACTCAGCATGTCACATTACCAAATTGGGAATATATTGCTGATAACCTTCAACTACATAACCTCTAAGCTCGTACGTCTCAGAGAAGGGTGTTAAGCTAAGAGAATAAATTCTCCGCCACCAACAGAAATGTATTTGAAAGAAATCTGCTTTATATCTCAAATTGTAATGTCAGACATACAATCCATACAAGTCTGTTCTGGGTTCGAACAGAACCGAAGGCACATCCGAAGAAGTCCTTGCAATCCGGGTATCCACAATCCTGATCGAACTTCCCATCACTTAGGAAATCTCTATACCGTAGCTACTCGGTGAAGAGACAATCGATAGGTCATCCTATCGTTCTCGCAAATACCCGGTCTTCACCACCGGTCTTCAAATGCTATCCATAACGTCGAATCACATATTCGAAATGGGTTATACGACACAAAGGTCCTCTCCCGGTTAAACCGAATAGTGAGCGAAATAGTTCAAAAACATATGGATACTGGGATTTCAATGAAGTCACAACTTAATAACTCAAAACTTTCTTTCAAATGGTTTAATCCAATTACCATTTCAAATCTTTTAAACAAAAGATTTATTTCATAAAGTTCACCTAGTTTCTCAAAGATTCATTCCTGGATTTCAAAACAATTCCAATTCAATTGGATTTAATTCATTAAATCTTTAAATTAAGATTTAACTTATATCTTTCAAAGTTCGTTCCCAAATATTCTCTTTCAAAATTTGTTTCCAAATATTCATCTATAACTTTGAAGACTATTTCAGTTTAAACTTGAAATCCTTTTAATACAATTTGAAATTCATTTCTCCTATGAAAGCTTTCTTTTATCATTTAGAAACAACAGTGTTGTTTCGGAAAAAACCTTATTTCATTTATACAAGTTATAATCTTTGGGTTAATTCAAATTGTCAAGAGGACAATACTTTAAAAATGGTTTGACTCATATATAACTAGTATAATATCGTTATAATCCCTAGTTCAAATCATAGAATTCAATTTCAAGTATTGAATTCAAATTTAAATCAAAATATTTAAATTTCAAATCTTAATCAAGTTATTCAAAATATATTTCATCTTTGAAATTCCATTTCAAAAGCTTTTCACTTTAAACCCACTCCATTTCCAAAACATTTGAATTCAAATATTCAACTTTAAAAATCATTTCAAAATCTGTGACTTAATCGATTTCCTTGTGAAACCTATTTTGTGTGTGTATAAGTGTGGTCAAAGGGTTTAACACAATAGTGCAACATTATTCAATTATCACAGATCAAACACAGAAATATAGTTGATAAGCGATATAACTATAAAGCTTATCGTCCATTCACAGATTCACAGGTAATATACAAATGTAAATAAATGAATAAATTATGCACATCTAAATCCACAGAACAAAATATCACAGATCAGACAGGACAATAAATTCAAGGCATCTCATACAATACAATCATTCATAGGTAAGGTCAAGCATTCAATAATCATTTATAAGTTAGATTTATAAATCATTTTAATCCTAATCAATTCAATTTATTTCCAAGTAAATTAATTACTTATGAATTAATTATCAATTTCTAATTTATTAATTACAAATCATTTGATATAAATTAATTTATCAATCAACTTAATTAATTGAATTATTCTTAATTAATCATATTTGTTCATTAACCTTTAAACCAATTACCAAATTAATTGACCCCTTAATTAATTAATTAGTCCTTAATAAATCACATTAAATAAATCAATTCATGATCACTAGTTAATGATTTTTTTTAATTAATTGATAATTATTAATTATTCACTAATTACTTGTACCAAGAAATTTACATAATATTAATAAATTAATCTTTTCAATCTCATAAAGTGATTAACTTATAAATAAATTTTATTAATTAATTTGTCTTCAATTACCTCCATCTCTAATTGATTAAAGATAACTTCTTTTGTCTTAATGTAAAACTTAATCACAACATTTAAACTTATTAGAAAAAAATATTTAGAAATCAAATATAATTGAAAAATGTATAATTTACTTTAACAAAACGAACTAAAGCATTTAAATTATCAATTATCATCTATAAACTTAAATATCATTAACCTTCGAATTTAAAACATTCTCTTTTATTTTCCTAAATAGCTTAAAATTTAATTTAACAAAATTTAAGTTGAATCAAGACATTTATTTTGTATTAAAGAAATTTATTTGGGAAAAAATTTAAAACTTGCTTTTGTTTAGGCTTGAAAACTATTCAAACATTTGCTTTGGGAATAACCCTACTCCATTCCGTGTCATCACCGAGACACTCACGCTTCTACCTGACTTCGAGAAAATCCACCATCCCCTTCGAGTTCAAACCCGAGGACAAACCATCTTCTCTAAATTTCACACCCCAGACCAT
Organism: Allium cepa; assembly: GCA_030765085.1. Lineage (NCBI taxonomy): Eukaryota > Viridiplantae > Streptophyta > Magnoliopsida > Asparagales > Amaryllidaceae > Allium > Allium cepa. Next base: position 580,694,290 of record CM060941.1, on the reverse strand, counting down.
ATACAAAAGTGCACGCGTGCACTTGCACGATCACCGGAGCCATTTCTGACCAACATCGCGAACACCCACGAGTCACCAATGATCCCTTCAACTCCTCTGAGCATCCAGAACCCATGTTATAGCCGTGGTTCAAAATCGAGCCTGATAACATCCCACTGGAACTAAATGATAACCAGAAAATTGCTTTACAACGCCGCCCACCTCCACCAGAGGGCTCGCCATCAAGACCGAAGCTTCGCCTTGATCACGTGCCGCTATCCCCACCGGTCCTTTGAACTCCGATGCATCGACGTGGTGGTGCTGACGAGGCTTCCTGGAATCCAAAATCATTGGCCTTAAACCCTAATTCCACCTCGATCACCCACTACGGTGATCTGAAAATTTAGCGAGCATTTTTCCTAGACTCTACAACCTCTCAGCTAGCTACAGCTCCAATCACGAGGCGAACAAAGTCGCCGACCACCGTAGTTTGCCCAAATGGTCGTATCCATTCAACTCGCAATTTCTCACTCGAAATCGCACTAAAAATCGGGATTTTTGTTTTAAAAATCATGATTCGTAAAGGTAAACAAGATCATACACTCGAAACTTAAAATTTAATCAATTACATTTTCGCAAAAACATGAGATTCCACTGTGTTTGATATTTTCTAGAAAACTTATTCATTTTCAGTGCCCCCAAATATTTTTAGGGAAGAGTTCCTGGCAATTCTATCAAGTTTCCTTTGAACATCAAGATCAACAGTTGATTAGAGGGGAAGTTCTCGATTTTTAAACAGGATTGAACTCAGTAATATTTTAGAACAGAGACATATATCACAGACAGGCACAAACATACCCCTCTATACAAAAGTTCATATTCATGCAAGCATCCTTTATGTCATTCATTCATAGATCATCAGATGCCAACCACAAAGATGAACAAATGAGTTCAAGTGTTTTCTCACCTGTTTTTCCAAGAAAAGAACAGAGTTGATAATGTTGAACAGGCTTGAGTTCTTTGCTTGCTGAAGCTTTTAAGTCTTCAGTTTTGAATTGATTTAAGTTGTTTGTTTTTTTTGAATCTTGTTTAAGTTTTGAGTGACACTTGCTTTTGCTTTTTTTTTCTTTTCTCAGTTTTGAAGAATGAAACTGTAATGATAATTTGATGTGTATATGAAGTTAAAGTATACAGGGTATACAAATCTTGTATAGGGTGGTGATATACTGTTGTTTGATAAATAGCAAGGAACTGACTTTAGTTATGGGCTAGAGGTGTAAACATTAAATGCATGTGTACTTATTCCATGCTTGCCTACATCTTTTTTTTTACTCGGCTGAGAAGATGTAATGGATGCTGGCCTTTATTATACTTGAATATATTTGCTTTGTTATTGTTTAAGTGTACCTGGTTTGTTTTGTTTATTTACTTACTTTTCATATTTTTTTTATTTTATAATCTTAAAGATTTTTATACTGTTTTCATATTATATCTTATGTTTGTACAACAAGTATTGCTGAGATATCTTGCATGTTGCATTAATTGCTAGAGGTAGGTTGCTGCAAAGATATTATTTTTTTCTTCTCCAGTACTTGTTTTATACTTTATTTACTCCTTTACTTGCCTTTGCTTGGTCATATACTTGAGTATATCTCTTTCTTTTGCTTTAACATGGTGGCTACACTTATTATATTTGTATTTGTTCATATGCATACATTTGTTTTTTTCTTTTTTTACTTGCCTGCATATCTACTTTACAGTCTACATTATATTTTACCTGCCTTTGTCTAAGTACTTTGCATATTTATTTACAACTTTGTCTTTAGTTTTATGTTCTTTTAGCTAGCTTTGTATTGCAAATAAATTTCTATTTTAATTATGTTGTTTGAATTTATACTCCATGTATATAAATATAAAGCTATTATACTTATTGTTATAAAAATAACTCCTTGTTGATTTAAAATAATTTACAAAAGAAACCATTTTCTTATTAATAAATAACACAAACCATTTGAATTTGGAAAACTCCAATCGATTATCATTTAATTTCACAATTTTAAATTAAAAATTAATTTAATTATCAATTTAAAATAAATTAAAATTTAGGATCGTTATAGACTTCCCTCCTTAAAAAGAATTTCGTCCCCGAAATTCGCAGGCACGAAATCAATGAAGAGATAGATAGATTCGATCTCCTATAATTCCTCAAACTTAAGATATGAATTCCAAATTCAAGTCGGAATATCTCAAAAAATATATACCAATTTGTCCCTCTTCAGACTTCGACCAACCCAAGAAATTAAAACAGAATTTCAAAATTTGGTTTTAAACAAAATCGTGGTATCGATATAATTCAAATTTATCCTTCATATTCCATTAACCAATTTAACTCAATTTTAAAATTTCCAATTCATTTAAAATTTTCAACTCCAAATTTCCAATTCATATTCATTAAGGTTTAAATCAAAAACTGATAAGAAATTGATGAAATACGAAGTAAGAATTTTCCTATTACGATTCATAGGGCCATCACTGCACCGAAACTTCTTCTTGCAACTGCCACGAAGTAATCAAAAGAATTTAGAATCGAATCAAAGGAGATTGACAGAGAAAGATTGTTTCAACTGTTGTTACAGAGTATTGACTAATTATCATCGTATTTCCCTGTCCCCTATCTCGTTCTCTTCTTGCACTCATACTTACTATCAGTGAATAGTAAGATAATTTACTGAGGCATTCAAACGGATATCTTAGGGATTACTCATTCTAGGGATACTTCACCCTATCTCTAATGAGCTACTTAACGTGTTATACTCCTGAGCTAAAGTTTTAACCCTTAGCTCTGATACCAAATGTGACGTTTCGGATTTTGTCCGCTCAAAATCGACATCCATACTTCAAATCGTAATCGAATGCCATAGATTCGACCGTTCAAATCCGATTCGCCGGAGCTTATAACAACATTAAGTAAATAACACAGCGGAATAAAAGAATAATACATTGATATATAGCTTTGATACAATATCTGATACAACAGATGATCCAATAGATATCAATATACATCAGAGATATGATACAATAAAATAGCAGCGGAAAAGAAAATAGATGACATCTAGCAGCGGAACAATATAACTCTAAGATAATCTTCAAGGAAGAACTCCGAGAACTGCAACTCCATCTCCAAGAATCAATCCAGCAATAGCTCGGACTCCCAATAACGATGCACCAAGCGACTGGTGTGGTCCAAAGACTGAACTAAATCCAGATAATCTACTGAACCTAGCTATTTGAAAAACCCAACTCTAGACTGCTCGTGTAGAAAATAATGAGCACCCAGAGTTTAGGAAAGAAACAATAAACTCCGGATCAGTCATGGGACTGGTGTGAGCAACAAAACAGTTTATCTTTTAAAAAATAATCAAAGAAAGAATTTTAAAGTCAATTCGCAATGCTTTTGAAAAATGAGACTACCATAAGGCCTCCCGCACACACACACAATGCAAACGCAGAATCGGAGGAGATTTCTCCTTATGATAGTCAAAGATGCTTGATATGCATTAAAAAGAAACATATGATGCTTTAGTGTATTAGGTGTCGGTAGTGTATGGCAGTCGTCACAATGTGCTTAAAGTCATTAGTGGCTTATGGGGTTCCCTAGAACCTTTATTTGCTTCAAATGAAGGGAAGCCTAATCATATCAAGATAAATAGTATGCAAGGTGAGTCAACATATTGCTTCGGCCCCTACTCCTATTTCAATTATGTTGGGCCTCGAAGGGTGAGTAGAGCAACGATTAATTAGGACCCTGGGGCAGTTTAGGTTCCTAGATGTTCTCCCCCAAGATGTACAAAAGAAAGAAGAAAGTCTAGGAAAGGTTGTAATGGAATAATAGATTTTTACATGCTTTCATCATATGTAACAACTTTAGGTTGTATTTCTTATGACTTGATTTAGGCTTCTTTCTGTTGCCTACATATGATGTCTTTTCGAATGCACTGATATTGTTTTACCGCTTCGATGTTACGTATATATCATATGATGCTAAGGAATCCTTATCCTCTCTATATTGCATTTTAGTTTAGTTCGAAGGCATCGTAGCAGATACTTTAGGTCAAAACGGGACTACTGTGTTCGTTTGGGGTGCTCTATGTCCCCTTACGTTTAGCTATTTTGTGATAAAGTAACCTATTAAGGTTTAGAGTATTACCGTTACCTATTTAGGTAGGTTTAGGTCATTCATTATTTTGCATCTTAGCTACATTAAAATGGTATAATCTGATAAGGTTTCAGATGTTATCGTTGCTTATTTAGGTAGGTTTATGGCTTTTATTGTCTGGTGTCTTAACAATTGTATAATTTGATAAGGTTTTAGATCTTGTTGTTACCTATTTAGGTAGGGTATGGTATTATTGGGCATCTTAGCCATAGTATAATTTGATAAGGTGTCAGATGTTGTCGTTGCCTATTTATGTAGGTTTATAGCACTCGTTAGTTGGCGTTTTAGACATATTATGGTAGTATAATTTGATAAAATTTTGGATATTTTTGTCACGTGTTTAGGTAGGTTTATGGCATTCGTTGGTTGGCATCTTAGTCATACCTTAATGTGGTCTTAGGTCTTACCAAGCCTTTTCATGAATGTTTGTTTATTGCCTACACTGTGGCATAAATTGGAGTTCTATCCAATACTTATAGGGGCTTAGGATTGCTACCTAAGATTTTTCTATTTTAATGGGGAATCTATCTACTAAGTACCTAGTCTTTAGCTTGGAGTTTCGGTGCGAATCTTGTCCTCTAAGTACCTGGTATTTTGCTAGAAATTTCAATGGGAATCTTATCCGCTAAGCACCTAGTTTTATCCTAGGAGTTTTGGTGGGAGTCTTCTCTGCTAGACTTCTCATAGTGCATGGTACCACTTGACCATGGCTCTCTCTTGCATGCATTGTTAGGCCTTTATGAATCCAAAGTGATATGGTCGTCTCTTACAAGCGGTGGTAAGAGTGTTATTAAGGTGCATCACCGTTAGGGTATGTAGGGAGTGGATCCCTCCAGAGGTTTTCCTTTCTTTGCCAAGGTCACCCAACCGATTTTATGACTAAGTAAAAATGGTTGGGGACGTGGAGATACTTACGAAAATATTATGATAATTAAAAACATCCTCTTATGGCGAGAATTAACCTATGAAATGGTTTTTATTTATTATGCATTATGTTGTGGTGGAGTTCCATACTTTTCTCAACCATGTTAAACTATAACAAGAAAGATTTTTGTTTTTTGGGAGAAATATATCTTCGGTGGAGAAGCATATTTCAGTTTTTCCTTTTCTCTACAAAATGTTCTTACAGCAACCCATACCTTAATGAGCACGATTTTTCGACTAAATCAAAAACCCTAATCTGTTAGGGTATAGATCATTGGTATCGATAACATGTAATAAACATAAGTATATCAAAGAGCAATCTATATGAAATCAAAACGGAATAGTAAAATATAATAAAATATATATACCGACTAAGGTTGCTACCAATACTATACCTTTGTTATCTAGTTTCCTTGTTAGTACAAAGCATGAATGAGAACACCGATCCACCTATCGTTCCTGTCTTGTACTAGTATCATGTCCCACTAAATCTATCATATGGGTTGTAAAGAAGAGAGGGTCAGAACAACATTCTAGTGACTGGTAAATTATATATTTTATCTGTAATATTAGTTTTATGCCGATTGATCTCTATTTAAGTGTTATGTCTATTATTTATGGATTTGAGATTTAATCCCATCTGCACCAATGATATAACTAACATATCTGAGATATGAATATGTATATGTGTGTGTGTATAAACATCCCTATACTCCTAAAAAGGAAACCCCTTCGTATCTTATTTGATAGTCAACCAGCTCTGACTATGAAGGTCGTTGACTCCTGGACATGACTTTATAATTTAACCAGCCGTATTACTACCACATCTCAAAGACTTATCTAAGGGTTAACTAGCTAACCTCCATCCAAACAAATGAATAACAAAATTTTGAGATTAGTGCATATCCCATATGAAATTTACACCATTAGCAAGTGTAATCCATACGAGATTAACCCAAGTCTTCGCTAACGACCACTCAGGACCGATGGTGTTCTTTTCCTATGCCCAGCTCTTCTCCACAAATACCAGTTTACCAAACAATGCTCACATAGCGTTAACCACCATCCAAAAATTTGTTTAGATTTTTCTAGTGCAAATCAAGGAAAATTCCCATTACCGGTTGCTTAATACCTCTAGTTTGGAAATGAAGCAGACCCTACTTCCTAATTAGGCACCGTCATAGGTTATTTAAGACTTCTTGAATAGAGTTGAGGCAGACCGAATAGCCATTTAATACCTCCTCCCCGAAGTAAACCCCTTGACCACCCTAAAGGTACTTAGCCATTTAATACTTCAAATTCGAAGCGAACTCCTTGATATATTTTTCCAAACCTATACGTGAATGTATATCCCCCAACCGGTCCAATAGTTGAAGATGTCCCACATCGGTAGTATGTGTACGCAATGTGGAGGACAAACTTCTGTTATGTAACACTACCGACCTCGCATCCTAACCCATACTAGACCAAGACATTTATAATTAATCCAAATATTGGGTCGGGCCCAATTATTCACACCCATCGCAAACATATTATTGTGGCCATATAATTTCAACTATGGAAGTTACTACACCTCTTTAAGTTCATTATTTAATCATATTTATATGTTTACTTGCTATGAATTCTTCTTATTTTATACATTTACTGCATATATTTCTCCTTTTCAATGATGTTATTGATTACATTTATTTACCATACCTGTTTAATTTTCTTTTCCAGTGCTATATTTGGTCTCTGTAGTTGAATTCATTAAATGGTTTACTACCCATATTGACTTGATTACAGTAACTTCACTTTTACTCCTTAATTCATACCTTATTCGTGTTTAGCATTTGATTTATAACTAATATAATAACGTACAATTAATTTCATGTTACCATACCTATATGTATTTATGATGTAACTGACAATTATTTATTTATTTCTTAAACTTGCACCTTATTTTACATATATACATTTAATTAGTAAATGGAATTTTTTATATTTCTATTTGTAGCTTTTTTTTTCTACATTTAGGGATTTATGGATATACACTTATGTGTAACTCCCACAAAAATATTTATTTTCATGTTTTAATGCATTGGAACCATATCTTTTCCAAGAAGGAAATATTGTTATTGTAATGTTTAAATAAACTACCAAAAAGTGGGATTGTGCTACATTTGAAATTTCAGGGAATTATCTTTTTCTATTTTTATTGAAATAGATAGTGTAAACTACGTAAAGTCCTCGCAACTTTGCATGTCTCTTTCATTTTGGCTATATTCCATTTTATTTCAAATGATGCATTTTCCTGTATAATGGTGAGGTTGGATAATTTATGGAAATTTCCATGAGGATTTTACAATTCCAATAAATTAAACTATAGAAATTTAAATCACAAATCAAATTAAAGCATTTCCAATTGATGATTTTTGTTGACACAAAAAATGTATCAACACCTTGGAGTATGATGTGAAAGCACCAACCCTGTTAGAATAGTGCAAATATAATAAAAATAATAGAAAAGTAAATGAGAGATGGCTTGGTTGTTAATTAAGCCTACATTCACTTTATAACTTTGCTTATTAATTTGATCTTAATAAAATATGGTTTAAAAGTGACTGAGGGAGAGTTAATCACAAGTATAAGTGCTAGACAGATTCCAAGTCTTAGAACTGCCTTGGTGACCATGCAGTAGAGAGTTGAAGAAATAACATGGCTTCTACGTAGTAGTGGAAGAATCTGGATCCGATCTAAGTTTCTCTTAGGTTTGTGTTTATAGTGGTAGCAGCTATATTCGATCAGAAGCCCGCTAACAGAAAGTCGAAGAAGTAATCCATGATAGCACATGGAATATGGTGACCAAACGAGTTAAAGGCTAGATTCGGTGTCGAATCAAGACCCTTAATTAGGCACCGAATCAAATCCTTAGGCTTTCGATGATCAAACTCTTTTCTGTTGAATTTCTTTCTTCATTTAGATGTTGTCTATGCAATTTGGAAGGTCGTTGATGAGTCTTGATCATCATTCTTCCATGACTTGGATTATCCCGTCGTTTGGATCGCCACGTCTTCATTCTAAATGACAAGCTCATTGGAAATCTACGAAACTTCATGAATATGCATAGGATGGTTAGTAGATCACTTGTGCCAAGTATGAAGCTGCCAAAGTCAAACGCTTGCATTCTGTACTGAATTAAAGTTCCTTAATTTGGGTCCAATTAAGGACTTAGCTTTTTCTTGGTTCATGCTTCCATGAGTTCTTTCTTTAGTCATTTTGAGTGTTATTACCAAGTTTTAGATCATTTGTCTTCGCATCAAAATTTTAATTCCTAATGATTTCCACTGGATTAAAAATCGGTTAACATTTGCCCCTCGGAGTATGCTTTCATTGGAAACAAGCGTCTTGGGAACAAAACAAGATTCGAATTGCTATCCTATGAATTTCAGTTGATCGCTAAATTCCATCCTAAGATGTTGTTTTTCATTAGTTCACTTCTAACTAGCTATTCGATCTGATTTTCGTTTGAATTTAAATTCTCTAAACTAATGATGCAACCTTGGCTCTGATATTTATGTCAGGCTTTAAGTCGGCATGTAGTATCGATGTGATGAGTTGGAGAGAACCCAAGTAAGGGGTGTAAATTCGGTATCGAATTAAGAGCCTCGATTGGGTGATGAAATTGAGACTTAAAGAACTTTTCTCTACTTATATCTTTTCATAACTTCGTACCCTCACTTGCCTCACTTCCTTCTACCCGAGCTAGCCGATTCAAGCTCTTTCTCTTTCAATCCAAGCTATTGCTCTGCCACCATTCCCCCTGCGCCATCGCCAGTGAGTCCACCACCTCCATGCTACATTTTCCATCACCTGGAATGATCGCTGCTGCCATTGCCATCGCATGTAGATCCAGACCCGAATTGATCAAACCCTTGGTCAAATCATCCTTATATCTTGACTTGGAGGTTGGCGATGGTGCACTAGTACTTCGATGGTGATGGAGACCATGATTGGCTTTGGTCGAGTGTGATTTGTAAAAGAGGAGATGACTTAATCCAATTATGACTTGTTGATGATATAGCTAGGGTTTAGTTTTCACTTTGGGCATGTATGACTTGAGATAAGTCACGCCTTCTAGTTTTAACCATCGTTTTTCATGAAATCTACTAAAACTTGATTGCCTGATTAACTCCGATATGGCAATCTGCCTTAGATTTGGACATATTGGATAACTCCATTACATTACATTTTTGCACATCCAATGTTCTTGAAAAGAGAGAACTTTCCATGTCGCTTCGAACAATGGATCTGAATGTGATCAACGAGTTTTATTATCTAGAATGACGCATTAGTCAGCACATCACAAGTCCATTGTTGGAGCATCTATGTCTTCAAGAGAAGAATTAACGACTGCTGTCCTAGCTCCTCCATTTATCCCTTCATGATCAACCCAACCCATACCCTCTGATTTCTATGGCCTAATAGTTTCGGTCGAACCAGTACTTGACTAGTTGCCTCCTGGATTGAGAATTCTAACCAATCCTTCGAAGTAAGCACCATCAATTCTTATAGCTAAAATACTTGGGAATATATGCGTACAGCATGACATCCTTGAGGGTAATGTTCGTCCACCCACTCGAGCTGAATTTGCTCATAAACCACCAAAAGCTTTTACTGCTTGCAACTGCTATAAGTGCTTGTGTAGTGCCATACCGACGTTCAACCGATTCTTTTCCGTGGTGCTTCAAGGCATTGGATTGGCTCTGTTTTAAATCCATCCCAACGGATATGCGCTCCTAAGTTCCCTATATATTCTATTCAGGAGAACACTCTAGCGTCCCCTAAGGCTAAATGAGCTCACATTCCTTTTGCACTTCAGGAGGAAACGAGATTGCCCATCTTTTTTAATTATCGAAACCTAGAGGGGATGTAAGCTAATATCAAACCTTCATGATAAACGTTCGGCTTTCAAGAACCAGTATTTCTTCATCAGGCGTCCATAGGGCTTCAACTGCTTTTGACTATCTGGAAGTAAGTGCTGATTCCCTAACTTTTCCATTTCGATTGGTTTTCCAATATCTTATATTTCTTATCCTATCGTGTTTTATTGCAGTTATCATGAAGAGGGATGCAACAATCAGCTTGACAAGATGCTAGAAACTCTCAAGACTATAAGAGCTTTTGAGCGTTCAATGGAGTTTCTCCTAACGAATTAATATCTCTGGTAGTTTGGTTTACTTTATCTCGGTAGATTTGCTTTGGATGACAAGCCATCAACGTCAAGTGGCCCCAGAAGATGCACTTGCTCTTCTACTCATGCTCGTGGCTCTAACGAGGAGGCTTAAGAAGAGATGGTTGGTAAGTCAGAGGACACACAGCCCAAAGAGATTCATAGAGAAGATATAGGCTTACTCTTCGAAGAGGACATTACAGAGGATAGGGATGAGGCCCACGCGATTTCTTTGATCCTCGAAGAAGAAGATGAAACATATCAAAGGAGAGATGGGAAGCAGCACATGGTTGAGGAAGGAGAGGAAGAAGCTTGAATGGTGATGATAGCAAATTTCGCATCTCCATAGAAAGAGATGAATCTTTCGACGAGTCGCTGGAAATGAGTACCGATCTTCCTCAACTGCCTTCTCTGGACTTGTTAACTACTGAAGCATTAAGCCTCGAACTTCGATTTATCCTCTTAAAGAACAACCTGCTATAGAGAGTCCGCAGACCGCTGGAGGTCAAGCTACCGAGACCCATATAGGAGATACGTTTACTTCTAATTTCATGAGAGATGTCGCCATCTATGTAGATGAACATGGGGATATCTCCATTAGCGAAATGATAGCTGAGATCAGCTCAAGAATCGACATTTCCTTAGGTGCATTTGGGAGCAGTGGTGAAAAGACTTTGACTCTTAACCCTGCTAATACGGTTGGTAGAGTATATAGGGGGTTGTCTCACTACACACTTCACTTTAGGATCATAAGCACACATCTCTGCATCACTTTAAGTTCCTAAGCTCAAGTACTAACTTCATTCTTGTTTTCGTTTAGGTACAATGGGACGTGGACAATATCACTAGTTACACCAGGATTCCAACTCTCGAAGGAGTAAAACTTCCTATCCAGTCTATTATAACTCTCGTGAGATAGAGGAAGAGAGAAGAAAGAGGAAGGACGATGAGGCTCGCCACTTGGCATGGGAGTGCAAGAAAGGAGAAAAAAGGAAAAGAGATGATAGAGCAGTGCCCCTGGCGATGCACCAAAATGCCAAAGAGACTCTCAAGACTATCATGGGCCCTCACAATCGATTATTCTCCTCGTTCGAATGTCTCAACTACTGTAACTTAAGCAATTCCACCTTCTTGGGAAATGACTACTACAACAGTTTCTACCTCTTCTAGCCGAAAGGTAAAGTTTGTGCTTCCTCCTGGTCCGCCCTTGCTTTAGGCATCTTTTTCGAATCTATTCTTAAAGGTAGTCAAGTTCGATAAAGCAATAAAGCCACTAAATAGAGTTGCTTCCCTTGGTAACTTAGATACAGTCCGTGAAGACTTAGAGGCTGAATGCAATTCTCGGTATCTCATAAAGGCCTTATCGAATGTAAACCACATCAACTACCAAGCAATTCTCTCATTCAAAGCTGAGAGAGAAGATGACGCTAGGGCAACTAAACATCGTGATGATGAAATAGCCAAGTTGAAGGCCGAGAGGGACGCAACGCTGAATAGCAAGGCCATTGTCGATAAGTTGATGGTCGAGGTAAACCGAGCCTACAACCAAGTGATCTTGGTAATCAAAGGTCATCTTAAGGATGCTCACATTGAATCTGAGAAATTAAAAGAGTAGCTTACCGAAGCCGAGAGGACTATTAAGTCCCAGGACAAGACTATTGCTGGTCATGCACCGTTATTGCTGAAAAGGCTACTAAGCTTACCCAACTTTGAAAGGAGAATGAACAACTGGTAAAAGAGAAAGAACAAGCTGTCTCCACTAAACTAGCGGAAGAGATCAATCATTTAACCATAAAAGCAGAGCTTGCTGATCTCCGGGGGGAATATAGTGATGCGGTAAGTGATATGGATGGCAATGTGCTACACCTCTACACTAGTTATGTGATGAATAACAGGAGCTTGAAATGGCTTGGTGTCAACTACCCCTAAACCCGTGCTATGGTATGGGAGGAGGTGTTGGTTAGGTCAAAGCAAGCCAATGATATGCGTTCAGAAGAAGTGATGATGGTGGACTATTTGACTTTCTAAGACATAGATTTTCTAGCTGCTATCAAGGTTATGCTTTAGAAAGAAAGGGAGAAGGAAGCCGCCGACACTGCAGCAAAAGCTCTTGCTGGCCCGAGCTCTTTGGGTCAACACCAAACACTTGTTGCTACTTACCAAGAGTAAGCGGCATCCACGGCAATTATTTCTGAGGCCATCCATACCCATGGGAAATCTAAAGCCTTGGGTGAGCCACATCCAGTTCCAGCTATAGTGCGACCCTTCGAGATAGGGAGTGGTGGCAAAGCTTTCAAATTTCAAGTTTATGATCAAACTTCCGGATCATGTATTTCTATCATCTCTTCGATGCTCTAGGTAATTTAGTTTACTCCGTAGTCCTTCTCTAAATTGTGCACTTCCCTTTCCGAACTTGTAGGTTAGTCATATTTCCCACCCCCTCCTTCTGCTACGCAGAGCTTGGGAGCTGCCGCTATTTTTACTGCTTCCACCACCATTTTCGCAGTGGCTTCTGGGATGATCCCAGCTTCAGGATCCGAGCCTAAGCCCGATTTTGAAAAGTCAGAAGCACTGCAGAGTCAAGAGGACGTCTCCACATCCGCCGACGAGGAGGTGGTAATTACTGGCGAGTCAAGACTGATTGACAAAATGACCATGGTAGAGAGATTGGAGGAGGAAAGGAAAGGACTAGAGGTGAAGAAGGAGAAGGAGATAGGAAGTGCACGACTCCCACTACCATCATGCTGAAGGTGCCCAAGGAGAAAAGTGCAGTTGTTGGAGGTCAGAGGGGTCTGATCCCTCTGTAGGGGAGAGATCGGCAAACATGGTAGGAAGCATATTCTTATCCGCCCAGGTGTAGGCAGCAGAGGAGGAGATAAAAGTAGAAAGAAGTGATGGGATCGAGCATTGGTGGAACCAGTTTTGGTGGTCTTTCATTCATATGTCTTTTGTACAATTACAGAGTTCGTACTTAGCATCCTTTCTTTTGTTGTTGTGTCAGTGAAGTCTATACTTTTGCTTTTTGGTGTCCAAACAGGTCAATATCGTGTAGAAGCGGCTTACGCTGTTTGATTTTGTACATAAAGTGATATAGGAAATGAAAAGACTAGTATTTCTACTATTATCTCTTCTGCGTACTTTTTACATCTGTGTTGTGCCTATCCATATACCAACTATCTGCGTGATATACGATGTGTTCATTTACCATAATTTTATGCATGTGAATGGTGTAAATAGTGTAACTTGCAGTTATTTAGTTTATTGCTTTACTCAACCTTGTTGTGGTTGCCAAAATTCTTTGTTCGGCATGACGAAACTATGGAGTAATCCTTATTGTGAGTGTTAGTGTGTTCTACTCCATGGGACTGCTTACTCCGAACACTTGTTATGGGACCCTCCAAGCTACTTTCTGGTTGCCCACAATCAAAGATGTATCACAGCTGCTATCTCCAAGAACTTATCGTCTGAATGCTTGATTCCGAGCACCTTGTACTTTGCATATGGTTGATTTTTTCCAAATTTGGTATGAAAGTTCTATCTGCATATTAATGTTTGTTTCTTGAGACATGTAGACAACTCAAACCCTTGAATTTTCCTTCAACGTTGTTGATATATAAGCGGTGTTGAGTTTTTGGAGGTGGGGACTGGTTTCTACCAATCCTACAACTGATAAATTTCCTGATGTTGCAGAAGAAACATCGGTGCTTAGGAGGTTTGACAGATGGATGATTCTTTCGGGGTAATATCGATGGTTTAAGGGTGCGCTTGGTTCAAGCGGCATAAGAAGTGGGTGCTTGTTCCGACTCAGTTCCGCCAGTCCAAGAAGCGAAGAAATAAAGCGCACTTGAACGTAGTTCTATTGGTTTAAGCAGAAAAAGAATGGGAGCTTACTTGGACATGGTTCCATTGGTCCAAGAAGCGAAGGAGTAAATGCAGTTCCATTAGTTTAAATGGCTACGGAAATGGTTGCTTACTTGGACGCAGTATCATCGGTCCAAGAAGTGAGGCGTGGGTTATAGATGCACACGAGGGTTTGGGCCTTCAATATATTGATGGAGCAACATCAGTTCTCAAAAGACAGGGATTGATTTCCTCGTCAATCCAGCGACTTAAGTCGATTTGCTTCCATCGACTCGGCAGGTTGCTTACTTGAACGCGGTTCCATTGGTTCAAGGAGCATGTGGGTGGAGTATACTTGGATGTGGTCCCACTAGTCCAAGCAGCAAGTGAATGATCTTCAAGTCAATCTGACCCCGTCGACTCAGTAGATTGCTTACATGAATGTGGTTCCATCAGTTCAAGAAGCGAAGTAACTTTATTGATAGAATAAAGAGAAAGGCAAGTCTTGCCTATTTATAGCGCCCCCAGTATCCTTGGGTGGCTTATTTGCGAAAAAAATGCATAGATAAATGCTAAATAAAATAGTGCCGCAGCAAGTAGCTGTTCTAAGCACATGGAATCCAAATTACGTCGACCGTTGTTACCTTGAAAGTTCCATCTCCAAGTTTCTGACCGATCATATAGGGTCCTTCCCAATTCCGTCCAAGTGCTCCCATAGCTAGATAAATCCGTTTTAGGACATGATCCCTACTTTGAAGGTACAGTTGTGAACCTTGGAGTTGAAGTGTCGCGCTGCCTTTTTTTTAGTGAGCACCAGTCCTTAGTTCAACTTCCTCTCGCCTCTCATTGATTTGATCAAGCGATTCGAGCAGGAGCTGCTCATTCTCACCTTGATTGAAGTATTGTCTCCAATGAGAGTGACTTCCAGTTCCATTGGAATCGATGCTTCTGAAATGTACGCTATGGCGAAAGGTGAGTGCCCGTCATGGAATATGAGTCGTTTTGTAAGCCTATAGTGCAAGCGGAAGTTCGTTAACCTAATTTTCTTTAGCTATTTTCAGCCATTTCTTGATGTTGGATTTGATGATTTTGTTCACTACCTCTACTTTCTCATTTCTTACAGGTGTGCCACCTTGGAGAAGCTCTTCTTGACCCGGAAGCGCTCGTATAAGTTCTTGAATTTTCACTCGCGAACTGAGTTCCATTATCTGTGATGATACATGGTACTCTGAACCTGCAAATAATGGTTTTAGTAATGAAGTTAATTACTTTCTTACTAGTGATAGTGGCCAATGGTTTCGCTTTGTCCCATTTAGTGAAGTAATCAATTGTGACGATAGCATATTTGGCTCCCTCTTTAGCTATTTGGTAATATGCCAATTAGGTCGATTCCCCATATTGCAAACAGCTACAGGATGACCATTTGCGTTAGCACTATGGACAAGGTTCTCGTAATTTTGGAAAATCTTTGCCACTGACTGCAACGTCGAGCATAGTTTACTGCATTTCGGTTGACCGATGGCCAAAAATATCCATAATGGAGGACCTTCTTTGCTAATGTCTACCCATCGATGTGGTCTCCCAGAGGACCCTCTTGGCTTCACTGCTAGTTACACATCTGAGTAAGGGGTGGAGAATCCCCTCCTATAGAGCTCATCAATCTTATAGAATGAATCATGGCGCCTTTTGAAGAAGCTTCTTTCGCACATTCCGATCCTGAGGAGTGTCCCTCCGAGCAGATCGTCTTTGATTGGTGTCATCCACGATTCCTCTTCCCCTATAATTTCTAGAATCCAATCAATGTCTGGCTGATCTATGCTAGGAGTCGTCGACGTCTCAACTGAAACCAGCCCCTTTGACTGTGCTTCTTCGAAACTGGCTAGTTTAGCTAGGTAATCTGCTTTCATATTCTGCTCTCTCGGAATATGACTTATGTTATAGTGTTCAATGTCGTTCAGCAATTCCCATGCCTTTGAAGGATAAAAGGGATGGTTTGCCCCCTTTGCTTGATATTCCCTTTTCACCTGACAGCCAACTAGCATAGAGTCATTGTAGATGTACATGACCTTTATTCCTAATTCCTATACAATTTTTAGTCCTGCTATGAATGCCTCATGCTCTGCCTCATCATTAATAGCAGCGAACTCCAACCTTAAAGCATAGCAAACAGACCGTGCTTCTGAATTTTCGAGAATGACTCCGGCTCCTGAGCAGAAATCATTAATGCACCATTGATAAATAGTTTCCACTATGACACTACTTCTAGAGTGTTTTCTTGTTCGCCATCTCGTATTATGAACTCAACGATGAAATCTATCAATGCATGTCCATTGATTTCCCTTTTGGGGTGATAAGTGATGTCATATTGACTCAACTCAATGTTCCATTTAAGAAGTCACCTCGATGTCTCCGGGTGGTACAATACCTACTTCGAAGGTTGATCCGTCAACACTTTGATTGGGTAAGACTGGAAGTATGGGCGTAACTTCCTTGATGCGATCAACAATCAATAGGCTAGTCTTTCCAACTTCGACTAGTTCTTCTTGGCTCCAATGAATCGCTTGCTGATGTAGTAAACCGGTTGTTGGATCTTGGAATCTTCACATACCAGTGTTGCGCTCAGGGCATAAGTTGACACGGCTAGATAAATGAACAGGTCTTCCCTGTCCACTAGTTTGGCCAAAATTGATGGGGTATCCACGTGTCGCGATAATTCCTCAAAGGTGGTTTGGCAAGCCTGATTCTATTCAAAATTCTTCTTGCCTTTCTTTAATGCATCAAAGATTGGTATATGCTTGTCTGTTGCTTTAGAAATAAATTAGCTCAGTGCTACGGCCTTTCCATTTAGACTTTGCAATTCCTTTTTAATCATGGGGCCTATGACATTCCACAAGGCAATGATTTGCTCATGATTAACTTCAATGCCTATAGAATTCACGATGAAATCCAGAAATTTCCCAGAAGTTACATTGAAAGAACACTTCAAGGGGTTAAGCTTCATTCCATACTTTCGAAGAATCTCAAACATTTTCGAGAGGTTATCCAAATGATTTCCAGACACATGTGATTTGACTAGCATGTCGTCCACGTAGACTTCCATTGTTCATCCAATCTAATCCTTGAACATTGTGTTCACAATCATTGATAAGTTGCCTCGATGTTCTTCAAGCTGAATGGAATTACTCGGTAACAATACAATTTGAGGTTAGTGATGAAATTGGTGCTCTCCTGGTCAGGTTCATGCATTATAATCTGATTGTATCCTCAGTAGGCATCCATGAATGAAAACAGCTCATGTCCTACAATTCCGTCAACTAACTAGTCGATTCTAGGAAATGAGAAGCTATCCTTTGGGCAAGCTTTGTTTAGTTCTGAGTAGTCAACAAAAGTGTGCCATTTCCCATTTGACTTTTTAACCAGAACTGGATTTGATATCTATTCAAGATAAGTTGCATCACGGATGAAGCCGTTAGCCAACAGCTTATCCACTTCTTCCTTCAACGCAGCAGATCCTTCGAACCTAGACTGCGTCTCTTCTGCCTCATCGAAGTGTAATTGGGATCGATATTGAGTGGGTGACACGTTATCTTCGATGATATCCCGCATATACTAGAATTCGTCTAAGCAAACATGTCTAGGTTGGAGCGAAGAAATTTGATCAATTCCTATTGCATTTTGATTCCGAGTTGTGACCCTATTTTTAAGACCCGAGTTGGGTCATCCATGTCGATAGGGACAAGTACCATAATCTTTTTCGGTGCATCCCGTTCCTCCCCTGAACTATTCTTCCTATGGTCCAAAGCCTTATCAAATCGTCAATAGTCCCCGAGCCAAGGACGGTTCTATAATTGCTATGTTGATGGTTCATGAATGTGGAGAGACTTCCCCACATTCTTCCCCTTTTCTTTCCTTTAAGATTCACACAATTCAGCGATATAACATTCTCTTGCAGTGCTTTGGTCTCCCTTACCACTCTGACTCTGCTTGCCGTTGAGAATTCCATGGTAAGGCACCATGGAGCTAGAGCGATCCTAAAACCAGCAAAGGCCGATCGACCTAAGAAAGCATGATAAGCTGACATTTCATCCACGATCATGAAGGTTTGGATAAGGATAAAAGGACTACTCTTTGTTAACCTTCTCCAAGCTCGACAGGAGAGTCAATCATCCTGATTTGTCGTCTTTTTTCTCTTATAAAGCCATGAATTTTCATTTGACAAGTAGACGCATCCTTCACGCAGATCTTCATCAGATCGAATGGATGCTGAAATAAGATGTTGATAGAACATCCACTATCCACCAGGACTGGGCGTACAACTGCCAACTCGATTCTGACAATTACCACCATCGGGTCGAGAGTTGGCACTTCTACTCCTTTGATGCCTCGGTTTTGAAACACTATATCATCATTGAGTGTCCTTCGTTGCTTGGCTGGGGAACCATCTTCAATCGCAAAACAAGGTACTTTTGGAGCGTGCTTTAGTGAACTCACGTGTTGCTCCATTTCCCCCAACTTTTTATTGCTAGGTGAGGTCCTTTGGAAATAGTCCCCATAACTAGTCTCTATTCCATTTGTTCTTCTTCGTTGGGTCGAGGTTGGTTCCCTTATGTATTTGGAACTTGAGGACCAGTGGGCTGGTCTGTGTTTTGCGGCTTCTTCACATACTACAGGAGCCTATTTTTCCTAATCAACTCCTCGATTAGATCTTCCAACCGTCGGCACTCGTTCATGTTATCCCATGAGTCTCGTGGAAGTGGCAGAACTTCCTTGATTGCTTGCTTAGATTCTTCCTTCCTAGGAGGCTTATTGTATCGCTTAGTTCTTTGAGTTGCAAGGTAGATGTTCTCCAAGCTGTCGTTCAATGTCGTATACTCCTCAGGTCTCAGGTTCCTGATCTGCTTTCTATTCCCATCACTCCTACCGGTGTTCTGGTTTTCCTTTTCTAGTTTCCATCTTTCCCTGTATTTTATGGCATAGCTCCAGAATTGTTTCCATCGTGGTTGACCACTACATTGCTCTGAACTACCTCCTTCGGTTGCACACTAGCAGTCTTGCCTTCCAATGCGTCTGCCTCTTCTCTCAAATACCAACTTGCCTTTCGGTTGAACTCCTTCATGGTGGTTGGTTGTTACATCTTAATCCTTCTTCTAAAGTATGTGTCCGGATGGATAGCTCGGACTAAAGCATGAATAACATATCTTCATTGGGAGCTCACTTCAGTAACCACAGTATTCCTCCTATTTATAAAGGTTTTTAATGACTCATTTTGTCCCTCGAAAATGCCAGATAGAGACAACACATCTTTTGGCTGTGCCATGTAAAACCCGAACTGTCCCAAGTGTTTCCTTGCTAACTTGTCAAATGTAGAAATAGATCTTGGTGGAAGTCTCGTAAACCACATTGAAGCAACACCTTCCAGGAAGATAGAGAAACATCAGTAGGGGACTTCATCTGTTGCCCTAGCTCCATCCATGTGCCAACTGTACTTGTACAAGCATGGTTTAGGGTATGTCGTCCCATTATAGGCTGGTACAGTTGTCATAGTGAACTTCTCGGGATATTCCTCCCAAAGGATATTTTCAATGAATAGAGTCTGGCTCAGTGCAAAACCCGACCATCGTCTTTTCTGGCTTTACTTTGTTCCATCAAGTGTTTGACCATATTCGCTATGTATGCCTCATTAGTTCGGTAATCTGTAGGCCGACTGTCAAGGGCTACACTAAGCGTTCGGCTTTGCAAATGGCTTCGATTTGCCAGCTAAAGCCTAGGCTCTCCATTCTCCAGGAGAACCACTCATGTAGAATTCCATTGATGTGTGGTTGGCCTAGTAGCGATAGTTTGGACTTCTTTTTCAACATTTTGTCTATTTATATCAACATTTATTTCCAGCCCTTTAGCATCGAGTTGCATGTCATCTTCAAAATCGGAGAGAAGCATCGAAAAATTCCCTTATGGGGCATTCACTCCATGGTTGGGGTTTACGACAGGTTGTCCTCCGATAGGAGAGGTACTTCCATTACCTTCGATAATAATTCCAGTTGTTGCACCAGCTTTCTCCTTTTTCTTTTGCTTGCCATCCCTCCTATTCAAGCTTAAGACGGAGGAATTTTCATGTTCCATAACCTTCACGATTTTTGACCTAGCTCTCGAGGCACTTAGTGGTTGCAGTGCTAGTAAAGCGTCTATCTTGTCCATAAGAGCCTTTTGGCTATCGTCCACATTTTGGTTAAACTAATCAACCATCCAGTTAAATTCTCATTTCATCATAACTTCGTGATAAGAAGAAGATTCTGGAGCTTGATTTCTTGTATTAACTCTTGTTGGTAAGTTGATGGTGTTACTGATTTCAACCTGATGGCGGTTCGGTACATCACTGCCAATTGTTGCACCGGTAGATCTTCCAAAAGTTGTTCTATTCTTCCTACCATTGATCTTCAATGGCAAGCCTTCAAACTCTTTTCAAATTAGAATTTGTGAATCTAACTTTCGAACCTATTTGATCCAAAATAGAGAGATAGATCTAAGCCTAGGTTCACTGTTCTTAGTGAAAGCACCAAAATGTTAACCCAAAAAATGGATCAAAATTCTAGAGTATAATGTGAAAGCGCCAACCCTATTAGAATAAAGCAAATATAATAGAAAATAACAAAAAAGTTAATGAGAGACGGAGATTTTTATAGTGGTTCGGCTGTTAACTAAGCCTTGGTCCACTTTGTAACTTTTCTTATTGATTTGATCTTGATAGAATATGATTATAAAGTGATTGAGGGAGAGTTAGTCACAAGTACAAGTGTTAGACAAATTCTAAGTCCTAGAATTGCCTAAATGAACTGCCTTGGTGTCCATGGAGTAAAGAGAGAATTGAAGAAATGACAGAGCTTCCATGTTGTAATGGAAGAATCTAGATCTGATCTTAGTTTTTCTTAGGTTGTTATTTATAGTGGTAGCAGAAATATTGGATCAGAAGCCCGCTACCAAAGAAGTCTAGGAAGTAACTCAAGATAGCATAAGGAAAATGGTGATCGCTCGAGTTAAGAGCTAGATTCAGTGTCGAATTAAGACACTTTACTCAGTATCAAATCTAATCCTTAGGCTTTAGGTGATCAAACTCTTTTATGTTGAGTTTCTTGCTTCATTTAGATGCTCTCCATGCAATTTGGTAGGTCGTTGATGATTCTTGATCATCGTTCTTCCATGACTTCAATTATCCTGTTGTTTGGACTGCCACATCTTCATTCTTAATGCAAAGCTCTTTGGAAATCTGTGAAACTTCATGAATATGCATCAGATGACTAGTAGATCACTTGTGCCAAGTATGAAGGTGCCAAAGTCAAACACCTATATCCAGTACCGGATTAAGGTTCCCTAATTCGGGCCGAATTAGGGACTTAGCTCATTTTTGGTTCATACTTCGATGAGTTCTTTCTTTAGCCTTTCTGAGTGTTATTGCCAAGTTTCACGTCATTCCGTCTTTGTATCAACAATTTTAACTCCTAATGATTTCTTCTGGGTTAAAACCCCGATTAATAATTTTCAAGTTTAACAATATACAATCTAATTAACAAAAGTCTAGAATTAACTACACAATTCTATTAATATTATATTTCATAAATTTTTGGGGACATTCTCACTAATTTTCATATCTATGGTGTATATATCGTTTCATCAAAGTTAAACAATTTACTGAATATATAGATAATGATTTCCGGTTAAATTCATTTATTTAAGCCTACAATTCAATGGTTTTCACATAGGCATGATAATAAAAACCGAATTTCAATGATATAAATTTAGTATAAGTGGATTACATAATTTTCTAGTCACCTTATGGCTTTCAAATCTCTGTATCCAAACTCATTCTTCTTACTTGACTCCTTTTCTTTTCAACCAAAAATATGAATTTATAAGTGTATTCATCCATTAGAATTTAAGATTTGAGAGGAGATTTGAGTTAAGTGGAGTCTAATTTACAAATGTAGAATTTACCCTTTTCACAGCAATGATTCGCTTCTTCTCTTTTATTTTCTATCATTCTCCATAGAAATAGTGGAGAAGTAAGCATGACAGAACTTTGCTACTTAGTTCAAAAATTATGACAATGAAAGTGAAGGGCTGGGCTTATATTTATAGGTGCTCGAATCAATTATGTACAATAGTGTAACGATCCCGAATTTTAATTTATTTTAATTGATAATTAAATTCTTTTTTTGATTTAAAATGGTGGAATTTATTTATAAATTGATTTGAAAATTCAAAATGAAGTCCTTAAAAATAAAATAAAACAAATAAATATTAAGCTAGAAATAAATTTATATATATAAGATAAATTGTAAAATATAATACAAACAGATATATATAGGTATGCAGACGAATACTAAAGTAAGAAAATGAAGTATATTTATGTACAAGCAAATGGAGACAGTAATGTACTTCAAGTATGTACCAATTTGACATGAAAACCTGGGGGAAAAAAATAAAAAAAATAATAAGTTAAAATATCTATAAGCTTGCATAAGAAGACAATAAAAATAATAATAACAAAGCAAAGGAGTGTTGCCTGTAAAGTAAATATGAAACATACATATGGAAGTATTGCAAAACAAAACAAAAGAATATGTACATTCAAGTATCAAACAAAAGAAACAAATGTAAACATATTCAATAGCTTGCAAAAGGAGTTATACAAATGAAGTATGACAGTAACAAAAGGAATAAAATACATAAAACATAAAATATAAAACAAGACAAAGGTAATTAATATGCTGGCTTTAGCACACCATATCAGCCACCAAGTAGGAAATAAAATCTGAAGCCATCAAACAAAAGAAAGAAAGAAAAAAATAAGTGAGAAGCTTATAAAGGAAGACATCAACCTTGATATTATGTACAGCCGAAATAAAATGAAAAATTATAAGTATATGGTACAAGATAATTAATGCAAGCACACCAAAATGACCATATCAGCTGAGTAATTAATGCAAGAAGATAATTAAACAATATTGCAGCCACCAAAACAAGTAAGTATCTCTTGAATTGTACAAAACAAAGATATTGCCCTGTACAAACCATATTATCAACTGTAAACTTAAAAGATGTATTCACCTGTAAGCTTTTATCTTATATATATTAATCAACTTCATTTCAGTTCGACCATTATCTCCTACTAAATCAAAAACTTCAAGTTTAAAAACAACCATATACATCAGTACAAACCCGAGATCTAAAAAGCTTCAACAAGACAAACTCAAGCCTAGGATTTTCTTTAACTTGAGAAATACAAAAAGATTTCAACTTTCAACCTGGAAACTTCTGGAATCAAAGCCTGGGAAAAACATGAATAAAAGCCTGATTCAAATGATGTAGCTCTGTTCTTCTTTTCTGGAAAACACAGTGAGTAACACTTTAAAAATTTAAGTATGTGGATTTTGGTTGCATAATAAAATCTGGAATGATATGCTTCATATATATATACACTTTTCTGAGTATACATATGAATGTTTGGATGATTTGGTAAAATGTTCATCTCTGTTCTTTCTTCTAAAAGCAAGGCGAGTAAACATAAATCTTCAAACAAGGGTTTAAGTTTATTTAAGACAGTTTAAAAACTTCATCTATAAACTGTTGTGCATATATCTCAGTTAGCATATGATTTTACTATGTTCTGTGTTCTTTGAAAGTTGTTACAGATTTCATTTTTTCTGTTCAAACATTCAAACCATTTTGTTTAAAACATTTTGTAAGCTTTGATTTCCCAACAAACAAGTTGTTAAACTTAAAATAAAAATAAAAATAAGATTCTTAAAGATTGATTTAAACCATGTTTGTAAGTCATTATTACTGCAATATTGTTTACAGGTTTTCAAGTAAAAAAAATGATAAAAAAATAAAATGTTGTAAAATAATAATTCAAGATTATGATCTGAATCTATACTTCAATCTATGATTTTTAAAACAAAAATGAAGATTTTTAATGGAGTGTTTCAAGAGTAGTTCGGAATTTTGTTCAATGTGCATTTTTCTAAATTCCTGGCAATCGAATCCTTTATAAATTCTGAAATTTGTACTAAAGCATCCTTAAACATCTAGAATGTTGGAAAAATTGTCGAATTAATTTTCAAACACCAGAGTTGTTCGAACGAGTTGAAGTTAGGGTTTAACCCTGAGTTTTGAAATGGGCAGAACGCGGGATGATTTCGTCATCTAGGAGCGATCGAGCTGCATATGCTCGTGGGTGATGATGGCTTGGGGTGTTGACGTGCTATGGGTGAAGTCGCGAATTTTCTGGTTGGTTGTGCGAGGAGAACGAGGCGTTTGGGTTGGGCACGTTCAAGTTTACAGTTCGACGAGGGAGCGAAATTTTGATTTCGAATTTATTTGGTCAAATTGAGGTTCGATGTCGCGTTGGCGTGGATTTTATGATTTGCCGATGATCGTGATGATCATCGGAGTGGCAGCGAACCACCGTGCACGTGCACGGTGGTGTTGGTGATGGTGCCTACAGTTTTGAATATCGGTTTCAAAACTTAACTGAAAAAAAAAAGAGAAGAAGACGAGCGAACAGGATCGTGCTTGTGTTTAACTCGGGAAATTGATGGCTTTGCTCGAGTATGTGCTTGTGTGGGATAGCTTGGTGCAACGGTTTTAAATTTGAACATACTGTTAAAAGGGAAAAAAATAAAATAAAGGAAGAAGAAGAAGATGTTCAGGACACGGGGAAAAGGGGGTGGAACTCGAAGCTATACTCGAGTATAACGTGGGGGAGGTCTCGGGTTTAACTGGGAAGTTTCGGGTTGGGTCAAACTTCAATTTTGCAGTGGTGTAAAAGTTAAGTAAATTTTTTTTTTTTTTTACAAATTTGTTTAAACACTTTGAGCTTAGAAAATGTTTAAAAGTTAAGCTAAGAGTTTGTTCAAGTTTTAATTATTTTAGTCAAAAGCTTAACGATGATCTTAAACACTTAAATTATTTTAATAAAAAAAAATTATTTAGGATAAGTGTAAAGTTAATTAACTCTTAAGTTTGTAGTTAATAATAAAGTGATTTGACATTTAAAGAGGACTTTTAAGGGTTAACTACATTGAGTAATCAAAACTAGATGAATTATTTCTAGAAAGTAATCAAGAATAACTACTTGTAATTAAGGATTGATAAAACTGATGATTAAGTGTTAAAGTAAATTGTAATTAACTACTTATGTTAAATTATGAATGATTAATAGTTAATTAATTAAGTAATTTAATTAAGAATTAATTTTGTAATTAGTTTAAAGGTTAACTTAATAAATATGATTAATTAAGAATAAATTAATTTAATAAGGTGATTGATTAATTTATTTATATCGAATGATTTGAAGTTAATTCATCAGGATTGGATAACCAATTCATAAGTTATTAGTTAAATTGGAAATAAATTGAATTAATTAGGATTTAAACCATTAATTAATCCTGCTTATAAATGACTATTAAATGTTTGACCTTACTTATGAATGATCGTATTATATGTGATGCCTTGAATTAATTGTCATGTCTGATCTGTGATATTTTGTTATGTGGTTTATGCCGTGTATGATTTATTCATTTATTTACATTTGCATATTATCTGTGAATTTGTGAATAGACGATAAGTGTTATAGTTTATATCGCCTATCAATTATATTTCTGTGATTTAATCTGTGATGATTGAATGATGTTGCACTATTGTGTTAAACCCCTGGACCACACTTATACACACACAAATATGGATTTCACGAGGAAATCGATTAAGTCACAGATTTCGAAATGATTTATAAAGTTGAATATTTAAATTCAAATGTTTTGGAAATGGATTGGATTTAAAGCAAAAAGCTTTTGAAATAAAATTTCAAAGATGAAATTTATTTGAATAACTTGACTAAGTTTTGAAATTTAAATAATTTGATTTAAATTTGAATTCAATATTTAAAATTGAATTCTATGATTTGGAAACTAGGGTTTAAAAAGGCTATTCAACTTATAAATGAGTTTATACGGGTTAAACTATTTTAAGGTATTGGTTTGGGAATTTGAATTTAAATTCAAAGGCTTTAACTCGTGTAAATAAAATTTGATCTTTCTGAAATGAAAACTATTTGTTTTCAAATAATAAAAGCTTTCATATAGGAAGTAAACTTCCAAATTGTGTTAAAAAGGGATTTCAAGTTAAAAAAATGGAAATGATTTTCCAAGTTAGGGAAACGGTTTGGGAGTTATAAGTTAAATCTTTAATTTAAAGATTTTAAACGAGTTAATCCAATTGAAATGGAAATTGATTTGAAATCCGTAAATGGATCTTTGTGAAAATGGGTGAACTTAGTGAAATAAATCTTTTTGTTTAAAAAAGTTTGAAATGGTAATTTGTTTAAACCATTTGGAAGAAAGTGTTGAATTATTAAGTTGTGACTTAATTGAAATCTCATATCCATATTTTTTTAAATATTGCGCTCACTATTCGGTTTAGCCGGGAGAGGACCTTTGTGTCATATAACCCATTTCGAATATGTGATTCGACGTATATGGATAGCATTTGAAGACCGGTGGTGAAGACCGGGTATTTGCGAAAACGATTGGATGACCTATCGATTGTCTCTGCACTGAGTTGCTCCGGTATAGAGATTTCCTAAGTGATGGGAAGTCCGATCGGGATTGTGAATACCCGGATTGCAAGGACTTCTTCGGAAGTGCCTTCCGTTCTGTTCGAACCCGGAATAGACTTGTATGGTTGTATGTCTGACACTACACTTTGAGATATAAAGCCGATTTCTTTCAAATACATATCTGTTGGTGGCGGAGAATTTATTCTCTTAGCTTAACACCCTTAGAAGATATGTAGTTGAAGTTTATCAGCGATATACTCCCAATTTGGTAGTGTGGCATGCTGAGTGCTGTTGTGTGTTGATGATCATTGTTTGATCATTTGTGATAGGATCATTTGTTTGATCATTTATCTTTGTGATCATTACTTTGATCATTTGTTGACCCAAAGCATGGCTTTGTATCAAAGCGTAGCTTTGTGGACGAGACTGCATCAGGACCTCACACCTCGGAAATGGTCAAAACAGGAAAGATGCGGCAAGGTTATGAGGGTCGCGCCCTTTAGGGTGTGTCATTCCCTTCTGGTAAAGGGTGATATTAGGTATGGAGCCCTGATATTTAACCTATGTGGTTGCTCCAATCTCATTTTCTGTGTGGTTGTTGCTTAGAGGTATCTCGGATAAAGGTCCCAAAGGACCGGGGAATGGCTTGCTCGAGTAGTAGTTAACTAGTTACAGAGGTAACCCGGCCTTGTGTTGGCAGAGATCCGGTTAGGTTCTCGGGACGTCCCGCCTGAGGCGATCCCATGTGGCAGTAGGAAGTTCCTTAGCCTGACCATTTGTTGGAAATCCAATCAAAACAATACGCGCCTTGTACGGTTTTAGTTGTATAACCTGCCATTCACTTATGGTGGCGCCCCACTGTTTGGATGGTAGCTATAGTAGGCGTAGTGCGGAATGCCTATGTTGGCTAAGATTTATATTCTACTTTCGAAATGTTTTCTACACTGTGCACTTATAATAATAATATCCAAGAAATTTTCTGCGTATTAAGCATGTTTGACTATCATAAGAAGAAATCTCCTCCAATTCTGCGTTTGCATAGTGTGTGTGGCGGGAGGTCTTTTGGTAGTTTCATTTTCTAAAAAGCATTGCGAATTTACTTTAAAATTCTATTGTGGTTTTATTTTAAAGATAAACTGTTTTTGTTACTCAAACCAGTCCCATGACTGACCTGGAGTTTATTGTTCCTTTCCTAAACTCTGGGTGCTCACTATTTCCACACGAGCAGTCTAGAGTTTGGTTTTTCAGATAGTTAGGTTTGGTAGATTATCTGGAGCTAGTTCAGTCTTTGGACATGACAGACTTGCTTGTCTTAGTGTATCGTGATGATGGTTCGAGCTGCTGTTGAAGTTCTCTCTTGAAGATTATATTGGAGTTATCTGTTCCGCTACTATTATATTGTATCATGTCTCTGATGTATATCGATATCTATTGTATCATCTGTTGTATCAGGATGTTGTATCAGATGTTGTATATTGATATTCATTATTTCTTCCGCTGTGTTGTTTACTTAATAGTGTTATAAGCTCCGGCGACTCGGATTTGAACGGTCGAATCTACGGCATTCGAGTACGATGTAAAGTATGGATGTCGATTTTCGAACAGGCAAAATCCGCTTCGTTACAAATAGATTATTATTCATTAAATCCGGGCCATTTAGAGTGAGGTTCAACATGTGCCGACCCAGACCGACCGGTCAACCGGTCGATATGAGCAATCAACCAATCTAGCTATCGACCGGTGGTACTAGTGATTTAATTCCTTAACAACGTTGTTTTTAAGTTTATTGATATTTATTTCCTTAATCCATTTTGAATTATTTTTTATTTGAAATCTTCAGACATTGATAACTTCTTCGTTTGAATTCTGATCATGAAGCATTATATACAAAAGTTGCTCAGAAAATCGCTACAAACACAATGGTGCAATTTTCATGGTCAAATTCTTACTTTTCCCAAATTTCATTTTTGAGCCTTATAAATAATTTATTAATTCTTTTAATTAATTACTGTTTATTTTATGGGATGTTACAGTTCTATAAGTGGTATTCCTATGCGGTACTTTTTAAAATATTTTTGTATTATGAAAACTTTTCGAGTTGAGGCTATTTTGGCGTATGACTTATAATCGAGATCAATCTCATTTTACAAGAAGTTTATAAAGTAATTACATGAAACAAGCTTATGGCAAACTATAAAGAGAAAATAATAGGGGTTACCATTTTGTTTGAGATCATAAAATGAGATCTTCAATAAACCCGAAGGCAAATGAAGAAACTCCAATAGTTTCCCCAAGTATAAACTTGGTAGAAAAGGCAATTAAGGAAGGTAAAATAGATAGAAAGAAACACAAGAATTCTCAAAGCTAATATAAGAAATTCATCAAATGCACCCTTCAAAGTATAAACTAGGTAGAAAAGATAATATCCGAAGGGCATTATTAGAAGTCCGAATATTCTAAGGCCAATATAAGAAATCTATTAAATGCCCGCAAGTATAAATTTGGTAGAAGGTGTAAAGGGAAATATTAAAAATATGATATTTCTAAATTCCATTTATAAAAATCCAATAAATGTCCCCAAGTATAAACTTGGTACAAGGAGTAGTAGGTCGAACAACATTTGTTGAAGAGGAGAATGCCGAAAGCTTTTCTAAGAAAATCATGACATAACTTGAGGGGTATTTAGGAGGCCAGGATCAATTGACCATCTTCTGAAGGCATAAAACTTTTATGAAGGGACTTAAGGCTTTGTCTTATTTTTGAATCCAGGTTTCTTGAAATAAATCTTGCATTAGCCGAAATATAAAAGATATACTCCATTCATTTGCCGAAATATTTGAGTTTGACATAAGATTTTTCCTAGAAAGAAAAGGACAATAAGATTAAATACTGTATCAAAACAGGATATAAAAAATTACTTCTTAATAAACTCAGAAAGTCCCCCTTTTAATCATTTTCTCGATGGCATGAGATAACTTTTGACATTCGTCATCTTGTGTCCATTTGCGAGATGATAAATGTAGTACTTTTCTCCTTTGGGACTTTCTCTTTTTGATGGAGGATAATTTGGATAGGAAAGTTTTTTATGAGTCGTCCAAAAGATCTAAGATGTGCTTTCATTAAGTAAGGTGAGAATGTTTTCCTTTTGGCTCATTAGTTGGAGCAGTGGAAAGAGGCCTTTTAGTAATGATGACAACGTCTTTGTATTTCATCTGCTTAACATCTAGATCTCTTACTTTATCATTCATGACCTTAACCTTTTTCTGGAGTTGAGTCAAGTCCTGAAGGGACTAATGAAGATATCTCGAAAGCAGCCTAATTTGGAGACCTTAAGTTCATAGACATGGTCATATTCCCTTCCTTTGTGTTTTCCTACAACTAAAGTGACAAAAATCTCATTATTGTCTTCTCTAATGAGCTGAACCCGAAGGTTTATGTGTAATTCGAGTTAAACTTTGTACAATTACCTTCTTTGCAAGAGTTAGATATGGCAATTTGGGAAGAAAAATAGAGGAATAAAGGAACGGAGGGAAGGGCCCTCCTTCTAGCGCTAAAAAATATTGGTTTGATTTTCCATCAAACACCAACACCTCAAAATTCAAAGGACAAACTTCAAACACTAGGTCGTCTATGTGCTTCAGTAGGGTGTTCCTTGAAGGCTTAAGACTGTTGCTAGAAGTTGAGTTGGATTTCTTAATGAGGACATTGAAGTAAATTAGTACCAGACTATACCGAGACTACTGCTAGTTGGTTGAAAGAAAAAATGACGAACGTAAAGACACCGAGAGTAATAGTGGTTCGGGCTAAAATATGCACATCCACCATCATTTCCTTCGTTAGAGTTCTACTTTATAGCCGAGAAGTCATTACAATGATGAGTTGACCAAGTCCGCCATAAATGAGTTTTTGAGATGAACTCTAATATAAGAAAGTGCCAGCATTCCTAAGGGTATTATCACTCAAAGGGCTTCTTTGTGCAGGGTAATAAGTTTTAAGAATACCACTTCTGAAAAATTAGTTTTAAGGAAAATTTACAAGAAAAAGATAAATGAAATTATCATTTTAAGTTATACAGAAATAATGATAAATGAATTTATCATTTTCCTGTATAACTTAAAAAGGTACATGAATTTATCATTTTTGCGAAAATTGTCTTTAAAACTAATTATTCATAAGTGTTGTCCTTAAAACTTATTATTTTGCAATGAGAAGCCCTTCAACCTAATTTCCACCATTCTTAGTATTTGAATTATGCAGGTGGAAAAAAAGGGTCCTTGATGAATTGAGATCAGTGCCTATTTATATGCACCTTATGCATTGTTATTGGTGGAGACATTTCTCCTGGATTGTTGACTTGGCCCGCTTGTAAGGCTAGGATTTGAACATGTGCCGATATTTAGTTATTTTGTGAATTGGCATGGATTGATGACATGTACATATACAGCTCTTGGATGTGGCAATCCGCACATGCTGTATATACTTTAGGTCATATAAACTATTAATGCATCTAAGGATTATCTTAGCCATTGATTTTGGTTGGCATTTTAGATTTCTTTCGATTTTATGACATTGTATTGGCTATTACTTTCAATTGATGCATGTCTAAGGCTTTTTATTCCAGTTTTCGGCCAGTCTGGTGATCAACAGTTTTAGATGTTGTTTATACTTTGGCATAAGGGATTTTCCTTTGGTTGTGAGCAGAGGATAGCTATGCAGAAGTATATATAATTTATTTGTTGACATTTAGTATTTATAGGATGCTTAATACAAAATAGAACTTATATGGTTTAGAAGTGAAATATAATCGAGTAAAATTATGGTATAACAACGGTGAAATTGATAAAGGTTCAATGGAGCAAAAGCGAAGGCGATAACACTTAGGAGACCGAGGAGAGCATGATGAGCTATTATCCGATGCTCATTACTTTATAAGATTCCATTTATTTGTTAGTCTTTATATAGTATTTTGTTTTGTTTAGTATCAATACCTTACATGCTAGGGTATTTACGTAGGTTTTATTTCTTGCTTGTGTGTGCTTGATTGTCAGGCACACTTGTATTTATATTGTTTGATTATGTGTTTTTGGTTCATACCTAAATTCCTAGAGGGGAGAATGTAACGACCTACATTTTTACATACCGATAGATCATAATATTTTTACATTCATAACGAAATTGGGTCCAAATTAAATATATCTTTGGGGAGTGTTGAGTATTGACAATTTTGAATCTGAGAAAAAAATATTGGACGGTTTTAATCCTAAAAATATTGTAAGGCCTATAACTTCTATTATGAGCCCAATTAGAGTTTGAAACCACTTCCAAATGAAAGATATGATGGTTTCTCTTCTCGTGGAGTGGTCATAATAAAATTTGGACTAAAGATTTAGGAGATAGGACTATATGAAGTCTGGGTAGTCTTTTGAACAAATTATTGAGTAATTAACCAAAGGCCATCATTAGGCCTACTAATGTTATTGATCTTAGGGTTAATAATAGCATTCCTAGCAGCCACTGATCACTTTTTGATCTTCCCAAAACATCTTCCAACCTCCATTAGACCTTCCTCTACGAAAACTCCATCATATTCTTGATTAAACTAGCCTTAATCAATTAATTAGTGAGTAATTAGCTTAGAGATTAGCAAGGGGCTTCGGGACTTTGAAAATATGGAATCCATGTAACTGCTGTCCAAATAATATCTGGCTACTTTGGTAATTTTTCGTTAATTCTACACCCTATGTGAGTGATATTATACTCTCATGTACTATATTGTGATGATATATGTTCAAACATGCTTTAAAAATGGTTTCAACTTCAAAACATGATTTTTGATCAGATCAAAATTTAATATAATTTATGGACAAATTTAAAAGGTTTTAAATTGATTTCTCCATTTAGATCTGTGATTTAAAAATTGATATAATTATTAGATTAGAATTTTCTTGTGATGTAAATCATATTGTATGGATATAAGATTATTTATTATGTTTGCACCAAAATTGGTCACAAACCCCAAATGTCGTGAAAGCATCAAAGTATGAATATAAATCAGCAATATTACAAACACAAATCACATATCACAGCAAACAGCAAGCAATAATCCAGAAATAATGAATAGAAACACAAGATTTATAGTGGTTCGGCTATCTCCGGCCTACGTCCACTCCAAATTTTTATCCTTTTATTGATTATCCTCGCTGGTTACAGATGATTACAGCAGTATATATGAAGAATTTCGAATACAATAAAAGTATTGAAGTTTAGAAATGAATCCGGCAGGGTCTGGGCGTTGAGCAGGCAAAAAGATCCCCTTTCTGTAGGCTTCAGGAGACTATTTATAGGCGTAGGAGGCTGATATCAAGCTCAAACTTCGGGAGACTTCTTTTGGCACGTGAGTGGGCCCATGCGACTGACCCCACCAAGTTTCGACTCGATCTGCGATCGATACGAATCCATTTCGTATCTATCAAAAATGATCCAATCGAGATGAAACTTGGCAGGAACATTCCTTACCTTGTATGCAAGCTGCTATGAAAATTTCGTTGCATTTGGATCAGCGGTTTGGGAGATATGATCGATACGAATTGCATTTGCGTGAGTGCTGTTGCGTTCGTATCCACTGGTTCGAATCCATCCTATTCGACTCGATCAGAAGCACGCGCGCGCAATGACGTGGCGCTAATCTCCTGGATCGATCTGATCCCTGTGGCGTGTTGACTGGGTTAATCCACTTTGTGCGCCGAGTTGAACGCTTCTTCCCTGGATTCGTGCACGCATCCATGCTTCACGCTTGCACGCGTCCATCACTTCTCCAGAACGTTTGTACTCAACTGTTTGCATCGCATGTTCTCTCGTATCGATTGTAGGAGTGTGTTTCGTATCGATCAATGAACCGATCGATACGAAATGATGAATTTCATCGATACGAATGAAAGGCCAACAGATGGGTACGAAACTAAATTCAATGATGGATACGAACGAAGCCTTACCTGATGGATACAAGTGAGATTTTACATGATGGAGTCGAACTGAGCTTCGGTGATCGATACGAGACTATGGACTCGAAATGTACCACCTGTCCCCATCCTGATCGATACGAAATGTATCGATTCGAACAAATCTCCGCATGCTTGCCTACCAATCTGGGTGTGTTGCCATCGAGTCGAAATCCATCTAGCCTTCCAACCTGATCGATTCGAATGAGACGCTGCTCCATGGATACGAACTGACGGGCATGCGTGAACCATCTCTTTCCATCCCGACCGATACGAATGTCATCGAGTCGAACCAGAACCTAATCGATGCGAACATCACCTAGTCGAATCTGTGCCGATCGATACGAACGGTATCGATTCGAACCACTATCTTTCGATCGATAGGAAATGTATCGATACGAAACATCCCCTGCGCCCCAATGGATACGAACATCATGTTCTTCCTACCTTGCATCGATCATATCTCCTTCATACGAACTCCGATTAACCTGAAATTTGAAGCATGGCCTCTCCTAGTCCTCATCATCATCTCCAATCGATTCCGTCCCGATCGGATCCCGGCCAAATTTTGATGACATCCATTGCAGCCTTGTTCCCCATCGAACTCCAATCCTGATATCCATCATTCCTTGCCAATTTGTTGATATTCTAGCTTTGACCAAAAAGTGGGATAACATATTGCATGGATGTATTATAATATGGATGTTTTGTTGTATGGATCTGTTGTTTGGAACGCCCACTGATGACATTTTAGGATGGATTGTTCTATGGGATGGGATCTTGTTCATAGGAATAATCAAGATGATGGATCATTCAAGATAGTTGCACAAACGATGTAGATACAAAGAGATAGAGCAAAGTTTGTATGGATTGGTATTAGAGCTACAAAGTGGCATATTGAATAGAACTTGAGATTACATATAGAACAGAGCCAAATTTCAGAAGATATTCGATGTAGAGAGTTAGGAAATGAACTATCCAAAATTTAGGTAAGTTATATTGATCGGCATTGACCATACGGATCAAAGTCGACCAATAGTGAAGGGTGGAAAGTGAAAAGATGCACTTAAGTGAACCAGTGGATGTAGCTTTGCACATGCTTCGAGGTAGACATGATGGTGACTTCGAGGATTTGAGAAGAAAACACGAAGAAAATTTCACCACCGGCCCATCCATATCGATGCTCCACCAAATAATGTAAGATGTTGGGAAAATTGAGTTTTGGGTTCGGGCTTATGGGTTGGTTGCATGAACAGATCTTCGAGACGCACAGGAAGTGAAGCAATGCAATTTTACTTAGTGAATTTTTGGCTAAGTACTACTCTATGTGGGTCAGTACTGAACGATGCAAAATGTTATATGTTGGAGGACACATCACGAGCAAGCGTGCACAATCGATCATATGTTGAAATAATGTCTAGTTTGGAAGGTATTGCTAATACCGATCGATATGACAATGAGAAATGACACGAGTTTTAGTTAAGGAAACTTGGAGTTTACTCCGAGCATGACTCAGGGAATTAATGAGGTTGCATCGGCACCGACGCAAAGAGATTCTGTGACCATCGATGGTTGTCCAAAGAGGTTACAAACTTTGAAGACTCGATGATATGATTTGTTTTAATGGTCTAAGGAGACAAGTTCGATGATGTGAATTTGAGGAGTAGAACTGACGACGAGTTCCAATATAAGGACGCGTGCCAAGGAATTGTTGATAATTTGGGGTTTTCGATGTGTTGCTCGTAAAGAGGGCGTATGTGAGGATGCTTACCAAGATCAACGGTGTGATCCCAGATCACGTTGATGTGATCTGTGTACCTTGGGCTCAAGATGATGTGAGTCTAGTTTCCTAGCCGACAAAGTGGCATGGGTTGAAGTACTGATAAACCAAGATGTCGAGTAGCCTTTGACCGATGATGTGGTCATACAAGCTATCATATATCCAACGCACTTAAGCGAATGATATGAAATTTGTTTGATGAATTCCATGTTTGCTATGATTTTCCATGGATGCCACATGATGTCAGTATTATCGATGTTGGACACCTAAACACTCCATATTATACTTTGACCAGTTGTATACCCCTATGATGATAGTTTAACATA
The DNA here is from genome assembly GCA_030765085.1 of Allium cepa. Classification (NCBI taxonomy): domain Eukaryota; kingdom Viridiplantae; phylum Streptophyta; class Magnoliopsida; order Asparagales; family Amaryllidaceae; genus Allium; species Allium cepa. The sequence goes on along the minus strand of CM060941.1, from coordinate 580,658,405 downwards.
TACTATTATATGCGATAGCTTATTGGATGTAAGGACAAGTCAGGTATGATTCTCTATACCTTATGTTCATATTGACTATATCGACTTTTATAGTATTCTGAGAATATAAATTATTCATACCAGACTTATGCCTAACATGAGGTTATTTGTTTTATTTTTTATCATCTCAAATACTCTTGATAACATGTATGCGATAATGCATGGAGCTGTGCGAAGGACAAATGTTGTGCACGTAAATGTGCAAATATATACATCCATATTATATCTATTTTTATTTAAATAAATTTCATATTTTAATATTTTAACATGTTTAAAATCAAAATTCAATTATTTTCAAATCATCATACATTTATCTACATACAGGGGCAAAATAGTCATTTTTGTGCATGTGTTAATTTGAAACTTTTTACTTGGACATTTTTCATAATTTTTATAAGAATTTGGATGCATATGGAAGAGGGTTTCATAAAGATATATGCATGCACAAGGTAATACAAAGGAATGAAGAGGAAATAATTCAAGCTCATGATCGTGGAGGACCCCACCACTTACCTAAATCTACAATTAGAAGCTAATTGACAACTAAGTGGAGGTTAAACCTTCATGCATATTGGATGATGGATAAATTAGAGGCTAATGGTTATTTGGAGACTACACTTCCTAAAGGGCATTTTGGGAAGCACACTAAAAATTGAATTAGGGTTTTATGCATGTATAAATAGCCCTCTTATGTACAATAATTATCTTCTACCTTTCATTTTACTTAGGAAATTAAGCAAGCAAATTGTAAGCTCAATGTTACATGAAATAAAAATGTCTTCCTAACCTCTTTCTCTTTTCTTTTCTACATGCTTTTATTTACTTTTATGCTCTTTTTTATTCTTGTGCACTCTTTTATTTCATGTTCATAGTCTAGATTTACATTTATGCAATAGTTTAGTTCATTTTCTTCTAGTTGTTAATCTTCTTTTTCTTTGTTATTCTCTACTTTATTTTATTTTCAATGTTGAAATCTCTATGTGTTGAAATGATAACACAAATGAGAGGCTAAACCCCTACAATTTAGGGGTAATGAAGCTATCTTTTATCATGCAGATTCAACATAAATTTTCTATGTATGATCTCTTTTGTGCTTCATGAGAAAATGGATGTTTATGCTTGTTTGTGTTTTATGTTGAATTTGATAGCCCACTTTGTTCATAACAAATAGGTATGCTTATCTCATTAATCACAAATTGCCTCTTCATCTAAATATGATCATGGCAATGAAGTGAAGTTTTAATAAAATTGGATGATCTATGTCACTAATTAATAGTAAATAGATCATGCTTAAACTAGATTTGGTTTCATTTTCTATGGCACGTTTCATGAGATTTGAAAAAGTAGGACTAGAGTTGTATTATAGTTTGATGGTTTGGTTTGTGTTAATTAATAACTCAAATAGGCCATGATTATGTTAAATACATCACTAATCCTACTTAGATTAAAAATAGATCATCATTTGATTTTATGTTGATTTATGTGAAAAATATAAGAAAGTGGATTTGCCTCTAAATTGAATTTTAATCACACAGTTTGTAATCTCACCTTTGCTTAGCTTTCTAGTTTTCAAAACAATCTCCACTTTTGGTTTAATTTGATTGATTAGAAATTTAAAATCTAACAATTTCCTACGAATCGATCTGTACTCGCCACGTACTAACTTTTGTACGTCGTGCGCTTGCGGTTAAATTTTAATTTAAAATTTATTGCCGATTTTCTAAACCGATAGAAAATTCGTCGTTAAACAAGTTTTTGGTGTCGTTGCCGGGAATTTGCTTTGATTTCAATTTTCTATTCTTTGAATTATTTTTCATTTGATTTTTGTGTGTTTCATTTTGTGTGTGTATTGCATTTTACAAAAAATTGTGTGTTAGTGTGATTGTTGTTTGCATTTTCATTGTGTGTTTGTTGCTTTTCCTTTTTTTGCATTTTCATTTCTATTAAAAAAAATACACAAATCAAAAATAAAAAAATTATTTCATTTATTTTCATTTACATTTACAATTTTGCTTTGATTTTACAATTTTTGCTTTTACATTTGGAAGCAATTCCATTTCACTATTTTGCTGTTACATTTTTGTGCACCACTGTGCACTGGATATTTCACTACTTTGCTCTCTATCATCATCCAGTTCAATACAACTCCGTTGTTGCATTCATCTACGGCAAGACCACAGCCATTCCACATAAATTCCTCTCTGTCACCATACCATACTTCCCCACATCAATACATTTCGACCATCCACCTTCAACTTTCCCACTTCACTACTGACCATTCTCCATTTCCTTCATCATAACTTCTTCCTGACAAACTGCCAACTACCCATTGACCGTCCATTTCAATTGCCTCATCGACCACTTCTCAAAAACTACAGCCACCATCCCACTACTGCAAGACCAAAACTCCACCACCATCAAATACAAACAATTACATACCTCTATTTGTTGTATACACAAACTGTCGCCAACAACTGCTGCTTCTCAAACTTCAAGCACGCAGCATCATCCACGACAGGCATTCAACAACCAGAAATAACAACTTCCTTATTTGTTGCACACTTCATACCATCACTATAGCCCGCTTCATCAATATTCCATATCACTTGCAACTTCCAAAGTCAACAGTGCATCACCAGACTGTCATCATACTTCTCCAGCAATCAGTTGCATCGCCTTCAACCTGACAGCACAGAACTACCACAACAAACTATCATCACCCCTTACCCTCCTACCACAGTCAATACAGCACTTCAACTTCCTCTGTAAATACTTTCTGCCCTGTGCCATAAACCTCACCGCTCCACAACATCACCCTCTACTACAAAATGCACTGCCCAATATAACTCGACCATCTCCAACCACCAGTAAAAAAAATCCTCAACATAAAACAGTGTCCCCCTATATTCAAATTGCTGCATACATCAAATACACTGTAACCTCTCCTGACTGCTGCATCAAACAACCACCACACTCTTCCAACACTTCTTCCCTTACCAAACACTCTTGCAAACCACTCTCTCTGTTGTTTGACAATCACACCTCCTACGACAACCATCAACCAGACAAATTCGTCACTGTCTTCACCACGGCCCATTCCAAATCCCAGAAATCAAAGCGCAAATTCAAATCAAGCCCATGTTATTCAAGATAGCAATGTCACCCAATTGAATGCAATCACAACGTTACGTTCAGGTAAAAAAATCGATAATCAAGTCGTTAATCCAAACAATTTACTGGAAACCTCTCTCGACACTTCTAAAACAATAAACGAATCGGAATAGAATGTGGAGCCAAACGTTGAATCAAATTCCAATCAAAATTCTTCTTCTACTCAAGAAGACTCACCTACCGAGTATCGTGTCCCATTTCCACATCCTCTCCGACCAAAGAAACACTCGGAACAAATGGAAAAGATGTTGGAAATTTTTAAACAAGTGAAAGTGAACATCCCGCTTCTTGACATTTTTCAGCAAGTCCCCACCTACGCGAAATTTCTTAAGGACTTGTGCACCCAAAAGCGACACACTCAAGTGCCTAAAAAGTCTTCTTAGCCGCCAGTTTGAGCGAAGTCTTGCCCCAATCCATATCCGTCAAATATAGAGATCCTAGCTGCCCTACGATTTCATGTACAATTGGAGACAAGACGATTAATAAATGTTTGATAAACTTAGGCGTGAGTGTCAATTTAATTCCATACTCCGTGTACGAATAATTAGGCTTAGGTGAGCTCAAACCCACAACAGTCACGCTTTAATTCGCAGATCGTTCCATTAAGAAACCCGTGTGAGAAATCGAAGACGTGCTCATTCGAGTAGGGCAATTCATATTCCCCGTTGATTTTATCATTCTCAAAACATAACCCATGACAAATCCCGCGATTCAAATTCCATTGATTCTAGGCCAAGCATTCTTAGCCACCTCAAATGCCTTAATCAATTGTCGTAACAGTTTAGTGAAAATTTCTTTTGGAAACATGACTTTGGATCTTAATATTTTCAATCATGAAAGTCAATCGAATGAACCTCAAGACCAAATGTTGGAAGTTAGTGCCATTCACGAAAATTTCAAAAATGAAACACTTGACTTTAACGACGAATACGAAGCCGGGTATGAAAAATTGTTTCATGAAATTCCTAATGAGATTGAATACACTCTTCCTTTTGAATCACTTCCAATTGAGTACGAATCTCAACCCAATTCTTTGATCAAGAAACTCCCAAAGTTGGACCTCAAACCACTTCCCGATCACCTTAAATACGTATGCTTAGGTGATAACAAAATGTTGTCCGTCATAATTTCCACAACTCTCTCTTGATCAAGAAACCTTCTTACTCTCTATTCTTTCGAAAAACAGAGAAGCAATTGGGTGGTCCGTTACTGATATTAAGGGAATTAGCCCTGCTATTGTCCAACATCGCATTCACTTAATTAACGAAGCCAAACCCACTCATGATGCACAATAGAGGCTTAACCCAAAAATGAAAGATGTGGTTTGCGATGAAATTCTTAAGCTCCTCGATAAAGGTATCATATACCCCATCTCCGATAGCTCGCGGGTTAGCCCAATTCATGTCGTGCCAAAAAAGTCCGGACTCGCCGTTATAACAAACGACGCTAACGAACTCATTCCTACTTAGACTCAAACTGGTTGGCGTGTTTGTATTGGTTATCGAAAATTAAATGTTGCAACACGAAAAGATCACTTCTCTCTTCCTTTCATTGACCAAATGCTCGAATGTTTAGCCAGCCATGAATTCTATTGCTTCCTTAATGGTTATTCCGGCTATAACCAAATTTCAATCGCTCTTGAAGATCAAGAGATAACAACTTTCACATGTCCATTCGTTATCTTTGCTTATTGACATATGCCATTCGGACTTTGTAATGCTCCTGCTACTTTCCAACGATGCACGATTGGCCTTTTTTTCGACATGATTGAACGTTTTCTAGAAATTTTTATGGATGATTTCTCTATCTTTTTCCCGATGTTTACATCATCTCGAGTTGGTTCTAAATCGATGTAAAAGAAAACATTCGACTTTGAATTGGGAAAAATGCCACTTTATGGTAAAACAAGGAATAGTCCTTGGACAAATCATCTAAATAAAGGCATTGAGGTAGATAAAGTAAAGGTTGACTTAATTGAAAACCTACCCATTCCCAAATCTGTCAAGGACATTCAATCATTCCTAGGACGTGCTGGCTTTTACCGATGTTTTGTGAAAGACTTTAGCAAAATCGCTCGTCCTTTGAAGACTCTCCTCGGAAAAGACGTTCCATTCAATTTCAACTCCGAGTGTATCTCTTTTTTTGAACATCTTAAAAAAGAATTCATTTCAGCTCTAATCATTTACGCACCCAATTGGGATCTCCCGTTTGAAATAACTTGTGATGCTTCGAACTTTGCAGTTGGTGTTGTCTTAGGACAACGCATCAACAAAATCCTTCATGTCATTTACTACGCAAGTACGACTTTGAACGATACTCAACTCAACTACACAACAACCGAAAAAGAACTTCTAGCTGTCGTTTTTGCACTTGAAAAGTTTCGATCTTACTTGATCGGGTCACACACTAATGTGTACACGGACCATTCCGTGCTTCGATATCACTTCGCTAAAAAAGACGCTAAATCTCTCTTAATTCGTTGGATCATTTTATTATAAGAGTTTGATCTTACAATCAAGGACAAAAAAGGATCCGATAATGTCATAGCCGATTGCTTATCTCATCTTCTGAATGCACCATCTTCTTTGCCAATCAATGAAAACTTTCCCGATGAAAAACTGCTTTCAGTTTCTATCGATCCATGGTACGCTGATATAGTGAACTACTTAGTCACTAAAGAAACTCCCTCATTTTGGTCCAAACAAAACAAATACAAATTCATGTCCCAAGTGAAATATTTCTATTGGAATGATCCGTACTTGTTCAAATATTGCCCCAACCAAATCATCCGACGTTGCATTCCGGTTGATGAGATCAGGAGTGTTCTTTCGTTTTGCCACAATCAAGCGTGCGGTGGACATTTCGGTCCCCGAAAAACTACGGACAGGTGCTTCAGTGTGGTTTCTATTGGCCTTCTCCTTTCAAAGACTCGTTCGAATTTTGCAAAACTTGCGATCGATGTCAAATGCTTGGACGAATTTATCGACGAAATATGATGCCTCTAAACCCCATTCTTATGATCGAAATCTTTGATGTTTGAGGTATCGACTTTATGAGACATTTTTCCAATTCTTTTGGAAACCTGTATATCCTACTCGCTGTCGATTACGTCTCAAAACAGGTCGAAGTCGTTCCTTGCAAAACCAATGAACATATAATTGTTGTGAAATTTCTCAAAGAAAACATCTTTTCGTGGTTCGGCACACCTTGCACAATAATCAGTGATAACGGAACCCATTTTTTCAATCATTCTTTTGAAATTTTAATGAAGAAATACTCGATAATCCATAAGTTATCCACTCCATATCATCCTCAAACTTGTGGGCAAATTGAAGTTTCAAATCGTTAAATAAAACAAATCTTGGAGAAAACTGTCAACAAAAATCGAAAAGAATAGTCTCAGAAATTGATCGACGCGCTTTGGACTTACTGTACTGCTTTTAAAACTAACCTTGGGATGTCCCCATTTCATTTAGTTTATGGAAAAGCTTGCCATTTACCCGTTGAAATCGAACACAAAGCGTTGTGGGCAACAAAGAACTTAAACTTTGATCTCGAGAAAGCTGGCGGAAACCGAAAACTACAACTCAACGAACTAGAAGAACTTAGGAACGACGTATATGAAAATGAAAATTTTAACAAAGAAAGAACAAAAGTTTTTCATGACAAGTCAATCCTAAAAAAAATGTTTTCGCCTAACCGAAAAGTTCTTTTATATGACTCTAGACTTCATTTATTCCATGGGAAACTTAAATCGAGATGGACCGTACAATTTATAGTACGAACTGTTTTTTCACACGGTGCCATAGAAATACAAAACCCCAGGGATAGATCGATTTTCAAAGTCAACGGTCATTATTTGAAACCTTTCTTGGAATTGCCAAATAACCAAGAGGAGAAGCTCATGAGCCAAACTACGTCTAGTAAGAATGTTAACCCTCTTTTATAAATATGTACATATTTCACCCTGTTACACTCATTATATCATGCACTCACTGTGGGGACACAGTAAAAACTAAGTGTGCGGGGAGTCTCATTTTCATTTTTTTTAAGTTTCATGGCATTTTTGAATTTTCATTTTCTTTTAACTCAAAGAAAAATCTCAAAATTTCTAAATCTCAAAATCATTTCCTTTTCAGCATTTTGATTTATTTTTGAAGAAACACTATATGATAAATGTATGGCTTTGGTTATTAAATTTAAATTTTTGAAATTTTATTTGTCTTAACAAAAATAAAAATGAAGTTTGATTATAACAATGATTTAGCTAGTATATAAGAAGATTCATACATGTTAATTATGAAATACATCCTAATTGAAAATCTTTGTTTTAAAAAGTGGTTGATTTAAAGTAAAGATATAACTATTTTTTGTCTTTTAAGTTAAATGGTGCTAAGATGATAGTGAGAAACTCTCTCTTCTAAAAAAACAAAAACAAAAGAAAATATATTTGTGTACATGTATATAATTTTTATTAACACCTAAAGTCATTTGTTCGCACTCGTGTGTTCACTCACCATGCTCTGTACTCTTCTCACTAAGCCTGAAAGGCAGTGCATGATCGGTATATCTAGCCTCAGTTTATCTGAATTAGGTGTGTGTATAAAAAAATTCTTTTATTAATAATGCTTACAGTCGATAAGTGTTCACACTTGTATGTTCACTTGCCACGCTCTGTATTCTCCTCACATAAGTCCACAAGGCGGTGCATGTGTAATATATCTGACCTCGGTTTATCTGAGTTAGGCATATGTAAATATTGTTAATATCAATAAAATTTCAAATAAGAAAGTGTAAGCAATAAAAATCCAAGCACCATTTTAACTTGTTTGATTTGACTTGTTATTGGAAAGAAATGAAAATACCACTTTGATAAACTTTGATAATCAACTAAGGATCTATTTCGTAGTTACACTGTATTATCGACCGAAACAACGAGTTAAACTATAGCCTATTTGTTATGGTAACTTCATTTTTATTGGAAAGTTTGATGAGTGAATGACTTAAATTTCAAGATAATGACCAGTACCTATATTTAATTTATTTGTGTCAATTTAAAATTAAATCCTTCATTGTAAATATTTTCAAAAACTTGCATTCATCTCTTTGTAAATAAATCTTACATTTTGTAAATATTTTCACTTTGCGTTCGGGTTTTGTGGGTAGTATCCGCTGAAAACCCTCACGAGACAACACTCGTCCTAATAGGGACACCCAGAGGTTTAACGGCTTGTTGCATACGCTCAATACAATCGTGCTCCCTATGAAAATGGATTTATCTTAGTTTTCCTTTACTCGAGGATGAATAAAAAGACAAGTGTGGGGGTATTTTGTAACAACCCGCATATTTAACGATTTTATATTTAAGTATTTTATTTAAATATAGCATCGTTAGTCGGATTTAGGTCCGAAATGTTACTTTCTGCAAATGGCCGAATTGGAACTCGAAACCACCTTCATTGGTTTCGAAATGGCGTTTGCGATCTTTTTTAGTATAATCTTTGATATGTTTGGAGTTTGTGAAATTTTGGCTACTTTTTCTATCGGGTTTTGGGTTTGGGTTCAGCCCACTAGCTTAACTTAATACCCTAGCTCAGCCCCTTCTCTTCATTCATCTCCTTTTCATTTTTCATTCTCAAGCTAAAACTGAAAATGGTGGAAGGGAAAGAGAAATAGAAATTTGCAAGCCCTAGTTTTAACTTCCATCTTGATTTCTTGCTCCAAAATCAAAGAGAATCCATTGATTGAAGCTTGTTGAGTTGAAGTAGTGTTTGGTTGGTCTTCTCCTTGTTATTGAGCTCCATCTTCTTTGTTTTTGGAAAAAGGTGAGTTTTGAACTCACATCTACTTCTCTTGGTTTCATTGATGTTGGGTATGAATTCCTAACACCTTGTTCATATGCTCTTGCTTTTGGTTTGGATTGAATTGGAGAATATCCAAATTTTCAGTGTTTGGGTTCAATTCTTTAAAGATCCTAACTTTGATGTTTGAATATGTTTTTGGTTGCGAATCGGAGAGCTAATAGAGCTGGGGTATCTATTGGCAAAAGCTCCTTAGGTCCATTGCTCGAACGATCGCGTTTCGGAAGAAATTGCATTTCACTGAAATAGGGCAGGAATTGCATATTCATCAGGTTCGGCCGACCGAACCCTGTATCCGGTCGACCGACCTGCTACCCCGAGCCATGTTATGCTTTCTGCATCTGGCCAGCCGACCGAGCCCTGCAACCGGTCGACCGACCTGCTCATGTTTTGCCTGTTTGCCTATTTTTTGCATATTTTGCTTGGTTTTCCAAATTTTATCGATTCAAGTTGGTTTTTAGTGCTTGTTATTGCATCTTTGGTTTAGATAACTTATTCTTGATTTCATCCACGGGTTTTTATAAAATAATCTCTCGAATCACATTTAAAAGCTCGTTTCTCCAATTTATAAACTCTATTTAAAACACACGCATAATTTCGCACTTCGAGCGAAGTGGAAGGGTGATTAAATGGTTGGGCAAAACACGGACCATGAATCTATGCGTTTGTCTTCCCGATTAATCCCCGACCTATTCGATTGATCGTTTTGACCTTCGGGTTTGGTTTATCGATGACATGAGGTAAACTTTGTACTGCTTTGAGTGTGAAAGTGACTGACGGATAGTAAATCGTTTAGTGCGAACGAGTGGTTCTGGGACATACGTTAACACTTTTCGGATTCCTTTTTGAGAGTTATGACACATTCCGCCAGTTAATGGTGTCCAGTACTGGGTCTCTGACCTTCGCCACTACGGTTTCTTGCCTTCGGGTATGTGCCTTCGGGTTTGTGCCTTCGGGTTTGTTGCCCTTTAGTATCGCTTCCGATGTTGGTCGTTATGAGCCGCATGGGTGATATTGGGTTGCCCTTTAGTATCGCTTCCGATGTTGGTCATTATGAGCCGCATGGGTGATATTGGGTTTGGAGTCTTCGGGCTCATGGATCCTTGTTTGTACAGTACTGAGCTCGAGCAAATTTTATGATGTTTCATTCATATGTATATTCGCTAGGTATCGCCCTTCGGTGTTGGTCTTTTTGAGCCGCATGATGCGTAGCGTTTACCTTGCGGAACTTGTATACCTTATTGGTATTTGTTATTTGCCTTTTGGCTTGATATATTTGTATCCTTTGTTTCTACATGTTGCCGATGAGATGAGGCTTGTTCTATATGATTCATCTTTTGTTAGATGATTGTGTTATCTCCTTTGGAGATATCTGATGTGCTTTATAACCTTGCAGGTTTATTGTTGTTCAGTTTATCTAACTGATTTTTTTAGCTAGACTGACCCGTGTATTTTATACTCGGGTCAGACCGAGATGTTTCAGGTTAGGTGCATTTGAACTTAGCCTATTTTGCTTCCGCATGGACTACTCCGCTAGCTTCTTTTTGTCATAGCTTTTTGTGTAGTCCCATTTTGTAGTAACTCTGATATGTATTCTTGTGAACTCGTCTGTATATTGTGGTTTGCTATACCACTTGACATGTATTATTTTGTAAACTCTGTTGTGTATCGATATATGTGTATATGATGATTTACTGTTCTGTGATGTATATTACATTTGAGTTGTTATATTCTGTTCTGATAGATCCAACCACCTATGGTTTTGTTTTAAGTATTCATTGGGTATGTCGACCTTATTGATATGTTATTGTCGATGTATTAAATAGATAGTTAGAGCAAGGCTATAGATGGTCGCTCCCAACCAGCCTTATTCTCCGTGTTAGTTGATGGCATTACCTTGTAGTGTCCTTGGCTAGCGTGGGTATAGAGGTGGGGCGTCACATATTTAATGTGCACATAAATGTGCACGTAAATGTGCATATATTTACATCCATATTATATCTATTTTTATTTAAAAATGTCATATTTGGGTATTTTAACATGTTTAAAACCAAAATTCAATTATTTTCAAAACATCATACATTCATCTACATACAGGGGCAAAACAGTCATTTTTGTGCATGTGTTAATTTGGGACTTTTTACTTGGACATTTTTCATAATTTTTGTAGGAATTTGGATGCATGTGGAAGACGGTTTCATGAAGATATATGCATGGACAAGGGAATACAAAGGAATGAAGAGGAAATAAGTCAATCTCATGATCATGGATGACCCCATCCACTTACCTAAATCTACAATTAGAAGCTAATGGACAACTAAGTGAAGGTTAAGCTTCATGCATATTTGATGATGGATTAATTAGAAGCTAATGGTTGCTTGGAGACTACACTTCCTAAAGGGCATTTTGGAAAGCACCCTAAAAATTGAATTAGGGTTTTATGCATGTATAAATAACCCTCTTATGTACATGTAAATATCTTATACCTTTCATTTTATGTAGGAAATTAAGCAAGCAAATTGTAAGCTCAATGTTACATGAAATAAAAATGGCTTCCTAACCTCTTTCTCTTTTCTTTTCTACATGCTTTTATTTACTTTTATGCTCATTTTTATTCTTATGCTCTCTTTCATTTCATGTTCATAGTTAGATTTACATTTATACACTAGTTTAGTTCATTTCCTTCTAGTAGTTAGTCTTCTTTTTCTTTGTTTATTCTCTACTTTGTTTTATTTTCAGTGTTGAAATCTCTATGTGTTGAAATGATAACACAAATGAGAGGCTAAACCCCTACAATTTAGTGGCAATGAAGCTTTCTTTTATCATGTAGATTCAATATAAATTTTCTATGTATGATCTTTTTTGTGCTTCATGAGAAAATGGATGTTTATGTTTGTTTGTGTTTTATGTTGAATTTGATAGTCTGCTTTATTCATAACAAATAAGCTATGCTTATCTCATTAATCACAAATTGCCTCTTCATCTAAATATGATCATGGAAATGAAGTGAAGTTTTAATCAAAATTTGATGTTCTCTGTTACTAATTAATAGTAAATAGATCATGCTTAAACTAGATTTGGTTTCATTTTCTATGCCATGTTTCATGAGATTTGAAAAAGTAGGACTAGAGTTGTATTATAGTTTGATGGTTTGATTTGTGTTAATTAATAACTCAAATAGGCCATGCTTATGATAAATACATCACTAATCCTACTTAGATTAAAAAGAGACCATCATTTGATTTTATGTTGATTTATGTGAAAAATATAAGAAAGTGGATTTGCCTCTAAATTGAATTTTAATCACATAGTCTTTAATCTCAACCTTTGCTTAGCTTTCTAGTTTTAAAACAATCTCCACTTTTGGTTTAATTCGATAGATTAGAAATTTAAAATCTAACAATTTCTTGCGGATCGACCCGTACTCGCCACGTACTAATTTTTGTACGCCGTGCGCTTGCGGTTAAATTTTAATTTTAAATTTATCGGCGATTTTCTAAACCGATAGAAAATTCGTCGTTAAACAAGTTTTTGAACATATTGCTAGCTCTTTCATATATCTATACTTTTGCATCTATTATCGCTATGTCCTTCTGAAGTACTATGGAGCTTTTTCGATAATCTTTATTATTAGAGACAGTTTTCCTTTGAAGTTTATTTTCATTGATCTTAAACTCTATTCCACTTGTTTTATATAACCATGATGGATTTAATGCAGATTGGCTTTGTACCATCTCGTTATTTTATTGTCTCGCATGTTTTATATCTATGTGATTATTATATTTCATCCTATCCACCGTGAGATATAAGACATTCAACTTTGGATTGTTTATTTCATCTTTGACAGCCACTCTGCACCTACCTGGTACTGTAGCAACACTTTTGCGGTATTTGGATACCTGAGGTGTAGGGTGGTTGTCACAGCTTTGTACTTGGTTATTATGTGATATTTCATGTTTCAGTGCAATTTGTAATAACATTGTGTGAATTTTACATGTAATATAGCATTTTTTGTTTACTACATTGTAGTAATATCTCGATATTAGTAATAGTTCTTTACAATGCTACTTTATGTAGCATTTCACCATTTAAGTTTACAAGCATTGTAATTTACTATTATGTAATATTTTATGTTTTAGTATTACTTATAACATTATGACAATTAGGAGTCAAATGTTATATGTTACGTTTAAATTATACTTTGCATTTTGTTCATTATTACACACGAGCGCGCGCACATGTGTGAGTTACTGGATATCAACATAATCGTATGGGTATGGACTTTTGCTCGTTTATGTAATATTTGGTTTACCTTTTTATATGCGATCTGGTTAAAATTTTATTATTCAATTGAATTTAGCATTTGAATCTTGATATGTTACCGTGTGTAGCTTTTCAATTTTTTATATAGCATCTCCTCCTACCATGTGTAGTTTTTCAATTTTTTATATAATATTTCCTCAATTTTGTGTGTGAACCATTTCGTTTTGTTCGGTCCATGTCACATATAATTATCAATAAGCTATAATACCTCTCACATATGTAACATTTTGCTTTTTATGCAGAATTTTATATCAAACTTATAATTTTCTAACAATATATAATGTTATTTTGATGTAGCATTTTATACTTAGCTATATATGAATTTTCTCATAATGCCAAAAATGTATACTAGCATTTTCTACCTACTATTAGGATTTACCATCGGTGATGATCGATAATGGTCTATAGTAAGAGAAGGTGTATAATGATGTTGTGAGGTGGCGAGGAGGATGACATGATGTGATATTGGGGCCAAAGCTATATGCAGTTTAGGATTGAATAGGGTGAGAACGGGAAAAAACAAGGATTAATTATGTTACAAAGACTAATTTTAAAAACTTCGATAATTCAACTCATTGCTTAAGGTTCCATTTGAAAGTTTTTCTCCATCGATTTTAACTGTTTTTGGACAGTTCTACATTTCAAGCGTTGTCATAACTTTTGTTTGCAAGTTTTTACTCGTCGGTTCTTCTCGGTTATAAAACTGATGTATTGTATTTTGATGATAATTCCTAATCCATCAAATTGAGAATCTTTAAAGATTTAATTTTTTTTCAGTTATACTGATCATATCAGAAAATTAATCCCCATAGTCAAATCTAAATTAGAAAACAAATAAATGATAAATATTTTATTTTTACGGAGAACTCATAAAATCTACGTATGCTAAACTTTCAAGCATGTGCTAATTGGTTATGACAACATTTCTTTAATAACGGTTGTAATAGCTTTGGTGTCACACTTTTTTGGTATCAACGTAAAGTATCACAAACGCCTCTTTATATATTATTAAATCTTAATCACTTAAAAATATGATCTAATAATAAATTTCTTTTATAAATTCAAAACGCTTCTAAAAATAGGATCTAAAATTAAACTTATTTTACAAATTCAAAATACTTCTTTACAAATATACAAATCTTAATATCATTTGAAAATAAAAATGTCTTTTTTTGACTAATTCAAACATATGCAATTTATAAGGAAAACAATTCACGTGCAAAGCGCATGCCATAACACTCGTTTCATATAATCCAATCAAAACCGCTACGATAAACAAGAATTAGTTTCAAAATTTCTCCAAATCATCGTTGTAAGACGAGCAACGCCAACAGTAATTAGTTCATTACAAAAACGAGCATGCTTTCATCACCAATTGCCATCCACAACCCTCTGCCCGATTTTTTTCCTTCTCCTCCACATCCCATATTTAAACTAAAGGATAAATATATTATATATTTTTTTGGAGAACTCATAAAATCTACGTATGCTAAACTTTCAAGCATGCGCTAATTGGTTACGACAACATTTCATATAATTCAATCAAAACCGCTACGATAATCAAGAATTAGTTTCAAAATCCTTCCAAATAAGTGTTGCAAGACGAGCAATGCTAACTCCAACAGTAATTGGTTCATTAGAAAAATGAGCATGATTAATTACGGTACACCTGCACCGCAAATCACCACCAAATGCCATCCACAACCCTCTGCCCGATTTTTCCCTTCTCCTCCACATCCCATATTTAAATTTAAGGATAAATATATTATATTACTTTTGCGGAGAACTTGTAAAATCTATGTATGCTAAACTTTCAAGCATGCGCTAATTAGTTACGATAACATTTCATATAATACAATCAAAACCACTACGATAATTGTGATGGTCCGTTTTTCCGTACCCTTTGAATCGACAATAAACCACACATGTCCAACTCAAATTGCACGAAAATACGAAACATAATGGGTAATAAAGAAAATAAGGCAGAACTGAATCTCAAACGAATGGAATAACATATAATATTGAACAAATATCTTTACAGCGGAAAACTTTAAAATACAATATCAGAGTCTAACCTAAATTCAGCTTGGACAGTTATAAACATCTATCCTTATAATTCCTGACAAACATCAAACCAAAATACACTAAGTACAGTGGATAATAGAATATGTCCATATGTGGATGAATGTCTTCAGCTCTTCTCTAGAAACTCCAACCGTCTTCGACAAAACCTGAAACTACTCGGATCTGACCCGAGTATTGAAAATACCCGGATCAGGCTTGATAAACCAGCGTGAGAAAAACTCGATAATAAATGACAGTGTCATATACCAGCCTTTGAATAAAAATCCTATGAAAATAAAGGGTATCTCATAAGACCACGCCCACACATAAACATGGATGGATTTTTACCTTATGATAACTAAAACACTTTTATATCAAAACCTTTGATATTATTTCTAATGACATTCTTTGAAAACATTTGCAAATAAACTTATTAATCTTAGCCGAAATTGTTACCATTATTAAATTTCAGCATATTAGGCTCTACAAACAAAACCGTAGGTTCTTATTGGAGAATGGATTTCCATACAAATGACCCGGTGAAGGATCTACCTTTCGAAATGGGTACACCTTTAGATGGATGTCCCGAGGCACAGAATATCTGCCCTCTACCAACACAAGACTGGCCTACCTCTGTAACTAGATAGTACCGAATGTGTCATCCCTCGGTCGTTACCACCCTTAAACCGGGTGCCCGACCGAAAGTCATAGCGGGAAGAAATATTTCTAGAAGGGGATGATCATACCCTAATTGGGAATGACCCACTTAGCCTTGCTGCATCTAATCATGTTTTGGGTCATTTCGGATTTGACGAGGCTTGAGGCAACGATTACCTTTTCACATAGCACATATCACATCTTTAAATGCCACATTGTCATTTCCGTTAACTGCTAATTGCCTTCCACAAAAATACAACCCTTGAGCTCGTACGTCTCAAGGAGGGTGTTAAGCTAAGAGAAGTTGCCTTCTCCGCCACCACTGATGTACGTTTGTAAAAACCAATGCACGTAATCTTTAGAAATGCAATGTCAGACAAATGTCTATACAAGTTCTCTAGGAACAGGACAAAGCGAAGGAACTCTCCTACTACCGCTAGTAGCGAGTAGTCCTTGCAATCCGAAAAATCTCTATCACGAAGAGACCACTGTTATTAATAACTCTATAATAGGAGCTACCCAGAGCATGTTCAACAAGCAGTCTTCACGCTATGAAGATCCTCGGTCTTCAATAATCATCATTTTCAATAAGTCTTCATATTCGAATGTATACATTGGTTCGAAGTGGTTTTTGTATAGGAAATATCCAAATCCGACCACGGTTCCTTCGAAATCCAATTATCGATAAAAAGTGAATATGAGTATATAGGTTTTATTAAGTCTCTTTTTACATTAATTCATTTCGGCTGATTTCGAAATCTCTTTATTTTGACTTAGGATAATTTAAAGTAATTCATTCTTTTGCTTTGGAAAATATCTCAAATTTCCTTACTTAACTCTCGATCCAAATTTCTTAACTTTTTTGACGGGTCAAAAACAATGCTATTTAAGACATCGTTTCCGATAAACTCTAAATTAAATCTTAGCAAACATTTTTGAGTAAATAGAATCATAGAAATCATTCATTTTAGAGATTGCTTAAATTTTGGATAATACCAATCTTTTTTTATTTTGGAAAACTTAACAGAATCTTTTTATTTAAGAGCATCCGGGCTTTCCTTTCGATCTGTTCCACCCCTCGCCTAAGAAAAGAAAACATAGGTTATGTAAGTTTAGGGCACTGGTTGCTTCATCCCTAACCTTAGTTAAACACCTTGTTTTATCTCCTCAGATCTCACAGGCGGGACAAATGTACTTGTCGTTTCCGCATACTCAGATTTTCAACTTTATTTTGGAATTACTTATAAATATTCCAAATTATCTTTCAAAACGCGTAATTATCCTTTTTAAAACATTCACAGTTGATTCTGAGAAAAATCGTTACGTTTAAACTCCTCTTTAAAAAGTTATACAATTCGCAGCATAAAAGTGCTGCGGAAAGTGCTATATAAGCTTATTTGATTAAATTAACTTTTAAACATTCGATAATTCCTATTTTCCAATTCAAATCTTTTCCAAATCATTTAAATAGATCTATCAAATTTATTTCATATTTTTCCATAATTAAAAATGCTCGTTTAAACAAATTCCCTGTTATGGTCACTTCAACTGCACTAGCGCGATTTTTTTAGAAAATTGATTTGGACTTATCCAGAATCTACTCAACGAAATTTTGATTTTCTTTATTTGTTTTGAAGATATGGATATAATAGTCCAGAATTTTCTTATCTCGAAGAATTCCGGACTATATTCCACTCTACACATTCATTTGAACTTTCGGGCGCGAAATCACGAACTACCGTTGCGCGACGCGTCTAGTCTTAACTTATTTTTCAGTACTTGAAATAATTTATTCAAATTGAATTTTATCACTTATAAAATCATTACAAATCATTTTAAATCAATATTTTCGCTTTTTAAAATGTATTTTTACTATTACCATATTATAATATTATTTTATTTCCATTATTTAAATATCAAATTCCAATTTCAATTCAATTTCAATTCTAACTTCAAATTAAACACATTTAAAACTTAGATTTCAAATCTAATTTCAATTTAAACTTCAATTAAACCTAAATCTCAACTTCAATTTTTAAAAATCGATTTCAATTTCAATTTCACTATTCATCTCAATTTCAATTTTAATTTAAATATCCTTTTCAAATCGGTTTCTCTTCAAATTTCAAATTCTCTTTTATTTTTACTTTAATTTCACTTCTAAATGAAAAGAGACTTATTTTTTCCAAAATATTTCATATTACTAAAATGTGGTCTTATTAACAAAGGGATTATCAAATCAAAATGAATATAACCAATGTCCCTATTCATTACTATCATAACATCCATTCAACCAATCACATAACATATAATTTCAAACCCAACATTCACCATTAATACCATAACGGAATACATTATCATAATTCAGTTATCTAACCAACAATCAAACATCTATATTAACAATCAAATTAACATTCATTTGTCATAAGGGTATAAATGCGATTGTTTTATCATAATCAAAATATTATTTTAAAAGCGATGAGAATTTCTCACCTTCATATCCACTCCGTCAATCTTTTTTGTAGGCTAACGTGCTTCTCGAACTAATACGCTTTTTCCAAATGTCTTGAATTCTCCCCTTAACTTATTTTTCTTCCGAACCGCTTTTGTTTTCCTCTCTCTTTTATTTTCTTTCCTTTTATTTTTTTTATTTTTTTATTTGGCCGTGAGCTTTTTAGAAGGGAATGGGTTTGGGTATATGGAGTACTGGCTTGGGTAGGTGGCTTTGGGCTTGGGTATGGTGGAGTATAGGTTCGGCCTTGGTGTATAGGAGAGGGTACGGCGTGGATATGGTGGCGTGGAGGAGGGTACATGGGTTTTGGGCTCGGGTTGGTGGGTAGGGCTCGGCTTGGCTTATGGGTGCTCGGGTTTGGGGTATGGCCGAGGGTAGGTGGGTAGGTGGAAGTTAGGCTTGGGTTTGGTAGTGTGAGATGATGGTATGGTGATGTGGAGGTGGTAGCTTGAAGGCAGAAGAGAAATGGAGGAAGTAGAGAAGGATTTTGGAAATTTTGTGAAAGGAAAGTGAAGTGAAAATGAAGAGGTTTGATGTTGTATTTATAAGTGAAGATTTTGGTGGTAAATAACACAAATAACCTTGTTTACTTTTGAACTTGATTAGCTTTGATTTGAGTTGCATTTAATGTATGAAATGATGGTTATGGAAGAGTGTGTTAAGAGGTGAAGAGGTGTCACTTTCTTATGGTTCGTAATTGTTAAATCATATATTTTTGCTCCTTTTTATGTATAAGCATAACATCTGATTAATGAGATGAGAAGTAAGGTAATGATGTTGTTTATAAAGTTTTTAATCAAATTTAAATTTGTCAAATCATAACTTTTACACTTTTTTTATTATTTAGACTTTTCAAAAGTAAACTCTTTTTGTCTTTAGTGCTAAATGTAAAGTGTTTAAATAGTTTGTAAACTTGTATTTATATGTTAGAAAATGTATCAAGTTGCTACAACTTGACGACAATTTGTTTTGGTTGAAAATGATGTTTTTGTCGATAAATTTTAAAGTCAAAATTTGACGTTTTTGTTAAGTTGTATATTGATGTAAACCAAACTTTAATATGTACTTTTTACTTCTTAATATAAATTAAAACATGACTCTTAAAATCATATTTAATTAATATCAAAATCTCTAATTTTACAGTGTATGCAAAACTGACAAAATGCGACAAATTTTGGTTATTTTCTTAAAACGATTATTAACATGTTTTTAAATATTTTAATATACTTTTATTATCTTTATTAGGTGTTTTTAATAAGATTTAACTTTGCAAATAAATATTTAACCTCATTATTTAAGCCTTTATTTATTATTAACAAAACTTAACTTTTGTCAGTTTGTTCTAAAATCCAAATTTATGCTTTTTAATTTATTAACTATGAGAATAGATAATTATTTATTATATGTAACATATTTATTTAAGATTTAAATTCCTTTTAAATTTAAAAAATAAATGAAATCTCTCATTTTCGAAGTAGCGAAATTACGAGTCGTTACATTCTCCCCTACTTAAAAGCATTTCGTCCTCGAAATGAAATCAAAGATACAGAACTGCAATGGTTAACAATATATGTCAAAGGAAATACTACTACTAAATACTGATCATGAAATACAATCATCGATCCTAGTCCCAACCTGAGTGCGTACTACACACTTGAGGTAAATACATAGTCATAAGTCAACTATCTACATCAGTCAACCAAAATATCATACTAGATCTCATATTTTAGCGCCTATTACGTGCTTAAGATAATCACAACTGCTGTAATACAAACCCAAAATATCCCAAAATATCTCTAAGTGAAACACTACTCATCGGATGAACCCTCTGATGGTGCCTCCAAGTCGATCTCTTTTGGTTCCTCTACGTCCTCGACTGGCTCCTCATCGTCTATCATCTCTGGAGCTATGTTCCAACCTAACGGCTGCCGCTGCTGTCCTCCTAGAATCCATGGCTCATGCTCCTCCATCTCAATATCCTCCAAACCAAGATCCTCGGCTATCTCTGGAACGTGAGATCCTATCTCCTGAATGGGCGTACCCATCTCCCAAATGATCTGCTCATCACTCTTCGAATCATCATCCTCATATAACCATGCATCGTAAATCCTCGAATCTTCTGTCTCTATTGCCATGGGTTCCTCGATCAGTGGATCGATCCCCACTGGTACTTCCATGGGATCCTCCATAGGTTCCTCTTCCTCAGGCTCCTCGTCCTCACTCAAAGGATCCAACATCCAATCATCTGCCTCATCGTCGTCCTCTGCTCTTGTATCAATATCTGCACTTACTGGCAACACATTCTCCTCATCTGAAATAACCATCAACTCCTCATCGTCAAAGATATCTATCGGATGGTCGAATGATCGTGGTACTATCCCCGAGGGTACCCTTACTTGTATATCCTCCGCATCGCTTGTGATTGGTATATCTAAAACTTCTAAGTCTTCGTATTTAGACAAGACTTCCTTAAATCTCTGCCTAATTGCTAGTCTTTCGGCCTTGGTTGCTTTCTACAATTTTATATAAGAACTTAAAATCGGTTATTATTCCTTATTAAATATCCTATCTTATCTCGTTTCATTAAGTGCTTCTTACTTAATTATTATCGTTTTTCTTTTCATTCTTTTTAAATGGGATGGATCTTTTTAACTTTTCTTAAGGAGTTCCAACAGAATTTGGTATCGACAAAGAGCAAAATGATAGTCTATATATATTGATTCCCAAAATACATTCATACTAAGTGACTTCTAGAAAGTACACTCAAAATGTCTTACAAAAGTCATACGATTAAAATACTTAGATGGCGTTTACTACTACTAACTTATGCTTCCACAATCCCTTTTCCTTTTTCTACAGCAGTAGGTGGACGAGTAAAGGTAACAAAAGGCTTAGGTTGTTCTGCCGTCTTGAGTATTGGACAGTTTCTAGCGATATGTCCTATAATATGGTAGTAATAATAACTCTTTGGGGCAGTTTTCAAAGGTCATGATGTTTACTCCCGATATACATTCTTTTGCAAGGTGACCACTTTGTCTACATTTGAAACAACAAACTTTGTTCTTCTTATGCCTTTTCTTCTTGGCTGGTACCTCACTAGTTGGTTGTGGAACAACATCTTCGAATTTCAAGGCATTGCTTATCATCTTCTTAAATGATCCATGGATGAAGCTCACCATGCTATGCTGGAGCTCATCGCACTTTCCTAACCAATCCTTAACCTCCATGATATTTTCTAATCCCAAAAACTTTCTTTGACTTAGGAACTCGAATTCCCAACAAAGTGAAGCGAAGTTTAGTAGGTTTGGTCTTTCCTGAAAAGAATATTATTTTTCTACACATTATTATCAAATACCTCATAGCCAAATTGTGAAACTTAATTCACAAGGTATTGTCCTTAGTCCTTTTAAATTAACCCATTTTATACTTATCAAGTCGCTATTATTTCTTAAGGCTGAATGTCTAGGATTATATGATAAAAGTTCTAAATTCTAGTTCTCAACCGATTGATCCCATTTGAAATATCTTATAGGTAAATTGTGCAACTCTAATCATAAGATATTCATACCTTAGTTTTACTAAATCCAATTTCAAACAATCCTTAATTTCCAACCAAAAATAATAATATCCCTTTTAAAATATAAATTTAAGTAAAATTGTTTCATTTAATTTATTTTAAAACAAAACCATTTTTATAAAATTAATAATTATGCGCTCCTTTATTTATAACACTCTCATAACTCATTCTAGGGTGTTACTAACCCTATCTCTAATGAGTAACTCATCCTACGATATTACTAATCCTATCTCTGACGAGACTTACCCCTATCAGGCTATGGTGTTCGCTTTACCAAAAGCTCTGATACCAAATGTGATGGATCGCTTTTCCATACCCTTTGAATCGACAATAAACCACACATGTCCAACTCAAATTACACAAGAATACTGAACATGAAGGGTAATAAAGAAAATAAGACAGAACAGAATCTCACACGAATCGAATAACATATACAAATATCTTTACAGCGGAAAACTTTAAAATACAATATCAGAGTCTAACCTAAATTCAGTTTGGACAGTTATAAACATCTGTCCTTACAATTGCTGACAAACATCAAACCAAAACACATTAAGTACAGCGGATAATAGAATATGTCCATACGTAGATGAATATCTTCAGCTCTCCTTTGGAAACTCCAACTGTCTTCGACAAAATCTGAAACTACTTGGATATGACCCGAGTACTGAAAATACCCGGATCAGGCTTGATAAACCAGCATGAGAAAAACTCAATAAATGACAGTATCATATATCAGCCTTTGAATAAAAATCCTTTGAAAATAAAGAGTATCTCATAAGACCACGTCCACACATAAATACGGACGGGTTTTTACCTTATATAACTAAAACACTTTTATATCAAAACCTTTGATATTATTTCTAATGACATTCTTTGAAAACATTTGCAAATTAACTTATAATCTTAGCCGAAATTATTACCATTATTAAATTCCAGCATACTAGGCTCTTCAAACAAAACCGTAGGTTCTTAGTGGAGTATGGATTTCCATACAAATGACCAGGTGAAGGACCTACGTTCCGAAATGGGTACACCTCTAGATGGATGTCCCGAGGCACAGAACATCTGCCATCTATCAACACAAGACCGGCCTACCTCTATAACTAGATAGTACTGAATATGTCATCCCCCGATCATTGCCGACCTTTAAACCGGGCGCCCGAGCATAAAAACCACGTTAATTTACATCCCGAACGTCGTAGCGGGAAGAAATACATCTAGAAGGGGATGATCATACCCTAATTGGGAATGACTCACTTAGCCTTACTGCATCTAATCTTGTTTCGGTCATTTCCGATTTGATGAGGCTTGAGGCAACGATTACCTTTTCACATAGCACATATCACATCTTTGAATGCCACATTGTCATTTCTGTTAACTACTAATTGCCTTCCACAAAAATACAACCCTTGAGCTCGTACGTCTCAAGGGGGGTGTTAAGCTAAGAGAAGTTGTCTTCTCTGCCACCACTGATGTACGTTTGTAAAAACCAATGTACGTAATCTTTAGAAATGCAATGTCAGACAGTCCATACAAGTTGTCCAAGAACAGGACAAACCGAAGGCACTCTCCTGCTACCACTAATAGCGAGTAGTCCTTACAATCCGAAAAATCTCCTTCACGATGAGACCACTACTATTAATATCTCTATAATGGGAGCTATCCAGAGCATGTTCAACAAGCAGTCTTCACGCTATGAAGATCCTCAGTCTTCAATAATCGTCATCTTCAACAAGTCTTCACATTCGAACGTATACATTGGTTCGAAGTGGTTTTCGGATAGGAAAACCCAAATCCGACCCCGGTTCCTTCGAAATCCAGTTATCGATAATAAATGAATATGAGTATATATGATTTATTAAGTCTCTTTTCACTTTAATTCTTTTCGGCTGATTTCGAAATATCTTTATTTTGACTTAGGACAATTCTAAGTAATTCATTCTTCTGCTTTGGAAAAGATTTCAAATTTTCTTACTTAACTCTCGATCCAAATTCCTTAACTTTTTTAGTGGGTCAATAACAATGTTATTTAAGACATCGTTTACGATAAACCCTAAAATAAATCTTAGCAAACATTTTTGAGTAAATAGAATTATAAAAATCATTCATTTTGGAGATTGCTTAAATTTTGGATAATACCAATCTTCTTTTATTTTGGAAAACTTAACAGAATCTTTTTATTTAAGAGCATCCGAGCTTTCCTTTCGATCTGTTTCACCCTCGCCTAAGAAAAGGAAACATAGGCTAGGTAAGTTCAGAGCACTGGTTGCTCCATCTCTAACCTTAATTAAACACCTAGTTTTATCTCCCCAGTTCTCACAAGCGGGACAAAATGTACTTGTCGTTTCCGCATACTCAGATTTTCAACTTTATTTTGGAATTACTTATAAATATTCGAAATTATCTTTCAAAACACATAATTATCCTTTTTAAAACATTCACAATTGATTCTGAGAAAAATCGTTACGTTTAAACTCCTCTTTAAAAAGTTATACAATTCGCAGCATAAAAGTGCTGCGGAAAGTGCTATATAAGCTTATTTGATTAAATCGACTTTTAAACATTCGATAATTCATATTTTTCAATCCAAATCATTTAAATAGATTTATCAAATTTATTTCATATTTTTCCATAACTAAAAATGCTAAATTCCTTGTTATGGTCACTTTAACCGCACTAGCGCGATTTTTCTACAAAATTGATTTGGGGTTATCCAAAATCTACTCAACGAAATTTTGATTTTCTTTCTTCATTTAGAAGATATGGATATAATAGTCTGGAATTTTATTATCTCAAAGAATTCCGAGCTATATTCCACTCTACACGTTCATTAGAACTTTTCGGCACGAAATCGCGAACTACCGTTGCGCGACGCGTCTAGTTTTAACTTATTTTTCAATACTTGAAATAATTCATTCAAATTGAATTTTATCACTTATAAAATCATTACAAATCATTTTAAATCAATATTTTCACTTTTTAAAGCTTTCTAAAATGTATTTTCACTATTACTATATATATATATTATAATATTATTTTATTCCTATTATTTTAATAATAAATTTTAAATTCTAATTTCAATTCAATTTCAATTCTAACTTCAAATTAAACACATTTAAAACTTATATTTCAAATCTAATTTCAATTTAAACTTTAATTCAACCTAAATCTCAACTCCAATTTTTCAAAATCGATTTCAATTTCACTATTTATCTCAATTTCAATTTCAATTTAACTATCATTTTCAAATCCGTTTCTCTTCAAATTTCAAATTCTTTTTTATTTTTACTTTAATTTCACTTCTAAATGAAAAGAGACTTATTTTTTCCAAAATATCTCATATTACTAAAATATGGTCTTATTAACAAAGAGATTATCAAATCAAAATAAACATAACCAATGTCCCAATTCATTACTATCATAATATCCATTCAACAAATCACATAACATATAATTCAAACCCAACATTCACCATTAATACCATAATGGAATACATTATTATAATTCAATTATCTAACCAGTAATCAAACATCCATATTAACAATCAAATTAACATTCATTTGTCATAAGGATATAAATGTGATTATTTTATCATAACCAAAATATTATTTTAAAAGCGATGGGATTTCTCACCTTCATATCCACTCCGTCAATCTTTTTTGTAGGCTAACGTGCTTCTCGAACTAATACGCTTTTTTCAAACGTCTTGAATTCTCGCCTTAACTTATTTTCCTTCCGAACCGCTTTTATTTTTCTCTCTCTTTTCTTTTCTTTCCTTTTCTTTTTATTTTTTATTTTTTTATTTGGCCATGAGCTTTTTAGAAGGGAATGGGCTTGGGTATGTGGAGTATTGGCTTGTGTAGGTGGCTTTGGGCTTGGGTATGGTGGAGTATGGGTTCGGCCTTAGTGTGTAGGAGGGGGTACCGCTTGGGTATGGTGGTGTGGAGGAGGGTACGTAGGTTTTGGGCTCGGGTTGCTGGGTAGGGCTCGACTTGGTTTGTGGGTGCTCGGGTTTGGGGTATGGCCGAGGGTAGGTGGGTGTAGAAGGTGGGTAGGTGGAAGTTAGGCTCGGGTTTGGTAGTGTGAGGTGATGGTGTGGTGATGTGGATGTGGTGGCTTGAAGGTAGAAGAGAAATGGAGAAAGTAGAGAAGGATTTTAGAAATTTTGTGAAAGGAAAGTGAAGTGAAAATGAAGAGGTTTGATGTTGTATTTATAAGTGAAGATTTTGGTGGTAAATGACACAAATAACCCTGTTTACTTTTGAACTTGATTAGCTTTGATTTGAGTTGTATTTAATGTATGGAATGATAGTTATGGAAGAGTGTGTTAAGAGGTGAAGAGGTGTCACTTTCTTATGGTTTATAATTGTTAATTCGTACATTTTTGCTTCTTTTCTATGTATAAATATAACATCTCATTAATGAGATGAGAAGTAAGGTAATGATGTTGTTTATAAAGTTTTTAATTAAATTTAAATTTGTCAAATCATAACTTTTACACTTTTTTTATTGTTTAGACATTTCAAAAGTAAACTCTTTTTGTATTTAGTGCTAAATGTAAAGTATTTAAATAATTTGTAAACTTGTATTTATCAAGTTGCCACAACTTGACGACAACTTGTTTTGGTTGAAAACGGTGTTTTTGTCGATAAATTTTACAGTCAAAATTTGACGTTTTTGTTAAGCTATATATTGATGTGAACCAAACTTTAAAATAAACTTTTTACTTTTTTAAATAAATTAAAATATGTCTACTTTTATTTTAAAATCATATTTAATTAATATCAAAATCTCTAATTTTACAGTGTATGCAAAACTGACAAAATACAATAAATTTTGGTTATTTTTGTAAAACGATTATTAACATGTTTTTAAATCTTTTAATATGCTTTTATTATCTTTATTAGGTGTTTTTAATAAGATTTAACTTTTCAAATATATATTTAACCTTATTTATTTAAGCCTTTATTTATTATTAACAAAATTTAACTTTTATCGATTTGTTCTAAAATCCAAATTTATGCTTTTTAATTTATTAACTATAAGAATAGATAATTAAGTATTATATATAACATATTTATTTAAGATTTAAATTCCTTTTAAATTTAAAAAATAAATGAAATCTCTCAAGCGAAAACTTAAAACCCTTTTTACTCGGGCAAACACTCGAACAAAAACCTGATCCAACACTTATTTTTCTCGAGATTTACTTCGAGACTTCCCCTTCTTCTCCAAACCCAACATCACTGTGACGATCCTGGTTTTGAGCCAAATTTAAATCGATAATTAATATTAAATTTTGGATTTATTTGTGAATTAGTTGGTAAATTAATTTGAAATTTTCCAGGAACAAATAAAATGTGTATTTGTTATACATATGAAAAGTAGATTTTTAATAGATTTGGATTGGAAATCTAAGAATAAAATATATTATAAATAGAATTTTGGTTTTTTGAAATCCAAAAATAAATATCTTTATAAATAAATTGGATTTTAAACTCTATATTCTAAAATTAATAAAATTAATTTTGTAATTTTCATATGAATATATATATATACATTGTGATTTGAAAGTGATATTTTGAATTTGATATAATAAATTTACAAAAGCTATTTAAAAGGTTAAATTCTAATTTATTTAATGTGTAGTTAGATTTTAAAAATCAATTTCTTAAAGTTATAAGTATATAAATAAAAGAAAATGGATTTGTTTAAATAGAAAAAATATAATATAATATTTTATAATGATATATTTAAACATATAAGTACATGTGTAAGTATTTTAAACATAAGAATTTACAAATGTAAGTATTTTAAAACATGAAAAAATACAAGTGTAAAACGTGTAGGGTAAAATATAACAAGTGTCATGTTTTTATATTTTCTTTCCATTTTTAAAATTAATAATAAAAAGAAAAATCAATGTTATAAATATCACTAACTTCGTCTTTTCTCATTTTGTTCAAACTAAATGGAATTTAAAGCAAAACAGACCTGAGATAAGAAAGAAGAAATCAAAACAATTAAACAATCTTAAAACCTGAAGCAATTCAATATCAAGCTTCAACTTGATTCAAAACCTGAGTAAAACAACCTAATCAAGAAAGACTCAAGATAAATTCAAACTAGAGTAAAGCATGCAACAGACATTAAGTTCAAATTCATCAAACAAGCTTCAGGTTCAACTCAAAATAAAATCAGACTTCAATCTTTAAGCAACTAATTCAATTCTCAGATCAAACAAGCAACCTAGAAGCAAGAAGATTAACATCATCTCAAACTAAATTAAGTAGCAGATTAAACAAAGCTTAAAACCCAATCAAATATCAAGAATCAGATCAAAAATCAAAGTTTTCAAACTCAAATTCATTTTCTAGGTTCTCTACTCTCTGTTTTTCCAAGTGAGCAAATTTTTGAACCTATATATATACATATACATATACATATACATACATACATACATATATATATATATATATATATTGGTTTGCATGTGATCAGTATTGGATGTATGTTTGTGAAATATGTTTGCATGTGTGTAAATATGCCTCTGTGTGTGTGTGTGTGTGTGTATATGATTGTGTATATATGTCTGTGTGCAGACATGTATCTCTGTTACAGGTTACAGGTTTTTAAACCTGATTCAAAAATTCAAATCATCCACCTAAATGATTTTTAGGCTTTGTTCTCTAAACAAAAGTGTTTCTAGGTGTGTAACATCACTTTAAAAATTGATTAAAGTGAAAATGTTTAGTAAATATCTTAGGAATAAAGTATTAGAGTGAAGAACCAACAAATGTCAGAATTTTGATTATCACATTTCCATGCTTTGATTATACAATCAAATTCGTTTACGAAAATGACGAATTTTAATAATAATATGGTGATTTTTAAGTTGATGGATATCGAGAATTTTGGGGTTGACCGTATATCGGGTTATGGTCAAATTCCGGCGATGTGTGGGTTGTCATGCTTGTTGCTAGGGGTGGGTTGTAGGCTGGGGACTTTGGGAAAAATGGAATCACATTTTTTTGGGCATCGTGGATGGTGATGCGACGTGATTTAGGGTTCTTCGAATAGGTTTGGTCGATGTTGAAGATCGAGCTCGTACAACATAGATAGTTGATCGTAGGTGATCGCACCAAGGAGAATCTATGCATGAGGGTGTGACGAAGATTTGGCCGGAGTTTCGTGATCATCGGTGGTCTGTGGTGGCGATGCTGGGAAGTTTTTGGTGATCGACTTTCTTCCTGGATTCATTCGAATTGCTCGATTTCGAGTTGATGGGTTTTCGAGTTTTCTAGGTTATCGGGCGGGTTGACGATGATGTCGCCGACATGATGATGGTTGCTGCGCCAGTCGGAGATGACCAGAATGCTCGTGCACGTGCATGAGTATCATTGATGTCGGGTGTTGTTAAAATTTGGGGAAGAAAGGTTTTTGCTCGGGTTTGCTCGAAGATTTCAGGTGTTTGACTCGAAGTAATAAGGAAGAACGAGTTTCTCGGGGATGCTCGGGAGAAACACGAGATTGACTCGGGTTCTTAGTCATGATTAATAGGTTTTAAAAATAAAAAGAAATAAAGGCTTTAAAGCTTAAAACTTAATCGAGTTAAACTATTTATTAACCACTTCTTCCAAAATAATTAAGGTTTATTTAAATTGGAATTTATTAAAGGTTTGAAAATAAAAATTATTTTGAGTTTCAAGTATTTCAATATATATATAACCTTTATTTATAAAGTTTATTTTAATGTTGTAATTAAGAAGTAAATCAAAAAGGTAAAATATTTTTAGTTGTTAATTAACTTAAAAATTTTAGTTAATTTATGGATTAATAATAATGTTGTTTCAAAGATTAATGGTTTAAAGATTAAATGTTTTTAAAATTAATTGATGAATAATTACTTTGTGAAATTAAATTTAGGTTAATTACTTTGTGAAATTAAATTTAGGTT
Source organism: Allium cepa (assembly GCA_030765085.1). Taxonomy (NCBI): domain Eukaryota; kingdom Viridiplantae; phylum Streptophyta; class Magnoliopsida; order Asparagales; family Amaryllidaceae; genus Allium; species Allium cepa. Next base: position 580,628,241 of record CM060941.1, on the reverse strand, counting down.
AATTACTTTATGTAATTAAATTAAAGCTAATTACTTTGCGTAATTGATTTAAAAGATAATTACTTTGTGTAATTAAATTAAAAGATAATTACTTTGTGTAATTAAATTTAAGCTAATTACTTTGTGTAATTAATTTAAGGCTATTTAATTATTGTGATTAAATTAAAGAATAATTAATGTAATTAATTAGAGGATTTATTATTTAAGGATAATTAATTACTTAAAGATAATTTCTTAATGAAGGTAATTAAGGATAATTAATTAATAATTAAAGGTTGATTAATCAAGTAATTAAACAATAATTAATTAATAATTAATGGTTGATTAATCAAGTAATTAAACAATAATTAATTAAAGGATAATTAATTTATGTGATTAATTAATTAAGGAAATTAATTTAGGGATAATTAATTAATTTAAAGGTTAATTAATTAATGAAAGAAATTAAGGGATGGTTTATTAATTAAGGGTTAATTAATTAATATAATTAATTAAGTATAATTAATTAAAGAATAACTGAATGATTAAAGGATAATTAATAAATGATTAAAGGATAATTAATTAAAATGGTTTGTAATTAATTAATGTTAATTAACCAGGATTGATAATTTATTCATAAGTAATTAATTTGGTTTAAATTTAATAAAATCAGATGATCAATTGATCTTGTTTATAAATGATTGGATTGTATTGAATGCTTGAATTGTTTGATATCCCTAATGTGTGATATTCTGTGATATGAATTGTGTGAACTGAGCTGTGAACTGTGATATATTTATCTACAATGTATTTATATATTTATCTGTGATTCTGTGAATGAAGATAAGCGTTATAGTAATTATACCGCTTATCGATATTGTTGTGCTTGAATTGATGATGATTGTGTTACTGTATTGTTGTGTGTAAAACCCCTAGACTACACCAAACACACAAATATGGATTTCACGAGAAATCGGTTAAGTCGCGGATGTTTTGAATTTAAATATTATTTTGTTTAAAAGTTTGATTTTGAATCCAAATGGTTTGGAAGCAAAATTGAGTTAAATTTGAAAACTTTTGGAAAGATAGTTTTGAAATTTGAATTTTAGTTTGAATATATCTTGTTTAAGTTTTGAAATTACTTTTGAAATCATGATTTGAAAGGGTTATACAAGCTATACAATATATATATATATATATATATTTGGATTGTAAACCATTTAAGTATTTTAAATGAATTGTTTTGGGGTTTTAAATAGAGCTTGCCGGATACGGCAGTTCACTGAATTTCCAGTGTATACTTTTAAAGGTTATAACTTGAGTAAATATAATCGGATTTTCCCGAAATGAAAAGCATTTGTTTTCAAATGATGATGGCTTTCATATAATGAAAGAATTTCTAGTTTTTATTGAAAGATTTCAAGTTTGAAATTGAAATAGTTTTGAAAGCTATGAATGATTCTTTGTGAAAGATTGGTGAAATTTTGTTTTCAAATTGAAGAGGATCTTAAAGGTGGATCTTTTGTTTAAAAGATAAAGAGTGGAAATTTGTTTAAACCATTCAAAAGAAAGGTTTTGGGTTTAAAGTTATGACTTAACTAAGATCCCAATATATCGATATGGTTTTAAAATTAGCGCTCGTTATTTGGTTTAGCCGGGAGAGTACTTTATGTCATAAACTCATTCCGAATAATGATACGATGAAATGGATAGCATTTGAAGACCGGTGGTGAAGGCCGGGTATTTTCGAGAATGAAAAGATTACCCGTCGAATGTCTCTGCACTGAGCCGCACCGGTATAAAGATCTCCATACGTGATGGGGAGCCTGATCGGGATTGTGAATACTCGGATTGTAAGGGCTACTTTTGAAGTGCCTTCGGTTTTGTTCGAACCCGGAACGAACTTGTATGGATGTATGTCTGATGTTACACTTTGAGATGTAAAGCTAGTTTCTATCAAATACATTTCTGTTTGGTGGCGGAGAATTTATTCTCTTAGCTTAACACCCTTCTCTGAGACGTACGAGCTCATAGGTTATGTAGTTGATATTTACTAGTGAAACATTCCCAATTTGGTAATGTGGCATGTTGAGTGCTGTAGATCATTTGTTGATCAAAGCATGGCTTTTGTGAAAAGCGTAGCTTTGTGGACGAGACCTCGTCGGACCTCACACCCTGGAAATAGTCGAAACATGAAGAATGCGGCAAGGTTATGAGGGTCGTGCCCTTTAGGGTATGTCCATTTCCTTCTGGATAAAAGTGATATCATGGTATGGAGCCCAGATATTTAACTTATGTGGTTGTTGCTTTGTGGTTGTTGGTGTTGAGAGCTCTCGGATAAATGTCGGTTACGACCCGGGGATGGCATACTCGTGATAGCTAGTTACCTAGTTATAGAGGTAATCCGGCCTTGTGTTGGTAGAGAGCTGGTTAAGTTCTCGAGGCGTCCCTCCAGAGGCGTACCCATGTGGCATAGGAAGTTCCTTAGCCTGGCCATTTGTTGGAAATCCAAAGAAACAATACGCGTTCGTACGGTTTTAGTTGTATAACCTGCCATTGAATGTGGCAGTAACCTGCTATTGAACATGGTAGCTATAGTAGGTATACCATAATGGTGGTATGCTAGCTAAGATTAATATTATACTTTCGAAATGTTTTCTGCACTATGCACTAATAATAATATGAAAAGGTTTTTGCGTATCAAGCATGTTTGACTATCATAAGGAGAAATCTCCTCCAATTGTGCGCTTGCATTGTGTGTGTGCGGGGAGGCCTTACGGTAGTTTCATTTTCCAAAAAGCATAGAAAATTTATTTTGAATTCTTTTTGTTTGTTTTTGTTCAAAATAAAACTATTTTTGTTTGCTCACACCAGTCCCATGACTGACCTAAAGTTTATTGTTCCCTTTCTAAACTCTGGGTGCCCACAATTTTCCACACGGACAGCCTAGAGTCAGATTTTCAGATAATCAGCTAGTAGACGTAGATTTGATAGCCTTCAGCCTCTAATTTGGTAGCTTTTGGAAATCATTGGAGTCTTTTCTTGGATTTTGGCTATCGCGTTGTGCTTCTCTTCAACATTCGGACCGGACCTTGCTACATTCCAGCATGATGGTGGTTTGAGCTTATGGTTTGGAGGTCTTTGAAGCTTTTGGGTTGAGCTATTTGGTTTTAAAGCATTAGAGATGGAGTTGCAGTATTGGATTCTCAAGCTCTCTCTCTCTCTTTCTATTGAAGTTAATTAATTACTTAAAGATAATTACTTAATTAAAAGTAATTAATTAATGATTAAAATTGATTAATCAAGTGATTAAAGGATAATTACTCAATTTGTGATTTATTAATATAAGTGATTAGGGATAATCACTTATGGTAATCAATTAAGGATAATTAATTAAACGGTAATTAATTAATGGTTAATTAATTAATGTAATTAATTAAGGATAATTAATTAAAGGATAATTAAATAATTAAAGGTTAATTATTTAATGATTAAAGATTAATTGATTTATTAATTAAGGTTAATTAATTTATAATTAAAGGATTTATTTAATTTATTAAAGGTTAATTAATAAATGGTTAAAGCATAATTAATTAAAATGGTTTGTAATTAATTAATGTTAATTAACCAGGATTAGTAATTTATTCATAAGTAATTAATCTGGTTTAAATTAATCAGACGATTAATTGATCTTACTTATGGATGTTTGGATTGTATTGAATGTTTTGAATTGTTTGATATCCTTGATGTGTGAAGTATTTGGTGTCGATTTTCGAAGGTCGGGCTAAACCACCTGAACACCCCACGCACATACCCGAGCCAGGACATCAACTCCCCGAGCATGACTTTGAGCCCATCCCCTTCTTCTTCCTACAGTAACCACTGACACCAACACCTCAACGTGCACGTGCACACGAGGCCTGACCGCTTTTGGCCATCATTCCGATCACCAACATCTCGACGTCGACCTTGCCGACGAACTCGAACCCACAGATCATCGATACATATATGAACTTGAAATCAAGCAAGTTGAACGAACTGAAACCCAACATAGTTCGTCTAAAAACACCACACGTTGCCCCGTCACGATGCTAGGAACCTTGCGACTCCGACCATAGCATCTCCGACCATCTACACACCATTACCCCTTGGTCCGATCAACCCCGGTGCCTCGATGTTGCTGCAATTCCTTCGAGAATGACGACAATCCAACGCAAGCCTTAAACCCTTCTTCATCATTTCCCGATCACTCCGATCATCTAAAAAATTTATGAACATTTTTCCGTCGATATACTACACTCAAGCTACCTTCCACCTTGATCATGTTGACCCTAACTTCGTCGATCATCGGAATTTGACGAATTCCCATTTAGCGTTCAACCCAAAATATTTCAATAATCCCAATCTAAAAAATTAAGATATTCGTATCAAAATTCATCATTTGTTGGTATGAATCAACTTAAGAAATCAAATTGTAAATTATGATCATCGATTTTCCTGATTATAAAAGTTTCCACAGTAATTTCTATTTTTCAAAGTATTTACTAAATGTTTTTACTTAGGATTATTTTTAAAAATAACTTTACATTGTTATAAGCATTTTCTTTTCAGGTATTATAACCTGAATTGGTTTAGATAAGAAGATATGATTTTTTTTCTATATATTGCACTTGATTCTGTTGATGTAACAGAGGCTAATATATACAGACATATACACATAGACATTTACATATATACATACATGCAATGATATTCATACAATCATACTTCATATCATGATTTCAATCACAAGCATCAGGTATTTATCACACAAAATCAAAATATAAAGAGGGTAGTTTGCTCACATGGAATTGGACAAAGCAGATTTTTGTTTTTCTTTGAATCTGGAAATGTTTTTTTGATCTTTTATCTGATTTTGCTAGCTTGATTGTATTGAGTTGTATTTGAATCTGAAACAGCAACTTGTTTTAAAACTGAAAACTTGAATGCTTTACCTTCTCAGGTTGAAGATTTGTTTCAGGCTTTTGAAATGTTTTTGATCTAAAGCCTTGAATCTTGCTTGTTGTTTCAGGTTTAAAGCTTGACAAAAAACTGTTGTTTGATTTTTTCTATCTTGAATTCTGAAGCTTGATGGTGTTGAATTTGAAATCTTTGTTTCAGGTTTGAACTTTGTTTTGATTTTGATTTTGTTTTAATCTCAGGCATTGGTTTTGTTTTCAGATTTGAGAATAAATGAAAGAGATAGGGAAGATTTTGAGAAGCCTGGTTTCTTATTTTTGATATTTACATTAAATTTTTAAAAGAAATAAGCATGCCACTTGTCTGTGATATGATTGAGCCGTGAATTGTGATTTATTTATCTGTGGTGAATTTACATATTTATCTATGAATGAAGATAAGCGTTATAGGATTATATCGCTTATCGATATTGTTGTGCTTGAATTGATGATAATTATGATATATTATTGTTGTGTGTAAAATCCCTGGATTACACCATACACACACAAATATGGATTTCACGGGAAATCGGTTAAGTCACAGATATTTTGAATTTAATATTATTTTATTCAAATGTTGAAATGATTTTAAAGGTTGAATTTGGAATCCAAAATGGTTTGGAAATGGAAATTTAGTTGAATATAAAAAGCTTTTGGAAAACGAGGTTTGAAATTAAAATTAAATTTGAATATTATATGTCTTGTTTAAGTTTTGAAATTGTTTTGGAAATTATGGTTTGAAAGGATTATACAAGTTATACAATATATATATATATATATATATATATATATATATATATATTAAACCATTTTGAAGTATATTGAATAAATTATTTTGGGAATTTGAATTTAATAGAACTTGCCGGGAATATGGCAGTTCGCTGATTTTCCAATGTATACTTTGAAAGGCTTTAACTTGTGTAAATTTAATCAAATTTTCTCGAAATGAAAAGTATTTGTTTTCAAATGATAATAGTTTTCACATAACGAAAAAATTCCCAGTTTTTGTTGAAAGGATTTCAAATTTTGAAACTATGAATGAATCTTTGTTAAAAAATTGGTGAACAGTAATGACCCTGACTTGACCTTCGAAAGTCGACACCCAAATACATCACTCGTATTTGAATGCCGCAGATTTAAACGTCGAATCTGGTTCGCCGGAGCTTATAACAACATTTTCGCCACCAAACGTGAAGCGAGAACCCCTTATCATGCTGTAATGTAGCAAGGTCAGTCATGGGACTGGTATGAGCAAACAAAAACAGTTTATCTTTATTAAAAGAAATAAAAAGAAAATGAATTAATTAATTTTAGAAAAACATAAATCATATAAAAACATGTTTATATTATCAAGATCTAAGCTTTAATTTTTTTTCCAAGTGAATATATTGGAAAATTATTTAGAAAATAGAAAATTACAGTGCAAATGATTCAAATCAGAAAATTTGATAATCTGAATTTCCAGTTTTGATTGTGTATATGGAATATAAATCAAAAGTGATTAAACAATAATTAATTAAAGGATAATTAATTTATGTGATTAATTAATTAAGGTAATTAATTTGAGGATAATTAATTAATTTAAAGGTTAATTAATTAATGAAAGCGATTAAGGGATAATTACTTTGTGTAATTACATTAAAGGATAATTAATCAATTAAGATTAATTAACGTAAGTAATTAAAGGTAATTAATTACTTAAAGATAATTACTTAATTAAAAGTAATTAATTAATGATTAAAGTTGATTAATCAAGTGATTAAAGGATAATTACTCAATTTGTAATTTATTAATATAAGTGATTAGGGATAATCACTTATGGTAATTAATTAAGGATAATTAATTAAATGGTAATTAATTAATTAATGGTTAACTAATTAATGTAATTAATTAAGGATAATTAATCAAAAGATAATTAAACAATTAAGAGTTAATTATTTAATGATTAAATGTTGATTGATTTATTAATTAATAATTAAAAGTTAATTCATTTATTATTAAAGGTTAATTAATAAATAATTAGAGGATAATTAATTAAAATGGTTTGTAACTAATTTATGTTAATTTACCAGAATTAGTAATTTATTCATAAGTAATTAATCTGGTTTAAATTAATTATAATCAGGTGATTAATTAATTTGCATATGGATGATTGAATTGTATTGAATGCTTGAATTGTTTGATATCCTTGATGTTTGATATTCTGTGATATGAATTGTGTGAATTGAGATGTGAACTGTGATTTATTTATCTGCAATGTATTTACATATTTATCTGTGAACCTATGAATAAAGATAAGCGTTATAGCAATTATACCGCTTACCGAAATTGTTGTGCCTGAATTGATGATGATTGTGTTATTGTATTGTTGTGTGTAAAACCCCTGGACTACACCACACACACAAATATGGATTTCATGGGAAATCGGTTAAGTCACATATATTTTGAATATAAATATTATTTAGTTTAAAAGTTGATTTTTAAATCCAATTGGTTTGGAAATAAAATTGAGTTGAATATGGAAAAGCTTTTGGAAAGAAAGTTTTCAATTTGAAATTTAGTTTGAATATAATATGTCTTATTAAAATTTGAAATTATTTTGGAAACTATGGTTTGAAAAGTGGTGATACAAGTTATATAATATATATATGGATTTTTAAACCATCTTTAAAGTATTTTAAAAGTATTATTTTGGAAATTTAAATTTAACCCAAGTTTATAGTTTAAGAGTTTCCCGAAACAAAAGCATTTGTTTTCAAATGATAATAGCTTTCATATAAAGAAAAAATTCTCAGTTTTTGTTGAAAGGGTTTCAAATTTGAAATTGAAATAGTTTTGAAAGCTATGAATGAATCTTTGTTAAAGATTGGTGAACTTTGTTTTCAAATTGAAGAGGATCTTAAGGGTGTATCTTTTGTATAAAGATTTAAAATTGAAATAGTTTTGAAAGCTATGAATGAATCTTTGTGAAAGATTGGTGAACCTTGGTTCCAAATTGAAGTGGATTTTAAAAGGTGAATATTTTGTTTAAAAAGATTAAAAGTGGAAATTTGTTAAACCATTCAAAAGGAAAGGTTTTGGAGATTAAAAATTGTGACTTAATAGAATCCCAATATATCCATATGTTTTTAAAATAAGCGTTCAATATTCGGTTTAGCCAGGAGAGGACTTTATGTCATATAACCCATTCCGAATAATGATAAACAGAATTTTTATTAATATATAACATTGATACGACATGATACAACAATATTCTCTATATCAACTGCCCAATTACATCAGAGAACAAATAGATACAACAGCGGAAAGACAACACCAATATGATCTTTTAAGAAAGTGCGATCCAAAAAACTACATCTCCAATCCAAAGCTCCAAATCGAAAGCAAGAACCACCATCGTGTTGAATTTAAGCAAGTCCGATCCGAACCAAAGACCGAAGGCTACCAAATCTATATCTACTAGTTGATTATCTGAAAATTTGACTCTAGACTGTCCGTGTGGAAAATTATGGGCACCCAGAGTTTAGAAAAAGAACAATAAACTCCAGGTCAGTCATGAGACTGGTATAAGCAAACAAAAACAGTTTATCTTTATCAAAAGAAATAAAAATAAATTAGCTATGCTTTTTGGAAAATGAAACTACCATAAGGCCTCCCCGCACACACACAATGCAAGCGCACAATTGGAGGAGATTTCTCCTTATGAAAGTCAACATGCTTGATACACAAAATCCTTTTGATATTATTATTAGTGCATAGTGCAAAAAACATTTCGAAAGTATAATATTAATCGTAGCCAGCATAGATACCAGTATATTATGCCTACTATAGCTACCACCTGAGGTGGCAGATTATACAACTGCAATCGTAAAGGCTCGTATTGTTTTGTTTGGATTTCCAACAATGGCCAGGCTAAGGAACTTCCTTACCGAATGGGAACGCCTCTGGAGGGACGCCCCGAGAACCTAACCGGATCTCTGCCAACACAAGGCCAGGTTACATCTGTAACTAGGTAACTACTAACACGAGTATGCCATCCCCCGGTCGTCACCGACCTTTATCCGAGGTACCTAAAATGATCAGCAGCACTCAGCATGCCACGTTACCAAATTGGGAATGTATCAATAGTAACCATCAACTACATAACCTCTGAGCTCGTATGTCTTAGAGAAGGGTGTTAAGCTAAGAGAATTAATTCTCCGTCACCAAACAGAAATATATTTGATAGAAACCAGCTTTACATCTCAAAGTGTAACGTCAGACATACATCCATACAAGTCCGTTCCGGGTTCGAACGGAACCGAAGGCACTTCAAAGAAGCCCTTGCAAATTCGGGTATCCACAATCCCGATCGAACTCCCCATCACATATGGAGATCTCTATACCATAGCTACTCAGTGCAGAGTCATTCGACAGGTAATCCTTTCGTTCTCGAAAATACCCAGTCTTCACCACCGGTCTTCAAATGCTACGAATTTCATCGTATCACTATTCGGAATGAGTTTTATGAAACAAAGTCATCTCCGGGCTAAACCGAATAATGAGCTCTTAATTTTAAAACCATATGGATATATTGAGATCTTAGTTAAGTCACAACTTTTAGCCCCAAACCTTTCTTTCAAACGGTTTAAACAATTTCCGTTTCAAATCTTTTATACAAAAGGTACACCTTTTAGTCTTTTAAACAAAAGATCCACCCTTGAAGATCCTCTTCAATTTGAAAACAAAGTTAACCAATCTTTCACAAAGATTCATTTATAGCTTTCAAAACTATTTCCATTCCAAACTTGAAATCCTTTCAACAAAAATTGGAAATCCTTTCTTTATATGAAAGCCATTATCATTTGAAAACAAGAGTTTTCGTTTTGGGAAAATCCGATTACATTTTCTCAAGTTAAAACCTTTTAAAGTACAAACTGGAAAATCAGGGAACTGCCGTATACTCGGCAAGTTCTATTTGAATTAAATTCGAACTCCCAAAATAATTCATTTAATATACTTCAACATGGTTTAAAATTCATATATATATATATATTGTATAACTTGTATAACTTTTTCAAGCCATAGTTTCCAAAAATAATTTCAAAACTTTAACAAGTCATATTATTTTCAAACTAAATTTCAATTTCAAAACTTTCTTTTCAAAAGCTTTTCATATTCAACCCAATTTCATTTCCAAACCAATTGGATTTAAAATTCAACTTTTAAACTAAATAATATTTAAATTCAAAATATCCGTGACTTAACCAATTTCCCGTGAAATCCATATGCATGTGTGTGTGGTGTGGTCTAGGGGTTTTACACACAACAATACAATAACACAATCATCATCAATTCAAGCACAACAATATCGATAAGCAGTATAATTACTATAACGCTTATCTTTATTCATAGATTCACAGATAAATATGTAAATACATCGTAGATAAATAAATCACAGTTCACAACTCAATTTACACAATTCATATCACAGAATATCACACATCAGAGATATCAAACAATTCAAGCATTCAATACAATCCAAGCAATTATAAAAAAAAATCAATTGATCATCTGATTTTATTCAATTTAAACCAGTTTAATTACTTATGAATAAATTTCTAATCCTGGTTAATTAACATTAATTAATTACAAACCATTTTAATTAATTATTCTTTAATCATTTATTAATTAATCCTTTAATCATTTATTAACTAACCTTTAATAATAAATTAATCAACTTTAATTAATAATCAACCTCAATTAATAAATCAATCAACTTTTAATCATTAAATAATTAACCTTTAATTATTTAATTATCCTTAATTAATTATCCTTAATTAATTAACCCTTAATTAGTAAATCATCCCTTAATCACTTTCATTAATTAATTAACCTTTAAATTAATTAATTATCCCTAGATTAATTACCTTAATTAATCAATCACATAAATTAATTATCTTTTAATTAATTATTGTTTAATCACTTGATTTACCAACCTTTAATCATAAATTTATTCACCTTTAATCATTAATTAATTAACCTTTAACTAATCAACCTTAATTAACTGCACTTAATAAATCACCTTGATTAATTACACTAATTAATAAATCACCTTGATTAATTACACTAATTAGTAAACCACCTTGATTAATTATCCTTTAATAAATCACTTTAATTTATTTACCTTTAATTGTTAAGTAATTAACCTTTAATTACTTAATTAACCTTAATTAATCAAAGATAAACCATTTACATAATCATCATAATCCTTATTAATCAATACCTTAATTAATTAAAGATAAATCCTTTATCTTAATTAATTACCCAATTTCATAATTTAAATCTTATTTACTAACCATTTAAATAAATTCATTAAAACCTTTGAGTTAGTTAGGCGCATGCCTGTTAGCTCTTTTACGCTCGGTAGTACTTCTCGTTATTTAGTATATTACGGGTAGATAAAATGGCAATAGAAGAATCGAACTTAGACTTATATAGACTTCCAAAAGTGGAGCAAATCTTAGAAGTGCGTTCGATTGGTTCAATATCGATGAACCTTGAAAGGAGAGTCGAAACTTGGGCATCCTTAGAGTCTGGACAGTCAAAGAAATAGGCCGATTTCCGAGAAATCGCTATTCATGGAAAATGGCTGACCCTAGTCCTAAAATTCTTAAGTAAATAATGACTTCAGAGCTCGGTGGATTACTTGAAGGTCCCATTTGTTCATTTGGTCGAGCTACTCGCTCTCGAGAACAGTTAGTGGTAAGTCATTCAGTTGCGCTACCTCTAGTGATGGGCAAAGCAGGTGAGCCCGGAAACTGGAAAGTCGTCGCATGGGTAGAGAGATGAGCAGACGAAAGCCTAATCCTTCCAAGGGTATAGCCAATAATGTTTTAAAAAAACATTTCATCTTAATTAATTACAATATTAAGTTTATTTAAAATCAACTTTTAAAATAAAGGTTATATAGATTAAACTCTTTAAACTTAATTAATTTGAAATAATTTTTATTTAAAAACCTTTAAGTAATTTAAAACTTAGATAAACAATCATTATTTACAAAAAAAATAGCTTTAACAAACTTGTATTAAGCAAAACTTGATTTTTGTTCTAAAAGTTAAAACTGTTTTTACACGTAAACTTCAGACCCGAGCTCAACCCATATATTTCTCGAGCCCAACTTCGAGTTTCTCCCTTCCTTCTTTCGCTTCGAGTCGAACCCTCGTTTTCCCGTGTCCATCCCCGAGTCTTTCCTTTCTTCCTCGAGCTCAAACAAACCCAGACACCTAGGTATATGCGTGCATGTGTACAGGTGCTCGGAGTTACTAGATCAATCATGCCACCTTCGATAAGTCATCGTCGATTATCTCCACCCGATCAACTACCCAGATTGACGAACTAACTACGATTTCGAATCGAACAGCACCCAACTAGAACTACATTCGATCGGCAAATCTCCCTTGCGCCAATGATCCAGATCGTCAGAAGCCATGCCACCTCGACCCTAGCCTCATTGTGACACTACGCATCAAACCCCTTCGGTCTGATCGCCTCCGGATCGACATCGAAGACACAACAACCATTAAAACCCAGTTAACCCAAACCTGAACCTAAACCCTGCATCAACATCGTCAAGCTGCCATGATGATCGTAAAATCTCGTGATCATTTTTACTAGAATCCCCGACCTCCCAGCTAACTTCACCCACGATCCCAAAACCCAATCATCCCTCGATCACCAGAATTCGACTGAAAACCCATTTCAGTTCAACTCAAGAAATTTTGACAAATATGAATCTAAAAATCATGATTTTATTTTTAAAATCACTATTTTCTAACACGAGTCTAATCATATAATTGAATCATGAAATTAAAATGATCGATTTCCAGACTTGAGAATGATTTCCACTGTACTTTCCATGTTTCAAAGTATTTACTAAATGTTTTTACTTGGGATTATTTTTAAAAATAACTTTACATTGTTATAAACATTTTCTTTTTAGGAATCATAACCTGAATTGGTTTAGATAAGAAGATATGATTTTTTTCCAATATATTGCTCTTGATTTTGCCGATGTAACGGAGGTTAATATACACAGAGATATACACATAGACATTTGCATATATACAGACATGCAACGATATTCATACAACATACTTCATATCATGATTTCAATCACCGGCATCACACAATCAAAACAAGTTTGAAATATAGAGAGGGTAGTTTGCTCACCTGGTTTTGAAGACAGAGAGGAATAGAGAAGCAAAAGCCTGGAATTGATATCTGGAAACTTGATTGATTATTATTGAATTTACAGAGTTGAACTTGTTTGCTTGTTATCTTTTATCTGATCTTGCTTGCTTGATTTTAATTCTGTAACTTGATTGTTTTTGCATGCTTCAGGTTTTGAAAACTGGAATGAATCTTTGAATTGCTTTAACTCAGATTGACTTTATTTGATCTTGTTTTTATTTAAATTTACTCAGGTTTTTATCTGAAACCTGGAATTTGTTTTAATTTGTTGAGTTGCTTCCATGTTTTGGTTTTTCTTTTTCATAGCTTCAAGTTTTGATTTTTTTTAATTTTCTTTCTGATTTGTTTCTCAGGTTTGTTTTGTTTTCTAGTTTTGATTTCTTACTTAAGTTTTTGTTTTGAATCACATGAAAGAAAAGAAAGCATAGGAGTATAGTGATATATATATATATATATGTATGTAATCTTGTTTTATTATTTTTGAAAATAAAAAGAGAAAATTAATAGTTGACACTTGTTTATTATATGTTGCATAAAACTTATAAATGTCCTAATGCATGATAAAAACTTCACACTTGTATAATTCAATGTTAAAACACTTACACATGTTATTTTGCATGTCATTAATGTTTGAATATAATTTTATATTATTTCTAATTATATTTACTTTTATTTATATATGTATTATTTTAAAGATAAAGAATATTATTCCTTTATTAATATCTTATTCAAATCTTATTAAATTTTCAAAAGATATGTATATATGTATATTTTAAACTTTTATTTCTTGTTTTATATTTGTATTCATACATTCTATTTATTATTTATACTTATATCAATTTAAAGAATATGATTTTTAAAACTAAATATACTTTAATAAATAAACACACATATGTATATTAGATAATATAAAATTTAGCTTTAAACAACTTCTAAACTTTTACTATATTAATTCAAAATATAACTTTCATATATATCATATATTATAATTAGAAAACAAATCTTCATTAAAACTATTTCAAATTCAAACTACAATCTATTTATATAAATAAACAGGCACATATCTTATTTAATTTGGAAAAATTTCAAATTAATTCATGATTTAATTCAAAATTTATTTTAATTACCAATTTAAATTTGACTCAAAAACCGGAATCGTTACAGATTCCCCCCTTAAGAAAACTTCGTCTCCGAAATTTGCTAGACAGGGAGACAACCAAAGAACAGATGAACATGTCTGAGGTAGAGAAATGGTTTATCAGATCAAACTGAATATTAATTCTACATTTGGCTTACCAAATCAGAATATCATAAAAAATTATGAGAATGATTCGATACTTTACGAAATACTTGGTTCATCCCGTCTACGAAATATGCAGGTGCATTGGTTAGTCCAAGGGGATAACTAACCGTTCGTAGAATATATCTGGACCCCAAAGAATAGATAAATGGATACAATCCAATTAAACTTCATATTTAATTAACCAATTTATTCCAAATAAAATTTCAAATTTATTAAAGTTAAAATCGAAAAGATGATAAGAAACTAAAGATTCGCAGGGCCACCACCACACCAAAGCTTCTTCTTGTAGCTGCCAGGAAATCATCAAAGAATTGAAATTGGATGATGATTAAAAGAGACTGATAGAGAAAGCATTTTCTTGTTGCAGGGTATTGACCATTTGTAGTGGTACTCCTCTGTCCCCTACCTCATCCTCTTCTTGCACTCATACTCACTATCAATGAATAGCAAGAGAATTTACTAGGCATACGGACGGATATCTTAGGGATATACTCATTCTAGGGCATTTATATCCCTATCTCTAATGAGTCACCTAATGTATTATACTTCTGAGCTAAAGTTTTTATTCAACCTTCAGCTCTGATACCGCTTGTAAAGACCCTGACTCGACCTTTGAAAATCGACACCCAAATACATCACCCGTATTTGAATGCCGCAGATTCAAACGCTGAGTCTAGTTCGCCGGAGCTTATAACAACATTAGATGATACAACACACCGGAAACAAAACAGAATGTTTATTGATATACAATATTGATACGACATGATACAACAATATTCTCTACATCAACTGCCCAACTACATCAGAGAACAAATAGATACAACAGCGGAAAACGACAGCGGAAAAACGACACCAATATGATCTTTTAGGAAAGAGCGATCCAACAAACTGCATCTCCAACCCAAAGCTCCAAATCGAAAGCAAGAACCACCATCATGTTGAACTTAAGAAAGTCCGATCCGAACCAAAGACTAAAGGCTACCAAATCTATATCTACTAGCTGATTATCTGACCTGTGTGGAAAATTATGGGCACCCAGAGTTTAGAAAGGGAACAATAAACTCCAGGTCAGTCATATGACTTGTATGAGCAAACAAAAACAATTTATCTTTACCAAAAGAAATAAAAAGAAATTCGCTATGTTTTTTGGAAAATGAAACTACCATAAGGCCTCCCCGCACACACACAATGCAAGTGCATAATTGGAGGAGATTTCTCCTTATGATAGTCAAACATGCCTGATACGCAAAATCCTTTTGATATTATTATTAGTGCATAGTGCAGAAAACATTTCGAAAGTATAATATTAATCTTAGCCAGCATAGGTACCATTATATTATGCTTGCTATAGCTACCATCTGAGGTGGCAGGTTATACAACTGCAATCGTAAAGGCTTGTATTGTTTTGTTTGGATTTCCAACAATGGCCAGACTAAGGAACTTCCTTACCGAATGGGAACGCCTCTGGAGGGACGCCCCGAGAACCTAACCGGATCTCTGCCAACACAAGGCCGGGTTACCTCTGTAACTAGGTAACTACTGACACGAGTATGCTATCCCCCGGTCGTCACCGACCTTTATCCGAGGTACCTCTATGCTAACAAATTCCAACAACCACATATGTTAAATATCTGGGCTCCATACCATGATACCACCTTTTATCCAGAAGGAAATGCACATACCCTAAGGGGCGCTACCCCCGTAACCTTGCCGCATCTTTCCTGTTTCGACCATTTTCGGGTTGTGAGGCTCGATGAAGTCTCGTCCACAAAGCTACGCTTTTCACAAAAGCCATGCTTTGATCAACAAATGATCAGCAACACTCAGCATGCCACATTACCAAATTGGGAATGTGTCACTGGTAACCATCAACTACATAATCTCTGAGCTCATACGTCTCAGAGAAGGGTGTTAAGCTAAGAGAATAAATTCTCTGCCACCAAACAGAAATGTATTTGATAGAAACCAGCTTTACATCTCATAGTGTAACGTCGGACATACATCCATACAAGTCTGTTCCGGGTTCGAACGGAACCTAAGGCACTTCAAAGAAGCCCTTGCAAATCCGGGTATCCACAATCCCGACCGGACTCCCCATCACATATGGAGATCTCTATACCGTAGCTACTCAGTGCAGAGTCATTCGACAGGTAATCCTTTCGTTCTTGAAAATACCCGGTCTTCACCATCGGTCTTCAAATGCTATCCATTTCGTCGTATCACTATCCAGAATGGGTTTTATGACACAAAGTCCTCTCCCGGCTAAACCGAATAACGAGCGCTTAATTTTAAAACCATATGGATATATTGAGATCTTAGTTAAGTCACAACTTTTAGCCCAAAACCTTTCTTTCAAACGGTTTAAACAACTTCCATTTCAAATCTTTTATACAAAGGGTACACCTTTTAATCTTTTAAACAAAAGATCCACCCTTGAAGATCCTCTTCAATTTGAAAACAAAGTTCACCAATCTTTCACAAAGATTCATTCATAGCTTTCAAAACTATTTCCATTCCAAACTTGAAATCCTTTCAACAAAAATTGGAAATTCTTTCTTTATATGAAAGCCATTATCATTTGAAAACAAGAGTTTTCATTTTGGGAAAATCCGATTACATTTGCTCAAGTTAAAACCTTTTAAAGTACAAACTGGAAAATCAGCGAACTGCCGTATACTCGGCAAGTTCTATTTGAATTAAATTTAAACTCCCAAAATAATTCATTTAATATACTTCAAAATGGTTTAAAATTCATATATATATATATATATTGTATAACTTGTATAACCCTTTCAAACCATAGTTTCCAAAAATAATTTCAAAACTTTAACAAGTCATATTATTTTCAAACTAAATTTCAATTTCAAAATTTCCTTTTCAAAAGCTTTTCATATTCAACTCAATTTTATTTCCAAACCAATTGGATTTAAAATTCAACTTTTAAACTAAATAATATTTAAATTCAAAATATCTGTGACTTAACCGATTTCCCGTGAAATCCATATTTGTGTGTGTGCAGTCCAGGGGTTTTACACACAACAATACAATAACACAATCATCATCAATTCAAGCACAATAATATCGATAAGCAGTATAATTACTATAACGCTTATCTTCATTCACAGATTCACAGATAAATATGTAAATACATTGCAGATAAATAAATCACAGTTCACAGCTCAATTCACACAATTCATATCACAGAATGTCACACATCAGGGATATCAAACAATTCAAGCATCAATACAATCCAATCATTTATAAACAAGATCAATTGATCATCTGATTTTATTCAATTTAAACCAGATTAATTACTTATGAATAAATTTCTAATTCTGGTTAATTTACAATAATTAATTACAAATCATTTTAATTAATTATTCTTTAGTCATTTATTAATTAATCCTTTAATCATTTATTAACTAACCTTTAATAATAAATTAATCAACCTTTAATTAATAATCAATCAATCTCAATTAATAAATCCATCAACTTTTAATCATCAAATAATTAATCTTTAATTATTTAATTATCCTTTAATTAATTATCCTTAATTAATTATATTAATTAATTAATCCTTAATTAATAAATCATCGCTTAATCACTTTCATTAATTAATTATCCCCAAATTAATTACCTTAATTAATTAATCACATAAATTAATTATCCTTTAATTAATTATTGTTTAATCACTTGATTTATCAACTTTAATCATAAATTTATTCACCTTTAATCATTAATTAATCACACTTAATATATCACCTTGATTAATTACGCCAATTATTACGGATTGTTACAATAATGAAGAATTAGTTTCAAAATCCCTCCAAATCAGCATTGCAAGACGAGCAACGCCAACAGTAATTGGCTCATTGCAAAAAGAGCATGCTTAATTACGGTACACCTGCACCGCAAGTCACCACCAAATGCCATCCACAGCCCTCTGCCCGATTTTTTCCTTTTCCTCCACATCCCATATTTAAACGCCGGCCAGTCAGTAATTAAAATCGATTTTAATTCTTTCTTATCCTTCTCTTCTAATAAATTCCAGATTCTAAATTATTACCACCGTATTTTTGCAACAATGACCTCAACTTCATCCGTAATAGCTGCATCATCGCCTTGTTTTTGTTCTCCTCTAAACCGAAAGTCTCGTGAATCTCCAAATCAACTGAATGCCCAGTTTTCTCGCCGTCGCTCCTTTTCTTTAAGTCAACGGTATATTTATTTTTATTGATGGAAAAGATTGAAACTTTGCTTGGTTTTAAAAAAGTTGTTTTTAGCTGTAAAACACGAAGTCTGTGTTTAATTTTTTTATTTTAGTATATATCTAGATTTAGTGTTTTTGTGATTTGTTTTGGTGGAATTCAAAATTTCCGAAGTCGGAAAACCTTATGCTTGTGTGGTTATAAAATACATATACATGGTTGCAATTAAAAAATAAGTGAAGCTACATAGATAAAAATAAGCTTTTACGTTCCTGAATCTAAGTTATACAAAAAATGTTCATATAAATGCAATTACTTTTGGGCTGCTAAATGTTTCCAATAACTGTAACATAGATTTAGGGATTTATGTGCATGACTACTCTTGTTTTAGTTAAGTGAGAATCATAAGCTCTTGGATGGCCTTGATAAATTGGTATATTGCCAATATATTCATAGTGTCTACGCATATTAGTTTTGCTGAGTGGATAGATGTGATAACTCAAAATTTGAGATGTTTACAATTTGCTGTACCACAAAAGAAATGTTGTAAATCATACGCTGAACTGTCTACATGTTATTAGTTCTTATTTCTGTAGACAAGGATGCTTATTTCACATATATTCCATTCAATCTAAATTTCAGATATTCTTTTAAATCCATACCTTCCCGTATCTCGATACACTGAGCCGAAGATTTTACTTATTCAATTTTGCATTTGCTAAAAATGAACTAAGCGATATAATTGAACACGAGGGAAATTTTTACCATATGCGTTGTACTGTTCAGCCAAAATGCTGGGTAGAAATGGATGTGAAATGTAAACATAACCTGACGGTTGATATTGCAATGTATTTAGGTGGACGTGTAAGGGTAGAAATGTAAAAGATCAAACCAATTCCAGATTGTTTTCATCCTGGAAGTACAATGAAGCAATTAATGGAAAAGGAAGTTTTGGCCATTTCAAAGAACAACTTGGATCTGTCAATTGTTTTCGGAGTTGTCAGTGGCGCAGAGGCTATACCAGAAGGCAGCCAAGGGGGGTGTTCATGGATAAATCATCTTTCCCAAATCACCAGCACTCATCTTTGGGCAGGACTGTATGTGATTTTTTTTCTAAGCATAACCTTATCATGCGTAATCAGCAGAATCTATTGCATTTTATTCTTAAATTGCTTACAATGTCCCCTCCACATAATATTAGGCAGTTTTACCACTAATCCACATTATTATACACACACATGTGCCTATACTTATTTGCAAATTTAGCATGCTTCATTTTCATTTATAGTTAAAGGATGTTCATGCCTATATGTAAAATCTCACGCTTGTTCTTCCACTAGTTTTTCTTATTTATATATTCCCCGGTCAAGTGGTTAGAGTTATATATGCTTGATCCCATTATATGTCTACGAAAAATTGTTTTATAATGCTGGATTGTCATATTAAACGCTGGACAATACAAGGCCACAATGATTAATCTTTATGTTCTTGGATGAATCTACCAGATTGTACATTTTTTCTATTGTTGAATCATCACTACACATTTTAAGCATTACGCTTAAGCGACCTACTGAAAGCCAACGACATTCCCATTCAATGAAAATGAAATCTTATAGAAGATGTTGTCAAGGTTGTGGAATAAATTGTCTGAAAATCCTGAACCAAGCTAGTATTATATTGTTGTCCTTAGCGGATAGTTTCATTTGCATGAACTTACACTTGTCCATTTAGTAATCACCTAATTTATTCTCTGATGCTTATAGAGGAAATCCGTTCAGATTCCGTATGCAGCATCAGGTCCTGATGAACCGCATGTTGCTAGCACATCATGGCCTGAAACTTCTTTTGAGAAACAAGAACTAGATTCATGGAGTCCTGAAGCTGAAAAGGCTGCTGTAGAAGGATTTCTAAGGTCTCCACTTCCTCTTCACCCAAAGTTGCACAGAGGACAACTGAATAACGGACTTCGATATATTATACTTCCAAATAAGATTCCAGCTAACAGGTAACAAACAAACTTTTTTAGTTCACGAGTCAGCGCTTTGAGTGAATCACGATTTTTATGAATGTTTCATGCATATCACAAGCATTGTTGCGTACACATTAACCATTATTACTGGTTACTTGGTCTGGTTATCATTCATATTTCATTTCCAACAAAAGGTACTGTTTTTTTTTCTTAAGTACTATTGATGGCTTATTGGCCTATGATCTCAAAATTCTTGGTTTACGTAAAAAGTTATTATATATAGGGTATCATATTTTTCTGTGTGTGGGGAGCTATTTCATTTTAGTTCCGGTTTTAGATTGCCATCAGTTGATTATGGAATGAACAATACACACTTTACTACTGTGCTGAAACTGTAGGTTTGAAGCACATATGGAAGTTCATGCTGGATCAATTAATGAAGAGGAGGATGAGCAAGGAATTGCTCATATGATTGAGCATGTTGCTTTTCTTGGAAGTAAAAAACGTGAGAAACTCCTAGGTACCGGAGCAAGGTCTAATGCTTACACAGATTTTCATCACACGGTTTTCCATGTTCATTCACCAACTAGTCCAAAGGTACGCTTCTCATGAAATGTTTTTGTAAATTTTAGATTAAGTGAATTATATATTTTTATTTTTTAATGAATGGATATCTATCTAATGCACTGTTGAACTTCTGGTTTGTCGAAGTGATTACTTCATTTCGGTAATGAGCACAATTATCAATAAGTGTACTTTCTCTTTTCAGTTTATAGTCAATAGGATTTCGTGGTACCCTTGCCCTTAGTTTGTTTTAATGTAACTCTGTTGAATCAAAAGGATATAAAGGATTTGATTATTTTGGAAATTTCATCTATGTTTTATATTTTAATTTTCTGTCTAACTACACACTTGCTATGTCCCCAAAGGAACCATCTAGGGAATCTTGGAAAACCCATCGTCGATAGAAATCCAAAGCACTGTTATATTTACTATGTTAGTTGGTTTTTGAATTGATCTCTCCCTATATTTTAATCTTCAAAAACTGAAATTTCCGCTTGTTAGAATTTGTTCAAGGAGCAAAAATAAACAAAAACTAATATTGCTGTTGTATCAGGACTCAAATGAAGACTTGCTTCCTTCTGTATTGGATGCACTAAACGAGGTAATTTTGATTTATTCTTATTTCATCTGTTTTTGTCTCTCACTCTTATAAGCAGTCTACATTTGCATATTCTGAAATATAATTTATTTCGATTAAACTTTCCGGTTTTGATTTCCTGCATATGCTATTAAACATAACTATAATTTTGAGTCAATTTCAACAGTTATGATTGTAGTGCAAAATCAATAAGATTCTGTGTTTACATGGTAATCAACACCTCATTCACTATAATTTTCAAAATTTACTTGGAAATAATACTGCAATATCAGCTCTAGACTTAATTGCCCTTAATTTTGTAACAGAAAGCTTTGACTTCAGTGCCAAATTATTCCGTTTGCTTATACACTAAACCAGTATAAATACATAACCGATATCTTATTGGGGTTTATTAGTTTAAACTTGCTTCTACATTTACTTATCTCTAAAAATTGCAAATTGTTTTTGTTAACTAGTAAATGGGTTATCAAGTCTATATATGGACATTTAGTTGTTCATTCGATTGATTTATGTAATTCTTGAAGTGCATCGATATTTAAAAAAGATGACAAATAAAAATAAATGTGTGTTATCATTTTAATTTTTTTTGTCGTTCCAGATAGCCTTCCACCCTAAGTTCCTTCCGTCTCGTGTTGAAAAAGAAAGGCGTGCCATCCTTTCAGAACTACAAATGATGAACACAATTGAATATCGGATAGATTGCCAGGTAATCTACTGTCATGCTTAAAAACTTCTGCAGAACCTTAGCATTTCTATAGCCCTATATGGTTTTATGACTAACCTTCACAGTTTCATCAACCAGTTGCTTCAACATTTACATTCCGAAAACAAATATAGCAAAAGATTTCCAATTGGGTTAGAAGAGCAAATTAAAAAATGGGATGCTGATAAAGTTCGCAAGTTTCATGAGCGTTGGTATTATCCTGCAAATGCCACATTGTATTTGGTTGGTGATATTGATGACATTCCAAAAGTTGTACGGCATATTGAAGTATGTTTGATGGATGCATTTTCTTTATATTGTGTCCAGCTACTAATTTTTGAGGTAATTAACAATATTATTGTTTCTAGGATGTTTTTGGACAGACATTTGAAAAAAAAGAATCGTCAACTTCCTCTACTCCCAATGCATTTGGTGCAATGGCCAACTTTCTTGTTCCAAAATTGCCCGCTGGACTAGGTGGAAGTTTATCTAGTGATAAACCATTGACTTCAGTAGAGCAAAAGGAAAAACATGCAGTTAGGGAGCCAATTAAGCACAACTGGTCTCTTCCTGGATATGGTCAGAACTCCAACCTTCCTGAAATATTTCAACATGAGTTGATTCAACATTTCACTATTAACTTTTTCTCCAAGGTATTGTTAAATACATTTTTTTCTTCTAGCCTGATGACCTGATTTTTCTGTTTCTAGTCATTTATTCAAATTTGAAGACTCTGAAATATTTGATATGCTCAGCAGGAATGAGTAGTTACGGTTTAAATTGGTCATGAAGCAGTAGCCTGATTAATTTAAAAAAGCAAATTTTTCATCTTTGATTCGTTTCATAGTAGTATAGTTGAAAGATATAAGAAACAGCTGATTCTGTGGACTAAACTGATGTATGCATTTGAACTAGGAATTCCAAATCTTTTGCACATGTAATTTAACTGAAAATCAACTTTATTATCGTACTCCTGAAATTTACAGTAAATGTTACACTAGAACAATTAAAATGATTATTTGTGCATGTTTTCCTATCAACTGTTAGGATTTTAGCAATGCATTCGATAACGGCCAATTCTTTAGCTTATCCCTTCTACGTGCTAGACAATTATCATTTGGAAGCAAGTTTCATATTTATGCAAATATATTCTCTTGATGTTTGATTACTTCTAAACTGTCATATTCTTTGATAAATACATTATTGTTGGATGGTTACAATCTATACGGGACTTGTTGATATTTTCCTGAAACTGAAAAAATGCAATGTCAACAAGTTTATGGTAAATAGGTTGCTATATAAAATAAAGATTGACATACCAGCATATGCCTTGATCTTGGTATTACATGTCAAAGAACGTGTTGGCAAGCTTGTGTGCGAGCTGTATCTTCCTTTGATATTTGATTTGTGCAATTGATTCATTTCTTTAAACAGATTCCACTTAACCAAGTTCAGACATATGGAGATCTCCGGAATGTCTTAATGAAGAGAATATTTCTATCTGCCTTACAGTTCAGGGTAAACACAAGGTACAAGGTAAGAAGTACGTACAGCTTATCAAATGGAAATGTAACTTGCACTTATGAAGTGGAAAACTAGTTAGTATGTCACTGCTGTGGGGGCAATCTAATTGGATTACAATTTCAATATTTAAAACTTAAGCATTAGTTAATGCAGTTTGTTGAAGCCATAAACAATGCATACTAATATTTGTGTTTCACTATACTTCCGACTCTATAATTCTTCTTACTGTCAAACATCATAAACTTTATTTCCTTTATGTACGCAGAGCTCAAATCCACCTTTCACATCAATAGAGATGGACCATAGTGATTCAGGAAGAGAAGGATGCACTGTCACTTCTCTTACAGTTACCGCAGAGCCTATAAAATGGAGAGATGCTATCAAAGTTGCAGTTCATGAGGTTTGTTCTTTAGAAATCGTGCTCAAAATGTTTTGTATCAAGCTTCTCACTATCGTAATCTGCATACAGGTTCGCCGCCTTAAAGAATTTGGTGTGACAAATGGAGAACTAACTCGTTACATGGATGCACTTATAAAAGATAGTGAGCAGTTGGCAACAATGATTGATAGTGTTCCATCTGTAGATAACCTGGATTTTATTATGGAGAGTGATGCACTAGGTCACACTATTATGGATCAAATGCAGGCTTATGAGAGCTTAGTTGCAGTTGCTCAAACTGTTACTCTTGAAGAGGTTGCTTAACATATGCCAGTGTGAATTATTTGACTCTAATTTTCCAATTTTCCAATTTTCAACTCTAGAAACTTGTGATCTGTAGGTTAACTCTGCAGGTGCTGAGGTTCTGGAATACATATCAGATTATGGGAAACCAACTGCTCCTTTACCTACAGCTATAGTTGCGTGTGTTCCCAAAAAGGTGCATATCGATGGAATTGGCGAATCGGAGTTCCATATTGGCGCCCTAGAGATAGTCGAAGCTATGAAAGAAGGTTTGGCTGAACCCATACATCCCGAGCCTGAGGTTTGTTTTAGTTGTTTTAACACAAGCTATGTTCTTAATACTTGTTGATGTAAAACAGATGCAAGGTGAACGCTAGTTGCAATGTCGAATAGACATGTCTTTAAGTTGGAATTTTCTTCTCCTCCGTTTTTTTCTTCAATTGATAAGAATATAAGATGTATATGTGTCTGCTCAGCAAGTTCAGATGTTTATTGAAAACATTTATGTCATCTGTTAACAATTGGAATTTAAACATTACCAGATAACCTTTAGTATGTTGAGAGTAGGTTACAACCCTTGTTAATTTGAGTACTACATTTTATACCTAGTGCTGAGAAAAATAAACTACATGATTAGACGATGAGTGAATTAGATACAAGTGAAATCATTTATAAGTTAAAATTAATTTTGGCCTGATAAACTACAGTCCTTTTAAGTAGTTTCTAAAAAAACAGAGAACAAAATTGTCCGTTCAATATATAGGACTTTTGCTGTTCATTCAGTTAACTATTACAAAATTTGTTGGAAATTCTGTACATTATCTTGATCCCAGTAGGAATATGGATTCATTATTTCATTTATTATATATTTTATTTTCAGTTAGAAGTGCCCAAGGAATTGCTAACTTCATCTGAATTGGAAATATTGAGGTTGCACCGTGAACCATGTTTTCTTCCCATTGCAAATGATGGAAATGTGACAAAACTGTTCGACAAAGAGACTGGTATTACACAAGTGCGCCTATCAAATGGAATTCCTGTGAATTATAAGGTACACAATCGTTCTATGTAAAGAATTTTGTAGTTTACAGGGCCAGTTATCTAATGTTGTTTCATAATCTGCACATGTGTACTAAATGGAAGACTTTAAGAGGAGAACTCAAACATTTAAATCCCTAAATGAGAGATGATTAGAGCATAAATCAAACATCTACTTCCCGAGCACTTATTTTCAAATTAAGCATTATTACTAACACTTCACACTCACACTTTTAACTCAACACACATTACACACTCAAATAAACACCATTTCAAACGCTCATCCACTCGAAACGTTGTTCGAAACTCCAGTGCAAGCTATGTCATCCTCTCTCTCAAACCCTCACTTGTTAGTGAGTTGAGAGAAGTCCAACTCGGTAATGGAAAATACATTCTTTTACTTTAGCTTAAAAAATTGCAACCCTCATCTGGAATGAGCTTATATGCACACTCAACCAATTGGTGCTAAAATCCACTTTTGCCATTAAGTGGGTCAATCAGCAGACAAGAACATACCATTACTTTAGCCACTTCGAGACTCCAACTCGAGTGGATGCAACATGTAACACACTTAATCTCAAACTAGGATATTTCAGCCGTATCAAACCGCTCATACATTATGGCTTATGGAAAATTTGTGCACATATACTTCAATGTTCAAACCAATACCATTTCTGTCCTGAAGTAGAAATGCAAACATATACTGAAATGTTTATGCATCTCAGATTTGGTGCATAAATGCACCAAGGCCCTAGTTCTGATTATGCTTGCCTCACTCTATGCTTTTTTTTGTGGTTTTCATCGTTGAAGCATCCATTTTCAGCGTCTAACTCATACCACCCACAATGAATAGGTGAATTAAATTGTGAACGCAACTATATCGTGGTAATATATTGGAAGTTTTAACTTATGCCACTTCAAGTTTACAGGATCTTAAAGTCTTGTTAATCACACACTATTTTGGAGCACCCTTTAGCGCCCCTATCATATCTTGAGCTACATTATTCCAAATGCTACAAAATTTGGTAGATGTTCAATCCACATATAGAGGAGCATCTCTACAAAACATGCGGCTATTACGATATTTGTGGCCTTTTTTCAACATCATAAGTCAATTATTCGTCGTTCAAACATTTATTTTAACCGTTAAATTTAAACATTAAATATATTATGCTACATATATTCAAATGAGCTCAAATTTTGTTGAGACGATCTTGAGTATGAAATGAAGATAATTACCAAATCTTATAGCATTTGAAATAGTGAGCTCAAGATACGATAGGGGTGCTAAAGGCGTGCTCCAAAATAGAGGTGCCGTTGAACCTTTAGTATATAATATGTATGTATGTATAGGCGTGCGCGTGCGTTCGTGTGTATGTATGTGTATAATATGTATGTATATATTACTTCAATTTTTTACATGCCATCCTTATTTCGTATGTCGTATGACATAGGTCTTAATTGGCTTTTTTTATTTATTAATCTAACATCATCTGATTTTTTGTAGCATGGTTTATTTTCAACTAAATTTGTATTTTATTAATTGCACAACAGGTATCAAAGAATGAGGCTAGATGTTGTGTGATGCGACTAGTAGTAGGTGGAGGAAGATCAACTGAGACATCGGATTCAAAAGGAGCAGTTGTTGTTGGTGTTAGAACACTTAGTGAAGGAGGTTGTGTTGGCAATTTCTCTAGGGAACAGGTATTAATCTCATATAGTTCTATAAGTATTGCAACAAATATGCTATGTAAATATTCGTAGCATGGATATTTGGAAGTAATTTTTGTGCATATTTTGTAGTATGGGACTATCTCGCTCCTTTCTTTTTTGCTACTTCTATAGTTTTATGCTGAACTTGGCCATTTATACGAGATTTTTATTTATACCTTCTGCAGGTATGCTAATAATAACCGACGTCAAACAAATACGCTTTCCAATGGTTTGCAGGAATTAAGATACGTTTTATGAAAATTGTATACTAAAATTTGAAGTACAATAAAATGGAACAAGCCATTAAACATTCAGATTTCTCTTATACACTAAACTACCAGTTTCCACTATGTAGTGTCTCAAAAAAACAGTATCTGATTGTCTAATAACACAATAAAATGGAACAAACTATTTATATGCTACGGTTTATCCAAAAACAATATATCGCACATTGTTGCGGATGAATTGGATTACAAATAGTATTTCCATTTGTTTCAATCAGGGTTGCGACTTGTGAATCATAATAGGTATAGATAGTATAAGTGGGCAATACATTATAAATAGTATGTGCAGGCATGTATGATTACATAGTCGATGATGAGCTATCACACTGTCATGCTATACAGAATTAAAAATACAATGCTTCATACCGATTGGCTAATAACTCGTTATTCCATAAGATATACCCGATAAAACATTGGGGAGATCACAGTAATATTCTTGTGGCTAGCCAATGAAGGCCTTTGACTTTTCATTCATGATTGCCGTACACCCGCAAGATATGTAGTCTCAGTAATAGCTAATTGAACATTAGGTTTGATATGTACTAGCTTTTTACTACTAATAAAAATTGCGGTCACTTGTATAATTAAATGAACAAGGAAAATAACAATGGTTATTTTCCACACAATATTAGTGGTTATGAAGTAACCAGCAATTAAGCGTAATGTCGAAATAAGAGGAGACTTCCAGTCCTTTTTGCAAAGGTTATGAAGTAACTAGCAATTAAATGTAATGTCAAAAGTAATGCCATTATGTTAACTAAAATTTAATCTTTCGTGTGCAGTTTGACTATTATATTACAAAATGTATATGATCCAGATGGTATATGTTTCTGATCTGTTTAAAATAGAATAAGATCTTACAGTATCGTATGAAACTTTCTCATTGTCTCAGTAACTACCACCGTTTCATCGAAGACCAAAAAAGATTTCTTATTGGTACACCTTTAGTTCCATACAATTTGATAGCAAATTAAAGTTGATGGAACATGATGAAATTATTAAAGTCTTGTTTTGGTTGGACAATTGATTCATGCATTACTTTTCTTCTGTCCCTCCTTTTGGTTTCGGGCGACTATTCATTTAAAAGGCCATTCGCTCTGGAGCTTAGTTGGGGGCTTTGATAAAACATCACTATCCACGTGCTAATGAAATAGAGGGAATGATTCCTATAATGTCAACTGATCTTGGTTGAATCCTTAACACTATGCACATTATTACCATAAATTTACAAATTTTATTTCATGGTTTACATTGCCTTTTGATGTGTTGTTTTTGGTATCAGGTAGAACTTTTTTGCGTGAATCACCTGGTGAACTGTTCTTTGGAATCCAATGAAGAATTTATTTGCATGGAGTTCCGCTTTACTTTAAGAGATGATGGGATGAAAGCTGCTTTCCAACTTCTTCATATGGTACTTGAGGTAATATTTATCCTTCTAAGGATTTTGCCATTGTATTATGAGTAGAGTACCAGAGCTGTTTAGATTTGTCATCTTTCTTTGACATTTTTTCACAATTTTCATGTTTGTATGAAACTTATATAAATGTTTTCTACTGGCTACAGTAGTGACATATTCTTATAAATTACATTTACCAAAAAAGTTAATTTATTTATAGTGTTTTAAAACTTGCCCCTCAAGCTTCTTAAAGATAGAGAGGTAAATATACCGTGTAGCTACATTAATATTGTTGCTAAAATTTAGCTCCCTTGATTGGTTTAGAATTCGCTTCAGAGAACATTTTTTTTTGCCGTTATAGAAGTCACTTAATAAAACTAAATGCATTTAAAACTACAAGTTATCCTACGACATCAAAGACCTTTATCTCAACAGTAATTCTTGATAAGGTTATGTGATAAGAGAGAAATAAGGAAGGGTAAATTTGCCACGACTGTTCAAATAAATTCTTCTAATTTCTTATAAACACAAGTATGTGAAAACAAACAAACAGCAACAATCATCTTATTTTTGCTATTTTTATAACTAAAATTATAAAAGCATTTGCCAATGCATTTCTAATATTTCCTCTTCTTTTAATTGTACTGTCTTGCAGCATAGTGTATGGTTAGGAGATGCATTTGACAGAGCAAAGCAGCTTTATATGTCCTGTTATCGATCTATCCCTAAAAGTTTAGAGCGTGCAACTGCACACAAGATTATGGAGGCAATGTTGAATGGAGATGAAAGATTTGTCGAGCCAACACCACAATCACTGCAAAATTTGACACTGCAATCTGTAAAAGAAGCAGTCATGAGCCAGTTTGTTGGCGACAATATGGAGGTGTTCATACAATCTGTTTGCTTCAAATATAATCCTACCATTCATGGTTTTTAAGTGGTATCTAATTTATATGCTAATGTTTCTTTTCAGGTGAATATTGTGGGAGATTTCTCAGAGGAGGAAATTGAATCTTGTATTCTTGATTATTTAGGAACAGTGAAAAGCACGAGGACTTCTAGTACCACACATCAAATTGAACCAATCATGTTTAGACCAGGCCCATCTGATTTGCAATTTCAGCAGGTTTAAATCAAACTTCAAATTGCAGTCTTCCTCTTGTTCAATAATTTACTTAGCTCCCTTGTATTCACGGGAACAAGAATATACAGTATGTTAGTGAATGAGTGGTACGGGATGACTGGATGGCACAAGTGTCGCTATTCATATGCTGTAGTATGCCATGATTTCTTAGATATAATCAGAGTTAATGGGTTTCTGATACAGTAATAGCCGTGCACACTACAGAGAATAAATATGCACTAACATATCACCACTATTTCACAAAACAATGCCACATATATTAGTACGTACCAGCCAAGCACAAGTTTTAGAGCCATCATGGAACAATGAGCAAGGCACATGAAGGCAATATCAAATAAAGTATTATTACAAAAGTGCTTTCTTAGTTTAAATATCATTAAAGTGACTGTTATGTATTGGCAGGTGCATATGAAGGATACTGATGAAAGAGCATGTGCATATATTGCTGGTCCAGCTCCAAATCGTTGGGGATTTACTGTTGGCGGGAAAGACCTCTTCGATTCAATCAGAAATTCAAGTGTTGATGGTAAGTTTTGATATCATACTAATTTACTTTCGAAAACTTTAAGTGACTGCCCATGTTTGATACTCATTGTGAAAAATTAGTTTTTTTTTGTGCTGGAAATCATTTCTATTAACATTTGGCAACTCTTCTCTCAAGTCTGTTTACACCTGGGCAAACAGAATAACTGTAAATCAATATTACAGGAAACATATACAAATATGTGGAGAATACATATCTTCTACACTGTTTTAGCAATCGGGACCTAAGCCAGTTATTGAAAATATGAAACTATTAACTATGTGCATGTACTTCTGTGTTCCTGTGCTGCTCAAATAAACTTCAATTTTCATGTGGAATTACTTTAAATGCATATATATTTGCTTTGACACATGAACTACTCTGTAAAAAAATGATAGTATCGAGCTGGAAGTACTAATTTTTTTTCCTGTGTTTGTTTCTTTGACACATACACAGATCCTTATGTTATGTACATATTGAGACTATTATGCTTGGAATAAAGTAATACTAACAATGATTTTCATTCTAAAATATGCAGATGAACAATCTAGCCGAGGCCAGCTTGAAAGGAAACTAAATATTAGGCAGCATCCACTATTTTTTGGTGTTACCTTGGGTCTGCTGGCTGAAATTATAAATTCTAGGTACAGAAAATTTATCATATATGTGTGTGTGTGTGTGTGTGTGTGTGTATACATATGTATGTATGTATATATGTATATGTATGTGTATATATATGTATGTGCGTGCGCGCTCTTGAAATATTCATGCTTAAATTCAAGAGCAATTTTTTCATCTTTCCTGTCTTGCAACACTTTCTTGCAATTGAGTGGGGCAAAAGTTGAATGGCTCAACCAGAATATTCTTATATACCGATGACATATATAAAATGTAGTATTGGATATGAAAGCTTTTTAAGCTTAGATCCTTTGTGTTAACATTATAAATAATAAATATACCTCGGCATGGCTTTAAAAATCCTTTATAATGTCATTAAATAAAACCCATCCGAACATTGAATTATTTGTTCTTACATTTTTAGAACATACTTGAAAATTTATGGCCATCTACAGTATTCAAAAAGGAATCAAGTTATTAGTCGTAGCACAGTATAAATTGATAAAAAAAGCTTCCTGTAGGCGATATATACTTGCTCTGTTGTTCCAACTTGCAGCTAAATAGAATGACATTTCCTAATTATATATGTTACCACGTGGCATAGAGCTTAACTTTAATCTAATCCATTGTATTAAAGTAATGAATAAACGGCAAATAGAGTTCATATTTGTTTTTCCATCTAAAAGTTACTTCTAGCACATGAAATGATAACTGAGCACACATTTTCTCTCCACTGTTTAATCTGTGGTTGGAAATCTATCAAATTTACGATCAATTATTCTCATGCTCGTATGTATAGGCTTTTCACAACTGTGAGAGATTCGTTGGGATTGACATATGATGTGTCATTTGAGTTGAGTCTTTTTGATAAGCTAAAACTAGGATGGTATGTGATATCAGTGACATCTACTCCAAGCAAGGTACGTTTCAAATAATTATCTTGATTCATAATCAATTATTCCACTGCTCACCTATAACTTGTATGGTGCTTTAGGTTTATAAAGCAGTTGACGCATGCAAGAATGTTCTTAGAGGGATTCCTAGCAATAAAATTGTTCAAAGAGAGTTGGATCGGGTCAGTATTCTTTTTAGTGTTACTAGAAACCATTAACAGCAAGAGATGTGACTTAATTTAAATGTGCTATATGCTTCATGCTATATCAGTATTCATTCTGCAATGTCTACTAACCACATTTGCTAAAATGGATATGATTCTGGAGTTGATAGTAGTAAGACCTACAACAAAATCAGATACAACTATATCACTGATATCGAGATAATACTGAAATATTAATACCGATGAAACAACATAAAGAAGCATATAATAGTTATTTTTAGAGGGAAAGATGAAACACCGAGATATTGATACAAATGAATATGTATCTTTAGAAAAATGAAATATAAGCTATACTCATCTCCTCTACAAATCAGTTCTGATCTGTACTGCGTGTTGACATCTTATCTGCAGTAGAAATAAATCTTAGGTAAGGTAGAAATCAGCATCATTAATATAAGATTAATCCTGTATGGACAGGCAAAAAGAACCTTGATGATGAAACATGAAGCTGAAAGCAAGACAAATGCTTACTGGTTAGGTCTGCTAGCACATTTGCAGTCATATTCTACACCCAGAAAGGTAAGATTTAAATATAAATGCCTGTGTTGGTAACAATATTTGGGTAGCTTATCGTAGCTATTGCTTTTGTCGTATCCTGTGAAACTTAGGATATCTCGTGCATTAAAGACTTGAATGCACTATATGAAGCTGCAACAATTGAGGACATATACCTTGCGTATGAGCAATTGAAGGTGGATGATGCTTCTTTGTTTTCATGTATTGGAGTCGCTGGTGCTCAGTCAGGTGAAGATGTTCTTGGTAAGATAAATATGTCTCCCTTTCTTCTGTGTTAAATTTTGGGCTGGACATGGTCATCTAGTGTTGTTTGAAAATATGGTTGGTTGAGTTTATCTGCACCTGCCTACTCACCCAAATCCCTGAATAAAGTTTTTTCCTAGGAAAAGAACACATGGACATTATTGCTTATGTTTTAGCCAATTTCATCGGTCAAGTTATTACACTGTAAAAATGATCATGTGCTCTGACATAAAGAATTACCTGTCCTAAGTATAATACATGTTATTACTAAAAAGACACCTAGACTGCAACAAAAATTAAACTGGGAACTGGGTGTATTTTGGTAATCATTTTACACTAACACAGGTAAAATTATGTGCCATACACCATGTTATTTTCAGTGTTAAAACGTGTGTTGAAACATGTAAGTTTCTAGTGCAATATGCTATTCCCTGTTAGCAATGCAGCTACAACAGTGCCATTATTAGCAAAGTCTGACCAAGCCAACCGGCAATTTATTTTTTTGGGTACGCTATACTAAAGGGAACAATATCATGTACTCGGAGAAAGAACCAGAGTCGAGATACTCTTAGAGTGTTGTAAAATGGTGTAGATATATGACTCCAAGACATGGTTGAATCGCTTTCTTTCAAGAATGTTTTTCCCTATCTCAGATTACAGAGGGTTGTCAGAAATGTTCTTCCAGGATACAATGGAGTAAGTTTGTGCAAGTTGTGATCACTTGCACAAATAAGAAGAACACTTGAAATGATCCGGCGATGCATGAATAATTTCTTAATTCAAGAAAGCAGAAAAGAAGCTATGTACCGATGACGAATTTTTGTCGTGTGTATATAGAGAGAATGCTTCTGTTGGTGGTGACTGTTGAAACGAACCGACACCTTTTGGTTCCAACAATCATAACCGTTTGCTGTTTGAATTTAAATTTAAACACAAACGAGATATACCGTTTTTCGAACGGGACGCTGCCTTGTACCCCGCCATGGGGCGATGCCACTTGGATCCCTATGACCTGACCGGGCAGGTCGATCGCCGTCAGCGGGGGCATTGCCCCTGCACCCCCTCCCAAGAGGGTTTCCACCTCCCGGACCCCATTAGTAGTGGCAATCAATTTAAATAATTTTATGATAGACATTCAACATAGAGTATATGGGCTCCACTCTTAGTGCACTTAAGTAAATTATGCGTACCTTAATTTTAAGTGTGGAGGTCATGTACTCTTAGAGTTTCCTACTTTAGTTCTTACCAGAACAGTGGATCACATTCATGTGTCTTTCTAGAACTTCAAAATCTTTCAAATCTTACCCACATATATGTACCGCTTCATTCTTAATTCTAGCCGAATTTATTTGGTGTTCGTCAGTTTTGCACTTCTTGTTATAATTATTTGTATTTGATTATTTATGATGTATTTTGATGACACAGTTGATGAAGTGATAGATGTAGAAAATCAAGGTTTCATTCCTATGGGCCGTGGTTCTTCAACGATGACTCGTCCTACAACTTAACTTTAATAGTGAAATTTTTGGACCCTTGGTTTTTTCAATACAGTATTCCAATCTTCAGGAAGTTTCATTTTGCTCACTGCCCATAATGAGAGCACAATTATTTGGAGGTATGTTCTTATGCATTATGCTATAGTTAATTTTGGTTAATAAGCAACATTAGTACAGTAGAACCACACAAGTTTGAATTCAAAAATTTCATGCAGTTGGCAATTTTTTTCGACATATTTATTGCATTTGCATATCTTTGCTATTGAAACAGTCATCTCATTGTTTTCTTACTTCATATAATACTACTGTACATTCTCAAATTTTGATTTTAACGTGAAGGAAAAAGACTGTTTGTCATTTGAATGCCACTCTTTTCTTCCTGCTAAACATTGTTTAGCTGCAAGTATATACGACTAAACGATTCATAAATAACAACCAGTTTTGATCCTCGACGTGCTTATTCTTAATGTCTGCTGCTTATAAGGAAAAAATAATAATTTGATGTCAAAATTATTGTAGGCATACGTGAAGTTTGATCCTCGACGTGCTTATACTTAGAGCATTCCTAACCGCTACCACCCTTCCACGTCAATTAATCTTGCAATGACTCCATCAACCTTCAACGAAAAAAAAAAGAAGCAAACCCCAATAAGAAAGCCGTTGAATTGCACTCCACGTGAAGCTGTGGATTGCATCCACAACGTGGGGACTTTAGCCGGCTATAAGAAAGCCGGCTAAATGTATGACCCCTTGGGTTGTATTGGTAACCTTGTGGGTTGCCAAGGCAAACCCAAAATAGAGCCACCGACCCCCTGTGGGGGGTCCGTCAGTTCCCAACCTCGACCATGGTTGGGAGTACTCTTAATGGTCTGCTGCTTATTAGGAAAAAATAATAATTTGATATCTAAATTATTGCAGGCATAGGTGAATTTTGGTGCCAAAATGCACACTGTTTATACGGTGAAGCAGCAGCAGCATTGCTACAAAGAAAGACATCATAAACAGATTCATATATATATATATATATATATATATATATATATATATATATATATATATATTTGTATTCTTATTTTATTCTTTTTTTTAACCATCCAAATGTATATATAATATTTGAAATAAACACATTGTAAGGGAAGGTTGCAACTTGATTGCATACAGTTGTAATTATATGCAAACTTTAGTTTATTTAGCAAAGGATGACATGCTCTTCACCCTTAGTTTTATTTGATCGTTCAGAACTAATACAGTCTTAATTTAAGGCTTCCTCAAAAAAAGTTTTAGAATGCTTGTACTTTAACTTGTAATACTTACAAAGTGATAACAGTACTAGTCATGGTAGAGTTCAGCTTGTATCTAATATCTTTTACGTCAGGAGTGAAGCAGTAACACTCGTTTGATTCACTCTTCTTAACACTGTCCTTTTTGTATACTAGGGAATGATAACCTAATTATGAAAGGTGGTTGAAATTATGGACTATTAAGTCATTTTCACTATTTAATTTTTGCTATGTGATATAATTTCTGCTAAAATTGTAATAGATTACATCCAAGAGCCAATGAGCTGGTGGAATTTCATAAGCAATTATTATGATGTATGCTCTACGGTTGGTTTTCATCCATAGTTGCCGTATATACTAAGATTATACAGGGTTGGGGAGAGAAAATGAATTCGAAAGAACAAGCAATATCAGCAAATTAGTGTGATCATTATCGCATAAGAAACATGCATAGGTCATGTTAATTGTAGAGTTGTGTTTATATAGTTTAGGACATGTGCATGTTTTTGCATCAAAGGGGTGTATGCTACTGAAATATTGAAGAAAACTAAGATCATACATTACAATATTCCACCTAAAAAAGCATGTCTCTTTTTTAAAAAGAATTGTTATAGAATGTACAAGTTTTTATTAATTTATTTGACATCAAACAATTAAATAAGATTGCAAAGAAACAGCATGATTTATCTAAGATTCACACAATTTAGTTTTTTGACCTAAAAGGTTTAAACAGATGTATTAAAACTTAAGCAATATGAGACACAATACTAATTTTAATTAAATATATGTTACTTATTCTGTTCTGTTTCTAAATATAATCTTTATTCATTATCTTGATTTCTACAATTCAGTATTTTTTCTTTCATAAATTAAATGCATTAAACATCGGGTTCTCAGTTTTTTTTTTTGCCTGTTTCCTAAATGGCATCAAGCTACATGAATGAAAAATGTGATAATGTGCGGTCCAAGTTATTATATAAGGTAATGCTGCCTATTTCTTTACTTGGTATTCTATTTCGACCATTTGATCGAGCATGCCGCATAAGTTCTAATGTGTTTGATTTGAACAACAATAATATATGATAAAGTGGCTGTTTAAGTCAGTATCAAAATCTTCTCCATTATTACTATACTGAATGTACTATTTGTTGTAATAATAAACAAAAGCACAAAAATAAAAAAATATATAAGTTACAACTTTAAAAAGATTAGATTAATTAGAGTGAGAATACGTACTTATTATATATATTATTTTTTATTAAATTGATTACTATACAAGAACCATCTTTAATTAACATTACATTTCTTCAATGACGTCATGGAAATGAAAATAATATTTTTTAGGTTCAAAAACTGTGTAATTTATCATAATAAATGTTTTATACTTTAAAAATGTAACCCATTTGTATTGTTCAATTTTTATAATGTTTTAAAGTTTGAATTTTGTTAATGCATAGAACAAAATAAAACTTGAAGATTAATTGATTTTTTTTTTAATTTCAATCTCTTAATTTGGTGGTACAATTATAAAACAATAGTTAGTTATAAAGCAAGTTTCTCCTTTATTGATTTTACATATTTTACCAATCACAATTGTAAGAAAGAGATGTGTAACATCCCCAACATCAAAGAGAGTCACTTGCCACTTAAATTGTATGGCATAACCTTATGCCGCTCAATGTACAAAAGAACAAGAATTAAACAAACTCGGTGATTAAAAAAGAAAAAAACAACTTAAAAGGAGGACTAAAAGTACCACCATAATCATTATTCAGTTCGCAAAGACTGTTTCCACAAATTTAGACTCTAGAGCAGAAGAAGAGAAGAATAAGACCAAAAAATAATATTCACTTAATCATTCCTTTATTCAACTTAATAAGACAATTACAAAATGATTTCAATTAGAGTACAAAACCCTAATTCAAACTCTCCTTATAGTTGACTAGATCTATACGTCTTATTTATATTTGCCCCAACCAAAAATAGCACGAGACATCTCCTAAAAGAACTCTATAATATTTTGAACATTCAAAATCTATACAATAATACATCTCCTTAAAAATAAAAAATAAAAATAAATACAACCTACATATTTAACAATGATTAAATATG
This sequence comes from Allium cepa, assembly GCA_030765085.1. NCBI lineage: Eukaryota > Viridiplantae > Streptophyta > Magnoliopsida > Asparagales > Amaryllidaceae > Allium > Allium cepa. The sequence goes on along the minus strand of CM060941.1, from coordinate 580,589,999 downwards.
ACTTAGTTTTCTTTAGTATTTAGTGTTAATTAGCTGAGTAAAATCTAGAAAAGCGTTAGAATTTAGATGCAGTGTTTGTAGCAATTATATAGATGATTTTAAACTGATGAATTTTGACTATAGGAATGTGACATTTGGAGTATTGGATTATAAGATATGGCCGTTTTAGGTTTCTAAAATTAATGTATAACTCAATGGGCTTAATGAGTTAATTAACTGTCCAACCTTATTAATTGATTCGAATACTCCTTAACCCTAATTCTTCCTACTACCTTTCACTTATCTACATGTTCTCATTTTCCTTAATCTCCTCAACCTTTTATTTTTAAATATTTTGTTATGCTATTATATCATGAGCTATAATTTTGAGTACATAACAGTTTTTGCAAACACTATTAAGCGAATGCCAACCTTTGCAAAAACAATTTTTAGACTAATAAGATATAGAATCTACTGGCAACTATTTCACGTTGAGTGATGGTAGAAATTTTAGTTTACATAATAAGACCGATAGGGTTCTAGGTAACTTTGAGTTAATGAACAAATTTTAGTCAATTAACAGTTTTCCTTCTTAACATTCCACAAGTGACCACTCTCATATGTTCATCAACCTTTTTAATGGTTCCCATAATAGGCAAAATAGACTTTTCAAATATAATAATGCATGGCACACTCAGGTAGGTTACAATGAAACTACTCAAAGAAACATTAATGACAGAATGTAATGACTAGATTACAAGGGAAGTTTACTAAAGAATGGAACCACACATTTATTACTTGAGTACCTAAATCACCTAATGTGAGTAACACAAATGATTACAAGCCTATTTCCTCTTGCAATGTAATATATAAAATCATAACAACCATAACTTGCAACAGAATTAAAGGCCCAACGAATGGTTTAATTTCTCACAATCAAAATGATTTCATTTCAGGTAGAAGCATTTCAAAAAAATCACTTCTTGCATATAAAATGATAAGGAGTTTCAGCAGAAGGATCGGGAAAAGCATGTGCATCAAGACATCCATAAGGCTTATGAAAAAATAAACAGGACCTTCATAATAAATATAATACAAATGATGAGGTTCCCTCCTCAGCTTCTATCCCTCATCTATTGATGCATTTCAACACCAACTTTCTCTATCATCATTAATGGTTCTCCTCATGTGTTTGTACATAGTAATAGAGGCATTAAACAAGGGGACCATTATCCCCTTATCTATTTGTCATTGCAATGGAGTATCTATATATAAAGTTAGAAAGTAAACACATTTTAGACAATTTAGATCCAATATATAATGCCAGTTATAAATCATCTTATGTATGCCGATGACTACTTTTATTTGCTAAAGCAAATGTCTAAAGTGCAGTACCTATAAAACAGGTCATGTTGGACTTGGAATAACAAACCAATTCACGCATCAACACCCAAAAAACAAGATTTTTTTTGCCAAAGGCGTGAACAACAGAAATCAAATTAAGCATGAAATCAATTTTCAGTATGTTGTCCTTCCCATAAAGTATATAGGCATCCCCTTATTCGCAAACAAATTAAAAGTAACAGACTTTGGCTGCTAGAAAAAATAAACAGGAAAATGTACTCATGGAGCAGTAAATTCCTTAGTATGAGTGGGAAATTAGAACTAGTCAAATCAATAATTTATCCAATAACACAATATTGGATGAATACATTCCAAAATCTATAATTCACGAAATAGGAGGCATTTGTGCAAACTTCATGTAGCAAGGAAAATCTCAGAAGATTAGTTGGAAAAAAGTGTACCCAATAAAAGGAAAGAGACAAGCACCATTGTCCCAGTGGTTAAGTGATTCAACTTTGGTGCGAGAGGTTACAAGTTTGAAACTTGCGCAGCGTGATTCAAACATATATTGACATGTGATTTGTGTTATGTTGTCCCAGTGACATATTGTATCTAAGTACCATTTCAAAAAAAGAGGAAAGAGTCTTGGGTTTGAGAAATTTGGAAGAATGAGAACAAGCATACACTCTAAAGTTATTTTGAAAATTCATTCAAAAAGATTCATTGTGGACAGCCTAGATGAGTAGTAAATACTCTGGTAAGAATATTTGAAATCAACATTTTGACAATAGCTCCACATACAATGGAAGCTAATCATGAAATCAATAGAAACTGGAAAATATTTAATACAAAGAAAAATTGTCAATGGAAGAGATGCAAGTCTATAGCTAGACCTTGGATCAATGGCCAGTCATTTATCAATTCTCTGGGATGGTCATATAGGACCATGTGTAACTCTTTCAATCAAAAAGTAAGCATCATAATAAATGAAGGAGAGTAGAACGTTAATGACATCAGCATCCCAAGAAATCTTTGCAATCAAATTCAAAAAAATCAGCATCCACTATGATGAAAGTAAAGATCACTGCAGTGGATAGCAAATAAAGGAGTATTTTCTTTGAAATAGGCATGGAAACAAATCAGAAATAAATCAAAAACACAACAATGGCATAATATCATTTGGAATAAGTGTTGTGCACCAAAGATGTCAATAACAACTTTCTTTATAAAATGACAGGCTACCTACGAATGACATAGTAAAGATATGTGCTAATATTGAAAATCCCAACCGCGCTCTTTGTGAAAGAGATAAGGAAAATTCTTCATATATATTTTTAACTGTGAATACTCAAAATGGGTTTGGAATATAGTGGAGCAAAGATTGCACATTCATCGCAGCAATAGTTCATACGATTTAGAGGCAATTATTGATTTCTCATATAGCAAACAGAATATGGAGAAATTATAGAAAGACATATTCGATATTCTATTAACAACCACAACATGACATCTATGGAAGGAGTGCAACAACGTAATATTTAATTGACAAGCTATTTTGAAGGAATTACTACTTAAATTCATAATACCAAACAATACTATTTTGATAAATTAGTCAAAGTTTGCAGTTAAACAAGAAAGAGAAAATTTCATATCTACGAACCTATGAATGAAGTAATGTGGGCTAGATCTAAATAGACTGCTAGAGATCCTATTTTTTCACATAATTGGATGGGCTAGATCTAAATAGACTGCTAGAGATCCTATTTTTTCACATAATTGGAGGCGAAGTAGATACAAAGTGTATTGAACGTAGCTAAGGTATCGTGTATTGCATACTCTAGAGGATTAGGTGGCTCTATCAAATTAAAGTGATGTTATTTATTAGAAGTGCCAAGAATTGAAAGTAGTATGTCCCGTTGAGTTATCATTTTTGTTTCATTCTAGTGAGTTATTTAAGGGTGCAACTTATTAGGACCTTTACTTATTTTATATTCAAACTTTTGTTTTGTAATTAATAAAATACCTTCTTTCGAAAAAAGTATTTAATGGTGTTAACAATCGACCTAGTGACCTATTGTATGACAGCTCAATGTCTTGGTGGAATGAGCTATTAGCATTTCTCTTAATCTCCTCAATTTGAAACTTCATTAATCTTCAACTTTCGAAAATCATATAACATCAAAGAAGAATAATAAAAATAAACTACGAACTGTCCTAAACTCAAGGGAATCTTCTATATGCATCCAAGCAATACTATGTGAGATCAGAGCAAGTTGATTTCTACGTACAATTTGGGTTCAAATGAAAAGATGAGTTTTGGCATTAATTCGCATGTTTGGTCATTGGTTTAGGTGAATAATCACAATCTCTTATTGACTCTATTTTATTTTGAATTTATAGGTGTTCAAATCGTATAATATAAGGAAAATATGTATTTTGTTCATCTTTGAATATATGTTGAATTTTATGTTATTTTGCTCGATTTAGTATATGTTTGGATGAAAATTGTTGAAAGGGATGATTGTAGTGTATGTTATCATATGTTGATGCAAACTTGTATTTTTGATCAGAAATTGATATTGGAGTGATGGAGTTTTGCCATTGTTCAGTAGAAAATGAAGTAAGGAAGAAAGTCCAAACACTCAGACCCGATCCATTTCGAGCACCCATACCCCGACTTTGACAGTCCTATGGTGCTCCTCGACCACCTCAACCTTGCACCCAAACTTGCTCCCTATGGAGCTTAGCTTTGACCGCTCTACAGTGCAAATTTGAATGCATCAACTCCGTCCCAAGGTGTCCGAGTTCCCACGCTGCTCCATGATTTCGTCCGCCTAGAGATGAGCATTTTAAGCCGAGCATGATGACTATTTTAAATCGATGTTTAGTTAGAACGACCTTAAGGCAATTTCAATCGACCTTGAACGAAAATTCACACCTCTTATGGTTTTTTGACTTCCTATTGGGGTAAATTTGACCACCAGTTTAGAGCTCTTCGATCAAAATTTATGATTATATTTTATGGAGTATCTTTACTGGTCAACCGACGAGTGTACAAATTAGATTTTATTAATGGCAGTTGACAAGGTTTATGATTACTACTCCTTTGGATCGGAGATTGTAACAACCCTGCTTTCTAAGCTGTAAAATTGAATAAATTTAGTTAAAAATAAAATTGTTTGAATTCGATATTTGATAATTAATCTTTTCAAAATTGAATTTTTAGTTTTTTAAGTTCTATTTAATAAAAGATTTTGATTTAACAAATTGAATCAAATTAATATTTACTTTTTGGATAATTTATTTAAAATTGATTAAAATGTTTTAAATTGAATATAATTTTTTTAAATATAAATAATTTTTATGTGATTAAAATAGTGGAAAATTAATAAGTAGACATCGAATTGCATTAAATTGAGCGGTTAACGAAATATATTCAGTGCAATGAAGTTTAAATTAATTTAAGTCAATTAGAAATTTATTTACAAATAAATTAAAAGGAGTTGTGGAATAAAAGAAAAGAAATGAAAAATAAAACTAGACTGAATTGAATTAAATCAAGGCCCCAAATTATTTCAGTCGGGCCCATGCCCATTTTCTTTCCTCCTTGTTCTAGAATTCTCCTTTACCCTCAATTGTAAATCTGATACCCATATCCCTCTTCAGCCCGTTATCTAGTAGCTTGCCCTAATCCGACTCAATATATTAAAAAAATCATGAGCGCTAGGGGCACGCAACATCCGGCGTTGATCAAGGGGAGACTGGCGATGGAGGTGCAGGCGGTCAATGTTGTTTGGTCGCGAAATTCATTCGACGTTTTATCAAGAAATGAGAGAGGAAGGGAAGAGAGAAGGTGTGTGCGTGTATGGGTTGTGCAGTACCATGTATGGGAAATGAAAAAGTAGAGTTTGGGAAGAAGGATTAAGGTAATTAATTATTTGATTAAGATAATTAATTATCTTATTAATCTCGATTCTTACATTGGCCATATCTTTTGCATACGAGGTCCACTTTGGATGTGATTTCTTACGTTGCGCTCACGATGGAGAGATCTACACTTTGGCACTGATTTGGACAGATTTTATGGAGGTGAGTAATATTGTCTCTCACCATACTATGATTGGTTGTATAGTACTAGATTGATAATCAGGAATGATTTTTGGTTTTAAAATATGATTTTTCTATACTTATTCTCCTACTAGATTTTTATAAAAGAAAAAAAAAGTATTTTAAAATAATTATATCGAATATCACATATTTTCCATCGACGTGCCATTATTAGAAAATTATTAGATTTGGGCTATTCTTGATATGATTTCCCCATTGGTTGATATGGATATATTATACATGTTATATGGATGCTATTTTGGATGTATGTATGGTTGTTGGTTGCATGGTTTCTTATTTTGCTGTTTGGTTGTTTTTGGTTGAAAAGTCGATTAGCGGTGATCGGGTGTTAAGGGAATATCGTGTACGTTAGGGTTCCGTACAGTCGAAAGTTGCACCATATCATCACCTCACTATCTAAATGGTTAACTGACCTTTGATTATGATGGACCTAATTAAGGGCTCAGCCAGCCTATACATGGTTTGTCGAGACCTTGTTTTATTGAGTCATGGATGTTTGTTTATTTGCTATTGATTTGTTTTGGGGTTCGATTGAGTTCGGTATTATAGTTTGGTAAAGGACTGGTTGAAAGGGGCACGAAATAGTGGTGGACATTATGAGGCCGTTGGTGACAATTGGGGTTGTGGAGGAGCAAATAGTAGTGATTAGCCACCTGTAGAGGATGAGGTTATGGTCAGTCTTGTATATTCGCTTGATATTCCACAGATGAGTTATCATCTGCGCCTGTAGCTAGATTTTCCAGACATATTCGATAAGGTGACCGGATTACCACGATATGGGGATTGAGTTCTGCATCGATCTGGTTAGAGGAGCTAGACCAGTATTTGTGCCCTTAAGGCATATGATGCCTAAAGAGCAGAGGAAGTTAAAGGTGCGGGCGGATGACCAATTGAGATGATGGTTCATTCGTAGGAGCATATTTGGGTAGTATGCACCTATAGAGTTCACCACTGGGGCACATGGCTCTTTGAGGTTGTTTGTTGATTATAGTGAGCTGAATGAGATGGCGAATAAGTATCTGCTCCTATTTGTTGATGGCTTGTTCGATTATCTCTATAGTACGAGGATGTTCTCTTAGTTGGACCTTGCGATGAGGTTTTCGTCAACCAAGAGTATTTACAGAGAGTGCGTCGATTATAGTGTTTCATACGCTACTTTGATTTTGATTGGTTGGTTATGCCGTTCGCGCTAACCGACGTGTCGGCATGCCTTGTTGACCTCATTGACCGTGTTTCAAGAGATGACTTGAGTGAGTTGCGCTTGTCCTCATGGATGATATTTTCATCTACTCATGGAAGAAAGAAGAGCACAAGGCACGATTGATTGTTGTATGATAGGTGTGGAGAAGACACCGATTGAGGATGAGATTTTGGAGTGTCACTTCTAAAGGAAGGAAGTGAAATGCTTGGGTCATGTTGTTTTAGAGTAGGACATCGCTATAGATTTTGTAGCTATGGCAGTCTCGAATTTGTATAGACCCAAGGTAGCAGCATCATTAACCTATTTGATGGGAGAGGATCAGAGTTTTATTTACGACGCGAGGTGTAGACACACGTTAGTGAGTCTTACGAAAGGTACGAGTGCTCGATGTTACATATTCCGAGCGGGAATGAGAAGACGATAGTACACACAAGCCTGTGATACTTAACTAGGTGCAATATTGATACCGAAAGGTAACGTTGTCGCACGTCAGTCGACAAATGAAACCACATGAGAGGAAGTATCTGACTCTTGATTCAAAGTTGGAGGTGATAGTGTTCGGTTTGAGGATTTGGAGGCTGTGTCTATTAGGAGAGAGATTCAGTTGTTCAGTGATTCTACATCATTAGAGTTTCTCTTCTCCGAGAAGGATTTTGACCTTCGCTAGCAGCGATGGTTAGAGCTCTTAGCCTCCTATGACTTTGACATTTCCTATATATCTGTAGGAGAAATGTAGTTGTTGATGCTTTAAGGGGAAGACATAACAGTTTAGGAGCGATATTCCTAGAGTGGGCATTGCTCGAGTTTATCTCTGGTTATGACTTCAGAACTCGATGAGCTATGGCCAAGAGTGATGGCTAGTTTGATCATCATACCTACTTTGATTTAGCGGGTTGGTACTAGTTAGAGGCATTAGACTAGACTAGTGGGGATCATGGCTTAATTAGAAGAATGAGTAGTGTCTGTAAAGGTGATGCAGTGCGGACCCGATAGAGGTTGTTGGTTCCATAGAGATGAGAGATTGTTTGTTCTGGAGTAGTGGGAACATATATTTATCGACTGCATCGATGGATTACCAACGACCGAGGATAGCATGACAGCATTTGAGTCATAATTGATTGGTTCACGAATAATACTAGATTTATATTCCTTAAGTCCAGTAGAATGACATCCGTATTTGTCGAGTTATATGTTGGATAGATGACGTGATTCCATTGTATGCCAAGAGCATGTAAGTGGTCAAAACCCGTTGTTCGATAGTGGATTTTGGGAGAACTTACAAGAGATGTTTGAGAATTTGGCACAAAATTGATTATATGGTACTGAGACTGAATCAAGGACTTCGAGACCTCGTAGGCCTATTCATACTAATAGTTGTGATACAAACAGGTTAGGAGGAGGGTAGTGGAGTAGTGGAGGTTCAGTGAAGTAAAAGTGAAGGCGATAGGATATGAGAGACTGAGAAGAGCATGATGATCGCTTGTCTGGAGCTCTTCACTTGGTGAGATTTCATTTTTATCGTTGGCTTTTATATTGGATAACATATTCGATGTTTTATACTATATAGTTTAGTATTCCGCATGCTAGGATATGCATGGATGTTACTTTTTGATGATAGATCTCATGTATGCATGTTTGATGTTGAATCGTTGGCATTTGATATGATAGCATATGCTTATGTGATTTTAGGCATGCAGGATAGTTATGGTGTGATATAGCATACTTATTTGAGATGATTACTATATATGATCTAGTATTTTTTTAAATATATGTTGTATACATATTTTGTTGTATTGGGATTTTTCCCGGACCTAACCGTGCAAAAGAGATGCTGCCGAATTTTTCCAAAATATGAGGGGCTTTTGAAGGCCTATGGTTGAGAAGACGTTCTCCTTGCTTTGTGATTTTGAGGACAAAATCTTTTTAAGGAGGGTAGAATGCAATGACCCATATTTTTAATGATTGGATATTTAAATATTTGATTCAAATATTTAATCATTAATTAAATAAAGGCCCAAAAATATGATTTTTCGCATACGATCGAATCATGACTCGAGACCACTTCCATTGAGTTTGGATTGACGTTGTAAATTGGAATAAGTATAAGGATCGCTATATTTAAAAATCAAACGATCCGATGGCCGAAATGATATCAAAATGTACGAAATTAACATCTCATGGTGCAGTCTCGGATGACGAATTTTTTTATACCATTGGATCCAAAAAAAGAGGTGATGTACACAGATGAGTTTCACTGCGATCAGATGCGTCGTGCGATCGTACGGGCTCGAAACGTACGATGATTTACTTGTGAATTCAAATAAATCATAATAAAATAATATTATAAATATCCCCAAATCATTTCCTCTCTCTCTAATTACATTTTCCATTTACTGTTCCATTCTAAAGAACAAAAATCCTGGCCTCTTCCTCTCAATCCATTCAAAAAATAAAATCATGAGATTCGCTCCACCAAAAATCACAAAACTAGATCCGATGAGTTCGTATCGATAAGAGCTATGTGATGACCGTGGTGAAATTTTAAAATGATTTATATCGAATATCACATATTTTCCATCAATGTGTCATTGGTGACATGATTTCCTCATTGATTGATATGAATGTATTATACATGTTGTATGGATGCTATTTTAGATGTATGTATGGTTGTTGGTTGCATGGTTGCTTATTTGGTTGTTTTTGGTTGAAAGCGCCAATTAGCGGTGATCGGATGCCGGTGAATATCTTGTACATTGCAGTTTCGTACACGAAAAAAATCTAACTAACTAGATAAGTTGTAGAGTAGTGTTAGGATATGCGTCGACCTATCCGAAGGTGGAAACGAGTCTTCAGACTTTAAGATGGATGTCGGACGTTTTCGTTTGGTTTGTACTTGTCCGTTTTGGTCAAGTACAAGACCAGAGCGGTTGGTATTGACCTATGTAGACTGGTCAATGTCCATCGCTATTGTTGATTGGCGATTTGGACGATCTTCGGCTTGGACGTTGAGGAATGCATGATTTGATGATTTATTCATGCGACCGACTTAGAGTCTAATGTTATTTATCTAAGGCGAGCGATTTCGATGGTGAGGCGATGAGCTTGCACTTCGACATGAGAGTTGATACTTCGGATTGTGACTCGATGGCATATGGAGTAGGTTCCGAGGTTGATAGTTTTAGAATTCTGTAGATCGTGCTAGATGTGTTGGTTCGTTCGCATCATTGGAGGATGGCGATGTAATAGAATGATGAAATGTCTTGTACCTTTGGTTTATGACTCACGGGGGTAGTCGATGCCGAAGATTAGACACTCTATATCTTCGGTTTGCAACTTGAGTAGGGAGTTGGTACCGAAGAGGCTCGTGGTCTGAGTCATGGAGTAGAGGAACTTGGTGGGTTCTAGATAGTGGAAATTGTATTGAGCTAGCAGGGCTCAGATGGACATACACGTGCTAAGGGATCGTTGATGACTCAGAGGGCTTTCTTCTATATTCGAAGCAGGGGTATTGTATAGTGGGGACTCCCATGGATTGGTAGCGAGGATCCGTATCCCTGGACCTGTGGCTTTGGGTCTATTTTCCAGCTTTGGGCTGCAAGACACGTATTCAAATTTGGGCTGTGAGATACGAGATTACGACGGAGAACCAGGATTACCACTAGTACCTGGCTAAGGGGTCATACGAGTTGTCATATATCTAGAACATATTGGGTAATAGGTAGTATTGTTTGATGGATGCTATGTTTGTTATGGTTGCTTTACTATCCACCTATCACCCTAGGTATGTCACACAAGGTAGGTATTATGCATAGGGATACCAGGACATACCGGATAGTTTACCTAGTATGTAGTAGGTATTGTGGATGAAGATACCTAGGCACCCCGACGGTTTACTGAGTATGGAGTACCCTTTTATGATGTTGTAAAGTAGCATATTATCCATGTTATGTGCTAACTCTTTGGTTGTAGGGACATGTCAAGTATGGTTCGTGTACCCTTTGTACTGTATACTATATCGACTTTTATAGTATTTTGAGATTGTTTATTGCTCACACCAGACTGTTGTCTGACCCGAGGTTTTATGATTTGCTTCTTATTACCTCAGATACTCTTGAATGAGTAGACTAAAGAGCAGGTGTAGATGACATATGGAGTTCTACAAATGAATTAGTAGAAGATGACGTTTACTCATACTTATATTTGAATTTTTATTGTATATTCCGTTGTGTGACACTGTGGAGCCTTGATAGTGTTTGACTTACTATGATTAGAGACAGTTTATGAGTTGAGTTTATGTACTTGTTGTTTAAACTCTTTTACTGTATTGTATAACTCTGTGGATCTTCTACTTTGATGATTAGTTCACATTGTCATTATTGTCTCGACGGTTTTATATCTATGTCGACTATTATATTTACTCTGATGAGATGCGAGATATACGATAGGTTATGTGATTATTTGATGTCTCCTTTTTCTTCTTTTTCATTCTCTTCTATTTCCTCATCTCTACTTCTTTTCTTTCATTTGACAAATATTTTGCATCGTAGGTGTAGAGCGGTCCTTACAGATGAAGGCGGAGCCGGTGACGTAGGTGCGCACATTTTGGCAGTGTATATTTTGGTGGCGGACAAGGCGCTAGAAAGGAAGCAACACCTTTGTTGAGCAATCGTGATCCTATTTGCTCTTGCAAGTGTTGCATCCAAACCGAATGGGAATTCATTCTCGACTTTCAACTTCTTTTGGTGCCGACCTTTCCAATGTTTATACTGGACTTGGTATCCCATCATACTTAGGCCAATTAATATACTGGTAATTAAGATACTGGGGTCTGTAGACAAAGTCTCGATGGTGTTGCTAGCAGTAAGGACTTTGCTTGGGATTTCGTTAAGTTCCTAAACTTAGAATTATATCTATTTCCTCTTGCTTGTTATATAAATTTATCCCGATAATTGATTGCATTGTTTGGTTTAATTAATTGGGGTTATTGATTGAATTGTTTGTTTGGGATATTGGATTCTTTGTGTGAATTTGAATTAGATTGGGAGATTGTGTGCATATTGGATTTATTAAAATGCAAAGGAGATGTTGTCCATTTATACGATAAAAATTTATATTGATGATTTGTTGTTGATTTTGGAGAATTTTTCTTATATGGAATTAGTTTATTTTTCTGATTTTGTATAATTGGAAGGTTTTAATAATATTTTCGGAAAGGAATTTATTGTTGTAAAATGAATGTTTAATAAATAGGTTCAAAAGATATTTTCAAAAAGGGTTTTTTGAGTATATGAGCCTATTTTGAAGATTAACCAATTTTGAAATATTATTGAATAGTTTTAAGAGTATTATAATATACATTCCTTTTCATTTATATGTTTTGGTGATTTGAAATTAATCTATTTAATATTACGAGTAATTCTACATGATAAGAAGATTTGATTTGATTTGATATAAAGGATTTAAAAAATACGTTTGAAAAGGAATTTTTAATATATACAATCTATTTTGAAGATCTATTAAATTATGAAATATTTTATGGATTTGAGAGTTTTAAGTTATAATTCCCTTTCATTTATGGTTTGATTTTGAAATGATTCATATTGATGATTTTGTGATTTAATTCTATATAATAAGGGTATTGAATAAACGGGTTAGTAATACCGTCTGGGATGGGCATTCAGCAGTATTTTTTCGATTAATCTATTGAGTGATATTATAGAATATAATCGTTTGATGAGTGTAGTTTACTAGCTTCTAGTAAATGTTCGAGTAATATCGAGTGAAATGGGACACTTAAGTAATACTTGTTTGATTACTATTGGTGAGTAGATCTCACTTATATTTTGAAGATGTGTTAGGAGTTTGTTATATCATCTAGGGTTGACTGCTTAGATCTTAATAGTCGAGAGTTATATTACTCTCCAATGGCTGCAAACTGGAGATATGTTGGGATTTACATATTTATCCTCTTAGAACTAATTAGATGAGTGATATTATTATTTACTCTTAGGGCCATTAATTGCGGAATTGTTATGTAATACGCTCTTATTAGGATGTATGGAGTGGGGAGTAATTATTATTACTCTCATTAGGACTCATCTCGTCGAGAGTACTTCGCTACCCACCGAATCCAAACACCTCTAGATAAAATGTACAGAAGGCCACAACGCATGGCACCTCCGCTACTCAGGATCGATCCTATTCCTTACTAGGTAGAACTGATATGATCACCACTTGGTTGCGATCAACAACCATAAAATGGGATCCCGAAGCATACATAAATCGAAGATATCGCTCTAGATTTGGCGATGACTATACCCTAATGGGAGCGACCCACATAGCCCTACTGCACATCCCTACTTTAGTCATTTACCGGCTGTGAGGCCTGAGGTTACGATTGTGATATCCCGGAATTTTTGACAATATAAATTTAATAATCTTGTATTGAAAATTAAATTAGTTTGATAATAATTGTTAATAAGATTTGAATTGATGTAATAATCTTCCTTTAAATAAATATTTAACCGATGATTTATCTTTAAAAAGCTAGTAGATTGTTTTCTAATAATATATATATATATATATATATGTGTGTGTGTGTGTGTGTGTGTGTGTGTGTGTGTGTGTGTGTATAATCTAAAGATCAGTTTTAAAATTTAAGAAATAAGAATTTGTTTTAAAGCATGTTAAAAATAAAATTTGTTTAAATGATTTTAACTTAAATCTAAATTTAACAAAGGTTGTTTTGTTTTTGTTTTAAATATAGTTGATAAAATAAGTAATTTATTTATGTAGTGATCATTTCATTTATGAATTAATAATGAGTTATGTTTAAACGATAACAATAATGTAATATATTTACAATGGATTTTAAATAAATAGAAGTTTTTATTTTAATTTTATTTATTTATATACATATGTATTTTGGAAAGCTATGATTTATAAATTTAAAAGTAAAATCTTTCAACAATGTTTAAAAATAAAACAAACGTTATAAATATGAAATATAAGTGTAAACCAAATATATTATTATAAAAATAAGTCTGAATACATAAACTTAAGAAATTGTAATATTAGATTAAGAATAAGAAATAATAAGTAAATAAGGAATAAACCAAAGTAATGACTAAAACATATTTTATAATATGTATGTAAAATACAAAAGCAAGTATTCATGACTATAAAATAGATATGCAAGCTAAAGAGTAAACAAAATAAAATAAAATGCAGTAGCTTGTAAAGTAAGATTCAGACAAGTATGAACGTCAAATATGAAACAAACCAGGTTTGTGTAAAATAAAATATAATACTGATAGCTTATAGATTAAGACTCAGGCAAGAAATAAAAGAAAATAAAATATGCAGGTTGCTTGTAAGAGAATGCAAAACAAAAATATCTATACATAAGAATGAGTAATAGGAGACATTAAGTACGTTAGCATTAAATGACTCCATTTATTAGCAGCCACCTAAGTCATTTCGAAATCTTATAAGATCATTGCAGCCCCCAAAAATAAAATCTTGCCTGATAAAAACAAAACACAATAATAGTATTTGCAAACTTGCTAACCCAGTTATCACCTACCTGCAAATAGCCTAAACCCAGATATCACCTACCCCTATAAACTTCTATATATACCTGTCTTTCTTCTTTAGTTCGTTCAATATAACATAGTAAACTTAACATATACTAGTAGTATTTCTATTTTGTTTATCACTGGAGCATCATCAACAAGGCAAGAAGCTTTGGAAAGCAAAACAGTTTCCAGTTTTTAAGTTCAAAACTGTCAAACCAGAAGTGCTCTATCATTCTCAAGCATTGGTGAGTAACATTTTTTTAAAGATAACTTAAGTTTAAACTTGTTGCATGTTAATATTTGAATTATGAAAAATATTTGTGTGAATATTTATGTGTTCATTTCTCTGTGTATTTGTGAGGTGAAATATCTGCATGTTGTACACCCTATAAGACCATCCTGTTTATAATTCTTAAGTTCATACCTTACTTCAAGAATCATCACTGCTTGATCTAGTGATTGTTAGGACTTAGTATCTTAACAAGATATGTTTGTTTGATCATTAAGTAAATTCTAAATTTTGTATCTTGATTAAATAAAGTAGAGATGTTCTGTAAAAAAAAACTAACAACAGTTAATGATTAATATGAGTGAAATTTAATCATCCTAAATTATTAATTCAGGATTATAACTTGAATTCTTATCTGAAATTAGGATTTTTAAAAGTAAATTCACATTTTCTAGTTAAGTATTGTTTTGGCATTTCTAGTTTAATTGTTTTGGAGAGTATGGGTTGCCTCAGGCAATCCAGTTCACCTGGGAGTTTGTGGAGCTTCCTGGAGATGCTTGAGTGGTCGGGGTGTCTGGGAAAATTGGGTGGAGGACGATCAAAGGCAGGTGGAGAGTGCGGTGGTGGGTTCTTGGTTTTGAACCCTAGTTTTCTCAGGCTAGGAAAATTCGATCATCTCTCCTTCTATAGATGATCGAGTGTCATGGGGATTTGGGGAATGGTTGTCGAAGCGCTGATGAAGCTATGGCCGGAGTCTCTGATGATATGGTGGTCGTGGTTTGAGGAGTGGCGAAATTCTCCAGGTTTGAGGGGGAAGACCTGATCGCGTTTCCAGGTTTGGGCAACTAACTCGATTTTGATTCGAGATGTAGCAGTGGTTTTGGATGATCGTGAAGTCATCTGGAGATGGTTGCCGATGAGATGGAGCTTTGGTGGATGGCCGGAGGTGGCCAGAGCCACGGTGCACGTGCACCGTGTTCATTGAAGTGCTGAGTTTTGCTTTTGTGGGGAGCAGGGTATTTTGACTCGGGAAATACTCGAGTTACTCAAGTATGTGACTCGAAGTAGGGCGATGGAAAACTCGAAGCAAATCTGATTTCTCTCGAGTCAGTGTTGTTTCCAGTTTTTTTTTTGTTTTTTTTGTAAAACCTGGCAGCAGCATTTGTTTCTCTACAAATTCAAGTGAAACCTGTAAAAAAATTAAATAGTGGATTTAAACTAAATCCAAATTCAGTTTGCAGTAAGAGTTCAAACCTATATTTTGAAATCTAAAATAAAGTTTAGAATTTAAATGAGTTTCAGGTGTACAAACTGGTAATTTCCAGTTTGTTTTAACAATTTATATCTGAAATAAAGACTCTAACCATAGTTTAAATTTGTATTTTTAAAGTATTGATTCAAATGAATATTGAAATCTTAAGATTTTAAAATAGATTTGGATGTGAAAATCGAGTTTCTAATTTAAGTTGTTAAAAGAAAGTTTAGATCAAAGTTTTAAAATCAAAGATAAATTGACGGATTTCAAGTTTACTTGGAATCCAAATCTAGAGTTTAAATCAGTTTGAAGTGTGAATTCAAACTTATTTTTGAATTCAAATCTGAAATGAGATAAAGGTTTCAAAATGATTAAATGTGGATTTTCAGGTTACTAACCTGACAGTTTTCACATTTTAAAATCCAATTTAAAATTTTAAAACAGAAATTTAACAGAGGTTTAAATTCGAAGTTTAAAGTATAGGTTCAAATAGACTTTGAATCTAAGGTAAAAAGAAAACGAATTTGAATTTTTAAGCGAGATTTTAAAACCAAGTTTTTCAAAAGCAAGTAAAAACCAAAGTTTTAAATTTAAGGTTAAACCAATGAGTTCAAGTTTTCTTGAATTCTAACCTGACATTTGAATCAGTTTTTAAATTTAAATATATGAAACCAGTTTAAATAAAATAGTTTTAGAAAGTAAATTTGTTTCAAATAGAATTTGAATTTGGTAAATATTTAAAATAATCTCTTTTGAATCTTGAATTCAAAATGGAATTTGAATCTAAATTTAAAAAGTGTAATGTTCCAATACACTTTTACACTAATTAAGTCATTAAATAAGAAATAGATTATCTTAAGAATAATTAAGGCATTAAATGATTTAATTAATAAGATAATAAGGAATGGTAAGTTATTAAATTTAAGAATTAATAATTAGATTAATTTCTAAATAAAGATAAATTAAGGAGTAAATTAAGAGATGCTATTAGTCAATAAAGAAATTTACTACAGATTACTAATTAATTAATGTGATTAATTTTTGATAATTAATCAGATTAATTAGATAATCTATTGTAAAGTGGTTAAATATAATTACTTGATAAAAGTAATTAAGAGATTAATTACTTATTGTAATTAATTTTATTAAAATAATTTATTTAAGTTAATTAATTTAGTTTAATAAATTTAAGAGAATCATTTGAGAAATTGATAAGTATAATCACTTAGTGTTTGCAGTGGAGCATAATTACTTAAGGAAGTAATTAATGTTAATTACTGGATGTAATTAATGAAAAATGATGTGGTAATAAAGTAATTTGGATAATTACTTTTGTAATTAATCAGAGGATTAATTAAAGGAGATAATTAATTATGGGATAATTAATTTAATTATATGAGTAATTAAGGGTAGTTAATTACTGGAATGATATTAATCAAAGGATGATTAATAATTGTGTTTAATTAAAGATTAATTACTTAATGTAATTAATTTAATCACAGTAATTTAAATTAAACCTTAATTAGAGATCAGTAATTAATGAAATTAAAAATGTAGATTAAGAATTGTTAATTAAGAAATAATTAATAATATGGTGATTAATTTATATAATTAATCAACAATAAATGTAATTAATTAAATTAATAAATAAGGAAATAAAATGTTAATTACTATAAATGATTTAGGATAATTAATTTGTAAATTAATTAAAGACTAATTACTTATTGTAATTAGAAAATGATTAATCAAAGGTGATTAATCAAGACGGATATTTAGAGGATGATTAATTAATTTGATTTGTAATTAATCAATGGTTGTATAAGAAGGATTTATAGATAAAGAATTAATTTAATTTACTTTAAATTAATTAGAGGTAGAAGTAGTTAATTTAATTCATTTTAAATTAATTACAAATGGTATGATTATAAATCATTGCTTAGGGATGAATGATATTGATATTTCATTTGATGATTGTGATCTGACATGAATAATATCTATGTGTCATGGATTCTTGGTTTAAGTATGATAATTATCTGTTGGATGATACTCTTGATTTTCTGTTTATGATGATGATGTGATTATCTATTGTGATATTATGAATTATCCATCTGTGTGTATGTTGATTATATTAAATTAAACTGTTAAGACTAAATAGACAACTTGGCCTTAAAAGACACGTTTTGGATTTCGATGAGACCGGGATCGGGTTTCCACATTAGGAACATCCGAAAACCACATCGATTCCAAATTAACGATAGGTCGTGAATCTGAAGCGAAGATGGAGATTCAGAGTGCAAGGGTTATCGTCGTTAACTCTGAGGGTGATTCCAAAATGAGTGTAACGAGATAATGCCTTCGGTTTCGTTCGAACCCGGAACGAACTTGTATGGATTGAGTGCTTTCAGAAGCATCGTCAGGCGGGCGATGAGCATTCTAAGAATTATGTTCTCTAAAGGTAATCGCAGCCTCAAGCCTCATCAACCGGGAATGGCTAAAACAGGGGAGGTGCAGCAAGGTTAGGTGGGTCATGCCCAAGCAGGACAAGGATATTCCCCTGTCTAGATGTCCCTTTATTTTCGGCTGTGTGAGCGGTTGATTGCAACAACTGCCGGGGTTTATCTTGTTCGGGACTGTTCAGTAAGGAATGGTTCCGGCCTTGTGTTGCAGGGGGTCGGGAGTGATCCTCGGTACGTTGATCTAGGCCACGTACTGTGACGGGAGGTATCCAAGTAGCCCTGCCATTGTATGGAATCCACAATCCAATAAGTGCCAACGGTTTTGATTGTATTACCCACTTTTGTGGCTAGTAGCTGGAATTTAATCATGTAACAATTTCGGCTATTTTCTATTTACTTGAAAACCCTAGACCTATTATAATATCACAGAATTTCCTATCAAATGTTTTGGTTAGCGTAAGGTAAAAACTTACCCATGTTTATGTGTGGGAAGTCTTACGTGATACCTTTTGTTTTCAAAAGATTTTCAAAGTTAAGCAACTTTAACCTGTTACTCATACCAGACCCATGTCTGACCCGGAGTTTATTTTTATTTTTCATAAACTCTCGGGTACCCAAATTTTTATGGGTAGCCAAGGGATTCAGGTTAGCTTTGATTCTGGAGGAGCAATGGAGCAGGAGGCTTCAGCGTTGTAGATATATATATATATAATTCCGCTGTATTGGTATCTCTGAGTCATATTGTTCTCTGTATTGTTGAGTTATGTTGTATTAACTAGACAGGTGTTTATAACTGTCTAGTATGTGATGTATTGTCTGTATAACTCTGATTGATGTTGTATACTATGTAAATACTTATGTGAATATTATAATTTATTCGTTCCGCTGTGAGATTCTGATGTTGTTGTTCTTTCTTCTCTATCTTTTCTATTTTCTCATCCCTTTCTTTCTTAAAGATGAAACGTCTTTCTGGGCGTAGGAAGCGGGTCGTCACAGTTGGTATTAGAGCGCTAGGTTGAGTGAATACCTAGGCTCTTGAGTATTTTCTTTCCTGAGAGAGCGTATTTGTAATTTTAATATAATATATATATTTATTTATTTCTACCTATTGTTGGGTTACCTGTTCGGGTTTTCCAATAAGCTATAAGGTATATAGGGTAGTGTTGTGTAACACAACTACCAATGGTTGAAATTTGAATGTTTGAGGTTGGAAGTGTATTTGTCGAGACTGTAGACCTAATGCCATCTCGAGTGAGCTTTGGGTAGTGTAAGGACTTCATTGATCTCTGAAGGAAACCTGTTAAGGTTCGGAGTTCATTTTGAAGTGTAGTTTGGATGAGCTAGAGTTTGGATCTGTCGGGTAGACGGAAGCCAGTCATGAAATCTTGATACATCAAGGTGTAGTAGCTGTGTGATGAGACACAGTGACTATGGATGTCTCCGAAGATGTTTCTTTGGAACAAGTTAAGAAAGAGTGCCTGTTTCGGTGTGTGGTTGTGTTCAGCTGGGAGTTTCTTTTTGGTTGGAGTCCGAATTTCTCGAAAAGCTTTGGATTAGGAAGTCTTCTGGCTTAGTAGTGTTTCTTGAGGAAACTTCAGAAGCAGCAGAGTAGATCCATTTCTTCGATGGATTGGCCACATAAGTGTAAGCTGTTATGATTTGTAAAGAGAGAGCAATATCTTTGGAATTAGGCTGGATCGATCGCAAAAGTGACTTGCGATTATTTGAGTGTTCTCTTGTGTTTCAGAGACATTTTCTGGATGTCTTCAAGGAGTCAAAGATTTGCTAACATTTGGAGATTGAGTTTGGTATAGACTGGATTCCAAGAGTGGTACCGATGAATCGGATTAGTAATTGGATGATTTTGAGTTGTGGAAGTAGCTCAGATTTTGGAGAAACTTTTGAGTTTTCTTTTGATCTGTGGAGCCCTAATGTTGGAATGTGTTGTGCAGTTTGTGTTCGACTTTAGCATTTTCATCTGTTCAATCAGAGTTGCGCAGTGGAAGCATGGTGGTAGCTGTTTAGTTTGGAAGCAATTGGATATTGCAATGTTTGGATTA
Source organism: Allium cepa (assembly GCA_030765085.1). Taxonomy (NCBI): domain Eukaryota; kingdom Viridiplantae; phylum Streptophyta; class Magnoliopsida; order Asparagales; family Amaryllidaceae; genus Allium; species Allium cepa. Next base: position 580,569,770 of record CM060941.1, on the reverse strand, counting down.
GAGAGTTTTACAGGAGATTTTCAGGATCTAAGGCCAGATTGGAGTGCACCTGTTTTATCTCTTCCGGATGAGAGAAGTGAGTTCTATTTTCTGATTTGGAATAGAGTTTGTGTTCTGAGTTTTAGTTGATATTGGAAGGATCATCTTGTTGGGTTGTCTTTGGTTCAGTTTGTTTCTAAGGAACATCAGAAAGAGTTGAGCTGATCGGTAAGGATGTAGAAAGTCCAGGATCGTCCGAGGAGTTTTGTGGATATGAGACGGAGGAATTTGGATTTTTGAAATCGAAGATTTGATTCTGGATAAGTGTTTGGTCTTCAGGATTGAACTGTCAGTTTGGATAATTGGAATTCGTTGTGTTTCACGTATCTCTGAGGAAGTACGTATAAGATCTATCTCTGGTTGTAAAACCAGCAGTTCAGGGAGTTTTGGTTGTTGATTCGGACTTGTCTGTTGTCTTATATTCTGCCTTGTTTTGTAGATCTAAATGAGTGGAAGCTCTGTAGCTTAGTAGTATTGATTGATTGGATTCTATAGAGCGAGTAACCCGGTATTTATACTTAGGAAAAACTCAAGAAAATTCTATCCGGAATTTTGTATGGATAATTAGATTTGTTTGATTGGATGAATTGGTTGCTATGATTGCTAGCATATGATTAATATATGCTTGTGTTTTAAAATAAATATTTAACTAGATTATTAAATTACCTTTGCTTTAAATTTCGGGGACGAAATTCTTTTAAGGGGGGAGGAATGTGATATCCCGGAATTTTTGGCAATATAAATTTAATAATCTATATTGAAAATTAAATTAGTTTGATAATAATTGTTAATAAGATTTGAATTGATGTAATAGTCTTCCTTTGAATAAATATTTAACCGATGATTTATCTTTAAAAAGCTAGTAGATTGTTTTCTAATAATATAAATATATATATATATATATATATATATATATATATTTGTGTGTGTATAATCTAAAGATCAGTTTTAAAATTTAAGAAATAAGAATTTGTTTTAAAGCATGTTAAAAATAATTTTTTTTTAAATGATTTTAACTTAAATCTAAATTTAACAAAGGTTGTTTTGTTTTTTGTTTTAAATATAGTTGATAAAATAAGTAATTTATTTATGTAGTGATCATTTCATTTATGAATTAATAATGAGTTATGTTTAAACGATAACAATAATGTAATATCTTTACAATGGATTTTAAATAAATAGAAGTTTTTATTTTAATTTTATTTATTTATATACATATGTATTTTGGATAGCTATGATTTATAAATTTAAAAGTAAAATCTTTCAACAATGTTTAAAAATAAAACAAACGTTATAAATATGAAACATAAGTGTAAACCAAATATATGATTATAAAAATAAGTCTGAATACATAAACTTAAGAAATTGTAATATTAGCATAAGAATAAGAAATAATAAGTAAATAAGGAATAAACCAAAGTAATGACTAAAACATATTTTATAATATGTATGTAAAATACAAAAGCAAGTATTCATGACTATAAAATAGATATGCAAGCTAAAGAGTGAACAAAATAAAATAAAATGCAGTAGCTTGTAAAGTAAGATTCAGACAAGTATGAACGTCAAATATGAAACAAACCAGGTTTGTGTAAAATAAAATATAATACTGATAGCTTATAGATTAAGACTCAGGCAAGAAATAAAAGAAAATAAAATATGCAGGTTGCTTGTAAGAGAATGCAAAACAAAAATATCTATACATAAGAATGAGTAATAGGAGACATTAAGTACGTTAGCATTAAATGACTCCATTTATTAGCAGCCACCTAAGTCATTTCGAAATCTTATAAGATCATTGCAGCCCCCAAAAATAAAATCTTGCCTGATAAAAACAAAACACAATAATAGTATTTGCAAACTTGCTAACCCAGTTATCACCTACCTGCAAATAGCCTAAACCCAGATATCACCTACCCCTATAAACTTCTATATATACCTGTCTTTCTTCTTTAGTTCGTTCAATATAACATAGTAAACTTAACATATACAAGTAGTATTTCTATTTTGTTTATTACTGGAGCATCATCAACAAGGCAAGAAGCTTTGGAAAGCAAAACAGTTTCCAGTTTTTAAGTTCAAAACTGTCAAACCAGAAGTGCTCTGTCATTCTCAAGCATTGGTGAGTAACATTTTTTTAAAGATAACTTAAGTTTAAACTTGTTGCATGTTAATATTTGAATGCTGAAAAATATTTGTGTGAATATTTATGTGTTCATTTCTCTGTGTATTTGTGAGGTGAAATATCTGCATGTTGTACACCCTGTAAGACCATCCTGTTTATAATTCTTAAGTTCATACCTTACTTCAAGAATCATCACTGCTTGATCTAGTGATTGTTAGGACTTAGTATCTTAACAAGATATGTTTGTTTGATCATTAAGTAAATTCTAAATTTTGTATCTTGATTAAATAAAGTAAAGATGTTCTGTAAAAAAAAACTAACAACAGTTAATGATTAATATGAGTGAAATTTAATCATCCTAAATTATTAATTCAGGATTATAACTTGAATTCTTATCTGAAATTAGGATTTTTAAAAGTAAATTCACATTTTCTAGTTAAGTATTGTTTTGGCATTTCTAGTTTAATTGTTTTGGAGAGTATGGGTTGCCTCAGGCAATCCAGTTGACCTGGGAGTTTGTGGAGCTTCCTGGAGATGCTTGAGTGGTCGGGGTGTCTGGGAAAATTGGGTGGAGGACGATCAAAGGCAGGTGGAGAGTGCGGTGGTGGGTTCTTGGTTTTGAACCCTAGTTTTCTCAGGCTAGGAAAATTCGATCATCTCTCCTTCTATAGATGATCGAGTGTCATGGGGATTTGGGGAATGGTTGTTGAAGCGCTGATGAAGCTATGGCCGGAGTCTCTGATGATATGGTGGTCGGAGTTTGAGGAGTGGCGAAATTCTCCAGGTTTGAGGGGGAAGACCTGATCGCGTTTCCAGGTTTGGGCAACTAACTCGATTTTGATTCGAGATGTAGCAGTGGTTTTGGATGATCGTGAAGTCATCTAGAGATGGTTGCCGATGAGATGGAGCTTTGGTGGATGGCCGGAGGTGGCCAGAGCCACAGTGCATGTGCACCGTGTTCATTGAAGTGCTGAGTTTTGCTTTTGTGGGGAGCAGGGTATTTTGACTCGGGAAATACTCGAGTTACTCAAGTATGTGACTCGAAGTAGGGCGACGGAAAACTCGAAGCAAATCTGATTTCTCTCGAGTCAGTGTTGTTTCCAGTTTTTTTTTTGTAAAACCTGGCAGCAGCATTTGTTTCTCTACAAATTCAAGTGAAACCTGTAAAAAAATTAAATAGTGGATTTAAACTAAGTCCAAATTCAGTTTGCAGTAAGAGTCCAAACCTATACTTTGAAATCTAAAATAAAGTTTAGAATTTAAATGAGTTTCAGGTGTACAAACTGGTAATTTCCAGTTTGTTTTAACAATTTATATCTGAAATAAAGGCTCTAACCATAGTTTAAATTTGTATTTTTAAAGTATTGATTCAAATGAATATTGAAATCTTAAGATTTTAAAATAGATTTGGATGTGTAAATCGAGTTTCCAATTTAAGTTGTTAAAAGAAAGTTTAGATCAAAGTTTTAAAATCAAAGATAAATTGACGGAATTCAAGTTTACTTGGAATCCAAATCTAAAGTTTAAATCAGTTTGAAGTGTGAATTCAAACTTATTTTTGAATTCAAATCTGAAATGAGATAAAGGTTTCAAAATGATTAAATGTGGATTTTCAGGTTACTAACCTGACAGTTTTCACATTTTAAAATCCAATTTAAAATTTGAAAACAGAAATTTAACAGAGGTTTAAATTTGAAGTTTAAAGTATAGGTTCAAATAGACTTTGAATCTAAGGTAAAAATAAAACGAATTTGAATTTTTAAGCAAGATTTTAAAACCAAGTTTTTCAAAAGCAAGTAAAAACCAAAGTTTTAAATTTAAGGTTAAACCAATGAGTTCAAGTTTTCTCGAATTCAAACCTGACATTTGAATCAGTTTTTAAATTTAAATATATGAAATCAGTTTAAATAAAATAGTTTTAGAAAGTAAATTTGTTTCAAATAGAATTTGAATTTGGTAAATATTTAAAATAATCTCTTTTGAATCTTGAATTCAAAATGGAATTTGAATCTAAATTTAAAAAGTGTAATGTTCTAATACACTTTTATACTAATTAAGTCATTAAATAAGAAATAGATTATCTTAAGAATAATTAAGGCATTAAATAATTTAATTAATAAGATAATAAGGAATGGTAAGTTATTAAATTTAAGAATTAATAATTAGATTAATTTCTAAATAAAGATAAATTAAGAAGTAAATTAAGAGATGCTATTAGTCAATAAAGAAATTTACTACAGATTACTAATTAATTAATGTGATTAATTTTTGTTAATTAATCAGATTAATTAGATAATCTATTGTAAAGTGGTTAAATATAATTACTTGATAAAAGTAATTAAGAGATTAATTACTTATTGTAATTAATTTTGATAAAATAATTTATTTAAGTTAATTAATTTAGTTTAATAAATTTAAGAGAATCATTTGAGAAATTGATAAGTATAATCACTTAGTGTATGCAGTGGAGCATAATTACTTAAGGAAGTAATTAATGTTAATTACTGGATGTAATTAATGAAAAATGATGTGGTAATAAAGTAATTTGGATAATTACTTTTGTAATTAATCAGAGGATTAATTAAAGGAGATAATTAATTATGGGATAATTAATTTAATCATATGAGTAATTAAGGGTAGTTAATTACTGGAATGATATTAATCAAAGGATGATTAATAATTGTGTTTAATTAAAGATTAATTACTTAATGTAATTAATTTAATCACAGTAATTTAAATTAAACCTTAATTAGAGATCAGTAATTAATGAAATTAATAATGTAGATGAAGAATTGTTAATTAAGAAATAATTAATAATATGGTGATTAATTTATATAATTAATCAACAATAAATGTAATTAATTAAATTAATAAATAAGGAAATAAAATGTTAATTACTATAAATGATTTAGGATAATTAATTTGTAAATTAATTAAAGACTAATTACTTATTGTAATTAGAAAATGATTAATCAAAGGTGATTAATCAAGACGGATATTTAGAGGATGATTAATTAATTTGATTTGTAATTAATCAATGGTTGTATAAGCAGGATTTATAGATAAAGAATTAATTTAATTTACTTTAAATTAATTAGAGGTAGAAGTAGTTAATTTAATTCATTTTAAATTAATTACTAATGGTATGATTATAAATCATTGCTTAGGGATGAATGATATTGATATTTCATTTGATGATTGTGATCTGACATGAATAATATCTATGTGTCATGGATGCTTGGTTTAAGTATGATAATTATCTGTTGGATGATAATCTTGATTTTCTGTTTATGATGATGATTTGATTATCTATTGTGATATTATGAATTATCCATCTGTGTGTATGTTGATTATATTAAATTAAACTGTTAAGACTAAATAGACAACTTGGCCTTAAAAAAAACGTTTTGGATTTCGATGAGACCGGGATCGGGTTTCCACATTAGGAACATCCGAAAACCACATCGATTCCAAATTAACGATAGGTCGTGAATCTGAAGTGAAGATGGAGATTCAGAGTGCAAGGGTTATCGTCGTTAACTCTGAGGGTGATTCCAAAATGAGTGTAACGAGATAATGCCTTCGGTTTCGTTCGAACCCGGAACGAACTTGTATGGATTGAATGCTTTCAGAAGCATCGTCAGGCGGGCGATGAGCATTCTAAGAATTATGTTCTCTAAAGGTAATCGCAGCCTCAAGCCTCATCAAACGGGAATGGCTAAAACAGGGGAGGTGCAGCAAGGTTAGGTGGGTCATGCCCAAACAGGACATGGATATTCCCCTGTCTAGATGTCCCTTTATTTTCGGCTGTGTGGGCGGTTGATTGCAACAACTGCCGGGGTTTGTCTTGTTCGGGACTGTTCAGTAAGGAATGGTTCCGGCCTTGTGTTGCAGGGGGTCGGAAGTGATCCTCGGTACGTTGATCTAGGCCACGTACTGTGACGGGCGGTACCCCAGTAGCCCTGCCATTGTATGGAATCCACAATCCAATAAGTGCCAACGGTTTTGATTGTATTACCCACTTTTGTGGCTAGTAGCTGGAATTTAATCATGTAACAATTTCGGCTATTTTCTATTTACTTGAAAACCCTAGACCTATTATAATATCACAGAATTTCCTATCAAATGTTTTGGTTAGTGTAAGGTAAAAACTTACCCATGTTTATGTGTGGGAAGTCTTACGTGATACCTTTTGTTTTCAAAAGATTTTCAAAGTTAAGCAACTTTAACCTGTTACTCATACCAGACCCATGTCTGACCCGGAGTTTATTTTTATTTTTCATAAACTCTCGGGTACCCAAATTTTTATGGGTAGCCACGGGATTCAGGTTAGCTTTAACGAATTCTGGCGGAGCAATGGAGCAGGAGGCTTCAGCGTTGTAGATATATATATAATTCCGCTGTGTTGGTATCTCTGAGTCATATTGTTCTCTGTATTGTTGAGTTATGTTGTATTAACTAGAGAGGTGTTTATAACTGTCTAGTATGTGATGTATTCTCTATATAACTCTGATTGATGTTGTATACTATGTAAATACTTATGTGATTATTATAATTTATTCGTTCCGCTGTGAGATTCTGATGTTGTTGTTCTTTCTTCTCTATCTTTTCTATTTTTTCATCCCTTTCTTTCTTAAAGACGAAATGTCTTTCTGGGCGTAGGAAGCGGGTCGTCACAACGATAATGTTTTCTTTAAACAGACCATCTTGGAATGCTAACACTACCCTTCAGGCAACTAATGCAATGCTAGCATTCATCCATACTAGTTATTTCGAGATCGAACAAACATTTAACATTTACTATCTTCCATTTTGGAATCACCCTTAGGAAGAGTAGTACAGCTCCATAACATACTTCATAACAATCCATCACGAATGTTATTAGTTCGGATTAGCTTAGATAAATTGTACTTACCTAGAACCGATCTAAACTAAGCGATAATTCCCGGTTAACTCAATTCTGGTTCTTTTGAAAGTATGTAACCAATATGCAATCCTCAACGAGGAACTCTAAAATACACAACATACTTCCTAAGTTAAAATGGTCAAGTTGTAAATAGGTGACAATCCGATACTTAGGGTAATTATACAAAGTTCGCATATGAATAACCATATACTTAATTTAAATATGACCCATTGAAAGGAATTAACCCTCCCATATCTATCACGTTTCTGATATTCCGGCCATACTCCATCCCTCGCCTAGAAATAATTATGGATCTCACAAATAGAGGATCTGCCTACTCATCGGCTTGTAGTGCTAACTATGGGTTGACTTACTTCCCATAAATGTGTCACCACATTAACATTGGTTTTATATTTATTTAAGGTTACTTAAGGGTAATCGACAAATAAATCCTTTGATTTAAAACATTTTTGAAAAGAAAGATAGCCTTAAAACAAACCAATATTTTGAACCAAAATAATTTTTAAATTAAAAACCCTTACTAATTAATTAAATAACAATTTAAACCTTTACTAAATAATAATTATATCTTAATTAAGTCTTAATTAACAGTTTAATTAAAGTAAGACTAATCAATGATTAATTAATAATCAATTAAATACCTTTAATAACAATTAATAATTAATATTTAATAAATAATTTAAAATAATTAATACTTAATTATTAATTAAATAATAATTAACTTTAATTAATTAACTAATTAAAATTAAGTTAATCGATTAACACTTAAGTATTAGTCACCTTTATTAACAAATAATTAAGTACTAACTACTTATTTAATTACTTAAATAATCATATATTAAATAATAATTACCTTTTTAATTACTTAATATATGTTTTTAAACATTTTGCAAAAAGATTTCTAAGTGAAAACATCTTTAGATTCAAAAAGGAGTTTGATTCCTTGAACTGCACATATAGCGACTATCGCCATACGACCCATAGTTTTTAAAACTTGAATTTTTATTTTCTAAGTCTTTTCCAAACTTTAAATCTTTGAAAACTTTACTAAAACATAAAGGTGTGTTTTCTTGAAAACTAAAGCAAGTTTTAAATTTGGAAATATCTTGAAATTTTAAAACTAAAGGTTATACTTTTTATACAAGAGATTCCATGTCACTTAAGTTAGCAAAGGTGCCAACTTCCTTAGCATACAATCATTTGTTCAACATCATAGCGTACATAATTACATAACATCCATATCATGACATAAAATCATGTCATAACCAACATATAAAAGCAAGGATTATAACTTGCAACTAACTTGATATTTCAATTCTCAAATTCCAAAATATTTGTCATCTCATCCAAACACATACACATATATCCAAGCCAATACAATTTATATCCAAACAACATCATATTTTTACAACAAATCAAGCATATATTTAAGTTTATAAGACTTAGTTAAGTGTTAGATCTTTACTAACCAAAAGTCAATGATACTAAGCAAACTTTTCCTATAACTAGAATACGGCCTAGTTCTTTGCTTCTAGCTTGGAAAAATGAAGTCTTTGTTGACTTATGGATGCAACGTGATTCGACCTTGGTGGTAATAGTGCTCGGGCAACAAGGTGAAGGGGGTGTATGGGCTTGTTTTTGTGGAAGAGAATCGTGGAAATGGAAGGATGTGATTTTAGATAAGGTTTTAGAAATTTTTAAAGAGAATGAAAACTAAATTTCTTAACTTAAGAACTTAGGAATTTTTTTTTGAAGTCATGAAAATGAGCATGAAGAATAATTCACAAAGTATGAATGAAAATGAAAATGAGAGAAGTATTAGGAATTTTTTCTGTATGATTTTCATAAATCAAATTACCATACTACCCTTAAGGTATCTAACCTCCACTATAATGATGCCACATCACCATGCATGTTTCCTCCCCCTTTAACTCATGTTTTTCACTTGTCCCCCCTCCCCCTCATTTTTCAAAGCCAACATGCATTTATTATCCATGTACTTCTATTTATTAAAGATATGACAACTTATGTCACTTTTATTTACATTTATATTTTGTTTTTAAACATTTACATAAAAAGTCATATCATATATTATATATTTCTTAAGTCAATATATACATTTATATACTAAAAATCCTAACTAGTTTATAAAAGTGTGTGTATGTGTTACAAAATGTGCACAATGTATTTCGACAACTTTTCGATGCCTAAAAGTTGAAAATTCAAAAAACGATTTTCAGACATATTTTCTATTTTTCATTGAACTAATTATTTTTGTAAAAAAATTTGAAAAACTATTTCACCGTCATTGGTTATTAAATAAAAAAAGTTTATTTGAGTTATAAAATCCATTAATCAATTATTAAAAATATATTTAAATATCAAAATTTAAAGTGATTAAATCCAGGGTCTTTACATGATACTAAACGTAAACGGTGTCTTTCGAGGGTATGGGCTATACTATGGCCACCGCCGGTACCTCAGACATAATAGTTTTACGGCCAACCTCTCGACCGTCACAACCATTCCATCAAAATGGGACGTGTAGGGGTAAGAGTCAATGCTTCGCCACTGATCACAAAGCAAGATCCCCCTATCGCACATACGTAGTAACCAGCTTTGATACCGATTGTAATGCACCACCTCTATACTCAAGCTACCAAAGAGAATTACTAGGTAATACAGTCCGGTAATACGAAGAATGAGGCTAGTTAGAAGTGACCATATGTGAATATTCCCTTAGGCTAAAACCGGTATATATTAAAAATCTCATATAACACAGCCATACGTATTCGGTATCAGCATAAAGCAATAAACACGTAGGTTTACTAGGACAGAACAATATACGACGTATACAAATGAACATAGAGTCATAGATCGCAACAGAAAAAATATAATACATAACATACTGATACCAACTGTAATGGTGTCTCACTATGACAATACATACCAAGTCAAGTTCAAATTACACAACTCATAGCCATCTCAATACAAATAAACACAAGGAGGCACCTAAATAAAAACATACATAATCAACTTTTCATAATATCAATATAATAAATATATATTGTCTCCTCTAAAGCTAATCATCCAAAATGGCTAACGTCCTCATACCTCAAAAGTCTCGGACTGACCCAAATATTATATAAATAATAAACGGGTCAGACTATATCTAAATCCAAGTGAGTACATAACAATGAACATGGTATTAAAAAGTCCAGTGCGAATATGACTCGACAAAATATCCATCATATAGCATTATAATAATAATATATCATGCCACACATTTCAAATATCACCCAAGGAATACATATAAATATAGAATAATCATGACACATATTAATCGGGTGATAACAATCAAATCCTTCAGAATCTTAAAATACTATGGATAAGCAAACAATGTATTTATAAAATCCATAATAAAGAAATGAATCCCAAATAAACTAATTCCAAGGGTCAATAACCAAAATATTTGTCTTGACTTTTTGCCATAACGGAAGTGTAAACTTCCAACTACCAAGCCCTAAAAATATAAATCAACAAGGCATACTCTCTAACAAACAATTAAAGTAACAAATCTTGACTTACATCCCTAATGGAAGTAATAATTTCTGACTATTAAGCCACATGAGATAAATCAAGAAATATGGAACCAAATAGAATGAAATCAATGCAAAATACAGGAATCAATATCCTAGAACACTATCTCAACTTACGGTCCTGATGGAAGTAAGAACTTATGACCGATAGTTCTTGGAGATAAGTGGCAACACAAATCCAAATAAAACACAATCCACGCAAAATATCAAAAATAATATCCAAATAATTATCTTGACCTACAGTCCTTATGAAAGGCATAACTTCCGACAGCTAGGCCCTCAGAGATATTTAGAAACACAAACTTAAATCAATATCAAAACCAATCAAATACTCAATGAACAAAATCATATATCTCGACCCACAGTCCTTAAAGATGCGAACTCTCGACTAAATAGTCTGAAAGTGACTAAGGATCGTGTAATATGAAATATTAACTAAACTATTTACTTGTGCGGAATATAAATATTAAAAGTAATAAAGTAAATAAAACCAGAGATTTTTATACCGGTTCGAACTTCTCCTTCTACGTCCAGTCCCAGGCTCCTTCTAGATTTAATCGATACCCTCACTTAACCCAGAGGAACATGTGTTATATCGCATGAGCAACTGAACAGGACTTCAACCGCTTATACAACCAAATAGGACTTCAATCGGTTGAGGATACTACAACAGGACTTCAACTATAAACAACAGAAAAGTATTTGACTGAGTATGCTCTTGAATAGCACTGATAAGTCAATGACATACACCCTTCCTTTAATCTTCTCATTTGTGGTATATCATGCAGTTTGTGAAGAAAGGAAGTAATTTTGATCACAAGAAAATTTTCTTGAATGATCGTGTGATAAAAAATGTAAAGCAGTTAGTAATTGAATGCTTGAGAGTTCAATAGTAAAGATAGAAAGAATTGGTATAGAACTGATTGTTAAAACATGGAATTCTTTGCTTTAGATAGTGTTTAAAGGTTGCAATTGTTCATGAAGAGTAACGGTAAAGGGTTGTGACTGTAACTCTTGATTAAGAGTTGTAACTCTTCATGAAAGAGATGCACCTTTTCATAAAACTAGCCGTTATGCAGATTCAGCCGGCCGAGTAAAATTTAGCAGCCATCTGAATCAATAATATTTTAAAATAGCAAAAAAACTGTTCATTTTAGCCCATTTTCAGCCAACTAAATATTGTCAGTCAGTCGACTGAAAATTCAAAAATCAATATGTGCATGTGCACAGATTCAGTCGGCTGAAATTCAAATTTTTTCGGATGTATTATAAATTTCAACGAAAGATCGTGCGCATGTGTGTGTATATCACATATGAGAGATTTTAACAACTTTATACTTCTAGATATAGACACGATGACTTATAGTTCTTCGTAGCGTCAATCTTGTCTTCATTTTGATATAGTTATATCTTTGTAAAGTTGATATCATTTCCTGCAAAAGTGGTTAGTATATACAATATATACTTGTATCGTTGTCACTATCAAAACATTAAAATTTAAGGTTCTAACATAGCCCTAGGAGATAGAACAACAAATCATACAATATGGAGAAGATCTCTCAGCCATAAGCTCTTATGGGAGAATGACAAGCAAGCTCACAACAAGTCTCTAATGTCATAGATAGACAACACACAACTGTATCGGGTTAGGGTATCCCAAATGATAAAGGATACACAATCAGTCTCTAATGTCAAACAATCATCGTCTTTAATGAGGTGATAATATCAAATATCTCATATATTATGGATCTACCTAAGTCATCCAGATGGGAGTCTGATGTTCCGCAGCACGGCTTTAGGAAACGCTAATGACCGTTGCCCGTTTCCTACAATCCCTTATTTACTTCTAGAATCATGACACTCGTATCCATCGCATGTCATAGACACACTATCGGGCTACTACGAGCATTGGCTATGATTCCTACTTTCCATTGGTAACTGACTGTTGGTCCTTAAGTGATGTTAGGGCAATGACTCTAATGAGAGTCTACAAACTCACAAGGTGACATCACGGATCCAGGACGAGACCCTGCAATCAGAACCTTTAGGATGGATATTTAGTCTATCTAGTGGGTCCAATTCACACGCTCTCCATAATGGCATGATGATGTAGATTTTCAACAAATACACTCGACTATATAAGTCCTAATGAGAGTCATAACTAGTACTCTCGACTCTAGAAGTCCTAAGGAGAGTGACAACAACTACTCTCAACTCGATATGTCCTATATAGAGAAATAACTTATACTCTCGACTCGATGAGTCTTGATGAGAGCCATGACAAGTACTCTTGACTCTAGAATTCCTTACAAGAGTAATTGTAACTTAACAAAATCCTTGATTACTAGCCCTAAAAGTAAATAGTGATACTTGACTAGTTATTCCTTAGATGGTAACCTTTCATAGTTGGAATCCACTTTCCAATACGAGCTTTCCGACTTGATTGTGTAACTATTATGCTAGAATTTAATTATGCAACAATTTCGGCTATGATTCCATATTTATTTTAAACCTAGACATTATGATAATATCAGAGAATTTTATATAGAAATTTTTTGGCCATCGTAGGGTAAAAACCCGTCCATGTTTATATTTAATTTAAAGGCTTTTATAAAGTTAAACTTATGCTTTACTCATACCAGACCTATGTCTGACCCGGAGTTTTATTTCTTTCCCTTAAAATCTAGGGTACTCAAATTTTATGAGTAACCAAGTAGTCAGGTTTCTTTGGAGCATTTTGGGAAGCATTATGGAGCAGAAGTTTTCACTGTATCTAGTAGTTATGTTTATTTTCGCTATGACTATACATTATGTATTAGTAATTTAGGTAGGCTGATATAGCTGTCCTTGTTGGGAATAGTACTTGTTGTAACTTTGTTGTAACATTTTGGAGTAATCACATGTACTATTCTATGATGATGTATACGTAACTCTACCATTTGTGAGAAAAAACTATATTTGCTTTCTTTATCTTTTATTTTCTTTATCCCATGACCTGTCTTCGGACACTTAGATGATCGGCATATGAATACTGAGGATGTATTAGGTGTCGTATTTGGATGTAAGAAAGCCAGATCGTCGCACTTGTTATTAGAGCTTAGGTTAAGCGAACACCTAGGCCTTGGTTGGGGTCAACTCATTAGAGATAAGGTTAGAAGTACCCTCGAATGAGTTCAGTCTTTAAGAATGCGTTTTTGTGTGGTTTTGATCGGCATCTATATGTTTGGTTTAATGCTTTTTTTCCTAAGGTAATCTCATCCATGTATTCTAAAGATGTTATAATTTATGCAGGTCTTAAGAATGAGTACGAGGACATGACAAGGGAGAGGAAACAGTAGCACAATAACCACAAATGGAAGAACCCCGAATGTTGGAAGGGGTGGAATAGTTGTTGAAGCAATAGCTCCAGTGCAGCCTCGAGTAAACTTTGCAACTCTATGCAAGGAGTACACAAACTTAGGATTAAAACCTTTCAAGGGTACATAATCCATCATTGAAGTACATGCTTGGCTATGGTCATGTGAGAAGATTTTCAAAGGTCTGGACATTTCTGATGATCAAAAACGGTTCTTGGCATCATGGAAATTGCTAAAGGGTGCAACTACATGGTGGGATTCTATCACCGCAAATGTTCTAGAAGATGAGTTCTCTTGGGCTAGATTCAAAGAAGTGTTCGAAGACCAATTCATGCCAGCTGCGGGAAAAACTGGATTATATAGAAGTTTCATGGATCTCAAGCAGGGAGACCTGTCGGTGGCGGAATATGAGATGAAGTTTAATGAGTTATCTCGTTTTAGCCTTGGACTTATTGACACACCATTAAAGAAAAACGAGATGTTCATATTAGGTATAAGAGAATAGTTTAATAAAAAGATGACCGCTCATGTGAAGAAATCATTTGTAGATTTGGTGGACATGGCAATAAGATATTAAGTGCTTTTGAAGAAAAAGCCAGCAGTAGCAACATCATCACCTAGTGGTGGTACCATTAATCCAAATAAAAGGAAGTTTAATTCAAATTGGAAAAGGAAGAAGGGTAAGGGGTGGTACCATTAACCCAAATAAAAGGAAGTTTAATCCAAATTGGAAAAGGAAGTAGGGTAAGGGAAAACCGGCTGGAGGAGATCAGTGAAACAAGTATAAAGATGTTTTTTGTTACAATTGTAAAAAAAGGGCATATTTTAACACACTGTCAGCAGGCGAAGGCTATCTCTCCAATGGTCCAAAAGATATTTGCTATAATTGCTACCAGCCTGGACATATGGTTAAGGACCACCCATTGTTGAAGCAGGGTCAGCAGATTAAAGTCTATGCTATTAAGGATGCGCCCTCAACCTTTGGAGATGTTAACGGGAAGAGAGTCTTGGAAAGTACTTTATTTATAAATGGTATTTTATTTAATATTTTGTTTGATACCGAAGCTTCTCCTAGTTTTGTCTCTAAAGAAATAGTAGATAGGTTACAACTTGTCCCAAAATTTGTAAAAACCCTATTTGTGTGTCCAACCACATTAGTGGTATAACTAACCTATGTTTGGTTTGTGAAAGTGTACAAATTGATTTTCGAAAACATCATTTATTTTGTGACCTATTTGTCTTGGATTTTAAGGGGTTTGATGTTATTCTTGGTATGGATTGGTTGTTGAGATATGGAGCTATACTGGATTGTGTTAAGAGGAGATATTGTTGAAAACCAGTTCTGGAGACCTATTTGAAAGTATAGTTTGTAGGCTACCTAACAAAGGTTTGAGTAGTTTCCTTTACTCCTTAGAATCATCCCATGAAGAGTTAGGATCGATAGAAGTTGTTGAAAATTTTCCTGATATTTTTGAGCTGGTTAACAGTTTGCCTTCCATCGGAAAATTGAATTTCGAATTGATCTAGTTCCTTGTGCGAGTCCTATCATTTAACCCCTACGTAGAATGGCCTCAGGAGAGAAGCAGAAGCTAATAAATCAAACTGATGATTTGTTAAGAAGAGGATTGATTAGACAAAGCCGTTCGAGTTAGGGACCGACTATTGTTTTTGTAGCTAAGTCCGATGGTTCGTTAAGATCGTGCGTCGATTATAGGGAGTTAAACAAGTAGACCACCCAGAATAAGTAATCCTTACCTTGCATAAATGATATGTATGACCAACTTCATGGAGATAAAGTATTCTCCCAATTAGACCTTGCTAAGGGTTTCCATCAGTTAAGGATAGTAGAGGATAGTAAACCCTTAACTTCTTTTAGAGGGCTAGATTTCTTCTACGAGTGGTTGGTTATGCCTTTTGGGTTAACCAATGCACCTGCATTTTTCGTTGATCTTATGAATTGAGCTTTTAGGAATGTGTTGAATAAGTTAGTGTTGGTTTTCATCGATGACATTCTTATCTACTCAAAAACCGAGGAACATCACAAACACCTTTTGGAAGTGGTGTTGGAAACATTAAGGAAAAACGTTCTTAAAGCTAATTTTTCTAAGTGCCACTTTTGGCAATCATAAATGAGATACATACGACATATTGTATCGGGTGATGGCATCTCAGTTGATCCGGCTAAGGTAGCTGCTGTGCAGGATTTCAAATGACCTCAAACTCCTATTGAGATAAGAAGCTTTTTAGGGATGGTGGGTTATTATAGGAAGTTCATAAAGGATTACTCTAAGATTGTAGCTCATCTAACCAAGCTAATGAAAAAGGATGATAAATTCGAGTGGGCATCGAAGTGCGAGGATGTATTCCTCGAGTTAAAAGAAAGGTTGACCAGTGCTCCTATTTTGGTTATTATTGATGTGGGTGAAGGGTTAACTGTTTATGCTGATGCATATAGAGTTGCCTTGGGCATAGCGTTGATGCAATATGGGAAGGTTATAGCCTATGCAAGTAGATGGTTAAAGCCTCATGAGAAGAATTATGCAACGCATAAATTAGAGCCGTTAGCCATAATATTTGCACTAAAGATGTGGAGGCATTACTTGTTGGGTAAAAATCCTTCTTTCCCTCTTTTGTTTATTTCTAATCTTTAGGGATCCTATTTAGTAATTTTATTCTTTAAATTGGTGAAAGTTCAAGCTCTTCACAGATCATAAGTCCCTGAAGTATTTTTTCACTCAAAAGGATCTGAACCTCAGGCAACAATGATGGTTAGAGTTCCTGGCAGCTTAAGTCTTAGATATTCTTTATACATCAGGAAAAGCAAATATGGTGGCAGACGCTCTTAGTAGGAATGCAGTGTTGGCTCTCTTTAAAGTTAAACTAACTCTTTTGGAAAGGATTGCTAGTAAGCAAAAGGAGGATGAGCGTTTAAGGAAGATCATCCAGGATGTTGTGGGTGGGCAGTTTTCAAGTTTTGAGTTAGATAACCATGGTATTTTACGTATGAATGGGAGAATCTACGACCCTAATGTCGATGGCCTTAGAAAAGAGGTTTTGTTAAAGTGTCATCGATCCAAATTAAGTATCCACCCAGGTGTTTCAAAGATGCTTCTAGATATGAAATGAGTATTTTGGTAGCCCGAAATGAAGAGGATGTCTCAATCTTTGTCAGTAGATGTTTGAATTGTCAACACATAAAAGGCGATCACCAAAAGACTACTGGATTAGTTCAACCCATGGAAATCCCAGATTGGAAATGAGAAATGATATGAATGGATTTTATTGATGGTTTACCTAGAACTAAGAAAGGAAATGAAGGTGTGTGGGTTATCTTGGATCGACTAACAAAGAGTGCCCATTCTATCCCAGTAAAGCCAACAAGAACTGCAGCTTCTTTGCTGGAAATTTATATGGTGGAAATTGTTCGACTACATGGAGTCCCAATGGGTATAATAAGCAATCGAGATCCCATCTTTACAAGTCAGCTCTGGGAAGCCTTGCAAGTTGCATTGGAAACAAAGCTGAGTCTAAGCACTTCCTACCACACTCAAACTGATGGACAAACTGAGAGGGTTAACCACATCTTGAAAGATACGTTGAGGGCTTGCATCTTGGATTTTGGGGGATCATGGAAAGATCATCTACACTTAGTGGAATTTTTCTACAATAATAGTTATCAAGCAAGTATAGGCATGGCACCTTACGAAGCTCTCTATGGACGTCCATGCAAGTCACTGGCATGTTGGGTTAAGACTGGAGATAGGCTAGTACTTGGGCCGGATATGATCCGTGATGCTACCGAAAAGGTTGCGGTGATAAAGAGAAGGATGAAGGAAGCCCATGATTGAAAAAAGAGTTATGCAAATAAAAGGAGAAGATATTTGGAGTTTGAAGTCGGAGACTCCGTATTTGTAAAGATTTCCCCAATCGGAGGAGCTGTTCGATTCAAAAGGGATGGGAGGTTGACACCCAGGTATATTGGACCTCTTAAGATTATTTAAAGGATTGGACCGCTTGCCTATGGAGTTGATTTACCAAAAGGACTATCGGTGGTCCATAATGTTTTCCATATGTCTCATTTGAGAAAGTATGTTCATGACCCATCATTGATTGTGGAGCCATCGGTTCAAGAGGATTTGGAGATAGAACCAAATCAAACAGTGATTATACGTCCAATTCATATTGTAGATCAGGATGGGAAGAGATTGCGCAATAAAGTGGCGAAGTTAGTAAAGATTCAGTGGAGTGAGGATCCCCGAGATTGTACTTGGGAGACAGTGGATCATATGAGGAAATCATATCCAGAATGTTGGGATAGCCATTGTTTGTATATATATCATATGCATTATTGTGTTATGGATGTTTAGTGTAGAACCCTTCTATGGATTTCATGATATATAATATATCACCTTTTGAGTTGTCACGAGTTATGTCTTTGTTTGCTAATTTCGGGACAAAATTCTTATAAGGGGGTAGAGTGTAACGACCCTGGATTTAATCACTTTAAATTTTGATATTTAAGTATATTTTTAATAATTAACCAATGGATTTTATAACTCAAATAAAATTATTTATATAATAACTAATGATGGTGAAATAGTTTTTAAAATTTGTTTACAAAAATAATTAGTTCGAAGAAAAATAGAAGATATTCCCAGAAATTGTTTTCTGAATTTTCGACTTTTAGGCTTCGAAAAGTTGTCATAAAACATTGTGCACATTTGTGTAACACATACACACACTTTTATAAACAAGTTAGGATATTTAGTATATAAATGTATACATAAACTTAGGAAATATATGATATGACTTTTTATGTAAATGTTTAAAAACAAAATATAAATGTAAATAGAAGTGACATAACTTGTCATATCTTTAAAAACATGAAGTACATAGAAAATAAATGCACGTTGGCTTGGAAAAATGGGGGGAGGGACAAGTGAAAAACGTGAGCTAAAGGGGGAGGAGACATGCATGGTGATGTTGCATCATTATAGTGGTGGTTAGGTACCTTAAGGGTAGTATGGTAATTTGATTTATGCAATTCATATAAAACGAATTTCCTAATACTTCTCTCTTTTTCATTTTCATTTTCATTCATACTTTGTGAATTTTTCTTCATGTCTTCTTGCTCATTTTCATGGCTTTGAAAAAAAAATTCCTAAGTTCTTAAATTAAGAAATTTAGTTTTCATTCTCTTTAAAAATTTCTAAAACCTTGTCTAAAATCACATCCTTCCATTTCTACGATTCTCTTCCACAAAAACAAGCCCAAAAACCCCCTTAACCTTATTGGCCGAGCACTATTACCACCAAGGCCGAATCATGTTGCATCCATAAGTCACCAAAGACTTCATTTTTCCAAGCTAGAAGTGAAGAACTAGGTCGTGTTTGAGTAATAGGAAAAGTTTGCTTAGTTTGGTCGACTTTTGGTGAGTAAAGATCTTACACTTAACTAAGTTTTATAAACTTAAGTATATGCTTGATTTGTTGTAAAAATATGATGTTGTTTGGATATAAATTGTGTTGGCTTGGATACATGTGTATGTGTTTGGATGAGATGACAAATAGTTTGGAAAATGTCAAGTTAGTTGCAAGTTATAATCCTTGCTTGTATATATTGGTTATGACATGATTTTATGTTGTGATATGGATGTTATATAATTATGTATGCTATGATGTTGAATAAATGATTGTATGCTAAGGAAGTTAGCACCATTGCTAACTTAAGTGACATGGAATCTCTTGTATAAAACTATAATCTTTAGTTTTAAAATTTCAAGATATTTCCAAATTTAAAACTTGCTTTAGTTTTCAAGAAAACATACCTTTATGTATTAGTAAAGTTTTCCAAGAGTTAAAATATGGAAAGGACTAAGAAATTTTTATTTAAGTTTTAAAAATTACGGGACATATACCGATAGTCGCTATATGTGCAGTTCGAGGAATCGAACTCCTTTTGGAATCTAAAGACGTTTTCACATAGAAATCTTTTTGCAAAATGTTTTAAAACTTATATTAAGTAATTAAAATGGTAATTATTATTAATTATTTAATAATTAATTAATTAATTAAGTAAGTAATTATCACTTAATTATTGGTTAATAAAGGTAATTAATACTTAAGTGTTAATTAATTAACTTAATTTTAATTAGTTAATTAGTTAAAGTTAATTATTATTTAATTAATAATTAAGTATTAATTATTTTAAATTATTTATTAAATATTATTTATTAATTTTTTATTATAGGGATTTAATTAATTATTGATTAATTTAAATTTAATTAAACTGTTAATTAGGATTTAATTATTATTTGGTAAAGGTTTAAATTGTTATTTAATTAATTAGTAAGGGTTTTTAATTTAAAAATCATTTTGCTTCAAAATATTGGTTTGTTTTAAGGCGGTCTTTCATTTTCAGAAATGTTTTAAATCAAGGGATTCATTTGTCGATTACCTGTAAGTAACCTGAAACAAATATGAAACCAATGTTAATTCAGTGACACATTTATGTAAAGTCAACCCATAGTTAGCACTAAAAGCCGATGAGTAGGCTGATCCTCTATTTGTGAGATCTAGAATTATTTATAGACGAGGGATAGAGGGCCGAAATATCGGAAACGTGATAGATATAGAAGGGTTAATCCCTATCAATGGGTCATGCTTAAATTAAGTATATGGTTATTCATATGCATACTCTATATAATTACCCTAAGAAGCGGGTAGTCAGCTATTTACAACTTGACCTGTTTTAACTTAGGAAGCAGGTTGTGTACATTAGATTTTCCTGGTGAGAACTCGTATACTGGTTACATACTTCCAAAAGAACCGGAATTGAGTTAACCAGGAATTATCGTTTAGTTTGAAGACACCGGTTTTGGGTAAGTATAATTTATCCGAACCACTCCAAATTAATAACGTTCGTGATGGATTCTTATAAAGTATGTTATGGAGCTGTACTATTCTTCCTGAGGGTGATTCCAAAATGGAAGATAGTAAATGTTGAATGTTTGTTCGATCCCGGAACAACTTGTATGGATGAATGCTAGTATTACATTGGTTTCCTGGAAGGTAGTGTTAGCATTCCAAGATGGTCTGCTTAAAGGAAAGGTTATCGTAACCTATTGCCTCACAACTGGTAAATGACTAAAGCAGGGACGTGTAGCAGGGCTATGTGGGTCGCTCCCATTAGGGTATGATCATCTCCAAATCTATAGCGATATCTTCGGTTTATGTGTACTTCGAGATCTCTTTTTATGGTTGTTGATCGCAACCAAGTGGTGATCATATTCAGCGCTACCCAGTAATGGATAGGGCCGGTCTTGAGTAGCAGAGGTGCAATGCGTTGCGGCCTCCCGTACATTTTATCTAGAGGTGTACGGATCGGTGGGTAGACCCTTACCCTTTCATAGTTGGAATCCATTTTCCAATACGAGCCTTCGAACTTGATTGTATAACTATTATGCTGGAATTTAATAATGTGAAAATTTCGGCTATGATTCCATATTTATTTTAAACCTAGACATTATGATAATATCAAAGAATTTTATATCGAAATGTTTTGGCTATTGTAAGGTAAAAACTCATCCATGTATATGTGCGGTGTGGTCTAACGACATACCCTTAATTTAACGGTTTTTGTAAAGTTAACTTATGCTTTACTCACACCAGACCCATGCCTGAACTGGAGTTTTATTTATTTCCCTTAAACTCTTGAATACTCAAATTTTTATGAGTAGCCAAGTAGTCAGGTTTCTTTGGAGCATTTTAGGAAGCATTACGGAGTAGAAGCTTTCATTATATCTAGTAGTTATGTTTATTTCCGCTCTGACTATACATTATGTATTAGTAATTTAGGTAGACTGATATAGCTGTCCTTGTTGGGAATAGTACTTATTGTAACTTTGATATAACATTTTGGAGTAATCACATGTAATATTCTATGATGATGTATATGTAACTCTGCCGTTTGTGAGAAAAATCTATATTTTCTTTCTTTGTCTTTTATTTTTTTATCGCATGACATATCTTTCGGACACTTAGATGATCGTCACATGAATACCGAGGATGTATTAAGTGTCGTCTTTGGGTGTAAGAAAGGCAGACCGCCTCATATTAGAGTAGGTTCAGAACAATATAGAATATTCATGACACGAGTCTTGGTCTTGGAGTGACTTTAGAGTCCCTATTCCCTTTGGGTGTGTGTTAGTCACCCTATATTAAAGGAATAACAGGAGTATATGATGATTACTAGGGTAATCATCTGGGGACATACTTGTTATTTTTCCTACTACATATATATTCCTTATCTCTACCTCTTTTGTATGTATTTGTTTTCATATGAAATGGAAGTTGATGGAGGTAGTGAATTAAGGATTTATTAGCCCGACGAGTAGTGTCGGCATTGATGATGATGAACAGATCTCTATGTGGCCTGAATGTGAATGGATTATAGTACGATTAATGAAGCTATAAGAGACCCTTATCTAAATCTTGCATTATAAATACTTCACATTCCAAATTATGATGAGGCGAGTTTGAGTAGAGGATCCAGTAGTGATCAGAGTTGCACAACGGAAATTGATTGATAATTTTTCGATGAAAGCGTTTGTTTTCTTGTTCGAAAATATGTTTATTGTTGTATAATGCTTATTTGATTTTATGGATGAATTGGGTGTATTTAAGGATTTTGAAAATAAATATCTTTATTCAAACAAGTATACGATTTAATAAAATATGAATTTAATTTTATAAGTGAATGAAGATGCTTTGATGGTTTATTTTGGTGTTAATTTTTCCATCGAGTGCTTTAAGAGTTTCGATCGATGCAAGTGCACACATATTCCATAGAGTTTCCTAAACACTTAAATGAGGCAAAACTGACATGATGTTTTGGAATGAGATAAGAATTATTTTACTTAGAATTGAATTTTTTTTTGTAGAATAATATATATTTGGGGAACCAAAATATTATTTTTCTAGGTTTGAATATATTTTGAACAACGTATGCAACAACGGAGTATTAGTGTGAAGTTGAAATTAATGGCGAGCAATTTTGATATATTTCACCCTATCTAGTCAACATTGCATCCAATCGGTAAAATGGACCACTAAGATTTATGGTGCGACAACGTTGTATATTTCAATATAAATTAATGTATGAATTTTCGTATATAATGAGATGTTTGTTTAAAATTGAATCAAAAAAACTACTAGTCAAATATATGGATTACAATAGATGTGTTTGAGTTAAAATAAATTTTGTAAAGAGGAAAATGTGAATTATTTATTTTAAAACATGTCTTAGAAAGAAGAAGAGAAGTTTTTTATGTAATGACATTTGAAATCATCTCATAGAAAAAGAAAAAAAATAGAAGTGAAAGTGTAAATTGGTTATTAAACACGCATATGAGTTGCTAAAGAAATCTAAAATATTTGTATGCCAACGATAATGAATTTGATTAAAAAAAGTTTTTAATTATGAATTTAAAAAAAGTAGAAGGAGAATGCGTGTTCTTAATACGAAATATTTATAATGCAAAATGAATTTTTGTTTTTAAGGTTTTAAAAATTAAGTATGAAAATTTTGTTATAGTGTATGTTTTGAAAGAAATGATGGGTTATCTAATGTGTGCATACACTAGTACCTTATATATATAAGTGCATTATAATGTTGTTGATAGATCAAAGTGTAAGAAGTTTGTTTTAATTTTTGTTTGATATGTACGAACGTAGAAACAAACACTCTTATTTAAGTGTTGTATTAAAACATTAATAACTTTTGCTACTTTGAATGAACTTTGGTCAACCTTCTTTCATTTGGATATTTTAATGTAAAATAAAATTCGTATAAGTTACCTTTTGAATTTTGAAATTCATTTGTGGTAAAAATAGGTTGAAGTCGATTGAAAGATTACGGGCCATATTTATTTCTAGAATTTTGCACTTAAGCATTTTGACCATCGATCTCAAACTATCAATCCGTTTTCGATTATTTTAATTTCATTAGAAAGATATGTTATTAGAGATTATTTTAAATTCCAACTACAATGGAAAATTCTGAGCTTATATATAGTTGAAATATGAATTCAAAACGAGGGTTATTGCTGTTTTGAAACTGAAAATGTCATGCAACATCATTGTATTCAAATGATCATATCTTTCAAACGGTTTGTCCGATTTTGATAATTTTTATCATTCTGGAAAGATAAGAACCTAAGAAATCACTTTTGTCTAAAAAGCTTTGCAAAATTTTATCATTTTCTAGCCTAAATGTGCATATTGTGAAGTGGGTCTATGTACATATTAAAAATCGGATATACCTACTCTTAGTAACCCCCCATAACTTGTGTTGTATTCCATATTTTTACAATCCGAAAGATGTTTTGAAAGCTAATACATTTTATAAAAATTCACTCTTTGAAACCATTAACTAGTTTTGTGTTTTGGCCCTTGAAATTTTGTCAAGAAATGGCCTGAAACTAGAGTGTTTTGTTGTTTATCCATTTCATGAATGCATACTCACTATCCTTCTCCTATGCGACTAATATTCAAACTAGAGTTGAGAATAGGTACCCTTGGAGCATATTTGGACTAGATGACGACTTTATCTCACTTTTTGCTTGCATAAAAGTGAAATTGCTTGCTTAAACGCTAAATAAAAAGGTATGTGTTTAGCTATATCGATATATATTATGATATTATAATGTTTCCCCGTGTTTCGGAATGTCCCATTGATTGAGATGTATATTATTTGTTATATATTGTGTTTCGATTTTTCGGAACGCTCTCCTTGCAAAGGAGATTCTGTCGAAATTTTTCGAAAAATCTAACACTTAAAATGTTTTTACAAAATTTTTCGTATGCGAAAATAGAAATTTGTTAAATAAGCCTATTTAAAATTGTAGCACACAATTAGAGAAGTCGAAAAAAGAGAGTCACGTAGAGGATTGTGCAAGTTGATAGAAGTTTGTAGATGCGAAGAAAGTTCAAGGTTTGAGTTATGAATGACGCCCCCTGTGTGAAATTGTGAGAACACAATTTTCTTAAAGGGAAAGTCCGTAACAACCCTGCTTTCTATGTTGTAAAATTAAATAAATTTAATTAAAATAAAATTGTTCAAATTAGATATTTGATAATTAATCTTTTGAAAAATGAATTTTAAGTTATTTAAATTCTATTTAATAAAAGACTTTGATTTAATATATTGAATCATATTAATAAATACATTTCGTATAATTTATTTAAAATTGAATAATTTTTAAAAAATTTAATATTATATATTTTTAAAATTTAAATAATTTTTATGTGATTAAAATAGTGGAAAATTAATAAGTGGGCGTCGAGTTGCATTAAATTTGGCGGTTATCAAAATATATTCAGTAAAATGAAGTTTAAATTAATTCAAATCAAATGGAAATTTATTTACGAATAAATTAAAAGGAGTTGTGGAAATAAAATAAAAGAAATGAAACATAAAACTAGATTGAACCGAATTAAATCAAGACCCAAAATTATTTTAGTCGGGCCAAAGCCTATTTTTTTTCCTCGTTCTAGAATCCTCCTTCACCCTCAATTGTAAAACCATTACCCATTATCTGGTACCTTGCCTTAATCTCCTAAATCAAAAATCGTGACTGGGTATATTAAAAAAAAAACGAGCATTAGGGGAACGTGACATCAAGCGTCGATCAAGGGTGGGACTCATGATGGAGATGTAGGCAGCCGACGTTGTTTGGTCATGCATTCAGGGAGGTATGGTCAGTGGCAAAGTGCAAGCCTGGATTGGTGTTGGGTGAACGAGTGCGACCGAGGCTGACATGGATGAAGGCAGAGCTGGCGATGTAGGTGCACGCACACGTCTTGGTTGTGCGACTAGATTTTGGCAACATACATCGTGCTAGAAAGGAAGCGGCGCCTTTGCTGTGCGGTCGATGAAGCGATGTGGTGCTGGCAGTAAAGACTTTGCTGGGAATTTCGGTATGTTTATAAATTCACAATTATATCTATTCCATGTGCTCCTTATATAAATTTATTCCGATTATTGATTGCATTGTTTGGTTGAATTAATTGGGGTTTATTGATTGAATTGTTTGTTCAAGGTATTGGATTGATTGTGTGAATCTGGATTAGATTGGGATATTGCGTGTATGTTGGATTTATCAAAATGAAAAGGTGACGTTGTCCGTTTGTATTTTAAGTTGTGTAATTTATTTAAATTGCATGTGCATTTTATGGACGGCAGAAATTAGATGGAATTCGACTCCGCAAGATAAAAATTTATATTGATAATTTGATGTTGACTTTAGAGAATTTTACTTATACGGAATTAGTTTATTTTTTTGATTTTTTATAATTGAAAGGTTTTAATAATATTTTTGAAAAGGAATTTATTGTTGTAAAGTGTATGTTTAATAAATAGGTTCAAGAGGTATTTGCAAAAAAGGATTTTTGAGTATATGAGTTTATTTTGAAGATTAACCAATTTAAAAATATTACTGAATGATTTTAAGAGTATTATAATATAAATCCCTTTTCATTTATAAGTTTTGGTGATTTGAAATTGATTTAATTAATATTATGAGTAATTCTACATGATAAGAAGATTGATTTGATATAAAGGATTCAAGAAATATGTTTGAAAGGGAATTTTTAAATATACAATCTATTTTAAAGATATATTAAATTATGAAATATTTTATGGATTTGAGAGTTTTGAGTTATAATTCCCTTTCGTATATGGTTTGGTTATGTAATGATTCATATTGATGATTTTGTGATTCAATTCTATATAATGAGGATATCGAATAAATAGATTAGTAATATTGTCTGGGATGGGCATTCAGTAATATTTTTTCAATTATTCTATTAACTTATATTATAGAGTATTTATCGTTTGATGATTGTAGTTTACTAGCTTATAGTAAACGTTTGAATAATACTAAGTCGAATGTGACATTCAAGTAATACTTGTTCGATTACTATTAGTGAGTAGATGTCACTTATATTTTGGAAATGGGTTAAGAGTTTTTGATATTGTCTAGATGTGACTACTTAGAGCGTAATAGTCGAGAGTTATACTACTCTCCAAGGGATACAAGCTTGAAATATGTTGGGATTTACAGATTTATCCTCGTAGGACTAACTAGCCGAGTGGTATTATTATTTACTCTTAGGGCTAATAATTGAAGAATTGTTATGTAGCATGCTTTTGTTAGGACATGTGGAGGTAGAAGTAATTATTATTACTCTCATTAGGACTCATCTCATCGAGAGTATTTTTTTTTGTACCATCTAAGGACTAACTAGTCGAGTATCGCTATCTAATCTTAGGTCTAGTAGTCGAGGAATTTTTTAAGTTACTCTCATAAGGACTTTTGGAATCGAGAGTACTTGACGTGGCTCTCATCAAGACTCATCGAGTCGAGAGTATAAGTTATCGCTCTCAATAGGACTTATCGATTCGAGAGTAGTTGTTGTCACTCTCATCAGGACTTCAAGAGTTGAAAGTACTAGTTATTACTCTCATTAGGAATTATATAAGTGAGAGTATTTGTTGGGAATCTACGTCATGGGGTTAATGCCACTATGGAGAGCGTGTGAATTAGATCCACCAGACATGCTAGTTATCCATCCTAGCAGTCCTAATTGCGAGGCCGCTCTCGGTTCCGTGATGTCACATTATGAGTTTGTAGGCTGAGAGTTATTTCTCTTATTAGAGCCATTTCCTCGACGTCACTTAAGGACCAACAGTCCATTACCAAGGGCAAGTAGGAATCGTGGCCAATGCTCAACGTAGCCCAATAACGTGTTTATGACATGTGATGGATAGGAGTGTCACGATTCTAAGAGTAACTAAGGGACTGTAGAAAACATGTTACAGTCATTAGCATTTCCTAGAGCTATTCTACGGTGCTTTAGACTCCCTCCTGGATGACTTAGGTAGATTCATTATATATGAGATATTTTATATTATCTCTTCATTAAAGACAATGATTGTTTGGCATTAGAGACTGGTTACATGTCCTTTGTCATTTGAGATTCCCTGACTAAAGACAACTTCGTGCTGTCTATGTATGACATCAATAATTGCTATTAGCTTGTCTGTCATTCTCTCATAAGAGTTTATGGATGAGAGATCTTCCCCATTTCATATGATTTGTTATTTTCATGCCCTATAACCATTCAGTCGAGAGTTCGCCTCTCTAAGAATCGTGGGTTGAGATATATTATTTTGTTTATTGAGTATTTGATTGGTTTTGATATTGATTTGAGTTTGCTTTTCTAAATATCTCCAAGGGCCTAACAATCGAAAGTTAACTGTAACAACCCGCCCATCGGGAATACCAGAAAGACGGGTCGTTGGGTAAAATTAAAGTAAAACACTTAATCAAGATATCGATAAGATTTCACAACGGAATGACAACATATAATATACTGAATATACATAAACCAAATAGAATAACAATATATAAGAGACCGCACTACCGGAAGCAACTAATAAATAAGTATATATATAGAAAGTCAGAATACATCAACTCCAAAAACAAAAACTTCTAGATAAATATCCGATACAACAATCTCACATACAAATAATAGGAATGTCATGTATAATAAAATATCAAGTACATATAACTCAAATTACCGATGCCACGTCTCCAAAATGTTCCTACTACGCACTCTGATAGCATATCCCCGAAAGCACCTGACTCTCAAACTACTCAATTGAGTACCCGAGAGTTGTCATGATATAAGCAGACAAACACAAAACGCCAGTCAGACATAAAGCCTGGTGTGAGGGAAACTGTCTCAAAATATTATATATCAAAATTATATACAAATAAACAGGAACCACTAAATCACAGCCGACCCTCTCCACAAACGTGGCTCGGGGGTAATCTGAACTGCCTATAAACAAGCATAGTAAACCCATCTCAGAATAGAAAATCATAACATAGCCTGCTCTTCTCCTATAATCAAGGAGTCAACACAACTAATATAATATGATTGAAATGTAATAATCTTACTATGATAATGAAATTACAGTATACAATTGTAGAAGGATAAAAATGTGATAATATAAGCCTACACTATGCTACAAAAAATGATAATCTAATCCAACTAATATAGCAAAAGCACACATAGCAATGTAAGGTAACTAAGGGATCCAAATCAGTACCCGTCATTGCCGGCGTGTGGATTCAACGACGGATGCTTATCGCAATCCAACGATTCATAATAGTAGAGTCAGTACACTAGTGTGCCCATACATCTATCATGATCTAATAATAAATAGGTTCAGCACACTAACGTACCCAAACACCTATCCTGATCGTATAATAAATAGAGCCAGCACGCTAAAGTGCCCAGACGTCTATCACGATCTTATAATAAGTAGAGTCGGTACACATACGTACTCGGACTTGTAACACAATCAAATGATTCCCTTTGAGAGTTCAAGATATATAAAGACAGTATCTAAATATATCATAAACCTCGAGCCTCAAGTCTCATGTAGGTCTCACTGTGCCCCTATGATGAGCATAAGTTATGGTCTACTCTATATACTCGAAACCTATTCCCAATAGTAAATAGAATCACCGTACTCCTATAACGAGCATAGGGGTTATGTGAGATATTCTAAATACCTAGGACCTTTGGGGATCCCACCGTACCCCTATAATTAACATAAGTGTTCGAGGATCCTACAGTAGATGACTTTCGTCATCCCCCTCTAGGACATCAAGGGTTTCAAATAACAAATGCACGACTACCATCAAAAAGAGAATGAAGGTCATGTCTCGCGCAATACGCTATCTAGGCCACGAAGTAACACGATGCCATATCCATTTGCACATATTAATTATAATGTTGCACAATCAAATACGTCCAACTCAAACGAACTCTGATATATCATCATCGTCTGTCCATACGGATGGTCCCTAATATAAGGTCAATGCAAAGTATGGCCTCAATCATAACGCCGATATAATTTATCAAACTATACGTACACGAGTTAAAGCCCGAAGGTACGGATTTACTCCGTATGTAACGTATGGAATCGCCACACACGGCTCCAGTTGCCATGGCCTAAAATCCCACCGAAAAACGCTAAAATAACCCCATACTAATCCAAATCGCATTTGCATGATCTCAATATCATAATACTCTTCCGGTATACCCTTCGGGTAAACCTCAAAATCTATAGTTTTAGAATATGTACCGGGGTGGGTCCTACGTGGACCCCAAAACCAAAGTACTCCAAAATCTATCAAAATTTCAAATGTTGCAGCCTCAAAAAATGGAAAACAATGGTTCAAACCTCGCCTCAATCTGACTTCGTATGCGAAAGGTATCGCGTTTTGAAGTTGCACAACTCACAATAAGTCAACCGACTGCAGGGTTCCATTCAGTCAACTAAACCAGGGCAAAGATGACTTATTTCCTCTCTACCATTCAACAGAATGGACCTATTCAGTCGATTTAACCGACAAGTTCCAATTAATGAGCTTGGGTAAGAGAAAATCCCTATAAACGATCGTCAACTCATGCCATTTCCTTTGATGCTTCACCCAGTGAGTCGCGTTGCTACTAGAGCCTGCCTTCATCCCATCAGACACCTACCGAGTTTATTAATTAACATTTGGAAGTGAATTCGATAAGTATATAAAAATTGGTTTCGATACCGAAATCCACTCTTTGCACGACTAGAGTTCAACGGGCAATTATAGCGACCTGGCCTCTAACACGCCAAAATGATACCGACCTCCTTGCCTTGTGCGTAGCCCATACTTGTGTCAACATACTCTTTCGTTCACGCTTATGCACCCATGCTCATGCAATGTACAACCAAACACAAATCACATTCGGACTGCACCAGAATGATTTCTCGGCCCAGTATACTCTCACGTAACTTAGCGAGCGCACGTGATAGTTGCTATGGGTACATAAAATGCCTGTAACGGACTTGTAATCAATTATATTTCTATATAATCAAACAATCATACAACAATTCTAACTACAATACTATCTTTGTTTATAAGTTTTGCTTAGCTCCAAAGGCAAGTATACGTATACCCGCTTGTGCACATATACGTACACATATATTCAAATAAGTAATTCAATATTGTTACTTAAATCAGAACATACTTTTATTTGCTAATTCTTTTCAATAAAAGTGAAATATCTCCTTGTATCATTTTACGAAATCTCATACTATTTCATGAAATATCATACTTGCTTATAAATCATTTTATAAAATACAATACTAGCTTGCAAATCAATTTAGCCTTTAAAATACTTATTTCGCCTTATTGAAAATCAAGTATTCATCATTTTGCTATTTTATAACATCTCATATCTATTTTATAAAATATGTACTTCATTTATAAAATCAATAAACTATTTTATAAAGACTAATTAAGCTCCATTAGTGTCTAATCACTTTAATAATAAGTGTAGAGTTCACAAATCCCTTAAATTAGCTTACTAACATTTTTGCAAATCAATTCAAATGGATTGATTAATAGTTTCTAATGATGTGCACATCATTACACTACTTAATTAATCTCAAATCAAACAATTACATCACAACAAATCACCCAATTAGCCTAAATCAAATCTAGAGCTTACAAACTATTTTCAAAACATATTATTATGGTCTTAAACAATTAATTAACTAAGGAAAACATGTTTTAACATGAATATAGGTCTAAACCCTCGCATAGCAATCTCAAAATCATTCCATAATACTTCATAATTATAAATGAACGAATCAATGAACTTAATACTCAAATTGAATAGGAGAATCATCCTACCCACCTTGCTTTTTTCCAAACCAATCTCAAATCACCCAAAACAACTCCAAATTTCTCTTGAAATTTTGAAATAAACATCCAAACTTACAATTAGAGCTAATCCCTTGATGGGTTTTGTAAGGAATGGGTAGAGAGGAATTGTAGCGATTTTGGTTAGAATTTAGGAATTTTATTTATGCAAGATTTGACTAGTCTAAGGCAAGGTGATTAAGAAGGTAACTAGGAGAAGATTAGAGAAAGATGAGATGAAAATGAATGTGAATGAAGAATGAAATGAAAATGGGAAGGATTTAGACACTTATAAGCTTACTTATGGGATATGACCAAATTCATCTCTTTCTCCAAAAATCACTATTCACTCCAAAAACTCGTCGACTCCAA
This sequence comes from Allium cepa, assembly GCA_030765085.1. NCBI lineage: Eukaryota > Viridiplantae > Streptophyta > Magnoliopsida > Asparagales > Amaryllidaceae > Allium > Allium cepa. Next base: position 580,537,528 of record CM060941.1, on the reverse strand, counting down.
ACATAGATGTCAACAGGAAAACTTGCCAACACCTCAAAGTGAAGTTTGAAGAATGAGTGAACTCTTAGAAACCTCCTTTAAAAGTAAGTGAAGGTAGCTTATACTCTTCGATTGGGTAAGACGGTTGAGAAAATTTCTGTAACACCTTTCGACCCAGTTGAGAGACTAATTTCCTTGTAGGAGACTCCTTCCAAATTACCTGATTAAGGACCCTGTCGGAACCATCTTTTGAAGTGGTAAAGATGCCTAGGGATAAGGTTTGAATGGAAAAGTTTCGATCTTGTTGAAAGCTAATCTCTTTGAGGGCTTAGATTACGTCTTAATAGATTGAGATGTTGGTTTTGACACACTCAAAAGGCGAGTGGTGATTAAGAGTTTAGAATTCAAGCATACTGGAAAGTGAGGGGTTTCGACTTCGTCGAAAGGGGTGAGCTCTCATTGTCTTATAAGTATAAGCTGAAACTCAAGGGAACAATGTATACTTGGGGTTTTGACTCAGCTGAAGGGTAACCTTTCGACTAGATCGAGACGTCGAATGATAGTAATCGTGTGAAATAAGAACTTCATAGTTGCAGCATAGTCAAAATTGTCAAAATCTCTCTTTTTATTTAACTGGGATATACAAGTTAACCAAATCCCCAATTTAATTTTAGAAATTAGGATTTCAAGCTTTTGGAAAAGTACAGGTAAGAAGTAAAAGGAATCAGATCCCTTAAATAGGATCCCTAGGGTCTTATTCATAGATGCAGGTCACCACCTTTCGATCAAGTGCTTTTGAAATGGTCAGGTGGTTTGCTTTTCCTACATTCGTGCTCCTCTTTTGAGTCATAGCTTTCAACCTAGTCGAAAGGTTGAAAGGGTTGTACGGCCGTCCTTTTGCTGCCGCTAAAGACTGAGCTTCCTCTTGATTTGTTTTATTCCTTTTGACTTTGTCGGAAGGTTTATTGCTTTATTACTTCTAACTTCATCGAAAGGCACTGCTTGGCCGCTCTCGACTACGTCTAAAGGTGTATAACTGTGCTCTTCCTTTAGCTATTTGTATGCTATGTAAGTCAGCATAGGTGTTGGCCTTCATCGCTATCGAAACATGTGTTTTGTAGGTTTCGAACGAGTCCAAATATTGTTGAGAGATTAGCTTCCGGAGACTCCATTCAAATGCTTCCCATTCGCCTGAAGCGGAACCTTATCTCTTCCTTCATAAGTGAGAATGGCTTTAACCAATTCGAAAGGCTTCTATATGCTTTCGAAAGGGTTGACTTGTCTATTCATTCTTCTGGTGGAGCTAAATGTAGAGAAACCAATCGCTACAAATGGTTTGGCGTGAAAAGCTGAAAGTATGCTAAACTTTACCTTCGAAAGGTCTCTTTCGACCCCGTCGAAAGCTCTTTGCTTATCCAATTTTTTTTCGAAACATCATTTTGACCCCTTAGAAAGGTGCTGCTAGCACCATCGTCTTCTTCTCAAAAGCTCTATCTAATGTTGAGATAGACCACCCTAATGCCGTTTGATCTTCATCGATTCTTTTGCTCCTTCTTTCAAACTTTATTCTTGAGAATTTTTTATGGATAACATTTAACTCCCCTAGCATGAAAGAAGCTTTTGTTCTTTAGGACAAATACTCCAAAGAGTTTCTTTCTTTATTTTCTGTAAGACAGACAATGACTACTATTAGGATCATAACCTTGTTATAAGACCAAGATGGGTAATTTTATAATTCTAGATATCATCTGGCTATTTTGTTGGGAAGAGCATTCAAGTAATTATATGATCAAATTCTTTTAATACTAATAATAGATATATGAAATGACATTACATGGTTTGTTGTCATTAATTTAAGTAAATAGACCTTTTCCAAAAGGCCATTGTATTCACCTAATCCTCTGTTCTCAGTTTATATTTTCTTTAGCCATCGAGGATTAATTCCTCGCTTTTGGCAGTTTTATCTTGTTCCTTTGCTATGACTTTACTTTTACCCCTGCGCTTTGATGAAAATCCAATTGGTATTGAGAAAGTATTGTATCAAATTCCAATTTAGGTGTTCAATAGAAAATTCACAAATCATTATAGAAATTCAATAAATGGATCCAAAAAATCATAAACTAGAAATTCAATAAGAAACCATTATGAAAATCCCATAAAGAAGTCGGTATTATGAAATCCAAAAATTATCATACAAATCAATCAGGAAATTTAAAATCCTCAAAATCAGAGATTCAATAGGAAATCATCATGAAAATTCAATGCTTTAAGAATATGAAATTCAGAATCATCATGAAAATTGACAAGGGAATTTTGAATTCGTGAAATTAGAAGTCCAATAGGAGATCATCCAAAAATTCAGCAAGGAAATCAAAAATATGAAATCCACAAATCACCATAAAACTAATAAGGAAATCTAGAGTTCACAAAATTTGAAATCCAATAGGAGATCATCAAAAATTCAATCAGGAAATCTGGAATATGAAATCCATAAATCATCATAAAATCAATAAGGGAATTCAGAATTCACAAAATCAAAATTTCAATAAAAAATGTCCAAAAATCCAAGAAGGGAACCAGGAATATGAAATCTACAAATCATCATAAAAATCAATGTGGAAATTTTGGATCTGCAAAACCCAATATGAAATCTTCATGAAAAAAAATAACGAACCTAAAAGTTCACGAAATCAACAATTCATCCAAAATCTTGTCAGGATCCCATCTGACGAATAAACTATTTAAAAATTCATCCAATGTAAGCACAAAATCTGAAATTTGTGTAGTAATAGCAAGTTTAGTAGGTTTAAGCAAAAGATTCCTAGATCTATAAGTTAGTAGTATTATTGTTATATTGGAGCCGAGTAATTCTGTAAAGCTATGCAACCATTCAAAATAGTGGTTCCATATTGTTGCTTGGTTGTTTAGTAGTGCAATAGCCCAAATAACTTATAGTTACACACATAAACTATATCGAATCCTCTATCCTAAGGGGTTATCCTATTTCTAAGGATTCAAAAGTGGTTTACTCAATTTATTCTTCGAATGGAGTCACTTTTATCTTTGTAGTAAAAACTTGTTATCTATTCCATCCTTTTAACTTTTGTATAGATCTCTGATTTCCATCTCATGCTAAGATTTCTTTATCCATTTTCTTGTCTTGTGGCTCCTTTGTGAATGCAAGTTTCTTAATTTCTTGATGTGAGAATTAACTTTTAGGTTTTGAACGTACTGAAATTTTCTATCTCATATTTGGCCCTTTTTTATTGTGATTTTGGATTCTTTGTCTGTTTCCGATTACGGCGTTGGACATCTTTATCCTTTTGCTTTCGTATGTATCCCTTTCTTGGGTTTCAACTTTGTATTAGATGGTGGATAGATTTCTCTCTTTAACCCTTTATTCTTTTGGGTTTTGACGTTTGTTTTGAGTTGTGGACATCTTTGTCTTTCTTTATTTATTTGGTGCCTCTTGCAGGCTTCCCTTGGTTCTAAGGGATGTAGTGTATGTCGAGTTGACCTTCCTCTGAAAGGTTTTTGATGGGTGCTCATCCCGATCCTCCCCTTAAGAGGTGATATGATGTTTGGGTTTTTTTGATCTTATGGGCGCTTATTTTGACGCTTTCGCTAAGAGGTGATATGGACGTTAGGGTTTTTATCGCTCCCCTGGGAGGTGCTCCGAAGTGGACGTCGAAGGCTTATTCTCAGAAACATTTTGCTCCGGATTGGACATCGGAGGCTTATTCTCAAAAAACATTTTTTTGCTTCAGATTGGACGTTGGAGGCTCATTCTCAAAAACATTTTTTTTGCTTTGCATTGGACGTCGAAGGCACATTCTCAAAAACATATTTTGCTCTAGATTGGACGTCAGATGCTCATTCTCAAAAACATTTTTTTGCTCCGGACTAGACGTCGGAGGCTCATTCTCTAAAACATTTTTTTGTGAAAGTTATTTTGACCCTTCCTCTGATTGCATGAAAATAGTTTTGGAAACTTTATCCGAGACAATAGTTCTCTACAAACTTGTGTAGACCCCTTTTGGTCTTTGAAAACTTTTGAAATAGGATTTTCTTTGATAAATCTTGAAATAATTCTTGAAATTGACTTTCTTTTAAAAAGATTTTGAGTGTTAAAATTATTGTCATAGAGTTACAAATAGGAGATTGAAAGGTCATGATTCATGAACCAATAATCTTTTAGTTGAGAATAGGATTCTCTAAACTGCGTTTTTGTCAATAAGCTTCTGATGGCTTTAAACTTTTTTTGAAAAAGTATGAATGGGCTTTTCTTCACCCATGGTTTCAGGAAACTTTGAAACATTGAGATTTTTTAATTAGAAATCCCTTATGTGCATTCATTAATGCTATATAATATCTTAAAAAGATTGCACAAATCAACTTTTGAAACAGGTAGAAATTTATCTTCCACAGGTTGCAGGGAAATAAAAAATAGTTTTCCTATGAAGATACATTTGAGAAATTTCCTTTTTAGAACAATTTGCCAAGAATTGAGTTGACATACATAGTCTTTATCATAAATTGATGAAGGATTGGTAGCAATCTGAAATCTCATGAATGCAAGCTTTTGTATTACGCTGATTGAAATAGTCATCTCACATCTGGCATTTGAGCTGTATTTTCAGGTAGCTAAAAATTTGTTGTGCATCCAGAGTTTATTGAATGTTATGGACTGGTTTTGTTTTACATGTAATGACACTCAAATTTTGAATCAGTACATAGCTAATTTTAGTACAAATCAAAGTACGAATCAAGTTAAAAAGATATGAAAGAAGTGAGTTCATAGTTGAATTTATGCTGCAAGACTCCATGATTTGATAAGGGGTCCACATTTTGAAGTCGCTAAGCTGCTTTCTTCTTGGCTTGAATAAGATATCTTCTCAAGTTTCTATTGAATATACTAGTATATGATTTTTTTATGATAATAAACATATATATATATATATTCATTTAAATGTATTTGTTAATGTACTATTTTATTTTTCACATAATTAAATATATATTTTTCGAATAAAATAAATAACACGGAATTTAAATTCCAATAGATATTTTATTCAAATAAATATTTATTACAATTTTAAATAGTATAAATTTGAGCTCTCACTATATATACACAAATTCAATTACAATACAATTTTGATTACACCACAATTTTCATTTACAATGTTCTCATCACTACATTTCACTCATACACTCGTATTTGTTCTTCAACTCTATTCTAGATTGAATCCAGCATATGAGTTATCTGCAAAATACACACTGACGCTGTAAAATTGAAAAGAAAATATTTTGCAGTGTAAAATAAAATGTGTATTTTGAAAATATTATTCGCCCCAAGTATTTGGGTTGTTCGTCATCATTTAATTTTGAATTCATCATACACGAACAACTTGTGACATGCACAGTGTATCACTGTACATGCCATAAGGCCGTGTACACCAATATACGCTTGATAAAATTACAGGGACATGTGAGCACAATTTAAAACCCAAATCAAAAGCCGGGTTCAACTCAAGTGAAATAAAATTTATGTCACGATATCAGCACAAGGTCAAACCCAAGCTATAAGCTGGATTCAACACAGGTGCAAGTCCAAATGAAATGGAGAAGACACATAAATCAAGCCTCGACCAAAGTTCAAGTCGTACACATGAAAACAAAGGCTAGACAATCCAACCAGACCAAATTGAAACATCAATTTGAAATTGCACAAGTGACTCAAAGCAACTCAAACTAGCATGTCAGAGCAACCTATACCAGACCAGTTCAACATGCTATTCTACAGATGCAAGCTTCAAAAGGTACCGGACTCAAGTACATCAAATCAGAGACAAGTACACAAGTCCTGTACATGAATAGAGACATATGTATATACAACTATATGATGACCAGACCATACTACACGAATACATGGTGTAATGCAACAAGCATGTTCGAAACAACAACAATAGAGTATCAAGTTCAGCTATCACATGAAGGAACAAGCCCATGAAACAGCACTTCAACCAAATAGAAAATGGTCAAGTGCATAACAAAGGAACAACCATACAACATCTCTACCAAATGTACATGACCACAATGCAACAGTCAATGGTGAAGCAACTCGACCAGTCTAAAATCAAAAATGAACAAGCTCCAGATACAATGGAGACCAATAGTAAAAAATGGAGATGGCCATAGATCAGACTCAAATACCAATGGCACTGCCTCATCAGTTAAAGCATACACATGAACCGGATCATGGAAATGCAAACAGTTCAAGATGATCAAGACATAGCAGATGCATGAAGACCAGCTCAACAATCATGTAACATGATCAATGTACTTGAAGAAGTCGACATATATGATCAAAGAAAAGCAACACATAGCAGCGACAACTAAAGACTACAAGTACATAACACAATGAGACAACATGCAACTGAATACAAGTCGAAATGCTCAGTTCAAATGCAATGCAATCAAATGGATAATGAGACCAAATAACCAAACTACATATTTCAAGCACAATGCACATTGAAGCACACGATAGTGGAAAATGAAGGGAAATTCATTAATAACAAAGTCAAATTTTTCACAAAATTCAAGTAGAATGAGAAAAGAATCAAACTTCTATCTGACATTATTAAATATACACGTGAAATCAAGTATGTAGTGAAGCAGGTAAAACACAGATGATCAAATGTCATAGGAGTTTCAAATTGGACAAGTAAGTGCCGAAGTCAACATAAATTCAAAGTTTAAATGCTAGAAAATATCAAAGTCGTGGTGACCAAGATTCAAAGTTGTGATTATCAAATAAACAAGCAACAAAATATACAAATTGAAAAGGTCAGAAATCATCATGAGCATTCATACAAAGATCAGCGGCCAAGCATATAAACAAACAAATTCAAAATGTAAAATACGAACAAAATTATAGGAATTAAAAACCTATATAAACCATTAACATCATCAGATAGTTCATCGAGTTCAAGCATATCAACCAGAAAAGCAAAGGGAAACAACATACCACTAAAATCGAACTCGATCGAAGCAGTCGAAGCTAAGCAATAAAGAAACGATCGATCAACAAAGTTACACGCAAATATCTATTCAACCCATCAATTTGAAGTCGACGCTTCTTCAGATTGCAAAGCCCTAAAAACTGAAAGAAGAATGAACGAGCTAAAGGAAGCAGTCATATTTTCTCAATGGAAGATTACGGGCCAAAAATAAAAGAAGAAGAAGAGGATATCTTAATTACTTATTGGGCTGGCTTCTTTAAATTACTTTTTGGTCCTAATATTTAAAAATTAGGGTTTTATTTTTTAAATTGTTTTTTAATTTGTATTTTCTCTTTTAAACTTTTGTAATTTCTAGTCATGTGACCAGGGGACTAACTACAGTGGTGTAGTTCGAGAATTCGCAACTCAATGGCTGAGTTGTGGTAGATTTTTGAGTATAGAGTTAGGTTGGCCGATAGAGGATGTCGCGAGTTTACGTGTGTAAGCTTATGACAACTTAATTTCTAGTAGAAACTTTAGGGGAAGCATGTAGGCAGGGTTTTGCCGAAGCTGGGTAAATCTATGTTGTTCTATTTCTTCATTTATTATTCTGCCATTATCTGTGCTGTTATTATTCTGCTATATCAGTGTTGAAATTATTTTATATAAACTTCCGCAATAGTTTTATAATTGATAGTATCACCCTATTCACCCCCCTCTAGGGTGAAATCGATCCTACAAGTGGTATTAGAGCTCGGAACAGAAGTCAATTTTGGTTTTAAACATTTGATTTTTCAACGACCAATTTTTGCTTTAAAAATTTGAATTTTTAAAATGGCTTCTTTTAATAATGCTTTTACCGAGAGTCGGTCCAATATTATTCCTCCTGTTTTTGATGGAATAGATTTTTTGAATTGGAAACTAAAAATGTGATTTTATTTAAAATTTGTTATGTTAAATGTTGGGAAATTATTGAAAATGGGTGTGATATAATTGATGAGCAAAATACTTCAATTAATGCCCTTGCTATGCATATATTATATTCTCATATTAATCAAGTTAATTTTAGCTTTATCTCTCATTGTGAAAATGCACAAGAAATTTGGAATACTTTCGATGTAATATATGGTACAAAAGTCAACAACCATGAGAGATCCTCCATAATCGACTCAGTTAAAGAAACGTGCTTGATAGAACTGGCAAAATGCAGCAGTAATGAAGATTCAATAGCCGATGAGATAAGTGATTTTTCCAATCAATGATTTAGTTCTCTTGTGCCAAAAATTAATTGAAAATAATAAAGCTCTTGAGTTGAAAATTAATAGGTTAGAAAGGGAACGAGCTAAACTTCATCAAAGAAATAACGATTTGGAAAATGAGCTTAATAATATTAATAAAAAATAAAAATTCTAATTGCAAAAGGTGTTTGAATCATGAAAAAGAATTTGCCCTTCTTCATGAAAACTTTCAAAAGTTAGAAAACGAAATTTTAATTCGAGAGAATAACAAAACTAAGTTGATTTATCAAAATAATATTTTACAAAAAGTGTTGGATAGTTTTAAGAAGTCAGAAATTTCTAAATGTGCGATTTTTGAAAATAAATTAAATGAGATCAATGAAAATTTCAAAACCCTTGAAAAATAAAATGTGATTTTGAGAAAATCTGAAATTATTCAATTAAATCACGAGTTTGAAAAGGATATTGAAAAAAATGAATTTAAAAAACTCCAACTCTTTGAAACCGAGATGCTTGAAATTGAGAATAAAATTAGAGAGCTTCAAATTGAAAATAAGCGATTAAAAATGAATGGTTTTGAAAAGAGAGATAACAACATTAGTTGTTGTTCGAAGCTAATAAATGTAAATAAAATTTTGAAATCCAAAATCAATAAACTTGAGTTGGTTACTCGGAAATTTTTCAGTAGAGATAAATCATTTAATATACTCTTAAAAAATCAACTCTTCAAGAATAAAAGGAATGCATTTGGACTTGCAAAAGTGTCAAAATATGAAAAAACATCTAATAACATTGTTAAAAGGAAAAGTGCGATACCCAAACCCTTGAAATCTATTCCAATTTGGGTTCCAAAAGGCACAAATATTAAATCCATTAAAATCAAACAAATCTGGTGCCGAAAGGAACATATTAGTTTTAGGTCTTCACAAACTTATTTTTCAAAGTCAATTGCCACTAATAACCATGAACCTATAAAAACAAATAGGTCACAAAAATCTTTTATCGTATGGTGTGGTGGCAGGCAAAGGAACAACAATAGTGTTCCCTGGATTCTGGCTGTTCCAGGCACACAACGGGCGACAAATCAGAGTTCCTTAGCCTAGTAAAAAGGTGACAGAATCATAGTGGTCAACAACGAATAATTATTATAAAGGTAAAATAGTAATGGTTTATATATTTTGAACGATATATTTTATGTGAAAATCTACACCGTAATCTAATCAGTTAGTTATGTGAAAATTTTGATTCTGACTTATTTGATATTTTCTTATTTGACTTGTTCATATTTTTGGTTCTGTTTTGTGCAAAATGTTGACCAATCATATTTTATTTTTGAACTAGTTCATATTCACTTGATTACTAATGATGTTTTATTAGTTGATGATTGCTCAAGATACAAGTGGATATATTTGCTCATCTTATTGCTTCTGGATCTGACACTATAGTCACTATTTGTTTATGTACACGACTTTAATTCAAATTCAACAGAATTTCATTTAAAAGCCGTTGAAAATGATTTTAAGATATTGCGTTGCACACTTCATGTAACGTTCTTGAATTTTTCGTTCTTCGAAAATTCAACATCGACACTCACTTTATCGACTGCCGAATATCGAAGGCCGAAAACCGAGAAGTTATGGGTTTTAAAAAGAATTTTAAGAAAAGAAAAAGAGAGAAGTAGAAGAAGATAACAGAAAATAAAGGGAGAGGAAGATAGAAAAAAAGAGAGAAGAGAGAAAAGAAGGTAGAATATTTTAAAATGGAAGAAAACAGAAAGAAAACAGAACAACAGAATCACATCAGAATCTCACAATTCGCAGCGGAACAACATATAATAATAAACGAATAATCTTTAAATAAAGAACTATATCAGTTATTACATCACATTATATTTCATTACATCATATCATATCATCAGAGTGTACAACAACATACAACAATAAACAGTGCATCGGAAAAGAAATACTATATAAACTAGTAATACGCCATGCCATCCAGCTTGTCTCTAGCAACTCCAGAATATCCAGAATATCCTGATAAACCTTAACTCTTGACTGCCCGTGTGGAAATTGGTGGGCACCCAGAGTTTAGGAAGGAAAACAATAAACTCTGAGTCAGTCATGTGACTGGTGTGAGAACTCAAAACAGTTTATTTATCTTTAAAATCAAAATAGAGGAATATTTTTAAATTCAATTCGCAATGCTTTTAAAAATGTAACTACCATAAGACCTCCCACCACACACACAATGCAAACGCAGACTTGGAGGAGATTTCTTCTTATGTTAGTCAAAGATGCTTGATACGCATTAAAATAAAGCATTTGATATTTTTATTAGTGCATAGTGTAGAACAAATTCTTTCGAAAGTAAAGATATAAATCTTAGCCAGCATAGACATTTCGAACTATGCCTACTATAGCTACCATCCAAACAGTGGTGACCACCATAAGTGAATAGCAGGTTCTACAACTAATACCTTACAAGTTTCGTATTGGGAATTGGATTTCCAACAAATGGTCAGGCCAAGGAACTTCCCATTGCCACTGAGAATGCCTCTGGAAAGACATCCCCGAGAACCAAACCGGAACTCTACCAACACAAGGCCGGGTTACCCCTTAACTGGGTAACTACTGACACGAGCACGCCATTCCCCGATCGTAAACGACCTTTTTCACGGGATCCCGATAACCAACAACCACAAAGTAATAAACTCGTAGTAACCACATAGGTTAAATATCTGGGCTCCATACCATGATACAACCTCTATCCAGAAGGAAATGTACATACCCTAAGGGGAGCTACAGCAACCCCTAATAACCTTGCCGCATCTTTCCTGTTTTGACCATTTCCGGGATGTGAGGCTCGACGAAGTCACGTCCACAAAAACATACTTTATACAAAAAGCCATGCTTTGGGTCAACAAATGATCAACACAATGATCACTAAGATAGACGATCAAATAAATGATCCTATCACAATAATCAACACAATGATCATTTCAGCATCACTCAGCATATCACATTACCAAATTGGGAATATATCGCTGATAACTTCAACTATATAACCTTTGAGCTCGTACGTCTCAAAGAAGGGTGTTAAGCAAAGAATAAATTCTCCGCCACCAACAGAAATATATTTGAAAGAAATCGGCTTTATATCTCAAATTGTAATGTCAGACACACAATCCATACAAGTCTGTTCCGGGATCGAACAGAACCGAAGGCACTTCTTACGAAGCCCTTGCAATACGGGTATTCACAATCCCGATCGAATTTCCCATCACTTAGGAGATCTCTATACCAGGAGCTACCCAGTGCAGAGACAATCGATAGGTCATCCTATCGCTTTCACAAATACTCGGTCTTCAACACCGATCTTCAAATGCAATTCATAACGACGTATCACATATTCGGAATGGGTTATACGACCCCATGGTCCTTTCCCGGTTAACCCGAATAGTGAGCGCTTATTCAAAAATAAGTGTGCATTCAAATTCAATCAATTCACATCAAATACCCATTCAAAGGGAAATATTGATAGTCGGCTATTGAACTATCAATGGATATGCATACATCACCAGATTCCAAATAATTTTCCAAATTATTTATTTTCCAAAATATCTTTACAAGATATATTATTTCAACACTTCAAAAATAAATCAACATTTATTTTCATACCAATTTCACTTTTCACATATAAATTCCACAATGAATTTATATTTCAAAAAATTCGTACATATACGATTTCAATTATTCATTTTCAATTTATCTTCAAAAAGATAAATTCTCAAAATATTCACTTTATATCGGAAAACAATTCCATACTTATTAAAAATAAGTAATTCACAAATCTTTTTATTTTCAACCTTAGAAAATATTCAATATACTTAAATCGAATTAAGTATATATTTCATTCTTTAAGGAAATTATGTTCTTAAACATATTTATTTGGGTCAAAACGAATGTTGCGTAAAACATCGTTAGATCGTATTAATTCAAATTAAACATCTCATTCAAAACAATTTCTTTAACATATCATTCACTATTTAAAAACGTGAATATACTTCTTTAACAAATTCCATCCTTTTATTCATTTTAATTCAAAGGATTATTCACTGTCTAAAAACGTGAATATGACTCTATTTCTAAGTTATAACAATTAACTTATCAAAATAAGTCGTTTGCGAATTTATAAAACAACGTTCATAAATTCCATATCTATTTATTTATAAAAACTTCCTTTTTATAAATTCCTTTATTAACCTATTCCAGTTTATAACTAAATTATAAACTACAAGTTCATATTATAAGTTAATTACTTATAAAACGATTATTTTACAAAATCGTTCATTTAACTTCCCAAATTATTAATCTTAACTTATAAGATTGTTTATTTATCCAAAATTCATTCTTTCGGTAACTTTATAAATTTTATAAACCTATTGCTTATAAAATTTCATTTATAACTTTACAGTTTATAATTTCATAAATTTCATTCATTTAGGAAATTCATTTTCACTACATTCAAACACTTATAAAAACTCGTTTTATAATGTCCATAATTCAATTTATAAATATCCATTTATAAATCTCTTAATATAAATTAATTTATATTATTCTTTTAAACGTCTTTAAATTCCTTTAAAAATTTCACCGTTCTCTTGATTTATAAAATAATCAAATTTTATAAATCTTATATTCAAACTTTTAATAATAAACTCAAAAATCCAGTTTAAACTATTTTATAAAATCATTGGTTCATATTTCTCAGAAATCGACTTTTAATCGTATTTCTAAAAATCAGCTTTATAACTATATTTCACAAAAACCATAATTTTTATAACTTTAAAAATTATAACGTTTTTTTTATTTATTTATAATGGATCAATTCCAAAAATATAGTATATTTTCAAAAATCACTTTAAAACCATTTTAAAATCCCAAAATCTGGGTCCAATGATGCTACACATCAAATAGTCAATCACGACCACAACGATATCATATATCGATATGATAATCAATCAAATATCAAAATATCTGAAATAAAATAAATACTGTTGAGGAATCCAGTTGGATCCCTCCAACCTGTTTCCTGCATCCAAAAACATTAGCACAATACCAATTTCGCTCCAGTACGAAATTATCGCGGTACATGTTCTTATTAAATATTATCCGCTTAATAACGGCGTAATAGGGTCTCATCCGCTAAACAAAAAATGCGGGAAATCAACAACAGCAATATATACATATGCCAATATATATATATTGATATTATATATAATACCAATTTCACTGTTTATGAAATATTCGCGGTATATGTTTATATTAAATAACATCCGCTTACTAACGGCGCATAATGTCTATTTTAACAATCAATAATTTACAGTCATCATTCAAACATGCATTCAAATATTTTAAATCTAACTATTTAAAATAAAATCGAAATCTATTCGATTGAGTGAGAAGTTCTCACCTTGGTTTTAATTTCCGTTTTAGCTTTTATTTCGAATAAAATTAAACGCGCGTTTAATTTTACCCGAAATTCTCACTAACTCCAAACGACTCCAAACCAACTCCATCGCGTAGTGCTCGTCCATACGATTCCAACGCAACTGAGTTTGCATTTTTTCGACCTCGTATGAAAAAGATATGAATATTTGAAGTTTGTACCAATTTATATATATAATTTACAACTAAATTAACTTTAAAACCCTACACGCAAATCAGAGCCACACGATCCCCCAAGCTCCAGATCTCAGCCGTTGCTTCCTTTTCTTCCTTCTCCCTTCGTATCATCTCCAGGAACGAATATGAGGCCGAACCCAATTTCAAATCTAGGGTTGAATTTATCGCCTCAATCACTCGATGGTTCTTCGATCAGGTAGTTGCAACTCAAAGCCCTACACCACAACCACACACGGCCCAAACCCCAAGGCACTCGGCCTCCTCCTCCACCTCAGGTTGCGTGCGCAACTGGACACGCACGGCCCATCATAGCTCACCCCTCGTCGCTCCAAAACGCATCTCCACCGTTGAATCTCTTCGTCTTGACGAGATCTACAAGTTCCTAGTTGAAGTCGAAGTCTATCGGAGAGTGGATGAAGAGAAAATCGAGGAGAAACGATAGTGTTTTCTGGCCGTTCAATTGGGGGCTGGCGGCTAGGGTTTAATGTTGATATTTTTTTTTTTTTTTTTTAAATGAAGGCAAAGGTCTCTATTTATAAGAAACAGCTAGCGTAAACACTATTCATCCCGGGAATTCCGAACTCCGATTTAGACGCCGTAACCAGCGTTTCTAAGGTTTACCCCGCGTTACGGACACAATGGAACAGGTTTCGGAAGCTAATTCGGAAGTATGTGCGAGTTATGGCTGAAAACGTTCAATTTAAATTAAACCGATTTAAGTCGATTTCTAGGCGTTTTAATTCGTACCGGACAAACCGTAAATCCAATTGACTTGAAATTTGAAACCTTACAATAATATCACATTACGGATCCGATGAAACTGGTTTCGTCGAATTCCGAGACTTTTTGAAAAATGGCTATTTTGACTCGCCAAATTTAAATTAAAAATAATTCGATGCGTTTCGAGCTGCCACGATCAAACGATAACTCCGATTGACACGAAAATTGAAATCCGGTAATAACTAACTATTACGGATCCAATGAAACTGGTTTCGTTCAATTCTGAGACTGTTCAAAAATTGGCTATTTTACAGTCGATTATTAAATATTAAAATATTCAATTTTCACAAATTAACTTTTAATTCGATTTTAAAAGTTCTAAAATATCTCTATAACTCCAGTATGATTAAATAAAATTTTACAAATCATTTTCTATCATATTTAACTCGATTTTTAATTATTTCCATAATTTAACATATTAAATTATTAATTTAATTATCCAATTAAATCCAAAAATTCAAATAAAAATTTATTTGACTTAAAAATTCACTTATAAATATTTAAAATTAATTAAATATTCAATTTTTAATTTATAAAAATTCTGGGTCGTTACAATCTTTCCCCCTTAAAAGAATTTCGTCCCCGAAATTACAAGTAAGAAAGGTTATAAAATCTATTCATTTTCCAAAATTCATAATTAAACTTCTTATAAATCTTTACTAAGTTTTCAACTCATACTTAGTTATCTTTTCAAAAACAACTATTATTGTTTAACTTTCAATTCTAAATCAAAGTTTAAAGTTTTCAAAATTTTCCAATTTTCTCAAATTTTTCTAACGCCTTAAATTTTCGGAAAAATTCGCCATAGTCTCCTTTGCGCGGCTCGATCCGAAAAAAAATGACAGTATATATATCACAAATATACATCTCATCAAGTAATGAGGCATCCCGAAGGGAAAAAAGTGTAAAAGTACGATATTTAATCCGAGATATGTACCTTATATTTTATTAGCGAGCATATACGGCTAATATAGCGCTAAAGCGAACTCCAAATGCGAAGCAAACGCGATCCGCACCTACTAAACTCAACAAACAACATGAGAATCATGCATATAGACAATAATCTCAATATACAACATATAGCAACATGATGACTATATATGTCACATAGCAATGCATCAATAGCAATATATATTCAACCATCAACCAACTACCATCCATATTCAAATAAACATTCATTCATATTCTTATTCTCATTATATGTTCAATGAAATGGTTTTCAATTTAAATCACATTTGATTTATTTACATTGGATTTACTAACATTCATTCTCAATTCAATTAGTTTACATTTACTAATTAAATCTAATTCACTTTCAATTCTATTCAAATTTATTTACTTCTAATTTGAATTCAATTACATAGCTTTCCATTTCATTAACTACTTAATGAATTATATACAATCAATCAACAATCATATAACAACCAAAATATATTAATTGCAACCAAATTCCTTTGCTTATTTGATTTAACACCATCACTTTGAATTGGTTTAATTAAATTGATATTCATTCATTTTTTTTTTCAACTTCTAATAACATTAGATTTCAATGAATTAACACTTACATTCATTATTTTATATCAACTTAAATTTACATTTAATTGATTAACATTCAATCCATTAATTCAATTCAATTACAAAGTTGAATTCTATTACATAACTCAAGTTCATATTTATTTAATCCACTTGATTATTTACTTCGATACCAAAATCAATTCCATCCAACAACACTTAAGTTATATTCCATTTAACTTTAAAATTCACTTTTATTCACAACTCATATTCATAGATATATCCATAAAGTTTCACTTCTTATGTATATAAGTTTATTTCACAATTGTAATTCACTTTAATTATAACTCAATTCTTATAATTCTTTTGCTTATACAATTATTCTTTTATTTAGATTATCCAAACAACCTAACAATCAACTTACATACACTTTAATAATTCTGAAAAATTATTCCTTATATATAAAATATAGTCAAGGTAAAATTATTTCATTCACCCAATTTAAACAATATTATGTTGAATTGTTCTATTAAAGTGTTTATAGATCCCTATCAACAACGTTAATTACTCGTATTAACCAGAATCCATATACCACTCAACAAACCAATCATCACAATATAAAACAATTTTTATTCACTAACAAATACGCTCTCATAACTATTATTACACTCAAACTCATTCTAGAGTACTGCTGACTCTATCTCTAACGAGTAATACCCAACAGAACCATGGTTGTCGCTTAACCATAAGCTCTGATACCAAATGTAACGTTCTTGAATTTTTCGTTCTTCGAAAATTCAACATCGACACTCACTTTATCGACTGCCGAATATCGAAGGCCGAAAACCGAGAAGTTATGGGTTTTAAAAAGAATTTTAAGAAAAGAAAAAGAGAGAAGTAGAAGAAGATAACAGAAAATAAAGGGAGAGGAAGATAGAAAAAAAGAGAGAAGAGAGAAAAGAAGGTAGAATATTTTAAAATGGAAGAAAACAGAAAGAAAACAGAACAACAGAATCACATCAGAATCTCACAATTCGCAGCGGAACAACATATAATAATAAACGAATAATCTTTAAATAAAGAACTATATCAGTTATTACATCACATTATATTTCATTACATCATATCATATCATCAGAGTGTACAACAACATACAACAATAAACAGTGCAGCGGAAAAGAAATACTATATAAACTAGTAATACGCCATGCCATCCAGCTTGCCTCTAGCAACTCCAGAATATCCAGAATATCCTGATAAACCTTAACTCTTGACTGCCCGTGTGGAAATTGGTGGGCACCCAGAGTTTAGGAAGGAAAACAATAAACTCCGAGTCAGTCATGTGACTGGTGTGAGAACTCAAAACAGTTTATTTATCTTTAAAATCAAAATAGAGGAATATTTTTAAATTCAATTCGCAATGCTTTTAAAAATGTAACTACCATAAGACCTCCCACCACACACACAATGCAAACGCAGACTTGGAGGAGATTTCTTCTTATGTTAGTCAAAGATGCTTGATACGCATTAAAATAAAGCATTTGATATTTTTATTAGTGCATAGTGTAGAACAAATTCTTTCGAAAGTAAAGATATAAATCTTAGCCAGCATAGACATTTCGAACTATGCCTACTATAGCTACCATCCAAACAGTGGTGACCACCATAAGTGAATAGCAGGTTCTACAACTAATACCTTACAAGTTTCGTATTGGGAATTGGATTTCCAACAAATGGTCAGGCCAAGGAACTTCCCATTGCCACTGAGAATGCCTCTGGAAAGACATCCCCGAGAACCAAACCGGAACTCTACCAACACAAGGCCGGGTTACCCCTTAACTGGGTAACTACTGACACGAGCACGCCATTCCCCGATCGTAAACGACCTTTTTCACGGGATCCCGATAACCAACAACCACAAAGTAATAAACTCGTAGTAACCACATAGGTTAAATATCTGGGCTCCATACCATGATACAACCTCTATCCAGAAGGAAATGTACATACCCTAAGGGGAGCTACAGCAACCCCTAATAACCTTGCCGCATCTTTCCTGTTTTGACCATTTCCGGGATGTGAGGCTCGACGAAGTCACGTCCACAAAAACATACTTTATACAAAAAGCCATGCTTTGGGTCAACAAATGATCAACACAATGATCACTAAGATAGACGATCAAATAAATGATCCTATCACAATAATCAACACAATGATCATTTCAGCATCACTCAGCATATCACATTACCAAATTGGGAATATATCGCTGATAACTTCAACTATATAACCTTTGAGCTCGTACGTCTCAAAGAAGGGTGTTAAGCAAAGAATAAATTCTCCGCCACCAACAGAAATATATTTGAAAGAAATCGGCTTTATATCTCAAATTGTAATGTCAGACACACAATCCATACAAGTCTGTTCCGGGATCGAACAGAACCGAAGGCACTTCTTACGAAGCCCTTGCAATACGGGTATTCACAATCCCGATCGAATTTCCCATCACTTAGGAGATCTCTATACCAGGAGCTACCCAGTGCAGAGACAATCGATAGGTCATCCTATCGCTTTCACAAATACTCGGTCTTCAACACCGATCTTCAAATGCAATTCATAACGACGTATCACATATTCGGAATGGGTTATACGACCCCATGGTCCTTTCCCGGTTAACCCGAATAGTGAGCGCTTATTCAAAAATAAGTGTGCATTCAAATTCAATCAATTCACATCAAATACCCATTCAAAGGGAAATATTGATAGTCGGCTATTGAACTATCAATGGATATGCATACATCACCAGATTCCAAATAATTTTCCAAATTATTTATTTTCCAAAATATCTTTACAAGATATATTATTTCAACACTTCAAAAATAAATCAACATTTATTTTCATACCAATTTCACTTTTCACATATAAATTCCACAATGAATTTATATTTCAAAAAATTCGTACATATACGATTTCAATTATTCATTTTCAATTTATCTTCAAAAAGATAAATTCTCAAAATATTCACTTTATATCGGAAAACAATTCCATACTTATTAAAAATAAGTAATTCACAAATCTTTTTATTTTCAACCTTAGAAAATATTCAATATACTTAAATCGAATTAAGTATATATTTCATTCTTTAAGGAAATTATGTTCTTAAACATATTTATTTGGGTCAAAACGAATGTTGCGTAAAACATCGTTAGATCGTATTAATTCAAATTAAACATCTCATTCAAAACAATTTCTTTAACATATCATTCACTATTTAAAAACGTGAATATACTTCTTTAACAAATTCCATCCTTTTATTCATTTTAATTCAAAGGATTATTCACTGTCTAAAAACGTGAATATGACTCTATTTCTAAGTTATAACAATTAACTTATCAAAATAAGTCGTTTGCGAATTTATAAAACAACGTTCATAAATTCCATATCTATTTATTTATAAAAACTTCCTTTTTATAAATTCCTTTATTAACCTATTCCAGTTTATAACTAAATTATAAACTACAAGTTCATATTATAAGTTAATTACTTATAAAACGATTATTTTACAAAATCGTTCATTTAACTTCCCAAATTATTAATCTTAACTTATAAGATTGTTTATTTATCCAAAATTCATTCTTTCGGTAACTTTATAAATTTTATAAACCTATTGCTTATAAAATTTCATTTATAACTTTACAGTTTATAATTTCATAAATTTCATTCATTTAGGAAATTCATTTTCACTACATTCAAACACTTATAAAAACTCGTTTTATAATGTCCATAATTCAATTTATAAATATCCATTTATAAATCTCTTAATATAAATTAATTTATATTATTCTTTTAAACGTCTTTAAATTCCTTTAAAAATTTCACCGTTCTCTTGATTTATAAAATAATCAAATTTTATAAATCTTATATTCAAACTTTTAATAATAAACTCAAAAATCCAGTTTAAACTATTTTATAAAATCATTGGTTCATATTTCTCAGAAATCGACTTTTAATCGTATTTCTAAAAATCAGCTTTATAACTATATTTCACAAAAACCATAATTTTTATAACTTTAAAAATTATAACGTTTTTTTTATTTATTTATAATGGATCAATTCCAAAAATATAGTATATTTTCAAAAATCACTTTAAAACCATTTTAAAATCCCAAAATCTGGGTCCAATGATGCTACACATCAAATAGTCAATCACGACCACAACGATATCATATATCGATATGATAATCAATCAAATATCAAAATATATGAAATAAAATAAATACTGTTGAGGAATCCAGTTGGATCCCTCCAACCTGTTTCCTGCATCCAAAAACATTAGCACAATACCAATTTCGCTCCAGTACGAAATTATCGCGGTACATGTTCTTATTAAATATTATCCGCTTAATAACGGCGTAATAGGGTCTCATCCGCTAAACAAAAAATGCGGGAAATCAACAACTGCAATATATACATATGCCAATATATATATATTGATATTATATATAATACCAATTTCACTGTTTATGAAATATTCGCGGTATATGTTTATATTAAATAACATCCGCTTACTAACGGCGCATAATGTCTATTTTAACAATCAATAATTTACAGTCATCATTCAAACATGCATTCAAATATTTTAAATCTAACTATTTAAAATAAAATCGAAATCTATTCGATTGAGTGAGAAGTTCTCACCTTGGTTTTAATTTCCGTTTTAGCTTTTATTTCGAATAAAATTAAACGCGCGTTTAATTTTACCCGAAATTCTCACTAACTCCAAACGACTCCAAACCAACTCCATCGCGTAGTGCTCGTCCATACGATTCCAACGCAACTGAGTTTGCATTTTTTCGACCTCGTATGAAAAAGATATGAATATTTGAAGTTTGTACCAATTTATATATATAATTTACAACTAAATTAACTTTAAAACCCTACACGCAAATCAGAGCCACACGATCCCCCAAGCTCCAGATCTCAGCCGTTGCTTCCTTTTCTTCCTTCTCCCTTCGTATCATCTCCAGGAACGAATATGAGGCCGAACCCAATTTCAAATCTAGGGTTGAATTTATCGCCTCAATCACTCGATGGTTCTTCGATCAGGTAGTTGCAACTCAAAGCCCTACACCACAACCACACACGGCCCAAACCCCAAGGCACTCGGCCTCCTCCTCCACCTCAGGTTGCGTGCGCAACTGGACACGCACGGCCCATCATAGCTCACCCCTCGTCGCTCCAAAACGCATCTCCACCGTTGAATCTCTTCGTCTTGACGAGATCTACAAGTTCCTAGTTGAAGTCGAAGTCTATCGGAGAGTGGATGAAGAGAAAATCGAGGAGAAACGATAGTGTTTTCTGGCCGTTCAATTGGGGGCTGGCGGCTAGGGTTTAATGTTGATATTTTTTTTTTTTTTTTTTTAAATGAAGGCAAAGGTCTCTATTTATAAGAAACAGCTAGCGTAAACACTATTCATCCCGGGAATTCCGAACTCCGATTTAGACGCCGTAACCAGCGTTTCTAAGGTTTACCCCGCGTTACGGACACAATGGAACAGGTTTCGGAAGCTAATTCGGAAGTATGTGCGAGTTATGGCTGAAAACGTTCAATTTAAATTAAACCGATTTAAGTCGATTTCTAGGCGTTTTAATTCGTACCGGACAAACCGTAAATCCAATTGACTTGAAATTTGAAACCTTACAATAATATCACATTACGGATCCGATGAAACTGGTTTCGTCGAATTCCGAGACTTTTTGAAAAATGGCTATTTTGACTCGCCAAATTTAAATTAAAAATAATTCGATGCGTTTCGAGCTGCCACGATCAAACGATAACTCCGATTGACACGAAAATTGAAATCCGGTAATAACTAACTATTACGGATCCAATGAAACTGGTTTCGTTCAATTCTGAGACTGTTCAAAAATTGGCTATTTTACAGTCGATTATTAAATATTAAAATATTCAATTTTCACAAATTAACTTTTAATTCGATTTTAAAAGTTCTAAAATATCTCTATAACTCCAGTATGATTAAATAAAATTTTACAAATCATTTTCTATCATATTTAACTCGATTTTTAATTATTTCCATAATTTAACATATTAAATTATTAATTTAATTATCCAATTAAATCCAAAAATTCAAATAAAAATTTATTTGACTTAAAAATTCACTTATAAATATTTAAAATTAATTAAATATTCAATTTTTAATTTATAAAAATTCTGGGTCGTTACACTTCATGGTCTTGTCTATGACTTTCATCGAATGATAATCTTGAGTCAAAGGAAAATTCGGATGCAGATTACACCGGTAATCTAGTTGATAGAAAAATTAGTGGTGCAAAGTCATTTATGTTGAGATATTCATTAACTGTATCACAATTTCAAAGAAAATATCTGCATATTTTTCATTTCAATTAATTTTCAAATAGCAGACATTTTTCTCATAAAAACCCTTCCAGAAATTTTTTGTTGACCTTGTTTCAGATTTGTTGTTTTAGAAAATTTGATTTTATAATTATTTTTGAATTTGAATTTAAATGACTACATTGACTAATCGACTCCCTACTGATTATCGAAAAGATAAATAGTGATTGAAAAATTGATGTGTGTTGATATTAATCATATATTATAACTTGAGACAGTATATTTAGTAAATTTCTTTAGAAATTTAAACAAGAGTCATAAAAATTTTGTCAGTAAAAATTCCATGACCATCTCTATTTCTATCATATTTCTATCGACCATCACTCATCAAAATCCAATATAGTATGTCAGTATGTGGTATTTTAAACGGGAAATTATGATATTTCATTTTATTATATTTTTAGCAATAAAAAAAACATCCAAAGTATTCACTCTCATTTAAAAGTCCTCACGGTTATGCATGGGTGAATTACTTGGAATTTTTGATTATGTACTTTCATGCTCATTTAAAAGTCCTCACTGTTATGCATGTATGGAACACATATCAAAATTGACTGATTAAATAGACAAGTTGATTCTAATCCCATTTAAAAGTCCTCACGTTTATGCGTGGTTACAAGATACTTGTATTCATTTTTTAATAAAAATTTGGAATACTACAAGTCTCATTTAAAAGTCCTAACGATTATGCTTAGTTAGTGGATATTCAAATTCCTGAAATAAATATACCACAAATAGACACAACTATATGGTTTTATATGGTGACATCATCCCTATCATTCTAAGTGGAATATGCTTCAAACATAGTATTTATGATTTTTGTTTGATTTTTTTATTGAAATTTTAATATTTAAACCCGATTGAGTATTAATGTTGTGTTAATATCTATCACTTTATCTCTATTTTTTTCACACCATTACTCTTTTGCTGATAACAAAAGGGGAGAGAAAAGTTAAGATTTTGACAAATAAAGGTCAGACATTTTATTTTGTATTTTCTAGTTGCAACCAGGATCATTTGCATATTTTATCTATT
The DNA here is from genome assembly GCA_030765085.1 of Allium cepa. NCBI lineage: Eukaryota > Viridiplantae > Streptophyta > Magnoliopsida > Asparagales > Amaryllidaceae > Allium > Allium cepa. Next base: position 580,513,872 of record CM060941.1, on the reverse strand, counting down.
CTCATGCACATATGAAGGGGAAGCCTTATGTAGAGAGGGAGCATTCAAATAAGGGGAGCGAATTTGTACCAACCCGCACATTTTACGATTGTATATTTAAATATTTTATTTAAATATAGCATCGTTAATCGGATTTAAGTCCGAAAAGCTACCTTTTGCAAACAGTAAAATTAGGACTCAGAGACCACTTCCATTGAGTTCAAAATGACGTTTGCGATTTTTTGAGTATAAACTTCGATATGCTTGGAGCTAGCTAAAAATTTGACCTTTTCACTTAGGGATTTGGGCTTGGGTTTAGCCCATTGACCCAACATATCAACCCAAGCTCCACTCCACTTCTCTTCATTCATTCTTCATTTCCTAATACAACTTAAGCTTTAGCAAAAATGGTGGTGGAGATGGGAAATTAAAAATCCTAAGCCCTAGTTCCATTGCAAATCCAAGTTCTAGCTCCAAATTCAAAGAGAAGCTGTTGGTAAGCATCCTCTTCTTCTTCTCCAACTCATTCTCCCTTCAATTTCAGAAATTCCTAAACCCTAACTTAGGAAATGTTTTTCTTTTAATCTTAGATTCAAGCTTCATGGGTTAGAATTGAAGAGTGATTTTTCTTGCCTTGCTCTATAGCTTCTTCTTCATTGTTTTGAGTAAAATGTGAGATTTTTATCTCACGTCTATGTCCATAACTATCTTTGATTGTTGGGTATGAATTCCTAACACTTACTCATATGCATTTGCTTTTGGTTTGGATTGAATTGGTGAATATTTCAATTTTTGGTGTTTTGAAGTCAAATCTTTAAAAATACAAACTTTGATGTTTGAACATGTTTTTGGTGATGCATCAAAGAGCCTATAGGGCTGGGTTGTCGATTGGCGTAAACCCTTAGCGCCTGTTGCTCGTTCGATTGCAATCGTTGAGAGTTTGCCCTTCATTTAGATAGGCTGGAAATGCTGGAAAACATGCATCGGTCGACTGGAACTATGAGTCCAGTCGACTGACCTGTAACCGAAGAGTTTTACAGGGTCTGGTCCAGTCGACTATTCTTAGAGTGCCAGTCGACTGACCTGCTTGTATTTGGCCTATTTTGCTTGAGGTTCCAATTTTTATCGATTCGTGAATTATCTGATTTGTTGTTATCGTTTATTATCGACTTTGATGACTTCTTTTTCGGGATTTTTAGGAATGTCCATTTTGATGGAATTGGTATCGATTTCTTTGGATTTGATTCACGTCTTCGTATGTTAATTTTTGATGATTGTTTCTACAATCATTTTTGTGATTTTTCAGTTTAAAAATACAAAGGTTTCTATACTAGTAGTAAATACCAAAACTCTTTCATTAAAATGATTTCAACACTATTTTCAATATCAAACTCGTTTATAAAGTTGTTTTCCAACCTATTAGTGTATACAAACCTTTACCTCATTCGTATGAGAAATCTAATTAAACGGCTTAGCAAAACAAGTGGTATGAAACGCTTGCGTTTACTTTGTCGGTTAATTCTTGGACTTGTTCGATTGAACTCTTGTGACAACTTTCGAGTGTAAATCTACAATTTATTCGTAAATATTTAAGTTAAGCTAGTAGTTATGGGACATGAAGCTAAACTCATATATTTACCGGCTTAGTGTAATTTACACTTATTTTTAAGTGGAAGTCTACAATTTGTTCGTAAATAATTAAGTTAAGCCAGTGGTTATGGGATATGAAGCCTAACTCATTTATTTACTAGCTTAGTGTAATTTACACTTGTGGATCTATAAAGATCCTTTGGTGGAGTTTCGGCTCAATTTTGTGGGGTAGCGACCCATGGTCTTCGGACCGTTTTGTGGAGCTTCGGCTCAAAGGTCTTCGGACCGTTTTGTGGAGCTTCGGCTCAAAGGTCTTCGGGCCGTTTTATGGAGCCTCGGCTCAAAATTAATGGTTAGAAACCATAAAATAGCGTTCCGTTTTGTGATACACGTGTTGGTGAGTTTTCATGCTTCCGTTTTGTGATAGGCCTCCCCCTTCTTGTGATTTCTGGATTTCTAATTGACGATTTCTAAAATTTGCGTCTCACCAATTTTAGTGATTTACAATGATGAGTATCAATATTTGTTCATTGGTGAATTTGTGTTTCAACAACTTTATGATTGGCATTGAGATGCTTGCCAATATTCGTGACTTGGTGAATAAAAATAAAGAATATGACATTCTTTTTGATCTTTGAGAAGATTCTTGTGATATTGTATGATTTTTGGTTAATTTTCAAATGTATACTTATCACGGTATGGCATTATCGTTATCATACGTTTTTTTCATATCTCTTATTTTATCTCTTCTTATATGATATTTATAGCTAGACTGATCCGTTTATTATTTTCTTATTAAATATTACTTGGGTCAGACCGAGATGTTACAGGTGCTTCTACTTGACTTCTTATCAGGGACTCTCGCCTGATTTTTGGCTAACTACTTTAGAGTAGTAGTTTTTGTTTTATACATTCGAGATAGAGACTCCTTAATGTATAATTATTCTTATGTCTAGCACTTGTTTCTATTCTTTTGTGATATTGTGGATCTTGTTTGACCACTATTCTGATGTACACTTCTATGTGTTATATTCATATCTATTTCTGCCTTTGTGATATGAATATCTGTGACTGATTTATGTTATGTTTATTTCTATATTTTTTTTCGAAGACCACATAGCCACTGTGTAGTAGCTTTGAGTTTGTATCGGTATGTCGGATTTCCTCTTGAAATGAAATGCATGTTATACTATCTGACATATCGATGCTCGCACAAAGCAATTACACGGATGGTCGCTCCTCAACAGCCTTATTCTTCGCGCTAGTTGACGGCATTACTCCTAGTGTCCTTGGCTAGCGTGAGTATAGAGGTGGGGCGTCACAGCTTGGTATCAGAGCCAAACTTCGGAACAATGTAGAATAAGCTAGCAAGATCATTGTCCTAAGTCTTTCTTAGGAGTCATGCCTTAGGATTCTATCTGAGTCTTAGGACCCGTTCTATCCTTTTTTCTTTATGATGCCTTGTTTTATCAATCAAGTTTGTTTGATATTCATTCTGAGAATAACCTTTTTCCTCTTCTTTCTTTCTTTCTTAAAGAAGAAGAGATGGTTATTTTTGGCAGTCCTAGTGCTGGTCAATCCAGTAGTTCTTCTTTGGATGGCGTATTCATGTTTACCTAACAACTTTTGGATCTTGTAAAGAATCAAATGTTTATCTGTGCTTTGAGTAAGAACCCCACAAAGGTTTTACCTCTAAACTAGAAGTTCCTTTCGATCAGCTTGTAGATGTCACTCTTCGATTTGAAGAGGCCGATAAAGGAAGCGATGTTGAAGTTGTCGGTGCCAAATAGAACTTCAACAATAACATGAAGAGGCCTATTAAATTCAAAGTCCCCAATCCCAATAAGAAAGGGAAGCAACAAGCTCCGGTAGCAAAGACTCCCACCTCTAGTCGTGGACAATGCTACAATTGTGGTTCCACGGACCACTATGCAGGGGAGTGTCCGAAACCTCTCTTTTGTCGTTATTGCAAAAGTTCGAGTCATCTTATATCTACATGTCTCATACTCCGAAGTAAGAGAGAGGGAGAGCTGAATGTTGTGCAAGCTCATAGTGACACTTCTCTTGGTCAAGGTATTTCTCATTCAATCCTTGATGACATTTGTTTTGTGATTATCTGATTCGAGTTCTTGTTAATATGGGTTCATCTCATTATTTTTATATCAAAAGGACTTGTTGATTTCTTTTCTTTAAATATTTTGGGCTTGATAACTTCGTCGAGAATTGCCATTCGGATAGTGGATCCGTAACGCTCAGTTTGTTTTGAAAAGATGTCGAAATTATTTTATGTGGTTATGCTTTCCGATCCGATTTGCATGTTATTTGCTACTTAGGTTTCGGAATTGATTTTTGTGAAAGGATTGGCTTAATCATTATGAAGCCATATCCTATGTCCCGAGTGGACTGTCCATCTTCTACATTTTCAATCCGTTAAGCAGATTTCTATTTTTCTTAATGATTTCGATTCCAATTTGCTTGCATCATTTTGTTTTCTAGACCCACTTGTTGAGGAAAATGTTATTTCTCTCATTCAAGTAGTTTGTGAATTTTTCAGTGTTTTTGAGCTTGTCTTAGGATTATCACCTAAGCAATCTTTTGTGTGGTGCAAGGGTCTTTTCAGCTCGACCTTGCCACCAGTTTTCATTACCTATGAGTTGCGGATGATAGCGTTCCACTAACCGCATTCCGCACTCATTATTATTCTTATGAATGTATTCCATTTGGTTTGATGAACCATCCAATTTCTTTCATCCATCTTATGAATCGAGTATTCTCTGAATATCTCGATGAGTCCATTTTTGAATTTATTGATTTTGGATGAAAACAGCAATTTAAAATTTGCAAATCTTTTTCGTAAGATATTTATAAGTACAATTGGATTTTGTTCTTAAAACAAGTAAAGAATATTCGTAAAGTTTTTAAGAGATATTTTTATCATATAGAAGATGATTTTGTGTTGTTTTGCCCATTGATTGCTTTAAGTATTCTGGTCGATGCGCTTGATCAACGTTATCGATAGGAATCTTCTAAACGCTATGATGAGACAATTAGACACAGTAAATTGACTTGTAATAAGAAATTTTTCCTAAAAGGACGACTACATAAAGTTCATTGTAATTTTGAAAGTTTTAGCTTTTCGGGAAAGATGATCAATTAAAAGAACCCTTTTTCGATACTCCCATTCTTGTGATTCCCGAAGAGAACCAAGACTTCACTGTTTGTACCGATACTAGTCGTATTGGTTTGGGTGCCGTTCTCTTGTGAAAGGGAACGTTATATCATTTATGCTTCTATACAATTAAAGCCCGTCGAGACTAGGTATGCCACTCATGATCTAGTGTTCGCGGCTATCATTTTCACTTTTAGAATTGGCATCGTTATTTTGGGGGAGAAATTTTTTGTCTACATCGATCATAAATCGTTGGAGTATTTATTTTCTCAAAAAGGAACTTAATTTGCGTCAACAACATTGGCTCGAGTTCCTTGCATCTTATGATCTTGATATTCTTTATATTCTCGAAAAAGGGGAATCTTGTTGCCGATGCACTTAGTCGTAAGCAACAAGCGGTTGTCCCTATGGTGATATTCGAATGGAATGATCTCGAGACTTTATACCCTTGTGAGGTTCGAGATCGTGAATCTGGTTCATATTCATTTCTTGTTCTATGTAGCCCTGAAGCTCATCCATCTCTTTTTGGCCGCATTCTTGAAGCTCAAAAGCTAGATCCCGAATTGGCTCTTCTTAGCCAAAATTGTAGGGGTAAAATTGATATTGAAGGTTTGAAAGACTTTGATATTAATGCTCGTGGCAGTATTCGAAAATTTGGTAGACTTATCGTGCCAAATATTAGTGATCTTCGTAAAGATATTTTAGAAGATTCTCATCGTTCTAAATTTACCATTCATCTCGGTAGTAGCAAAATGTACGCGGATATGAAATGACTCTATTATTGGGATGGGATGAAATCTGATATTGCTAACTTTGTTAAGTATTGCATGACTTGCCAACTCATTAAAGCCGAGCATCAAAGGCCCGGTGGGTTATTGCAACCTTTAGGCATTCTAATTTGGAAGCGGGGCCAAATTTCCATGGATTTTATTGACGGACTTCCCCGTTGTCGTTCGGGTCATGATAACCTATGGGTGATGTAGATGGACTCACAAAATCCGCTTATTTTATTCCCGTTCAGTCCAATCGGACCGTACCTCTTTTGGCCAAACTCTTTATTAAAGAAATTGTTAAATTACATGGTGTTCCTACTTCTATTGTTAGCGATCGTGATCCATTGTTTACTAGTGGATTTTGAAAGAGTCTTCAAAAAGCTTTGGGGACGAAGCTTAATTTTAACACCGCTTATCATCCTCAGTCCGATGGACAAACCAAGCGTGTGAATCAAACTCTTGAAGATCTACTTCGTGCATGTGTCCTTGATTTTGGTGGAAGTTGGGAAGATTATATTTCTCTTGTTGAGTTTTCCTATAATAATAGCTTCCAATCTAGTATTGGCATGACACCTTTTGAGGCACTTTATGGAAGGCCATGCCGATCTTCTTCTTGTTGGCTTGAGTCGGCGAGAAGCAGGTTTTAGGTCCAGATTTTATTCGTGATTCCACAGAAAAGATTGACCTTATTCGTCATAGGAAGAAAGAAGCTCAAAGTAGGCAAAAATCCTATGCCGATAGCCGAAGAAGGAAATTAGAATTTTATGTGGGAGATTTTACGTTTATTCGTGTTTCACCTATGAAGGGTGTTGTGCGTTTCAGTCGATCGGGAAAATTAGCACCTTGATATATTGGTCCATTTCTCATCACCGAACGTATTGGTTCCGTGGCTTATCGCCTTTTATTACCGGCTCAGTTTTCTGCTATTCATGACGTGTTTCACGTTTCTCAATTAAGCAAGTGCCTTCGGGATTCCGATTCTATTCTTGAGCCGGGTGTTGTGGAAGAAATTGAAGTTTCGCCTAATTTAACTTATGAGCAACATCCTATTCGCATCATTGCTACGGAGGTTAAACGCCTTCGAAATAAGGATGTCCCGCTTGTGAAAGTTCAATGGTCCTCAAATCCTAAAGATTGTTCTTAGAAATCTAGAGAATTCATCGAGCGAACACATCCGGACTTACTCTCCCGTGCTCTTTGAGGTGAACTTCTTATTTCAAATTTCTTTTATGTTGATATGCTTTTATGGTTGTTACTTCTTATTTTTTTCCTTAAATATTACGAGGACGCAATTTCTTTAAGGAGGGGAGTCTGTACCAACCCGCATATTTTACGATTGTATATTTAAATATTTTATTTAAATATATCATCGTTAATCAGATTTAAGTCTGAAAAGATACTTTTTGCAAACAGTCAAATTAGGACTCAAGACCACTTCCATTGAGTTCAAAATGTTGTTTGCGATCTTTTTGAGTATAAACTTCGATATGCTTGGAGATAGCCAAAAATTTGACCTTTTCACTTAAGGCTTTGGGTTTGGGTTCAGCCCATTGACCCAACATATCAACCCAAGCTCCACTCCACTTCTCTTCATTCATTCTTAATTTCCCAATACAACTCAAGCTTTAGCAAAAATGGTAGCGGAGATAGGAAATTAAAAATCCTAAGACCTAGTTCCATTGCAAATCCAAGTTCTAGCTCCAAATTCAAAGAGAAGCTATTGGTAAGCATCCTCTTCTTTTTCTCCAACTCATTCTCCCTTCAATTTCAGAAATTCCTAAACCCTAACTTAGGAAATGTTTTTCTTTTAATCTTGGATTCAAGCTTCATGGGTTAGAATTGAAGAGTGATTGTTCTTGCCTTGCTCTATAGCTTCTTCTTCATTGTTTTGAGTAAAATGTGAGATTTTTATCTCACATCTATGTCTATAACCATCTTTGATTGTTGGGTATGAATTCCCAACACTTATTCATGTGCATTTGCTTTTGGTTTGGATTGAATTGGTGAATATTTCAATTTTTGGTGTTTTGAAGCCAAATCTTTAAAATTCCTAACTTTGATGTTTGAACATGTTTTTGGTGATGCATCGAAGAGCCTATAGGGCTGGGTTGCCGATTGGCTAAACCCTTAGCGCCTGTTGCTCGTCCGATTGCAATCGTTGAGAGTTTGCCCTTCATTTAGATAGGCTGGAAATGCTGGAAAACAGGCACCAGTCGACTGGTACTCCGAGTCCAGTCGACTGACCTATAACCCGAGAGTTTTCCAAGGTTTGGTCCAATTGACTGTTCTCAGAGTGCCAATCGACTGACCTGCTTGTATTTTTCCTATTTTGCTTGAGGTTCCAATTTTTACCGATTCGTGAATTACCTGATTTGTTGTTATCATTTATTATCGACTTTGATGACTTCTTTTTGGGGATTTTTTGGAGTGTCCATTTGGATTGAATTGGTATCGATTTCTTTGGATTTGATTCACGTCTTCGTATGTTAATTTTTGATGATTGATTGTTTCTACAATCATTTTTGTGATTTGTCAGTTTAAAAATACAAAGGTTTCTATACTAGTAGTAAATATAAAAACTCTTTCATTAAAATGATTTCAACACTATTTTCAATATCAAACTCGTTTATAAAATTGTTTTCCAACCTATTAGTATATACAAACCTTTACCTCATCGTATGAAAAATCTAATTAAACGGCTTAGCAAAACAAGTGGTATGAAACGCTTGCGTTTACTTTGTCGGTTAATTCTTGTGACAACTTTCGAGTGTAAATCTACAATTTATTCGTAAATATTTAAGTTAAGCTAGTAGTTATGGGACATGAAGCTAAACTCATATATTTACTGGCTTAGTCTAATTTACACTTATTTTTAAGTGGAAGTCTACAATTTGTTCGTAAATAATTAAGTCAAGCCAGTGGTTATGGGATATGAAGCCTAACTCATTTATTTACTAGCTTAGTGTAATTTACACTTGTGGATCTATAAAGATCCTTTGGTGGAGTTTCGGCTCAATTTTGTGGGGTAGCGACCCATGGTCTTCGGACCGTTTTGTGGAGCTTCGGCTCAAAGGTCTTCGGACCGTTTTATGGAGCCTCGGCTCAAAATTAATGGTTATCAACCATGGAATAGCGTTCCATTTTGTGATACACGTGTTGGTGAGTTTTCATGCTCCTGTTTTGTGATAGGCCTCCCCCCTCTTGTGATTTCTGGATTTCTAATTGACGATTTCTAGAATTTGTGTCTCACCAATTTTAGTGATTTACATTGATGATTTTTATCAATATTTGAACATTGGTGAATTTGTGTTTCAACAACTTTATGATTGGCATCGAGATGCTTGCCAATATTCGTGACTTGGTGAATAAAAATAAAGAATATGACATTCTTTTTGATCTTTGAGAAGATTCTGCTGATATTGTATGTATTTTGGTTAATTTTCAAATGTATACTTATCACGGTATGACTTTATCGTTATCATACTTTTTTTTTATCATATCTCTTATCATATCTCTTCCTATCTGATATTTATATCTAGACTGATCCATTTATTATTTTCTTATTAAATAATACTCGGGTCAGACCGAGATGTTACAGGTGCTTCTACTTGACTTCTTATCAGGGACTGTCGCTTGATTTTTGGCTACTACTTTAGACTAGTAGTTTTTGTTTTATACATTAGAGATATAGACTCCTTGATGTATACTTATTCTTTTGTCTAGCACTTGTATCTATTCTTTTGTGATATTGTGGATCTTGTTTGACCACTACTCTCATGTACACTTCTATGTGTTATATTCATATCTATTTCCGCCTTTGTGATATGAATATCCGCGACTGATTTATGTTATGTTTATTTCTATATTTGTTTCTAAAGACCACATAGCCACTGTGTACTAGCTTTGAGTTTGTATCGGTATGTCAGATTTCCTCTTGAAATGAAATGCATGTTATACTATCTGACATATCGGTGCTCGCACAAAGCAATTACACGGATGGTCGCTCCTCAATAGCCTTATTCTTTGCGCGAGTTGACGGCATTACTCCGTAGTGCCCTTGGCTAGCGTGAGTATAGAGGTGGGGCGTCACAGAATTGAATGATCAAATACATTTAATAAATTCAAAATCTTAACTATATGTTTGTTATCATCAAAAGGGGGAGATTGTTGAATATGCTAGTGTATGAATTTTATTTGAAGATAATATATATATATATATATATATATATATATATATTCATTTAAATGTATTTGTTAATGTACTATTTTATTTTTCACATAATTAAATAGATATTTGCTGAATAAAATAAGTAACATAGAATTTAAATTCCAACAGACATTTTATTCAAACAAATATTTATTACAATTTTAAATAGTACAAATTTGAGCTCTCACTATATATACACAAATTCAATCATAATACAATTTTTCTTATACCACAATTTTCATTACAATGTTCTCCTCACTACATTTCACTCAAACACACGTATTTGTTCTTCAACTCTATTCCAGATTGAATCCAGCATCTGAGTTATCTGCAAAATACACACCGACGCAGTAAAATTGAAAAGAAAATATTTTGCAGTGTAAAATAAAGTGTGTATTTTAAAAATATTATTTGCCTCAGTTATATGGGTTGTTCGTCATCATTTAATTTTGAATTCATCATACACGAACAGCTTGTGACATGCACAGTGTATCACTGTACATGCCACACGGCCGTGCACACCGATATACACTTGATAAAATTACAGGGACATGTGAGCACAAGGTCAAACCCAAATCAAAACCCGGGTTCAACTGAAGTGAAATAAATATTCAGTCACAATATCAGCACAAGGTCAAACCCGAACTATAAGCTGGATTCAACACAGGTGCAAATCCAAATGAAATGGTCAAGACACATAAATCAAGCCTCGACCAAAGTTCAAGTCGTACACATAAAAACAGAGGCTAGGCAGTCCAACCAGACCAAATTGAAATAGTAATTTGAAAATGCACAAGTGACTCAAAGCAACTCAAACTAGCATGTCAGAGCAACCTATACCAGACCAGTTCAACATGCTATGCTACAGATGCAAGCTTCAAAAGGTACCAGACTCAAGTACATCAAATCAGAGACAAGTACACAAGTCCTGTACATGAATAGAGACATATGTATATACAACTAGATGATGACCAAACCATACTACATGAATACATGGAGTAATGCAACAAGCATGTTCGAAACAACAACAGAGTATCAAGTCCAGCTACCACAAGAGGAACAAGCCCGTGAAACAGCACATCAACCAAACAGCAAATGGTCAAGTGCATAACAAAGGAATTACCATACAAATCTCTACAAAATATACATGACCACAATGCAACGGTCAATGGTGAAGCAACTCGACCAGTCTAAAATCAAAAATGAACAAGCTCCAGATGCAATGCAGACTAACAGTAAAAAATGGAGATGGCCATAGAGCAGACTCAAATATTAATGGCACTGCCTTATCAGTCAAAGCATACACATTAACCAGACTCATAGAAATGCAACCAGTTCAAGATGATCAAGACACATCAGATGCATGAAAACCAGCTCAATAATCGTGTAACATGATCAATATACATGAAAAAGTCAACATATTTGATCAGAGGAAAGCAACACACAACAGTGACAACCAAAGACTACAAGTACGGAACACAATGAGACATCATGCAACTGAATACAAGTCGAAATGCTTAGCTCAAATGCAATGCAATCAAATGGACAATGAGACCAGATAACCAAACTACAGATTTCAAGCACATTGCACATTGAAGCACACGACAGTGGAAAACGCAGGTAATTTCATTAATAACAAAGTCAAATTTTTCACAAAACTCAAGTAGAATGAGAAAAGAATCGAACTTCTATCTGACATTATTAAATATACACATGAAATTAAGTATGCAGTGAAGCAGGTAAAACACATATGATCAAATGTCGTAGGAGTTTCAAATTGAACAAGTAAGTGCCGAAGTCAACATAAATTCAAAGTTTAAATGTTAGAAAATATCAAAGTCGTGGTGACCAAGATTCAAAGCCGTGATTATCAAGTAAACAAGCAACAAAATATACAAATTGAGAAGGTCAGAAATCATCACGAGCATTCATACAAAGATCAGCGGCCAAGATATAAACAAACGAATTCAAAATGTAAAATACGAATGAAATTATGGGAATTAAAATCATATATAAACCATTAACATCATCAAATAGTTCATCGAGTTTAAGCATATCACGCAGAAAAGCAAAGGGAAATAACATACCATTAAAATCGAACTCGATCGAAGCAGTCGAAGCTAAGCAATGAAGAAACGATCGATCAACAAAGCTACACGCAAATATCTATTCAACCGATCAATTTGAAGTCGACGCTTCTTCAGATTGCAAAGCCCTAAAAACTGAAAGAGGTACGAACGAGCTAAAGGAAGTAGTCATATTTTCTCAACGAAAGATTACGGGCCAAAAATAAAAGAAGAAGAAGAGGATATCTTAATTACTTATTGGGTCGGCTTCTTTAAATTACTTTTTGGGCTTAATATTTAAAAATTAGGGTTTTTTTTAAATTGTTTTTTAATTTATATTTTCTCTTTTAAACTTTTGTAATTTCTAGTCATGTGACTAGGGGACGAACTACGGTGGTGTAGTTCGAGAATTCGCAACTCAGTGGCTGAGTTGTGGCAGGGTTTTGATTATAGAGTTAGGTTAGCCGATAGCGGATGTCGCGAGTTTACGTGTGTAAGCTTATGACTACTTAATTTCTAGTAGAAACTTTGGAGGCAACATGTAGGTAGGGTTTTGCCGAAGCTGGGTAAATCTGTGTTGTTCTATTTTCTGCATTTATTATTCTGCCATTATCTGTGCTGCTACTGTTCTGCTATATCTGTGTCGAAATTATTTTATATAAACTTCCACAATAATTTTTATAATTAATAGTATCACCCTATTCACCCCCTATAGGGTGAAATCGATCCTACAAGTGGTATCAGAGCTCGGAACAGAAGTCAATTTTTATTTTAAAAATTTGATTTTTCAACGACCTATTTTTGCTTTACAAATTTGAATTTTTAAAATGACTTTTTTTAATAATGCTTTTACTGAGAGTCGGTCCAATATTATTCCTCCTGTTTTTGATGGAATAGATTTTGAATTGGAAATTAAAAATGGGATTTTATTTAAATTTTGTTATTGTTAAATGTTGGGATATTATTGAAAATGGTGTGATATAATTGATGGGAAAAATACTTTGATTAATGCTCTTGCTATGCATATATTATATTCTCATATTAATCAAGTTAATTTTAACTTTATCTCTCATTGTGAAAATGCACAGGAAATCTGGAATACTTTTGATGTAATATATGGTGCAAAAGTCAACAACCATGAGAGATCCTCCATAATCGACTCAGTTAAAGAAACGTGCTTGATAGGACTGCTAAAATGTAGCAGTAATGAAGATTCAATAGCCGATGAGATAAGTGATTTTTCCAATCAATGATTTAGTTCTCTTGTGCCAAAAATTAATTGAAAATAATAAAGCTCTTGAGTTGAAAATTAATAGGTTGGAAAGGAAGCAAGCTAAACTTCATCAAAAAAATAACGATTTAGAAAATGAGCTTAATAATATTAAGAAAAAATAAAAATTCTTATTGCAAAAGGTGTTTGAATCATGAAAAAGAATTTGCCCCTCTTCGTGAAAACTTTCAATGTAACATCCCCGAATTTTAGTCAAGTTTAATTTGACAATTAATTTTATTTTGGAATTAAATTGTGAAATTATTTGTGAATTAATTAGAAAATTTTCAGAATAAATAATTTTTTTATATTATAAATAGAATTTTGTTTTGAAATTTAAGGCTAAGTATTTTATAAATAAAAATTTGATTTAAAAATAAATATATTGGAAATAGATTGGATTTAAAATTTTATTTTTAATCTAATAAGAATTTGTTTCAAATTGTATTAAATATGCATTTTGATTTGAAAATGATATTTTGAATTTGATAATAAATTTTTCCAAAGGCTAATTTAGGATGAACCTCTAATATATTTATTTATGTGTAGTTAAATTTTAAAACTATTTATCCTTTAAAGATTATATAAATGATTAATAGAGAAATATATTTATTTAAATAAGAAATATGATATAAAGTTATATTCGAAATATTATTTGTAAAAATTTAGTAAATTTTTTAAAAGTTGTTTAAAAGCTAAATTTTATGATTTATATAAATGTGATTATTTATTAGTATTAAGATTTTTAAATCATTCTCTTTTAAAAGTTGTGCAAATATAAATGATAGAAAATATGTGAATGGAATATATATATATATATATATATATATTAAACTAAATTAAGATTGTCATATGAAAAACAATTGAAATAGATTTTATTTGTGCAAATGTAAACGTATAAGAAGATAAAAACATAAACATTTAAAAATAAAAAACATATGTAAAGATATGAAAATATAAATGCATAAAGGGTTAAAACAAAATTTATAAAATAATTTAAATAAAGCATTTAAACACAATTTTAATTACATGTAACAAGTGTAAAGAAATAGACACACATTTTTTCAAGTATTAAGTAAGAATGTTTATGTGAAAACAAGTGGCATTAATTTTGTTTAAAATGAATTAAACTTTATATTAAAAAATAAAGAAAAAACTAAATTACATTTCTTTTCTCATATCTTCAAATCTAAAATCAGTAAATAAAAGAAAAAGGAAAGAAAATAAAATCTGAATCAAACCCTGTAACAAGTTCAAATGCAACCAGAAATTCACAAGAACAAAACAAACCTATAAGCTCTCCTCAAACCAAAATCAAAATAGCAATTTAAAATCTTTAAAGCCGGGAAAATATCAAAGCAAGGATCAAGCATTCAAACAGCAAGCAAGATCTGAAGTACCAAGGCAAAGCATCAGGAAATTTAACCTGTAACCAAAATTTTAAAACTGGGAAAAAAGAAAAAAAAAACAGAATACAAATAAAAAATTTGAAGGAGAATCTAGAACCAAATTTTAGCTACAACCCAGAGTGCAATTCAACATCAGATTGCAAATGCAAATTGTAAGCCTGGAAATAATCCTGTAACCAAATACAAGATCAAGTTTCAAGTCAAATACAACTTCCAGATCCTCTGTTCATCAATATTCTGGTGAGCAAACCTTTAATTCAGAACCTTGAATCTATGAATTGATGTTGTGATGAATGCTTTGTGTTGCTGTGCAAATTGTTTTACTGTTTTATGTGTTTGCATGTCTGAATGTATGTATATGCATACATGTGTTATGCTCTGTTGAAGCTTAAACTTAAGTTCACTAAGAAAAATTCGAACTGCACTTTATTAAATCAATTTTAGACTTTGATTTACAAATAGAAAATGATCATAAGACTGTAATACTATTTTTAAAAATAAACTCAAGTGTTTATATTAAGGAATTTTTTTCAAAAATAAGAAATTACAGTTAACGTAAATTAAAGTCAGAAAATAAAAGATTTTAATTTTTAGTTTTAACTTCATGGCTAGATTTGTATCTAGAAATGATGAATTTTGACAAAGAAATCATGATTTTCAGAGAAGTATTCATCGAGATATTCATAGTTGAACATATTTGGGTATTTTGTAAATCATCGGCGATCACGAATGAATTGAGGCTCGGGATTTGTTTTCAGAGATGCTAAAATGATTGTTGAATTCGAGAAAAATACGAGATGATTTTATAATTCATCGTGGTTGGTGATTTGGATCGATTTAGGGTTTAAAACTTGTTTAGTGTCGAACTGATTCTCGGGAAATCTACGTCATCGTCGTCGCACTTCAGATGATCAGACCAAGGGTAAATAGTTCGTGGATGGTCGTGGCTTCTGATGGCCTGTGGTGGCGAGGTGATCGGGTTTTGGTCATCGAACTTCATTCCAGATTTTTGAGTCGCGCTCTTTGTTTTCGATTGCGTAGGAAATTCGATGATCTGGGTGGTGAAAAAGGGTAGGTAGGTGTTCGTCGGCGTGAGGTTGCCGGCGAGGTCGACTGGAGATCATCGGGTCATCTGTGCATGTGCACGGCCATGGCAGTGTATCTGAAAACTTTGTTGATTTGGGAAGAAGACACAATCGAGTTCAAGCAAGTGAAAACCAGGATTTGGCTCGAGTAGAATGATGGGTGCGCTGGGTTTTCTTAAAAACTTAAACAAATTTCTAAGCTTGAAAGGCACACGTGTGAGGTTGGGAAGAAACTCGAAGTGGCACTCGGGAAAGTTGGTTGTTAGCTCGGGGTGGTCTCAAGTGAGTCTCAGGGTTGAGATAAAATAGTCTTCTTGACTTTAAAACTAAAATTCAAATTTTTAAATATTTTAAATTCATATTTTAGGTAATGGTTTCAATTTAGGTATTGGATAAATAAAAGTTTTAAATAAGATTGTAACATCCCGCCTTTTTGTACGCTTTAAATCGACGATAAACCACACACCTCAGACTCAAACCATACAGAAGGGCGGATTGTTATTGGGGTGAATAAGAAAATGCAGAGAAAAAAAAAAACAAAACAGAATCTTGCAGCGGAACGATAGAATATAATAATCAAATAACAGTTCTAACTGTTCATGAAGCTGTTTTATAAAAAATTGATTATATTTATACAACACATATCAGAGTTACACATACCAGAGAATAATAAATAATGTAGCGGAACAGTATGAATGTAGTGGAATTATATAATAAATAATAGTAATACAATCTTCATCTTAGTCCTCCAGAAATAAAGTCTTCAAATCCTGAAATGCTCAGGTTGACCCGAGCGAATTGAAAAGACGAAACACTCAAGTCAGAACTAAAAGATTTTATGTG
This sequence comes from Allium cepa, assembly GCA_030765085.1. Taxonomy (NCBI): domain Eukaryota; kingdom Viridiplantae; phylum Streptophyta; class Magnoliopsida; order Asparagales; family Amaryllidaceae; genus Allium; species Allium cepa. The sequence continues at coordinate 580,497,481 of CM060941.1, read as the reverse complement.
AGTTAAATCAACAGAAATAAATATGAGTGGAACAGCGTCAGAGATGCTTACGGGATTTGACATCTCCTATCCAGTATCTAACGTGAGTGCAGTAACTTAAGAGATGCTCGGGAATGACATCTCCTAAGAATCCATTAAACTATTTGCTATGTAGTAATATATGCTATTATAATAATGTCTATTAGTAAAATAAACTTACTTTTAAATAGCATTAAGGCTTTACATTTTCCACTTTAACACGTAATAGTCCCAGTAGTCCATCCAGTATCAACGCATCTCCAGATCGAGAGACCACCCTAAATACTCCACGGGCTACGGGAGAAATCCAAACTCGTACAAGGCGTGCTAGGGTAGGTGACACGTCACAACTAGGCAATGCCAGGGTAGATATACCAATTACGCTTCCTGACCCATGGTAGCATGTAGCAGCTACTACCGCCCACCTCGAGCCACACCCCCAAAATCGAAAAGGGCCCGAAACAATCACAAAGTAATAGAATGGCATCGAAAGAGTGTGTCCGATAAAATGTGCAACCTTCTTAGCCCGTCATTCGCTACGGTTATGCAAACTCACGGGAGTCGGGTCCACGTATTTACCTCAAAGGAACACTGTCACAATCTTACTTCATTATGGAATCTCCACCGCGTACACAGTTGTTAAAGTGGTTTACAGAGTTGGCAGAGAATATGACAACTTCCGATCCCGGTCTCTTTAACAACCAAACGTTATTATTACACCGCGGTCATTTCAAAATAATTTATACTTTAAACCGAAATATCATTGCCATTTCAAAACCATATAAATATGATATCATTTCCATTTAAAAACTAAATCAAAACGATATCATTTTTATTTCAAATACATCCTTTTCCAAAAATCAAAGCACTTTCAAAGTTACACACTTCGAACCCAAAACACTCAAAATTATAACACTTCAAATCATAATACTTTGAAACTCGTAACTTTGAAACATAACTTCCACCACTTAAATGGTTTAAATATTAAAATACTTTATATAATAAATAGCTTCTTCAATTTCACAAATCAATTCTAAAACAACTCGAAGTTCAAATTTTTAGATCTAACCAAATCTCAAATCATAAATTTCAATTCAATTCAGTTTCCAAATAAACCATTCTAAATTATATTGATTTCAAAACAGATTTGATCCACAAAATAAACCATTTCAAATTCAGTATATTTCAAACTTTAAGTATTCAACAATTTCAAAACTAAGTTTGATAATTTCATATATATATATATCAAATTCAATTTTCTATTATTTAGTTTCGAAATATTTACTTAATAAATCCACTATCATTTAAATAAAACCCAAATTACAAGTAACTAAATGTTTCCTTCAATTTATTTATACTTGAAATATATATTTAATTCACCTTAAACCAAAATCAAGTTATAAATCATATCCTTTACAAATCTCAAATCCCATAAGTTCCAAATCGGTTTCATTTAATAAATGTCTACATTAAATACAATTTCGAATCAATTTCAAATCTATCTTCTCAACCTTAATTTTATTAAAATCATTATAAACTCTATATAAAAATATAATTTATGTAAATACTTAACCATATTACATTTTTATAAAATCAATCTTATTTTAAACTTGTTTCATACCAAACAAATTTATACATAGCTAAAAAAATCAAGAATTTAACTATATATATAAAGTAACATTTATATTATAACTGAAATCAATATTTATGTAAAACCGTATATTTCTTTATAAAACCATAGAAATCATTTCAAAACAGTTTTACATGTAGACCGCGGTGTCTATATATAATTTTCTATTTTATGGTCAAGTGATGCAGATATTTATCTTTCAATCCGCAATTTAATATTTTTCGGTTGTGTATCATTTCAAACCGCAATCCCGAATGAGATAAAAATCCATAACAATTGTAGTTTATAACAATATAAATACAACATCCATTCATTCAATATCAACCATCAAAAATTTATCACAGCCATCATCCAATTCAATCAATGACATCAATATGGAACAAATAATAAATAACAGGTATTTACTGGCAGTTTATATTCAATAATAAATTAACTAACTATTTATCCAAATAAATTCAAATAAGCTGATATGATGATTCAAAATATGCCAAACAGTCATAAATATATTTCTAATCGCATCATAAGTCAATTTAACAAAGTTAAGAAATTTTAGAAGTTATGAGTGGGTTAAAATACTCACCTTTATACGAATCTGAAAATAATAGATTTCTAATTACTAGCTCCGCTCTATGTTTCCTTAGTCTCCTTCTTGATTGCTAGCTTTGTTACGTAATTTTTCGTTTATTTTGATTTACTTTAATTTTCCTCCTTATTATATTAATATATATATGTATGTATGTATTTTTTAAAAGTTTGAAAAAAGAAGATTTGGAAAAGAAGAATTGAAAAAAAGGACTAAAATAAGAACTGAAAATGGAAGAGAAGATCAACATTTGAAAAGAAAGAAGAAAATTTGAAATAGAAGAAAATTTGAAGAAGAAGAATATTTGAAGAGGAAGGAAAAATTAAAATGAGAGATAATAAGGAGATTTGAAGAAAAAAAAATAAGAAGAAGAAGATTAGAATGGAGGCTGGGGTTTCATTTGCATCATATCTTATTTATAAGGTTAGAGTTAGGTTTAGGCCAAAGAGATTTGAAAAGAGAGGCCGCTATTAATTAGAAATAAATGAAATGACATTTCAGTAAAATGAAGTTGGAAAATGAACGAAAAAAGAAAGTAAATATGAACAAACTTGGTATTGAAATATAGTAAATATGAACAGCCTTTTTAAAAGTAGGAGGTATTAAAAGGAGGTAAATGAAAGAACTAAAAATATGAAAAGTAGTTCATGTTTGCAAAATCGAAAAGCTTTGGAAAATGTAAATGGGAAGGAGTAATGGAGCAAATGGGAAATGTAACGACCCGCTATTTTGGACCACTCGCATCTGTAACGATCGAGACTTTTCGACGCTCGAATACCGACATCAATACGTCCACTGTGTCAACTGTCGAGCAATCGAATGCCGGAAAACCGAACCGTTATGGTTAAATAAGAAGAAAAGGTAGAAGAAGAGAGAAAAAGATAGAACATGACAGAAAGAAATAACAGAACAATATCAGAATCTCACAATAGCAGCGGAACAACATATAATAGATAAATGAATAATCATTTAAACAAAGAACTATCTCAGTTATTACATTACATCATATTACATTACATTACATCATCAGAGTGTACAACAACAAACAGCGGAAAAGAAATACTATATACTAGTGAATACGCCATGCCATCCAACTTGCCTCCAGCAACTCCTGAATTCCAGAATATCCTTATAAACCTGACTCTTAACTGCCCGTGTGGAAATTGGTGGGCACCCAGAGTTTAGGAAGGAAAACAATAAACTCCGAGTCAGTCATGGGACTGGTGTGAGAACTTAAAACAGTTTATCTTTAAAACAAAGAACAGGATAATTTTAAAATAGATTCGCAATGCTTTTTAGAAAATGAGACTACCATAAGGCCTTCACCTTTACCACTTTTGAAAACAAATTTCAATCATTTTCCTTACGCGGAAATACTTTCATTTCAAAATGGTTCATTTAAACCAATTAAATAAATCCTTACCGATTTACTTTATATTTACGTTCCAAATCCGTAAATTCATTCCCACACTTCAAAAATAAATCAACGTTTATTTTTAAACAGATTTTCCTTTCTTTTATAAATTCCATAGTGAATTTACAATTTAAAAATATCTATGAATATACGATTTCCAAATCGATTTGTAATATTCATTTTAAATTTATCTTTAAAAGATAAAATCTCAAAACATTCACTTCATATTGGAAAACATTTCCATACTTATTTAATAATAAGTAATTCACAAATCCATTTATTTTCAACACTTGGAAAATATTCAATATACTTAAATCGAAATTAAGTATATATTTCATTCTTTAAGGAAAATGTGCGCTTAAACACATTTGTTTGGGCCAAAACGAATGTTACGTAAAACATCGTTACGACGACCAAAAATCACTAGTATAGGGATTCAGAATTAAGATAAATATATAAATCCCAATACTATATAAAACATGTCCTTCCGGAAATCATCTACTATAACAACAGTGTTATAGTCTACCATTTCCTTCTATTTCTCGAAAACGTCTATTTCAACAATGAATGTTGAAATCTATGTATTCGATTCATAATACATTTTAAAACATCTTTAAATCGTTTAGATTCATTTTATAATATCATTTCCCAAAACATATCCATTTTATTTAATAATATATTCACTGTCCAAAATCGCGAATATACTTCACTAACCCAATTTCAATATTTACTACACGTTTTATTTCAAGAATTTATTCGCTATCCAAAATCGCGAATATATATCCTTTTATAAACTTCTATATTCAATTTATCAAATTCAATTGATTTCGAATTTATAAACATTGTCTATAAATTCCATTTCTGTTTATAAACTTCGATTTATAAATCTCCTTTATTAATCCAATTCAATTTATATAACTCAATTATATACCAAAAGTCTATATTATAAGTTAAATACTTATAATTCATTTATTTACAAAATCGTTCTTTTAAAACTTCACAAATTATAAATCTTATTACTTATAAGATTCATTTATATTTTATAACAACTTCAACTTATAAATCTTCTTTATTAACAATTTCTATTAATATCTCATTTAAATGCCCAAAATCCAGTTTATAAGTTAATTTACTTATAAATCTTTTCTTTTACAACATCTATTCATTTCATAACTTCACAATTTATAAGTCTATAAATTTTATTCACTTGTGAAATCCATTTATGCTTCATTTTAACACTTAATAAACTCGTTTTATAATTCCAATATTTTAATTTATAAATATCAATTTTATAAATCTTTTATATAAATCAATTTATATTATTATTTTAAAACGTCTTTAAACTCAATTATAATTTCATCATTTTGATTTATAAAATAATTAAATTTTATAAATCCTATATTTAAACTTTTTACAATAAATTCAAAAATCCCAATTTAAACTATTTTATAAAATCATTTACCCCATATTTTCAAAAATCAACTTTTAACTATATTTCTCAAAAATCATAATTTTTTATAACATTAAAATTTTAATGTTTATTTATTTAAAATGAATCAATTCCAAAAATATTTTATAAAATGTATACTTTCAAAAAATCACTTTAAAATCCTTTTAAAATCAAAATCATATTTTTAAAACTTCAACAATGGATCCGATGATGCAACAATACCCAATAGTCAATCACGACAACAAACATCATATATCATCATATGATAATCAACAAACATCAAAATATCTGTAATCAAATAAATACTGGTGAGGAATCCAGTTGGATCCCTCCAACCCGTTTCCCTGCATCCACAAACATTAGCACAATACCAATTCCGTTCAAAGCGGAATTTCGCGGTATATGGGATTTATAAAATACTATCCGCTTAATAGACGGCGCAATAGGGTCTCATCCGCTATATAATGCGGGAAATCAACTTCAAGTACATAAATAATACCAATTTCATTGTACTGTGAAATATTCGCGGCATATGTTTTTAATAAATAACATCCGCTTACTAACGGCGCATAATGTCTATTTCAATCAATAACAGATAATAAATTTATCATCCAGACATACAATCGACAATTTTAAATCTAACTATTTAAAATTTAAATCGAAACTATTCGATTAAGTGAGAAGTCCTCACCTTGGTTTTAATTCAGTTTTCGCGTTTTATTTCGAATAAAATTAAACGAGCGTTTAATTTTACCCGAAATTCTCACTAGCTCCAAACGAATCCAATCCAGTTCCATAGCGTAGTACTCGTCAAAACGATTGCAACGCAATTCATTTCGTCCAAAACGGACCTCGTATCAAAAAGTTATAGCAGTTTAAACATTTACATAATTTTAATATAATTAAATTTACAAATCCTATTTTAATTTTATACCCTAGCTCATCGCAGCCATGCATTTTGAATTCCTAGCATCCTGGTCGTTCACGTTTTCTTCTTCCTCCATCCCAGGCTCGAACGCGAGCAAAGAACCAAACTCCAACGCCTAGGGTTCCAAATCGCGGCCACCACACTCCCCTCTAGCTCGATCAGAGAATACCACAACGTAGCCCACACACAACACCACCAACGCCCAAAGGCCGACCCCACTCGGCTGCTCCCCCTGCACGCAAAATGAGGCCGAACGCGACGACTTCATGCTCGGTTTGCCGTCGATTCGCGCCACCAAAAACGATCACACCCGTATAGAATCGAAGCTCTCCTCACGCTCTTCCATGTTGTAGTTGAAGCTTTCTGGAAATAATCGATGGATTGGATGATAATAGAGGGAGAAGAAAAGTATTTTTCGGCCACTGATTTTTTCTAGGGCCGACGGCTCTGAATTAGGGCTAGAGGGAGAGGGTGTTTGCAAATTTATGAAGAGGGAGGTCCTTTTATAGAAAAATACGCGACACTATTCATCCCGGATTTTCCGAACTCCAAACGAAGCGTGCCGGTTGGCGTTCCTAAGGTTTACCCCGCATTTCGAACACAATGGAACGTGTTTCGGAGGCTAATTCGATCATCTATGCGAGTTACGGCAATAAACGATCAATTTAAATTAAACCGATTAAACGAATTTTCTAGGCGTTTTAGCTTGCCCCGGACAAACGGTAAATCCGATTGACATGAAATTTGAAAACATACAATAATATCACATTACGGATCCGATGAAACTGGTGTCGTCGAAATCCGAGACTGTTTGAAAAATGGCTATTTTAACTCGTCAATTAAATATTAAAATATTCAATTTTCACAAATTAACTTTTAATTCGATTTTAAAAGTTCTATAACATCATTCTAACTCCAATATGATAAAATAAAATTTTACAAATCAATTTCAATCATATTTAACCCAATTTCCAATTATTTCTGTAATTTCAACTAATAAATTATCGATTTAATTATGCAATTAAATCTAATTATTCGAAATAAAATTATTCGACTTATAAATTTCACTCATTAATATTTAACATTAATTAAATACACGAATTTTAATTGACAGAAATTCTGGGTCGTTACAGCATCCGTACATGTCGGACTTGAATTGCTCAAAATATTAGATTGTTAATTTAAATTTGGTAAAACTTAACATATACAGTAAATAAATCAATCACAGAATCACAGACACAGAGTAATACAATAATACGCAGCGGAATCAATAAATAGTAGTTCATGAAGCTACTATATAATCATCAGAGTTAGAAATAAAATACAGCAGAATATCTCAAATACAGTGAAGTCTCCAATGCAACAGATGACTTCTATGGACAAATCAGCTGGAAGAGCTGAAAGCTAAAACGATAGTTGGATCTCCAAGCGAAGCTCCGAACTCCAAAGGTGAGTCTCAAATGCTGCATCACTCAGTCTGACCCGAGAGTAAAGCAAAACACAAAATACTCGAGTCAGGATTAACATTCTTATATCAATAAATCCAACTCAAGTGAAATAACAACTGAAATACAGGTAACTCAATGGATGTTTGGGATAACGATCCTCTAAGGATCCGTGGAACTATCGACAATGTAGAAATATACACTATACACCATGGTCATTTCAAATTAATTTATACTTCAAAACCAGAGTATCATTTCCATTATATATATATATATATATTCCCAAATTTTATCATTTTCAAAGTTACGATTCAAATCAACTCAATTTCCAAATTCAAATTTAACTAAATCTTAATTCAACAAATTTCAATTCAATTCAGTTTCTAATAAACAATTACAAATTATATCGATTTCCAAATGCAGATATAAATCACAAAATAAACCATTTAAATTCCAATATATTTCAAAGCTTTAATATTCACATTTTCAAAGCTAAATTTAATAGTTTCATATATCCTGATTTAACTTCATTATTATTTAGTCTTGAAATATTCCCTCATTAAAATTCTATATCATTTAAGTAACCTTAAATTACATCTTACTAAGTATCTCCTTTAATTTATTTTAACATAGAATATTCATTAAGTCACTTAAATCCAAAAATCCAGTTAAAATCATATCTTTAAATTTCAATTTCAATAGTTCCAAATCGATGTTTATTTACTAAAATTCTTAATTACATACAATTTCAAATACATTTAAATTTATCTTCCCAGCATTATCTTATTCAAATTATTACCAAAATCTATAAATTTAAATAAGTACTTGAGCATATTATATGTATTAAATCAATCTCCATTTAATTAAATACTATTATTAAATCTATATATTATATTTCCATTTATATATAATATTTAAGAATCAATATTTATTAAAACCTTATATTTCTTTCCAAAACCATAGAAATTATTTTCAAAATATTTATATATGGACCAACGGTGTCTGTATATAATTTCTTATCCTATGGTCAAGTGATATGGATATTTATCATTTCAATCCATAATTTGAATATATATATATATATATATATATATATATATGGGTAGATATCCTTTCTACCCGTAATACCAATTTCAATTCAATGAAAATCGCTTGGGTATATCATTTCAACCCATAACAAAATTCTCCTATTCTAAAGTCCGTTCGGGTATGTATCATTTGAACCCATAGTGAATTATATACTAACAGGGAACATGCAGAGTGATAACAGATATGACAATAATAATAACAGGCATATATCATCAATAACAATATAATATAAACAACATGATATGGTGTCATATCCCATAGGTGAACAATTACATATAAATGCATATTATATATATAACGATTTAAACAATTAACAGTTAAATTTTAGCAACATATTTCAATTGTCGTTCCAATTGAAATCAAATTTAATAAATAAAAGAACGTTAATCGTGAATGATTGCTCACCTTTCGAGGCTAGAGAGATTCGATACAGAAATGAGCTACTAAATCCAAAGCAACGCTAGATGGATATGATTTGATGTAGAAAATAGGCACGACGGACAAGGCTGATAACGAAAAATCGATGAGAACGATTGAATTAGTTTTGATATAAAGGAACTATTTCATTTTATATATTATTATTTGTTTCTAAAATAATTTCAAACATATATTTTCAAATCCATATCATGTCCCAATTTTTTTAATTTAAACAAAACTCAATATACAATGTTTATACAATTCATAAATTTCCTTAAAATTTCCTTAAATCCATCTTAAACGCTAACACTAATATAAGTTTTAAAACCGACCCAACATATATGCAGACAAATACAAATCCATATGCAATGATATATATATTGTCTTTCAATGAAATCAATATTAAATTTTTAAGATGAATGTTAACATAAGCATCATTGTTTACATTTAAAACACCTAAACAGTTTAGATGTTGAAAATAGTACATATATTAAAATACTTTAAATAGTTTATATATTAAAATAATTTGTATATAAATTTTAAACTCATATTAAATTAAATATATATACCTAAAACCATCGTTTAAAAAAAATAACATATCTACATAATATACTTTATATAATACTTACAGATATGCTGCCTAACACAAACAGATACTTTAAATAAATATATTTCTAAATAAGCTAAAATATACACAACAAGTTGAACCCATGTTAACAACTTTACTTAGCACTTAACTTATATTATTATACAAATAATGGGTTATATGATTTACATACTTGATTCTATATACATAACAAAATATACTATAAGCTTTTCATATTATGCTGTAAGCCTATATATGCATGCACTATATAACTATATGCTGCTAATACAATTTATATAGCTTAAGTAAACTTATAAAAACAATGTAACTATTAGATTTGCAGGCTCATATAAAACTTATACCTACCTATATTTTATTTTTCTATTTTTAAAACACACGTACACATTAAAAATCAACTTATATATAACTATACTTTAAACGCATTGAAAAAATATTTCAACCACGTATCCTTCTTTCCTCAAAACATATGTATGTTACATAAAAAAACGAAAAAAGAAAGAAGAAAAAGACAACAATGCAGCTTATATATATTACCTACATACAGATGCTGCGGCTAAGATGTTGAAAGAGGTATGGCTTTTAGCAGTGAAGAAGGTGATTAGATGCAAGCGAAACAGTGTTGGGAGGAGAAGAGCCGAGCACTTGATGGAGTGAAACAATGGAAACAAAAGAAAATACAAGAAGAAAACAAAATAAAATAAAAGAAAGGATAGGCGGCCATTACCTGATGCAGCTTCACAGGCGAGGAAGAAGAACCAAATAATATGGGGTAGGTATGGTGTACGTGAGTTTGGTATTTATAAGAGAAGTATTTGCATTGATTGAGTAGAAAAAGAACGCAAGAAATAAAGAAATTAACGGCTAGAGGAAATTGTAGGATTTTATACCAGTTAATTACAAAGAGTCAAATGGAAAGTGGAAAGAAGGTAAATTATGGCACGCGAATTACAAGGCAAGAAATAATTTGATTTGATCGTTAGGGAAATAAATGGGTTTTATTCCTATTAAAACAAAGAAGCAAAAATGGAAGTGTAATAAGATGGGGAGAATTACACGTGAAGGGCAAGGTAAGAAAAATGAAATTGAACGGTTAGTGGAATTCAAAGATTATATTCCTATTAAATACGGAGATGCAAATGAAAGTGGAAAATTTTACAAGTGAATTGCAACGCAAGAAATCATATTTGAACGACTAGTGTTTTATTTCTTCCCTCTTTTGAAATGCACGGCTGATAAATTTAACAGCTAAGGTAAGTAATTCAAAAGAGTGCGTATTTTAAAGGTAAGAGATATACCCAAAATAATTAACAAAGTGACGTAATTTGAATTTATTCGTTTCTTATTTATTTATTTAGTAAATATATGCTAAAGAATATATCAGGAAATAACGTACCATTTATAATGCCAAATAATTAAACAAGAACAGATATGAACGTACCAAATAAAACGTAAAATTTATTGCCTTTTTACAACATTAACAAAATATTTAATTATATTTATTAAAATTTATTTCCCAATTTACTAAATAAAATCAATTAAAATCTTGCAATTGTGCATTAACTATAATTTCCACTTATATTGAAATTTTTCCAAATATAATATTTGCATTACTTCCTTTATTGGGATTTCATTTCACATTAACACAACATTTATTTACATTTATTAAAATTTATTTTCAATTTCCATTAACAAGCTAATAAATAGGTAACATACAAATCATTACCGTTAATTTTTAGCCTCATAAATAGGCTTTTATTACTTACAAATCAAAGTTATCATTTATTTTCATAATGCTAAATTTCATTCACTTATGCTCAATCTATAGCCAAACATAACATTTAGATTTCTTTTCATTAATTGGTATTCCCTTCAATACATACATTTATTAACCTTGACTAGTATTGTTTACCTTCCATTTACTTAACACATTCTCATTCCCATTAATGTAACCTTTAATTATTTTTTATTAGAATTTAATTTCCCAATCAAATTCAGTCAACAAATTAAACATGTAACTTATAATAATTGTTTACAAGCAAGGTTACACTTAGGTTTCTCATACTTCAACCAAATTTTATAATTACATACATATTACCGAATTCATTCAATTACTATTAATAATATATAAATTCCTTTAGTTATACAGCACTTACACTTATTTACTTATTTTATATTTTTTATACCCAAGTGCAACAATATACACAATTTCATTTTCATTGTGATTTTACTGAAATTGTCAATAATTAGTTCTTAATAACCATGGCTACAATTCATTCTTTAACATTTACTTCAATATAAATTATAAATTTTTTATTTCTTTCTAAATTTAATTACAAAAATCTTATTAATTCAACCAATATATTTATCAAAATTTACGGTCATTACAGGAAAAAATGAAAAGAATGAGGCAATTATTAATTAGAAAGGGAATGAATGGACCAACTCTATACTGTAAACAAACTTTTAGAATTCAAATTTCAAAAACAATCGTTCACTTAATTAATTTTGTTAAGCCTAAACATACCAAAATTAACATCCTTTAAAGATTTAATTAACACACAATAAATGAAAATAAATTCTCTACACAAATTTGTGTGATAAATTAAAAGAACATATAGCATTAAGAACTTTTCATTTCTCCCTCTTTGTGATTAGGTTGGGAATTAAACAAACATGTTAACATTTCGATTGAATGTTTTACTAGGAATGCATTAACATGCATTCAAAAATATGATAGCATAAACAAAGTAATATAAACATGTATATAATATATATATATATACATCTTTATCGCCACTTATAGTGTACATTCATAAATAAAACGTATGAAAATAATCCATATAAGGAGGCAATGAATGTAAGAGTAAATTATAAAAGTGAAGATGAAAGGTAAGTTATGTTGCAATTAAAATCTAATAAAGTCTAATTAAAAAGGAAATAGTCAAGTGTAAATCTATTTTACCCCTTTTATCATCTCCTATTAACATTTAATTTAATAACTTATGAGATTTCAAACCTAAATAATCCTTTCTTTTTAATGATCTAATTGGATCTAAAACATAAGTTTAAATTTAGGTATAAACATATATGCAGTAAACTAGCATTAAATTTTGAAACATGAGCTGATTTAATTGGAAATAAATCACCCAATCTAAATTTATTTCAATATATGTTTACAATTAACGTCTTCCTAATTTTTAATTAAAAGATTACAATCACATTAATTATCATTGATTTCTAAGGTAAAAATAAGTGAGACAATTCAATTCCTTTTTATGGTAATTTAACGTATTTACGGAATTAGAATTATTGTATACAAACGGAAATTATTAATTTCTTATTTCTGTAATATATTTTTCAACTACCAACATTTCAAATAAATAAACATATGATTTTTTTATTTAGTAAAGAAATATATATTTTTCTTTTTTTAACATTTATTATTCCAATCAATTAGAATTTACATTCATACGGTCATTTGTTTTCTTCCTTATTAAACTTTACAATTATTTCCAATTTAAGCTCTACAATTACATTCCTAAATGTGTATTTTTGTCAATTGTACACACTAATTAAGGTTTAAAACTAATTAAATAAATTTACCTTAGTTCCATTTTTTTTACCAATTTATTACTTTATAAATACATTTACGTTTCTATTTAATTTATACATTCACACCTTCCGTTAGTGCATTAATTCTCATTGATGACATTTAAGATTTCCTATTTTACTTTAGTAGACCAATTAATTATACCAATTCATATATTTACACATCACTTACCCTTATTTACTTAAATTCTAATTTTATACTCAACCATAACATTTACACTAAATTAATATACAATTTAAATAGTAACTTACCACCATTACTATAACTTTTAATCACATCTTTGATTTCAATGTTCACAACAAATGTTACCCTTCTTATATAACCCATCTCTATTCACTAGTCATTTATTTCATATTATTCCGTTTATAAATTTTAATGTTTGCATTTGTTTTCTTACATTAATTTATAGCCAAGTATAACAACTTTCATTACCTCACTAAATTGTAAATTTCATTTCAATTGTTAATAATTAGTTTTAAATTTCCATGGTTGCATTTCATTTCATTATTAAATTATAAAGTTTTACTTTTCTTTCATTTTAAATCACCCAACTAATTAACCTTAACAAATTAAAATTTTGAAATTTTACGGGTCGTTACACTCTCGCCCACTTAAAACTTTTCGTCCCCGAAAAGGAAAAAGAAGGAAAGGATTAAGTATACAATACATCTTATTCAAAAATATTAACTTTATAAACAAATAAATTTACAAAATTAATTAATTTGAATAAAATATACCAATTTATAACCATTAAATCTTTTTATACTCAAATTAATAAAATTTGGAAAACATTTTTCAAAAATTTTCTAAGTCCCAAAATTTTTGAAATTTTTTTGGCAGAGTCTCCTTTCTACAAAGAGGCCCGGGAGAAAATATAATATCAAATATAACAATATATATCACAATATCTCAAAATAATATATCCAAAAATGGGAAAAACAATATAAACAATAATTACTAGCAACAGAGCATACAATCATCACATAAGATCAACACAGATAAATTATCCATTCATATCAAACAAAAAAATAGTTGTTCGGGTTCAAAAACTTTAAATTGTACAGAATGAATAATAAACTACTTCGTGCACCATTTACTCAACAGTCTTAGATGAAACTAAATAGATTATTCATACATCCAAACAAATTTAAAGTATCCTTGCCCAAATAACCATAAACCAAACAAACAACAATTCCAAACAATAGATCAAGTTCATTCTTAATAATTTCATTTCACATATTTGTTGTTTGATTTTTTTTTTCATTACATTCATTCATTTCTCAATTTCATTTATTTTCATTCATTTGTCCATAGTATTCATGTTCAATTAAATAATTTAGCATATCAATTTATTAATGTGACGACCCGAACTCGATGTCCGACAAACAACATCAAATTCGTATTGCCGGAGCTTGCAACACCCATTAGATGATAAATAACACAGCGGAAAACAAGATGATATCACTGATACAACATGAATACAATATCTGATACATCAATTTGATACAATGATAATCATCAATATCAGAGAATATACAACACAAAAAATACAGCGGAACATGATACAATATAAGATGCATCTTCAAAAGAATCCAATACTGCAACTCCAATCCCAAAACTCCAAAGCTAGAACTCCAAAACTTCAAGCTCGATCCACCATCAACGTTCACAAAGATAAGTAAGGTCAGTCGTCCACGGACTGAACTGGCTCCAGAAAAACTATAAACCTGACTATCTGAAAAAAACCAAACTCTAGATTGCCCGTGTGGAAATTTGTGGGCACCTAGAGTTTAGAAAGGGAAAAATAAATTCCGAGTCAGTCATGGGACTGGTATGAGCAAACAAAAACGGTTTGTCTTTAAAAACAATCAAAAGATTTTAAATTTGAAATCCGCAATGCTTTTTGGAAAATGAAACTACCATAAGGCCTCCAGCCACACACACCATGCAAACGCAGAATTGGAGGAGATGTCTCCTTATGATAGTCAAAAATGCTTTATACGCAAAACCATTTTAATATTATCATTAGTGCATAGTGCAGAAAACATTTCGAAAGTATAATATTATTCTTAGCCAGCATAGACATTTCGAACTATGCCTACTATAGCTACCATCCAAACAGTGGAGCGCCACCATAAGTAGATGGCAGGTTATACAACTAACACCGTACCAGGCTCGTATTGGATGATTGGATTTTCGAACAAATGGTCAGGCTAAGGAACTTCCTATTGTCACATAGGAACGCCTCTGGCGGGACGCCCCGAGAACTTACCCAGCTCTCTGCCAAACAAGGCCGGTTACCTCCTTCCCGGGAAGTAAAACATCAGATATGCCACCCCCGGTCCTTTAGGACCTTTATACGAGGTACCTCTACACCAACAACATCATACAATAATAAATATACTACAGTGCCCACATGAGTAAGTATCTGGGCTCCATGCCATGATACTACCCTTTTCCAGAAAGAATGGTCATACCTTAGGGGAGCTACCCCTGAAACCTTGCCGCATCTTTCCTGTTTCGACCATTACCGGTTTGTGAGGCTCGATGAGGTTTCGTCCACAAAGCTACACTTTTCACAAAGTCATGCTTTGATCACAAATGATCAACCGATGATCATCAACACACAGCAGCACTTAGCATGCCACACTACCAATTTGGGAGTATATCGCTGATAACCTTCAACTACATAACCTCTGAGCTCGTACGTATCAGAAGGGTGTTAAGCTAAGAGAATAAATTCTCTACCACCAACATATATGCATTTGAAAGAAATCTGCTTTATATCTCAAAGTGTAGTGTCAGACATGCAACCATACAAGTCTGTCCCGGGTTCGAACAGAACCGAAGGCACTTCCGAAGAAGCCCTTGCAATCCGGGTATTCACAATCTCGTTCGGACTTCCCATCACTTAGGAAATCTCTATACCGTAGCTACTCAGTGCAGAGACAATCGATAGGTCATCCTATCTTTCTTGCGAATACCCGGTCTTCATCACCGGTCTTCAAATGCTATCCATAACGATGTATCATTATTCGGAATGGGTTATATGACACAAAGCCCTCTCCCGGCTAAACCGAATAATGAGCGCAATATTTAAAAACATATGGATATTGGAATTTCAATTAAGTCACAACTTTGAATTCAAAACTTTCCTTCAAATGGTTAGACCAATTACCATTTCAAATCTTTTAAACAAAAAGATTTGTTTCACAAAGTTCACTCAGTTTCATAAAGATCCATTCATGGTTTTGAAAACAATTTCCATTTCAATTGGATTAATTTATTAAATCTTTAAATCAAGATTTGTTTCATAGCATTACGTTTAAATTCTAAAGTAAGTATTTTTCAGAGAAATTAATCAATGGCGACCGCACCCTCGTCCTCAAACCCTAATTCATCAAATCTGACAATTTCTTCGGAAGAAGCTGAAGAAGATGGAAATTGGCACTCGGTCGACATATGCAGATGCGCTTAAATCCCAGACTTTTGCGAACGAAAAAAGTAAAAGTTGGATGAAAGCCACGGGATGTAAGGTAAGTATTGATAGCACTGTGAGATTCTATGAAAAAACGATGGACGAGAAAGGCGTGTTTGCAGAGATAGATGAAGAGGATTTCGATGAGGCAAAGAACATGTGGAAGAACTCGATCTACATCTACATGGCAGGAAAGAGACCGTATTACATTCATTTTAATGCATACATAAAAAGAGAATGGAAACCACAAGGAGGATGGAATGTTTTTGCTCGTGAAAATGGATTCTACCTAGTAAAGTTTGACCTGGAAACTGATTGCAACAAAGTCATAGAGAACGGACCTTGGTTTATGGATAGTAAGCTGTTGTTCATAAAAAGATGGGAAGCTAATTTAAGACTGGAAAGAGATATGTTAGATTCGCATCCAATATGGATAAGATTGTTGAATCTGAATCTTGCTTTATGGAGTAGTAGAGGAATCAGCAAGTTGGCTAGTATTGTAGGGAAGCCAATTAAGATGGATGAAGACACAAAAAATTTGAGGAAGCTAAAATTTGCTAGGGTCTTGGTAGAAATATCTGCAGAATCAAAATTGCCAAACAAAATCAGAGCTAAAGATAGTACAAGGAAAGAATACATACAAGATGTGGAATATGAATTTATTCCCCCAAAATGTTCACAGTGTTTGAGTTTCGGTCACACACAAATGCAATGCACCGGTACAATGTACAAGAATGGAGAGTTAAAGAGAACAATGTTGAACAGCAAGGAGAACAAAAGGAAAATACAGAAACAAGAACTAATAATTTACATCACATTCAAAAAGAAAGGTCTCCTGAACCACTACAAAAACCACAAAAAACACTAGAGGAGAATACGGATAATGTATCACCGGCCCAAAATATACAAAGCAGCGTCAGTAATTTCACTGATTTAATACATCAAAATATTGTTGATAGTCAAAAAACCCCTGGTCTCCTAAATGCTGAAAAGGTAATCCAGAAGCAGCAGATGGTGCATGAGAATAAATCAGTGCAGATGAGTGACAGGAACAGGAGTTTGAAGACCCATTCCAGATTGAAGAGGAACCTGAAACAATTGAAGATATTAATAAAATGAACATAAATTTGGGTTCAAGTGATGAGGAGATAAATGATGATCTAAAAACAAGTACTTACACTAAACCAAATCAGGAATACATAGAACAGTTCAATAAGAAAGCTAGTAAGCATGGTCCAAAGAGTATTGCTCCTAGAAACTTGAGGAGTAAAAAAGCACCATCCTCCCAATGACAATAATTTGCTGGAATGTTAGAGGTCTTAATAGTGATGAGAGACAATTAGACCTCTTTAATTTAAGAAATAAATACAAGCCATCATTGATTGGTTTGATTGAAAATAAAATGAATAATGATAGTATAGATTATTTCCATTCTATTCTGGGTGCTAGTTGGAGTTTATATCATAATAATTCCAATACTAGTAAAGGAAGAATTTTAATTGTTTGGTGTAATGATTACTGGTCATGTAGCATGATAAGCAAAGATGATCAACATATCACTATAAAAGCTACAAATAAGGGAGGTTTAAAAATTAATATCTCTTTCATTTATGCAAATAACCTTGCTTCAAAATGTGTAAGTCTATGGAATCAATTGAAAACCCTGGCTAAACAAATAAATGGTCCATGGTTAACTATGGGAGATTATAATGCAATGCTAAATGCAGAAGATAAAGTTGGTGGTCTCACATTAAAATCCTCCCAGCTAGAAGAATTTAATGATTGTGTCGTCGCAGCAGGATTAACTAAAGTAGCCCACACTGGACTGAAATATACATGGAGAAGTGGAGAGGTTAGAAAGATAGCATGCAAATTAGACAGAGTTTTAGCTAATTCTGATGCAATCAACATGTTTCCATCAATGAAAGTTAATATTCTTCCTTGCTCTACAAGTGATCATTCTCCCCTGCTAGTTGAACTGATTCAACTTAAAACAGAAAAAGGTAAACCTTTTAGATTTGCCAATTACTGGCCTTTGTGTAAAGATTACTTCAAAGCAGCTGATTTTTCAAAACTTGATATTTTTGAGGGTAATAATTCTTTTATTCTCACTATGATTCTTAAACACATTAAGATGAGAATTAAAGAGTGGAATAAATGTAGAACAAAGCAAAACAATATAGTTGACCACCTTTAGGAAACCCTAAGAAATATCCAATGTAAATTGGATATAGACCTATACAATGATAATTTAAACAGGGATTTCTTTGAAGTACAACAAGAACTCAAAACAGCTTTGCAAATTCAAGCTATGGATCTAAAACAAAAGGCAAAAGAAAAGTGGTTAACAGAGGGTGATGAGTGCTCAAAATTTTTCTACACCAAAATGTCCATCAGACAGAATTTCAATAATATAAACAATATTATAGATGAACAAGGAGATATGCAAATCAATCTGGTGACTTTTGAAAGAGAAGCTATAAAATATTTCACTGAGCTATTTAATGACAATTACTCTCAAGAATTACCTGACATTAAACCTAGGTGCTTGGTGACTGAAAGTGGGAGAAACATGCTGTCCAGAGATATTGAAATTGGGGAAATTGAAAAGGCTGTGAAATCCATTCATCATGATGCCTCCCCAGGGCCAGATGGGTTGGGATCTCATTTCTACATGACCCACTGGAAAGATCTAAAAGAAAAATTGAGGTTAGCATATCAAGAAGCACTAAACTCTGGAAAAATCATAAAAGAAATGAACCATACATTTATTTGCCTAATACCAAAAAAAGAAAGTCCATCTCAGATACAAGATTACAGACCTATCTCATGTTGCAATGTATCTTACAAAATCTTGAGCAAAATCATTTGTGAAAGAATTAAACCTATTCTAAATGCATGCATTAGTGAATGTCAGAGTGCATTCATCAAAGGCAGAAACATCACTGAAAATTCTCTACTGGCGCATGAACTAGTAAGAAACTTTAAAAGAAAGGGTGCAGGAAAAATCTGTTTAAAGGTAGATCTTCAAAAAGCATATGACAAAATTAATAGAAGATTTATCATTCACATGTTAAAAAAGATGGGATTTCCTGGAAAAATTCTGAGGCTTATTGAAGAATGTATAAGCACTCCAACATACTCTATATTAATAAATGGAACACCAAGAGGTTCCATCAAAAGCAATAGAGGATTGAGACAAGGAGACCCCCTATCCCCATATCTATTTGCTGTTGCCATGGAGTATTTCTCATTACAAATGGAAATTTACACTCATAACAACATTATTGAACCAGTGTATAAAGTCAAGCCACAAATAACACACCTGCTATATGCAGATGATCTGATTGTATGTTGTAAAGCCTCAACAGATGCAATCAGGGGGATGAAGGAAATATTCCAAAATCTTGAATGTTTTGCAGGACTGAAAGTGAATGAACAGAAAACAAAATGCTATTTTAATGAGCAGTGCACTAACAAGGAACAATATTGCTCCCTCCTAGGATATGAAGAAAGTATCTTACCTGTCAAATACCTTGGGGTGCCATTATCTACTACTGTGATTACAGACAGTGAGTGTGGAGTTCTTGTTACAAAAATTCGAAAAAAGCTTCAAAGTTGGAGTTCAAAACTTCTATCATTTGCTGGTAGAATTGAGCTGGTACACACTGTTATTACCTCTATGGTCAGATTTTGGATTCAAACATTTCAAATTCCTATTGCTTCCATTAATAAAATTGAAAATGTTTGTGCAAACTTTATTTGGAAAGGGGGATTTCACAAAATATCATATCAAACTCTATGCAAACCGAAGAAAGAAGGAGGAGTAGGTCTTAAAAATATTAGGGACTTACAAAAAGCATATGCTACCAAACTAGCTTGGAAAATTCTTAACAGAAAAGGGTTATGGGCAGAATGGATGAGGGGGAGATATTAAAAGAAAATTTCTGGACTCAGAAAGAAGACACAAATGCTTCAGGTACATGGAAGAGAATTCTCAGAGCTAGATGTGACCTTAAAAAACTAGTACACAGGGAAATTGCAAATGGAGAAGGCACAAGTTTCTGGTTTGACCCCTGGCTGAATAATGAGTGTATCATTAATAAACTGGGCTGGGACAACTTCAACGCTTATGGAGGAAGAGACTTCAAGTTGGGGAAAATAATACAAGGAAATACATGGAACATTCCACCAAACTCTCCAGCCACCCAAATCAAACAGGAAATCATGAAAGTACCCCTTAATGGTAACATATCAGACTCCTGGGTGTGGAAACCTAACAATAAAGACTTCACTTTAAGCATGGCTTGGGAAGAGCTAAGGGAAAGAAGTGTGGAACTAGATTGGGCACAAATTGTGTGGAGTAGAGCTAGTGTTCCAAAAATGTCGCAAACTACTTACAAAGCACTCCTAAGCAGACTCCCAACAAGAGACAGATTAAAAAAGTGGGGAGTAATTCAAAACTCTATTTGTGTTTTCTTTCAACAACAAGAAGAAAATCATGAACATGTATTCTTCTCATGTACATTTACCAGGAAAATATGGGAAAACCAAAAATCAATTTTGAACTGCAATCTACAAGATCAGAAACTTGGAGACATAGCGAGTTACCTGACTAGAAGATGGAAACCCAAAAGCTTGATGGGGAAAATGGCTTCCATTCCGCTGACTACCACAGTTTGGAACATTTGGAGAGAAAGAAACAGGAGAATATTCCACAACAATTGCAAGAACGAACAACTTATCAGTGAAATGATTAAACGAGATGTCAAAATAATCATGAAAAGAGTGGGCAAACTTACAGATCTATCAATTGTTGAACTAGAGGCATTGCAGAAGCTGGGATTAGAACCACGTAATAACGAGATTCAGCTGACGACGCTGCAGACATGGTTCCCTCCGTGAAGAATTGAGAAAGAAGAAGAAGCTTATGTTATTTTTACTTACTGCTGGGAACTGATATGTATTATTGTATAATTATAAAACGTTTGTATGGGTCGGGCCGACCTTAGTTTTTTGATTTGAAGTAATAAAGTCTTTTACCAAGTTTCAAAAAAAAAGAAAGATTTGTTTCATAGCTTTCAAAACTCGTTTCCAAAGATTCATCCATAATCTGGAAAACTATTTCAATTCAAACTTGAAATCCCTTTAATACAAATTGGAAATTCACTTCTCATATGAAAGCTTTTATTTGAAAACAGATTGTTTTCATTTCGGAAAATCCGATTTCATTTATACAAGTTAAAAATCATTGGGTCAATTCAAATTCCCAAAACAACACTTTAAAAATTGGTTTAAAACCCATATAAGCTTGTACAATCATTTTATATCATAAAAACTGGATATAAAATTCAATTCCAGATATTGAATTCATATTTTAAATTAATTTATTCAAATTTCAAATCTCAACTAAGTAATTGAGAATAACTTTTATCTTTGAAATCCCTTTTAGAAAGCTCTTTATATTTAATTCAATTCCATTTCCAAAACTATTTAAATTTAAAATTCAAATTCAAAACTATTTTAAAAATTCAAATATCTGTGACTTAACCGATTTCCACGTGCAATCCATATTTGTGTGTGTACAAGTGTGGTCCAGGGGTTTTACCCAATAGTGTAACAACATCAATCATTACAGATATATCAATATCGATAAGCAGTATAATCCATAACGCTTATCTTCATTCACAGATTCATAGATAAAATAAATTTATCAATCACGAAGATTCACCATTACAATTCGATGTGGGTTTCGGATAACCAACTGGAATCCGACTCCCTGTCGCATCGAAATTTAAATGTCGTTTTAGGGGCAAAAGGGTTTTCACATATATACAGAAACAAATCACAAATCACAGTTCAGCATAAAGCAATTCACATCACACAGTATCATCATCACAAACAGACATATCAATCCAGTACACAACATTTGATGACAATCAATCATCTTCAATTTAAGGAGAAGGTGATTTAAAAGAATTAACCATATGACTATTTTTTTTTGATTTATTTAAATCAATGACTAACTATCCTTAATGATAAATTAATTATTTTTTATTCACTTTATTAATAAATTATTTCTTAATCAATATACTTAATTAAATACTAATTATAAATTAATTAACTTTAATTATCAAATTAACAATGCTAATTTCAAATTAATTAAACACTTATTAATTAACCAATTTTTAGTTTCAAATTGATTAATCTCTAGTCGCTTAATTAATCACAAATTTTAAATCAATTAATTACCCTTTTTAAACAATTAATAAAATTGTTTGTCTTAATTAACATTTTAAAAATCTTTTTTAAACTTTAAAAACAAATTCTTACTAACTTGAAAACTTTAGTGGTAATTAAATTTCCACACTTATTTTACATTAACTACTTAATTAACATATTAATTTGATTTTAAAACTTTGTTAAGTACTTACTTAATTCGTTAATTTGTAATAAAACCTTGACTTAAAATTGTCATACGTTAATTAGCTATTATCACATAAATTTGTTTTAAATAGTTTATCTAGCATACTATTTAGCTCGTAGGTTCGGAAAATAACCCGGGCAGGTTTTCAGTTTACTCGAGTAAACACTCGAGTCTTTTCACCTTTTTCCCGAGTCCTCTCCCTTTACGTTCGTTCTTCTTCTTCCTCTTTCTATTTTTTTTCCAGTGAGTCAAATTTAAGTATTAAATAATGACAACAAGCAACAGGCTCACGTACTTGAGTACGAATCCGAAGATTTCTTCGAGCTATCGTCACGTTTTCACGAGCACGACATCGAGTTCCTCATCTTCTTCCCCAAACTAAAAGCTGACATTAAATCCAGACACACACGTACGAGTGTGCACGTGCACAATTCACCGGAGAGATTGCGATCACCATCGCCGCTGTCAACAAGTCGTTGCGGACCTCCTCCATCAATTCCGACCACCCAGTTTCTGCTCTGAGCTTGAAATCGAAATCAAGCTCGAACTCACCCAATCTAGAAAAAGCTTAGCCACCAGAAACTGCTTCGAACAGCCAACCACGATTACCAAAGACCACGGCCTCGCGGCCATAGCTTTTCCGTCCATCTATTCACCTTCCCCCCCACATGCGATCAAACTCGAATCACTCACGATAGAGAAATCGTTCGAGAACTCTGAAGAACGCCATCGGCAAAGAAAACCCTAAATCATCCTTCCTTGACCACCACGAGAAATTTTAGGTTTTCCCACTATTTTTCCATTGATCGACGATCGACCAACAACCTTATACTCCAAGCCCCATGCTACAGAATCACGAGATCACCTGAATTTGACAAACTTGCACATTCCGATCACCTCACAATATCCCACGATTTATACCACTAGAAATCTTGATTTAGATCTTAAAATTCATGGCTTACCAAGACAAACATGATCAAGTAATCAAAACTCGAATTTTACTCTATCAAATTTTGAACAAAATTTGATCTTTACTGTATTTTAACATTCCCCAGTAAAACCAATTATTTCTAATACTTAAAAATATTTTTAAAATTTAAATCTTGATGTTTAGGTCCTACTTTGCTCAAACATCAAACTCTAATAGGAATTGAGGAGTGAGATTCTTGAGTTTGAAATTTAGCTATATTTGTAAACTCTAACCAAAGGCATGTAAAGTCATGCACACACACAAACTACA
The DNA here is from genome assembly GCA_030765085.1 of Allium cepa. Lineage (NCBI taxonomy): Eukaryota > Viridiplantae > Streptophyta > Magnoliopsida > Asparagales > Amaryllidaceae > Allium > Allium cepa. The sequence goes on along the minus strand of CM060941.1, from coordinate 580,473,145 downwards.
TATATACATGCATTTTAACAAAGTCACACAAGCATATATGCATCATAACTTCAAATATAAATTCAACACTTAGAAGACAAGGTTGAGGGGATTTGCTTACAGAGAATGGAAGAACAGGGACTGCTTTGTTGTTGAAAACTGCAGATGATTTTTCTTTGAATCCTGTTTTACTTTCTTTGAATTGAATGGTGTTTTAAATTCTTTAGATAATGATGTTTATTTCCTTTTTTTCTGGTTTGCTTAACTTTTACTGAACAATTGGATTAGGATGAACACATACATATAGAAAACGGTTTGTATATAAGTAGGTGTTATCTGGTTTGAGTTTATCTTTTGGTCGGAGATTTTTCTTTCTTCTATTGTTGACTAAAGATTTTTATCTTTGTTTTCTAATATGATTTTAACATATTTTCGGCTGAGATGATTTTCTTTTGTGCTGAGAAGATGGGGGTATTAAATGCATGTGCCCTATTTTGTCTACAAACTTATGCTACTTATTATTATGTATGTACAGTTTGTTTGTAGATATATTTTTGTTTGTTTTATAATTATCTTCTTTTGCAAGCCTTTGTACATAGATGTTTATTTGTATGTAGATATTATTTCTTCTTTGTTTACTGAAATGACTTTTAAACTTGCTTGCCTAATTCACACACCATATACATGTACTTCATTTGTTATTATTTGTAGTTTGATTTTTTTTATGTTTCCGTATAACCATAAAATTTTATTATTAACATATATGCTTGAATTTTATTTCTATTTATGGTTTAACTATCAAACATTAAATTTATAACATATATTTTGTTTTATACTTTACACTTATATATCGATAAGATAAATTTTATTTTATACTTCTTATAACTTCATAAAGAAATGGATTAAAGCACAATTCATACATTTAATAAATAATCATACATATTTTTTTTTCCAAGTATAATCTTTAAATCCAATTCATTTTGAATATATTTTGAATTTCCAAATCAAAATTTTATTTATATTCCAATTCAACTGAAAATATTTATTTTGAGTTTCAAATCCAAATTCAAAAACAAATAAGTATATGTTTCTTATTGAATTTGAAAAATTCAAATAAATCCACAATTTAACCCAAAATTTAATTCAAATTACAAATTTAAATTTGTCTTTAAACCGGGATCATTACATATTCCTCCCTTAAGAAATTTCGTCCCCGTAATTTTCCAAGGAGATAACAAAGATAGATGAAAGATAGAGAAATATCTTTCCAGATCAAAGTGAATATCTATTCTGCATTTAGCTTACCAAATCAGATTATCAACAATAGATGTGAGAACAAACTCAATCAACTACGAAACAATTGGGTTATCTGATCTACGAAATATACAGGGGTATTGGTTAGTTCGAAGAGATAACTAACCATTTGTAGATTTTATCGAAACCCAATGAAACAGACAAAAATAGATTCGATTACGATCTCCGATTCCAGATTTAACTCATTTACGATTTGCTGAGAAATGAAACTAAAGGTAGTTCTTATGTCGAATAAACTCGAATAATTTAATCGTAAACGAGAAGGATACCTTATAAAATTTCATTTCCTTAATTAGCTTTTGAGGTTAAAGAATCGTCCTTGATTACATACGCCCTTGCTGCTTGAGCGTGCTTCAGTGCTGGGCAGTTGTTGATCCTATGCACTGGCTTGCGACAGTAATAGCATCCCGTAGATTCCTGATCTGGCCTCTTAAATGGCTCTCTCATTCCTGGCTTCCAAGGATTCTTGCATTTATCCGAGTAATGGCCTTTCTCCAAGCAATTGAGACAAGTAACATCTTTCACCTTTTTCTTCTGTATATTCTGCTTTCCTTTATCTTTCCTCGGTTTCTTTCCGCCAGACTTCCTTTTTCTCCAATTCAGATTACTTGTATCTCCATTCTCCTCCGAAACTTTTTGCTTATCCAGAGTATCGTATCGATACCCCATATCAATTAATTCAGAAAACGATCCCTTAACGTGAGTAGTCATCCTTTCCCGAAACTCCTTGTTCATTCCTCGAATAAACTTTTCATTTTTCTTTAACGGTGTATTCAACAATTCTGGACCTAATCGAGATAATTCATTAAATTTGTTTAAATATTCCTCAAATGATAAACTTCCTTGCTTCAGATCCACAAACCCTGGTACATTCTAGAGATACCAGCAGACGACATATATCGCTGCTCGAACACTTCCTTGAAACGACTCCAAGTAAATTCATCCGCCAGCTTATCCAATGTAACAGTTTCCCACCAAACTAAAGCTTCTTCTTGGAGTTTCCAAGAAGCTATCAATCGCATCTGATCATCTCCCAACTTTAGTCCTTTGAAAATCCTTTCGCACGATTGAATCCAGGCTTGTGCTTCGATAACAGTTTCTTTGCATGTGAATGGCTTTCCACCAAGTCTAGAAAAGCTTCGATATAAATCAGCCAAATTTGATTGAGATTGAATGGGAATATCTTTCGTTGCAGGGCTTTGACCAACTGTAGTGGTACTTCCCTGTCCCCTATCTCGTCCTCTTCTTCCACTCATTCTTACTATCTGTAATAGTAAGAAGACCAATTTTAGGCATTCGAACGAAATATCTTAGAGAATAACAACAGATAAAAAGAATAGGCTAAGAAATTTGAATTTTGGTTCCACTGGTTGTACTCATTCTAGGGTATACTTCACCCTATCTCTAATGAGCCATCTAATGTGTTACACTCCGTAGCTAAAGTTCTCACTCAACCTTTAGCTCTGATACCACTTGTGACGACCCGAACTCGGTGTTCGACAAACAACATCAAATTCGTATTGCCGGAGCTTGCAACACCCATTATATGATAAATAACACAGCGGAAAACAAGATGAGATCACTGATACAACATGAATACAATATCTGATACATCAATTTGATACAATGATAATCATCAATAACAGAGAATATACAACACAAAAAATATAGCGGAACACGATACAATATAAGATGAGTCTTCAAAAGAATCCAATACTGCAACTCCAATCCAAAAACTCCAAAGCTAGAACTCCAAAACTTCAAGCTCAATCCACCATCAACGTTCACAAAGATAAGCAAGGTCAGTCGTCCACGGACTGAACTAGCTCCAGATAAACTATAAACCTGACTATCTGAAGAAAAAAACCAAACTCTAGACTGCGCGTGTTGAAATTTGTGGGCACCCAAAGTTTAGAAAGGGAACAATAAACTCCTAGTCAGTCATGGGACTGGTATGAGCAAACAAAAACGGTTTGTCTTTAAAAACAATCAAAAGATTTTAAATTTGAAATCCGCAATGCTTTTTGGAAGATGAAACTACCATAAGGCCTCCCGCCACACACACCATGCAAACGTAGAATTGGAGGAGATTCTCCTTATGATAGTAAAAAATGCTTGATACGCGAAAACCATTTTAATATTATCATTAGTGCATAGTGCAGAAAACATTTCGAAAGTATAATATTAATCTTAGCCAGCATAAACATTTCGAACTATGCCTACTATAGCTACCATCCAAACAGTGGGGTGCCACCATAAGTAGATGATAGGTTATACAACTAAAACCGTACGAAGCTCGTATTAGATGATTGGATTTTCCAACAAATGGTCAGGTTAAGGAAATTCCTATTGCCACATGGGAATGCCTCTAGCGGGACGCCCCGAGAACTTACCCAGCTCTCTGCCAAACAAGGCCGGTTACCCCCTTCCCGGGAAGTAAAACCTCAGATATGCCACCCCCGGTCCTTTGGGCCCTTTATACGAGGTACCTCTACAACAACAACATCACACAGTAGTAAATATACTACAGTGCCCACATGAGTAAGTATCTGGGCTCCACACCATGATACTACCCTTTTCCAGAAGGAATGGTCACACCCTAGGGGAGCTACCCCTGAAACCTTACCGATCTTTCCTGTTTCGACCATTACCGGTTTGTGAGGCTCGATGAGGTTTCGTCCACAAAGCTACACTTTTCACAAAGTCATGCTTTGATCACAAATGATCAACCAATGATCATCAACACACAACAACACTTAGCATGCCACACTACCAATTTAGGAGTATATCGCTGATAACCTTCAACTACATAACCTCTGAGCTCGTACGTCTCAGAGAAGGGTGTTAAGCTAAGAGAATAAATTCTCTGCCACCAACAGATATGTATTTGATAGAAATCTGATTAATATCTCAAAGTGTAATGTCAGACATGCAACCATACAAGTCTGTCCCGGGTTCGAACAGAACCGAAGGCACTTTCGAAGAAGCCCTTGCAATCCGGGTATTCACAATCCCGATCGGACTTCCCATCACTTAGGAAATCTCTATACCGTAGCCACTCAGTGCAGAGACAATCGATAGGTCATCCTATCTTTCTCGTGAATACCCGGTCTTCACCAATGGTCTTCAAATGCTATCCATAACGACGTATCATTGTTCGGATGGGTTATATGACAGAAAGCCCTCTCCCGGCTAAACCGAATAATGAGCGCAATATTTAAAAACATATGGATATTGGAATTTCAATTAAGTCACAACTTTGAATTCAAAATTTTCCTTCAAATGGTTAGACCAATTACCATTTCAAATCTTTTAAACAAAAATATTTGTTTCACAAAGTTCACTTAGTTTCATAAAGATCCATTCATGGATTTCAAAAAAAATATCCATTTCAATTGGATTAATTTATTAAATCTTTAAATCAAGATTTACTTCATAGCTTTCAAAACTGGTTTCCAAAGATTCACCCATAATCTGGAAAACTATTTCAATTCAAACTTGAAATCCCTTTAATACAAATTGGAAATTCACTTCTCATATGAAAGCTTTTATTTGAAAACAGATTGTTTTCATTTCAAAAAATCCGATTTCATTTATACAAGTTACAAATCATTGGGTCAATTCAAATTCCCAAAAAAACCCTTTAAAAATTGGTTCTAGACCCATATAAGCTTGTATAATCCTTTTATATCATAAATACTGGATATAGAATTCAATTCCACATACTGAATTCAAATTTTAGATTAATTTATTCAAATTTCAAATCTCAACTAAGTAATTGAGAATAACTTTTATCATTGAAATCCCTTTTCAAAAGCTCTTTATATTTAATTCAATTCCATTTCCAAAACTATTTGAATTTAAAATTCAAATTCAAAACTATTTTAAAAATTCAAATATCTGTGACTTAACTGATTTCAATCCATATTTGTGTGTGTATAAGTGTGGTCCAGGGGTTTTACCCAATAGTGCAACAACATCAATCATCACAGATATATCAATATCGATAAGCGGTATAATCCATAACGCTTATCTTCATTCACAGATAAAATAAATTTATCAATCACGAACATTCATCATTACAATACGATGTGGGTTTCGGATAACCAACTGAAATCCGACTCCCTGTCGCATCAAAATTTAAATGTCGTTTTACGGGCAAAAGGGTTTTCACATATATACAGAAACAAATCACAAATCACAGTTCAGCATAAAGCAATTCACATCACACAGTATCATCATCACAAACAGACATATCAATCCAGTACACAACATTTGATGACAATCAATCATCTTCAATTTAAGGAGAAGGCGATTTAAAAGAATTAACCACATGACTATTTTTTTTTGATTTATTTAAATCAATGAATAACTATCCTTAATGATAAATTAATTAATTTTTTATCCACTTTATTAATAAATTATTTCTTAATCAATTAACTTAATTAACTACTAATTATAGATTAATTAACTTTAATTATCAAATTAACAATGCTAATTTCAAATTAATTAAACACTTATTAATTAACCAATCTTTAGTTTCAAATTGATTAATCTCTAGTCACTTAATTAATCACAAATTTAAAATCAATTAATTACCCTTTTTAAACAATTAATAATAATTGTTTGTCTTAATTAACATTTTAAAAATCTTCTTTAAACTTTAAAAACAAATTCTTACTAACTTGAAAACTTTAGTGGTAATTAAATTTCCACACTTGTTTTACATTAACTACTTAATTAACATGTTAATTTGATTTTAAAACTTTGTTAAGTACTTACTTAATTCGTTCATTTATAATAAAACCTTGACTTAAAATTGTCATACGTTAATTAGCTATTATCACATAAATTTGTTTTAAATAGTTTATCTAACATACGATTTAGCTCGCAGGTTTGGGAAACAACCGAGCAAGTTTTCAGTTTACTCGAGTAAACACTTGAGTCTTTTCACATTTTTCCCGAGTCCTCTCCTTCACGTTCGTTGTTCTTCTTCCTTTTTTTACCAGTGAGTTAAATTTAAGTTTTAAATAATGACAACAAGCAATAGGCTCGCGTACTCGAGTATGAATCCGAAGATTTCTTCGAGCTATCGTCACGTTTTCACGAGCGCGACATCGAGTTCCTCATCTTCTTCCCCAAACTAAAAAATCACATTAAATCCAGACACACACGTGCGTGTGTGCATGTGCACAATTCACCAGAGAGATTGCGATCACCATCGCCGCTATCAACAAGTCGTTGCAGACCTCCTCCATCAATTCCGACCACCCAGTTTCTGCTCTGAGATTGAAATCGAAATCAAGCTCGAACTCACCCAATCTGGAAAAAGCTTAGCCACCAGAAACTGCTTCGAATAGCCAACCACGATTACCAGAGACCACGGCCTCGCGGCCATAGCTTTGCCGTCCATCTATTCACCTTCCCCCCACATACGATCGAACTCGAATCACTCCCGACAGAGAAATCATTCGAGAACTCTGATGAACCCCATCGGCAAAGAAAACCCTAAATCATCCTTCCTCGACCACCACGAGAAATTTTAGGTTTTCCCACTATTTTTCCATTGATCGGCGATCGACCATCAACCATATACTCCAAGCCCCATGCTACAGAATCACGAGATCACCTGAATTTAACAAACTTGCACATTCCGATCACCTCACAATATCCTACTATCTATACCACTAAAAATCTTGATTTTGATCTTAAAATTCGTGGCTTACCAAGACAAACAGGATCAAGTAATCAAAACTCGAATTTTACTCTATCAAATTTTGAACAAAATTTGATCTTTACTGTATTTTACATTCCCCAGTAAAACCAATTATTTCTAATACCTAAAAATATTTTTAAAATTTAAATCTTGATGTTTAGGTCCTACTTTGTTCAAACATCAAACTCTAATAGGAATTGAGGAGTGAGATTCTTGAGTTTGAAATTTAGCTATATCTTTAAACTCTAACCAATGGCATGTAAAGTCATGCACACACACAAACTACATATATACAGGCATTTTCACAAAATCACACAAGCATATATGCATCATAACTTCAAATATAAATTCAACACTTAGAAATATGACAAGGTTGAGGGGATTTGCTCATAGAGAATGGAAGAACAGGGACTGCTTTGTTGTTGAAAACTGCAGATGATTTTTCTTTGAATCCTGTTTTACTTTCTTTGAATCGAATGGTGAATTAAATTCTTTAGATAATGATGTTTATTTCCTTTTTTTTTCTGGTTTGCTTAACTTTTACTGAACAACTGGAATTGGATGAACACATACATATAGAAAACAGTTTGTATATAAGTAGGTGTTATCTGGTTTGAGTTTATCTTTTGGTTAGAGATTTTTCTTTCTTCTTTTGTTGACTAAAGATTTTTATCTTTGTTTTCTAATATGATTTTAACATATTTTCGGCTGAGATGATTTTCTTTTGTGCTGAGAAGATGGGGGTATTAAATGCATGTGCCCTATTTTGTCTACAAACTTATGCTATTTGTTATTATGTATGTACAGTTTGTTTGTAGATATATTTTGGTTTGTTTTATAATTATCTTCTTTTGGAAGCCTTTGTACATAGATGTTTATTTGTATGTAGATATTATTTCTTCTTTGTTTACTAAAATGACTTTTAAACTTGCTTGCCTAGTTCACACACCATATACATGTACTTCATTTGTTATTATTTTGTAGTTTGATTTTTTTTTATGTTGCCATATAACCATAAAATTTTATTATTAACATATATGCTTGAATTTTATTTCTATTTATGGTTTAACTATCAAACATTAAATTTATAACATATATTTTGTTTTATACTTTACACTTATATATTGATAAGATAAATTTTATTTTATACTTCTTATAACTTCATAAAGAAATGGATTAAAACACAATTCATACATTTAATAAATAATCATACATATTTTTTTTCCAAGTATAATCTTTAAATCCAATTCATTTTGAATATATTTTGAATTTCCAAATCATAATTTTATTTATAATTCAATTCAACTGAAAATATTTATTTTGAGTTTCAAATCCAAATTCAAAAACAAATAAGTATATGTTTCTTATTGAATTTGAAAAATTCAAATAAATCCACAATTTAACCCAAAATTTAATTCAAATTACAAATTTAAATTTGTCTTTAAACCGGGATCGTTACAATTAACTTTAGTTTATCATCATTTATTTATAATACTTACCCTTCTATTATACTTAATTAGTAGCATTTCATCTACACATCAAATTCTTATTTATTTGTGATAACCCAAATTTTGGAATATCTGTAACTGATAAATAATTGGGATAATTAATAGAATTGTTATATACAAACTGAATTTGTGTTTGTTTAAATATATGAATATATCAAATTGATTTTTCAAATTGGATTTAAAGTTTAATTTGAATTTGAATATTTAAATTTGAAATTCAAAGGATAGGTGTATATATATCTTAAATTTTACTTTGGTTTTAAAATGTATTTTTATTTGATTTTATTAAGAGCTAAATTGTTTATATTATTTTCTTTTTAAAAGAATTTATTTATATATGCATTTATAAATTAGAAAATTAATTTTAAAAGCTTTATAAAACATTTAAAAATCTAATTATGCATGAAGTTACATATGTTAACTTATGATTATTCTTACTAACATGTGTTAGCTAATTAAATAAGGAAAATGACAAGTGTCAACTTTTATTTTAATTTTTTTATATTTTGAATAAAACTTAATTCATATCATTCATCTTCGTTTCCTTTCCTATCTTCACTTTCTAAAAGAAAAAAAGAAAAAAAAAGAACGAAGGTCTGTAACTTAAAAACAACCAGCCAAAAGAAATCTTCTTTGTAAAATTCAAAGTTTTAAGGCAAGATCAAATTCAAGTACAATCACTACAAAATAAAAGCAAGATTAGATCAGCTCAAAAACAGATTCAAGCTCAAAATTTCAAACTGGAAGCAAGCAAGAACATTTCAGTTCAAGGCTTAAAGCATCTCATTTTTCAAATCAAAGTTTTGGCATCTTAGTTACAATAAGATTTTTGGAAAATTCAAAGCTTCAAGCATTTTTATCAAAGCTCCCTGTTTTTAAATCTCCGCTTCAAACTCTAACAGGTGAGTAAGCACATTTTCTAAAAATTTAAGCAAACTAAAGATCTGTGTATGAGATTCTTGGATTTAATTGTGTTTGCATGTGCATTTATAAGTGTGAATATCTGTATATATAAGTGTTTGTTCTGTGCATGTTTGGATTAGCCTGTTCTTCTCTGTTTCTTAGTTATAGAGTTTGAAAATAAGAAAAAAAATTCAATAACTCTTGATCTAATTATAATTTAGCTTTGAATTCAAACAAAATAAGCTTGTGTAGTTATAAACTAAGCTTTAAAAATGTGTTGAAGTAATTTAAGTTTGAAATCTTCTGGAATTGGGTAAATACAGTAAGTTTTTTTAAAATTGTTAAAAAATCAAACAATGTAATTTGTTGAATCAAGTATGCAATTTGAATCATCTATGAAAAACTTGATTTTTAAAATAAAAATAATGGATTCTAGTTTGAGATTGAGGCAGGGTTTCAGTAATAACCAGAAAAGGGTTTTGGGACTCTTTTTGGTGATCGGCAGCACTTGGGTGGTCGAGGCCATTACTGGAGGTGGCTGGGGGTTCGATGGTCATGGAAAAAAATGGTAGATGGAGTTTTAAACCACCGTGGCGTCAGCACTTGGTCGAGGTAGGGTTTAGGGACCTGGTTTGGGTTGACGATGTCCGTGAGTTCGTCGCCACGCCTATGAAGCATCGGACTTGATAGTGGAATGTTGAATCGATGCTTGGGTATGGGATGAAGCTCTGGTGAGGTCGGCAAGGGTGCTGATGGTTCGGGGCGACGACTGGAGTGGTTCTTCTATTAGGAGTTGTTTTCCAGATGTCGTTCGAATGCTCGATTTTTCGTTCTATTAGTTTTATCAATGATCTGAGTGATCGAACGTGACGTCCATGTGATCGACGACTTGTCGGGGTTAAGAAGGTTGGTCGGAGAGGTGAGTGTTGTCGTGCATGTACAAGTGTGCACGACTGAGTTTGGGGTTGGTTGCTGTTTTGGGAGACGGGTGTTTCTCGAGTTTGGATTGAGAAGGATGCGTGCTTGACTCGAAGCCAAGGGCGGTGAGGATGCTCGTGAGTGTATCGTGAGTGCTCGGGTATAAGTTCGAGTATTTGAGTGTTGTCTCTGGTCTTGTTCAGGTTATCGTTCTTTGGCTAGAAGGGTTAGGATCCAAGCTTTTAAAATTAAGTAAATCTGATTATCAAATTATAATGTTTGAAGTAAGGAAAGGGTTTAGACAAGTTTTAAAGTCTATTTAAATGGATAAGTTTTCAAAGGTAGTGTACTGAGATTTAAAGCAGAGCAAAATTTTTAAATCAATTATTAGAAGTATATCAAGTGAAAATAAAGTGTTAAAGTGATTTCAAAAGATAGAGAAGATTGTCAAACAGGTTTCAAGATTCAAATTTTTAGGTCTAATGTTCTAAGATTTATTATTTTGATTTGAATAATTTAATATTAGGATAATTATTTAATTAGATCTTTAAGTTGTTGCCAATGTAATTTAATAAAGTAATTAAGAAGAATGATTTGGATAAATGATTTATCTTAGAAAATAATAATAATAATAATAATAATAATAATAATAATAATAATAATAATAATAATAATAATAAAAGTCTTGAGTAATTAAGGATCATTTATCAACATAATTAATTATGATATGATTAATGTAATCATTAAAGATGATTAATTATTGGAAGTGATTAATTTGAGGTAAATTAATTAAAGAAATTAATTAAAGAATAATTAATCAGGCTAAATAATTAATTAATGAGATAAATTGAGAGATAATTAAGTAATTAAGGATAATTACTTAAGCTGTTTAATTTGGAATCATTAATTAATTTCATTAATTAATTAATGTAATAACAAATGGTTTGTGATTAATATTAATAAAGAAAGGTTAGGTAATAAATTTATTTGACATAAATTAATTGTGTGATTTATTAGCCTTGCTTATGGATGATTGAATAATATTGAATGCCTTGGATTATTTCTTATCCCTGGTATGTGATTGTGATGCTATGTGATATGAAATGTTTTGTAATATGAGATGTTGGGTTAAACGGTAATAATGTGATTATCCATGATGAATTGCTGTGTGAGAGTGACATCATTTTTTTTAAAACTGAATTGTATTCACTTGAATAACTTGGGTTAAGATGACATTGGATTCTAAGAGACTGGAGTCGTGTGTTAGTAAATAATCGAAACCACTTCGATTCTTTATAAATTGATATGTGAAATCAATAGGCTGGTGTGGGATGATTTAAGTGAACTGAATCATTTAGTCTAAGTTTTTGGTGCTTAGAATTAATGTGTGAAATAAGTGATGTCTATAACAAATTGGGAATTTGTAAATTGATACAAGTTACCCGGGTTTATTTAAGTTGTATGCTTTTGTATTCCATGTTAGATGGGTTTACTCACGCTGGTTTCCAGCCTGACCCGGGTGTTACTTTGATGTAATGCTCGGGTCAGACCGAGTATTACAGTTTTTCACGTAAGGATGTTCTGGAGCTCAGGAGGCGAGCTGGATGGCAGGAATGTATGTTGTGTTTTCCCTGTGATATATTGTTATTTATCTGGGACTGCTTATTTTAACTGTCCAGTGATTGTGAAAGGGTTTTGTGGTTTGTAGGGTAGAATAGGTTGAGTTTCTCTTTAAGTTTAGAATTAAGATTAGAAAAAGAAAATCAGTAAACACTCTTCAAGCTCAAAACACAAATCCCTGTAATACATTTTCCAAATCAAAAGATCAATCCTTTAACCATTCTTATTTTAAAGATCAAAACCTGTAATTAATTCACTCATATCAAACACAAGCCTGTAACCAAGACACAGTTTCAAATTGATAATGCAACCTGGAATCAAACAAAAATCAAGTTCAAGCATCATTCAAATCTGAAGTTCTTCCAATTTTTCAAAGCTTCATCTCAGTTTTCAAAGCTTTCTGCAATTCAAAGTGTCCTGTTTCAATTATTCATCTCAGTTTTTAAATCATCTCTTCAATTTTGTCAAAGGTGAGTAAGCTTCTCTATTTTAAACCCAGAACTGTTTTTATTTTGATGCTTATGACTATCATTTGTGATAATGTCCTAATAAATGAAATCTAAATACATGCATGGGTATGAATATGTTTTGACTTGGTGTGTATGTATGTATATAATAGATATGTGAATGCAGAGCTCTGGTTTTAGATTTTTACAGAGTTCAAACTAAAAAAAGAAAATCAATCAATATGTCTCCCCAATCCTTGTTAGGCATTGATGTTTAAATCAAACTTGTTTGTAATAATAATGGATTTGATTTAAAAATATTTCCAGAGAAGATTTAAAGTCAGTTTTTTAACAAAATAAACGATTCAGTAAACCATGAATATATCAAAATCTCAATTTGAATAAATTATGTATTCTAGCTTATAATCTGATGTATCATCTGGAATGATGATTTTTAAAAATAAAATCATTATTTTAGGTTTAAAAATCGTGATATATTGCGAATTGAACGTGATTGCTGTTTTCATCATTTTCTGGTGAACGGGTTGATCTGGGTGATCGAGTTTCTTGTTGGAGGTAGCTCGTGGATGGGTAGTGACGAGAAAAATATAGGGTGAATTTTCTGATCACCGAGGTTGGCGGGCGACGCTGATTTAGGGTTTAGTGGTGGTTTTTGTTGAGGTGTTTCTGACGTTGGGGATGGATCAGGTTAGATCGCGATGTGGGGAAATCGAGGCAGAAGTAGTGGTGTAGCTTCTGGTTGATGGGTGAGGAATCTCGTGGTCGAGATCATTGGAGAGGAGAGATTTTCCGATCGAAGGTTGTTGTTTCTGTTCAACTGATTAGGCTTGATTTTGATTTCGAGATTGATGATTGAGTTGGATGGTCGTAATCGAGTGTGGAGTGGATCGGCGACCTGTCGAAAATAGGAGGTGGAGTCAGATCGCCGGCCGCCATCTGTGCACGTGAACTGGTGCACAATATGTCAGGTGAAGATGAAGATTGGGAAGAAGCTGTTGCCTCGGGAACGAACTCGAAGTGTTCTAGGATTTTGCTCGAGAAATAGGGTAGGGGTTTGCTGGGTTTTGAACTCGAGAATTTGGGTTCGGTTGCTTATATTTTCTGTGATGTTATCTGGTTTTTCCTGAATGAAATACAAGTTTAAAAAAAATTAGATTTAGACAAATTTCTCAACTCATTCCTTTGAAATATTAAGTGTTGATTGAGTTTAAGATAAATAAATGGGTTAAGATAAATTTTGTTAAATTTATTAAGTTAAAAGTGTTTTTATAATATATACAACCTTTGTTTGAAAGTTTATCTTAAATAAAAACTTGATATTGTAATTAAGAAATGATTAGAAGATGGAGTGATTTTAAATCCTTAATTTAACTTTTAAGGTTTAAGTAAATAAAATGGTGATAGATTATTTTCTAAAGTTTATTCAATAAGGATTTAAAAGATAATTAAAGAAATTAATAAAGATAAAATGGTTTATCAAATTAAGGTCTTAAGTAATTAGTGATTTATTAATCATGTAAGTAAATAAAGGACAGTAAATTACTGAATGAGATTAATTGAGATTAATTAATGATGTGATTAAAGATTATTCATTAAATGTAATTAATTAAAATAATTAATTACTGGAAGTAATTAGGGGATCATTAATAAGGAGGTTAATTAAAAGTTAATTAATGTGAATAGTTAAGGCTAATTTATCTATGTGGTAATTAAAGATTAAATTAATGATCAAGGTTAATTAATAGAGGATAATTAACCAAAGGAGTAATTATTTGATGAAAGTAATTAAAGGAAATTACTTAAGGGATGTAATTAAGAATTAATTACTTAGTGTAATTAATTATAGGATTGATTAATCAAGGAAAGATTAATTAAGGAATTAACTGAGGGTTAGTTAATTAATGTGTGGGATTAGTTAAAGGATAATTAGTCAATGTAAGTGATTATAGGATAATTAATTTGAGAAATTAATTAAGGATAAATGTAATTAATATGAATGGGTGAGGGTTAATTAAATTGCGTTATTAATTTAAAGGTTAATTACTTAATGTAATTAAATAATGATTAATCAAGGAGATTAATCAAGAGGAATAATTAAGGGATGATTAATTAATTGAATATAATAAATTAATAAGCAAGGTTTTAAGTAATAAAGTAATTAATTTAATTCATTGGTAGTTGTAACGCCCGTTAATTTTCAATAATTAATTTGGTTATTTAATAAACATTTTGTGATTAACTTTAGAAGAAAAAAAAGAAAAAAGTTTAATTTATATCAAAATAAATGTTAAGAATGGAGTGTAGCAATAGTTATAAAAAAAATTGACTATTGAAGTGAAATCACATTTTAAATGAAATAGGGAAATTTGTGCACCTGGGTATAAAATTTGAAAATAGATTAAGGTAAGTGTTGTATAAATAAAAGAAGTTTGAAACTTGTTATTAAATTTATAACGGGAATAAATTATAAAAAAAATGCGATATAAGATAATAAATATACTAATTCAATGCCATCCAAATTAATTGAAATAGATTTGTAAAGCTTCATTTGATTGTAATTTGTAAGTAGGGAAATAGATTCAAAGTTATATAAATTGCTGGAATGATAAGTAATAAAGTGCAAAATAGATATAATCAATGTTAGTATAAATTTAAGGAATACTTGTTAATAAATTTAATATAGGAAAACGAACTTAAATATTGATTTATGAATTAATATATATTGAATAGCAATTGAACGTAAATTAATGGAATAAGGATGATGCAGGTTCATAGGTATTCATAATGTTTGGGTAGATGATAAACGTTACTTTAATGAAAATAAATGTAGTAACGGAAGTAAGAATGAAAATTTAATAGAAACGTAATTTATTTTTAGGTAGAAATTGGTGAATTGGGAAATAAGTTCAAATGAGGTAATTGATGGAATTCTTTAATAAATAAGAAATTGTTGTTCTAGCATTATAAACTTAGGTATAATTGAAATTGCTTCTAATAGAATATAATAGAAAGGGAAGTATTATAAATAAATGGTTAGAAACTTAAGTGAACAATTGGGAGGCTAAGAAATGTGATTAAGCATAAATACTATGGATAAATGAATGATAATAAATGCGGTTATGCAATAATGAAGGAATGAATAAATATAATGCAATAAAAGAAGAAACTGACATGACATTTATAAATGACAACGAATATTTGTGAGTAATAAATGAAAATATTTGAAATAAACATTGAATCAATGAATAAAAGCAAAAGTGGTAAAAAGTAAATGTAAACTTTATGGATGAATCCTTATATGAATAGAAAGGGAAATGAAACAATAAAAGTTAATGGTATCTATTTTTACGTGTTACATATTTCTTTAGTTTATTAAATAAAAATTGGAAATCTATTTACGATCAAAGGAAATTAAGTAGTACGTTAATTTGAAAATTAAGTTAAAATAGGAGTTAATACAAAGGAAAGATGGATTTTGGATATAGTAGTGTAATGAAAGACAAACAAATCATTCCATTGAAATCTAGCATATATGAACTGTAATTATTGCAGCAATTGGAATAAAATGTTATGCAAATAAAAAAAAAGATGAAAATAGAATGGAATAAATTAGTGAATATTTGAAATTAATGTTAATTCCGTTCATAATATGACAATTGGTTGAAGTATGAGAAACTTACGTGTAACAATTGGCTTGTAAACAAATATTATAAGTTACCTGTTTAAATAGTTGATGGAATTAGGATTGGAAATGAATTTTAATAAATGTTACATTAATGTGAAATGTACTGCAATGTTAGGAGTTGTCAAATTAGAGTATAGTAAAGTAATGAAAGGTTGAACAAAGGTTAACCAGATTTTAGAGTAGTAATGAACATAATAAAAAGTATGATATACGTTTCTTTACTAAATAAAAAAAATCATATGTTTATCTATTTGAAATGTTGGTAGCTGAAAAATTTATAACAGAAATAAGAAATTAATAACATTTGGTTTGTATACAATATTTCCGTAAATACGTTAAATTACTATAAAAAGGAATTGAATTGTCTCATTCATTTTTACCTTAGAAATCAATGACAATTAATATGATTGGAATCTTTTTAAGTGGGAAGACGTTAATTGTAAACATATATTGAAATAAATTAATTCATTTCATGTTTCAAAATTTAATGCTAGTTTATATTGAAATCTCATACGTTGTTAAATTAAATGTTAATAGGAGATGATAAAGGGGGTAAAATAGATTTACACTTGGCTATTTCCTTTCCAATTAGACTTTATTAGATTTTTATTGCAACATAACTTAACTTTCCATCTTCACTTTTCTAATTTACTTTTACATTCATTGCCTCCTTATGTGGATTATTTTCGTACCTTTTATTTATGAATGTAAACTATAAGTGGCGATAAAGATGTACATATATATTATACACCTGTTTATATTACCTTGTTTATGCTATCATATTTTTGAATGTATGTTAATGCATTTCTTGTAAAACATTCAATCGAAATGTTAACATGTTGTTTAATTTCCAATCTAATCACAAAGAGGGAGAAATGAAGATTTCTTAATGCTGTATATTCTTTTAATTTATGATACAAATTTGTGTGGAGAATTTATTTTCATTTATTGTGTTAATTAAATCTTGAAAAGATGTTAATTTTGGTATGTTTAGGGTTAACCAAATTAATTAAGTAAACGATTGTTTTGAAATTTGAATTCTAAAAGTTTGTTTGCAGTATAGAGTTAGTCCATTCATTCCCTTTCTAATTAATAATTACCTCTTTTTAATACCTGCTACTTTCAAAAAGGCTGTTCATATTTACTATATTTCAATACCAAGTTTGTTCATATTTACTTTATTTTTTTTCATTCATTTCCAACTTCTTTTTCCGAAACGTCATTTCATTTATTTCTAATTAATAGCAGCCTCTCTTTTCAAGTCTCTTTGTCCCTAAACCTAACTCTAACCTTATAAATAAGATATGATTTAAATGAAACCCTAGCCTCCATTCTAATCTTCTTCTTCTTTTTTTCTTCTTCTTTTTTTCAAATCTCCTTATTATATCTCATTTTAATTTTTCCTTCCTCTTCAAATATTCTTCTTCTCAAATTTTATTCTATTTCAAACTTTCTTCTTTCTTTTCAAATCTTCTACAATTTTTAGTTCTTCTTATTTCAATCCTTTTCTTTTTCAAAATTTTCTTTTTCAAATCTTTTCCAAACCTTTTAAAAATACATACATAAATACATACATACATACATATATATATATTAATATAATAAGGAGGGAAATTAAAGTAAATCAAAATAAAAGAAAAATTACGGAACAAAGCTAGCAATCAAGAAGAAGACTAAGGAAATGTAGAGCGAAGCTATTGATTAAAAGTCTATTATTTTTAGATTCGTATAAAGGTGAGTGTTTTAACCCACTCACAACTTCTAAAATTTCTTATGTTCATTAAATTGATATATGATGTGATTTTAAATTTATTTATGGTTGTTTGACATATTTTAATCATCATCTCAGTTAAATTGCATTTATTCAAATTAAATTGTCATTTAATTTTTATTTTTGCATATAAATTGACAGTTAAATTTATTTAGTATTGCATATAAATTGCTAGTTAAATTTATTTATTATTGCATATAAACTGCCAGTTAAACAGTTATTAATTTACTATTGAATATAAATTGTTCGTTGATACCTGTTATATTTTATATGCTCTATGTTGATGTTTTGTTCAAATTGGATGATGATTTTAATAAATGGTTGATATTGGATGAATAGATGCTGAATTTTATATGGTTATAAATTGCAAGTTATTATGCATTTTCATCTCATTCGGGATTGCGGTTTGAAATGATATATAACCGTAAATTTTATTTTTAAATTTGCGGATTGAAATGATAAATACCTGTACACTTGACCATATGATAGAAAATTATATACAGACACTGCGGTTTATATGTAAAATTATTTTAAACGATTTCTGTGGTTTTGTAAAGAAATATATGGGTATATAGATATTGATTTTAGATATTATATAAATGCTATTTTATTATCGAATTTAGCTATGTATAAATTTTGTTTTGAATTATAAAATAAGCTAAATAATAAAGTTTGATTTCTTTTATATAATAGGGTTAAGTATCTATTTAAAATTCTATTGTATATAGAGTTTATAATACCCCAAATAAAAGTAAGGTTGAAGATAAATGTGAATATAATTTGAATTAAAGTATTTAAGAATTATCCTCGAAAAATTTGTTTTGAAATGTAAATAAATTAAGATTTAAAAAGTATGATTTTTTAACTTGATTTTGATTAGAGGATTTAAATGAATATCAAATTGATGTAAAGAATATTATCAAGTTAATTTAATCAAAAGAATATCCTGTTATTGAAGTTTAAGGGTTTTACTTAAATAACATCCGTTTTATTAAGTAAACATTTCAAATTTAAATAATAGAAATTGGATTTGATATATATTAAATTATCAAAGAATTCATTTTGAAATAGTGGAATATTTAATGATCGAAATATATGAACTATAAAAGTTTAAGTTTTGAAATATAGAATATTTAAGCTTTGAAATATATGGAAATTAAAACGGTTTATTTGGAGGTTCAAATTGATATTGGGAATTTATTGTGAAATTTAAAGAAGCTATTTTATCATATAAAGTAATATAGTATTTAAACCATTAAGTACTAAAAGTTATGTTTCAAAGCTATGGTTTCAAGGTACATAGATTTGAAAATGCTATGATTTTTGGAAAAGATATATTTGAAATAAAAATGATATCATATTGATTTGGGTTTAAAATAAATGGGAATGATATCGTATTTATAAGTTTTGAAATGGATATTATATTCTGGTTTTAAAAGTATAAATTATTTTGAAAGACCGCGGTGTTATAATAACGATTGGTTGTTGAAGAGACCGGGATCGGAAGATGTCATACTCTCTGCCAACTCCGAAAACCACTTTAACAACCGTGTACGCGGTGGAGATTCCAGAATGAAGTAGGATGGTGGCGGCATTTCCTTTGAGGTAAATACGTGGACCTAACTCCAGTGAGTTGGCATAAGGTGGCTAAAACAGGAGCGATTGACGGGTTAATTGAGGTAGCACCTTTGATCGGACACATCCCTTCGATATTATACTTTGACTTTTGGATTTTTCGGTGGCCACTTTTGATTTCTTTGATTTGGGGGGTGTGGCTCGAGGTGGGCGGTAGCTGCGGCTATGCGTTACCACCGACCCGGAAGCGTAATTGGTATATCTACCCTGGCATTGCCTAGTTGTGCCGTGTCACCTACCCTAGCGCGCCTTATACGATTTTGGTTTTGTACCATACTTATGGAGTGCCCTCTGAAGACGCCCGGTACAGGGGAGATTACGGTACTGTATAGACTATGGGAATATATAAACTTGTTAAGGTGGAAAACGTAAAGCCTTAACGCTATTTAAAAGTAATTTTATTTTACAGTTAGACACTATTATAATAGCGAAATATACTACATAGTAAATAGTTTAACGGATCCTTAGGAGATGTGAATCCTGAGCATCTCTTAAGTTACTGCACTCATATTTATTTTTGTTGATTTAACTTACATAAGATCTTTTAGTTCTGACTCGAGTGTTTTGTCTTTCCAATTCGCTCGGGTCAGTCCGAGCATTTCAGGATTTGAAGACTTTATTTCTGGAGGAAGAAGACGAAGATTTTATTATTATTATTATTATTATTATTATTATTATATGGTTCCACTACACTGTATTCCGCTGCATTGATATTTATTGGTATGTGAACTCTGATATTTATTGTATAAAGAAGAATCAAAATATTTTGTAAACAGTTTTATGAACCGTATGTTGATTATTATATTTTATCCTTCCACTGTGAGATTCTGTTTTGTTTTTCCCTCTATTTTTCTTGTTTACCCCATAACAATCCGCCCTTCCGTATGTTTTGAATTGGCACGTGTGTCGGTCTAAAGCGTGCGAAAATGCGAGATGTTACAGTAGTTAATTAAATGAATTAGAAATGGTATGACTAATTTATCTTTCTTATGAATGATTGAATGATATTTGAATGCTTTACATTATTTGTTATCCATAATATGTGATTGTGATGCTTTGTGAAATGAAAAGTTTTTGTAATATGATATGTTGGGTTGAACAGAGATAATATGGTTATCTATGGTGAATTGCTGTGTAAAAGTGACATCCAGTATTAAATTTAATCACTTGAATAACTTAGGTTAAGATGAAATTGGATTCGAAGAGATCGGAGTCGGGTATTAGTTAATACCCGAAACCACTTCGATTCTTTATAGATTGATGTGTGAAATCAATAGGCTGTATGGAATGATTTAAGTGAATTTGACCATTTAATTTAAATATTGGTACTTAGAAATTGATGTGTGAGGTAAGAGATGTCTATAATAAATTGTGAATTTGTAAATTGATACGAGTTACGTGGGTTTTATGTAGTTTTGTGCTGTTGTATTCCATGTTAGATGGGTTTACTCACGCTGGTTTCTAGCCTGACCCGGGTGTTACTTTGATGTAATGCTCGGGTCAGACCGAGTATTACATATTTTCATGTAAGTACGTTCTGGAGCTCAGGAGGCGAGCTGGATGGAAGGAATGTATGGAGTGTTTCCGATGTGATATATAGTTGTATATCTAGGATATGTTGTTTTAAACTATCCAGTGTTGTGTAAATGTTGTAACTCCGATGTATAAAAATGTAAATGTACTGATACAGTTCTCTTTGTAAAACTGTTATTTTATTTGATATTATATTTTTTCCGCTGCGAATGTGAGATGTTGGTGTTTCTGTTCTTCTTTTTCTTCTTTCTCTTTTCTTCTTTTCCTAACTATCTGGAGTTTTCGGGATCGAAATTTACGGATTGTTACATTTGGTATCAAATGTAACGACCTGCCTTATTCTCCACAATAAGACGCATCATTATTAAGAAAGAAAGGGATAGAAAAGAGAAAAGATAGAGAAGAAAGAAAGGAAACAACATCAAAATCTCAACAGCGGAACGAATAAATTATATTAATCACATAAATATCACATAGTATCATATACATCAGAGTTACACACTTATACATCACAAAATAGACAGTTATAGAGATCTGTCTATCATACAACTCAACATACAATATAAACAACTACTCAGAGATCAACACAGCGGAACCACTATCTATCTACTACGCTGAAGCCTCTTGCTCCATATCTCTACCAGAATTCATCAACGCTAACCTAAATCCCTTGGCTACTCGTAAAAATTTAAGTACCCAAGAGTTTAATAAAACAGAAATAAACTCCGGGTCAGACATGGGTTTGGTGTGAGTAAACGGTTAAAGTTGTTTAACTTTAAAAACCCTTTGAAAAGAAAAGGTATCACGTAAGACTCCCCACACATAAACATGTGTAAGTTTTTACCTTACGCTAACCAAAATATTTGATAGGAAATTCTGTAATATTATAATAGTGTCTAGGGTTTTCAAGTAAATATGAAATAGCCGAAATTGTTACATTCATTAAATTCTAGCATACTAGCCACAAAAGTGGGTAATACAATCAAATCCGAGGGCACTTATTGGAGTTTGGATTCCATATAATGGCAGGGCTACTGGGGTACTGCCCTTCACAGTACGTGGCCTAGATCAACATACCGAGGATTACTCCCAATCCCTACAACACAAGACCAGAACCATCCCTTACTGGACAGTCCCGATCAAGACAACCCCGGCAGTTGGAGCTCAACAACTGCCTACACAGCCGAATAAAAGGGACCTCTAGACAGAGGAAAATCTCGTCCTACTTGGGTGCTACCCACTTAGCCTTGATGCACCTCCCCTGTTTTAGCCATTCCCGGTTGATGAGGCTTGAGGCTACGATTGCCTTTATAGAACACATCTATCTTAGAATGCTCATCGTCCACCTGACGATGTTCTGAAAGCATTCAATCCATACAAGTTCATTCCGATTTCGAACGTAACCGAAGGCACTATCTCGTTACACTCATTTTGGAATCACCCTTAGAGTTAACGATAATAGCCCTTGCACTCTGAATCTTCATCTTCACTTGAGATTCATGACCTATCGTTAATTTGGATCGATGTGGTTTTCAGATATCCAAATTTGGAAACCCGATCTCGGTCTCATCGAAATCCAAATCGTATCTTTTAAGGCCAAGTCGTTTAAAGTTAAAACAATTCAATTCTATTATATATATACACACAGATAGACAATTCACATCATCATCACAAATAGATAATTCAGATTATAATCATAAACAGATAATTCACATCATCATCACAAATAGATAATTCAGATTATAATCATAAACAGATAATTCACATTATCATCACACTTCAACCAAAGTATCTCATATCATATATCACACATATCTCATCAGAGATATCAAACAATCAAGGCATTCAATATCAATCAGCCATCCATAAGCAATGATCTATTAATCACACCATCTATAATTAATTTAAAATGAATTAAATTAATTACTTCATCTCTAATTAATTTAAAATAAATTAAATTAATTACTTTCATCATAATACTTAATCATTAATTAATTACAAACTAATTAATTAATCATTCTCTAACAATACCTCTTAATTAATCATCCTTGATTAATTATCCTTTAATTACATTAAGTAATTAACCCTTAATTAATTACACAGATTAATTATCTACAAACCATTAAAGTAATTAACCTTGATTACTTCATTAACTATAATTAATTACATTAATCCTCAATTAATTACAATTAATTAAATATCTTATAATTACTTATTATTTATTAATTAACCTTAATTAATCAATCCTTAATTGCTCTCCCTAATTACATTAATTAATGATCCTTAATTAATTACTTCCATTAATCAACTTTAATTAATCATAAATAGTAATTATCATCCTGTAATTACTAAATTAATTAATTCCTTAATTAATTATATTAATCTTTTGATTAATTACACCAAGTAATTAATCCTTAATTACTTCCCATTAAGTAATTCCCTTTTATTAATTACATCCTGTAATTATACATTAATTACTTACCTTAAGTAATTACACTTATCCATCTCATTAAGTAATTATACTTAATCAATCACCAAATGATTATCTTTAATTAATCAACCCATTTGATTAACCCAAATTAATCACACTACAGACCGAGTATTACAGATTTTCAGGTAAGGACGTTCTGGAGCTCAGGAGGCGAGCTGGATAGCAGGAACGTATGGAGTGTATCCGCTGTGTTATGTTATTGTATATCTAGGACATGTTGTTTAAAACTGACCAGTGTTGTGTAATGATTGTAACTCTGATGTATAAAAATATAAGTGTACTGATACAGTTCTTCTTTGTAAAACTGTTATTTATGTGATATTATATTTTGATCCGCTGCGAATCTGAGGTTTATGTGACTTGTTTTTGTTTCTTCTTCTTTCTCTTTCCTTCTTTTCCTAACTATCTGGAAATTTCGGAACCGAAATTTTTGGGTCGTTACATTTGGTATCAGAGCAAGTTAATCAAGCCTTTGTAACAAGCATTCAAGTTTTTAACTCAAACATTTCCAGCAACTCAGAGTTTTAAGGATTCAAAAGTTTTTCAAAATGAAAAGCTATTTCAAAATTTAAAAGCGTCCTGTTCTTCATTCTTGACAGGTGAGTAAACTCATTTTTAAACCTGAATTTGTTTGAATCACTGGTTTGCATGTGATGATATGGAAAGTTATGAATTAAATGTGCTGAAATGGATATATATTCATGCCTGTATATATGTATAATGGTGTGCATGTATCTGAAATCATCCCTCAAAACCAGAAATGTAAATAAAAAATCTGTAACTCATTTGCAAAATTTAAACATCCTTCCTGCTTCGAGTCAAACTTGAACGTCCCTGAAGAAAAACCCGAGCACACGTTCTCTTCCCCAAAACCAAACCCAGATGCACGAAAATCGTGCACGTATACGTGCACAAGCACGTCGACCATCGCTGATCGACGACGCCGCCACCCGAATACCCACGATGACCTCCAGCATCGATTCAAACACTCACAAACATGAAACTGCTAAATCAAAATCGAGCCAAATTCGAACCAAATATTACTTCCTGGAACCACATGCTCATCTGAAAACCCTTCCGCCTCGCCGCTACACACCACCAGAACCCACGCCATTCTGGCCGAAGGTGCTTCGACCCACCACAAACTCGACCCCTCAGGTGCGATCGCCTACATTACAGTGTCGACGACGAGATTTCCTCACGACTACAACCATCCAAACATAGGGCTTAAACCCTAATTCGATTCAAACCATCATCCACAATGAAATAAAAATTCCTTTCGTATTTTTCCTATGATTATTGATCATCCCAACACCCACTACCACGATCCCGAAGTCCAATTCTTGCTCGATCACCAGAAAATCGCTATAACCCATTTCCCGTTCATCCCATAATTACAACCTTAATATGCAACTAAAAATTCTAGTATTTGTTTTAAAAACCATTGTTTTCAAAATGGGTTTAGATGATATAATCGAATCCGGAATTCATGCAAATCAAAATTTGGGTAAATCTTTGATTTTTCACTATATCTCTTCTTTCAAACAAAACCATTCCATATTATATAAAAAAAATATTTTTAATATTAAATTATAATGATTTTAGACATGTTTTGTTTTAATATTACAAGCTGGAAGAGATTGAGGAAGATAGAATTGAATTTTGAACTTAATTAGACCTGTAATTTTAACAGAGACATCATATTCAGTTCCAATTTATAAGTCATACTTCCCTAAATGTTTTACTTCCCTAAAACATTTCATTTTGCTTACTCATTAACACACATTTAATTATTAAATTCAACAACTATTTATGATAATAACCAAGATTATCATATCTGAAAACCAATTCATTATTATCTTATTCTGAAACTCTTCCCCAAATTCAAAATTTTAATTTCAGTTTGAATCCATTTCAAACTTGTCTTTATTCAATTTCAATTTGGTTGTATTTCTATTACCACTCAATATAAATATGTAATTTAACAACTAATTACCTTAATATTTATTAGAGAGAAATATTGCTTTATATTTCAAAATTTATTCTTATATAAAATCATTTAAAATCTTTATATAAGAAAATAACAAGTACGCTCTCACACACACACACACACAGACACACACACACACACACACACACACTCAACTCATTCTAGGGTACTCCATTTTATACAACATACTATTCATTTCAAAAACATTTTACAGTTCTTATCCACAAATTTCCAATATCAATTTCATTCAAACTTGTACGATGTACACATATCATTCGTACTGTATATCAATCTGATCGCTCACTCGATCACACAATTTCGTTTCCGAACTAGTATCGTCTACCCAACTTCCTAGTGCGGACTCAGATCTGGTTTCTTGATCAGAAACCGTCATTCTCCTTGCAAAATCACAACTATGATAGAGAACATCCAGAACCAATCAACAATCCATATCCAGCTTCGCCGTTGAAAATCGAGTGGAAAATCCCAACTCGGATCGATATAACTATCTTAAAATTCTGTGCTCGAATCCCAATCAAATCACTATGCGAATAGAATAATATATGTACATCCTACGTATTTATCTCCATTGATTATTAGCCAAATCAATTCTCTTTTCTATACACTTATTCATAGATGCCTCAATTCCAAATGGATTATTACTTTAATTATAAACAGTTTGTACTCTGACTAGCTTGAGTTTAGAAAATAGCTTGAAAATTTTAAAAATATATAAGTAGTTGAAAAATAATTATTAGTTTGTAAAATAGCTGCAAAATAGTTAAGTAATTCTAAAATAATTGAAAAATAGTCAAATAGTTATAGAAATTTTAAATAATTGCAAAATAGTTGTAAAATAGTAATTAGGTATAAAGTAGTTGAAAAACAGTAATTAATTTATAAAACTGTTGCAAAATGGTTAAATAATTCCAAAAGTAGTTATAAAATAAGTATAAGATAGTTTTGGGTTTTAATAGAAAGGTTGTATATATAATAAATAGCTTGGAAAAATAGATTTGTACTAAAACAATTTATTTTAAAATAATTTATTTTGAAAATAGTCCAGAGCCAAACTGTTCAATTCCAAATCTCATTCCCATCAATTTAATTTAAATTTCCACTTCTATTTAAATTGACTCAATTCCAATTTAAATAACTTCAATTTCCATTGAAATTGATTTAATTCCAATTCAAGTTGAATTAACCTCAATTTCTTTTCAAATTCAAATCAAATTCCATTTTGAATTTTAAACCTATTCAACTTTAATCACAATTCCAAATTATTCAAATCAGTTTGGATTAATTTCAAATTGTACCAGTTTCAGTTTCAAACCATATCAATTCTACTTTAAATTAATCCCAATTCCCATTTGAAATTGAACTCATTCATCTTCAACTTCATTTCAAAGCAATCCAATTCAAAATTTCCCATTTGAATTTTAAACTTGTCCATTTTCAATCACAATTCCAATTAATTCAAATCAAATTCAATTTGAACTAATTCAATTTCAACCTCAATCTTAAACCATCTCGAATTATATAAATTCGAGTTAAATTCTCAAATGTTGATTTAACCTTTAAACCAAATTAACCTTTATTTGAAGTCTTTAAATAATTTAATTTCTGAGTTCAAATTCAAGAATTTCATTTTAAATTAATTTAATCTTTCAAAAACCAATTTATTATTATCTTATTTAGAAACTCTTTTCCAATTCAGGACTTAAATTTCAGTCTGAATCCATTTCAAACTTATCTTTATTTAATTTCAATTTGGTTGTATCTCTATTACCACTTAATTTAATTCCAATAATTTAACAACCAAATACCTTAATATTTATTAGAAAAAATATTGCTTTATATATCAAAATATATTCTTATATAAAATCAATTAAAATCTTTATATAAGAAAATAACAAGTACGCTCTCATACACACACACACACACTCTCAACTCATTCTAGGGTATCACTTACCCTATCCTTAATGAGTAAACCCAATAAAGCCAAGGTTCTCGCTTAACCTTCTACTCTGATACCAAACTTGTGAATTTGTAAAATTGCCACGAGTTACCCGGGTTTTATATAAATTGTATGCTTTTGTATTCCTTGTTAGATGGGTTTACTCACGCTGGTTTCCAGCCTGACCTGGGTGTTACTTTGATGTAATGCTCGGGTCAGACCGAGTATTACAGATTTTTAGGCAAGGATGTTCTGAAGCTCAGGAGGCGAGATGGATGGCAGGAACGTATGGAGTGTTTTCTGCTGTGATATATTGTTGTATATCTAGGACATGTTGTTTTAAACTGTCCAGTGTTGTGTAATGGTTGTAACTCTGATACATTAAAATATAATTGACTGATACTGCATTTCTTTGTAAACTGTTATTTTATGTGATATTATAGTTTGATCCGCTGCGAATGTGAGGTTTCTGTGACTTGTTTATGTTTCTTCTTCTTTCTTTTCCTTCTTTCCCTAACTATCTGGAATCAATCTCTAATTATTTAATTAATTAAGTGTTAACTGTAACTTAATTAATCTTTAATTACTTGATTAATTAATTCTTAATCATAAATTAATAATCTAATCTTATCTAATTAATGATTTCTTAATTACAAATTAATTAATTTACTTAACCCTTTAATTAATTAAATTAAACCCTTAATTACTTAATTAATTAACCCAAATCATTAATTTAGTAAATTAATTAATTATCCAATTTAATTACCTTAATAATTTAATTATCCTAAATTATTAGATCTTAATTAACCTTTTAATATAAAACATTTTCTTATTAATGATTAAATTATCATTAACAAAAGTATTTGAAAACTTTTTACTTCCAACTTTACTTTCAAATTTACCATTAAATTTCATTTCAAATTAAGATTTAAAATGTATACAATTTAACTTTAATAAAGTTTAAAAACAATTTAAAAACCCTTTTAAATCACATGTTAAAGACACACTTATTTTATAAAAGGAATTTACAAGAGTTTCAAAACCAAATTCCATTTTTAAATTCAAATCACTTTTAAAATATACTTTAACATTTTAAAGTTGTTAAACATTTCACTTTTATAAAACTTATTTATGTTAAAACTAGGATTCAAATTTATTTCGAATCCATACTTTAAAACTTGCTTCAAAACTTTGATTAAAACTTGCTTTTCATTTTTAAATTTAGTTTAAATTTTAAAAAACTTAACACTGTCAGGTTTTCAAAAACCTTTAATCCAAAAATAATTGACTTGAGCCAGACCTATAATACTTCGAGTCCAAAACTTAAAACCTTTAAGTAAAATGCTCGAGTTACTCGAGACAAACTCGAGTACAATCCTGCATCCACCCAAACTAAAAAAAATTCTAGATCACCAGAAAACAAGTGCACCGTGCACATGCACGGTGCCGCCGACCATCTCCAGTCGACACCACATCATCGAGTAAGTCGACGATCATCCACGAACCATTCCCGACCATCAGAACTCCACCATCCACTCGAAATCAAAATTGAGCATCAAGCATAAAACTGGGGCATGAATCAAAACCTGGAACATCTTCGTTCTCGAGTCACCGATCATTAGAGTGGCAATGCTTCCGGCCACGTCGTCTATAATAACCACTCTATCAATTCCCAAAAGCCAGTTACACTCGATCAACCAGAGCCATCACCTCGACCCCATATAATCAGCCTGTCTAAACTAGGTTTTCAAACTTCACTGGCCCACCACTGTCGCCACCAAGCTTAGATCACCAATCCAATATTTTTCCATGATTCTCCGATCATTCCTCCACTATCAGGAAAGACCCCAACCTCTACAAGTCAGTGGATCATCAGAGATCACCAAAACTAAGAAATTAAGACAAACCCAAACTGCTCTTCCATCCTTAATCTAAAAATTATGATTTTAACTTTTAAATCATGTTTAAGGATATGAATTCAGTTTACACACCTGAATTCGTAAATTAAGAAGTTTGTATTTTGACTTGTTTAAAGTTTGCTCAGTTTTCTTGATTTCCAGAGACATTACCAAGTTGTTTTAACTTAAATAAATTTTTAAAACTTAGTTCATAATCAAACTAACAACATTTGTTTATATTCTAAGTTCTCACAGTTATTAGATCAAAAGATAAGGACTTTGTTTGCAAAATCTGGGTCTTGGAAAAACAAGAACAGTGATATCTCAAATGATACAACATGCATACATTTACATCCAAATACTCACAGATAATTTACACAAACACACACACACACACACATATGCAAAACTTACTTATCTATATCCAGACAAATCATAGTTTTCACGGGAGTCATCATGCAACATGTTATACTTAAGTAATTTTAACAAAAATGTTACCACCAGACATGATGAAGAATAGAGGCCAGTGAACAACTTCAAGCAAAAATCTGGAATTGTTTAAACTGGAAACTGCATTGCCATTGTTGTTTGAAAACTTTAAGTTTGAAAGCTTGCTTTAAAATGCTTTGATTTACAAACTTAAAGTTGAATGCAGGCTTGTTGTTCTCAGACTTGCTTTAGTTTTCCAGGTTTTAAGAAAATGATCTGCAGTCTTGATGCTTCAGGTTTTTCTTTTAATTTTTTTGAACTTGCTTTACATGTTTGACTTGCAATTGATTACAGGATTTGAAAATGAAAAAGGTTTGCAGGCTGAAGATTTTGTTATTTGAAAATGAGATTACAGGATATGATTTCTGTTTTGAGATGGCTTTGAGTTTTCAGATTGTTTTCTTTGTTTCACTTAGCTTTTGAATAAAAGAGAGAAAAAAAAAGAATGAAGGGGAAAAGAAGATGTTTATAAAGGCTAAAATTGATTTAACAAAATAAAAGAAAAAGATGAAAATTAAATGACACTTGTTAAATACCTTAATTTATGAGCTAACACATGTTATTATAAGTCCTTACTATGTTAACATTTGTCCTTTAAGAATTTTATTTAAATTTAAAATGTTAGATAAAGCTTTTAACTTAATTTATTAACTCTTTTGTAAATACATATATGAATTTCTTTTAAAAGAAAATGTAATAAAAACAAATTATAAATAAAAGCTTATCCAAATATTTTTAAGATCCAAAACATTTTAAATATTTATCTTTTGAATTTCAAAATAAATTCCAAATTCAAATTTAAATTAAACTTTTAAAATCCAGTTTTAAAATCAAGTTATATATTTACATATATAACTAGATATTAAATTTTCAAAATAACAAATCCTATATTCCTTAAAATTTATTTATATTTATAAAAACTAAGTATTATGATTATTATTTGAAAATAACAAATTTGATAATTTTAAATAATTTATAAAAGAGATTATTAATTTTCAAGTCATATTTATCAAGAAATATTTAAAATGAAAATAAAACAAACCTTATAAACATTTATCTTAAGTATTTTAAGACTATATAGTTATTTATTTAAATAGCTTTGAAAAGCTTAATATTAAATTTAAATCAAAATTTCCAATTTACGAAAAAATAAATTAGAATTTAAAAACAAGATTTTATTTATTAAATTCAAACCAAAACTTATCTATTTACAATATATACAATTATATATATACATTATAAATAGAAAACATTTTATTAGCTTTTAAAAAGATAAAATTTACAAATTAAATATTTACTACAAGAAGATTATTAAATCAATTCAAATTTATTTTCAAAGATTATCAAATCAATTTAATTTTTATCATAGATTATTAAATTGATATTGTCCAAAATTCCGGGTCATCACATTCAAATGTAACGACTCGGAATTTTCGATCTCGAAAATTCGAGATAGCTAGGAAAAAGAAGAAAGAGATAGAAGAAAAAGTAGAACAGAAACACCAACATCTCACATTTGCATCGGATAAAATATAATAACAAATAATAACAGATATACAAAAGAAAACTGTACTTGTCAAATTACACTTTAATACATCAGAGTTGCAACATATACACAACACTGGACAGATACAATTAACATGTCTCAGACCGAGTATTACAGATTTTCAGGTAAGGACGTCTTGGAGCTCATGAGGCGAGCTGGATGGTAGGAACGTATGGAGTGTTTCCGCTGTATTATATTGTAGTACCCTAGAATGGAACTATTTAACAAATTTTCAACTGTTTTATAAACTAATTACTGTTTTTCAACAACTTTATAACTAATTACTATTTTACAACTATTTTGCAATTATTTAAAATTTCTATAACTATTTGACTATTTTTCAAATATTTTACAATTACTTAACTATTTTATAACTATTTTACAACTAATAATTATTTTTTCAACCACTTATCTATTTAAAAAAAATTCAAGATATTTTCTAAAATTTAGTAGATCAGAGTTGCGCAGCGGAAGCGTGGTGGGCCCATAACCAACAGGTCCGAGGATCGAAACCTCGCTTTGATACCAAATGTAACGACCGAAATTTTCGATCCCGAAAATTCTAGATAGTTAGAAGAAAAGAGATAGAAGAAGAAGAATAGAAACAACAAAGCACAATCTCACATTCGCAGCGGATAAAATATAATATCAATAATATAAGTTTACAAAGGAAAACTGTACTTATCAGATTTACACTTCAATACATCAGAGTTACAACATACATAAACACTGAACAGATACAATCCACATGTCTCGGATAAACAATAACAGTAATATACTCAGCGGGATACACTCTATACGTTCCTACCCTCCAGCTCGTCTCCTGAGCTCCAGAACGTCCTTACCAGAAAATCTGTAATACTCGGTCTGACCCGAGCATTACGTCAAAGTAACACCCGGGTTAGGCTAGAAACCAACATGAGTAAACTCATCTAACATGAAATTCCCATGCATAGAACTTATTTAAAACCCGTGGTAACTCGTATAAATTTACAAATTCAAAATTTGTTATAGACATCACTTATTTCACACATCAATTTTATAAGTACCAAAACTCAGATTAAATGGTCCAATTTACTTAAATCATTCCATTCCAGCCTATTGAATTCACATATCAATCTATAAAGAATCGAAGTAGTTTCGGGTATTTACTGATACCCGACCCCGGTCTCTTCGAATCCAATAACATCTTAAAAACAAAGCTGCTTAAGTTTTAAACAATTCCATATATATCCAGAGTTACATATTTACTTAGCCATTCATAACAGATAGGCAACCATATTATCACAGTTCAACCCAAACATATCATATCACGTAGCATCACAAATCACATATCAGAGATATCAACTAATTTAGGGCATACAATATCATTCAATCATTCATAAGCAAGATTAATTTGCCACACCATTTCTAATTGATTTAAATGAATTAAATTAATTACTTCAATCATCTTTTAAATCCTACTTACTTAATCATTAATTACAAACCATTAATTAATCATCCTTTATTTACCCATTAATATTCCATAATTACTTCCATTAAGTAATTATACCATTGGTTAATTATCCTTAACCTTAAATATAAATTAATTTAACCTCTAATTACTAATTAATAATTAATTCTTAACAAATTTTCCTCCTTTAATTACTTATATTAAGTAATTATCATTTAAGTAATTAACCTCCACTTACTAACCAATTAATCTCAAATTACCAATTAATTAATTAACCCTAATTATAAATTAATTAATCTTCTCTTCAATCTCTTCATAAATCTAATTAATCTATAATTACTCAAATCTTAATTAAGTTCTAGATAACCTATTTATTTTCTTTAAATTACTTAATTATCATAATCATAAAATTTAACTTAAATACCTTTAAGTAAATCAAAAAATTATTTAAGATAACTATTTATCTTCAAGACCTCATTCAAATAACCTTGAAATTTGATTCACATTTACTTATAGGTTATCTTAGATTAATAATCTTACCATTTTAATTTTAATTCCTTAAATACACTATTTAAATTCTTTCAAATAAATTTAAGTATTAACTTAATTTCATTCAAGTTAAAAACCATATATAACTTCCATTTATCAAAATATTGTATAACATATTTATTTAAAAGAAATTTGTTCCAGAAATTATTTTTTAAAAACTGGTTTTAATTCAAATCTGCAAACTGGTTTTATTAAATTTCAAAACATGGTTAATACTTAATCTTACCCGAGTCAAAGAACCAAATTACCCGAGCCATAATTCAAGATTTTCGAGTCAAGACTCGAGTACAACCCAAGCCAATTTCCTTTTTGATAATATTTAAACTATCCCTGGTAACACGCGCAACTCGAACACACTCTCGAGCTCAAACTCCTCCTTCCCGAGATCAAAATCGAGCTTCCATCTTCCAACCACAACCCTACACACTGATATTCCTCAATGTCGTGCACATGCACTGACAATCGGAGAAACTCCGACCAACTTTGATAGCTCCACCAAGTCGCCTCCGAACACCACGACACATATACTCCTCCAGAATTCATGATGAACACCAGAAACAAAAACGAACAAAAGAAGCACCCAGACACCATCAAGTTCGTCCAAAAACTTGCCTCGCATGACCACGTTCTGGCCACCGGAAACTCTCGCTACCCTGACCAGACCCTTGTCGAAGTCTAATGCTTCCACTCCACCCACTCTGACAATGTGCGATGCACCATGGTCGTCGAATGAACCCAAAAACCATCGTCGGCCAATAAAGCCATAAAAACCATAAATCCAACCCGTGCCAATGCCTCGGTGATCGATAAATCCATCAATCAATTTTCCCTGGCTCGCTTACATCCCAGCTTCCTTCGACAAGAATCCCCGACCACTCAATTTTTGTCGATCACCAGAAAACACTCAAAACCCATATCACGTTCAACCCTCGATTTCTCGAGATTTAGTATCTTAAACATCATGGTTTTGCTTTTAAAAATCCTAGATTTCGAAAACGAAGAAGATTATATACAAGAAACAAGAATTCTTTTGAATCGAAATTTTGATATGAATTGAATTTCACTGTTTTTCTTCCTTTTTATTTAAACTATCCTCAGATTCTTACTAGAAATATTTTTAAATCAATTATCCTGTTAACATGAACAAGTTTCATTTATACATCAAGGTTTAAAAATGAATCAGGAAAGAGATATTTAAATTTTATCAGGTTTTGGAAACTTGCATAACAGAACAGAGTATCCATATTTTTCAGACATGTACACACCATATAATCATATATCTACATGCAATTCATATAAATAATCTTGCAAATGCATACCATGCTTTATTCCAAGAAATTACTGCATGTCACAGGATTTTGAACAAATCAAAACTTAGGTTACTCACCTGAAAAATTTGAAACAGAGGACAGGTTTTGGGCCTGGAAAGATATTTGACCTGATACTTGATTTGATGATGATCAACTAGCTTTGAATTTTGATTTTGAAGTTGCTTGATTTGATTATTGAACTATTATTTGATCATGTAGGATTTTTGCTTGCATCAGGTTAAAGATTTTGCAAGAATTTGATGTTAAACTTGCCTTCATTTCTTCTTACCTCAGATTTAGTTTCCAACTTCATTTTCTCTGATCTTTGATGGTAATTCCCAAGTTTCCAATTTTTTTTATTTCTTCTTTTGATTTAAATTAGATTTTAGTTGAAAATGAAAGGAGAATTCAACTGAAAAGAAAAACAAATCTCTTCTTTCATATTATTTTTTTAAATTTTAATTCTCAAAGAGATGTTGCCATTTGTCCACTTATGTGTTAATTTTCTTACACATATACATAAAATTGTACAAATGTCTTTAACCCACTTTAATGTACTTACAAGTGTTAAAATTGTCTTTATTAATACATTTAAGCCAAATATATATTTATGTAATATTATTTACATGTATAAAATGTATTTATCTTTTTATAATTTTAAGCTTCTAGATTTCAATAAATATACAAAAGTGACTTCGTGTAAATAATTATTTATAAATAACTTATGCTTTGATCAAATTAAATGTATCATATATTTATATGCTTGAGAATTTATTTTAACTTTAAATAAAAATTTCAAACCAAATTTGCCTTATGCTTAAATTTTAAATATGAAAGAATATTAAAACAAGTGAACTTCTAATTTAAATCTTAATTTAAATTCAAGCTTAAAATGTATCTTTTAAATAAATAAGAAATTATCCTTGTTGTTAAAATTTAAATTCCAAATATCACTTAAAAGGTATTATGTTAAATTGTAATTTCCAAATTACAAACTATATATATATTTAAAGTTTGAAAACACTTTATTAAATTCAAAAATAATATTTTTCCATTCTCCATATATATATATATACACATTTTTAAATGGAAAACATTTTCAACATTAGTTTTGAAAATTACTGTTTTGAATTTTAAAACACAATTTTAAATCACAATATATACATACATACATACACACATACACACAGATATATATATATATATATATATATATATTACAATAACTTTTATTCTTAGAATTTTATCTGTTCAATTGATTAAAATAGTTAATTACCTATTTATCAAATGTCCAAAACCCGGGTTATCACATTCCTCCCCCCTTAGACTCTTTTCGTCCTCGAAAAGAAACGAAACCAGAATTTATTAAAATACTTAATATTAGTTAAATCACTTTTGATCATTTTAAAATACTTTAAAATCTATATAATATTGCCAAAATAGTTTTATAAAAATACTTTTATAACTCGATGTTTCAACAAGTCCGTCAGCGTTCTCATAGAAATTCGGTCATACGTTGATCAGACGTAAGACTGAAAATCTATAAGTACTCAGCAGACCCGATTTCAACACCCAGTGAAAATACTTGAAAAATAATTTGATTGAAAATATAGAAAACATTTTTGAAATCGAGGAAATATATTTGGTGAGAATGCTCTGGAAATCATCACCCCCATCCATGGTCGCAGCTACATCCTGGGTTACGTTGCCATCGCAGCAAAAGTCCATGTAACTGTAGGCACTCCGCGTCCCTTGATTACGCCATGGAACCCGCTACAGATCGCAGTTACATCCAGGGTTACGTTGCCATCATAGCAAAAGTCCATGTAATTGTAGGCATCAACGCCCTCGATTTTCGCTGCCAAAAATGAAACTTCTCCACTCCCACATAGGTCGCAGTCTACCGATATAAAATCAAACGTAGACCATTGGTTCTCAGCGGCACACACGACTTTCGCTATGTCACCATAGGTCGCAGTATACCGATACAAAATCAAATGTAGACCGTTGGCTCTCAACGGAACACACGACTTTCGCTATGGTCTGCAGTAGATCGCAGTGACATCAAGTTACACTGTCGTCATAGCATAACCCAAATGCCTCTATAGGCCCCAGCGCCCTCGATTTTCGCTACAAACTACACAAAATCCTCAGGAACTAGTTTTGTCCGGACTCCTCACAGAATCAACTTTAGAATCCCCCTTAGGGTTCAAGGCAGTACCACCCTGTGGCACTCCTGAGAAGTTCATTTCAAGGGAGCGCCTTTTTCCCCAGAGCCAATCTCAAAACACTTTATACTATACACATATAGTATTTTCCAAATCATACACCTAGTATGAATCCCATATAAATTTCCTTCCTCAAAATCGATTATCCCAAAATCGATGATTCTCAAATTAGGCTTTCCAAATTCCAATTTTGATTTTTCCCAAAAATCAAAATCCTTTCCAAAGTCCATAGGTTCCAAAAACCTTTTCCAAAATCCTCATAAGATTCTTTATATCTATATAAGCTTTTCAAAGATATTTAATAAATAACTATATGGGTTTAAATACATAAAATAAATGTTAATTGTTTAAAATATATTTTAACTTAAGTTTGAATATTAAATAAGATTAACATAAAAGCTTTGTTTTAATTTCTTTTTAAATATTGCTTAAAATTATATATAGGAGTTTAAAATACAATTTACATATGATATTAATTCATTGAGTAATACAAGTAATTTATAATCTCTTTTATAAATTATTTGAAATTGTTAAATTTGTTATTTTCAAATAATAATTATAATACTTAGTTTTTATAAACATAATTAGATTTTATAGAAATAGAAATGTTTAAATTGAATAAGTTGACTTTAATTTGGATTTTATAATTTAATTTGAATTTGAATTTAAAGTTTTGAAATTCAAAAGAATAGATATTTAAAAATATTTGGATTTAAAATATATGTATAAACTTTTAATTATATATATAATTTATCTATATTTATATTTTCTTTAAAGTAATATATATATATATATATATATATATATATAAGAAATTCAAATATACATTTACATAAGAATTAATAATTTAAGTTAAAAGCTTTATTTAACATTTTAAATGAAAAGAAAATTCTTAAAGGACATGTGTTAATATATTAAGTAATCTAAATAACAAGTGTTAATCAGTAAACAATTTTAATTGACAAATGTTAATATATATGACAAGTGTCATTTAATTTTAGTTTTCCTTTTATTTATTTTAAAACAATTAAATCAATTTCAGCCTTTATAAAATGCATACTCTTCTTCCCCTTCAATTCTTTTCTCCAATTCAAAAGCTAAGAAAAAAAATCTAAACTCAAACCATTCTCAAACAAAATATGTAATTCACTGCTCAACCAGGTCCCTACAGAG
This sequence comes from Allium cepa, assembly GCA_030765085.1. Lineage (NCBI taxonomy): Eukaryota > Viridiplantae > Streptophyta > Magnoliopsida > Asparagales > Amaryllidaceae > Allium > Allium cepa. The sequence goes on along the minus strand of CM060941.1, from coordinate 580,435,012 downwards.
GCATTTGGGTTATGATGTGATGACAGTGTAACTTGATGTCACTGCGATCTACTGCAGACCATAGCAAAAGTCGTGTGTGCTGCTGAGAGCCAACAGTCTACATTTGATTTTATATCGGTAGACTGCGACCTATAGTGACATAGCAAAAGTCGTGTGTGCCATTGAGAGCAACAGTCTACGTTTGATTTTACATCGGTAGACTGCGACCTATGTGAGAGTGGAGAAGTTTCATTCTTTTGGCAGCGAAATTCGAGGGCGCTGAGGCCTACAGTTATATGGGTTTTTGTTGTGATAGCAACGTAACCCCGGTTGTAGCTGCGATCTGTAGCGAGTTCCATGGTGTAATCGAGGGGCACGGAGGCCTACAGTTATCTATGGATTTTATCGGGATGGCAACGCAACCATCGGGTTAACTGCAACCGTGGATGGGGTGGTGATTTCCAGAGCATTCTCACCAAAGATATTTCCTCTATTTTCAAAATGATTCCTATATTTTCACAAGGTTCTCAATAAAATTATTTTTACTGGATGTTGAAAATGGGTCTGCTAAGTACTTATAGATTTTCAGTCTTACGCCCGATCAACGTATGACCGAATTTCTATGAGAACGAAGATAGACTCGTGGAAACATCGAGTTATAAAAGTATTTTTATAAAACTATTTTTGTAACAACCCGCATATTTATTGATTTTATATTTAAATATTTTGTCGTTAATCGGATATTGGTCCGAAAAGCTACTTTTTGCAAACGGTCAAATTAGGACTCGAGACCACTTCCATTGAGTTCGAAATGCCATTTACAACATTTTTAAGTATAAACATTGATAGGTTTGGAGTTAGTGGAATTTCACTTACTTTTCCCGCTTTGGACTCTGGGTTAGATTAGCCATTATAACTCAAACCCACTTCTCTCCTTCTCCTCACTCTTCATAAATTCCTACCAAACACAAACTTTAACATTAATGGTGAGTGGAAAGGGAAATTAGAAACTCCAAGCCTAGGTTTCAACTCCAACTCCATCATTCAACAAATTCAAGGAAAAGCATTGGATTCAAGCTTGTAGTTGCTTCTCCATTCACCTTCAAGCTTTACCTTCATAATTTGGTGAAAAGGTGAGATTTTTATCTCACAATTCTTGCCTATAACTATCTTGGACTGTTGGGAATGATTCCCTGTCACATTTGCATTTGGTTTGAATCGAATTGGCCAAAAACTCAAATTTTTAGTGTTTTTGGTGAAATTCTGAACTTAGGTCGTTCTGCCTATGCTAGGTCGTTCGCGTGGAAAAGTCTCGGCCTCAAAATAGCTCGTTTCCGACCTTAAAATGGCCTACAACGTTAGGTCGCTCGGCACTCGGAATTAGGTCGTAGGTCGTTTGGTTTTAAGTCGCTAGGTCGTTGGGCTTTAGGTCGTAGGTCCCTGGTTGAGTTAGGTCGCTCGGATTTGTATGCGGCGTTAGGTCGTTCAAGCCCCTAGGTCGCTAGGTCGCGACACTTTAGGTCGCATATCCTAATAACTTTAGGTCGTTGGACCTTTGTACTGTTAGGTCGCGTGTCCAGCTGGGTCGCGCGCAACCACTAGGTCGTTCGCCTTGTAACTTGCTCGCCTTATATTGTTAGGTCGCTTGACCGTTTACCTCGTTAGGTCGTAGTTCGCTGGTTGAGTTAGGTCGCTCGCCCCTTTTATTTCGATAGGTCGCTAGGTCGCGGCGTTTTTAGGTCGCTTGACCCAATGTCACCTTAGGTCGCTTGATCTTATTAACTTTAGGTCGTATGACCACTTAGGTCGCACGAGCATTTTCCCTAGGTCGTTAGGCCTTATTTCTATGATAGGTCGCTTGCCCCTTGCTTCCTTAGGTCGTTCGAGTGTTAGGTCGCTCGGCCTTGGTTCCCTTAACTCGCGAACACCTCTAGGTCGCAACCACTAGGTCTCTTGACCCCTTAGACCCCTAAGTCGCAACCATTAGGTCGCTCGATCCTATCCTCCCTTAGGTCTTCACTAGGTCGAACCCCGTAGCGGGGGCGTTGCCTGTAACGTCCCGAAGATTTTCGACTTTCGAAAATTCAACATCGATACTCACTTTATCGACTGCCGAGAAATCGAAGGCCGGAAACCCGAAATGTTATGGTTTATGAAAAAGAAAGACATAGAAGAAGAGATAAGAAGATAGAAAAAAAGAGAGGAAAGAAGACAGAAAATAGAACGGAACAGAGAACAACAGAACAACATCAGAATCTCACAATTCGCAGCGGAACAACATATAATAGTAAATGAATAATCTTTAAACAAAGAACTATATCAGTTATTACATTACATCACATTTCATTACATCATATCATCAGAGTGTACAACAACAACAACAAACAGTGCAGCGGAAAAAGAAATACTATATAAACTAGTAATACGCCATGCGATCCAGCTTGCTTCCAGCAACTCCTGAATTCCAGAATATCCTGATAAACCTTAACTCTTGACTGCCCGTGTGGAAATTGGTGGGCACCCAGAGTTTAGGAAGGAAAACAATAAATTCCGAGTCAGTCATGTGACTGGTGTGAGAACTCAAAATAGTTTATTTATCTTTGAAAACAAAATAGAGGAATATTTTTAAATCCAATTCGCAATGCTTTTAAAAATGAGACTACCATAAGACCTCCCGCCACACACACAATGCAAACGCAGACTTAGAGGAGATTTCTTCTTATGTTAGTCAAAGATGCTTGATACGCATTTAAAAAAAAACATTTTAATATTATTACTAGTGCATAGTGTAGGAAAAATTCATTTCAAAAGTAGAATATAAATCTTAGCCAGCATAGGTACCATTATATTATGCCTACTATAGCTACCTCCTGAGGAAGCAGGTTCTACAACTAAAACCGTACAAGTATCGTATTGTTTCTTTGGATTTCCAACGAATGATCAGGCCAAGGAACTTCCCATTGCCACATGAGAATGCCTCTGGATGGACATCCCCGGGAACCAAACCGGATCTCTACCAACACAAGGCCGGGTTACCCCTAACTGAGTAACAACTGACCGAATATGCCATCTCCCGGTCCTTTGGGACCTTTAACCGAGCGCTCTTAATCAATTCACACAATCATAACAAAGTGTTTTCAACATGAGTAAGTATCTGGGCTCCATACCATGATACCACCCTTTTCCAGAAGGAAATGCACACATCCTAAAGGGCGCTACCCCTCATAACCTTGCTGCATCTTTCCTGTTTTGACCATTCACGGGGTGTGAGGCTCGACGAAGTCACGTCCATAAAAACATACTTTATACAAAAGCCATGCTTTGGGTCAACAAATGATCATAGAAACGATCACCAAGATAGACGATCAAACAAATGATCCTATCACAAATAATCAACACAATGATCATTTACAGCAACACTCAGCATGTCACATTACCAAATTGGGAATATATCGCTGATAACATTCAACTACATAACCTCTGAGCTCGTACGTCTCAGAGAAGGGTGTTAAGCTAAAAGAATAAATTCTCCGCCACCAACAGAAATATATTTGAAAGAAATCGGCTTTATATCTCAACTTGTAATGTCAGACATACAATCCATACAAGTCTGTTCCGGGCTCGAACAAAACCGAAGGCACTTCTCACGAAGCCCTTGCAATCCGGGTATTCACAATCCCGATCGAATTTCCCATCACTTAGGAAATCTCTATACCAGGAGCTACCCAGTGCAGAGACAATCGATAGGTCATCCTATCGCTTTCGCAAATACTCGGTCTTCAACATCGATCTTCAAATGCAATTCATAACGACGTATCACATATTCGGAATGGGTTATACGACCCCATGGTCTTTTCCCGGTTAACCCGAATAGTGAGCGCTTATTCAAAAATAAGCGTGGCATTCAAATTCAAACAAATCACAACAAATACCCATTCAAAGGGAAATATTGATAGTCGGTTATTGAACTATCAATGAATATGCACACATCACCAGATTCCAAATAATTTTCCAAATTATTTATTTTCCAAAAAATCATATCTTTACAAGATATATAATTTCAATACTTCAAAAATAAATCAATATTTATTTTTTAAACAAGTTCCCCTTTCCTTTATAAATTCCATAGGGAATTTATATTTCACAATATCTACGGATATACGATTTCCATTATTCATTTCAATTTATCTTCAAAAAGATGAATTCTCAAAATATTCCCTTTATATTGAAAAACATTTCCATACTTATTTAATAAGTAATTCACGAACCTATTCATTTTCAACACTTGGAAAATATTCAATATACTTCAATCGAGATTAAGTATATATTTCATTCTTTAAGGAAATCATTCTCTTAAACATATTTATTTGAGCCAAAACGAATGTTGCGTAAAACATCGTTACGACGTCCCAAAATCACTAGTATAGGGATTCGAAATTAGAATAGATATATAAATCCCAATACTATACAAAGCATTTCCTTTCGGAAATCATTTACTATAACAACAGTGTTATAGTCCACTATTTCCTTTTATTTCTCGAAAACATCTATTTCAACAATAAATGTTGAAATCTATGATTTCGAATCTCAACACATTTAAAACATCGTTAGATCGTTTTAATCCTATTTAAAACATCAAATCTAAACATTTTCTTTAACATATTATTCACTATTCAAAAACGTGAATATACTACGTTAATCAATTTCATCCTTTCATTCATTTTATTTCAAAGGATTATTCACAGTCGAAAATGTGAATATAACTCCATTAATAGGTTTCAACAATTTACTTCTTAAAATAAGTCGTTTGCGAATTTTATAAAACAACGTTTATAAATTCTATTACTATTTATTTTATAACAACTTCCTTTTATAAATTCCTTTATTAATCTATTCGATTTATAACTCAATTATAAACTAAAGGTTCATATTATAAGTTAAATACTTATAAAACGATTATTTTACAAAATCGTTCCTTTAAACTTCATAATTATAAATCTTATAACTTATAAGATTCAATTATTTATCCAAATATATTCTTTAATAATTTCACAAAATTTATAAATCTTACTATTTATAAATTTCGTTTATAACTTCACCATTTATAATTTTATAAATTTCATTCACTTATGCAATTCATTTACAATTCATTCAAACACTTATAAAAAAACTCGTTTTATAATTCAAATATTTTAATTTATAAATATCAATTTATAAATCCTTTATAAAATCAATTTATATTATTCTTTTAAAACATCTTTAATCTCCTTTATAATTTCATCATTCTCTTGATTTATAAAATAATCAAATTTTATAAATCCTATTTTTTTTAAACTTTTTATAATAATTCAAAAATCCAATTTAAACTATTTTATAAAAACATTAACCTATATTTCTCAAAAATCAATCTTTTACCGTATTTCTCAAAACCATAATTTTTATAACTTTAAAAATTATAATGTTTGTTTATTTAAAATGGATCAATTCCGAAAATATTTAATAAACGTATACTTTCAAAAAAAACACTTTAAAAAAAATCATTTTAAAATTCCAAATTTGGTCCAATGATGCTACACACCAAATAGTCAATCACGACAAACAACGATATCATATATCGATATGATAATCAACGAATATCAAAATATCCATAATCAAATAAATACTGTTGAGGAATCCAGTTGGATCCCTCCAACCTGTTTTCCTGCATCCACAAACATTAGCACAATACCAATTCCGCTCCAGTACGGAATTATCGCGGTATATGGGATTTAAAATATTATCCGCTTAATAGACGGCGCAATAGGGTCTCATCCGCTAAACAAATGCGGGAAATCAATAACTCCAATATATACATATGCCAATATATATATATTGCTATTATATATAATACCAATTTCACTGTTTATGAAATATTCGCGGTATATGTTTTTAATAAATAACATCCGCTTACTAACGGCGCATAATGTCTATTTTAACAATCAATAGATAACAATCATCATTCAAACATGCATTCAAATATTTTAAATCTAACTATTTAAAATAAAATCGAAACTGATTCGATTGAGTGAGAAGTTCTCACCTTGATTTTATTTCCATTTTAGCGATTTATTTCGAATAAAATTAAACGGATGTTTAATTTTTCCCAAAATTCTCACTAACTCCAAACGACTCCAATCAAGTTGTATCGCGTAGAGCACGTCAATACGAAGCCAACGCAAAAAATCTCGTCCGAAACGGACCTCGTACGAAAGAGTTACAACATTTTGAAGTTAATACGAATTATATAAATTAAATTTACAATTAACATTTTTAAATCTTAACTTAAACTCATCCAGAGCGTTCGTTCTCCCTGCTTAGATCTCGGCCGCGCGTTGCCTTATCTCCTCCCAGTATCTTTATACGAGGCCGAACCCATCTTATATCAACTAGGGTTTAAATTTCCACCATCAACACTCGACGATACTTCATCATACCCTCACCATCTTGAAGCCCTCCGCTTGCTCTAGGTTCGGCCTCAAGCTCATAGAGCTCGGTCACCCATGTTGCACGCAATTCAAGGCCGAACGGCCGGTCTTCATGGCCAAAATCCCATCGATTTACTCAACAAAACTCGATCATAGCCGTTCAACTTGAAGCTCTCATCTCACTCTTCAATTTTGTAGTTGAAAGATTCTTGAGAAGATTGATGGATTTGAAGAAATTAAGAGGAAAGACAATTGAATTTCGGCCATAGGTTTCATGGTGGCGGCTGTGCATTGCAACTAGGGTTTTAGATATATTTTTATTTTTATTTTTGTGAATTAAAGGTCTATTTATAGAATTTCGAACGACACTATTCATCCGGGAATTCCGAACTCCGATTTACGCACCGTAACCAGCGTTTCTGGGGTTTACCCCGCGTTCCGGACACAATGGAACATGTTTCGGAAGCTAGTTCGGACATCTGTGCGAGTTATGGCAATAAACGTTCAATTTAAATTAAACCGATTTAAACGATTTTCTAGGCGTTTTAATTTGTACCGGACAAACGGTAAATCCAATTGACACGAAATTTGAAACCTTACAATAATATCACATTACGGATCCGATGGAACTGGTTTCGTCGAAATCCGAGACTTTTTGAAAAATGGCTATTTTAACTCGCCAAATTAATATTAAAAATAATTCGATACGTTTCGAGCTGCCACGATCAAACGATAGCTCCGATTGACACGAAAATTGAATCTCGGTAATAACTAACTATTACGGATCCAATGGAACTGGTTTCGTCCAATTCTGAGACTGTTCAAAAATTGACTATTTTCACTAGTCGATTTAAATATTAAAATATTCAATTTTCACAAATTAACTTTTAATTCGATTTTAAAAGTTCTAAAATATCATTCTAACTTCAATATGATAAAATAAAATTTTACAAATCATTTTCAATCATATTTAACTCAATTTTCAATTATTTCCATAATTTAACATATTAAATTATTGATTTAATTATCCAATTAAATCCAATAATTCGAAATAAAATTTATTCGACTAATAAATTTCACTTATTATTATTTAAAATTAATTACATATTCAAATTTTAATTAATAAAAATTCTGGGTCGTTACATTGCCCCCGCACCCCCACCTTGGGGGGTTGCCACCACCCTGGACCCCCATCCGTAGGGGATCTTATCTGAAAAACATTCAACATAACTTGCTTTGTTGAGATGCTGAGTTGACCTTTCTTCGAGACAAACTATCTCAGGCTTCTCGGTCGATTTTATGGTATCGCGGCCTTGCTAAAAAGGCGGGATAACAACTTTAGAAATATGAAGGTTTCAATACTAGTAGTAAATATCAAAACTCTTTCATCAAAACGATTTTAACTCTATTTTTACTACAAAGCTCTTTCCTTAAACTGTTTTCCAATCTGTTAGTATATACAAACCTTTACCTCACTCGTATGAGAAATCTAATTAAATGACTTAGTAAAACAAGTGGTATGAAACACTTGCGTTTACTTCGTTGGTTAATTCTTGGACTTGTTCGATTGAATCTTTTGTGACAATTTTCTAGTGAAGATCTACAGTTTGTTCGTAATTATTTGAGTTAAGCAAGTGGTTATGGGACATGAGGATAAACTTTTATATTTACTAACTTAGTGTAATTGACACTTCTTGATGATCATGACGATCATTTTTGTGTTTTAGACTAGCAATTGTGCGATGTCTCTTTGTTTGCGGGGGAGACTAGACCCCGCTCTTGTGATGTTTCGCCATCGCATATGTGTGATGTTTCGCCATCACATATGTGGGGTAGCGCCCCACGGTCTTCGGGTCATTCGTGTGTCAAAATTAATGGCTTGCAACCATGAGATAGCGTCTCGCTTTGTGTTACACGTGTAGGTGAGTTTTCATGCTCCCATTTTGTGAGTTTTCATGCTCCTATATTGTGATTTCTGGATTTCTTGTGTAGTCTTCTGGAATTTGTTCTTCACCTATTTTCATGACTTTCATTGTTATGATTTTCCAGCTTTTATGTATAGGTGAATTTGGATCTTTTAGAAGATTCTTTTGATATTGTTTGATCTCTTGATGATCTTCATTTACATGCTTATCATAGTATGTCATTATGGTTACTATATGTTCTTGCCATATCTATTGTTTTGTATCATGTTATCTGATATTTATAGCTAGACTGATCCGTTTATTATTTTCTTATAAATAATACTCGGGTCAAACCGAGATGTTACAGGTGCTTCTGCTTGACTTCTCCCCCAGGGATTTACTACTCTGACTTTTGGCTGACCATTTTAGATTAGCAGTTTTTGTCGTTTACACTTGAGATATAGACTCATGATGTATTCTTTTGTATAGCACGTGTTGCTATTCTTTTGTGTATGTGGTCCTTTCATGACCACTACTCTGATGTACACTTTCATGTGTTAGTTATATATTCATATCTTTTTCCGCCTTTGTGATATGGATGTCTGTGACTGATTGTGTTATGTTTATTTCTATATTAGTTTTCGAAGATTTAATTATAGCCACCGTGTGATAGCTTTGAGTTTGTATCGGTATGTCGGACTTCCTCCTTAAATGAAATGCATGCTATACTATCTGACATATCGGTGCTTGCACAAAGAGGTTACATGGATGGTCGCTCCTCAACAGCCTTATTCTCCGCGCTAGTTGACAACACTACTCCGTAGTGTTCTTGGACAACATGGGTATTGAGGTGGGGCGTCACAATTTTGATAATATTATATAGATTTTAAAGTATTTTAATAAAGATCAAAGATTAATTTTTCTATTATTAAGCATTTTAATAAATTCTGGCTTCGTTCCTTTTCGAGGACGAAAAGATTCAAAGGGGGGAGGAATGTGATAACCCGAATTTTGGAATATCTGTAATTGATAAATAATTGGGATAATTAATAGAATTATTATATACAAATTGAATTTGTGTTTGTTTAAATATATGAATATATCAAATTGATTTTTCAAATTGGATTTGAAGTTTAATTTGAATTTGAATATTTGAATTTGAAATTCAAAGGATAGGTATATATATCTTAAATTTTACTTTGGTTTTACAATATATTTTTATTTGATTTTATTAAGAGCATAAATTGTTTATATTATTTTCTTTTTAAAAGAATTTATTTATATATGTATTTATAAATTAGAAAATTAATTTTAAAAGCTTTATAAAACATTTAAAAATCTAATTATGCATGAAGTTACATGCGTTAACCTATGATTATTCTAACTAACATGTGTTAGCTAATTAAATACGGGAAATGACAAGTGTCAACTTTTATTTTAATTTTTTTATTTTGAACAAAACTTAATTCATATAATTCATCTTCATTTCCTTTCCTATCTTCACTTTCTAAAAGAAAAAAGAAAGAAAAAGAAAGAAGGTCTGTAACTTAAAAACAACCAGCCAAAAGAAATATTCTTTGTAAAATTCAAAGTTTTAAGGCAAGATCAAATTAAAGTACAATCACTTCAAAGTAAAAGCAAGATTAGATCAGCTCAAAAATAGATTCAAGCTCAAATTTTCAAACTGGAAGCAAGCAAGAACATTTCAGTTCAAGGCTTAAAGCATCTCATTTTTCAAATCAAAGTTTTGGCATCTTAGGTACAACAAGATTTCCAGAAAATTCAAAGCTTCAAACATTTATATCAAAGCTCCCAGTTTTTAAATCTCTGCTTCAAACTCTAACAGGTGAGTAAGCACATTTTCTCAAAGTTTAAGTAAACTAAAGATCTGTGTATGAGATTCTTGGATTTAATTGTGTTTGCATGTGCATTTATAAGTGTGAATATCTGTATATATAAGTGTTTGTTCTGTGCATGTTTGGATTAGCCTATTCTTCTCTGTTTCTTCGTTACAGAGTTTGACAATAAGAAAAAAAATTCAATAACTCTTGATCTTATTACAATTTGGCTTTGAATTCAAACAAAATAAGCTTGTGTAGTTATAAACTAGGCTTTAAAAATGTGTTAAAGTAATTTAAGTTTGAAATCTTCTGGAATTAGGTAAATATAGTAAGTTTTTTTTAAATTGTTAAAAAATCAAATAATGTAATTTGTTGAATCAAGTATGCAATTTAAATCATCTATGAAAAACTTGATTTTTAAAATAAAAATCATGGATTCTAGTTTGAGATTGAGGCAATGTTTCAGTAATAACCAGAAAAGGGTTTTGGGACTAGTTCTGGTGATCGGCAGCACTTGGGTGGTTAAGGCCATTACTGGCGGTGGTTGGGGGTTCGATGGTCATGGAAAAAATGGTAGATGGAGTTTTAAACCACCGTGGTGTCAGGACTTGGTCGACGTAGGGTTTAGGGACCTGGTTTGGGTTGACGATGTTCGTGAGTTTGTTGCTACGCCTATGAAGCATCGGACTTGATTGTGGAATGTTGAATCGATGCTTGGGTGTGGGATGAAGCTCTGGTGAGGTCGGCAAGGGTGCTGGTGGTTCGGGGCGACGACTGGAGTGGTTCTTCCGTTTGGAGTTGTTTTCTAGATGTCGTTCGAATGCTCGATTTTTCGTTCTATTAGTTTTATCGATGATCTGAGTGATCGAATGTGACGTCCAGGTGATCGACGACTTGTCGGGGTTAAGAAGGTTAGTCGGAGAGGCGAGAGTTAACGTGCATGTGCACATGTGCACGACAAAGTTTGGGGTTGGTTGCTGTTTTAGGAGACGGGTGTTTCTCGAGTTTGGATTGAGAAGGATGCGTGTTTGACTCGAAGCCAAGGGCGGTGAGGACGCTCGTGAGTGTATCGTGAGCGCTCGGGTATAAGTTCGAGTATTTGAGTGCTGTCTCTGGTCTTGTTCAGGTTATCGTTCTTTAGCTAGAAGGGTTAGGATCCAAGCTTTTAAAATTAAGTAAATCTGATTATCGGATTATAATGTTTGAAGTAAGGAAAGGGTTTAGACAGGTTTTAAAGTCTATATAAATGGATAAGTTTTCAAAGGTAGTGTACTGAGATTTAAAGCAGAGCAAAAAATTTAAATCAATTATTGGTGAAAATAAAGTGTTAAAGTGATTTCAAAAGATAGAGAAGATTGTCAAACAGGTTCCAAGATTCAAATTTTTAGGTCTAATGTTCTAAGATTTATTGTTTTGATTTGAATAATTTAATATTAGGCTAATTATTTAATTAGATCTTTAAGTTGTTGCCAATGTAATTTAATAAAGTATTTAAAAAGAATGATTTGGATAAATGATTTATCTTAGAAAATAATAATAATAAAGGTCTTGAGTAATTAAGGATCATTTATTAACATAATTAATTATGATATGATTAATTATTGGAAGTGATTAATTTGAGGTAAATAATTAAAGAAATTAATTAAAAAATAATTAATCAGGCTAAATAATTAATTAATTAATGAGATAAATTGAGAGATAATTAAGGATAATTACTTAAGCTCTTTAATTTGGAATCATTAATTAATTTCATTAATTAATTAATGTAATAACAAATGGTTTGTAATTAATATTAATAAAGCAAGGTTAGGTAATAAATTTATGTGACATAAATTAATTGTGTGATTTATTAATCTTGCTTATGGATGATTGAATAAGATTGAATGCCTTGGATTATTTGTTATCCCTGGTATGTGATTGTGATGTTATGTGATATGAAATGTTTTGTAATATGAGATGTTGGGTTGAACAGTATAATGTGATTATCCATGATGAATTGTTGTGTGAGAGTGACATCATTTTTTTTTAAATTGAATTTTATTCACTTGAATAACTTGGGTTAAGATGACATTGGATTCGAAGAGACCGGAGTCGGGTGTTAGTAAATACCCGAAACCACTTCGATTCTTTATAAATTAATATGTGAAATCAATAGGCCGTTATGGGATGATTTAAGTGAATTGAATCATTTAGTCTAAGTTTTTGGTGCTTAGAATTGATGTGTGAAATAAGTGATGTCTATAAAAATTGAGAATTTGTAAATTGATACGAGTTACCCGGGTTTATTTAAGTTGTATGCTTCTGTATTCCATGTTAGATGGGTTTACTCATGCTGGTTTCCAACCTGACCAGGGTGTTACTTTGATGTAGTGCTCAGATCAGACCGAGTATTACTGTTTCTCAGGCAAGGACGTTCTGGAGCTCAGGAGGCGAGCTGGATGACAGGAACGTACGGAGTGTTTTCCCTGTGATATATTGTTATTTATCTGGGACAGGTTATTTTAACTATCCAGTGATTGTGAAATGTTATAATTCTGATGTATTAAAATGTAATTGACTGATACAAATTTCTTTGTGTAAAGAATATTATTTGATATTATATTTTATCCGCTGCGAATGTGAGATTCTGAGTTTAGTTTTCTGTTTCTTCTTCTTTCTTTTTCTTATTTCGTAACTGTCTGGAATTTTCCGGTTGTTACATTATTACTTCAAATTTTACTTGTATAATACCCATTACATTTTCTTATTAACATTTTAACTTTTAAATCTTTTGGTAAGCTATATATATATATGCTTTTTTAAGAATGTAATTGAAAGTTATACAAGTTTTCCCATTTCTTCTAGTTAATTTACTGTTCAATAATTATATCATTTGTTTTATAGATTACAATTTCAACTTTCTTGAAATTTTATTTATAACCTAGCATTTAATCTCTTATTTTAATTAAAGGTTCCAATTATAAATTTGTTACAACCCATTTCACTACAATAATTGAAACTATTGATTATCAGAAACTTAAGAACTAAATACCAGGTTTAATTTCAAATCATTTTAAAGTAGTAGATAAATATATACTTACAACTTATACATCCAATTATATTTAAAACAATTTAAAATTTATATTTGTTTATCAAAATAAATTTGCAGTAAAACTACTACAGCGGCCTTCCCACTTCGAAACTCGAAAATGAATGTCGATGATGCGTGCACTCATCACCAAAATTATTTTCCAACGACAGAGAAGGGAGTACAGACTTATTTATTTCAAAATTTCTTTAAAACAATTCTTTCAATTTATATCAGAAAATACTTCTAATAATATTATTACTATATTCCAAAATCATTCGAAAGAAATATTCAAAACCCCGGGACTTAGATTCTAAATTTCCAATTTTATTCATTTTCTTTGTAAATTTTATTTCTCAATCAATATTTATAAAATTCACTACCTAACAACCAATATATTACAACCGAATATAACCTTTATAAAATTTATTACTTTATATATAGAAAATATAATAGGTAAATTATTTCATTCACCTATATTCAAAACAAATATTGTGCCGGTCTGTCCTATTAAGTGTTTAGAAATCCCTATTGATGTCATAGCGTCCTATGCACCAACCAGAATTTATAAATACGAAACGGAAAAAATTAACATAATATAAAACCTTTTTATAACACTAACAAATACGTTCTCTCATATATATACACTCAACGATTCATCATAGGATATTACTACCCTACTAATAAAGAGTCAGACCCCACAAAGCTAAGGTTTATCGCTAAACCAAAGCTCTGATACCGGATGTAACAACCCGCCTTTTTGTACGCTTTAAATCGACGATAAACCATACATGTCAGACTCAAACCATACAAAAGGGCGGATTGTTATTGGGGTGAATAAGAAAAAGCATAGAAAGAAAAAAAACAAAACAAAATCTTGCAGCGGAACGATAAAATATAATAATCAAATAACAGTATGAATGTAGTGGAATGATATAATAAATAATAGTAATACAATCTTCGTCTTCGTCCTTTAGAAATAAAGTCTTCAAATCCTGAAATGCTCAGGCTGACCCGAGCGAATTGAAAAGACGGAACACTCGAGTCAGAACTAAAAGATCTTATGTGAGTTAAATCAACAGAAATAAATATGAGTGGAACAACGTCGGAGATGTTTACGGAATTTGACATCTCCTATCCAGTCTCTAACATGAGTGCATTAACTTAAGAGATGCTCGGGATTCACATCTCCTAAGGTTCCGTTAAACTATTTACTATGTAGTAATATACGCTATTATAATAATGTCCATTAGAAAAATAAACTTACTTTTAAATAGCATTAAGGGTTTACATTTTCCACCTTAACGCGTAATAGTCCCAGTGGTCCATCCAGTATCAGTGCATCTCCAGATTGAGAGACTACCCTAAATACTCCACGGGCTACGGGAGAAATCCAAACTCGTACAAGGCGTGCTAGGGTAGGTGACACGACACAACTAGGTAATGCCAGAGTAGATATACCAATTACGCTTCCGGACCGGTGGTAGCACATAGCAGCTATTACCGCCCACCTCGAGCCACACCCCCAAAATAAAAAAGGACCCCAAACAATCACAAAGTAATAGAATGCTATCGAAGGAGTGTGTGCGATAAAAGGTGCTACCTTCTTAGCCCATCAATCGCTCCTGTTTTGGCCACCTTATGCCAACTCACGGGAGTCGGGTCCATGTATTTACCTCAAAGAAACACCGTCACTATCCTACTTCATTTTGGAATCTCCACCGCGTATACAGTTGTTAAAGTGCTTTTCAGAGTTGGCAGAGAATATGACAACTTCCGGTCCCGGTCTCTTTAACAACCAAACGTTATTATTACACCGTGGTCATTTCAAAATAATTTATACTTTAAACCGAAATATCATTGCCATTTCAAAACCATATAAATATGATATCATTTCCATTTCAAAACTAAATCAATACGATATCATTTTTATTTCAAATATATCCTTTTCCAAAAATTAAAGCACTTTCAAAGTTATATACTTCGAACCCAAAACACTTGAAATTATAACACTTTCAAATCATAATACTTTGAAACTCATAACTTTGAAACATAACTTCCACCACTTAAACAGTTTAAATATTAAAATACTTTATATAATAAATAGCTTCTTCAATTTCACAAATCAATTCCAAAACAACTCGAATTTCAAATTTTTAGATCTAACCAAATCTCAAATCATAAACTTCAATTCAATTCAGTTTCCAAATAAACCATTCCAAATTATATTGATTTCAAAACAGATTTGATCCACAAAATAAACCATTTCAAATTCAGTATATTTCAAACTTTAAGTATTCAACAATTTCAAAACTAAGTTTAATAATTTCATATAATATATATATATATATATCAAATTCAATTTTCTATTATTTAGTTTCGAAATATTTACTTAATAAATCCATTATCATTTAAATAAAACCCAAATTACAAGTAACGAAATTTTTCCTTCAATTTATTTATACTTGAAATATATATTTAATTCACCTTAAACCAAAATAAAGTTATAAATCATATCCTTTACAAATCCCAAATCCCATAAGTTCCAAATCGGTTCCATTTAATAAATTTCTACATTAAATACAATTTCGAATCAATTTCAAATCTATCTTCTCAACCTTAATTTTATTAAAACCATTATAAACTCTATATAAAAATATAATTTATGTAAATACTTAACAATATTACATATTTATAAAATCAATCTTATTTTTAAACTTGTTTCATACCAAACAACTTTATACATAGCTAAAAAAATCAAGAATTTAAGTATATATATAAAGTAACATTTATATAATATCTGAAATCAATATTTATGTAAAATCATATATTTCTTCATAAAACCATAGAATATAAATACAACATCCATTCATCCAATATCATTTCAATCCGCAATTTAATATTTTACGGTTGTCTATCATTTCAAACCACAATCCCGAATGAAATAAAAATCCATAACAACTTGCAGTTTATAATAATATAAATATACCATCCATTCCAATATCAACCATCAAACATTTATCACAACCATCATCCAATTCAATCAATAACATCAATATGGAACAGATAATAAATAACAGGTATTTACTAGCAGTTTATATTCAATAATAAATTAAATAAATATTTATCCAAATAAGTTCAAATAAGCTGATATGATGATTCAAAATATGCCAAACAGTCATAAATAAATTTCTAATCACATCATAAGTCAATTTATCAAACATAAGAAATTTTAGAAGTTGTGAGTGGGTTAAAACACTCACCTTTATATGACTCTGGAAATAATAGACTTCTAATTGCTAGCTCCGCTCTATGTTTCCTTAGTCTCCTTCTTGATTGCTAGCTTTGTTCCGTAATTTTTCTTTTATTTTGATTTACTTTAATTTTCCTCCTTATTATATTAATATAAATATATATATATATATATATATATATGTATGTATGTATGTATTTTTAAAAGGTTTGAAAAAAAGAAGATATGAAAAAGAAGAATTGAAAAAGAAAAGGATTAAAATAAGAACTGAAAACGGAAGAGAAGATCTACATTTGAAAAGAAAGAAGAAAGTTTGAAATAGAAGAAAATTTTAAGAAGAAGAATATTTGAAGAGGAAGGAAAAATTAAAATGAGAGATAATAAGGAGATTTGAAGAAAAAAGAAGAAGAAGAAGAAGATTAGAATGGAGGCTGGGGTTTCATTTGCATCATATCCTATTTATAAGGTTAGAGTTAGGTTTAGGGCCAAAGAGTTTTGAAAAGAGAGGCCGCTATTAATTAGAAATAAATGAAATGACATTTCAGTAAAATGAAGTTAGAAAATGAACGAAAAAAGAAAGTAAATATGAACAAACTTGGTATTGAAATATAGTAAATATGAACAGCCTTTTTAAAAGTAGTAGGTATTAAAAGGAGGTAAATGAAAGAACTAAAAATATGAAAAGTAGTTCATGTTTGCAAAATCGAAAAGCTTCGGACAATGTAAATGGAAAGGAGTAATGGAGCAAGTGGGAAAACAAATGAAAAGAATGAGGCAATTATTAATTAGAAAGGGAATGAATGGACCAACTCTACACTGTAAACAAACTTTTAGAATTAAAATTTCAAAAACAGTCGTTCGCTTAATTAATTTTGTTAACCCTAAACATACCAAAATTAACATCCTTTAAAGATTTAATTAACACACAATAAATGAAAATAAATTCTCCACACAAATTTGTGTCATAAATTTAAATAATATACATCATTAAGAACTTTTCGTTTCTCCCTCTTTGTGATTAGGTTGGGAATTAAACAAACATGTTAACATTTCGATTGGATGTTTTACTAGGAATGCATTAACATACATTCAAAAATATGTTAGCATAAACAAGGTAATATAAACAGGTGTATAATATATATGTATATATGTACATCTTTATCGCCACTTATAGTTTACATTCATAAAAAAAAGGTATGAAAATAATCCACATAACGAGACAATGAATGTAAGAGTAAATTAGAAAAGTGAAGATGGAAATGTAAGTTATGTTGCAATTAAAATCTAATAAAGTCTAATCGAAAAGGAAATAGTCAAGTGTAAATATATTTTATCCCTTTTATCATCTCCTATTAACATTTAATTTAATAACGTATGAGATTTCAAACCTAAATAATCCTTTCTTTTTAATGATCTAATTGGATCTAAAACATAAGTTTAAATTTAGGTATAAACATATATGCAGTAAACTAGCATTAAATTTTGAAACGTGAGCTGATTTAATTGGAAATAAATCACCCAGTCTAAATTTATTTCAATATATGTTTACAATTAACATCTTTTTACTTTTTGATTAAAAGATTACAATCACATTAATTGTCATTGATTTCTAAGGTAAAAATAAATGAGACAATTCATTTCCTTTTTATAGTAATTTAACGTATTTACGGAATTAGAATTATTGTATACAAACCGAAATTTATCAATTTTTTATTTTTGTAATATATTTCTCAACTTCCAACATTTCAAATAAATAAACATATGATTTTTTTTATTTAGTAAAGAAACGTATATTATTCTTTTTTTTTACCATTTATTATTCCAATCAATTAGAATTTACATTCATACTGTCATTTGTTTTCTTCCTTATTAAACTTTACAATTATTTTCAATTTAAGCTCTATAATTACATTCCTAAATGTGTATTTTTGTCAATTGTACACATTAATTAAGGTTTAAAAATAATTAAATAAATTTACCTTAGTTCCATTCTTTTACCAATTTATTACTTTATAAATACATTTACGTTTCTATTTAATTTATATATTCACACCTTCCGTTACTGCATTAATTCTCATTGATGACATTTAAGATTTCCTATTTTAATTTAGTAAACCAATTAATTATACCAATTCATATATTTACCAGCACTTACGCTTATTTACTTAAATTCAAATTTTATACTCAACCATAACATTTACACTAAATTAATATACAATTTAAATAGTAACCTACCACCGTTACTATAACTTTTAATCACATTTGATTTCATTGTTCACAACAAATGTTACCCTTCTTATATACCCCATCCTTATTCACTAGTAATTTATTTCATATTATTCCATCTATAAATTTTAATGTTTGCATTTGTTTTCTTACATTAATTTATAGCCAAGTATAACAATTTTCATTACTTCACTAAATTGTAAATTTCATTTCAATTGCTAATAATTAATTTTAAATTTCCATGGTTGCATTTCATTATTAAATTATAAAAATTTTCCTTTCTTTCATTTTAAATTACCTAACTTATTAACCTTAACAAATTTAATTTTTGAAATTTTACGGGTCCTTACAAAGATATTCTGAAAGGTAATTAAGTTTAAATCATTTGATTGTGGCATTAATTAATTAATCATTTTAAATAAATAATGTAATTAAAAGTAAATTAAGAGGAAATATTGATTTGTAATTCTTAATTAAACTTAATCTTTTATGTTAATATTGATTAATCATGAGGCTAATTAATTTAAGACTTTGATAATGATTTAATGATAAATCAAGATAGATGATTTATAATTACTTAAATAATTAATTTATAGTTAACTAAAGGTTAATTAATTATTAATTTAAGCTAATTAATTTATAATTAAGGATTAATTAATCAAAGTAATTAATTTAAGGATAATTAATTAAGGGCTAATTAATTGATGTAATAAATTAAGGATAATTAATTAAAGAATAATTAAATAATTAAGGGTTAATTATTTAATGATAATTTTTTTATATTCAATTATTAGTTAAGGTTGATCAATTAATAATTTAAAGTCAATTAATGATTAATTAACCTGGGTTAGTGATTAATCTGGTTTTAATTAATCATAAGATCAAATTAATCTCCCTTATGGATGACTGTATTCTATTGAATGTTGTGAATTGTTTGATATCTCTACTATGTGATGCTTTGTAATTTGAATTGTTTAATTCAAGCTGTGATGAATGTACTTTATATTATCTGTGATGCATTTATATTATTTATCTGTGAATCTGTATATGTAGATAAGCGTTATAGGATTATACCGCTTATGGATATTGATATGCTTGAATCTATGATGATTAATAATGTTGCACTATTGTGTAAAACCCCTAGACTACACCATACACACAAATATGGATTGCACGAGGTAATTGGTTAAGTCACAGACTTTTGAAATAGTTTTAAAAGTTGAATTGTTTTGAATCCAAATGGTTTTGGAAATGGAATCGGGTTAAATGTGAAAAGCTTTTGAAAAGTTGTTTTGAAAATAAAAGTTATTTTGAATAACTTGATACGTTTTGAATTTAAATGGTTTGATTTAAATTTGAATTCAAGATTTGTAATTGAATTCCATGTTGGAAATTACGGTTTAAAATGTTATACAAGTTATAAATGTGTTTATATGAGTTTTAAACCATTTTAAAGTATTGTTTTGGGAATTTGAATTTAACCCAAGGGCTTTAACTTGTACAAATGAAATCAGATTTTTTCGAAATGGAAACTTTTTGTTTCAAATAATAAAAGCTCCTATATAAGGAAAGAATTTCCAAATTTGTGTTGAAAGGATTTCAAGTTTGAAATGAAAATGGTTTTCCAAGTTATGAATGAATCTTTGGAAACGGGTTTGAAAGCTATTAAATCTTTGATTTAAAGATTAAATGAGTTAATCCAAATTGAAATGGAAATTGTTTTGAAATCCTTGAATGGATCTTTGTGAAAGATGGGTGAACTTTGTGAAGTGAATCATTTTATTTAAAAGATTTGAAAATGGTAATTTGTTTAAACCATTTGAAAGAAAGGTTTTGGGTTTTAAGTTGTGACTTAACTTAAATCCCAATATCCACATGTTTTTAAATATTGCGCTCTTTATTCGGTTTAGCCGGGAGAGGACCTTGTGTCCTATAACCCATTCCGAATAATGATACGACGTTATGGATAGAATTTGAAGTCCGATGGTGAAGACCGGGTGTTTTCGAGAATGAAAGGATAACCCGTCGAATGACTCTACACTGAGTAGCTACGGTATAGAGATCTCCATATGTGATGGGGAGTCCGATCGGGATTGTGAATACCCGATTGCAAGGGCTTCTTTGGAAGTGCCTTCGGTTCTGTTCGAACACGGAACAGACTTGTATGGATGTGTGTCTAACGTTACACTTTGAGATGTAAAGCTAGTTTCTATCAAATACATTTCTGTTTGATGGCGGAGAATTTATTCTCTTAGCTTAACACCTTTCTCTGAGACTTACGAGCTTAAAGGTTATGTAGTTGATGGTTACTAGTGATACATTTCCAATTTGGTAATGTGGCATACGAAGTGCTGCTGATCATTTGTTGATCGAAGCATGGATTTGTGAAAAAGCGTAGCTTTGTGGACGAGACTGCATCAGGACCTCACAAACCGGAAATGGTCGAAACAGGAAAGATGCAGCAAGCTTGCAGGGGTCGCGCCCCTAGGGTATATCCATTCCTTCTGGAAAAGGGTGGTATCATGGTGTGGAGCCCAGATACTTAACTCATGTGGACAGTGTAAATCTATTACCGTGTGATGTTGCTTTGTGGTTGAGGATCCTCGGATAAAGGTCGCAAATGACCGGGGATGACATATCTTAGGTTTTACTCCCGGGAAGGGAGTAAACTGGCCTTGTGCTGGCAGAGATCCGGGTAGGTTCTCGGGGCGTCCCTCCAGAGGCGTTTCCATGTGGCAATAGGAAGTTCCTTAGCCTGACCATTTGTTGGAAATCCAATCTCCAATGCACGTCTTGTATGGTTTTAGTTGTATAACCTGCCATTTACTTATGGTGGCCCCCCACTGTTTAGATGGCAGCTATAGTAGGCATAGTTCAAAATGTCTATGTTGGCTAAGATTAATATTATACTTGCAAATATTTTCTGCACTTTGCACTAATAATAATATCAAATGGTTTTCGCGTATCAAGCATTTTTGACTATCATAAGAAGAAATCTCCTTCAATTCTTCGTTTGCATGGTATGTGCGGCGAGAGGCCTTACGGTAGTTTCATTTTTCAAAAAGCATTGCGGATTTCATTTTAATTTTTTTTTGTTCAAACCAAATGTTTTTGTTTGCTCATACTAGTCTCATGACTGACCCGGAGTTTATTGTTCCTTTCCTAAACTCTAGGTGCCCACAATTTTCCACACGGGCAGTCTAGAATTGTGTTTTTCAGATAAGCAAATAATAGGTGTTGATTCGATAGTTTTTGAAATCTTTGGTTTGGTAGCATTTGGAGATCTTCTTCAGCTTTTGGATCTTTGAATCGTTTGGTTTGGAAATTGCATTCGGGATCGCATTTACTACAAGTTCAGTTGACGGTAGTTCGAGCTTGCAGTTTTAAAGCTTTAGCTTTGGAGTTTGGTTTGGAGTTGTAGTTTTGGATTCTTTTGAAGACTTTGTTCATGTCGATATATTTCCGTTGTGGTGTTGTGTTGTATATATTTTTTGATGGTGTTGGTTTGTTGTATCATGATGTATATCACATTGTATCTATATTGTATATCAATGTTATCATCTTTTGTTTCCGCTGTATTGTTTATCATCTAATGTTGTTGCAAGCTCCGGCGATATGGATTCGATGTCGTTTGTCGGGCATCGAGTTCAGGTCGTCACAAGTGGTATCAAAGCTAAAGGTTGAGTAAGAATTTTAGCTACAGAGTGTAACACATTAGATGGCTCATTAGAGATAGGATGAAGTATACCCTAGAATGAGTACAACCTGTGAAACTAAAAACCCAAATTTCTCAGTTTATTTTCTTTAACTGTTTTTATTCCCTAAGATATCTCATCTGAATGCCTAAATCGGTTTTCTTATATTACAGATAGTAAGAATGAGTGGAAGAAGAGGAAGAGGTAGGGGACGGGGAAATACCACTTCAACTGGTCAAGGCCCTGCAACTGCAGCTATTCCTACTCAACCTCAACCAAGTCTGGCTGATTTATATCAAAGCTTTTCCAAACTTGGTGGAAAGCCATTCACAGGAAAGGAAACCATTATCGAAGCACAAGCCTAGATTATCGTGCGAAAGTATTTTCAAAGGACTAAAATTTGAAGCTGATCAGATGCGATTGATAGCTTTCTGACAACTCTAGGAAGAGGCTTTAGCCTGGTGGGAAACTATTACTGTGGATGAGCCTGCGGATGAGTTTACATGGAATCGTTTCAAGGAAGTGCTCGAGCAGCGATATATGCCGTCTGCTGGTATCTCTAGAATGTACCAAGAGTTCACGGATTTGAAGCAGGGAAGTTTATCGTTTGAGGAAACTTGAAAAAATTCAACGAATTATCGTTTGAGGAAGAATGAAAAGTTTATTCGGCGAATGAACAAGAAGTTTTAGGAAAGAATGATTACTCACGTAAAAGAATCTTTTTCAAAATTAACCGATATGGGTTATAGATATGTACTCTAGATGAACAAGAAGTTTCGAAGGAGAAAGGGAGTATAAGCAAATTCAGATTGTAGGAAAAGGGAGTTCGACGGAAAGAAACCGTGGAGAGGCAAAGGAAAGAAGAATATTCAGAATAACAAGGTGAAAGGTGTTACTTGTCTCAATTTCTTGTAGAAAGGCCATTACTCAAACAAATGTAAGAACCCCTGGAAGCAAGGAGAGAGAGCCATTTATGAAGCCAGAACTGGAATCTAGGGAATGCTATTACTGCCACAAGCCGGGACATATGATCAAGGATTTCCCAGCACTGAAGCAAGCTCAAGCAGCGAAGGTGTATACAATCAAAGGCGATCCTTCAACCTCAAAGGCTGATAAAGGAAAATGAATTTTAGAAGGTAACCTTCTTGTTTACGATAAAAAATTTCGAGTTTTGTTCGACACAGGAACTACACATAGTTTTATTTTTCATCAAACCACAAATAAGTTAAATCTTGAATCTGAGACCGTAGGCAAACTTATTTTTGTCTATATCATTGGGTTTCGATATATTCTACGAACGGTTAGTTATCCCTTCGAACTAACCAGTGCCCCTGCATATTTCGTAGATCTGATAACCCGAGTACTTCATGAAATATTGAACGATTTGTTCTCCTATCTATTGTTGATATTCTGATTTGGTAAGCCAAATACAGAATAGATATTCGGTTTGATCTGAAAAGATATTTCTCTATCTTTCATCTGTTCTTTGTTGTCTCCCTGGCAAATTTCGGGGACGAAATTTTTTAAGAGGGTAATCTGTAACATTCCCGAATTTTAGTCAAGTTTAATTTGACAATTAGTTTAATTTTGGAATTAAATTATGAAATTATTTGTGAATTAATTAGAAAATTTCAAGAATAAATAAAAAAATTAGATTATAAATAGAATTTTGGTTTGAAATTTAAGGCTAAGTATTTTATAAATAAAAATTTGATTTAAAAATAAATATATTGGAAATAGATTGGATTTAAAATTTTATTTTTAAGCTAATAAGAATTTGTTTCAAATTGTATTAAATATGCATTTTGATTTGAAAATGATATTTTGAATTTGATAATAAATTTTTCCAAAGGCTAATTTAGAATGAAACTCTAATATATTTATTTATGTGTAGTTAAAATTTAAAACTATTTATCCTTAAAAGATTATATAAATGATTAATAAAGAAATATATTTATTTAAATAAGAAATATGATATAAATTTATATTTGAAATATTATTTGTAATGTTTAAAATTTAGTAAAAAATTTAAAAGTTGTTTAAAAGCTAAATTTTATGATTTGTATAAATGTGATTATTTATTAGTGTTAAGATTTTTAAATCATTCTCTTTTAAAAGTTGTGCAAATATAAATGATAGAAAATATATGAATGGAACAAACACACACACACACATATTAAACTAAATTAAGATTGTCATATGAAAAACAATTGAAATAGATTTTATTTGTGCAAATGTAAATGTATTAGAAGATAAAAACATAAACATTTAAAAATAAAAACATATGTTAAGATATGAAAATATAAATGCATAAAGGGTTAAAAAAATTTATAAAAAAATTTAAATAAAGGATTTAAACACAATTTTAATTACATGTAACAAGTGTAAAGAAATAGACACACATTATTACAAGTGTTAAGTAAGAATGTTTATGTGAAAACAAGTGGCATTAATTTTGTACTTAAAATGAATTAAACTTTATATTGAAAAATAAAAAAACTAAATTACATTTCTTTTCTCATATCTTCAAATATGAAATCAGTAAATAAAAGAAAAAGGAAAGAAAACAAAATCTGAATCAAACCCTGTAACAAGTTCAAATGCAACCAGAAATTCATAAGAACAAAACAAACCTGTAAGCTCTCCTCAAACCAAAATCAAAACAGCAATTTAAAATCTTTAAAGCCGGGAAAATATCAAAGCAAGGATCAAGCATTCAAACAACAAGCAAGATCTGAAGTATCAAGGCAAAGCATCAGGAAATTTAACCTGTAACCAAATTTTCAAAACTGGAAAAAGAGAAAAAAAACATAATACAAATCAAAATTTTGAAGGAGAATCTGGAACCAAATTTTAGCTACAACCCAGAGTGCAATCCAACATCAGGTTGCAAATGCAAATTGTAAGCCTAGAAATAAGCCTGTAACCAAATACAAGATCAAGTTTCAAGTCAAATACAACTTCCAGATCTCTGTTCATCAATATTCAGGTGAGAAAACCTTTAATTCAGAACCTTGAATCTATGAATTGATGTTGTGATGATGTGGAAATTGTTTTACTGTTTTATGTGTTTGCATGTCTGAATGTATGTATATACATGCATGTGTTATGCTCTGTTGAAGCTCAAACTTAAGTTCACTAAGAAAAATTCGAACTGCACTTTATTAAATCAATTTCAGACTTTGATTTACAAATAGAAAATGATCATTAGACTGTAATATTATTTTTAAAAATAAACTCAAGTGTTAATATTAAGGAATTTTTTTCAAAAATAAGAAATTGTAGTTAAAGTAAATTAAAGTCAGAAAATAAAAGTTGTTTTAACTTCATGGCTAGATTTGTATCTGGAAATGATGAATTTTGACAAAGAAATCATGATTTTCAGAGAAGTATTCATCGAGATATTCATAGTTGAACAGATTTGGGTATTTTGTAAATCATCGGCGATCACGAGCGAATTGAGGCTCAGGATTTGCTTTCAGAGATGCTGGAATGATTGTTGAATTTGAGAAAAATACGAAATGATTTATAATTCATCGTGGTTGGTGATTTTGATCGATTTAGGGTTTAAAACTTGTTTAGTGTCGAATTGATTCTCGAGAAATCTGCGTCATCGTCGTAGCGTTTCAGATGATCGGACCAAGGGTAAATAGTTCGTGGATGGGCGGAGCATTTTCGGCCATAATTTCGTGGCTTCTGATGGCCTGTGGTGGCGAGGTGATCGGGTTTTGGTCATCGAACTTCGTTCCAGATTTTTGAGTCGAACTCTTTGTTTTCGTTTGCGTGGGAAATTCGACGATCTGGGTGGTGAAAAAGGGTAGGTAGGTGTTCGTCGACATGAGGTTGTCGGTGAGGTCGACTGGACATCATCGGGTCATCTGTGCATGTGCACGGCCATGGCAGTGTATCTGGAAACTTTATTGATTTGGGAAGAAGACACACTCGAGTTCAAGCATGTGAAAACCAGGATTTGGCACGAGTAGAATGATGGGTGCGCTGGGTTTTCTTAAAAACTTAAACAAATTTCTAAGTTTGAAAGGCACACGGGTGAGGTTAGGAAGAAACTCGAAGTGACACTCGGGAAAGTTGGTTGTTAGCTCGGGGTGGTCTCGAGTGAGTCTTAGGGTTGAGATAAAATAGTCTTCTTGACTTTAAAACAAAGATTCAAATTTATAAACATTTTAAATTCATGTTTTAGATAATGGTTTTAATTTAGGTATTGGATAAATAAAAGTTTTAAATAAGATATTTTGAAAGGTAATTAAGCTTAAATCATTTAATTTGTGGCATTAATTAATTAATCATTTTAAATAAATAATGTAATTAAAAGTAAATTAAGAGGAAATATTGATTTGTAATTCTTAATTAAACTTAATCTTTTATGTTAATATTGATTAATCATGAGGCTAATTAATTTAAGACTTTGATAATGATTTAATGAAAATCAAGATACATGATTTATAATTACTTAAATAATTAATTTATAGTTAATTAAAGGTTAATTAATTATTAATTTAAGATAATTAATTTATAATTAAGGATTAATTAATCAAAGTAATTAATTTGAGGATAATTAATTAAGGGCTAATTAATTAATGTAATTAATTACGGATAATTAATTAAAGAATAATTGAATAATTAAGGGTTAATTATTTAATGATAATTTTTTATTCAATTATTAGTTAAGGTTGATCAATTAATAATTTAAAGTCAATTAATTTATAATTGATTAATTAAGCTGGCTTAGTGATTAATTTGGTTTCAGTTAATCAGTTGATCAAATTAATCTCCCTTATGGATGACTGTATTCTATTGAATGCTGTAAATTGTTTGATATCTCTACTGTGTGATGCTTTGTAATTTGAATTGTTTAATTCAAGCTGTGATGAATGTAATTTATATTATCTGTGATGCATTTATATTATTTATCAGTGAATCTGTATATGTAGATAAGCGTTATAGGATTATACCGCTTATCGATATTGATATGCTTGAATATGTGCTGAATGATAATGTTGCACTATTGTGTAAAACCCCTGGACTACACCATATACACACAAATATGGATTGCACAAGGAAATTGGTTAAGTCACAGATTTTTGAAATAGTTTTAAAAGTTGAATTGTTTTGAATCCAAATGGTTTTGGAAATGGAATTGGGCTAAATGTGAAAAGCTTTTGAAAAGTTGTTTTAAAAATAAAAGTTATTTTGAATAACTTGATAAAGTTTTGAAATTTAAATGGTTTGATTTAAATTTGAATTCAAGATTTGTAATTGAATTCCATGTTGGAAATTATAGTTTAAAATGTTATACAAGTTATAAATGTGTTTATATGAGTTTTAAACCATTTTAAAATATTGTTTTGGGAATTTGAATTAAACCCAAGGGCTTTAACTTGTACAGATGAAATCGGATTTTCCAAAATGGAAACTATTTGTTTTCAAATAATAATAGCTCCCATATAAGGAAAGAATTTCCAAATTTGTGCCGAATGGATTTCAAGTTTGAAATGAAAATGGTTTTCCAAGTTATGAATGAATCTTTGGAAACGGGTTTGAAAGTTATTAAATCTTTGATTTAAAGATTGAATGAGTTAATCCAAATTGAAATGGAAATTGTTTTGAAATCCATGAATGGATCTTTGTGAAAGATGGGTGAACTTTGCGAAGTGAATCTTTTTATTTAAAAGATTTGAAAATGGTAATTTGTTTAAACCATTTGAAAGAAAGGTTTTGGGTTTTAAATTGTGACTTAACTGAAATCCCTATATCCATATGTTTTTAAATATTGCACTCATTATTTGGTTTAGCCGGGAGAGGACCTTGTGCCATATAACCCATTCCGAATAATGATACGACGTTATGGATAACATTTGAAGACCGGTGGTGAATACCGGGTGTTTTCGAGAACGAAAGGATAACCCGTCGAATGACTCTGTACTAAATAGCTACGGTATAGAGATCTCCATATATGATGGGGAGTTCGATCGGGATTGTGAATATCCGGATTGCAAGGGCTTCTTTGAAAGTGCCTTCGGTTCTGTTCGAACCCAAAACAGACTTGTATGGATGTGTGTCTAACGTTGCACTTTGAGATGTAAAGCTGGTTTCTATCAAATACATTTCTCTTTGGTGGCGGAGAATTTATTCTCTTAGCTTAACACCCTTCTCTGAGACTTACGACTTCAGAGGTTATGTAGTTGATGGTTACTAGCGATACGTTTTCAATTTGGTAATGTGGCATACGAAGTGTTGTTGATCATTTGTTGATCGAAGCATGACCTTGTGAAAAAGCGTAGCTTTGTGGACGAGACTGCATCAGGACCTCACAAACTGAAAATGGTCGAAACAGGAAAGATGCGGCAAGGTTGCAGGGGTCGCGCCCCTAGGGTATGTCCATTCCTTCTGGAAAATGGTGGTATCATGGTATGGAGCCCAGATACTTAACTCATGTGGACACTGTAAATCTATTACTGTGTGATGTTGCTTTGTGGTTGAGGATCCTCGGATAAAGTTCGAAAACGACCGGGGATGGCATATCTTAGGTTTTACTCTTGGGAAGGGAGTAAACCGGCCTTGTGCTGGCAGAGATCCGCGTACGTTCTCAGGGCGTCCCTCCAGAGGCGTTCCCATGTGGCAATAGGAAGTTCCTTAGCCTGACCATTTGTTGGAAATCCAATCTTCAATATGCGCCTTGTACGGTTTTAGTTGTATAACTTGCCATTTACTTATGGTAGCGCCCCACTGTTTGGATGGCAGTTATAGTAGGCATAGTTCGAAATTTCTATGTTGGCTAAGATTAATATTATACTTGCAAATGTTTTCTACACTATGCACTAATAATAATCTCAAATGGTTTTCGCGTATCAATCATTTTGACTATCATAAGGAGAAATCTCCTCCAATTCTGTGTTTGCATGGTGTGTGCGGCGGGAGGCCTTATGGTAGTTTCATTTTCCAAAAAGCATTGCAGATTTCATTTTAAATTTCTTTTGTTCAAACCAAATGTTTTTGTTTGCTCATACCAGTCCCATGACTGACCCATAGTTTATTGTTTCTTTCCTAAACTCTGGCTGCCCACAATTTTCCACACGAGCAATCTAGAGTTGGGTTTTTCAGATAATCAAATAATAGGTGTAGATTCGATAGCTTTCAGAATCTTTGTTTGGTAGAATTTGGAGATCTTCTTCAGCTTTTGGATCTTTAAAGCTTTTGGTTTGGAAATCGCATTCGGGATCGCATTTACTACAAGTTCAGTTGATGGTAGTTCGAGCTTGAAGTTTTAAAGCTTTAGCTTTGGAGTTTGGTTTGGAGTTGTATTTTTGATTCTTTTGAAGACTTTGTTCATGTTGATATATTTCCGTTGTGGTGCAGTGTTGTATATATTCTCTGATGGTGTTGGTTTGTTGTATCATGATGTATATCACATTGTATCTATATTGTATATCAATGTTATCATCTTTTGTTTCCGCTGTGTTGTTTATCATCTAATGTTTCTGCAAGCTCCGGCGATACATATTCGATGTCGTTTGTCGGGCATCGAGTTCGGGTCGTCATATTCAAAAGTTAGAAAATGAAATTTTAATTCGGGAGAATAACAAAACTGAGTTGATTTGTCAAAATAATATTTTACAAAAAGATTTGGATAGTTTTAAGAAGTCAAAAATTTCTAAATGTGCGATTTTTGAAAATAAATTAAATAAGATCAATGAAAATTTCAAAACCCATGAAAAAGAAAACTTGATTTTGAGAAAATCTGAAATTATTCAATTAAATCACGAGTTTGAAAAGGATATTGAAAAAATCAAGGATTTTGAAAAAATTGAATTTAAAAAACTCCAACTCTTTGAAACCGAGATGCTTGAAATTGAGAATAAAATTAGAGAGCTTCAAAATGAAAATAAGCGATTAAAAATGAATGGTCTTGAAAAGAGAGATAATAGCATTAGTTGTTGTTCGAAGCTAATAAATGAAAATAAAATTTTGAAATCCAAAATTAATAAACTTGAGTTGGTTACTCGGAATTTTTTCACTAGAGATAAATCATTTAATATACTCTTAGAAAATCAACTCTTCGAGAATAAAAGGAATGCATTTGGACTTGCAAAAGTGTAAAAATATGATCAAACAACTAATAACATTGTTAAAAGGAAAAGTGTGATACCCAAACACTTGAAATCCATTCCAATTTGGGTTCCAAAAGGCACAAATATAAAATCCATTAAAATCAAACAAATCTGGGTGCCGAAAGGAATATATATAAATAGTTTTGGGTCTCACATACTTATTTTTCAAAATCAATTGCCACTAATAACCATGAACATATAAAAAAAATAGGTCACAAAATCTTTTATCGTGTAGGTGTGGTGGCAGGCTGAGGAACAACAAAAGTGTTCCCTGGATTTTGGCTGTTCCAGGCACACAACGGGCGACAAATCAAAGTTCCTTAGCCTAGTACAAAGGTGACAGAATCATAGTGGGCAACAATGAATAATTATCGTAAAGGTAAAATAGGTAACGGTATATTTATTTTGAACGATATATTTTATGTGAAAATCTGCACCGTAATCTAATCAGCTAGTTATGTGAAAATTTTGATTCTGACTTATTTGATATTTTCTTATTTGACTTGTTCATATTTTTTGGTTCTGTTTTGTGAAAAATGTTGACCAATCATCATTTCATTTTTGAACTAGTTCATATTCACTCGATTACTAATGATGTTTTATTAGTTGATGATTGCTAAAGATACAAGTGGATATATTTGCTCATCTTATTGCTTCTGGATTTGACACTATGGTCACTATTTGTTTATTTACACGGCTTTAATTCAAATTCAAGAGAATTTCATTTAAAAGCCGTTGAAAATGATTATAAGATATTGTGTTGCACACTTCACGGTCTGGTCTATGACTTTCATCGAACGATAATCTTGAGTCAAAGGAAAATTCGGATGCAGATTACACCGGTAATCTAGTTGATAGAAAAATTACTGGTGGAAAGTGATTTATGTTGAGATATTCATTAGCTGCATCACAATTTCAAAGAAAATATCTGAATATTTTTCATTTCAACTAATTTTCAAATAGTAGACATTTTTCTCATAAAAACCCTTCTAGAAATTTTTTGTTGACCTTGTTTCAGATTAGTCGTTTTAGAAAATTTGATTTTATAATTATTTTTGAATTTGATTTTAAATGACTACATTGACTAATCTGACTCCCTACTGATTATCGAAAAGATAAACAGTGATTGAAAAAGTGATGAGTGTTGATATTAATCATATATTATAACTTGAGATAGTATATTTAGTAAATTTCTTTAGAAATTTAAAATAGTTATAAAAATTTTGTTGGTAAAAGTTCCATGACCATCTCTATTTCTATCATATTTCTATCGACCACCACTCATCAAAATCCAATATAGTATGTCAATATGTGGTATTTTAAACGGGAAATTATGAGATTTCATTTTATTACATTTTTAGCAATAAAATAACATCCAAAGTATTCACTCTCATTTAAAAGTCCTCACGGTTATGTATGGGTGAATTACTTGGAATTTTTGATTATGTGCTTTCATGCTCATTTAAAAGTCCTCACTGTTATGCATGTATGGAACACATATCAAAATTGATTGATTAAATAGACAAGTTGATTCTAATCCCATTTAAAAGTCCTCATGTTTATGCCTGGTTAGAAGATACCTGTATTCATTTTTTAATAAAAATTTGGAATACTACTAGTCTCATTTAAAAGTCCTAACGATTTTGCTTGGTTAGTAGATATTCAAATTCCTGAAATAAATATACCACAAATAGACACAATTGTATGGTTTTATATGGTGACATCAACCCTACCATTCTAAGTGGAATATGCATCAAACAGAGTATTTATGATTTTTGTTTGATTTTTTATTGAAATTTTAATATTTATACCCGATTGAGTATGAATGTTTTATTAATATCTATCACTTTATCTTTATTTTTCTAACACCATTACACTTTTGCTGATAACAAAAGAGGAGAGAAAATTTAAGGTTTTGGTACATAAAGGTCAAACATTTTATTTTGTATTTTCTATTTGCAACCAGGATCATTTGCATATTTTTATCTATTCTCATGCATATATGAAGGGGGAGCCTTATGTAGAGAGGGAGCATTCAAATAAGGGGAGCGAATTGAATGATCAAATACATTTAATAAATTCAAAATCTTAAATATATGTTTGTTATCATGAAAAGGGGGAGATTGTTGAATATGCTAGTGTATGATTTTTGTTTGAAGATAATAAACATATATATATATATATTCATTTAAATGTATTTGTTAATGTACTATTTTAGTTTTCACATAATTAAATAGATATTTGCTGAATAAAATAAGAAACATAGAATTTAAATTCCAACAGATATTTTATTCAGACAAATATTTATTACAATTTTAAATAGTACAAATTTGAGCTCTCACTATATATACACAAATTCAATTACAATACATTTTTGATTATACCACAATTTTCATTTACAATGTCCTCCTCACTACATTTCACTCAAAAGCACGTATTTGTTCTTTAACTCTATTCCAGATTGAATCCAGCATCTGAGTTATCTGCAAAATAAACACCGATGCAGTAAATTGAAAAGAAAATATTTTGCAGTGTAAAATGTGGATTTTAAAAATATTATTTGCCTCGGTTATTTGGATTATTCGTCATCATTTAATTTTGAATTCATCATACACGAACAGCTTGTGACATGCACAGTGTATCACTGTACATGCTACAAGGTCGTGCACACCGATATACGCTTGATAAAATTACTGGGACATGTGAGCACAAGGTCAAACCCAAATCAAAAGCCGGGTTCAACTCAAGTGAAATAAATATTAAGTCACGATATAAGCACAAGGTCAAACCCGAGCTATAAGCTGGATTCAACATATGTTCAAATCCAAATGAAATGGTCAAGACACACAAGTCAAGCCTCGACCAAAGTTGAAGTCGTACACATGAAAACAAAGGCTAGACAGTCCAACCAGACAAAATTGAAACAGCAATTTGAAAACGCACAAGTGACTCAAAGCAAATCAAACTAGCATGTCAGAGCAACCTATACCCGACCTGTTCAACATGTTATGCGACAGATGCAAGCTTCAAAAGGTACCAGACTCAAGTACATCAAATCAGAGACAAGTACACAAGTCCTGTACATGAACAAAGACATATGTATATACAACTACATGATGACCATACCATACTACATGAATACATGGAGTAATGAAACAAGCATGTTCGAAACAACAAAAACAACAGAGTATCAAGTCCAGCTACCACATTAAGGAACAAGCCCATGAAACAGCACATCAACCAAACATCAAATGGTCAAGTGCATAACAAAGGAACAACCATACAACATCTTTACCAAATATACATGGCCACAATGCAACAGTCAATGGTGAAGCAACTCGACCAGTCTAAAATCAAAAATTAACAAGCTCCAGATGCAATGCAGACCAACAGTAAAAAATGGAGATGGCCACAGAGCAGACTCAAATATTAATGGCACTGCCTCATCAATCAAAGCATACACATGAACCAGACTCGCGGAAATGCAATCAGTTCAAGATGATCAAGACACATCAGATGCATGAAAACCAGCTCAATAATCGTGTAACATGATCAATATACATGAAGAAGTCAACATATATGATCAGAGGAAAGCAACACACAATAGTGACAACCAAAGACTACAAGTACAGAACACAATGAGACAGCATGCAACTGAATACAAGTCGAAATGCTCAGTTCAAATGCAATGCAATCAAATGGACAATGAGACCAGATAACCAAACTACAAATTCAAGCACAATGCACATTGAAGCACACGGCTGTGGAAAATGTAGGGAATTTCATTAGTAACAAAGTCAATTTTTTCACAAAACTCAAGTAGAATGAGAAAAGAATCGAACTTCTATCTGACATCATCAAATATACAAGTGAAATCAAGTATGCAGTGAACTAGGTAAAACACAGATGATCAAATGTAGCAGGAGTTTCAAATTGAACAAGTAAGTGCCGAAGTCAACATAAATTCGAAGTTTAAATGCCAGCAAATATCAAAGTCGTGGTGACCAAGATTCAAAGCCGTGATTATCAAGTAAACAAGCAACAAAATATAAAAATTAAAAAGGTCAGAAATCATCGTAAACATTCATATGAAGATCAGCGGCCAAGCACATATACAGACGAATTCAAAATGTAAAATACGAATGAAATTATAGGAATCAAAATCCTATATAAACCATTGACATCATCAGATAGTTCATCGAGTTCAATCATATCAACCAGAAAAGCAAAGGGAAATAGCATACCATTAAAATCGAACTTGATCGAAGCAGTCGAAGCTAAGCAACGAAGAAACGATCGATCAACAAAGCTACACGCAAATATCTATTCAACCGATCAATTTGAAGTCGGCACTTCTTCAGATTGTGAAGCCCTAAAAACTTAAAGAGAAACGAACGAGCTAAAGGAAGCAGCCATATTTTCTCAATGAAAGATTACAGGCCAAAAATAAAAAAGAAGAAGCAGATATCTTAATTACTTATTGGGTTGGCTACTTTAAATTACTTTTTGGGCTTAATATCTAAAAATTATGGTTTTGTTTTTTAAATTGTTTTTTGATTTGTATTTTCTCTTTTAAACTTTTGTAATTTCTAGTCGTGTGACTAGGGGACGAACTACGGTGGTGTAGTTCAAGAATTCGCAACTCAATGGCTGGGTTATGGTAGGATTTTGAGTGTAGAGTTAGGTTAGTCGATAGCGGGTGTCGCGAGTTACGTGTGTAAGCGTATGACTACTTAGTTCCTAGTAGAAACCTTGGGGGAAGCACGTAGGCAGAGTTTTGTCGAAGCTGGGTAAATCTGTGTTGTTCTATTTTTGCATTTATTATTCTGCTATTATCTATGCTGCTATTATTCTGCTATATCTATGCTGAAATTATTTTATATAAACTTCCATAATAATTTTTATAATTAATAGTATCACCATATTCACCCCCTCCTCTAGGGTGAAATCGATCCTATAGTTTCCTTACGTACTCTTTTAGGAATCCCGACTTGACTGTGTTTTGGATCAACCTTGATAGACAATGACATTCATCATTTTTATGCACATTCGGTTTTTCGTAGTCGCAATAGTCCTTCCCTTTACTTGGTTTGGGACGATTTGATATTTTGTGAGTAATTGAAAAGCTTTCAGAGTCTTCTACTATGGCGAGTATATGAGAAATGGGCCTATCTAAATTCACATAGTTGGATTTAGAAATATCTTTTTGACTTTTTCTTGAACTATTCTTTCCTTTTGGTTTTTTATTAGGGAAACCAGAGTTGGTTTCTTCTTCTTTTCGATTTTGTTGAAATTGTCTAGTAGTTGAACGTCTCTTCTCCATTTGAATAAACTTCTTGGCTCGGGAGTAGAAGTTTTGCATATCCCAACATCCATGAATACAAAGTTCCTTCTAAAATGGGGTTTGTTCAATTAACCCTGACCGAATCACAATTAGCTTATCTCTTTCGGTTGCATTTTCTGCTTTTAATGCTTCTATATTTAACCTTTCCAAGTATTCGTCGAGTGGCTTTGCCGGTTTTTGCTTGATAGTAGCTAACAAGATAAAATTCATGGTTGGGCCTTTGGATACATCAAATTGTGTCACAAATTCATAAGAGAATTTTTCCCAAAAATGGATAGTTCCTTTTTGGTAATGCCTAATCCATTTGACAATTGCTCCTTGAAAAGTGATCGGGAAAAGCTTGCAGCGAATTTGCCCTGGATCATTATATAAGTTCATCCTGTTTTCAAAAGCTGCAAGGTGATCATCTGGATCAGTAATTTCATCATATTTTAGTGGGGGAATTTGGATAGGAGGAGGGAGACTAGCTGCCATTATTTCTTTTGAAAGAGGCATTTTTCCATGATAACATATTTCTCTTGTTCAAAGAGTTCATCTTTTACTATATCCATTGTGATTTGGTTGAGAATGTTGTTGTAATCATCTTTATTGTCTTCTAAGTTTAAATTATTTGATTACTTGAGGGACCCTTTTGCTTGACTTCCTTGGTTTAACTCTTCATCTTTTATCTTATTTAGAGGTTGCGCTTCATCTTCTCCTTCGATAATCCTTAATGATTCCTGAGACGAAGCCCTTTCATGACATTCCTGCATTGTTATCATTTTTTGTTGTAGATCCTAGACCTTACTCTCATTGTTTCCCAATCTTATTAAGGTTGGAAGTTGCCCACTTTCCATATTCTCTAAGTCAAAGTTTGGGACTATATTGTTTTCCAATGTTGATTGTGGCATAGCTTCTTCATTGGAGACGTCTTTATCATTCTTTGTTTCTATCATCTTCTTCTTTTGAATGAGGACTCTACGCAATAATTCCGTGATGAAAGTTATTAGGGATCGGAGGTTTGAGCCCTCCCAGCACCAAAAATGTTAACAAGAAAACTTGTCAACACCTCAAAGTGAAGTTTGGAGAATGAGTGAACTCTTCGAAACCTCTTTTCGATTTAAGTGAAGGTAGCTTATACTCTTCGATTGGGTAAGAAAGTTGAGAACACTTTTGTAATACCTTTCGAGCCAGTCGAAAGACTATTTCCTTCTAGGAGACTCCTTCCAAATTACCCGATTAGGGACCCTGTCAGAACCATCTTTTGAAGTGGTCATGATGCCTATAGATAAGGTTTGAATGGAAAGGTTTCGAGCTTATTGAAAGCTAGTCTCTTTGAGGGCTTAAATTACGTCTTAATAGATTAGGATGTTGGTTTCAACACACTCAAAAGGTGAGTGGTGATTGAGAGTTTAGGATTTAAGTATATTGGAAAAGTGAGGGGTTTCGACTTCGTCGAAAGGGGTGAGCTCTCATTGTCTTGTGCATCTAAGCTGAAACTTAAGGGAACAATGTATACTTGGGATTTCGACTAGGTCGAAGGTTAACCTCCCGACTAGATCGAGACGTTGAATGATAGTAATCGTGTGAAAATAAGAACTTCATAGTTGCAGCATAGTCAAAATTAACAAAATCTCTCTTTTTATTGAACTGAGATATACAAGTTGACCAAATCCCCAATTTGATTTAGAAATTAGGATTTCAAGCTTTTAGAAAAGTACAAGTAAGAAGTGAAAGGAATCGAATCCCTTAAATAGGACCCCTGGGGTCTTATTTATAGGTGCAAGTCAACACCTTTCGACCAAGTGCTTTCGAAACGGCCTTTGCTTTTCCTGTTTTACTACACATCTCTTGAGTCATAGCTTTCAACCTAGTCGAAAGGTTGAAAGGGTTGTACGGCCGTCCTTTCTCTACCGCTGAAGACTGGGCTTCCTCCTATTTTGTTTTATTCCTTTCGACTTCGTCTTAAGGCTTATTACTTTATTGCTTCTAACTTCATCGAAAGGCACTGCTTGGCCACTCTTAACTCCGTCGAAAGGTGTGTAACCGCACTCTTCCTTTAGTTGTTTGTATGCTATGAAAGTCAGCATGGGTGTTGGCCTTCATTGCTATCGAAACATATGCTTTGTGGGTTTCGAATGAGTCAAAATATTGTTGAGAGATTAGCTTCTGGAGACTACATTCGAAAGCTTCCCATTCGTATGGTGCAGAACTTTATCTCTTCCTTCATAAGTGAGAAGGCTTTAACCAATTTGAAAGGCTTATATATGCTTTTTAAAGGGTTGAATTGGAGGTTCATTCTTCTGGTTGAGGTAAATGTGGACGAAACCAATCGCTACGAATGGCTTGGCGCGAAATGCTGAAAGTATGCTATTCTTTACCTTCGAAAGGTATCATTCGACCCCATCGAAAGCTATTTGCTTATCCAAAATATTGTTGAAACATCCTTTTGACCCTTTAGAAAGGTGCTGCTAGCGCCATCGTCTTCTTGTCGAAAGCTCTATCTAATGTTGAGATAGACCACCCTAATGTCGTCTGATCTTCATCGATTCTTTTGCTCTTTCTTTCATACTTTTATTCTTGAGAATTTTTTAAGGATAACAATAGAAAAGTTTATACTCATTTTACCCGCATCAAAAAAAATGAACTCAACTATGGGTGTATAGGGTCCTAATTCGCTCGTTTGTAAAAATCGAGTATAAGAGGCATTTCGTACTTAACGGTTAAATATTTAAATTAATCATTTAAATATTCGATCGTTAAAATTTTGGAGTGTTACGTTTTCTTCTCCTTAAACGAATTTCATCCTTGAAATTCCTATGAGTACGAGAAAGTAACAGGATTAACCAAACTTGCCGAATCTTAGTTTCAGAAAATTCCAACAGTACCTTCCCTTGTACTATCAACACTATGCAAATCTCAAATTAGAAGCATCACACACTAGGAAATATGCAATATTCTACATCATCCTATATCTCATAAAAATTCATACCTCATAAGAATTTTTTGTTTTATTTAAATGCCAATCAAAGCAAATAAGCATTAAATAACTATATGTTAACTCTCAAGAACCTAATTGTACTACAAAGAGGAATGTGCGTGAACATAGAATTCAAACACTTATAACGTTAGTGTAGTAACCGATACTACTATACACATGCATGACAATCATTTAGAGAGTAAGTAAGCTCAAGTGAGTTAGTATCAAAATATACGATAGACTTCGAGTCACATCAAAAGGCAGTGGACCCGTATAGATCCCATTTTGACCCCATAGTGGACATGGATGATATGCGATCTATTCCAGATAGCTATCACTATCACTCTCAGAATCTTATTTTAAATTGTGAAATTATAACTACTATACAAGTAATAAAACACATAAGGCAAGCAACAAAAACCATCATCCAAATTATCATACATGAAAGCAAGTAATCAACAAAAATCAACAATAATAAAATCAGCCAACATCAAAGTAAAAAACAACAACAAAAAACATGATCAAACAATAGCAAAAAGCAATTACAAGCAACGAACAATAGTGAACAACAACAATAGCAAGCAACAAATAATAGCAAGCAACAAACAATGGCAAACAACAAACAATAGCAAGCCATAAACAATGATAAACAACAAATGATCGCAAGCAACAAACAACAGAAATGAAATATTTAAAAGTGTCTATACTAACATGTTCGATAACCATCAAGAGTCAAATGCGCATGTTAAACTATAAATTTCAATGAATCCGTTTGACATTTAAGAGGAATAATGGCCCAAATGGTGTAACCCCTTTTGTGAATATAACACATAAGAGATCATTACACCTCCTAGTACGAAAAGGGAAACCTAAATGATATGCAGGATCATTGAGTCTCGAAACTCTCGAATAAATCCTACAATATATGCCTCAACTTTCCTTTTCTTCCGAACAAAACTCATTCTCCAGAGGAGAAAGTTATACTTATTAAATCATCACAAAATTAAGATTTACAATTTCCTGGGTTTGCTTGGGTGCAAACTCACCTCGAACGCACAATGTCAATAAGGATAATATACTAAGTGCACTATGACGCTCGCCTAGGTTAGCATTATCCGAATCTCCACAAAACAAGTCGAGAAATCCTTTCCCGAACTATCCCAAGCAATAATTAATATACTACTCTAAAATTTTACAATAACTTAAGATCATTCCGAATGGTACGATGCCCGTTCCAACCCTTCGTTTGCTCATTGGATTTGTTTGTTAAATTAGAGTCAATCACCCGACTCCATCCATGCAAACTCCAATCCGGTTCCTTCATCCGACTACTGAAATCTTCTTACACGACTAAGGTCGGGCTTCGTAAATCTCCTAGTCATCCCAAGAATCCATCTTAAGTGTTTGTCTATCAAATTAAAGTGGAAAACCCTTTTCCAACTGGTGCAAATCGTGTAGAAAATCTACGCTTGAGCTATAGGTTAAGAACTAGCATGTGAATGGACAAATCTTTAGAAAATGTCCCTTTCAACACACGAGATTACTCCCATCACCTGAGATTTACCGACCCAAAGAAAAACAATTAAAACACGAACGACTCTAGGCAAACACATATAAGTCATCCGCATGGTCTCTGCTCATTACTACAACCACCGAACCCTACTTGGATATAAATCCAAGTCACACTTCATCGACCGAACCCACTCAACTTGAAAGCTTGTGCATCAAGTTCAAATGATAACACTTTCGGTCGTTTCACCTTAGCTTTGCAACTAAGGTGACTCATACAAGGTTTATCTCTACCAAAGAATTTAACTACTATGAAAGGTGTCAAGTTTAGCCTGTCTACCGAGTAACTAGAAATATACGAAATATACTGCTGAAGTGCCGGAGGGAACATAAGTGAGTTCCCAAAAATAGAGTATACCTCACTACATAAGCCCTTTCTGATTTCCCTGAACTATAGGCTTGCTAGGACCCGGTAATGCCTGAAAAGCACAAGTCATCATTACTTACACAACCTTCGAACAGGTAGGACAATCCTTTTTCAAGTGATCAAGCCAACCACAAATGAAGCACTTACGCTTCACTCTAGCTGGATGACATTCCATAGCGAAACTCCTTCCATTTCCCACAGGATTGACACACTAGGCCAACTTTTCTTTTTCGAACAAGCTCGATCTTCCTTGTACCTTGGTCATTACGCCTCGGTTGGAGTTGCGGTTTCTTTCCACTTTCATTAACTTAACGGTATCTCATGGGCATTCACACAAAGAAGAACCATCCCAATGAGATATTCAAAAGTGGACCCTAACAAGGGTAAGGCTAAGCAATAAACCCCCAACCAATGCTTAAGACCCAAGGCAAATCTCTTTGCCCTCAATAATGGGGTACCGACTACCACAAACCCTAAAACAAAAGGTTAAATTGGTCAATACTCCTTTACTAAGAAGCTGTCCTTCTCAAGATGGATGGAATGCTCAAGCTACTCACTCTTCTCGATCTTAGAAATAATTAAGAACCAAAGCAATGTCTGAATAAGTTTTGAATCATAGGTATGCTTATCAGCCACACAAACACTGCATCCTACCCAGCTAAAGTCTCCCTTTCTCAATTGCTGAGAAACAATCTTCCCTATGAGAATATTCCCTAGACCTATATCGATGGAAGTCTATTCATGCATGTGTCCAAGACCGTGCCTCTACAACAGTCTTAGGACCTAGATATGGTTTCCCTTAAAGGCTTAATAAATTCCGACATTGCTTCAAAGTGTCTACAGCTGGTGGAGCTAGGAATATCGATGTCCAAAGGCCACAACACTTCTGATGCTAACCAAAATCTGGTGGAAATGTTCATGAGCAGAGGAACATCTTTTATGATAGCTAAATAGTCTCTGAACTAATCAGGCATCTCAAACTACCTATCTGTCGCTCATGCACTCCATCTACTCATACAGATTGCCGGACGAAGATACTCCAACAACTAGCGGTAGAAACAAATCAAGCCCAAAAGACAAGTAGTGTATACAGTATAATATAGTAGAAAAATAGATGTACGCTCTCTCTATGTATCTCCTTTCACCAGATTGATTAACTTAAACTGGTCTACTTGGTTCAAATGTTAGGCCTAATCTCTGATACCAGCTGTAACAACCCGCCCTTTGGGAATAACAAGAAAGTTGAATCGTTAGGGTAAATTAAAGTAAAACACTAAATCAAGACATCGATAAGATCTCACAATGGAATGACAATATATAATATACTGAATATACGTGAACAAAATAGAATAACAATATATAAGAGACCACACTAGCGGAAGCAACTGAGAAATAAGTATCAGTATAAAAAGTTAGATTACATCAACTCCAAAAACATGAGAATTTTGAATAAATATCTGCTACAACAATCTCATATGCAAATAACATGCATGTCATGTATAATAAATATAAAGTTCATATAACTCAAATATTGATGCCACGTCTCCAAAATGCTCTAGCTGCGCACTCTGATAACATATCCCTAAAAGCACCTGACTCTTAAACTACCCAATCCTAATAGTATAATAAATAGAGCCAGCACACTAACATACCTAATGTCTATCACTATCTTATAATAAGTAGAGTTGGTATACTTATGTACCCGAACTTGTAACACAATCAAATGATTCCCTTATAGAGTTCAAGATATATAGCGTCAGTATATGAATATACCATAGACCTCGAGCCTCAAGTCTCGTGTAGATCTCACCGTACCTCTGAATGAGCATAAATTATAGTCTACTCTATATACTCGAGACCTATTCTCAATAGTAAATAGAATCACCGTACTCCTATAATGAGCATAGGCGTTATGTGAGATATTCTAAATATTTAGGACCTTTGTGGATCCCAACGTACCCCTATAATGAGAATAAGTGTTCTAGGATCCTGTAGTGGATGACTTTCGTCATCCTCCTCTAGGATATCAAGGTTTTCAAATAACAAATGCATGCCTATCATAAAAAAGAGAACAAAGGCCGTGTCTCGCGTAATACGCTGTCGGGGCCAAGAAGTAACACGATGTTGTATCCATTTGCACACATCAATTATAACATTGCGCAATCAAATATGCCTATCTCAAATGAAGACCGATATCTCGCCATCGTATGTCCATAGGATGGTCCCTAATATATGGTCAATGCAAAGTACGGTCTCAATCATAAGGCTGATATAATTTATCAAACTGTATGCACCCGAGTCAAAGCCCGAAGGTATGGATTTACTCCGCATGTAACGTATGGAATTACCATGCACAGCTCCAGTCGCCATGGCCTAAAACCCATCGAACAACTCTAATCAAACTACATACAACCCTAAATCATGTTCGCATGCCCTCAATGTCATAATACTCTTCTAGTATACCCTCCAGTTTACCTTAAATTCTACAGTTTTGAAATACGTGCTAGGGTGGGTCCCAAAACTTCAAAAACTACCAAAATTTCACAGGTTGTA
Organism: Allium cepa; assembly: GCA_030765085.1. Lineage (NCBI taxonomy): Eukaryota > Viridiplantae > Streptophyta > Magnoliopsida > Asparagales > Amaryllidaceae > Allium > Allium cepa. Next base: position 580,391,665 of record CM060941.1, on the reverse strand, counting down.
GCGCTCTAAAATTGGTGAACAATGGTCCAACCTCATGTCAATCCGACTTTGTATGCGAAGGTTATCGCGTTTTGAAGATGCACAACATATAGTAGGTCAATCGACTGAAGGGTTCCATTCAGTCGACCGAACTAGGACAGAGATGACTTATTTACTCTCGACCAGTTGATTTAATGGACATATTCAGTCAATTGAACTGACAGGTTCCAGGAAATGAGCCTGGGCAAGGGAAAATTCCACCAAACGATCGCCAATTCGCGCACCGTTTCCTCTGATTAGTCGCCTTGCTAGTAGAGCCTGCCTACATCCCATCAGACATCTACTAGGTTTCATTTATTGGCATTTTGGAAGTGAATTCGATAAATATATGAAAATATGTTTCGATTAAAAAATCCACTCTTTGCAAGATAGAGTTCAACGGGCAATTATAGCAACCCGACTTCCTCTAACACGCCAAAACGACATACTCGACCTCCATGCCTTGTGCATATGTAGCCTATACATGTGTCGATACTCTCATCCGTGTATGTTTATGCGCACATGCTCACGTAACACACTACCAAACACAAATCACATTCGTATTTCACTAGGACGATTGCTCGGCCCGGTATACTCTCACGTAAATTAGCATACGCTATAATCGCTATAGCCACATGAAATACCTGTATCAGACTAGTAATCAATTTTATTTCTATATATATATAATCAAACAATCACACAAAAATTATAACTACATTACTATCTTTGATTTTAATTATCGCTTGGCTCCAAATGCAAGTACGTTTACCCGCTCGTGCACATATACATACATGTATATTCGAATAAGTAGTTCAATTATTAATTAAATCAAACTTACTTTTATTTACTAAATCTTTTCATTAAAAGTGAAACATCTCCTTATATCATTTTACAAAATCTTATACTATTTTACAAAATCTCATACTATTTTACAAAATACCATACTTGCTTATAAATCACTTTATAAAATACAATACTAGCTTACAAATCGATTTAGCCCTTTAAAATACTTATTTCGCCTCATTAGAAATCAAGTATTCATCATTTTACTAGTTTATAAAATCTCATATCTATTTTATAAAACATATACTTCATTTATAAAATCATGAAACCATTTTATAAACACTAATTAAGCTTTATTGGCCTCTAATCACTTTAATTTAAGTGTAGAGTTCAAAAATCGCTTAAATTAGCATACTAACATTTTTGCAAATAAATTCAAATGGATTAATTAATACTTTCTGATGACATGCACATTATTACACTACTTAATTAATCTCAAATCACACATCCAAACAAATCACCCAATTAGCCCAAATCAAATTTAAGGCTTACTAACTATTTTCAAAACATAGTATTAGGGTCTTAAATAATTAATTAGCTAAGGAAAACATGTTTATAACATGATACAAGTCTAAACCCTAGCATATAAATGTGACAACCCGGAATTTTCTAGCAATATCAATTTAATAATCTGCATTTAATATTAAATTGATTTGGTATATCTTTATTAATTAGACTTGAATTGATACTTTTCTTTTAATAAATATTTAATCGGTAAATTTTATCTGTAAAATTTAATTGTTTGTTTTTTATTTATTTATGTATATATTTGTATACATTGCAAATAGATGAGATTTTATTTTAAAGTTCAACTAATAAATTATGTTATAAATTCTAATATACATTCTAGTGAATTGGAAATTATGTTTTATTTAATATAAACTTTTCAAAGCTAATAAATAAATAAATAAATATAGGATTTTAAATACATAAGATAATAGTTTAAAACTTATTTTAACTTAAGTTTAAATTTTAATATATTAACAAAAAGATTTGGTTTCTTTTCTTTTTAGTATAGCTTGATTAAAATATGGATTTAAAAATATATATGAGTTTTAAATGCAATTTTGTCAAACAATACTTTAATATATATTATAAAATATGTAGATAAAAAGACAAGTTAATTTATCTACCATGTCAAAGTGATAAATGTGTTTTTATAAAATAAATAAAACTAGAAACAAAAATACAAATACTTTTGTAGTTTATTTAGTTTTCAAACAACAAAAACATAGAAATAAAATAAAATATACATAAAGCTATAAATTAGAAGTTAAAATACTGTATGTAATAAGTTAAATAAGAAGTAAACATATAGAATAAATTCATAGATTATAAAGCTAAGTATAGAACATTTCAATTTTAATAACAAGACAACAATGAAAACTAGAAACATATAATTTTTAAGTTTGTAAACCAATATAAGCAAACTGCAGCATATATGTATATGTTTAAAGCATCTAGACAAATATCTATAATACAAACAAAAAAAAAATCTAGGAACAAATTATATGTGTGCAGGCCAAACTAAGTAAAACAAAAGAAAGACAGTAACAAAAAAATATATGTATATATGTGTGAAGCTTGCTAGAGAAGACATTGTTAAGTATCTTAAAGCAAACAAACAAAAAGTCATTAATGTAAAATCTTTTTAGTACACTGAGTATTTCATATCAGCCTCCAACTTAATAAAATATCTCTGGTTTAAAATCTGTACAAACTAGATATGTATGCCATATTGTACAAGTATATGAGACATAATAATAAACCTGTCTGCATATAACCCTGTCTTCTTTTTTTCTATAAATCAGTTTCATCTTTATTCAGTTCGAACTAAGTAAACACATGCAAGTAAAACTATTGCAAACTTAAACAAGATTCAGTTTAAATCTACCCTCAAAATCAATTAATACTGAGAAGCAAAGCAAAATGAAGTTTCAGTTGTATTCAAGCCTGTTGCTTAATCAAGGAGCAACTGTTCTTCTCTGCAAATTTGTGAGTAACACTTTTAAGATTTACTTAAGTTTTAAATTCCGATGCATGCCAATATTTGAATGCTTAAATAAATTATGTGAACATTTATATATTCATTTTTCTCTGGATATTTGTGAGATGAAATTCTGCATATCTCAAGCCTGCAAATCCAAACTGTTTCCTTATAAACTTGCTGTGTTTTCTATTTGCTGTGAGTAACTCTTTTTTTTAGGAATTAAAAGTATAAGTTAGTTTGAAGTTATTGCAGTGATAAATATTGTATTATAGAGTATGGTTGTGTGTTTGTATTTTTGAATTCCTGAAGTATGATTGTGTGCAGGTATTTAAACTTTGCAATTTCTCTGCTTACAGTATTGTCCATTTAAATTCAAATTCTTGAATTAATCCTTGTTTAGCCTTAAGATTTAAATGAAATCTGTAAGTTTCATTTCAATATTAGTTTAAGATTTTACTTAAATCAAAATAATAAATATATGACTCTGGAAACCGAAAAAGAAAAAGAAAGAACTGAGCATCTCAATAATATCAAAAATTTGAATATCTTGTTTTATAAATTCAGGTACATAAATCGAATAGTTGAATCAAATTATGATTTTTAAAATGAATATGGTGATTTTTAGTGAAGGGGGTGAGGTGTAGTTCGAGTTCATCTATTTTAGGCATTTTGAGTGGCCGTGGACTGTTGAGTTGATCTGGGGGGTCGAGCCTCTGACTGGGGGTGGAGGAGGCTGCCGTGGAGCTAGGAAAAATAGGGGATGGCGGCGCAAAGGGTGGTGGAAGCATCGGCATGAGTTTAAAGTTTTTAAACCTAAAATTTTTCTGTGTTTGGAAATTTGATCGCAGCGGCCACTACAGGTGATCAAGTGGCACGTGGCTTTGAGGGGAGGTAGAGGGAAGATGGTCGGTGTGGTAGCCGGAGTTTGGTGACCTCCGGTGGTGGGAGCATCGCGTGTGTGGCGTTGACAGGCATGGAGGGGTGAGTGGTGTTGTATTTTCCAGGTTTTGTTCTTTTTTCTCAAACTCATTTTTCGCACGCGCCCTGGGGGAAGTCTCGAAGCAATTGCTGTTGTTTTATCGGGAGAACTCGTATGTTACTCGAAGTAAGGCAGGGGGGTCGGCTGTGATATTTCAGGTTTAAAAACCTGTAACAGGTTTTAACTGTTTTGAGATTTTTAGTTTTAAAATCTAAACAAAGCCAAGTCTAATTTTAAATCAGGTTCAAAACATGAATTTAAGTTAGTTTTGAAATGTGGTTGGAAATAATAAAGTTTTCAAAATTTAAATTATTTTAATAACTTAAAAGTGCTTAAGGCTTAAGTGTATTCAAAGAGTTGAATTTCAAAAATAAAATCTAAATTGTTAAGAAAAGTTTTAGACAAGTTAACTCCAAAATTGGAATCCAGAGTTTGGATTTGAAATTCTAGATTTGTAATAAAATAAAGTTTTATAATTTAAATTTATTCAAATAAGTTTTAATTGTAATTAAACATGTGAGTTTGCAAAGGGTTTTGAAAAATAAATTAGTTTTAAAACTTTATTAAGGATAAATTGGTTTTTAGTTAGAAAGTAAATTGAAATAAATGTTTTAAACATATTGGAATTTTACTTTAATTCATGAAGTTTTAGAATTTTATATGCATTAACTTTTAAGATTAATTAAGTAAGAATACTTAATGATGGATATTAATTAAATTAGTAATTATAAGTTTAAAAGTAGTAATTAAAGTTAATTAATGAATTAATTAACTAATATGTGATTAAGAACCATAGATTAGATTTTGATGTGAATTAATAAATTTTAATGGTTAATCAAACTTATAATTAATAATGATTATATAAGTTAATTATTTTAGAAGGAATAATTAAATAAGTGTTAATGAAGGTCATTAACTAGATTTTTTATAATTAATTAATGTAATTAATTTTTAATAAATTAATTTGATTAATTAATTCAATAATAATCATTGTAATAGTTTATATGTAAATTATTTATTCGAAAAGTAATTAAGAAATTAATTACTTATTAATTGAGAAAATTGATTTAATTTGAGTTAATTAATTTAGTTTAATTAACTGATATTTTGGAAGTAAATTACTTAGTGAAGTAATTGATGAAATTACTGGAAGATGTTGTTAATGGAAGTAATTAGAATATAATTACTTGAAGTTAATCAAAGGGTTAATTAAGAGGGTTATTGAGAAGTAATTAATTAAAAACAATTAATTACTGAATGTTATTAATCAAGAGGATTAATATTTGTGATTTGAAGATTTGTATTCTTAATATAAATTAACAAATGAATATGTAATTAGAAATCAGTAATTAATATAATTAATGATGGGATTAGAAATTGATTTATTTGGGAATAATAAATCAACGAGATAATTAAATGGTGATAAATCGATATAAATGTAATTAATTAATGGATTTATTCAAGATTAATTTCTATAAATAAATTAAAGGAAATTACTGGAATGTTGCAAAAGATATTTAAATCAAAGATGATAAATTTGAATTTATATAAGAAATTGATAATAAGATTTAAATTATGTTACTTAATAAATTTTAGAAATCATTTGATGATTTGGTATGTGTAATTACATAGTGAAATTAATGGAGTATAATTACTTAGAATAGTAATTAGATGATAATTACTTGATGAAATTAATACAAGATAATTTGTAAATAGAGTAATTTGAGTAATTTCTCAAGGGATTAATTTATGGAAATAATTAATCATGGAATGATTAATAAGTAATTAAGGGAATAAATTACCGGTTTGTTATTAATCAAGGGTGATTAATAATTGTGTTTAAATAAAGATTAATCACTTAATGTCATTAATTTGGATAAAGCAATTTAATATAAACTGAAGATCATCAATTAATATAATTAATGATGTAATTAAGAATTGTAAATTAAGGAATAAATAATAGGGAAGTAATCAAATGTTAATCTGCTATGAATGATTTAAAATAATTCAATTGAGAAATTTATTAAAGACTAAATTATTAGAAAATGATTAATTTGATTATAGTTAATTAATGATTGTGAGAGCAGGATTTATGGAATGAGTAATTAATTTAATTTATTTTAAATTAATTAAAAATGGAAGTAGTTAATTTAATTCATTTTAAATTATAGCTTGTGATTCATAAATCATGCCTATGGATGATATTGATATTTCATTGTTTGATTGTGATCTCAGAAATGAGATGGATAATGTCTATGTGATATGGATGTATAGTTTAAGTATGATAATATTTAATTATCTATTTGGAAGATGATATTAGTTAACTGTTTATGATAATGATGTGATTATCTATTATGAGTTGTGAATTATCTATCTGTGCATATTGATAATATTGAATACACTGTTAAGACTAAATAGACAACTTGACCTTAAAAGACACGTTTTGGATTTCGATGAGACCGGGATCGGTTTTCCTTATTTGGAATATCCGAAAACCACATCGTTTCCAAATTAACGATAGGTCGTGAATCTGAAATGAAGATGAAGTTTCAGAATGCAAGGATTATCGTCGTTAACTCTGAGGGTGATTCCAAAATGAGTGTAACGAGATGATGCCTTCGGTTTCGTTCGAACCCGGAACGAACTTGTATGGATTGAATGCTTTCAACACATCGTCAGGCAGGCGATGAGCATTCTAAGAGATATGTCCTATAAAGGTAATCGTAACCTCAAGCCTCATCAACCGGGAATGACTAAAACAGGGGAGGTGCAGCAAGGTTAGGTGGGTCATGCCCAAGCAGGACAAGGATATTCCCCTGTCTAGATGTCCCTTTTTATTCGGCTGTGTGGGCAGTTGGTCTACAACCAACTGCGGGGTTTATCTTGTTCGGGACTGTTAGTAAGGAATGGTTCCGGCCTTGTGTTGCAGGGGGTCGGGAGTGATCCTCGGTACGTTGATCTAGGCCACGTACTGTGACGGGCGGTACCCCAGTAGCCCTGCCATTGTATGGAACCCACAATCCAATAAGTGCCAACGATTTTGATTGTATTACTCACTTTTGTGACTAGTAGCTGGAATTTAATAGATGTAACAATTTCGCCTATTTTCTATTTACTTGAAAACCCTAGACCTATTATAATATCACTGGATTTCCTATCAAATGTTTTGGTTAGCGTAAGGTAAAAACTTTTCCATGTTTATGTGTGGGAAGTCTTACGTGATACCTTTTCTTTCAAAGGATTTTTCAAAATTAAGCAACTTTAACCTGTTACTCATACCAGACCCATGTCTGACCCGGAGTTTATTTTTGTTTTTCATAAACTCTCGGGTACCCAAATTTTTACGGGTAGCCAAGGGATTCAGGTTAGCTTTGACGAATTCTGGAGGAGCAATGGAGCAGGAGGCTTCAGCGTTATAGATATATATATATATATAGTTCCGCTGTGTGGTATCTCTGTGATGTATTGTGTATTGAGTTGTATAACTAGACAGATGTTTATAACTGTCTAGTATGGGATGTATTATATGTATCACTCTGATTGATGTTATATATTATGTAAATACTTATGTGATTAATATATTTTATTCGTTCCACTGTGAGATTCTGATGTTGTTGTTCTTTCTTCTCTATCTTTTCTATTTTCTCACCCTTTTCTTTCTTAAAAACGATACTTCTTCCTGGGCGTAGGAAGTTGGGTCGTTACAGCATAGAAATCTCCAAAACATTCCATAATACTTCATAATTATAAATGAACGATTTAGTGAACTGTAATACTCAAACTAAATAGGAGAATCATCACACTCGCTTGCTTTTCTCCAAACCAATCTCTAATCACCAAAATCCACTATGAAGCTCTCTTGAAATTTCGAAATGAACATCCAAACTTTAATTCAAGCTAATCCCATGATGGGTTTTGTGAGGAATGGGTAGTGAGAAATTGTAGTGATTTTAGTTTGAATTTAGGAATTTTATTTGGGCAAGATTTGGCTAATCTAGGGCAGGGTGATTAAGAAAGTAATCGAGAGAATATTAGAGAAAGAGGAGATGAAAGCGAATATGAAAGAATGAAATGAAAGTGGGAAGAGATAGCCACTTATAAGCTAAGTTATAGGATATTCCCTAATTCATCTCTTTCTCCAAAAATCACTATTCGCTTCAAAAAGTCGTCGATTCCAAACATAGACAAGTTTATACTCATTTTACTCGCGTCAAAAAAGCAAACTCAACCACGAGTGTATCGAATCCAAATTCGCTCATCTGTCAAAATTGATTATAAGAGGTGTTTTGTTACTTAACTATTAAATATTTAAATTAATCATTTAAATATTCGATCGTCAAAATTGTGGGGCGTTACATTATCTCTTCGATAAGGGCTGTAGTTCGAGATAATTATTTGAATATTGTTTTCAATATTTTGCATGGATTTTGTTTTATTTGGATTTATGTTTTCGCCTATCTCCAAGGACTATCGATCGGAAGTCTTTACTTCCATCAGGACTGTAAGTCGAGATAGTATTCTTGGATATTGATTCCTATATTCTATATGGATTTCATTCTACATGGGTTTCATATTTCTTGATTTATCTCATGTTGCTTAATAGTCGGAAGTTATTACTTCCATTAGGGTTGTAGGTCGAGATTCGTTTCTTAGATTGTTATTTTGGGAGTATGCTTTCTCGATTTATATTTTTACGGCTTGATGGTCGGAAGTTTACACTTCCATTCGGACTGTAAGTCAAGACAGATTTTTTAGTTGTTACCCTTGGAATTAGTTGATATGGACTCATTTCTTATTGTGGATTTTATGGAAACGTTATTTGCTTATCCATAGAATTTTGAGATTTCGATTGATTTGATTGTTATCACCCAATTTATATATGTTGTGATTATTACATATTTATATATATTCCTTGGGTGATATTTGCATGGTATATTATTATTATGATGTTATAAGGTGGATGTTTTGTAACAACCCGGATATTTTAATGATTTTAATTAATTTAATTAACCGGTTTTGTGTGAAATTTAATATATAAAAAAATAGAATAAAAATTTTGAAATAAGAATTAGATATTTGGAATGCGTCTAGTTAAATATAGCAACCAGTAAATTTTCGTCCGAAAATATGAAAGTTTATTTCGTGCGTAAATTTACTTCAATTTAATCAGTTAAAAATCGATGAAAATAAAATGTTTTCGAAACGTAAATATTTTTACATAAAAAAATTTTAAAACATCTTCTGAGCAAGACGTCATTTTTCGTTTTTTCAAATTCGGACATCTTTAGCTCTGTCGACCTTATTCTTCTGTGTTTTTCATGCATTTTCCGTTAGTATAAAAAAAATTGAATTTTCATAATTAAATCGTACCCCTGATATTTGTATACTGTTTTGATCGTCTCGTCGCGCTGATCAAAACGGTATATTCATTTGTGCAAATCGGAGTCCGACGTAAATCGTCGCGTTAAATCAATCGTTCGATGGACAGTTAAACCATATTCAGCCCATAACAAAACGGCCTGTATCCATTCAAAAGAAATTTGAAAATAAATTGGCTATCGTGCATTAAAATTGGTAGCTGGTAGATGGGTGTTATCTTGGAAATGCAAATGGCGTTTGGGAACTTAGAAAAATTTACTGCTGCAAAAATAAAATAAAATAAAACGTACTTGTTCGTTTCATTATCATCTCTCCTCTTCTCCAGACCATATTCTTTCTCATTTCTTCCATAACTCTTCACTGTAAAAAAAAATCAATTGCAAAAAAGAGAAAAATGAATTGAAGCTCGTCACTTTTCTCTCATGCACGCACGAATCCTTTTCCCTACCTGAAACGCGCGCGCGCGCACCACCATTCACCATCACCTGAACCGCCTTTCCCTTGAACACCTCCACGTGCCGCCATGGACGAAGCCAGAGCTGCCTCACCGCTCCTCATCAACCCACAACCGTCGTCGCCCTCCGTCACGACCTCCGCCCGAGCCACTCACGCCACGGCCACCCACCCGAACTTCACACATTTCCCTTCCACCTACCAAGCAGTCGCGCATCTCAGATCCACCACGCGCCAACCTCCACCAAGCTCCGGCCGAGCAAACATGCATGCGTCCGCCTCCTATTCTCGAACCCTCCCACCGGGTCTCGCCCACACCAGTTGTGCAATACCGAGATCCTCCCTCCACGCCATCACTCGCGGCTGAGCATCATCTCCTCACCTCCGGACGGAGCTATCCTTCGCTTCCTGGCGCCTTGTTCTTCCCTCCCCTTCTTGCTGTCATGCTATTTGCTGCCTGAGGCCATATACGTACAATACGTAAGTTTCATTCTATAAGGCTAATATATATATATATATATATATATATATATTATGGGTTTTACCTGTTATAACATAACTATGCATATAATCAAAGTTGTTCTGTTTATTAAATAAAGTATATAATGTAAGTATATAACCTCTTCACCACTATCCGTAAATATAACAGTTTGTATACTGTAGGCATTGTTATTGATATGTATGTATAAGCTATATGTTAGTATAGTTATGTACAAGCTGCTCTGCTTGCTTTAAACATATGAGTTCTAAACCATTTGCTGTTTATATATATATGTTATACATATAGTTTAAATTTTTAAAGATAAAGCTGGGTTTTGATGTTGTATTTTAACTTAAGGAGTATATATGTTATTATAAAAAGAAGTATATATGGGCTATATATATATTTATATTACTTTTATAATATGTAAATGGTATACGGTTAGTCTTTATATTTTAAAAGATATGAATATAACAGTTTGGTTTTTGTCCGTATACCAAAGTTTTCGTCATTCCTAAAGTTTGAGTATATATGTTTTAAAAGTTCTATTAGCCTGGAAAAAAAAATGAGTATTACTTTAAGATATAATAAATTGTTATGGAGATCAGATAATGAATATTGATTTTATTTATAACCAGTGAGTAAGTATGCATAAGCTTTATATATATTTGTTTGTCAATGAAATCGGTTCATGGGTATAAATTGTTTTGTACGAGTTTATATGTATATCTCTCTTTTCATTAAATAGTTGCAGTTGTATAATATATTAGTATATCTAAATTTTATAAACTGTTACTTTAAAATATGTAATGTACGTTGTTGGCGTGCCTGTTATATAATATGTACAGTATGTTATTGAAGTACGAAGAAATATGTATATATTTTAAATATATGTTTAATATATGTTGATTTTTGAAAAAAATTAAATATATGAGAAATATTTTGGTTCTCATCGATTCCTATTTATCAGCTTTTGTTCGTCGTGCCTGCTTTCTTCATCGAATTCCTACCCATATCATTTTGCTTTGGAACTCGTAGCGTGCTCTGTTCTCCATCTCTCTAGCCTCGAAAGGTGAGCAATCACTCACGATTAATGTTCTTGTATTTATTAAATTTGATTTCGATTGAAACGAAAATTGAAACATGCTGCTGCTAGTTATTTACACTGTTAAATATATGTTATTACCTGTATCAGTTCACCAGTGACATCTGACACCATTATTTGTTATTTATACGTTAATAATCTAGTTTGGTTGATAATTGATTGATTGATTGAAGTTGACATTGGATGTTAAGTTGTAATGTATAAGTGATAAACATTATGCAATTGAATTTGACGTAGGATAGTTAGAAATATAAATCGACATATGTGTTGAATTTGGTTAATTAAATTTTGTATAATACGACCCCTTAAATGTTTAATTATTTGACACGTAGGAAAATGGTTAATTACCCTGGAACCATTTAATTTATGTTGTATTAATTGATGAAGTATGAAATTGAATGATTGATGTCAAGTGTAGAACCGCATAAAATAATAGTGTAATAATCTTTAATCTACATGAAATGATAGTGTAGATTCTAGAAATAATTATATTAATTTGCACAAACAACAATGTAAATTAATACGATTATTTCGGGATTATTTGAATTAATTGTTGGATTGTTATTGATTGTTGTTATTGCTTGTTTATTTACTTTGACACCATCCCAGTTATCACAGTGTAAGTTCCCTTTGTTATGCTTTGATTTTTGAATTGAAATGGAATCGGGTTGAAATGATAAATACCCAAATTAAACATTGACCTAGGATAGAAAATTAAATGAAAACCCGATTGGTCAATAATTTGATTTAAAAATAAAATAAAGATTTTATTTGAATAAATAGCAAAGTTTTGAAAGAAGATGGAATTTAAATTTAATGAAAGGAAAATGTTAATATTTAAAAAAAATTGAAACAAAATATTAACATAGTAGTTATTGAAAGAACGTTGTTTTATAATAAATTATTTGACAATAAAATTTGGAATCATTCATTGAATTAAATTTGAAATTATTTAATAATTAAATTTTGAAATTATTAAGTTTTGAAATGATTTAATAATTAAATTTTGAAATTATTTAATAATTGAATAAGATTGAATTATTTAATAATTAAATTGAATTGGATTCTTTATTAAGTGAAATTGAACTTCTTGAATAAGTGAAAATAAGTTTCTTCATCGACTGAGTTTCGAAATTTGTAACTAAGTAAATGAATAAGTGAAATTTGATTTCTTTAATAAGAAATAAAATGTGATTTATTGAAATTAATATAAGACTTGTAATTTAAAGAAATTGATTTGACGAATCTAATTTAATTCAATTTGTAAGTTTTGGTATATTGGAGTTGAACTTAAGTAATTGATTTATTGAATTGGAAATTTAGTAGAAATTGTTTTGAATGATAAAGTAACTTAACGAATAGTGAATGAAATTGATCAATGAATTTAAATTGAATTTGAACGTTAAATTAAATTTATTTTAAATGATTTTGGAATGAAACTTATATACAAATTTAAATGAATATTTGAATTGTTTTAAATAAAATGTGAAATTGAATTATAAGATTTAGAAATGGTATTTTGGAAGTTTTGAAACGTGGATTATGGAAATTGATATAGAAAGACAAATGGAATGTTGGTTTACAAATTCTAATCGAAATTGAAATTGATTTGGTTTTTGAAAGTTATTAACGACCAATCGGTGTAATAATTACAGAAGTTATTAAAGAGACCGGAATCGGTTATGGACATACTCTCTGTCTAAACCGAAAACCACTTTAATAACTATTCGCGGAGTGTGATCCAGAATGAAGTGGTTGGAATGATGTACGTGATGACAGAAGAAAGAGAACGATAATGGATAGCCTTGACTCTTGTGTCAAATTGGAAATGACTAAAACAGGAGCCGTGCCGGGCCAAATGGGGTTAGCTACCTCGATCGAACACTCTTCTTCGTAAACTACTCATTACTTGTTATTGATTGGTGCACCCTCGGAATTTCAGGAGTGTTGTTTCGTGGTGTTGCGATCGTTACGGCGATGCGTTTTCACCAGTCCGGATCAGGCAAACGGTAGTTTCACTACGTTAGGTATAGCCTCATGTGCCTTGTCATACTTGTATCCCTATATACGCGACCATTATGAATTTGTTTTGTGTTATACCTATGGAGTACTCCCTGATATCTCACTAGTTTGCGGTGGAGTTTATAGTGCTGTATAGACTATAACGCTTATATAAAATGTGTTAAGGGGGATAATGGTAACGCCTTAACACTGTTTTGATATTTATATTACTGATAGGCATTATCTATTTAGCGTACACTACTATATAGTAGATAGTTTAACGAATCCTTAAAGGATAGTTATTCCAACGTCCTTTGAGTTATTGTATTTCTATTGTTATTTCACATGAGTTGTATTTATTGATATAAGAATGTTAATTTCGACTCGAGTATTTTGTGTTTTGCTTTACGCTCGGGTCAGACTGAGTGTACCTGTATTCGAGACTCACCTTTGGAGTTGGAGCTTCGCTTGGAGATCCAGCTATCTTTCCAGCTTTCAGATATTCAGTTGATTCCAGTGATGTATTCTGATTCTTGTATTCGACAATTGTATTCGAGACTTCTGTTGTAACTTATTTAACTCTGATATATATAGTAGCTTCATGAGCTACTATCTTTTGCTTCCGCTGCATATTATTACTCTGTGTCTGTGATTCTGTGATTATTTATTTATTGTATATCTGAGTTTTTCCAAATTTAAATTAACAATTCGGTATTTTGAATTATTCAAGTTCGACATGTGCGGATGCGAATAGTCCAAAATAGCGGGTCGTTACAGTTGGTATCAGAGCTTTGGTAGCTCTAGGCAAAACTTAGCATATAGGGTGAATGTATTTACAGAATCACTCTCATTCGAGTTTCAATCTCATCCTTTTGACTTAAATCCTTTGAATTTTGGGAGCGTTCCCTACGGTTCCAAAATTCATTTATGTCCCTCACTATTCGTCTTCTTTCAATTCTGGAGTATCCCATAACACCACTTCGAATGATTTTTATTGTGAATTGGCGGTCTCGACAATCTACGAATTATTTGTAAATGGGTGAAACTCCTTTACAATAGGTATTGCTTTACCGGAGATTTCTGTATCCTCGGTTTACGATGCTATCTATCTCCTGCTATACTTGAATTCTACTTCTTAGGATCGAATGTTGATTTACCTCGGAATTCAGCATCGATCTTATTCTTGAAGTTACGATCGACCCGGTTAAGGTTGCCCGTGAATAAAATTAGCCTATCCATCTCTCGATTCCATTAATTGAATTATCTTATCTCCTGTTTCGAACGTATTATCGAATCAAAATTCTCTTTGATTTGATTTCATCAAATTTGAATCTCTATACTTATTTGAAATCCATTCTTATATCGTCAAGCGAGGAAGTGTATTTGTAAATTAATGTTAAAATGTTTTATATAATATGTTGTTTGAGTTGTGGATGTTGATTTGGGTTTTCGATCGATTCGTCTGATCAACGTTATCGATAGGATTTCCAAAACACTTTAACAGAGTAAACCGACACAACACCGTTTTCAAATTTGGTAAACAAAATAAATTTTTGTATAATTATATTATATATATGAGTATAATTTTCTGAAATTGACTTGTTAACTGAATTGGTTGTTAAAGGATAATATTTAATTTTCATTTGTTGTTTTGTAAACTACTGATTTTGCCAACATATAAATAGAGGCAATTTATAAAAAAATTGGTTTATAAACCGATTTAGAGTTTAAGTGAATTTAAATTGAATTTTGAGAATTTAATTCCCGATAATTTCGAACTACGGTTTTAAAAGTTTAGAACGTATATTATTTAAAATATTTTCAAACAGAAATGGTTTTCAAAGAATTTTTGATTAAATTAGAGCTCTTCTCTTTTGTCGCTGGAAAATAATTTCGGTGATGACGGCCGCATCATCGACATTCATTTTCGAGTTTCGAAAGGAAGAGACCAATTCGTAGCTTTGCTACAGTTTTGGAAATTAAATCGATTTAAATTTCTTAAGTATGATTTGATTTATATATATATAGGTATATTATTTTAAGTTTCATTTGATTTGATATATATAGTATATACATAATTATCTCTAAATTGTTTATAGTTAATCGAAATTTAATTCTTAAATTTTATGTCAAGGATGATTTCAATTATAAAATGAAACCAAAATTTTGAATTAATATTTAAACTTGAGATAATTGAATTAGAAAATTTTATTTGTATAATACTCAATTTCATTCTAATATAATTTACCTAAATTTTCAAAAGTTAACTATGTAATTGGATATTATACAATATAAATGATATCAATGGAATTTTTAAATAAATTGAGTAGTTATAATAAGTATAAATATACTTAATATATGTGATAAGATATATTAAGTAGAATAAATTTAATAATAATTTGGAATAAAGAAGAATTAAATTTGTCGAATTAATTATGATTATAATAAATGACTATTCAAATTTATGATCTTTGAAATTGTTAATTGAAGAAAATTGGATAATATACAATATAAGTTGTCTTTATAAATAAATGTGAGCGCGTATAATAAATGTTATATACCTAAATTTTAAAATGTTTATGGAGATAAATAGAATAATAAGTTAAATAAGTAATTGATGTGATTAATAAAATAAAAATTTTGTTTTGAAAGATAATAAATTGAAATTAAATCAACTTAATGAGATATCTTGAATAAATTGAATTTAAATTTAATTTCATTTGAAAGAAACCTTTTGTACCTAACATTAATAAATGCGAAATCAAATCAATTTAATGAAAAACTTGAATTTAAAAAAGGAAAAACAAATTGATGAATATAAATTAATTCAAATTGAAATTTATATGGTTTAAATTAATTGTTTTATTTTGGAATTCAAATCTATTTTCTTCTGGTTGTTTCCATTCTCCTACTTCCTTCCTTTTCGAGGACGAAAAGTTTTGAGTAGGGGAGAGTGTAACAACCCGGATATTTTAATGATTTAAATTAATTTAACTAACCGGTTTTGTGTGAAATTTAATATAAAAAATATAAATAAAATAAATTTTTTGAAATAAGAATTAGATATTTGGAATGCGTCTAGTTAAATATAGAAACCGTTAAATTTTCGTCCGAAAATATGAAAGTTTATTTCGTGCGTAAATTTACTTCAATTTAATCAGTTAAAAATCGATGAAATTAAAATATTTTCGAAATGTAAATATTTTTACATAGAAAAATTCTAAACTATCTTCTGAGCAAGGCATCATTTTTCGTTTTTCCAAATTCGGACATCTTTAGCTCCGTCGACCTTATTCTTCTGTGTTTTTCATGCATTTTCCGTTAGTATAAAAAAATTCGAATTTTTATAATTAAATCGTACCCTTGATATTTGTATACCGTTTTGATCGTCTCGTCGCGCTGATCAAAACGGTATATTCATTTGTGCACATCGAAGTCCGACGTAAATCGTCGCGTTAAATTAATCGTTCGATGGACAGTTAAACCATATTCAGCACATAACAAAACGGCCCGTATCCATTCAAAAGAAATTTGAAACTAAATTGGCTGTCAAGCATTAAATTTGGTAGTTAGTAGATGGGTGTTATCTTGGAAATGCGAATGGCGTTTGAGAACTTAGAAAAATTTACTGCTGCAAAAATAAAATAAAATAAAACGTACCTGTTCGTTTCATTATCATCTCTCCTCTTCTCCAGACCATATTCTTTCTCATTTCTTCCATAACTCTTTACTGTAAAAAAAAATCAATTGCAAAAAAGAAGAAAAATGAATTGAAGCTCGTCACTTTTCTCTCATGCACGCACGAATCCTTTCCCCTACCTGAAACGCGCGCGCACACCACCATTCACCATCACCTGAACCGCCTTTCCCTTGAACGCCTCCACTTGCCACCATGGCCGAAGCCAGAGCCGCCTCACCGCTCCTCATCAACCCACAACCATCGTCGCCCTCCATCACGACCTCCGCCCGAGCTACTCACGCCACGGCCACCCACCCGAACTTCACACCTTTCCGTTCCACCTACCAAGCAGTCGCGCATCTCAGATCCACCACGCGCCAAACTCCACCAAGCTCCGGCCGAGCAAACATGCACGCGTCCGCCTCCCATTCTCGAACCCTCCCACCGGGTCTCGCCCACACCAGTTGTGCCATATCGAGATCCGCCCTCCACGCCATCACTCGCAGCTGAGCATCATCTCCTCACCTCCGGACGGAGCTATCCTCCGCTTCCTGGCGCCTCGTTCTTCCCTCCCCTTCTTGCTGTCATGTTATTTGCTGCCTAAGGCCATATATGTATAATATGTAAGTTTCATTCTATAAGGTTAATATATATATATATATATATATATATATATATATATTATGGGTTTTACCTGTTATACCATAACTATACATATAATCAAAGTTGTTCTGTTTATTAAATAAAGTATATAATGTATGTATATAACCTCTTCACCACTATCCGTAAATATAACAGTTTGTATATTGTAGGCATTGTTATTGATATGTATGTATAAGCTATATGTTAGTATAGTTATGTACAAGCTGCTCTGCTTGCTTTAAACATATGAGTTCTAAACCATTTGCTGTTTATATATATATATATATATATATATATATATATATATATATATGTTATACATATAGTTTAAATTTTTGAAGATAAAGCTGGGTTTTGATGTTGTATTTTAACTTAGGGAGTATATATGTTATTATAAAAAGAAGTATATATGGGTTATATATATTTATATTACTGTTATAATATGTAAGTGGTATACGGTTAGTCTTTATATTTTAAAAGATATGAATATAGCAGTTTGTTTTTGTCCGTATACCAAAGTTTTCGTCATTCCTAAAGTTTGAGTATATATGTTTTAAAAGTTCTATTCGCCTAGAAAAAATATATTAGTATTACTTTAAGATATAATAAATTGTTATGGAGATCGGATAATGAATATTGATTTTATTTATAACCAGTGAGTAAGTATGCATAAGCTTTATATATATTTGTTTGTCAATGAAATCGGTTCATGGGTATAAATTGTTCTGTACGAGTTTATATGTATCGCTCTCTTTTCATTAAATAGTTGCAGTTGTATAATATATTAGTATATCTAAAGTTTATAAACTGTTACTTTAAAATATGTACTGTACGTTGTTGGCGTGCCTGTTATATAATATGTACAGTACGTTATTGAAGTATGAAGAAATATGTATATATTTTAAATATATGTTGATTTTTGAAAAAAATTAAATATATGAGAAATATTTTGGTTCTCATCGATTCCTATTTATCAGCCTTTGTTCGTCGTGCCTGCTTTCTTCATCGAATTCCTACCCATATCATTTTGCTTTGGAACTCGTAGCGTGCTCTGTTCTCCATCTCTCTAGCCTCGAAAGGTGAGCAATCACTCACGATTAATGTTCTTGTATTTATTAAATTTGATTTCAATTGAAACGAAAATTGAAATATGTTGCTGCTAGTTATTTACACTGTTAAATATATGCTATTACCTGTATCAGTTCACCAATGACATCTGACACCATTATTTGTTATTTATACGTTAATAATCTAGTTTGGTTGATAATTGATTGATTGATTGAAGTTGACATTGGATGTTAAGTTGTAATGTATAAGTGATAAACATTATGCAATTGAATTTGACGTAGGATAGTTAGAAATATAAATCGACATATGTGTTGAATTTGGTTAATTAAATTTTGTATAATACGACCCCTTAAATGTTTAATTATTTGACACGTAGGAAAATGGTTAATTACCCTGGAACCACTTGAATTTATGTTGTATTAATTGATGAAGTATGAAATTGAATTATTAATGTCAAGTGTAGAACCGCATAAAATAATAGTGTAATAATCTTTAATCTACATGAAATGATAGTGTAGATTCTAGAAATAATTATATTAATTTGCACAAACAACAATGTAAATTAATACGATTATTTCGGGATTATTTGAATTAATTATTGGATTGTTATTGATTGTTGTTATTGCTTGTTTATTTACTTTGACACCATCCCAGTTATCACACTGCAAGTTCCTTTTGCTATGCTTTGATTTTTGAATTGAAATGGAATCGGGTTGAAATGATAAATACCCAAATTAAACATTGACCTAGGATAGAAAATTAAATGAAAACCCGATTGGTTAATAATTTGATTTAAAAATAAAATAAAGATTTTCTTCGAATAAATAGTAAAGTTTTGAAAGAAGTTGGAATTTAAATTTAATGAAAGGAAAATGTTAATATTTAAAATAAATTGAAACAAAATATTATTATAGTAGTTGTTGAAAGAACGTTGTTTTATAATAAATTATTTGACAATAAAATTTGGAATTATTCATTGAATTAAATTTGAAATTATTTAATAATTAAATTTGAGATTATTAAGTTTTGAAATGATTTAATAATTAAGTTTTGAAATTATTTAATAATTGAATAAGATTGAATTATTTAATAATTAAATTGAATTGAATTCTTTATTAAGTGAAATTGAACTTCTTATATAAGTGAAACTAAGTTTCTTTATCAACTGAGTTTCGAAATTTGTAACTAAGTAAATGAATAAGTGAAATTTGATTTCTTTAATAAGAAATAAAATGTGATTTATTGAAATTAATATAAGACTTGTAATTTAAAGAAATTGATTTGACGAATCTAATTTAATTCAATTTTTAAGTTTTGATATATTGGAGTTGAACTTAAGTAATTGATTTATTGAATTGGAAATTTAGTAGAAATTGTTTTGAATGATAAAGTAACTTAACGAATAGTGAATGAAATTGATCAATGAATTTAAATTGAATTTGAACGTTAAATTAAATTTATTTTAAATGATTTTGGAATGAAACTTATATACGAATTTAAATGAATATTTGAATTGTTTTAAATAAAATGTGAAATTGAATTATAAGATTTAGAAATGGTATTTTGGAAGTTTTGAAACGTAGATTATGGAAATTAATATAGAA
This sequence comes from Allium cepa, assembly GCA_030765085.1. Taxonomy (NCBI): domain Eukaryota; kingdom Viridiplantae; phylum Streptophyta; class Magnoliopsida; order Asparagales; family Amaryllidaceae; genus Allium; species Allium cepa. The sequence continues at coordinate 580,371,423 of CM060941.1, read as the reverse complement.
AGACAAATGGAATGTTGGTTTACAAATTCTAATCGAAATTGAAATTGATTTGGTTTTTGAAATTTATTAACGACCAATCGGTGTAATAATTACGGAAGTTATTAAAGAGACCGGAATCGGTTATGGACATACTCTCTGTCTAAACTGAAAACCACTTTAATAACTATTCGCAGAGTGTGATCCAGAATGAAGTGTTTGGAATGATGCACGTGATGACAGAAGAAAGAGAACGATAATGGATAGCCTTGACTCTTGCGTCAAATTGGAAATGACTAAAACAGGAGCCGTGCCGGGCCAAATGGGGTTAGCTACCTCAAGCGAACACACTTCTCCGTAAACTACTCATTACTTGCTATTGATTGGTGCACCCTCGGAATTTCAGAAGTGTTGTTTCGCGGTGTTGCGATCGTTGCGGCGATGCGTTTTCACCAGTCCGGATCAGGCAAACGGTAGTTTCACTACCTTGGGTATAGCCTCATGTGCCTTGTCATACTTGTATCCCTATATACGCGACCACTACGAATTTGTTTTGTGTTATACCTATGGAGTACTCCCTGATATCCCACTAGTATGGGTGGAGTTTATAGTGCTGTATAGACTATAACTCTTATATAAAATGTGTTAAGGGGGATAATGGTAACGCCTTAACACTGTTTTGATATTTATATTACTGATAGGCATTATCTATTTAGCGTACACTACTATATAGTAGATAATTTAACGGATCCTTAAAGGATGGTTATTCCAACGTCCTTTGAGTTATTGTATTTCTATTGTTATTTCACATGAGTTGGATTTATTGATATAAGAATGTTAATCCCGACTCGAGTGTTTTGTGTTTTGCTTTACGCTCAGGTCAGACAGAGTGTACCAGTATTCGAGACTCACCTTTGGAGTTGGAGCTTCGCTTGGAGATCCAGCTATCTTTCCAGCTTTCAGATATTCAGTTGATTCCAGTGATGTATTCTGATTCTTGTATTCGACAATTGTATTCGAGACTTCTGTTGTAACTTATTTAACTCTGATATATATAGTAGCTTCATGAGCTATTATCTTTTGCTTCCGCTGCATATTATTACTCTGTGTCTGTGATTCTGTGGTTATTTATTAACTATATATTTGAGTTTTGCCAAATTTAAATTAACAATTCGGTATTTTGAATTATTCAAGTCCGACATGTGCGGATGCGAATAGTCCAAAATAGCGGGTCGTTACATGTTTCGTTGAGTCGTATTCGTACTTGACGTTTTATTACCATGTCATTGTTATGTACTCAACTTGGATTTAAATATAATCCGACCCGTTTATTATTTTTATAATACTTGAGTCAGTCCAAGACATTTCAAATACATGGACATTTGCCATTTTGGATGATTGCTTTAGAGGAGACAATATATATTTATTATATCGATATTTTGAGAAGTTGATTATGTATATTTTTATTTAGGCGCCTCCATATATTTGTTTGTATTGAGATGGCTATGAGTTGTGTATTTTGAACTTGACTTGTTATATACTATCGTATAAGACACCATTACAATCGGTATCAGTATGTTATGTATTATAATTTTTTGCTGTGATTCATGACTCTGTGTTCATTTATATACATTGTATATTGTTATGTCCTAGTAAACCCATGTGTTTATTGCTTTTTGCTGATACCGTATACGTATAGATGTGTTATATGAGATATTTAATACGTACCGATGTTAGCCAAGGGAATATTCACGTGCGGTTGCTCCAAACCAGCCTCATTCTCTGTATTACCAAACAGTATTACATAGTAATTCTCTTTAGCATTACGGATATAGAGGTGGGGGCGTTGCAGAGATGGAGAAGTCTACCAAACATATGGAGTTGTTGGGAGACTAGAGTTTAATAATTGCTCTGCCATCGATGCACGTGTACACTGGGACATTGATACTATAGGCCTAGGTCAGTACTAAGTGATTATGGTAGTTAGAAGTTCTAACCAAGAGATGGTTAGAGGTAATTTCCAAAGATGTGATCTTTTTTGGAGTATTTAGGTAATGAACGAATAGATGGTTCCGAGTTTGCCTCCCAAGCAGAAAGCTACGGGTTTGAAAAGTATGATTGCTATTTTAACTATGTTACCTATGACCAGATTACTGTTTGACTGTTTACTTTGTTACTTGGATTTACCCAATCATGTATGATAGACTGTGTGACGACCGCCCTACACCACCGACAGCCAATATACATGTATAGTGCCTGTAGCGGTGCCCGATCGATGTAGGACAACCGTTAAGGTTGTAAAATAAGTAAAACGGTTACGAAACCTATCGTATATCTCACAATGCATCGAATAAAATATAATAGTAAACATCTCATATATAAAACAGACGAGATAATAAATAACTGAATAAATCGCAAAGTCAGAATGCACAGATCCATATACCATACAACATTAGAAATAGAGTTATACATCAAATAATAACTCATAAATAATTGTCTCTAAGTAATAAAGGCACTAGCAAGCACCATAGTGTTGTGAAGGGGAATAGCAAATAAGTAAATGTAGTAATAGGAGAGTGTAATCTCCTGTCGTCCTCTGTCCAGCTCCACATGCTAACCAAACCTGATATCCCTAATATACTCATTTAAGAGTACCCGAAATAATAAAAAGAAAAGCATAAAACTCCGAGTTAGACACCAGTATGGTGTGAATGGTAGTAAACCTCTAAATACTAACAAATCATTATAATATGAGAAATGGTATGAAGAATCATACCTAACTTGATATACGCTACACTACATCAGTCATCGTGGATGTACTATACATCAAAGAACTAAGGGGGTGCCCAAATAAATACATCAATAATATCAGCATCATGTGACATCCCTAGGGTGATAACAATTAAACAAACATAGCATCCATCATCTATCCTCACATGCACTCACTCGGTGCATTGGATATTAGATCACTCGCCGAACCATCACCGTCAAAGACCACACTATCCATCATCATAGCCCGCGTCTTGGTTCCTCGGCAGTCAAATCAATGCCACTCAGTCAGTCAGAAAATGGATTGATCATCACGTGAGGGGTAAAAAAATGTCATATCTAGAATAAAGAGCCATCATGCTCCAAGAACCATTACGTCCCCAGTGTATACCCCCACCTCACAAGTAACCCATGAACCCTTGTGTCTCAACTATCCCTTTGCATACGTCATCTATAGCAGAGTACTTCTTGGAACTGATTTCATGACTCCCATCATGAAGTCACCACGGTAAGAACAGTCCTTTACAATCATCATCAATCGTAGTATACCATCACACGTTCCATAGCCATCATCCGACAGTTCCCTTAGTCCGAATATTAGTCCTTTATTCTGCATCTCAAAGTATAGCTATCCATCATCAAAGTCGTCTCTTTCCATCATTGAATCATCACCATGGAATCATGGGTTGTCGTTGCTAATTGTCACCGAACCCTATGGTTCAATACCGACCCCTATACTTAGCCGCATTTGGCTAAGTATTTGGCTTGTCACAAGTTTGAGTGACACATACCCAAAACTCAAGCCAAACCTCATCACATTTCAAAGTAAGCATGTAAAGACACGAAGAAACCAACCAAATAGCTTGAAGAATCATTTTCCATAACAAAATGATGTTGTAGAATGGAAAAATCGGATTTAACAGGAATATGCAAGAACATTATTAAGTAGTAGCCAACCACCAATGAATTTTTGGGTCGAAGCTGTGGCCACTACTTACTATGTTCTAAATCGCATTTCTATAAGGCTCTTGATGAAACAGACCTCTTACAAACTATTTAATGAAAGAAAACCGAATGCTCCTTATTTTAAAAATTTTGGTTCTAAATGCTGTATACTCAATAGTAAAGATAATTTAGGAAAATTCTGTCTGAAAGCTGATGAAGGTATGTTCATTGGATATTCGAAAAGAAGTAAAACATATAGATCTTTAACAAAAATTCTAATACTATCGAAGAAAATTTGCATCTGTCTTTTGATGATAATTTCAAAGTTAATGACGATGACGATGATAGTGTATTAATAAATCAACCCACGACTTTTGAAAATCCCACTTAACAAGGTACAAGTATCGATAGTGCTTTAAAATCACCACCGTGTATTTTAAAAGACCATCCATTAGACTATGTAATTAGTGAAGAAAATGCTAGAATCAAAACTAGAAATCAACTGAATCAAATAGGACATGTTGCACTCATGTCAAATATAGAACCAAAGAATGTTAAAGAAGCTTCAAAAGATGTTTTTTGGATTTTGGTAGTGTAAGAAGAGTTGAATCAATTTGAATGGAATGACATTTAAGAATTGGTTCCAAGATTAAATGATCAAATCATAATTGGTACAAAAAGGGTTTTCAAAAACAAAGTTGATGAGAATGATGATATAATAAGGAACAAATCAAGACTCATTGCTCAGGGTTTAATCGAGTAGAAGGTACCGACTTTGAAGAAACGTTTACCCTGTCCCTAGATTAGAAGTTATTGGGATCTTGTTTACCTTTGCATGTCATTATAATTTTAAACTCTTTCAAATGGACGTTAAAAGTGTTTTTCTAAATAGATTTACAAAAGAAAACGGTTTTGTAAAACAACCACCTTTATTTAAACAAAAAAATTTCCTAATCATGTTTTTAAACTTAAGAAGACTCTTTATGGTCTCAAGCAAGCACCACGTGCTTTGTACGAATAATTAAAGAGTTATCTTTTAGAATCTGGCGTTGAAATTGGAAAGGTTGATTCTTCACTATTCATTAAAAAGCAAGAAAATGATATTTTAAATGCTCAAATATATGTAGACGATGTAATTTTTAGTTCTACAAGTGAAACACTATGCAAAGAATTCTCAAACATAATGAAAAAGAAGTTTGAAATGTCATATATGGGTAAACTAACGTATTTTCTTAGTTTATAAATTAAACAACTAAATGATGGATTTTTTATGTATCAAGAAAAGAACTGCAATGATCTATTGTAGAGATTCTATTTGCAAAATATTGCTAATAAACCAACACCTATGAGTACTAGTCAACATTTAGATAAAGACGAAAATGGTAAGGAAGTTAATCAAAAATTATGTAGAAATATTATAGGTTTGTTACCATACTTAATAGCTAGTAAACCTGATTTAACGATGAGTGTTTATTTGTGGGCCAGATTTCAAGCAAAGCTTAAAGAATCACACTAATGAGCAGTAAAATAGATTTTGTGCTACTTAACTAATAGAAGAGCTACCCGAAAGGTTGCCCCTTTGAACTCATATCGTATAGCGATGTCGATTTCAAAGGTTGCAAAACATATCAGAAAAGAACAAGTGGTATATGCTACTTCATTTTTCAATCTTGTTCATGGTCTAGTAAGAAGCAAAATTGTGTTTCACTCTCGACGTATGAAGCGGAATACATTTCAATGGTTTTGGCATGTGCACAAGTAATCTACGTGCAAAAACCACCTCAAGATTTTGGTGTTTTATTGAAAAATTCATCCATATATTGTGATAATACAATTGAATGTTTTAACCCACTCACAACTACTAACTTATCTTATGTTAGTTAAATTAAATTTATGATATGATTTGGAATTGATTGGTTGATGTTTGGTATATTTAAATTGTCATTCTAGTTAAATTTAACTTTTATTGCATTTAATCATCGTTTAATTTAATGTTGAATTCAATTGTCAATTTAATACCTGTTAATGATAATCAGTTATCTATTGTTGTTTATTGGTTGATTTGGATGATGATTGTGATATATGTTAATTTGTTGATATTGGATGATTTGATGTTATATTTATATTGTTATAACACTGCAAATTCCCTTAGTTATTGTTAGAAAATTACTATGGGTTGAAATGATACATACCTGAACGGTCAATATGAGAAAATCGTTATGGGTTGAAATGGTAAACCCAAGCGATTTTCATTGATTTGGAATTGGGAATTGCGGATTGAAATAATATATACCCGTAAATTTAAATTTTTGCGGATTGAAATGATTAATATCCATATCACTTGACCATAGGGTAGAAAATTATATACGGACACTGGATTGGTAAAATTAAACAATTTAAAACCCTTAAGCCTTGAATTGAATCAATTGATATTTTGAAGGAAATTGATTTATATAAACTGAATTACTTTGAAAATCCAAGTTTGAAGGTTGGAATAGGAAATTGGTTTAAATCAAAATTCTAAAGTATTTTAATCTATTTTAAATTTATTTAAAGTATTTTAACCCATTTTATTCTATTTTGAATCTATTTAATCTATTTTAAATTATATTAATCTATTTTAAATTATATTAATCTATTTTAATCTATTTAAACTATATTAATCCATTTTAATCTATTTTAAACTATATTAATCTGTTTTAATCTATTTTAACTATCTTAAACTATTTTTATAACTATTTTAAACTATCTAAACTATTTTCTGAATTTCAGGTGTTGTAAAGTGGAAGTTTTATATTTAAATCCTTGATTTTTAAGTAGAATACGATTAGATGATGTTACAATATTAATAGGGATTTAAATGACATATTTGAGGAATATGATGATTTAAATGAGGATTTAATCTATTTTTGGAAATATAAATCCGAAAGTGATATTATTTCAAATGTGATATAATTTCAAAGGTAAATATGATTTCAAAAATGATATGGTTTTGAGAATATGATATTTTGATATCAATACGAAATGGTTTTGGAAATGTAAAAAAACCATCCCATGTTAAATAAGCAATTGGTTGCTAAAGAGACCGGGATCGGATATTGTCATACTCTCTGCCAATACCGAAAACCACTTTAACAACTGTGTACGTGGTGGAGATTCCAGAAATGAAGTAGGGTGGTTTGGCGAACGGTTCTGTATGTGGTATTTACGTGACCCTCACTCCTATGAGTCAGCTTAGATGTGACTAAAACAGGAGCCATGCCGGGCCAAGTGAGGTCGCACCTCCGATCGGATAAATTTCTTCGACACCATATTATGACTTTGTGATGATTTGGTGGCCACCCCTCGATTTTGATTATGAGAGTATGTTCCGAGGTAGGCGGTAGTAGCTGCTATACGTTACCATCAGTCCCGATCCGTAATTGGTATATCTACCATGGCATTGCCTCAAGTGTCGTGCCTTATCGTGCCTTCTACGAGTTTGATTTGTACCATACCTATGGAGTGCCCTAATGCTCTCTAGTTTACGTAGGAATTAAGGTACTGTATAGACTATAAGAATATATAAAAACGTGTTAATGGGGATATGAGTAACGCCTTAACGCTATTTTAATACTTTACTGTAGACACTATTATAATAGCGTGTTGTACTACATAGTACATAGTTTAATGGATCCTTAGGAGATGTAAATCCCGAACATTTCTTAAGGTAACGCACTCATGTTGACACTAGATAGGAGATGTCAAACCCCGTAAACATCTCTGATGCCATTACACTCATATTTATTTACTGTTGATTTAACTTACATAAGATCTTTTAGTTCTGACTCGAGTGTTTTGTCTTTTCAATTCGCTCAGGTTAGCCTGAGCTTTTTAGTTTATCGAAGACTGCTTTCCGGAGGATGAAGACAAGATTTTTTACTACTATCATGTACTATATTTATTCCACTTCATCATGTTGTTCCCCGGCATTTATTTATTTTTTATTCTTGTTTTATGTAACTCTGATCTGCATTATAAAGGTTTGGTCATAGTTATTTGTAAACAGCTTCATGAACTGTTTATTTGATTACTATATTTTGTCATTCTGCTGCGAGATTCTGTATTTGTTTTCTTTCTCTGCTTTTTTCTTATTTGCCCAATAACAATCTACCATTTTGAATGGTTTGAGTCTGACGTGTATGGTTTATCGTCGATTTAAACCATCCAAAAAGGCAGGTCATTATAGTTGGTATCAGAACTTTGATTTAGCGATAACCTTAGCTTTGTAGGGTCTGACTCATTAGAAATAGGGTAGTAATACCCTAAAATGAGTCTTTGAGTGTATATATGAGAGAGCGTATTTGTTAGTGTTATAAAAGGGTTTTATATTATGTTAATTTGTTCTATTTTATATTTATAAATTTTGGTCCGTACATAGGACGATATGGCATCGATAGGGATTTCTAAACACTTAATAGGACAAACCGACACAATATTGGTTTCGAAATACAGGTAAATGAAATAATTTTACCTGGAATATATTCTGTATATAAAAGAATAATTTTATAAATGATATAGTTGGTTGTAATATATTTATTTGTTAGGTAGTGAAATTTATAAATATTGGTTGAAAATTGTGATTTAAATAAAATAAATATAAATTGGAAGTTTTAGAATTTAAGTTCTGGGATTTTGACAATTTCTTTAAAAAGGTTTTGGAATATAATATTAGTAGAATTTAGAAGTATTTTCTAATATGAATATTTCAAGTTGATTTGAAAGAAATGTTTTAAAGGAATTTTGGAAGGAAATAAGTTCTGTACTCCCCTCTCTGTCGTTGAAAAATAATTTCGTGATGAGTGTACGCATCATCGACGTTCATTTTCGAGTTTCAAAGTGGGAAGACCGTTGTAGTAATTTTATTCCATGTTTGTTTTGATTACGAATCTTAAAATTTTCTAAACATGATTTGGATATATGGAAGATATTATTACAGATATTATTTTAAATGGATTGAAAAGGGAACCCGGTGCTTAGTTCTTAAGATTTCTGCAAATTGGAAATTTCAATTATTGTAATGAAATGAAATCTTGACTATTTTAAAAATTGAAAACTTTTAATATGTGTTATTAGAAACTAGATGCTAAGCGATAAATGAAAATATAAGAAATTGAAAATTTGTAAACTGTAAATAAAAAGGAAATGAAAATAAGAAATAGTAACTATTGAATAATTTGTTAATTAAATAACTAAGAGGAACTTGCGTAACATTTTATTGCATCCTAAATGACATATATAACTTACTGTAACGTTAAAAGTTGAATTGTTAATAAGAATATGTAATAGAATCTTATACAAATAAAACTTAATTAATGAAAATGTTCTGATGGAATTCTTGCTATATAAAGAATCAAGATGTATAAGATTGTTATAAACTTAAGTTAATGTATTGATTTGCTAAGTAATTGAATTGAACATGAATAGTGTAAGTAAATGGTTATATACTTAAGTAATGTTTGAAACCAATTATAATTGAATTAAATAATAAATGTGAATACTACATTAATGGAATGATTACAACTTCAGAAAACATTGAAATGATTTGGAAATGGATTTAATATTCAATAATACTATATATGGAAGAATGGATATAAAAGGAAATAATATATTAATGGTAAATTAAATTGTAAAGAGATTTACATAATAATGGATAATCAAATAGTTGAATGGAAAGAACATATGCAAGCAAAAGAATATAAAGTAAAGGATGAATGAAACTGACGAACGGTAAATGGTATGAAAAGAAATTAGTAAGAATGAAATTGAATAATATTTGAAATTATTGTTTATTTTGGCTTATGAATGTTTGGGAAGTGAGGCTTTAAATTGTTTAGGATGTATAAATAATCTATTAAGATTTATCTAGGACTATTGAGTGTATGGAATACTTAGTAGTTGTTTATAATTCTATATGATTAAAAGTGTCTAAACCCAAACAAACAATTTGTTTGGATGCTATGGATGTATGATTGATTACATTGATTTCATGTGATGATTATATGTTTTTGGTTGCAAGTGATTATTGTTATGTTATATTGATTTGTTTTGTTATTAATTGAGACAACTTAAATATTTCACTTTTATTTAATTATTAACCTCTTTGGATTATGTAAGTGAAATACATGTTTATGGAAGCAATAACTACTGCTTTTGGTTTCATAAAATAAGCGTTGTTTGCTAGACAAATAGATACGTTCTCGGATTACGATTTTCCAACGATATTATATTGTGTTTCCATGGTTTGGGATATATTATTTTGAAAAACATGCTATATATTTTTGTTATTGATATTATTATTTCTCCCAGATCTCTCCATACAAAGGAGACTCTGCCGAAAATTTTTCGTGAATTTTGGACTAGAAAGTTTTGGTGAAAAATAGAAATGTTTTCCAACTTTTATTGAACTTGAATACAAAAGGATTCAATTATTTATAAATTGATATATTTTATTTAAGTTAGTTAATTATGTAAATTAATTGTTCATAAATTTAATATTTTGGATAAGATATATTGATGACTTAATTCCTTCTTTTCATTTTCGAGGACAAAAAGTTTTGAGTACGGGAGAGTGCAACGACCCGCATTTTTCCGGTAATTAAAATTTTGAATTAAGTATGATTTTTGTAATTTAATATTAGAAGAAATTCAAATTTGTGGTTTATTAATAAGAAATGACTAGAATGTAGTGTTAAAAATGTTAATTCAAGACAATTGGTAACTACTTTAATGTATGTCCAATTAATTGAAATGATTGTAAAGTTAAAATTAGTTATAGGTTGTAAATAAAGAAATAGGGTTTAATAATGTAAATTTAATATAATAAATGACAAATTGAATGAAATCTCAAATAATTGCAATAAATTGTAAAGTTACATTGGTTAGAAATTGTAAATAAGAAGATAAAATCAATGTGAAGTTTTTTGTTTTGTTAGTTAACAATAAACTTGAAAATGTGTTTGAATTGAAAAATTGTAACAATGGTTAATTAATCCATTGGAATTTAATTAGTTATAAATGGTAAATAAGGGAATACATTAAATGTTATAATTAATTGGTGATAATATGTAATTCATTGTAATTGGGAAAAATCAGGATGGTGTAAGTAGTTATAACATTTATTTGAAGATAATAAACTTATAAGTGTGATTAAAGTAGGAAAATGTGACAATTGTTATATGTTACCTATTTAATCAATTCGTTGAATTTAATTTGGAATATATTATGATTAAATGTAATCAAATATTACGTTAATGTAAATTAAGATGAAATAGGTGAATATTAATGTAATAAGATATAAACCAATGCTAACTATGCCCATAGGGTAATGATTAATTACAATAGTAAATGTTAATATAAGAATGAAATAATTTAAGAAATAAATGTTAGAACATGAAATGAACAGTAAATAGTTGTGGTATAATGAGAATTCCTTTGAAATCTAATATTGAATATAAACCGCAATAATATTTGTTGGAATCCTTTAATTGAAAAGAAAAGACAAGTGCATTGTAATTAATAAGTTCAACATAAGAACTTACATTTTGAATTAAATTAAGATAAATATTTTAATGAAATTTAAGCTTTGACTTGCAAAGAATAATTTGTATGTTTTCTTCTAACCGGAATAACAAATGTTCAATTAGAATAAAGGTTGTAGTGAATGTTTTAATGAAAGGATAATATAATTTGTTATTTGAAATGCATCTTGAAGAAGTTGATTTTCAACAAGACAAAAACATTCACTTTGAAAATAGTGTGTAAATTTTGTTGTGAATGAAATTTTATAAAACATGTCTGAATTGGTATAAATGAAAAGAAAACAGTGTTTGTAATTAGAATTTGTTGAAATTAGTAATGAAATGAATTGGAATTAGATTAATTGAAATGTTTTCTATTAAAAGAAAACATAAATGAAATTGTAATGAACGAGTTAATATAGAAACTTGCATTTTGTGTCAATATGGAATGAACATTTTAATTAAGATAATTGCATGTTTTGGGATGTATAAAAATAAAACTTTCATTTTGAATAAGTATGATTTTGGAAAAAAAACTGAATTTTAGGATAATATATACACACACATCAATATCCATATTTCTGAATATATCAGAGGGTTCATGGTTGTGTAAATGTTGTGCAATCAATTAGATTTACCTTTCATTAACAATTTTAAATTAATTACACATGTTCATGTATATTTATTTTTCCATTTCATATATGGTTAAAATGTAATATCTCGGAATTTTTAACAATATCAATTTAATAATCTATATAAAAAATTAAATTGATATTGATATTTTGTTAATAATAATTCAAATAGATTTAATAATCATCTTCAATAATTATTTAAATTGGTTAATTTATCTTTTAAAAATAATAAATTGGTTTCTATTTACAATATAAATATATGGTTTATATTTTAAATAGATTAGCATTGTTTTAATTTTAATAAGTAAAGCATATTTTCTAATTCTAATATTTGTTATAATTTGAAAATTGTTTTTATTGAATATTTAAACTTTCCAAAGTTAAATGAATAAATTTTGGTTTAAATTTAATTAGTGAATTGTGTTTTAAAAATCCTAATATATACATTTTAATTTGGAAATTTTGATTTTAATCAAATATTAAGTTTTCAAAACTATTTAATAAATAAATATATGATTTTAAATTTGATAAGAAAAATATTAAATGTTTAAAATAATTTGGCTTGAGTTTTAAATTTGAATGAATTAACAAAAGGTTTTATGGCTTAATAAAATAGATAATTTATTAATAAAAATATAATTTCTTTTAAAATGATTTTAATTTAATGATAAGATATTTATAAAAACAATATTAATAGTGTATTGTCTTTATAAATAAAGTTTGGATTAAATTTGCAATTGTTATCTCAAATTAAATTTATATACATAACTTGATTTGAAAATATTTGATTTTGAATTTATTTTGAATTTAAATTCCAAAGTATAAATATTAATTGTTTTAATTTCTATATGTGTAAGTTTATTTATAAACATGGTTTGTTTTTATTTCTTTTATAAATTTATACACATATTCAAATATTAACTAACAAATTTAATTTGACTTAATACATACATTAACATATATATTAACTTGTAAATTTAATACTAATTATTTTAAAGAGGCAAGTGTTGCATTTTTTTAAACATTCATTTAACAAGTGTTCAAAGATTAACATAAAAATTTAACAAATGTTAGAAAGATAAACTTTCAATTTGACAAACGTTGTAATTTTAACAAGTGTCAAATTGTTTTATTATTTTTTTCTTTTATTTAATTAAATCTGAAATACATCTATATAAACTTGCAATTCTTTCATACTTTGTTTTTTCCATTTCCTTAATCAAAAAGAAAACTTCAAAAACACTTCAAAATTCTAAAATCAAAACACCCCTTCAAAATCAAACTCATCTTCATATCAAAATCAAATCTGCACTTCCTCAAAATCTAGAAAAATCTGTATATTCAACTTCCTAAAAATCAAAAGAGCCTGCATTCTGTTTATCTGGAAATGACAAATCTGCTGGCACCTTCTCTCTGCACAACCTCAATTTGAAGCTTGTTCAAAGGCATCTGCATGCAAGTATTTTAGTCAGGAAACATGAGCATTCCAATTTCATCAGAGCTTGCGACTAAATTTTTAAAGAAGAAGCATGCCTGCATTTTTTCTGCAAAATTCAAAAGGGGGCAAACAGAGCTCAACATTTAAATAAAGGTGAGTAACTTCAAAATTCTTAAACTTTAATATAGGTTGCATGTTAAATGTTTGATATAAAAAAATATTGTTTGTGTGTTTAAAAAAGTCTGATGTAAATATGATTGTGTATGCATGTTGTTTATGCTTTGCTGTGTTTCCAGATTCATCTTCCCATTTAAAAGAATCCCCTACAATTGATTTAAGTTGAGATAGTATCTGGGTTTTAAAATAAAAAAAATATTGCTTATCATATATTAGAATTAAAAGTTATGAAGTGAAGTGTTTGACTGCCTGAAGTTTTAATTAAAACTTAAGTAAGTAAAAAAAATATAAAGGATGTTGTCTTTGTAAACACAGGCAACATCATGTGATCTTTATCAAAACTTAAACATGTTAAACTTGTAATTCAGCATCATAAAACAAAAGTAATTACAAAAATATGATTTTTAAATTAAAAATTTGTATTTTTAGGTGTTAGTTTAAGTGGCAGTTTAGAAGTGAACTAAAAATGGATTTTTAGCAAATTCTTGTGAACTTTGACTTGAGGAAACTCGGGGTTATTCTGAGTTGTAGAGGAGGGTTTGTAGATGCTTAGTAAAATCATAAATGATGTTGTAATTCAATGAGGAAGATGCAGTTTTGAATTTCATTGTTAAACCCTAGTTTGGATGGGTTTTATGAAATGGGTCATTTTGATCTGGATAGTTGATCGAGTGTTGTGATATTTGGGAAGTGGGTAGTTGGTGTGTGGATGAGTTCGAGGCCGGAGTGGGTGAACCTCAGGTGGTCGGAGCGGCGTAAGATTGCCGTTGACAGGTTTTGAGGAAACCTGATCTTCTGTTTCCAGGTTTGATGATGATTGAGCTCGATTTGATTTCATGGGTGGTAGCTTGTTTTGGATGTTCGTGCTGTGTTGTAAGGGGGATTCTGATGAGTAGCGATCATCCATGGCGACTTATGGTGGTTGGAGTCGCCGTGCATATGCACGGCGATGAGTTTACTAATGATGGTGTGTGGGTTTAGTTGGTTACAGGGGAGAATTTTTGTTTGCTCGAAGTAGGTGGATTGAAGACTCGGAGTAGAGCAGCATTTGTCTCGAGGTGATTTTAGGGGTTTCTCGGGTTGCTCCGTATTTTTCAGTTTTTCCAGAAACCTGTAGTTTCTGTTTTGAATTTTTTTAAAATTTGAAGTTTATTTGTTAAGGAAGGTTTAAATTAAATTTAAATTCAAGTTTGAATTTTATAAATTCAAGTTTGAATTTTATAAATTCAAGTTTAATTCAAAATCTCAGTTTTAAATAAAAAAATAAAGGAAATAAGGTTTTAAACTTAAACTTGTATAACTACATTATTTTAGGAAGTAATCTTTTAAATTGAAGTTTGTAAAATGTGAGCAAGATTTAAAATAAAAATTTAAATCTGGAATCTTAAATTTAAATATGAACTTCAGTTTTTAAATTTAAAAGAAGGTTTATATTTGGAAGTTTTAAACTAAATATAAATTGAAGTTAGTGAAATTTTGAAAAGAGTTTTTGTTTTCAAAAATTCTTATGAATTTAAATTCTAAGACAAACACTTGTTTGACATGTAATTTAAAAAGTTTTAAATTGTTTAAACTTTGATAAGTTTTAAATTATTCTTATTTTAAAAAACTTGTATTTAAAATAAAATTTAAAGGCAATTTCAAAAGTACTTTGTTTCAAACAAGTTTGTTTTAAAACATAAATAAGAAATGGGTTTATCTTAAATTTAAGTTAAAGATTAATGTTTTAGAATTGATTTAATTAATAAGGTAAATAAGATTAATTAAATAATTTGATTAGTTAATTGATTAGGGAATAATTAATAATTGATTTAGGATTAACCTATTTATAATTAAGATTATTAGTAAGATTATTAATTAATCATTATGGTTTATTAATTAATTAAGTTAAGTTAAATTCATGGTGAATTAATTAAATAATTAAGAATTAATTAAGTTTTTATTTACTCTTAATTAATTAAATAATTAGACTTTAATTAATAGATAATTAAAGATAATTTAAATTTGTAATTAATCTAAGTTAATTACTTAATGGATAATTAAAGAATGGTTAATGAAGGTCATTAACCAGGATTATTCAATAATTAATTAATATGGTTAATTTTAACAATTAATTAGATTAATTGATTTAATAATAATCATTTGTGAATTTTTAAGTATAATTACTTAATGAAGTAATTAAGAAATTAATTACTTAATGTAATTAATTTAGTTTAATGTGATTGTTTATTTTAATTAATCAAGTTTAATTAATTTTAAACACTTGGGTTTTAAAGATAATTACTGTATGTAATTAATGGATTAGAAATTACTTAGTTAAGTAATTGATTAATAATTACAGGTTGTAATTAATTGAAGAAATTTAAGAATGAAGTAATTTGGATTAAAATTACTTAGTAATCAATCAAGGGATTAATTAAGAAATTAATTAAAGGATAAAAAATTTGTTTTAATAAAGCAATTAAGTTAGTTAATTACTAAATGTAATTAATCTAGGATGATTGATAATTATGAGTTAATTACTCAAGGTAATTAATGTAGGAAGATAATTAAATATAATTAAGGATCATTAATTATTATAATTAATGATGTAATTTAAAGATGATTAATTATGATTAATTAATCGATGATATGTAATTAGTTATAGTTAATTAATTAATTGAAGTAATTAAAGGTTAATTACTGTTTGGTTGAGAATAATTAATTTGTGAAATTAGTTCAGGATAATTACATGAGTGTAATTAAGGGTAATTAATCAAGGGTGATTAATTAAGGTAATTAATAATGAATGATTAATTGATTTGTAATCAATTAAATGGTTAAGCAAGCAAGATTTATATTGGTGAAGTAATTAATTTAATTTATTTAAAATTAATTAAAGATGATGTAATTAATTTAATTCACTTTAAATTAATTAGAGATGGAGATAGTGAATTTGATTCATTTTAAATTAATTATATTGTGATGAGTAAATCATTGCTCATGTATGAATGGATGACATTGATTGCCATAGAGGCTTTGTGATCTCAGTAATGAGATAAATAATATTGTGTGGTATGAATGCTTGGTTGCATTGATGATAACATAGATTATCTATTGTGATGATGATATGGATTACCTGTTATTTGATAATGTTGATTATCAATTGTGATTTGTGAGTTATCTATCTGTATGTATATAGATACTGTATTGAATTGTTTTAAACCTTAAACAACTTGGACCTAAAAGACGCTTTGGATTTCGATGAGACCGGGATCGGGTTTCCATATTTGGATATCTGAAAACCACATCGTTTCCAATTAAACGTTAGGTCGTGAATCAAGGTAGAGCTTTGTGAAGATTCGAGGTGTAAGGATTATACGTCAGTATAACTCTGGGGGTGATTCCGTGATGAGTTTGACGGAATAGTACTTATAGGTTCGAGATGGTGGTTCAGAGTGCAAGGGTTATCGTCGTTAACTCTGAGGGTGATTCCAAAATGAGTGTAACGAGATAATGCCTTTGGTTTCGTTCAAACCCGGAACGAACTTGTATGGATTGAATGCTTTCAGAACATCGTCAGGTGGACGATGAGCATTCTAAGTGATGTGTTCACTAAAGGTAATCATAGCCTCAAACCTCATCAACCGGGAATGGCTAAAACAGGGGAGGTGCAGCAAGGTTTCGTGCGTAGCCTCCACTTGAGAGTGAGATTTACCCCTGTCTAGAGGTCCCTTTATATTCGGTTGTGTGGGCAGTTGCTAGCTACAACCGCGGGGTTGTCTTGTTTGGAACTGTTCAGTAAGGAATGGGTCTGGCCTTATGTTGCAGGGGAGCGGACGTACTCCTCGGTACGTTGATCTAGGCCATGTACTGTGACAGGCGGTACTCCAGTAGCCCTGCCATTGTATGGAATCCAAAATCCAATAAGTGCCAATGGTTTTGATTGTATTACCCACTTTTGTGTCTAGTAGCTGGAATTTAATAATGTAACAATTTCGGCTATTTCTTATTTATTTGAAAACCCTAGACCTATTATAATATCATCAGATTTCCTATCAAATGTTTTGGTTAGCGTAAGATAAAAACTTTTCCATGTTTATGTGTGGGAAGTCTTACGTGATACCTTTCTTTTCAAAAGGTTTTTGAAAGTTAAGCAACCTTAACCTGTTACTCACACCAGACCCATGTCTGAACCGGAGTTTATTATGTTTTTCTTAAACTCTTGGGTACTCAAATTTTTACGAGTAGCCAAGGGATTCAGGTTAGCTTTGACGAATTGTGGAGGAGCAATGGAGCAGGAGGCTTCTGCGTGTAGATATGTAGTATTCCGCTGTGTAGATTTCTCTGAGTAGTTTCTTGTACTGTATTGAGTTGTATAACTAGACAGGTGTTTATAACTGTCTAGTATGTGATGTATATCTGTGCAACTCTGATAATTGTTGTAAACTATGTAATGTTTATGTTATTAATATAATTTATTCGTTCCGCTGTTTAGATTCTGATGTTGTTTCTTTCTTCTCTTCTTTCTTTTCTCTTTCTATCCCTTTCTTTCTTAAAAATGATGCGATTTTCTGTGGTAAGAAAGTCGGGTTGTTTCATAAAACTTGTAAATTTGTTGCATTAATGCAACCGTTACAGTAATAAAAAAGAGTAAAATAAATCATTTTATAATGCATAGATAGATATATATTCATTAATTAATAAAATTGGTTTGAGTAACATAAATAAATAAATAAATAAATAGATTAATTGATTGATTGTTAATTTATTGTTTGCGCTAATGAAGTGTGCACATATATTGACGTAAAGTGAATGTTTCAATAAAGAATTAATTGATCAAATGTGTATATTTGGGTTTGTTAAGTGAATTAATAGGAGTATGTTTTGAAATTTGGACCCGTAAGGTTTATTTATAAGTGGTCCCTTCATTTACTTTGCATTTATTATCACATCCACGTTCTCTTTCTTTTCATTTTCAAGTTCTCCATGTAGGTTTCATTTGAGCATCCATTTAATAATTTGAATACTAATTCGTTTCTTGTTAATTAATAATTGCCTCGTTCTTTTCATTTGTTCGTTTGCTCCTTTCAAGTGCTTTACCTGAATTTTTTTTCCCTTTTTACTTTTCCATTTTTAATATGAACATCCAAATTAATTTTCATGCCATCTAAATTAGCATTTACTATTCTCCGTTTTTGAAGTTTATTTTCGTTCATACATTATTAGTTCTTGCAGTTTCCTTTCATTAGCAGCTCTTTCTTCTGAAGCTTCATATTATAGAGCGGAAGATTTATTTTTATCTTTATTCTTATATTTATTCCTTTACTTTACCTTTTTCAATACTACCATTTTAAGATTGTTCGTATTCTTACTTCATTTCAATTACTAGTTTGTTTACATATACTGTATTAGCTTTTCATTTATTTCCATCTTCATCCCTGTATCCTCATTTTATTTTTCAAATCTCATCTTCTGTAGCTTCATTCCCCCAAACAAACTTCCATCTCATTTTTCTCTCTCTCCCCCTCTCTCTCTTCATTGTCCTTCTCCTTCATTTTTCTTTCCTCCTCAAATCTCCTTTTTTTCCCTTTCATACCTTCTCTTTTCTTATTCTTATTCTTCAAATCTTCTTCTTCTTTTTCAAAGCTTCGTTTTCTTTTTCAATTCTTCATCTTCTTTAAATTTTCTTCTTCTTTTCCAAACATTCTTATTTTTTCCAAATCCTTTTTTTCCAATCCAAACCTATACAAACTTCTCTGTCTCTTTCAAAGCTTTCTATAAAAAAAATAGAAGATTAAGATAGCAAGAAAACAAATCAAAAGGAGGAAGTAGTAGCGGATCCAAATCCGACTAGAAAAGGAAAATCCATAAAGGGAGTGTTTTAACCTACTCACAACTACTAAATTATCTCATGTTAGTTAAATTGAATTTATGATGTGATTTGGAATTGATTGGTTGATGGTTAGTATATTTAAATTGTCATTCTAGTTAAATTTAACTTTTATTGCATTTAATCATCGTTTAATTTAATATTGAATTAAATTGTCAATTTAATACATGTTATTGATAATCAGTTACCTATTGATGTTTATTGGTTGATTTGGGTTTTGATTGTGATGTATGTTTAATTGTTGATATTGGATGATTTGATGTTACATTAGTATTGTTATAACACTGCAAGTTCCCTTAGTTATTGTTAGAAAATCCCTATGGGTTGAAATGATACATACCTGAACGATCGTATAGAATAGGAGAAAATCGTTATGGATTGAAATGGTAAACCCAAGCAATTTTCATTGATTTGGAATTGGGGATTGCAGGTTGAAATAATATATACCCGTAAATTTAAATTTTTGCGGATTGAAATGATTAATATCCATATCACTTGACCATAGGATAGAAAATTATATACGGACACTAGATTGGTAAAATTAAACAATTTAAAACCCTTAAATCTTGAATTGGATTAAATGATATTTTGAAGGAAATTGATTTACAGAAATTGAATTACTTTGAAAATCCAAGTTTGAAGGTTAGAATTGGAAATTGGTTTAAATCGAAATTCTAAAGTATTTTAATTTATTTAAAATATTTTAACCCATTTCAATCTATTTAATCTATTTTAAATTATATTAATCTATTTAAACTATATTAATCCGTTTTAATCTATTTTAAACTATATTAATCTGATTTAATCTATTTTAACTGTCTTAAACTATTTTTAAAACTATTTTAAACTATTACACTATTTTCTGAATTTCAGGTTTTGTAAAGTGGAAGTTTTATATTTCAATCCTTGATTTTTAAGTAGAATACGATTAAATGATGTTATAACATGACTAGGGATTTAAATGACATATTTGAGGAATATGATGATTTAAATGAGGATTTAATCTATTTTGGAAATATAAATTCGAAAGTGATATGATTTCAAATGTGATATAATTTCGAAAGTAAATATGATTTCAAAAATGATATGGTTGTGAGAATATGATATTTTGATATCAATATGAAATGGTTTTGGAAATGCTAAAGAACCATCCGGTGTGAAATAAGCGTTTGGTTGTTTAAGAGACCGGGATCGGATATTGTCATACTCTCTTTTAGCACCGAACACTGCTTTAACAACTGTGTACGTGGTGGAGATTCTAAAAATGAAGTATGTTGGTTTGGCGAACGATTCTGTATGAGGTATTTACGTGACCCTGACTCCCGTGAGTCAGCTTAGATGTGACTAAAACAGGAGCCATGCCAGGCCAAGTGAGGTCGCACCTCCGATCAGACATATTTCTTCGATACCATATTATGACTTCGTGATGATTTGGTGGCCACCCCTCAATTTTTGATTATGGGAGTGTGTTCCGAGGTGGGTGGTAGTAGCTAATATGCATTACCACCAGTCCAGATCCGCAATTGGTATATCTACCTTAGAATTGCCTCGAGTGTCGTGTTCACATGCCCTATCGCGCCTTCTACGAGTTAGATTTATACCATACCTATGGAGTGCCCTCTAATTCCCTCTAGTTTACAGAGGAATTACGGTACTGTATAGACTATGGGAATATATAAAAATGTGATATCCCGGAAATTTGGCAATATAAATTTAATAATCTGTGTTAAAAATCTAATTCGATTTGATAATTTTTAATAATAAATTTGGGATTTGATCTAATAATCATCTTTTAATAAATATTTAAATTAGAAGATTTTATCTTTTTAAAAGTAAATAAATTGTTTTCTGTTTATAATATATATACTTGTATATATTGTAAATTTATAAACTTTGATTTTTGAATTTAGTAAATGAATCTATTTTCTATTTTCTAATTTTTATTTATATTTGGTAAACTGGAAATTTGATTTAAATTTAAGAATTGGCTTTTCAAAGCAATTTAATAAATAATGTTATGGTTTATATTATGATAAATCTTATTTGTTTTAAAATTTTATTTAGCTTAAAAATATGAATTTAAATTAGATAAATATAAAAGCTATGTTTTATTTTATTTGAAATTTTTATATAAGAATTTACAATACAAATTACAAATGATCTTAATTTGTTTTTAATCTCTTTTATAAATTATTTAATATTGTTTAATTTGTTATTTTTAAATAAAAATGATGATACTTAGTTTTTATAATCATAAATAATTTTTGTAAAAATTAGGATTTGTTATTTTTAAATTTAAAAGAGTTATATATGCATCCATATATAGCTTGATCTTTAAAATTGGATTTGATAAATTAATCTAAAATTTGAATTCAATATTTTGAATAAAGGATAAGTATTTGAAAAATATTAGAATAAGCTTATATTTATAATTTGTTTGTTTTCATTTCTTTTCAATTTAAAAAGAGATAAGCTCATTTATATATACATAAGAATAGTAAAATAAGATTTAAAAAGCTCTTATAAAATAAGTTAGATTTTATAAACAATTTAATTTAAATTAAAATACTCTTAACTTACATGTATTAAATTATTAAACCACCAAATTGACAAGTGTTAAGCATAGAGTATACTAAGAAGACAAGTTTTAAATTTAAACCAAGTGTCTATTTTTTTTATTTTTTTATTTTTTTTATGAAATCAAAAATATTTCTTATATAAAACATTTTCATATCCTAATCTTATTCTTCAAAACAAAAAAATCAAAAATTTACAAAACCTGTTTCTCCTCTAATCCAAAAGATATCTGAAATTTCATTCATAATCAAAGTATAAACCTGAAATCAAATATGCATCTTTACACCTGGAATAAACATGCATGCAAATATGTGAAAGCCTGCAAATTCTTTTCTGTTAAAAAAAATCCAAACCTGCACTTTCTTTCTCTCGTTTCTCTGGGAAGCATGCACATGAATCTGGTAACTGCTTGCATCAAGGAACAAAGTAATAAATCAAGATTCAAGTCTTCAAATAAGCAAAAGCAAGATGAAAGTTTTAAAGCATCTGCAGTTTATAAACCAAACTGAAGTTCAAAATGCATAAGCAAGAACAAGGAAGAAATCTGAAAACTTGTCAAAACCTGGATGCTCTGCCCCAAAATTCAGTGAGTAACATTTTTTTTAAAAATTAAATATTTAGTTGCTGTTTTATCTTAGATATGAAATGTTTGTATTTTTTTTAGCTTATACTAGTATATAGATGATTGTAGGTATAATGCATACTGTAGTGTGAATTTGTTTCTGTTTTTAAGTTTCAGATTCTATATATGTTTAAAAATTATGATCTCATATTTAAAACATTGTTGTAGTTTAAGATTTAAAAAGGTATGTATGCAATAAATTAAAGTTTAATTTTATAAAAAAAAATGAAAATGATGATAAAACTGTGATGACTCTGGATAAACAAAAATGCAACAGAGCAAAATTTCTGTAAACAATATTTAAATGTTTCAGATTTATTTATTTAAGTTTATAAACAAATTACTTGATTAATAACTTGATTTTTAAAACTATGATTTGAATTTTTAGTTGCATTCAACTGTGTATTTCTGGATTAACCAGAAATCACAATTGGGTTGGTTCTGTCAACCTAGGGGTTTGGAGTTGCCAGTGTTTCTATGGGTGATGGAGTGATGATCGTAGATGCAAGAAAAATTACTGGATGATGAATCAATGCAGTGTGGCAGTAGTGATTAGGGATTAAAGTATATAACCCTAGTTTTTCTGTGTTTAAGAAATTTTATCACCGCGATCAAATTAATTGATCGAGCTCGACCAGATTTTAGTTAGGGATAGTGGATGTGTGGATAAAGAAGTGGCCGGAGGTGGTACCTCTCAGATGATCGGAGTTGGGAGATTGAGGCGTTTGCAGTTCGACCCATTTTGTTCCAGATTCGAGCTCGATGCTAGATTTTGATTTAGGGTTTCGGTAGTTGAATTGAAGGTCGATTTGGTGTTTGGAGAGGATCGGTGACTTGCGTACGGGGTCGCGATGGGTTGGAGATGGATGCTCCGGTGGTGCAGGTGCACGATGATAATGGCGTGTCAGTTGTTTTTTTTGGGGAAGAAAGGGGTTCGTGTTTTTATCGGGTAAGTTTGCGTGTGGCTCGAAGAATTAGGGCATGGGACTCGGAGGTATGGGATGGTGGACTCGGAGTAGATGTCGAGTAGGCTTCGGGGGGTTCATTTGTTACAGGTTTGTGGAAACCTGAATTGTTTCTGAATTTAAATAAATTACAAATGAAAAAAATAATGATTCTCGAGTTACTCGAGTGATTTCGAGTTTGCTCGAGCTAATTTGTTGCAGTTTAGAATTTGTCGTGTTTCAAATTTTAAACTGAATTTCAAAAATACTAAGTAAAGATTTAAATTAAGTTTTAAATCTAACTTTAAATTGTGAATTCAAGTTTTGGGTTGAATCATGACTGGAAATAAATAAGCTTTTAAATTTAAATTTGTTTAAAATAACTTTAAAAGGGGTTTATTGTTTAAGAATGTTTTTAAAAGAAATTTGAATTTAAATTGAAATTGAAATATAAAGTAATGTTTAAACAAAGTTTTGATTTGATTCAAATTTGGATTTGAAAATTTGTTTCAAAATAAATTTAAGTTTTGTAAATTTTAGTGTTTTAAACAAATTTGAATGATAATGTAAAATTTAAATGGTTTTAATTTAAAAAGAAATTTGTTTTAACTTTTGTAAATTTTTTTTCTTGATAAAAAGTATTATTTATCAATTAATGGTTTTAGATTGATTTTTAAAACTTTTAAAGTTAAATAATAATTTAATGTTTGTATTTCATTTAATTATTAGGGTAATTAAGTGAATAATTAATTTATTTAATAAATTAATAGAATGGTAATTAAGGGTTTAATCTTAAAGGTTTAAGATCAATTATTCTTAGAAAAATTAACATGTAATTAAGAATAATTAAATAAATAAGATTAGTTTTTAATTAATGATTAATAATTAATTAATCAAATAATAATGGATTAATTAAGTTTTAATTAACACTTAATTATTTAATTAATTTGGGATTAATTAATGGATTAATTAATGATTAATTAATTTGCAATTAATAATGATTAGAATAAGTTAATTATTTTAGAAAATAATTAATGAATTGTTAAATAGTTAATGAAGGTCATTAACTAAGGATTATTTAATAATAAATTAATGTGATTAATTTTAATTATTAATTAGATTAATTAATTTAAAGATAATCAAATTGTGTAAATTATTTAGTATAATTACTTATGGAAGTAATTAAGGAATTAATTACTTATTGTAATTAATTGAGTTTAATTTGATTAGATTAAGTTAATTAATTCAGTTTACTTAATTTAAAATAATCAATTGATGATTTGTGAAACATGATTTCTTAGTGTAATTAGATGAAGAGAAAATACTTAGGGAAGTAATTACTGAGTAATTACTGTATGTAATTAATTGAAGAAGATTTGTTGATAAAAGTAATTTGAGTATAATTACTTTGTGAATTAATCAAGGGATTAATTAGAGATAATTAATTATGAAGTAATTGATTTATTTGGTAAAGTAAGTAAGGGAAGTTAATTACTGGATTGAGTTAATCAAGGGTGACTAACAATTATTATTTAAATTAAGATTAATTACTTAATGTAATTTATTTAAAAAGAGAGTATAATTATAAAATCGTTAATTATTATAATTAATGATGAAATTAAGAATGGGTTATTTAGAAATAATTAATAAATAAGGAATTAATTAATGTAATTAATTAAGGATTAATCTAATTAATTATAGTTAATTAATTAAGGAAATAATTAAAGATTAATTATTGTATTTGGTTAAGTATAATTAATTAGTGAATAATTACATGAATGTAATTGAAGGTTAATTAATCAGGAATGATTAATTAAAATAAATAATTGGTTGATAATTAATTAATTGATTGGTAATTAATCAATAGTGATATAAGCAAGTTGATATTGGTAAAATAATTAATTTAATTTACTTTAAATTAATTAGGAATGATGTAATTAATTTAATTCACTTTAGATTATTATATTTGGCGTGGTTAATCATTGCTTATATAGATGGATGATGTTGTTTACTTTGGATGGTTTGATCTCAGATATGAGATAGATAATGTTGACTGGTTTGAATGCATTGGTTGCATTGTGATGTTGATATAGATTATCTTTTTGGATAATGATAATATGGTTTATCTGATATGATGATAATGTTGATTATTTGTGTGAATCTATGATTTATCTATCTGTGCATATAGATAATTGAATTGTTTTAAACCTTTAAAACAACCTGGCCTTAAAAAACACGCTTTGGATTTCGATGAGACCGGGATCGGGTTTCCATATTTGGATATCCGAAAACCACATCGATCCAAATTAACGATAGGTCATGAATCTTTTATGAAGAGTGAAGACTCGAGGTGTAAGGACTATACGTTAGTATAACTCTAGGGGTGATTCCGTGATGAGTTTGACGGAACTAGTTCTTATAGGTTCGAGATGGTGATTTAGAGTGCAAGGGTTATCGTTGTTAACTCTGAGGGTGATTCCAAAATGAGTGTAACGAGATAATGCCTTCGGTTTCGTTCGAACCCGGAACGAACTTGTATGGATTGAATGCTTTCAGAACATCGTCACGTGGACGATGAGCATTCTAAGAGATGTGTTCTCTAAAGGTAATCGTAGCCTCAAGCCTCATCAACCGGGAATGCTAAAACAGGGGAGGTGCAGCAAGACTTCGTGTGTAGCTCCCACTGGAGAGCAAGATTTACCCCTGTCTAGAAGTCCCTTTTTATTTCGGCTGTGTGGGCAGTTGGATGTACACCAACTGCGGGGTTGTCTTGTTCGGGACTGTCCAGTAAGGGATGGTTCCGGTCTTGTGTTGCAGGGGAGTTAGGGTCGCTCCTCGGTACGTTGGTCTAGGCCACGTACTGTGACGGGCGGTACCCCAGTAGCTCTGTCATTGTATGGAATCCACAATCCAATAAGTGCCAACGGTTTTGATTGTATTACCCACTTTTGTGGCTAGTAGCTGGAATTTAATCATGTAACAATTTCGGTTATTTCTTATTTACTTGAAAACCCTAGACCCTATTATAATATCACCGGATTTCCTATCAAATGTTTTGCTTGGCGTAAGGTAAAAACTTTTCCATGTTTATGTGTGGGAAGTCTCACGTGATACCCTTATTTTCAGAAAGGTTTTTAAAAATTAAGCAACTTTAACCTGTTACTCACATCAGACCATGTTTTACCTAGAGTTTATCTTTTGTTTTCTTAAACTCTTGGGTACTTAAATTTTTACGAGTAGCCAAGGGATTCAGGTTAGCTTTGACGAATATTGGAGGAGAAATGGAGCAGGAGGCTTCTGCGTGTAGATATATAGTTCCGCTGTGTGTTCTCTGTATTGTTATCTCTTGTTTTGAGTTGTATTAAGTTGTATAACTAGACATGTGTTTATAACTGTCTAGTATGTGATGTAAATTTTGTGTAACTCTGATAGTGTTGTATATCTATGTAATATTTATGTTATTAATATAATTTATTCGTTCCGCTGTTGAGATTCTGATATTGTTTCTTCTTTCTATCCCTTTCTTTCTCTTTTCTACCCCTTTCTTTCTTCATGACGATACGACTTTTCTGTGGAGAAAAATTCGGGTCGTCACAGGTGATATCAGAGCATTAGGTTGAGTGAATACGTAGGCTCTGTAGTGGTGTCTATCTTGAGAGAGCGTATTTGTAATTTTAATATATATATTTATATAATTACTTCTACCTATTTGTTGGGTTACCTGTTCGGGTTTTTCCAATATAGGTTATAAAGGTAGATAAGGTAGTAGGGTGTGTAACACGACTACTACCAATGGTTGGAGTTTGAGTGATGAGGTTGAAAGTGTATCTGTCGAGACTGTAGAGCTAATACCGTCTCGAGTGAGTTGTGCAGAGTATAGGATTTCATTGATCTCTGAAGGTAACATGTTAAGGTTCGGAGTCTATCTTTGAGTTGGATGAGTAGAGTTTGGATCTGTCGGTTGGGCAGAAGGAAATAATGGTATCTTGATACCTCAGGGAGTAGTAGCTGCGTGATGAAATGCAGTGACTATGGATGTTCCCAAAGATGTTTTCTTTGGAACAAGTTAAGGAGGTGAGTCTGCTTCGATGTTGTGGCTGGATTCAGTAGGATGTTTCTGTCTGGTTTGAGGTCCAAGTTTATCGAAGAGTTTTGGATTAGGAAGTCTTTGGCGTCGGTGTCAGCAATGCAGCTTGGAGTGTTCTTTGTGCTAGCAAGAAGATTTTCTGGTTAGCAGTTTTTTTGAAGGAGTTCAGAAGCAGCAGAGTGGATTTCATTTCTTCGATGGATTGGCTAGATAAGCGTAAGCTGTTCTGATTAGTAAAGAGAGAACAATTTTCTTTGGTTATTAGGCTGGGTTGATCGCAAAAGTGACTTGCGATAGTTTGAGTGTTCTCTTGAGCTATGAGAAGTTTGTCCGTACCTGGAGGCTGAGTTTTCTTATCAACTAGATTCCAGGAGTGCTACTGGTGGTTCAGTTTAGTAGAACGATCAGGTGGGACATATGAGTTTTCTTTTATGGATCTGTTGAACCATATTTCTGTGATGTGTTATCCAGTTTGTGCTCGAGTTTTTCTTCTGCTTCAGATCAGAGTTGTGCGGCAGAAGCAGTTTGGGAGTGCTTTTGATTTATCTTTTTCGGATAGGAGAAGTAAGTTAGTTTTCTGATGTTTGTGGAGTAGAGTTGGTGTTCTTTGTTTTGGATTGATCTTGAGGAGATCATTCTGTTGGGTTGTTTTGGTCCAGTTTGTTTCCAAAGACATCAGCGAAGTTTGAGCTGATCGGGAGAGATGCAGGCAGCCCAGGATCGTCAGAAGTATTCTGTGGATAGAGACGAAGGATTTGGATTCCGGAGTCGGAGATTTGATTTTGAGTAAGTTTTCTCCGATCTAAAGAGCTTGAAGATTGAGTAAGACTGGGTAAGTCAGATCCGAGGTGTTTGGTTTCTTTCTGTGTTCTTATGAGGATTGATGTTTGATTTTCAAGGTTGAATTGCCAGTTTGGATAACTGGGATTCGATGTGGTTCACGTATCTCTGAGGGAGTACGTGTTTGGTTTATCTCAGGTTGTGGAACCAGCATTTCTTGGGGATGTTATTGTTGATTCAGACTCGTCTGTAGTCTGATATACTGTTTAGTTGGTAGATCTAGTTGGCTAGGAGCTCTAGAGCTTAATAGTATTGATTGTTTAGATTTTATAGAGCGAGTATCCCGATAGTTATACCAAGGAAACTCGTGGAAATTTTATCCAGAATTTTTCTGGATAATTAGATTTGTTTTGATTGGATGAATTGGTTGCTATGGTTGTTAGCATATGGTTGATATATGCTTGTGTTTTAAAATAAAACCTTAAGATAGATTATTAAATTACCTTTGCTTTTAAATTTCGGAAACGAAATTCTTTTAAGGGGGGAGGAATGTGATATCCCAGAAATTTGGCAATATAATTTTAATAATCTGTGTTAAAAATATAATTTGATTTGATAATTTTTAATAATAAATTTGGGATTTGATCTAATAATCATCTTTTAATAAATATTTAAATTAGAAGATTTTATCTTTTTAAAAGTAAATAAATTGTTTTCTGTTTGTAATATATATAATTGTATATATTGTAAATTTATAAACTTTGATTTTTGAATTTAGTAAATGAATCAATTTTCTATTTTCTAATTTTTATTTATATTTGGTAAATTGGAAATTTGATTTAAATTTAAGAATTGGCTTTTCAAAGCAATTTAACAAATAATGTTATGGTTTATATTATGATAAATCTTATTTGTTTTAAAATTTTATTTAGCTTAAAAATATGAATTTAAATTAGATAAATATAAAAGCAAAGTTTTATTTTACTTGAAATTTTTATATAAGAATTTACAATACAAATTACAAATGATCTTAATTTGTTTTTAATATCTTTTATAAATTATTTAATATTGTTTAATTTGTTATTTTTAAATAAAAATGATGATACTTAGTTTTTATAATCATAAATAATTTTTGTATAAATTAGGATTTGTTATTTTTAAATTTAAAAGAGTTATATATGCATCCATAAATAGCTTGATCTTTAAAATTGGATTTAATAAATTAATCTAAAATTTGAATTCAATATTTTGAATAAAGGATAAGTATTTTAAAAATATTAGAATAAGCTTATATTTATAATTTGTTTGTTTTCATTTCTTTTCAATTTAAAAAGAGATATGCTCATTTATATATACATAAGAATAGTAAAATAAGATTTAAAAAGCTCTTATAAAATAAGTTAGATTTTATAAACAATTTAATTTAAATTAAAATACTCTTAACTTACATGTATTAAATTATTAACCCACCAAATTGACAAGTGTTAAGCATAGAGTATACTAAGAAGACAAGTGTTAAATTTAAACCAAGTGTCTATTATTTTTTTATGAAATCAAAAATATTTCTTATATAAAACATTTTCCCTCATTTTCATATTCTTCAAAACAGAAAAATAAAAAATCTGCAAAATCTGTTTCTCCTCTAATCCAAAAGATATCTGAAATTTCATTCATAATCAAAGTATAAACCTGGAATCAAATACGCATCTTTACACCTGGAAATGACATGCATGCAAATATGTGAAAGCCTGCAAATTCTTTTCTGTTAAAAAAAATCCAAACCTGCATTTTCTTTCTCTGCTTTCTCTGGGAAGCATGCACATGAATCTGGTAACTGCATGCATCAAGGAACAAAGTAATAAATCAAGATTCAAGTCTTCAAATAAGCAAAAGCAAGATGAAAGTTTTAAAGCATCTGCAGTTTATAAACCAAACTGAAGTTCAAAATGCATAAGCAAGAACAAGGAAGCGAATATGAAAACTTGTCAAAACCTGGATGCTCTGCCCCAAAATTCAGTGAGTAACATTTTTTTTAAAACTTCAATATTTAGTTGCTGTTTTATCTTAGAAATGAAACGTTTGTATTTTTTTCTTAGCTTATACTAGTATATAGATGATTGTAGTTATAATGCATACTGCAGTGTGAATTTGTTTCTGTTTTTAAGTTTCAGATTCTAGCTATGTTTAAAAATTATGATCTCATATTTAAAACATTGTTGTAGTTTAAGATTTAAACAGGTATGTATGTAATAAATTAAAGTTTAATTTAAAAAAAATGAAAATGATGATAAAACTGTGATGACTGTGGATAAACAAAAATGCAACAGAGCAAAATTTCTGTAAACAATATTTAAATGTTTCAGATTTATTTATTTAAATTTATAAACAAATTACTTGATTAATAACTTGATTTTTAAAACTATGATTTGAATTTTTAGTTGCATTCAACTGTGTATTTCTGGATTAACCAGAAATCACAATTGGGTTGGTTCTGTCAACCTAGGGGTTTGGAGTTGCCAGTGTTTCTATGGGTGATGGAGTGATGATCGTAGATGCAAGAAAAATTACTGGATGATGAATCAATGCAGTGTGGCAGTAGTGATTAGGGATTAAAGTATATAACCCTAGTTTTTCTGTGTTTAAGAAATTTTATCACCGCGATCAAATTAATTGATCGAGCTCGACCAGATTTTAGTTAGGGATAGTGGATGTGTGGATAAAGAAGTGGCCGGAGGTGGTACCTCTCAGATGATCGGAGTTGGGAGATTGAGGCGTTTGCAGTTCGACCCATTTTGTTCCAGATTCGAGCTCGATGCTAGATTTTGATTTAGGGTTTCTGTAGTTGAATTGAAGGTCGATTTGGTGTTTGGAAAGGATCGGTGACTTGCGTACGGGGTCACGATGGGTCGGAGATGGATGCTCCGGTGGTGCAGGTGCACGATGATAATGGCGTGTCAGTTGTTTTTTTGGGGAAGAAAGGGGTTCGTGTTTTTATCGGGTAAGTTTGCGTGTGGCTCGAAGAATTAGGGCATGGGACTCGGAGTATGGGATGGTGGACTCGGAGTAGATGTCGAGTAGGCTTGGGGGGGTTCATTTGTTACTGGTTTGTGGAAACCTGAATTGTTTCTGAATTTAAATAAATTGCAAAATGAAAAAAATAATGATTCTCGAGTTACTCAAGTGATTTCGAGTTTGCTCGAGCTAATTTGTTGCAGTTTAGAATTTGTCGTGTTTTAAATTTTAAATTGAATTTCAAAAATACTTAGTAAAGATTTAAATTAAGTTTTAAATCTAACTTTAAATTGTGAATTCAAGTTTTGGGTTGAATCATGACTCTAAATAAATAAGCTTTTAAATTTATTTGTTTAAAATAACTTTAAAAGGGGTTTATTGTTTAAGAATGTTTTTAAAAGAAATTTGAATTTAAATTGAAATTGAAATATAAAGTAATGTTTAAACAAAGTTTAAATTTGATTCAAATTTGGATTTGAAACTTTGTTTCAAAATAAATTTAAGTTTTATAAGTTTAAGTGTTTTTAACAAATTTGAATGATAATGTAAAATTTAAATGGTTTTAATTTAAAAAGAAATTTGTTTTAACTTTTGTAAATTTCTTTCTTGATAAAAAGTATTATTTATCAATTAAAGGTTTTAGATTGATTTTTAAAACTTGTTAAAGTTAAATAATAATTTAATGTTTGTATTTCATTTAATTATTAGGGTAATTAAGTGAATAATTAATTTATTTAATAAATTAATAGAATGGTAATTAAGGATTTAATCTGAAAGGTTTAAGATTAATTATTCTTAGAAAAATTAACTTGTAATTAAGAATAATTAATTAAATAAGATTAGTTTTTAATTAATGATTAATAATTAGTTAATCAAATAATAATGGATTAATTAAATTTTAATTAATACTTAATTGTTTAATTAATTTGGGATTAATTAATGGATTAATTAATGATTAATTAATGGATTAATTAATGATTAATTAATTTGTAATTAATAATGATTAGAATAAGTTAATTATTTTAGAAAATAATTAATGAATTGTTAATTACTTAATGAAGGTCATCAACTAAGGATTATTTAATAATTAATTAATGTGATTAATTTTAATTATTAATTAGATTAATTAATTTAAAGATAATCAAATTGTGTAAATTATTTAGTATAATTACTTATGGAAGTAATTAAGGAATTAATTACTTATTGTAATTAATTGAGTTTAATTTGATTAGATTAAGTTAATTAATTCGGTTTAATTAATTTAAAATAATCAATTGATGATTTGTGAAACATGATTTCTTAGTGTAATTAAATGAAGAGAAATTACTTAGGGAAGTAATTAGTGAGTAATTACTGTATGTAATTAATTGAAGAAGATTTGTTGATAAAAGTAATTTGTGTATAATTACTTTGTGAATTAATTAAGGGATTAATTAGAGATAATTAATTATGAAGTAATTGATTTATTTGGTAAAGTAAGTAAGGGAAGTTAATTATTGGATTGAGTTAATCAAGGGTGATTAACAATTATTGTTTAAATTAAGATTAATTACTTAATGTAATTTATTTAAAAAGAGAGTATAATTA
Source organism: Allium cepa (assembly GCA_030765085.1). Taxonomy (NCBI): domain Eukaryota; kingdom Viridiplantae; phylum Streptophyta; class Magnoliopsida; order Asparagales; family Amaryllidaceae; genus Allium; species Allium cepa. The sequence continues at coordinate 580,338,446 of CM060941.1, read as the reverse complement.
GAAAATCGTTAATTATCTTATATATAATGCAAATACTTGAGTGGGTGAAGCCTTTTTCGAATTGCCATAATTACCCTCTGTTTTTTGGATTGCTAAAATGATAATAATAAGGGTAGATTCTGTCTCATACATTTATACCGCATCTTTTGCCCAATTCTTTATCACGTTCACAATCCATTTCAAAACACGTTCATTTCCCTATATGTTTCTTCCGCATTTCAGTTTGCTAGCCCTATTTCTTTCTCACCCCACTTCATGGCTTTATGAACCGATGAAAAAACAGGAGGAAAAAGGTCCAAAATCAAAATATACATCAAGTATTATGCATATCGTGTTTTGTAATTTTCTGGATCGATGAATTCATGAGAGTAAGAGGTTCTCTCGGTGGAGTTACAATAGATGTAGAAGTCGAAAAGACCCAATGATGATGATGCATTTATAGCAATGATTTGTATATATTTTTTTCCACTATATTTTTCTTTTACTCATTAGATCATACATTAAACAAACCGATGTATTCTTCTTTAGATGTGCTCTCAGAAATATAATTCCGCAAGGATTTGTCTCTTCGTTTGTTATTGTCCATTTTTCCAAGGTTAGTTTCTTAAAGCACGTTCAGTTTTATTTTTTAATAAGTTTTCAGAAGTTTATACCATTCATTTATATATTGCCTGATGTGTGTTGGATGAAATGCGTCTGATATTGCATGATACGTGTTTGATGAAATGCGTCTAAAATAAATAAATGCAAAATAGCTGAACAAAGACTCTTTTAAGTTTTAGTACCTTTTTAACATGAACTTTTTTCTATTTTCCTTTGATCACGACTAAATTATGTGTACTCGAATTTCTGCAGGTTAGCAAACCAAAACTGCGAAAGAATATTTGCTAAAGAATTTACATTTTTTTTTAAAAAAAGATCTACTCTATATGCTTGAATCAGATTTTGCTACATACTACCCATATTTGATTGTGTTAGTATTAGGACTCATTCACAATTTTTCCTTCAAATATTAGGCGGAATATCAGGGATAGGAAAAGAAAAAAGCCAATACTGAGGTGAAATCTACAAGAAGGATGCTACTAAGAGCTAACTTTTGTTGAACTGTGTAACTTTTTCTCAACCTTTATTACTTGCATGGCTTAGTTAATAATACAATAAATTAATTTGAGATCTTAATATAAAAATATGATTTTTTTTTTGCTTCAGGTGGAGAGAGGAAGATGAAAAAGTATAAAAAAAAAAGAAGAAGAAGATGCTGCATTAGAAGGAAAATGTTCCTATAAAGTAAGTATAAACAACTAAAGTTTCTAAGAAAGATGTAGTGCCTAGAGTATTTCTTTTTTCAACTTGCAAAAAATAAAAATATTGATTTTGTTACTTTTGATTTTGTTGGTCACAACCAGATATACATGCAACGTCGCTTATTCATATATTCCACTCAACATGTTATTACTACACCAATCTTTCATTTTGCTATTAGTACATCTCCAAACTAAACATTAATAACCATTTTTAAACACGGTCATTGTGGTCTGTAAAATGTGAATTTCATTTTTTCAATTGTTGGACCATATACATATTATAGGTTGCTAAACTTAGGCTTTGTACATTGAATTGTTCTCTTTAGATGAGGTGATAGATCTAACTGAAATTTCTTGATTGCTTGTGGTCTACAATAATATTTTGCAGCTGTGTTTGAAAGCAATATACAAAAAAAGAAAGATAAATAAAGCTTATATTAAACTTTGAGTTGGTATGTTTCTTACTTACTAATTTGTCGTAAAATGATTTTTAAATTCGATATAATGTTTCCAAAATATTTACACTGAAGTACTTAGTTCCATGAGTATATAGCTTCTTTCAAAATGATAATTTATGTTAATAGATGAGTGTGCATAAAATATCTGAAATAGAGATAATCTTGGAGACAGTTCTTTTAGCATTTCATGTTCTAAACCTACTAATTTCACCATAACTTATGGTGACTTTTATTTAAACTTGAGATTTGTGGTGGTTTCATTTTATTAATGTTTAAAATTTTGTCTTTTGGTTCTCCGTCGAAATTTGAATTCCTGATAAGCATTGTATGTTTATTAATTTATGGTCCTTAATTATTACATTTGACCTTATGTTACCTGAGTAAATATACAACTATTGAATGCACACAGTAAACAAATTATTTATCTATATTCCACCATTTTCCCACCTCTTCTCTTTCATTTGTTATTCACAAAATCCACATACTCATCCCTTTTTTTAAAAAAAATCAAGCATAAGTAATCCAGCAAATGATAAAGCTAGGATGGACGTTACTAACAGGAAAGGAAGCTTCTGCTGGGAATAGCTTCTCCAGGATGTACTCTCTTTAAAGTAGTTTGGTTGTGGTATATATCAGTTCGTTTCAGAGTTTTAATGCAGTCATACTGGTACTTCTGCTGGGAATAGGTTGGACGCTTTGTTCTGGAATAACCTGATGCTTTACCGTCTCCGGTTCTCATTTTAAGGCAACTTTTTTATTTCTCATACATTTTTATGTTACCGATCTTTAACACACAACTTAATCGACATTGTTTTTATATTGGTTTAGTCCTTCTGCTTAGGACACATGATTTTTATTTTTTTCAGATGTAAGCTTTTAAAGTGAAATGAGATACTGGTCCTCACTCAATAAAAAAAATGGTTAGTTTTATTTAGATAAGAAATACACACATTGATTGGGGGCCCAAATATAAATTGATGCACGTAGTATGTTGCAAACCTTTTTAGAAATTAACCAACTGAATACAAATTGATGCGTCTAAAAACAAATGGATGTGTGTGGTATGTTTTCAAGTAGTTTTGTGCATGCGAGAAAGTAAGTGGAAATGCTTAGGAACCAAAATTCTCAAACTAGAAAAAAAATTAATTAATTAAAAATTAATTTTAAATTAAGTGCAAAATGAGTACAAATAAATTTTCAAATTACAACTTGATATTCATTTTCCCTCAAACACTTGCATATAAATTTAGTTTTGTCCATGAATTAAACGGTCTATAGCTTGATATGCTACGCGAGTTGGATTATTCTCATCTTGCAATGTCATACTGTTATCCAACAGTTACTTTTATCGCATTTTTTAATAACATGAGCGATATTTTATTCAAGTAGAACACTCTTTTTTATGTCTCATGTGAACTAATCCATGACCTTTAGCATCTCTGTCTAAAGCATCATACATCTAATCACTAAAAGCGCTAATTTTAATATTTGTTGCATTTCTCTAAATATAGCTGTAATAGTTGATTACATTCTGTACATGTTTAATTATTTCCTAAAATAACATAGTTTCATTCCCGTTTTGATAAATGGTTGATATGTACATGTACACGTATGACAAATGCAACATCAGATACACGTCAAAGTCATTTTAGAAGATCCAGAAAATCTTACAAACCATGTTTTGTTATTACCATCCCTCTTATGCACGTGCATCGCACGTGCCACATTACTCGTTATGATTAATGATGAAATTAAGAATGGGTTATTTAGAAATAATTAATAAATAAAGAATTAATTAATGTAATTAATTATAGTTAATTAATTAAGGAAATAATTAAAGGTTAATTATTGTATTTGGTTAAGTATAATTAATTAGTGAATAATTACTGAATGTAATTAAAGGTTAATTAATCAGGAATGATTAATTAAAATAAATAATTGGTTGATGATTAATTAATTGATTGGTAATTAATCAATAGTGATATAAGCAAGTTGATATTGGTAAAGTAATTAATTTAATTTACTTTAAATTAATTAGGAATGATGTAATTAATTTAATTCACTTTAAATTAATTGTATTTGGTGTGGTTAATCATTGCTTATATAGATGGATGATGTTGTTTACTTTGGATGGTTTGATCTCAGATATGAGATAGATAATGTTGAGTGGTTTGGATGCATTGGTTGCATTGTGATGTTGATATAGATTATCTTTTTGGATAATGATAATATGGTTTATCTGATATGATGATAATGTTGATTATTTGTGTGAATCTATGATTTATCTATCTGTGCATACAGATAATTGAATTGTTTTAAACCTTTAAAACAACCTGGCCTTAAAAGACACGCTTTGGATTTCGATGAGACCGGGATCGGGTTTCCATATTTGGATATCCGAAAACCACATCGATCCAAATTAACGATAGGTCGTGAATCTTTTGTGAAGAGTGAAGACTCGAGGTGTAAGGACTATACGTCAGTATAACTTTGGGGGTGATTCCATGATGAGTTTGACGGAACTAGTTCTTATAGGTTCGAGATGGTGATTTAGAGTGCAAGGGTTATCGTCGTTAACTCTGAGGGTGATTCCAAAATGAGTGTAACGTGATAATGCCTTCGGTTTCGTTCGAACCCGGAATGAACTTGTATGGATTGAATGCTTTCAGAACATCATCAGGTGGACGATGAGCATTCTAAGAGATGTGTTCTCTAAAGGTAATCGTAGCCTATGGTCTCACCAACCGGGAATGGCTAAAACAGGGTAGGTGCAGCAAGGCTTCGTGGGTAGCTCCCACTGGAGAGCAAGATTTACCCCTGTCTAGAAGTCCCTTTTTATTTCGGTTGTGTGGGCAGTTGGATGTACACCAACTGCAGGGTTGTCTTGTTCGGGACTGTCCAGTAAGGGATGGTTCCGGTCTTGTGTTGCAGTGGAGTTAGGGTGGCTCCTCGGTACGTTGATCTAGGCCACGTACTGTGACGGGAGGTACCCCAGTAGCCCTGCCATTGTATGGAATCCACAATCCAATAAGTGCCAACGGTTTTGATTGTATTACCTACTTTTGTGGCTAGTAGTTGGAATTTAATCATGTAACAATTTCGGCTATTTCTTATTTACTTGAAAACCCTAGACCCTATTATAATATCACTGGATTTCCTATCAAATGTTTTGGTTAGCGTAAGGTAAAAACTTTTCCATATTTATGTGTGGGAAGTTATATGTGATACCCTTCTTTTCAAAAAGGTTTTTGAAAATTAAGCAACTTTAACCTGTTACTCACACCAGACCATGTCTGACCCAGAGTTTATCTTTTGTTTTCTTAAACTCTTGGGTACTCAAATTTTTACAAGTAGCCAAGGGGTTCAGGTTAGCTTTGACGAATATTGGAGGAGAAATGGAGCAGGAGGCTTCTGCGTGTAGATATATAGTTCCGCTGTGTGTTCTTTGTATTGTTATCTCTTGTTTTGAGTTGTATTAAGTTGTATAACTAGACAGATGTTTATAACTGTCTAGTATGTGATGTAAATTTTGTGTAACTCTGATAGTGTTTTATATCTATGTAATATTTATGTTATTAATATAATTTATTCGTTCCGCTGTTGAGATTCTGATATTGTTTCTTCTTTCTTGTCTTTCTTTCTCTTTTCTATCCCTTTCTTTCTTCATGATGATACGACTTTTCTGTGGAGAAAAAGTCGGATCGTCACAAAAAATGTGTTAAGGGGGATATGGGTAACGCCTTAACGCTATTTTAATAATTTACTTTATTGTAGACACTATTATAATAGCATGTTGAACTACATAGTAGATAGTTTAACGGATTCTTAGGAGATGTAAATCCCAAAAATCTCTTAAGTTATCGCACTCATGTTGACACTGGATAAAAGATGTCAAATCCCGTAAACATCTCCGACGCCATAACACTCATATTTATTTAACTTACATAAGATCTTTTAGTTCTGAATTGAGTGTTTTCTCTTTTCAATTCGCTCGGGTCAGCCTAAGCTTTTCATTTTATCGAAGACTGCTTTCCGGAGGATGAAGACGAAGATTTTATACTATTATCATGTACAATATTTATTCCACTGCATCATGTTATGCATTTATTTATTATTTATTCTTGCTTTATGTAACTCTGATCTGTATTATAAAGTTTTAATCGATGTTATTTATAAACAGCTTCATGAACTATTTATTTGATTACTATGTTTTGTCATTCCGCTGTGAGATTCTGTATTTATTTTCTTTCTTTCTCTGCTTTTTTCTTATTTACCCCATAACAATCTTCCCTTTTGAATGGTTTGAGTCTGACGTGTGTAGTTTATCGTCGATTTAAACCGTCAAAAAAGGAAGGTCGTTGCAATTGGGCACAACACTCTTCGGACGTATTTGAAGAGATTAAAATGAAGAATTTAAATGTAAAAAGAGGCTAATCTAACAAACATACAAATTCAAGCAAATAGAAATTGAAATAGATAGGGATTTATAGTGTTTCGACGTTGTAGCCTACATCCACTTTGAATGATTTGATATCTATTGTTGATTGCTAACTGATTACAATAGATAATAACTAAAACACTCAAGTTACAATGGATCTCCAGTAGAGTAACAAAATTAAAAGTCCCTTGTCTATTTGCATTAGAGTGTCATTTATAGGTGAAGTCTGGAAATATCTAGCTTAGATCTCGGAATACCCCTTCTCACACGTGGGTGGGCCTACCAGATCGTTCCGAGGTCATTTGGGATCGATCCCTGATCGATTCAAGTGTACTTCATATTGATCAAGAACTACTCCTTTTGGGCTGCGATCGATCAAAGGCATTCTCCAGGTGGTAAGTAAGCTCCTGTGAAAATTTGGTAGCATTTGGATTTGTAGATTCCGAGTTATGATCGATCCAACGTTGGATTTGTAGTTGGCTGGAACGTGCGTATCGATCGGTTCATATCGATAATCTTTCGTATCGATGTCCTTTCCGTATCGATCAGTTGGGTGGTGATGACGTTGAGCAATGACTTAGGGTAGATCCACTTTTCATGCTTAGTGACCGCTTCTCTTAGTTAACCACGCCTTCTTCGTATCGGTCTTGGGTAGGCCGCTTCATATCGATATTTTCCGTTGTCTTCGTATCGATTGAAAGTGTTGGTTTCGTATCGATCTATTGACTGATCGATACGAAATGCATGAACGCTGATCGATACGAATTAGATACACGGGTAGCCGCTGATGGATATGAAGGAGGTTGACTTCAGTGGATACGAAGCTGCATGGATATGAAGGAGGGTGGCTTGTGATGGATACGAAATGAGGTCTTCTTTCTTGATTTTGATCGATCCATAACTTGAGCATATGAGCTCCGATTGACCTGAAATTTGGAAAGTTGACTTTCATAACTTTGCTTGTCATACCATGTTAATTGTAGCTCAATCCAGACTCGGATCAAATTTGCCAGTATCCATAGTGAACCTGTGTATAACCGATTTTCGGATCGAATTGTCCTGGATTTCTAGTCAAGTCCTTGGTATCACGGCCTTGCCAAAAGACGGGATAACATTTGTCCCCCAAAGTATGTCTTGTGTGAACATGACGCTCTTTGAAAAGATGCATTCTTTATTCCGAAAATGCTCTATCCGATTAGTTGAATAGTTGCTGCCTTTTCATTAAGAGATGTAACCTTTGATTGATTTCCAGCATTATAAATGTTGAACCGTTGACTACTAATGATCATGCACTGTTTTGTTGTAACTCAAGGTTGAGTGCTAGCAATTTTTTGTTCGTTGGTTTGATTGTCACCAGGTGAGCATTCAATTCCTATTAATTTTGAAAATTGAATGTTAGTCCGTCCTACATGCACGTTTGTTAACTTGACTCTTGTTCACGTTTGTACGTTCACGGGTTGTTGTCAAGTCCTTTAGTTTTTGTTTGGATCGAGTTTCGAATCGATCCTCTCCTTGATCGATGTGAAATTCGAGTTGTAACAACATTTGATGGTCGTTTTAAGGCATCCCTTCGTATCGATCCTCTCCTGGATCGATCAAATAAGTTGGAATGCTTGTTTCGTATCGATGGCTATCGATACGAAACAGATAATCTTTGGAGATGATTCATATCGATGGGCTTGAAGTCTGATAGTTGATGGATACGAACTGTTACACTTTGGATCGATCTGGGCAGATGGATACGTAGATGGTTATTCATATCGGTATACAGAAGGATACGAACTAGTTAGACATGCTTGCATTTATGGATATAAAGCTCTGCTTTCGTATCGATGCAGGCAACCGGTTATCTCGGTATAACAATTGGGATACGAAACACCTTTTTTCCTTTGGTATGAAATCATACAAATGCCATTTGTAATTAGCCAAATTTTCTCACTTGCCATTCATTTTGTTATTTGCCTTTGCATCGATTAAAACAAGAAAAAGAAGAAAACTGCTTTTGTCTTCAAATCGAACACCCCATTAACCTTTCAACCCGAATCTTTAAACTAGGTAATTGACTAATCAAAACCGCTCTAAATGATGAGACTCAAGCTTTAACGCCAAATCATCCAAAGTTGTGGCCAGTTCCGGCATTGTTGATGCCAGAGTTGGGTTGGAGTGAAGTCGAAGAAGGAGCAATGGCGCTTTAGCAGCTTGAGGAAGAAGAAACGTTGATGGATACGAAGAAATCATTCATATCGATGGTGGATGGAGGGAGAAACTTTGCATCGATCTGGAAATGATGGAGGGAGAAACTTCGTGTCCATTGTTAACGGTGGGAGTTCGTATCGATCTTGAGCAATCGATACGAACCTTGGCCGTGCGATCGATGCGAAATCTTGAACCTGTCCATCGATATGAATCTTTTGGATGTTGATCGATACGAAAGCAGGCTTTTGGAGGAGCGATCCATGTTGAACCTTGATGGATATGAAATTCCTGTACACTTGAACATTTGACTCCGATGAGCTTCAGCCTCGCATATCTAGACTTAACTGTTAAACTACATATTTGACTATCCCTCGAAGCTCGTCGATGGAACTGTAACTTGACAAACTTAACGAAATTTAACATGGATCGCTCTCCGAAGTCAAGTTATCATGGTAGTGATGGTCAGCGATGACGGTCATCCCGGTTGAATCTCGAGGTCTTATCGCTTTAACATCTTTCGAACTTGAAGAAATTTAAAGTATTATGTAGCACTGCACTACACAACATGATCACTCGCTTCACAATCACGGGGGAACATAGGTTTATTACCATCTAACAATGGCTTTTACTAAGTTCAATAGCTATAGATCTCGAAAGCTCCAAGCCGTAGGATATCCAAAGTCCTCCACTTCCAGTTATAGAAATGCCAGAGATCGCAGCTGAAGTAATAAGTCCCGCCCCGGATGAGCTGCCGGGTACAACTTTAGTTTTAAATACGGAGGACTCAGTAGCTCCAAAATTTCCAAAGACATGCTAGGCAAGATCTGCCTCAGACACGGGCTATCTCTAGAAGTTGTTTTGGTACCGGGTACGGAAGACAGGGCCCATAATCCCCCAGAAGGGTATACTGCTTGCAATAGATTTGTGTGTGTTGCTGGAACGCTGCCTCCTTTCACTCAATTCATTCGAGAAGTGTTTATTTTCTTAAGGATTGCTCCACCTCAACTACATTTGAATGGATATGCTCTTCTCAACATCTTGTTCATTATCTTCATGGAGAATCTCTTTCGACCTCCAACTGTCGAAGAAATCAGATATCTATTCAACATTAGGAGCCACAGGGACAACCCTTTTTTCACTTTTCTAGAGGCAGTTAGAAATTGTCAAGTAGTGGCAGGAGCCTAGAGTAAACTAAGCTACTTCAAAACCGAATGGTTCTTCGTTTGGTGTCTACCGGGATTTTTCAGACGGTGGCTAGTTAGACATAAGTGCTCCAACTTCTTTGTTGATTAACTAGATAATATAAGTTGGTGCTAATACTTCACTTCTTTTGCAGCTTCGATTCCGTGGCCGAAGGAGAGCACTTCAAAGAGATAGTACGGACTCTCCAATCGGTGTCGACTGCGCTTAGAGAGGTCGATGAAGTTCTCACCTATGAAAAATTAATCGCTGTTGGGCTTATAGAAAGAGGCCAAAGCATTGGATCGGCAGGTGTTCTCAAAATGGCTCCAGCAAGGCATGGAGGAAGAAGAGCCCCTAGAATCATTATCACTGAACAAGGCGATGATGAGAATGTTCCCGCTAAAGATGAGCCTGCAGTTTTGCCTCCGCAGAGTCTTCAATCTTCAGAGTGGAAAAGAAAAGGCAAGACTATGGCTTACAATTTCACGAGATGCAAAACGATCGTGACATATCTGCCTGTAACAATTGCTATAAGTCCAGAAACTTCTCCTCCGCGAATGGAGAGTTCATTGAAAGGATTAGCGAATATCCCTATTCTGGATGACTTGTCTTCATAACAAGACCTTGGATTAGAGGGACTTCAAAGTGCTTTAGATACAGGGGAGCCAACTCTTGCAAGCAAGGCTACCACATCCGGCTGGGTTTGGGGTTCGCACATACATCCACACACTTCATTACACCACATAACTTCTAATCACATGCTTCTCAATCTCTGGAGATAAAAAATTCGGCTTCTCTTTTCATTTCAGACACGATGGTGAGGTAAGGATCGATGCTTGGCAGTCTGCGTTCCAAATGCCAGTCTTCTAGTTCTTGTTCTAAGTCTCACAGACATGAGACCGAAAGAGATTATGATTGCGGCTGCTCTAGCCAAGAGTGTGACCGTTACGAAAGGGAGAGGGAGAGGGAGAGGCAACACTAAAGTAGTCGTCGCTCCCGGTCGTGATTGCCACCACCCAAAGGTTACTCCAAACCCTCCGGCTTTGAAAGGCAGTCTTCAGAGACTTCACGTCAAATAGTGCCTCCTAAAACTTCAAGATCTGACGAGTAACGTCGAAGGACTGAGGCTGAAACTCCTATTATCACAGAACAGGCTGCTTTAGAAGCCACCGGGGAGGGAGCGATCAGAATTGCTAAGTTGAAAAAAGATTTTCCAAATGTATGCTTTGACGGCTTTGTATTCCCTCCGAACTTGAAGCGGATCCCCAACGATGCGGAAAGAATGGTGCATGGTTACGTACACGATGTCTATAATTCGTATCGAGAATGGGTGAAAACCACGGAGAAAGCTTTAGCGGTGGCCTTCGAGCGGGCGAAAACAATCGAGAAACTGGAGACTGATCTCGCTCAGAAGAACCGTATAATCAAAGTACTTAACAACAAGGCCGATTCTTCAAGTAAGTTGGAAATGGAGGCCCAAAAGAAATCCAATGAGGCAAGCCAGTCTATGGAAAAAATGTGACAGTCTCATATGGAATTGGTTCAGGAAATGGGCCACCAGAATACCCTCGTCACGAAGGAGAGAGATGCTGCGCTGAAGGAGCTTGAGGAGTTAAAGGCGAAGTTCACTGAGTTCGTCAGGGAGAAAGATGATGCTAACAAAGCTTCCCAGGAGGCATACGAGCAGACGGTGGCTCTTAAGGACGAAAGGGATGTGGCAAAATTGAGGGCTCTGGAAGTCGAAGCCAGAATTGATAGCGAAGTTAAAGCGGCGGAGGCGAAGATGGAGGATGAATTTGAAGATCTTATGGTCCTATATAACACCAACGTTTTAAGGAATCACAATCTCAACTGGCTTGAAGATTACTCCTTCCATCTATATAAGGCTTGGAGTCGCTTGGCCGAAGATGAGAAAATGGCCAGCAACACTTCAACTATTGATGAATTCGAACTGGAAAATCAGATATTAGTTGGAGATGAGGCTAAAGTTCTTCATGGTATCATTGTCGGCCTTGAAAAGGAAAAACTAGCAGCTAAGTACCCGGACGTTGGAGAAGGATCCGGAGTCGAGCATCATGAAGTAAGTTTTGAAGCACCTGCAGTGACCCAACCTGAGCTTACTTCTGCAATCGATCCTCCAGCTGTTTCGACGTATGATCCTAACAGGCCGCGCTTATCTCCAATACATGAACATGGTTTTTGAAGGCACATTGGCTCAACACATGATTCAATCTGAGGAAGGTACTCTGAACACTTCCATTCGTCTAAATGCAGGAGCATTGTCGGAATATGTCACTAATATTTTCTCCTATCTTTATTCAGTTATAGACGCTGCATCACTTGATCCTCCTGCAACTCAAGGAATGCATTATGACCAGGAGGCACTAATGATGGAAGCTACAACTACAATGGTCGCTACACCGTCTGGGGAGTTGCATGAAGGCAGTTGCGTGTTCGATGAAAAAATGTTAGAAGAGCTCCTTAGTCATAAAAGCGACCCAAACATTAAAATGCCTTTCCATGTTGATGAAGATGTTATAATTAAGGGCTACTCTGGCCCAACCAGTAGTATTCGGATGAGCATCCGAGTGGAGCGGGCCGAGGAAATAATGGAAGAGATTAAGATCGAGATGGTGCAGGAAGGGCTGGATCGTGGAGTTGGTGGCATGGCGGTCCTGGCCCAATCCCGATATTTGTCATTTCTCTTGGTGGCACTGTTATTGAAACCGGTGCGCCTCCTTCCACCACCTTAGAAAGTGCCATCATCCCTCCAGCCCCGCATACGGAAGATGCTCCAGTTCATGTGAGCTCTGAGGAGGAGATAACTGTAATCCCCTCAGCCGAAGACAACTAAAGCAAGCTGGGGAAGTAAAGGCTCGAAGAGACATCTGAGCGGTAGCACAAGTTGGTCTACACCGAAGAAGAAGAAGAAAAAAAAGTTAAAGGCATAGACTTGCTCTTTTCTTTTTTCTTTTTGGTAGATAAATGGAATAGGATTTTTTTTTCATTTTGTAGGCCATGTATAGATGTCGGTTCGGCTCCTACTTATAGGAATTTTTTGAATAAGTTTTATACTTGTCTTTTCTCAAAGAATAGTAGAAATAAGACTTCATTTTGTTTTTTCGAGCATAACTCTGTGTTTGTTTACTTAAGTATTTCAGCATTCGTACTTCCATTCAATGTACTTGTGATACTATAGTCTTTGAGTCGAACTTGAGTCCGGTCGTTATGTCCCAAAGTCATGGCTTCGGATCATAACCAAACGTCGAGTCGAATCTCAATGTTGCACTGTCTCGGTTAGTGACGGGTACTTGAGTTATGCCCCCAGACCTGGAGAGAATTGAAGTAGTCATTTGGTAGTCGTTTTCCGCTTTCACTGATTTCAATTTAACTTAGCCGAAACAAAGTTAAAGAGAGATGAGTTTGAGTAGTCGGATCACACTTTCTCATTTGCTGGTAGCAATATCCACACTTTGGGGATTGAACTTGTATGCCGGCAGTCAGTCACGCCTACATAATGCTTGGAATTATGTCTGCACTCTGGGGACATAAGTTAATTTACGGGCGGTCAGTCACATCCATTTAGTATTTATGCCCCAGTCCGCGCTCTCTGGACTAGAGTCAGTGTATAGGTGGTCAGTCACACCCATTTAACGTCTAGGATTATGCTCGCACTCTGGGGACATAAGTTGTTTTACGGGTGGTCAGTCACACCCGTTTAATGTTCATGCTCCAGTCCGCACTCTCGGGTCCAGAGTTAATTGATGGGTGGTCAGTCACACTCATTTGATGTTTATACTCCAATCCACGCTCTCGGGACCAAAGTTAGTTGATGGGCGGTTAGTCACACCCATTTGGTGTTTATACTCCAGTCCGCGCTTTCGGGATCAGATTTAGTTGATGGGCGATCAGTCACACCCATTTGGTGTTTATACTCCAGTCCGCGCTCCCGGGACTAGAGTTAGTTGATGGGCGGTCAGTCGCACCCATTTTCATTTGTACTCTAGTTCGCACTCCAGGAGTCTGGAGTTAGTCGACAAATGGTCAGTCACATCTATTTAGGTATTAGGATCTCGTTCGCGCTCTAGGAACAAGGAGTTAATCAAGGTTGCGGAAGGTCGAATCACATCCACCTTGATTTGGCAATCAAAGTCACGGATGGACGGATCCATCCTCTTCGAGTTTGGATTTGGATTCTGTACCCTAGCTCGCACTCCGGGAGCTGGAGTTCGTTAGAGGATTGTCGTGTTTCAATCCTTCTTTTCTTTGTAGCTGTTTGACCCCTAGCTTGAGGTTTCACTTAGTGAGTGATCGGTCGGATCATAATCACTCCATATTTGAATGAGTCCCACCGTGGGGTGAGACTTATCTCTTCGTACATCGTGACGGTCGCATGATGCATTCCAAAAATTATTCATCTGGCTTGATGAGTCTACATTGCATTGCTGAAATAAGAAAGTATGGCAAAGTCAATTGCCCTATTACAAGTTCAAATTCTAAAAATGCATAAAAAATTTCAAAGGAAAAGCAGAATGAAATGAATAAAAGCTAGTTAAGTGTAAATGAATGAAATCATTTCCATAGAGCGGACGTAGAGAGATTCCTCCATGCCTTTACCCTTCTCCTTTTTCTACGCATCTCACAGCTCAGCAACATAACAGGCGCATCCAACCGCCTGATCACCATGCAATACTCCAACCCCGTTATCAGTGGGGAACTTCAGAGTCAAACACTATAGGCCAATCGCTGCCCTAAATTCAGCGAGGGCCGGTCGGCCCGAGAAAGCATTATAAGGGGAATTAATGCCTATCACAACAAACTGCAGCATCTAGATTCTCCGGCGATCTCCAATACCCAACTTGGCAACTCCACCATGCCTGTTGGTATGGTTGCACTTCCATTAAAACCGTGTATGTGGGACTGACATGGTTTCAGATCTTTTTCCTCCATTCTCATTTGGTCATAAGCTCGCTTAAAAAGAATGTTCACAGAGCTTCCGTTGTCAACCAAGATCCTCTTCATCCAAGCAAGACCTATTTGAGCTGAAATAACCAACGGATCGATAGTGGGGGCCTCGACTCTATCAGCATCACGATTCCTAAAAACGATGTCGACTATCATCGTTCTCTGTTGTTTCGCTGGGGCCCCGTCATCAGAATTACTACCGCACTCAAAGTCCACATGCCCAATCGAACTGGCATATGACTCCATTCCTTTCCAGCTCCGATCAGCCAGATGAGGACCACCACTCACAGTGTTTATTACCAACCTCCTGCCAGTATGAGCGGGTTCTTCGGGCCTAACATAGCCTTAACCTTAATTTGGGTTAGACGGGCTTGCACCTCCATCCTACGGAGCCCACACAAACTTTTCCAACTTCCTTTCTCTAATCAACTTCTCAATGATGTTTTGTAAATGACGACACTCATTTGTGTTATGGTCGTAACGGTTATGGAATCTACCAAACTTTCCGGTTTGAATTTGCTTTTCAGATGACGGTTTCAAAGCTGGTTTTTGGTACTGCCCTATATTGCAGGTTTGAAGATAAACATTCTTGAGCAACGTGTTCAAAGGAGTATATTGGTCGAACATAGGAGCTCTGTTTCTCGGTCTGTGATTTGGGTCTCTCTATTTTCCCTGACCTCTGTTACCCTTTTGTTGACCTTGCTTATTCTGAATATTCAATTGCACGTTACCAGAGTTCTCATCGGTCTTTTTCACAGCAACATTACTCTAAACGCTTTCAACACTGGGCCCCGCATCGTCATTCTTCCTAGATCGTCTAGCATCTTCTCTCATCAAGAACTGGGCTGCCTTAGCATAGAAACAATCCAACGACGAGGGGGTTTCCCAGCCAACCAATTGCCAAACTTAGAATCGAGTTCGATTCCTTTTGTCAATGCCATCAAAATAGAATTATTATTGGGGTTGTTGACCTCAGCACAAGCAGCATGAAACATTTCCAGATAACGTCTAAGAGTCCCTCCTGGAGCTTGGGTAACACTAGACAAGGCATTGACATCATTTGGCCTTGTAACATGCATACGAAACTGTTCGACAAATTTTGTAGCCAACTGATTAAAACTTGAAATGGATCTGGGTGGTAGACGTGTGAACCACATAGTTGCAATCTCTCCCAAAGAGATAGGGAAACTCCTACACTTGACCGCAACGTCAGCTCGAGCGGCGTTCATGAGCCATTCATACTTCAAGACGTGCTGTTAGGATCCGAACTTCCCTCATACACGGGCAAGGTAGGCATCCTGAATCGACGAGGTGGCTCAGCATAAAGAATGTCTTTGGTAAATGGAGTATGACTTTGGGAGATTCCCCAATCGTCATTAGTAAGACCATGACTTTCACGGATCATTTGGCGAATCATAGTAGCAATGTCATGCATTTGGACATTCGAGGCCAAGGCATGGTCAAGTTCCATGTTGCGAGGATGGTCTGGGCGCTATCGACGGTCCGTTCCTCGCCTCCTTGGCTCCCGATCTTAAGGAATGTAAGGTTCGTGAGCATGGATATGTTGATGAAGGGTCGGATCTGCTTGGTTCCGAATCTTAGATTCCGAGTCCAAAGCGGCAGCAGCGGCATGGTCATCCATAGCGTGATAAGGAAATGCCCCTCCTCGGGAGAAGGATCCAGCCCCGGCTTTCCCGAGATTTACAGTACGCTGATGCCCGGAGGCTTGTGCATAATTTCCATCCAACCGTTGGCGTGTAGACCTATGATTGAAATCAAAAGAAGCCGAGCTTTCGGTTAACGAATAAGAAGCACGATCCCTTCTAGATCTCCTTCATCTTTCCTCATTTAGTTGGTTCGCGAGCTCCGTGTTGGCACAGATCTGCTAGGTAAGCTGCTGACCGCTCTGAGTTAGATCTTGTATTAAGATCTGGAACTCTTCCCTAGTGACGGGGCCTTGCGGATCTAGAGCTCCTGCTGATGCTTGGCCTGCTGTGGTTAGCTGCGTGGGATTCTACCTATCCCTTCCTTCTGGATTTGCAGCAGTTGAAGCAGTTTTGGTAGTAACCATGATGAATTTAGCTCTTTCAAAGATCTGGAGTAATCTGAATAGAATGGAAGGAACTACTGGATGACAGATCTAGATCTCCTTCGTAGATTTTAGCAATTTGACAACGGTAGTGGATCCACAGAGCAGGAGAAAACAGGGTTCTCTGGATAAAAGCACCAAAGTGTTTGTACCAAAATTGGACACAACACTCTTCAGACGTATTTGAAAAGATTAAAATGAAGAATTTAAATGTAAAAAGAGGCTAATCTAACAAACACATCAATTCAAGCAAACAGAAATAGAAATTGACAGGGATTTATAGTAGTTCGGCGTTGTAGCCTACGTCCACTTTGAATCGTTTAATATTTATTGTTGATTGCTAACCGATTACAATAGAGAATAACTCAAACACTCAAGTTACAATGGATCTCCAGTAGAGTAACGGCATCACAGAATCAAAAGTCCATTTTTTGTTGGCATTGGAGTGCTATTTCTAAGTGCAGTCTGGAAATATCTGGCTTAGATATCGGAATAACCCTTCTCACACGTGGGTGGGCCCACCAAATCGTACCGAGGTCATTTGGGATCGATCAAGGATCGATCCATGTGTACCCGTATCGATCAAGATCTACTCCTTTTGAGCTGCGATCGATCAGAGGCATTCTCCAGGTGGTAAGTAAGCTCCTATGAAAATTTGGTAGCATTTGGAGTTGTAGATTCCGAGTTATGATCGATCCAATGTTGGATTTGTAGTTGGCTGGAACGTGCGTACCGATCGGTTCATATCTATAGTCTTCTGTATCGATGTACTTTTCGTATCGATCAGTTGGGTGGTGATGACATGGAGCGATGACTTAGTGGAGATCCACTTTTCATGCTGAGTGACCACTGCTCTTAGTTAACCATGCCTTCTTCGTATCGGTCTTGGGTAACTCTTTTCGTATCGATGCTTCAGAGGCCGCTTCGTATCGATATTTGTCATTGGCTTCGTATCGATGGAAAGTGTTGGTTTCATATCGATCTAATGGCTGATCGATGCGAAATGCATATAAACGCGGTCGATCGATATGGATTGGACACATGGGTAGCTGCTGATGGATACGAAGGAGGTTGACTTCAATGGATACGAAGTTGTATGGATACGAAGGTGGGTGGCTTGTGATGGATACGAAATGAGGTCTTCTTTCTTGATTTTGATCGATCCATAACTTGAGCATACGAACTTCGATTGACTTGAAATTTGGAATGTTAACTTTCATAACTTTGCTCGTCATACCATGTTAATTGTAGCTCGATTCAGACTCAGACCAAATTTGCCAGTATCCATAGTGAACCTGTGTATAACCGATCTTCGGATCGAATTGTCTTTGGTTTCTAGTCAAGTCCTTGGTATCACGGCCTTACCAAAAGGCGAGATAACACCACTTAATATTGACTATTTATTTCACTTAACTATAACTGATTTACAATTAAAAGTTTTCGAATCAAATATCTTAAACTCGAAGAAATAAATCTCATTGAAAATGATTTTCTATATGAAAATACATTTGAAATAGAAATCATATTTCTCATTTCATATTAAGTACTTTTTTTAGTATTTTATAAATTCTCGTTTCTAATGTTTCTTCATGAAGCAGAAGTGATCATTCACTCTCTTCAACCCAACCATGCCTTAAGTCACATCCACTCTCGTACATTTGTTATCCTTTCCAAATGGTCGAAGCACTCAAAAAAACCCTTGCTACAAGACCCTAACAAACTCTTTATAGAAGTGCATTTGGTCATTTTTAACATTTAATGATATCAATAAGTTAGACTTTACATACACTGATGAAATTGACATTTCGATGATCGAACTTTTAGAACTATCTTGTAGCTTGTGGTCTAGTGTTACATTTAACACAACAAGGTCATTATTGAAATCAATCATATTGAATACGTGATCTCATACTATAGTTTACTTGCTTATTTTGAATGAACTGGTTTCTTCGATGTTTCGTACATTAAGAATTGCGTCGTTCGCCATTTAACATTTACATGGGATTTGATATGGATTAGATATTTATATCCATGTATTGTTTGTAGAGTTCAAAACTTGTAAAAGACAATATATAGTCTCGGGCAAATAAAAATGTAAGTAACCAATTATGAAGGTATTTAGTAATAGCATAATTAGACACTTGCATGAGTCTTGACTTGACAACATGCAAAAATTTATTGGCAGTGCATTTTATATTCTATGTGTCAATCATTAATTCAATTCATTTGTTACACAAACCTATCAATTTTATTAGTTACACAAATCATTAATTGATAAACATTTTATCGGTTTTATTAGTTACACAAATTTATCGATATAGATTATTTTAACTTTATATAGCAAGTATTCTTACAATATTAGAAAGTTTAAATGTTACCATTTCATTTTACTAATAAGGCTCCCATTAGACTTTTATGTTTCTCAAAATCCTGTGAAAAATTATAAAAATATTTTGACTTCTCAAGTGGATGTTAGAACTTGCATGTCTTGAGATTCTGACCTTGAGGAAAGCTCAATAAGTCGTAGGCTCTTATGCGATGAACACAACACTAGAAAAGGGCTTTGGCAGCATCCAAAAAACACTACCAAAGCCTGTAGCGACGTTTTAATAAGCTTCATTACAGAAGATGAAATTAAGAGTCCAAAATTTTTTTTTTGTTTCCATAAACGCTTCCGTACAACCAACATATTGTAGCATTGTTGTGCGCAAAAGTAAACATCTTTCGTAATGTCCAATAAACGCCACTAATAACTATAGTTTCATTTGAAAACGCTACTATATAATTTCTGTAGCATTTAGTAAATGCTACTAAAATTTGTTGATTATTTCGCTGCACTTTTTACGTGCTATTTTTCCCTGTTGGTTGCTCGTTCAATTTTTGCTGCATTTTGCTCGTTCATATATATTATACAGCAGTAATTAATAAATTTTAATATAAAAAGTATCAATCAAGTAATCATAATACTCAAACATCTAATAAAACACATTAATCATATAACAAAACAAGATATCCATAACTATTCGGACACAAAATCTTTAAATAAAATAGACAAATTCACGTAAAATCCTTGAACATTCATAGACGTAAGTTTACACTACTAACAAAATGTTATAATATAAATGACGATTGGAACCGTGTACTTTTCCTTTGCTATAACTGGTCTTTTTCGCGAAAATGCTTAATTAGTTGTGGACAAGTTTAACCATCAACAATGAGAAATTGTATAAAAATCTAAAACAGCTGATCACAAAATCAACCGTTAACAATGAGAACCAAGTCTTGACTATATAATAACAGTGTCATCAGATGCGAAAAGATGTATATAATGCATGCACAATAATACGAGGATAAGCCATATTTTCTTGAGTATGTCAAATTACTTATAATGTTGATCGCTATCTATTTTGTCTTCAATATATTAATTTTCTTAGACGTGAAAAGATGACTTGAAAATACTGGCTGAACAGAAGTGCATGCAGGACTGAACAGAAGTGCTGACTGAAGTATTTGATCATACTGGCAGAGAAAATATTGGCTGAGCTAAATAACATAAAGTAAAATGATATTGCCTTAGAATTGGGCAAAAGAAACTGCTACCACCGAAGCTGAAGTGTGGAGTAAACTGCAACTGAAATGCTACAAATCAGTTACAAACACGGCACAAAGAACAGCTACTAATAGACTCTGGTGCTGAAAATTAAACACTGCACTCTGAAATGAAATGCAGCGACCAAATTGACACGCAATTCACTTTGGGATGAACTGAACATTTGGTTGAAGTCTGAGAAGATTCTGTCTGACCAGTAAAGTCTTGAATGGAATATACAAGGAGAGGAGAATAGCAAGCAATAGATGCAGAACGAACAACACGTGGGAGTGACAGATAGGTTACACGTGGGAGTATTGTGATTAAGACGCAAACAAAATGATGAATTCAGAAGTGGTGCAGAGCAGTTCTCAAGTCAAGTGGAGCTGTTGCTTTAACAAAGGCCGAATTATGTGGTTGTTATGGATCGAAGACTTAAAATATGAAATCCTCCGGAGGACTAATTTAAATGCTTAAACTTTAAGTTTCAAATCACGTTAAGTTAAAACTGTCTAGTGTACTAAAACAGATAGCACGCTACAATAAACTCGTCGCACAAGTTTATTAATTAGAATTCCACTACGCTGGAATTCTGTAATAGATAAATGTAACAATAAGTTACGTTGTAAATAAATTACAACAACAACGTTATACTATTGTAAGAAATAGTACAACTTATAAACGGGAAAGATTACAGTGAATCTAACCAGTATATAAAGGAAATTCCGTCTGAGTCTTGTCGTAACAATTTCCTTAAGAATTTTATTTCAAAACTCTCCCAAGATACAACAGACGTAATCTGCACGAGATTGTAATAAGTGTAACATCCCGCCTTTTCGCACACTTTAAACCGGCTCACGTGTCAATTCAAACATACGGAAGGGCGGATTGTTATGGGGTAAATAAGAAAAACAGAGAAGAAATAAAAACAAAATAGAATCTCACAGCGGAAGGATAAAATATAATAATAAATATACAGTTCATAAATGGATTACAAAACACTGGATTATTCTTTATACAATAAATATCAGAGTTACACATACCAATACAATCAATGCAGCGGAACAGTATGAGTGTGGTGCAATATTATAAATAATAATAATACGGATTCTTCGTCTTCGTCCCCCAAGCTAAAGTCTTCGATCCTGAAACGCTCGGACTGACCCGAGCGAATTTGAAAAGACAAAACACTCGAGTCAGAACTAAAAGATCTTATGTGAGTTAAATTTACAGAAATAAATATGAGTACAGTAACTCAAGAGATGCTCGGGATTTACTTCTCTTAAGGATCCGTTAAACTATTTACTATGTAGTATATTGCGCTATTATAATAGTGTCTATTTATAAAATAAACTTACTTTTTAATAGCGTTAAGGGGTTACCCATATAGCCCTTAACACAGAATATATTCCCATAGTCTATACAGTACCGTAATCTCCCCCGTACTGGGCGTCGTCAGAGGGCACTCCATAGGTATGGTACAAAACAAAACTCGTAGTAAAGGCTCGGTATGGTAGGTGACACGGCACAACTAGGCAATGCCAGGGTAGATATACCAATTGCGTACCCAGGCTGGTGGAAACGCGTAGCCGCAGTTACCGCCCACCTCGAACAAACTCCCCAAAATCAAAATATAAAAGTGGCCACTGAATCAATCCAAAGTCATAGTATAATATCGAAGAGGAGTGTCCGATCAGAGGTATGACCTCATTGGCCTGGGAATAGCTCCTGTTTTAGCCACCTTATGCCAACTCACGGGAGTCGGGTCCACGTATTTACCTTACAGGAAACGCCGCCACCAACCTACTTCATTCTGGAATCTCCACCGCGTACACGGTTAGTCAAAGTGGTTTTCGGTATCGACAGAGAGTATGTCCATATCCGATCCCGGTCTCTTTGCCAACCCATCGTTATTATAACACCGCGGTCATTTAAAAAAAATAGTTCATACTTTAAAACCCGAATATACATTTCCATTTCAAAACTATGAATACGATATCATCTTAAAACCCAAAACAATATGATATCATTTATCTCAAACATAATTCTTTTTCAAAATCATACTGGTTTTTAAGATTTAAATATCTGGAAAACCAACATTTGAATTACATTTTCAAAACATAATATTTTCAGAATTCATACCTTTAAAACCATAACTTCTAAAACTTAAATGGTTCGGATATTCAACGGTATATAGAATAAATGGTTTAAATTTATGGTTACTTTGTAAAGAAAAAAATTTACATGGCTTTACAAATATAGTTCTTATTAAATGTTTAAACCATAATTTAAATATCACTTCAAGTTCCAAAACCCTTTCAATTTATATATATATAACTCCATTTGGAGTATTAATATTTCAAAACTAAAGTTGGATTTTATTCTTTCAACAAATTAATGTTCTATTATTTAGTCTTGAATATTCCCATAAATTCCATAAATAAAACTCCAATTTCTAGCCATTAAATATTTTTCCCAATTTACTTAATACTAGAATATTCATTTTTAAATTTATTAAGGAAAACCCAGTTATAAATATCATATCCTAAAAATTTCCAAACTTAAACATACAATATAATTTATCAAATTCCATTTCTAAATTTTTATTCCATTTTTATTTACCGGGTTTATACACAACTTAAATTCAAAAATTTAACTTCATATGTATATATATAAATGGAAGAAGAATAATATTTATAAATTATCAAAATTTAATTTCTATAAATCGTATCACATCCAAACCATAGAAATCACCTTTAACATAATTTATATATAGACCACGGTGTCTGTATAAAATTTTCTATCCTATGGTCAAGTGATACGGATATTTATCATTTCAATCCGCAATTAAAAATAAAACTTTGCGGTTTTATATCATTTCAAACCACAAATCCCAAATGAAAAGAAAAATGCATGCTAACTTGCAGTTTAATGATATACAAATAAAACATCCATTCATCAACAACATCCATCATCCAATCACAATCATCAACCAATATCAATCAACAACAATATATATTTGATAATATATAACAGGTAATAACTGGCAATTTTATTCAAATTAAATTTAACAACTATTAATCTAACGGTTTATATTCAGTAATAATTTATATAACTGTTAACTAGCAATTTATATGCAAACAAATAAATTCTAACTGTAAATTAATATGCAATAAACAAATTAAATTAACAGTTAAATTAAATGAACGAAATTTAACAGCTATGATGAAATAACATGCCAAATATTCATAAATAAATTTCTATTCATTTCTAAAATTAATTTAACAACCATAAAAGCTCTTAGTATTGTGAGTGGGTTAAAACACTCACCTTTGGAATTTAAATTGAATTTAAACTCAATTTAAACTCAAAATTTGACGGTCTCCAAATTTGTCCAAACCAGCGTCAACAGATCCGGAATTTAATTACGATCCTAACAAAAGAAATTTCGTTGAAATCCGAGGTCGTATGAGAAAGTTATGGCGAAAAATGTGATTGAAAACAAAATTAAATTAAAACAAAACCTACCCAAAATTTAAAAATTTCCACGTCACCCTAACCTCTCTTCTCACACGCGAAAACACGCCCAGGTCCTTGCCGTTCGAATTCATAGAACACGCCCCCCCCCCCCCTTGACCAAACTTTGACCGCTGATTCCTGCCACCACCGGCCTCCGTTCAACAAACCGAAGCCACCAACGCCCACGTCTCCTCTAGCCGACCCCCTGGCCCCCAACCCTAGCCGACCGGTCACCAAAAAAGCGTGCACCGCCGCCTTGTTTGTAGGGTTCCAAAACCCTAATCGAATTTTATACGGCGATCTAGTCGTTGATTCGATGCAATAACCACATAGATCTAACCCCCTCAGTCCCCTCTCCAATACTCAAAAACCGTTTGACGATCAGACGAAATTTGATGCGACGCTGATGAACGGCCGTAACTGCTTGGCTCAGATCTAGACACACAGAAACTCGAATCGAAAAACGGACCGCAGATCTGAGTTGCGCTTGCCAAAATCTTCAACATATATTTTTTTCAGAATTTTTAGAGAAGTTTGAAATTTCATTTTGTTTTTGAATTGATTGGATCTAGGGTTTGCACCCATTGAACAAGAAGAGGAGCTTGAAGAAAATATACGCGCAGATAAAAATGAAATTAGGCGGAGGCTAGGGCTGAATAGCTGGTTTTATATAGAGGGTTAGAGGTAGCGTAGATAGACCGTAGAATGAACGTGCGGAACAAACTATGGCCCAAAAAGCCCGCTATGTCTCCGGAACGAAATTTCGTAAACCTATATATCCAAATAGGTAATTTAAAATATTCTGAACGCGATGGAAAAAGTTTCACGTCCAAATTTGATCGTATGAAGAAGTTATGCTGAAAACAAAATTTCCAAATTGATTTCAAATTGATTTTTAATTAAATCGATTTCAAGGCGTTTCGCGTTCGTACGATCAAACGGAAAGTCCGATCGTTACGAAACTTAAAATCCTACAATAATTCACTGATACGGATCCGATGAAACTGGTTTCGTCGAAATCCGAGTCCGTGATCAAAAGGCTATTTTTATACTAATTAAATAAACTGATAATTGATTAATTAAATCAATTTTAAACCTTCCAATTTTCAGATTTCCAATTTTCTCCCTTTAAATTTTCTTAATTATAAATTCTAAACAAATTTAAGTGTCAATACATAGTTGTTCTATTCATAAATTTGAATGTTAATCCTTAACTTCAATATTAAATTCCAATTTCATTAAATTCAACATTATAAATTAAATTTCGATAAAACTTATTTAATTCTCTTCCTTTCTATTATTCAAATTTATTGATTTCAATTTAATGAAATTTACATTGGCTCAATCTCTATACATTAAAAATCTCCAATTTAACTTCAGATCTCAATTTACGAAATAATTAAATAATTAATTCTATCTAAATTTATATCTTCATAATATCTAAATATTTAATAATCTTACCACCTTTAAATTAAATATTTAACTAGTAGATTTGTGTCATTTCTAACCCCTTAGATATTTAAAAATAACTAAAAGCAAATTCACATATAAATTCATTGTCAATTTTTCAGTAAATAAATCTTCAAAGGTTACTGCAATTAATCCCATTAATCGCAATAAATTCTAATAAATTTGACTTTATTGGATTTCAACTCAAAAATAAATCAATTATTCCTCAACTACATAGTTAACGTTTCTTTTATATATCACTACAGTAATATTTCCCAATGTTCATCTTTTGTTTGCATAAATTACTGTATTCCATTTAAATTGAAATTTTGTTAACCTTTACTCCTAAATAAAACTTAAAACCTCAATTAATTCATTCCATTTTGGTTTCATTCTTTATATCACCTTAATCATCATATTATAAATGGAAATATTCCTAGGTTACAAACTTATTGGATTCACAATCTTTACTTACCCATATATAATCCACACTAACTACAATAATTTAGTGCATTAATTGAAATTGATCAAAATAAAATTTAACAAACTAATAGAATAAATAACTTATAAAATTTATTGTCATAAATCTATTTTATAAGTCTATACCTAATTATTACCTTACAATACGTTTTACGTTACTATAACTTATATTCACTCTTCCGTTACTATATTAATAATTACTAAAGTAACGTTTTTCTAAATTAAAACTTTCTCCACAAATGAATGAACTTTATATTCAATACATACTACCGAATTGCATTTACTTATGATCTTATCCAAACATTCACTTATACTTTATTTCCATCAATTAGTTAATATTTACATCCATTTATTAACAATTTACTTCCATTATACAATTGCAATCTATTAGTTATTATTACATTAATACTATTTCAAATTTTATTCTTTTAGTATTAATTAAACAATCGTATTAAATTAAGAGATTATAATGATTTTCACTATTCCTTTATTGATATTTCACCTAACCTTTCAACAGTTAAGTTAAATAACCGTTTCTACAATTCATTATTAATTATAAATTTAAATCTCCTTTATTTATTCAACTTACACAAGGGTATAAATCTTACATTATCTCAATCATTAGATTTCTATTAAATTTAACAAATAATTAAGATTTTTAAATTACCGTTGCTATAAATTTTCATTTTGCGTTCATCTAATATTAATTTATCTCCTTTATATATATATATATAACCCTTTTTAATTAATAATTTAATTGATGAAATTTACGGGTCGTTACAATAAGTATATCACTCTGTGATTTGAATATAAGAAAAGCAGCAGTCGTTAGAGGAGAAGAAAGATTCGGATTAAAGAAAAAAAATGAGTGAGGAAAGTGATCAGTTTTCCTCCTTATTTATAGTTGGTCTGTATCCCTTCCGAACGGTCGTGTCTGCACCCGTTCGCTCAAACAGTCGCGTCTGTACCTCTTCGTACGGTCACTTCTGTTTATCGCTGCCCTGCACCCGCGTCCGCACCTGTTCGTTTGCGTGCGCATCACTTCAGAAGTCGTGTTGGGTCGCACCCGCTCGCGCCTATTCAACCCGCGTCCGCTGCCGAACAGATCCGCATCTGTTCGTATGGCCTCTAACTGTCAGAAAGCCCGGTCCAGTTTGCAGTAAAAATATGAGTGTCATATTAGACCCGAACCCAAACCCGGCCCGGCCCTGTTCGGTTCGGTCGGACGGACGGCGGCGGCGGCGCCTGCGTGTGTGATGGAGATGCATGATCTCCCTCCTCACAACGAAGCATACATTTGGGAGCTCCAGGCCCCCAACCTCCACTTGAGAAAGACATATATAAACTAATATACCTCTCAATAAATTGGTGATGTGGGACTTCATGTATTTTTCATTCACTTGACCTTTAGGAATTCTAACAATCCCCCACATGAATGATAATATACATATCCCCCACACGAAGCGAAATATCACAGAGTATATATGGAATAATGCTTTATCGTGGATAAGTAGATATTTCACTTTGAACTTTCCCTAGTTAAAACTTATCGGATCTACTTGGCTAATCGGTGAATTATTTCATCTTGAACCGTCGGCCTTTATTGTATATCCAGACAATAAGTTTTACGAAGCATTGATTCCCTTCTCATCCAATCTCTTGGTTATGTTCATTTTGGTCCTGAACAATATTTTTGGTTCTGCGAGTGTTTTTAGAGAATAAAAGCCTTTTAATATTCTCATAGAGCCGACCCAGCTCACACTAACATAGTTGATCGCAACCATTAAGAGTATCCTACACATACCTCACTTGTTATTTCCAAGATATGGTCATCATTAAAAAACATAGTTTTAACCTTTAAAAACTTCTGTAGGCATGCATTATATTTTGCACCATAGAAATGGAGTAGGACCAAGTCCAGACAAATGCATTACTTCTTGAGTTACTCATAACTGGTTTGCCTATTGATCCTAGTCCGTGGGATCTCCAGTCGCTAGGATAGGTTTCCGTATAAGGTAACTCTTGTTGGTTTAGGCTTTTAAACCCATTCCCCTCGATGTGCAGTCAATTTTCTCACTTGATAAACCTTTAGTAAATGGATCCTCTAGGTTATCATTTGTTCTCACATAATCTATGGAAATAGTTCCATTAGAGAGTAACTGCCTAACTGTGTTATGGCGACGACGTATGTGTCGTGATTTGCCATTATACACAAGGTTTTTCGCTCTACTTAGCGCTGCTTGATTATCGCAGTGAATACATATGGCCGTCACAGGTTTTGGCCAAAATGGAATATCTTCTAAGAATTGACGAAGCCATTCTGCCTCTTCGCCTGCTTTATCTAATGCGATAAACTCAGATTCCATGGTGAATCGAGCTATGCATGTTTGTTTAGTAGATTTCCATGACACTGCTGCTCCTGCAAGGGTAAAGACATAACCACTTGTGGATTTTGATTCCTCTGAATCTGCAATCTAGTTTGCATCACTATATCCTTCTAAGACGGCAGGATATTTTCCATAATGTAAGGAAAAATTAGTGGTATTCTTTAAATATCCCAACACTCTAATTAGTGCTTTCCAGTGTTCCTTCCCTGGATTACTTGTATACCTGCTTAGTCGACTTACCGCGTAAGCAATATCTGGTCTGGTGCAATTCATCAGATACATTAAGCACCCTATTACACGAGAGTATTCCAGTTGCATTACACTCTCATTAGTGTTTTTATGCAGTACTTCCGACGGATTAAAAGGTGTCCTCACTCCTTTAATTCCATACTCTTGGAATTTTTCAATCACTTTGTCTACATAGTGTGACTGAGATAGTTCAATTCCATTAGGTATTCTTATTATTTTGATTCCCAAAATAATGTCCGCAACTCCTAAGTCTTTCATATCGAAATTGTTGATTAACATCTTCTTTATAGTCTCTATTACTTTAGTATTAGGACCAAAGATTAGCATATCGTCTACATATAGACAAATCATCACATATGATTGTCCAACCTGTTTGTAATAAACACATTTATCACATTCATTTATACGAAAACCATTTTTCATCATGACACTATCAAATTTTTCATGCCATTGTTTTGGAGCTTGTTTTAGTCCGTATAGTTATTTCACTAACCGACATACTTTGTTTTCATTTCCTTTGGAAATAAAACCCTCAGGTTGCTCCATGTAAATCTCCTCATCGAGATCTCCATTTAAGAATGCTGTTTTGACACCCATCTGATGAATTTTCAGATTATATATGGAAGCAATTGCTATTAACATTCTTATAGAGGTTATTCGTGTAACCGGTGAATAGGTATCAAAGAAGTCTACTCCTTTTTGACGATATCCTTTGGCTGCTAATCTGGCTTTATACTTGTCGATAGAGCCATCTACTTTCATTTTCTTCTTGAAAATCCATTTGCAGCCAATTGGTTTTATTCCTGGTGGAAGATCAACAATTTCTCAAGTTTTATTACTTAGAATTGAATCAATCTCACTTTGAATTGCTTCTTTCCAACATGAAGATTCAGAAGATGACATTGCTTCCTTGTACGTTTGAGGTTCGTGCTCTAATACAAATGTAAAAAAGTCCGAACCAAATGTTTTGGAAGTTCTATCCCTTACGCTTCTTCTTGGTTCAGCATCCTCGATTTCATGTTGATTTTCATCTTCATGCGAATCGTTTGATTCTTCCCTTTTTCTTTTTGGGACATTATTTCCTTCATTCCTTTTGTGCGGAAACACATCTTCAAAGAATGAGGCATCTCTTGATTCCATGATTGTATTTACATGAATATCAGTTATATCAGACTTGAATACCAAAAATCTGTAGGCACTACTATTTTGGGATGGCCCAAGATAATAACAATCTACTGTTTTTGGTCCAAGTTTGACTCTCTTGGGAGGCGGAACTGGAACCTTTGCCAAGCACCCCCACACTTTGAGGTATTTAAAGCTTGGTTTGTGTCCTTTCCATATCTCATATGGAATTGTTCCCGTTTTATTGTGAGGAACTTTGTTTAATATGTGATTAGACATATTTAAGGCTTCCCCCCACAAGTTTGTCGGTAGGCCAGAAGATAAAAGCATGGCAGTAATCATGTCTTTTAACGTTCTGTTCTTCCTCTCGGCTACACCATTTTGTTGTGGTGAATATGGAGCTGTTATTTGATGAGTTATACCATTTTCGGCACAGAACTGTTCAAATGGTGATTCATATTCTCCACCTCGATCAGATCTCAATATCTTGATCTTTTTATTTAACTGATTTTCTACCTCAGCCTTGTATTTTATAAACGCGGTTATTGCTTCATCCTTACTATTTAAAAGATATACGTAGCAATATCACGTATAATCGTCAATAAAAGTAATAAAATACTTTTTCCCACCTCTTGTAGGTAGTGATTTAAAATCACATAAATCTGTATGTACCAAACCTAATGGTTCGGTGCTTCTGTCAACAGATTTAAATGGTTGTTTGACCATTTTTGCTTCTACACATGTCTCACATTTGTAGTTCTTATCTACTTGGAAATTTGGAATCAATCCCAAGTTTGATAATTTCTTCATTTTTCGGAAGTTTACGTGTCCTAATCTATCGTGCCATAGTAAAATTTCGTGCTCAAGCAAGTAAGAGACTTCAATTTTATTAATAGCACAATCAGAATACATATATTTATTGCCGGTAACGGCTACATTTGCCTTAAATAGGCCATCACATAAATATCCCCTTCCGATATACATTCCAGCTTTGGACAGAACCATCTTGTCTGATTCAAACACCATCTTGAATCCCTTCTTTGATAGGACTGCACCAGAGATGAGATTCTTGCGTATGTTTGGAACGTGAAGCACGTCATTCAATTTGACAGTTTTTCCAGAAGTGAACTTGAGGATAACTGTGCCACTGCCTTCGATCATGGAAACTGCAGAATTACCCATGTAGAGTCTTTCTTCCTGATCGAATTTCTGGTATGTTGAAAACATGGATTTTTCAAAGCAAATATGACGAGTAGCTCCTGTGTCAACCCACCATTGGTTAGGGTTCTGAATCAAATTGCATTCAGAAATAACCGCTGAAAAGTTGGACTTATCCATTTTCATGTTGTCAACTGTTAACATCTCTGTTTTAGTGTAAAACAGTAAAATTCTTAAGATGTTATATGTCTAGTGTACTAAAACAGATAGCACGCTACAATAAACTCGTCGCACAAGTTTATTAATTAGAATTCCACTACGCTGGAATTCTGTAATAGATAAATGTAACAATAAGTTACGTTGTAAATAAATTACAACAACAACGTTATACTATTGTAAGAAATAGTACAACTTATAAACGGGAAAGATTACAGTGAATCTAACCAGTATATAAAGGAAATTCCTTCTGAGGCTTGTCGTAACAATTTCCTTAAGAATTTTATTTCAAAACTCTTCCAAGATACAACAGACGTAATCTGCACGAGATTATAATAAGTATATCACTCTGTGATTTGAATATAAGAAAAGCAGCAATCGTTAGAGGAGAAGAGAGATTCGGATTGAAGAAAAAAAATGAGTGAGGAAAGTGATCAGTTTTCCTCCTTATTTATAGTTGGTCCGTATCCCTTCCGAACGGTCGTGTCTGCACCCGTTCGCTCAAACAGTCGCGTCTGTACCTCTTCGTACGGTCACTTCTGTTTATCGCTGCCCTGCACCCGCGTCCGCTTCCGCACCTGTTCGTTTGCGCGCGCATCACTTCAGAAGTCGTGTTGGGTCGCACCCGCTCGCGCCTATTCAACCCGCGTCCGCTGCCGAACAGATCCGCATCTGTTCGTATGGCCTGTAACTGTCAGAAAACCTGGTCCAGTTTGCAGTAAAAATATGAGTGTCATATTAGACCCAAACCCGGCCCGGCCCTGTTCGATTCGGTCGGACGGACGGCGGCGGCGGCGCGCGCGTGTGTGATGGAGATGCATGATCTCCCTCCTCACAACGAAGCATACATTTGGGAGCCCCAGGCCCCCAACCTCCACTTGAGAAAGGCATATATAAACTAATATACCTCTCAATAAATTGGTGATGTGGGACTTCATGTATTTTTCATTCACTTGACCTTTAGGAATTCTAACAATCCCCCACGTGAATGATAATATACATATCCCCCACACGAAGCGAAATATCACAGAGTATATATGGAATAATGCTTTATCGTGGATAAGTAGATATTTCACTTTGAACTTTCCCTAGTTAAAACTTATCGGATCTACTTGGCTAATCGATGAATTATTTCATCTTGAACCGTCGGCCTTTATTGTATATCCAGACAATAAGTTTTACGAAGCATTGATTCCCTTCTCATCCAATCTCTTGGTTGTGTTCATTTTGGTCCTGAACAATATTTTTGGTTCTGCGAGTGTTTTTAGAGAATAAAAGCCTTTTAATATTCTCATAGAGCCGACCCATCTCACACTAACATAGGTGATCGCAACCATTAAGAGTATCCTACACATACCCCACTTGTTATTTCCAAGATATGGTCATCATTAAAAAACATAGTTTTAACCTTTAAAAACTTCTGTAGGCATGCATTATATTTTGCACCATAGGAATGGAGTAGGACCAAGTCCAGACAAATGCATTACTTCTTGAGTTACTCATAACTGGTTTGCCTATTGATCCTAGTCCGTGGGATCTCCAGTCGCTAGGATAGGTTTCCGTATAAGGTAACTCTTGTTGGTTTAGGCTTTTAAACCCATTCCCCTCGATGCGCAGTCAATTTTCTCACTTGATAAACCTTTAGTAAATGGATCCGCTAGGTTATCATTTGTTCTCACATAATCTATGGAAATAGTTCCATTAGAGAGTAACTGCCTAACTGTGTTATGGCGACGACGTATGTGTCATGATTTGCCATTATACACAAGGTTTTTCGCTCTACTTAGCGCTGCTTGATTATCGTAGTGAATACATATGGCCGTCACAGGTTTTGGCCAAAATGGAATATCTTCTAAGAATTGACGAAGCCATTCTGCCTCTTCGCATGCTTTATCTAATGCGATAAACTCAGATTCCATGGTGGATCGAGCTATGCATGTTTGTTTAGTAGATTTCCATGACACTGCTGCTCCTGCAAGGGTAAAGACATAACCACTTGTGGATTTTGATTCCTCTGAATCTGCAATCCAGTTTGCATCACTATATCCTTCTAAGACGGCAGGATATTTTCCATAATGTAAGGAAAAATTAGTGGTATTCTTTAAATATCCCAACACTCTAATTAGTGCTTTCCAGTGTTCCTTCCCTGGATTACTTGTATACCTGCTTAGTCGACTTACCGCGTAAGCAATATCTGGTCTGGTGCAATTCATCAGATACATTAAGCACCCTATTACACGAGAGTATTCCAGTTGCATTACACTCTCATCAGTGTTTTTCTGCAGTACTTCCGATGGATTAAAAGGTGTCCTCACTCCTTTAATTCCATACTCTTGGAATTTTTCAATCACTTTGTCTACATAGTGTGACTGAGATAGTTCAATTCCATTAGGTATTCTTATCATTTTGATTCCCAAAATAATGTCCGCAACTCCTAAGTCTTTCATATCGAAATTGTTGATTAACATCTTCTTTATAGTCTCTATTACTTTAGTATTAGGACCAAAGATTAGCATATCGTCTACATATAGACAAATCATCACATATGATTGTCCAACCTGTTTGTAATAAACACATTTATCACATTCATTTATACGAAAACCATTTTTCATCATGACACTATCAAATTTTTCATGCCATTGTTTTGGAGCTTGTTTTAGTCCGTATAGTTATTTCACTAACCGACATACTTTGTTTTTATTTCCTTTGGAAATAAAACCCTCAGGTTGCTCCATGTAAATCTCCTCATCGAGATCTCCATTTAAGAATGCTGTTTTGACATCCATCTGATGAATTTTCAGATTATATATGGAAGCAATTGCTATTAACATTCTTATAGAGGTTATTCGTGTAACCGGTGAATAGGTATCAAAGAAGTCTACTCCTTTTTGACGATATCCTTTGGCTGCTAATCTGGCTTTATACTTGTCGATAGAGCCATCTACTTTCATTTTCTTCTTGAAAATCCATTTGCAGCCAATTGGTTTTATTCCTGGTGGAATATCAACAATTTCCCAAGTTTTATTACTTAGAATTGAATCAATCTCACTTTGGATTGCTTCTTTCCAACATGAAGATTCAGAAGATGACATTGCTTCCTTGTACGTTTGAGGTTCGTGCTCTAATTCATATGTAAAAAAGTTCGAACCAAATGTTTTGGAAGTTCTAGCCCTTACGCTTCTTCTTGGTTCAGCATCCTCAATTTCATGCTGAGTTTCATCTTCATGCGAATCGTTTGATTCTTCCCTTGTCCTTTTTGGGACATTATTTCCTTCATTCCTTTTGTGCGGAAACACATCTTCAAAGAATGAGGCATCTCTTGATTCCATGATTGTATTTACATGAATATCAGTTATATCAGACTTGAATACCAAAAATCTGTAGGCACTACTATTTTGGGCTGGCCCAAGATAATAACAATCTACTGTTTTTGGTCCAAGTTTGACTCTCTTGGGAGGCGGAACTGGAACCTTTGCCAAGCACCCCCACACTTTGAGGTATTTAAAGCTTGGTTTGTGTCCTTTCCATATCTCATATGGAATTGTTTCCGTTTTATTGTGAGGAACTTTGTTTAATATGTGATTAGACATATTTAAGGCTTCCCCCCACAAGTTCGTCGGTAGGCCAGAAGTTAAAAGCATGACAGTAATCATGTCTTTTAACGTTCTGTTCTTCCTCTCGGCTACACCATTTTGTTGTGGTGAATATGGAGCCGTTGTTTGATGAATTATACTATTTTCGGCACAGAACTGTTCAAATGGTGATTCATATTCTCCAGCTCGATCAGATCTCAATATCTTGATCTTTTTATTTAACTGATTTTCTACCTCAGCCTTGTATTTTATAAACGCGGTTATTGCTTCATCCTTACTATTTAAAAGATATACGTAGCAATATCGCGTATAATCGTCAATAAAAGTAATAAAATACTTTTTCCCACCTCTTGTAGGTAGTGATTTAAAATCACATAAATCTGTATGTACCAAACCTAATGATTCGGTGCTTCTGTCAACAGATTTAAATGGTTGTTTGACTATTTTTGCTTCTACACATGTCTCACATTTGTAGTTCTTATCTACTTGGAAATTTGGAATCAATCCCAAGTTTGATAATTTCTTCATTTTTCGGAAGTTTACGTGTCCTAAGCTATCGTGCCATAGTAAAATTTCGTGCTCAAGCAAGTAAGAGACTTCAAATTTATTAATAGCACAATCAGAATACATAGATTTATTACTGGTAACGGCTACATTTGCCTTAAATAGGCCATCACATAAATATCCCCTTCCGATATACATTCCAGCTTTGGACAGAACCATCTTGTCTGACTCAAACACCATCTTGAATCCCTTCTTTGATAGGACTGCACCAGAGATGAGATTCTTGCGTATGTTTGGAACGTGAAGCACGTCATTCAATTTGACAGTTTTCCAGAAGTGAACTTGAGGATA
Organism: Allium cepa; assembly: GCA_030765085.1. Classification (NCBI taxonomy): domain Eukaryota; kingdom Viridiplantae; phylum Streptophyta; class Magnoliopsida; order Asparagales; family Amaryllidaceae; genus Allium; species Allium cepa. Next base: position 580,303,197 of record CM060941.1, on the reverse strand, counting down.
ACTGTGCCACTGCCTTCGATCATGGAAATTGCAGAATTACCCATGTAGAGTCTTTCTTCCTGATCGAATTTCTGGTATGTTGAAAACATGGATTTTTCAAAGCAAATATGACGAGTAGCTCCTGTGTCAACCCACCATTGGTTAGAGTTCTGAATCAAATTGCATTCAGAAATAACCGTTGAAAAGTTGGACTTATCCATTTTCATGTTGTCAACTGTTAACATCTCTGTTTTAGTGTAAAACAGTAAAATTCTTAAGATGTTATATGTCTAGTGTACTAAAACAGATAGCACGCTACAATAAACTCGTCGCACAAGTTTATTAATTAGAATTCCACTACGCTGGAATTCTGTAATAGATAAATGTAACAATAAGTTACGTTGTAAATAAATTACAACAACAACGTTATACTATTGTAAGAAATAGTACAACTTATAAACGGGAAAGATTACAGTGAATCTAACCAGTATATAAAGGAAATTCCGTCTGAGGCTTGTCGTAACAATTTCCTTAAGAATTTTATTTCAAAACTCTCCCAAGATACAACAGACGTAATCTGCACGAGATTGTAATAAGTATATCATTCTGTGATTTGAATATAAGAAAAGCAGCAGTCGTTAGAGGAGAAGAGAGATTCGGATTGAAGAAAAAAAATGAGTGAGGAAAGTGATCAGTTTTCCTCCTTATTTATAGTTGGTCCGTATCCCTTCCGAACGGTCTTGTCTGCACCCGTTCGCTCAAACAGTCGCGTCTGCACCTTTTCGTACGGTCACTTCTGTTTATCGCTGCCCTGCACCCGCGTCCGCACCTGTTCGTTTGCGCGCGCATCACTTCAGAAGTCGTGTTGGGTCGCACCCGCTCGCGCCTATTCAACCCGCGTCCGCTGCCGAACAGATCCGCATCTGTTCGTATGGCCTGTAACTGTCAGAAAACCCGGTCCAGATTGCAGTAAAAATATGAGTGTCATATTAGACCCAAACCCGGCCCGGCCCTGTTCGGTTCGGTCGGACGGACGGCAACGGCGGCGCGCGCGTGTGTGATGGAGATGCATGATCTCCCTCCTCACAACGAAGCATACATTTGGAAGCCCCAGGCCCCCAACCTCCACTTGAGAAAGGCATATAGAAACTAATATACCTCTCAATAAATTGGTGATGTGGGACTTCATGTATTTTTCATTCACTTGACCTTTAGGAATTCTAACAAAAACGAAGATAGCCTAAGTATAAAACGGTATGTGATTAAAGCATGGTTTAAGGTTCCGGCTGGAACCCCAAAGTTTCGGCCACCTTGGTTCGGTTCCGGCCGGTGGCGGGACGGGATAAGGTTAAAATGTCGTCCCGCTAATTTACAATTAAAAAAAAAAAAAAAAAAAAAAAAGGTAAATTACCAATCGAGATTTGAGATGCAACTTCGGACGAGCATCGTTGTTGTCGATTTCATAACAGCAGTTGTAGTCGTTGATTTCAAAGCATGTTGTCGCGATCGATTTCATAACAGACGTCGATTTAGGGCTGAAGGGGAAAGGTGAAACGTCGATTTAGGGCTGGGAAGACATTGACGGTGAAGGGAGGGGGAGATGTGTGAGGGCTGAAGGTGGAGACGTGAATTGAGACGATCTTATAAGGTAGGGCTGAAGGGAAATAGTGGTTGGAAAATAGGGCCGATTGAAATTGAGGTAGGGCTTGGGCTTTTAAATGGACTAACTAGTATCACTTGATTTTATTTAGTTAGGGCTGCATTGGGCTATTTTATTTCATTTAATTTAGGTAGAATAAATTAATTTAGTGCAATTCTAATTCTAATTTAAATTTGTTTAATCAAGTATAACTATATTGGGCTAGGCTATATTTAATGCTTTATTTACATCGATCCTTATTACATTTTGATTAACAAACTCTTGAAATTGAAATCGGGACCAAAACCTTTGAAATTTCTGAAATCGTTCGAAACTAAGAAATTTTCAAATGAACGAAACCGAAACCGAGTTTTTGAACCTTGGTTTAAAGTGAAGGGGACATTGAAACATCTTATTACCTTCTCAATTCATTTATCAAAAATGGTAGAACTTGTGACACTATAAGCATATTCCATTTGATAAAAGAGTATTCATAAGTAAATAAGTAAACTAGTAATTAAGTAAACATTACTTTGTCCTGAAGTTCTTGAAAAGAGTAACGTGTTATCAGATTGTTAAAAATATAATTAGAATCAGAAAAAGGCCCAAGTATTGAAGAGATAGTTGCTAGATTAATGTTTACCGAACAAAGGCAAGTAAGGATAAAACAATACATACCATCTTCTACTTCCACATGATGCATGGATCAAATTTTAGAAGAGATCAATGGATTAAGTGAAAGGTGCAAAAAGAAATTAAGGTAAGGAAAATCAATATACTTTCATGCACAGAGAGTGATGTAACTAGTTAACTTTAATCATGGGCAATGATAACTTCTTAAGCATGTAAATGTAGTTTTGACCTTCAGGTTTGGGATATAACTGTAAAAGAATACCGCTGGACGAAATAGCCATTCACTATTTCATAGTTCTTTCAACACCATAATTTGAATCAACAATAGCAAAAGGCCATTATAGTTTAGTCTATGGTGCCAGTTAAGCATGTTATTTGATGGTGTCGATAAGTAGAAAGGTACAGGTTTAAATGAGTGATTAAGAATTGTTATGAAGCAGGATTCATTAAATCAATGTACAGGTGATTTTTTTTTCACAGCTCTAGTTTAAGTGGAACAGTTTTGCAGCCCAGCCAACCTCTCCTAATTCCTATCTTGTACCTCAAGACGTTTTTCATTTTTAAAAGAAATTTCTTATTCTCTGAATCAACGGGCAAATGTGTCAACTAAAATTGTGCATACAAAATCCTCAAGTTTGTTATTCTATACAATGACCACAACAAGTAGGGTGGAATAGAGTTTTTGCATCATGATTGTGTGATCGAAAGGTTAAAATTGTTCGTGTATTTATTATTTTCATTCTAATTTTTATTATTACTTTTATAAGTTCTAAGATTTGTGGAATTCACACAGTTATACCATTATGCTATCTTTTCAAACTTCTGTTTTCAGCCATTGCTTTGCTTTAACCGGCTGGTTTGAATTTTATGTAAGTTTAAATAGTAAAGCTTTTTGATGGGAAAATTGCCAATTTGTTCAGGTAAAGCAAAATCCTATGATTCAACAATCCATGTCCACCATGCCTCGCCAATAAAAATTTGACACGTAATTAAACTTTTTTGCATTAAAACTCCATCCAACTTACATCAAAGGGCTCTTGTGCAAAATTTCTTTAGCTCGCTTTGGCTGGGATTGTGGATAGAGAAGTCTGGGGCTAGATGATTTTGTTCAGAACCAACAAAGGAACGTACAAAAAAAAAAAAAAAAAAAAAGAAGCATACCGTCTTCATCTCTGATATTCGCATAAAGTTTCAGTTCCTCAATCAAATATTTGTATACGTCAATCCTCCCTTCCCTCGCTGCAAAATGAAGAGCAGTCCTCTTATTTGCATCCTTGATATCAACCATAGTTTCGACCAACCCTTTTCTTTCATCTAATAACTTTGCTTGTATACATTAAAAGCATGTATTTTGATGTCTACTACTGGTCATTTGGGCACACAAACAGCATATTAACCTAAATTCAGACTGCCTGTTAACCTAAGTTTTGTAAAATAATCTATGAATTAATTTTCACAATTGAAAATTCATAATTGTTTTAATCATACACCAAGCCAGAAAATATTTTAACAAAGCTCAAAACTCAAAAGAAGTACACATACATACATGTACATAGATATATTTGTATGCATGTGTGTGTATGTATATATATTATTGGAATTTACAGAGATGGATATATTTGAATTAGATGAATTTGCAGAAGAGAATGATGATATTGAGAAATGAATTACAATTGTGTACATCAGTTTTCGTTCAGTACAATATATATATATATATATATATATATATATATATATATATGACATCCAAAATAAACATGCGGCCCATACTTTTGTTATATGGGCTGAGACCCTCATCCATTGTATCATAACTCCATATACTCTGGTATGCTGAAATTATTACCCCATTCGATTATTTTTCATACACCGCCTTAAATTCATCTAGGGTTTTGCCATAATTTCTCTCACGCCTCCAGATTTACAAATCGATCCTCAATAAAATGATAAAATGAAGAAATTTAACTCCTTTCTTCATCAAATGGCTGCAATTTCCTCAATCTCACACCAATTTTGCCGAGCAACCTCCAGATCTGTTGAGATCTGCGAACCATGTCGAATTTAAGTGACAAGATGAAGGAAGTTAACTTCTTTCTTCATCTAATCTCTGTTATTTGCTCAATTACAAACCAATTTGAACGCATGATGACTTTGAAGTTCCGTTAGTTGCTGTCGGATCTGATGATTTGAGAAAGAATTCTTAAGCTTCAATCTTTATTTCAAAAGTTATTGAAAAGCGTTGCGAAAAGTATTGCAAATAGTGTTACAAAAGTGCTTGAAAGCTATATTCTTCAAAACGACTTTTATATCATTTATAAAATTATGTTTTCAACTTAAATTAATTTTAAAATATTTTAAAAGATTTTTAGAATTTATTTCATATTTTTAAAATGATTATTTTATCAATTTTCAACTTTGATCATTTAGTGTAAAAACTAGATTTTTCTTGAAAATTAATTTTGCCATATTTCAAAATATACAAAATGAAATCTTTTTTTTCTTTTTTTATATGAAATATAAGGATATAAGGATTCAGAGAATTCTTATTTCGAAGAATTTCGATTTATATTCCACTTCGTATGTTCATTTGAACTTTTGACGCAAAAACACGAACTACCGTTACGTGATGCGTCAAATTTTAGGCGTATTTTGAGATTCATATCCAAACTTTACCGAGACAATTTTAACACTTAGTAATCAATTCTAAAGCATATTCAAACATTTTTCAAAAGTATACATGATTACATATCACATTTCATTTATTTTGAAAAGTGATTTCCATGTGATTATACGTCGTGTAAATCGGTGACTTGTTTCAACATATATATTCAACTAGTGTGTAACCCGTGCGTTGCACACGGTAATAATGTAAAAGAAATTGTCAAATATACATAGTTAAATAGTCGACGTACAATGTAATATGTTAATATTAAACATATATTTTTTATATGTTTTTGATTTTAGCATGTTAAAATGTTATGCTTTCATAGTAAAACATATTCAAAAATTATTTTCGAATAGTTAAAAATAATCATATATTCATTATTTTCATATTCTAACTATTTAAAATGATAGATTTTGTTTCAAATTAGTTTTACGACAATATTTCTAAAGTTTAAGAAAATCATACGTTAAACATATTATTTTATTGATTTATTCGTTTAAAAATTGTGTATAAATATATATACTATATTGTTATTTCCAAAATTTTATATTTTAAAATATTTTATGTAATTTTAAAATAAGCGTAATTTATATTTTGAAATTAAGAAATTATACGTTAAATATGACCGATATACCGATGCATGTGAAACAATTTTTAGTGTTTATGTATACGATAAATTTCAAAGAAAAATATAGATGCAATTTGTTCCTTTTTGAAGTGATATTTAGTAAATTCATGATCCTGTGTGTTTTGATGCGCATTCGCACATATACATGATGATGAGTTTTAGATGCCAAATTGCAAATTTGTGTTGATAAGAATTTTAAACGTAACATGAGATATTAAGGGAAAAACTAATTTTTTTTTTATACTAAAATTGTGGATAGTAATAATAATAATAATGGAGTAATAGAGTGTATCTCATGCATTGCACACGCTAACTTTGTAAAAACATGGTACTCATACTTTAAATGTTATTAAAATAAAATTTTGTTATGCAATGTTCGATATATCAATCATAAATTAAACGTTTTATTATTGTTTATACCATTAATTTTTGTTAGGTGATTCAAATATTTTTATATTTGAAAGAAATATCTACCATGTGTTACTACTAATGCGGTATATAAATTGAAAATTTCATTTTGTTTATAAATTATCAAAGAATTTAATGAGTATTAATTACTTGAATTTATTTATATAGTACAGATTTATGGTGTTTGGTTAATTTAAATACATAGATTTGAATGTAAAATAATAAAAGAAAATTGATGAGAACTTTGCAAATGACTGTAGAAATTATAAAATCTAGGTATATATGAATATAAAATCATGGAAAAAATTAACATAATATTTTAGATAACTATAATGATAATTTATATGAATTCGATAAAAACGAAGAGAATTAATGAGTAGTGGTGAAAATTTTATAATTATTGTGATGATTTATGACCTTTAAACTTCAATCATTTAACTAATAATTTATTAAAATAAATAATTACACATTAAGTTGTTCATATTGTTTTTTATGTGATCCATATTTATACTGTTTTGTTACAATGAGCATGATATTCTATTGGCATGGTTATCTATGTTATTTATTAGAAAATTTAATAAATAATGGTTAATTAATTTTTTTAAATAATTTACAATGAAATTATTTAATTAATTTAAATATACGGACTTAAATGTAAATTGTACATGAAAATTGAGGACTTTGAAAATAATTGTAGAAAGCAGAAAGTGTAGATTTTGAATGTAAAACAATAGTGTAAAATTAATAAAATCTTATAAACAATTCAAAACTAATGCATTGTATTAGGTCTTTAAAATAAAATTTAAATAAATATCTAAAGAAAATTAAGGAGAGGTGAGAGAAATGCTAGAATTAATGTGAGAGCTAGAATTTCTTCTGCTTTACTATTATTTAATAGATATACAACTAATAAACATCCAAACAATGTTTATAACTATTTTAACATATCCTAACATATCATATGAACTTACATATCAATTTAACAACATTTTTATTACAATGTCATATGATTGTCATTTATGTACATATTTGCTTACTAATTTTTGCAAATGACTTAAGGATGGTTGCTTTTTTTCAAACACTTATCAAATATCATTATTAACATCCAAATAACATTTACAATTTGCAAAACATCATATAAATATTTCCTACTTATTGATTTAGAGTTCTTACCTTTTGTTACTTTGAAGCTAGTTTTAAACTTTTCTAATTTTGTTAAACTTTGCCTTAACCTTCTAGAACTTGCTAAACTTCCTCGTACTTGCCTTAGGAGGCCACAACCAACTTGAAGTGGAAAATGTGCTCGGCCAAATGGAGGAAGGGGAGGGGCATGAGCAATAGGAGAGGGAAAGAGGCGTTTTGAAGTGGTTCGGACGGAGTTTTGTCGATATTTTTCTTTGTTTTATTTTTGGAATATTTTGGCATAACTTTGTTAAGGTTGGAAGCCATTAAAAGAGTGAGAAGAAACTTGAAATTTTGAGAAGAAGAAGCGTGGAAAGAAGTGAAAAAGTGGGTGTGTATTTATAGAAAATATTTGAGATTAAAATATAGATTTGTGTTTTTACTTAAATAATCTTCCTTAAGAATTAAGTAAACTTATTTAATTCAAAACTTACCATACACATCATATCACACTTCTAAAATTCAAATACTAAAGAGTTAAGTAAAGAATAAGAATGATTATTTTCTTTATGTCAAATTTCTTTACTTTATGTCACATGTGATGTGACATGTGTTTTGTCTTTTTTAGTTTACTTTTGCTAATTACTTTCTAGAAATTTCTATGCGTGGTTATTAAAAGTAACATTGTTTAGATAATTATTAACTATCTTTATATGTTAACATATTTATTAAATTGTGTACATAAAGGTGCAACAACATTGCGACAACTTTGAATTGACAAAACAATGATTTTTGACAAAATGTTTTACGGTTATATTTTGACCTTTTTAGTTAAGCTATTTATTTATGTAAAACTAATTTAAAAATAAATTTGTATAATTTTATTTAAAAATATAAATACTCATAAATAAATTAAAATAATTTATTTAACCATTTAAACTTACTTTTCTGAAATCAAGATTTTGTCACTTTTGTCGATATAAACAAATGTTACTATTTTTATGTATATTTCTATTTCCAAATACTATCAAATATTGTTTGAATCGTAAAACCTTTTATATTTTATATTTAAAATCACTTTAAATACTATATTTTTAAGTGGTCAAATTTTGGGTCGTTACATGTCATATCCATTTGTGGTTGGTGTAGATCGATATTGACCCTCGATCTGATGGTACAACATAGTCGATCATCGATATTCGGATGTCGTTTCGATTGGTTTTGTATTGAGGCCTCCTTATAGTCATTGCCTTAAGTTGTAAAGGTCACCCAGCTCGAGCTGTAGTAAGATGTCGTACTCAGCTTGTAGTGGTATCTATTCTCATTCTCAATCTTAGGTTAGAAGAATTAGTTCGTGGACGGTCGAATTCCATTTGTAGAGAGTTTATACTCCTCTTATTGAATTCAGGTCGGAGGTTATGGAATATTTAATGGTCGAACTGCACTTATCTACTTGTTTATACTCATATCTGCACTCTAGGGATAAGAGTTTTCTGGTGAGTGGTTGAACCGCACTCAATTTGTGTTTATACTCCAATTCACAGAGGAGGACCAGAGTTATTTGTTGGATGGTCGAACCACGTCCATGTCCTGCTTTGGATTTTAGGCTTGCTGATGTCCGATCAAGGCTTGGATATTTCACCATACCTCAAGCGCAAAAAGGTCGTGGATGGACGTGTCACATCCTCTTTGGATTGGACGGTCGAACCACATCCAATTTAGGCTTAGGCTCTCAAACTGCCCCTCCATCCAGGGCAGGAATCGATGCGTGGATGGTTGTACCACGTCCACTTCCATTTGGATCTTGTTTCTACCGAGCCTTGGGAGTAAGATGAGTGTTCTGAAGAACTTCGAGCTCGAGCAGGGGAGGAGATGGTCAAATCACATCCATTTTGATTCGTATGTTTGCCTCCAAGTCAAGAACAAGAGTTGAGGAGCGGACGGTCGAACCACATCCACTTTTTATGGTATTTATACTCCAGAACACGCTAAGGGACCAGAGTTGATCGATAGAAGTTCGAACCATGTCCATCTTTTTGTGTTCGTACTCTGGTCCATGCTCGGGGACCGGAGTTTTATAACGGGTAGTCAGTCACACCCATTTGATGTTTATACTCCAATCTGTGCTCTAGGAACCAAAGTTGGTCGATGGATGCCAATCACACCCATCTGGTGTTTATACTCCAGTCCGCGCTCTGGGGACCATAGTTGGTCGCTAGACGGTCATACCGCATCCATATTTTTGGTGTTTATACTCCAGTCCACACTCTGGGTATCAGAGTTAGTCAATAGGTGGTCAGTCACACCCATTTTTAATTTATACTCTAGTTTTAAAGTCGAGGTAACAGTTGTCGAATGAACGATTGAACCATGTTCATCCATGGAATGGAATTCTGCCCCTGGCATCAAGGGCAAAACTTGACAAATGGATAGTTGATTCATGTCCACTTGACGATTGTAGCTCCTCCAATCAAGTCGAGGAAGGGAGTAAGTAATGGATGGCTGGATCAAATCCATGCTTGTGTTCGGCGGTTAGGCCTTATCCAATTTTCTTAGGACTCCTCCCAGCAAGTCGAAGGACAAAACTTTTGGGTAGAGAATCAAGTCACATCCACCTCAAGCTGCAGTTGTGTCCACATGTTAAGGGCGGTGGTTGATGAGTAAGCAGTTAATCACACCTACTTTAAGTTGAGTTTTCAAACTGTTTCCTGATTTCAGGGCAAGAGCTAATGTGTGGACGACCAAATCACGTCCACTTTAGTTGCACCTCGGTCGTGCTGAGCTTCGGGAGAGGCATAAGTATTTTGACGAACTTCAAGTATGAGATGGGATTGGATGGTCGGGTTGCATCTACTCCAAGTTTTTCTTCATTCTCAAGTCAAGTGTGGAGGTTGATGAGTGGATGGTCAGTCGTGTCCACTTTGTATTAGATTATAACCTTGTCGGGCTCTGAGTAAGGAATAGATGTTCTATCAGAATTGAATCATGGAAAAGGAAGTGGATGGTCGAGTCACACCCACTTTCCATTTCGAGCCCATGCCCCCAAGTCAGGGGCATATGGTAGCTGATGAGCGGTTGAATTATGCTCGTCTTGATGATCCTCCAAAGGTCCGATCATGGTTCGTAGAGGTTGGTTGGCACCCAAATCTAATTACTTGGTCACCTGCCTTGTTTGGAAGTAGTTCAGTTCAAGTTTGTCATAGTTCGCAACATAATTGAAAATGAAATAAATCTTATTGATAATTGAAGCAGAGTTGAATGCTCGCTATTCCACTATGCCCCAGCCCTCTTCAGTTGGAAGACCACCGTATGTGGTCCAATTGCTAATCAAAGGTCATTATTTGTAAGGCTCGGATGTTCCCTGGCTGTTATTCTGCAGAGCTTGCACATATTATTGAAGCTTTCCTTTCTGGATCTGCTTTTCGATCACATCTTGGAGGTGTCTCCAATCATTGGTGTTATGGCCATGTGTATATTGAAATATACAACATTTCTTGGATTTCTTCTGGGTTTTGGTGGACTCTCTCGAGGCTGGTTTCGAGTTCTGCTTCGAGTCTTGAGTCTCCAAGTAGATGTTTTGATTGAATCATTGAAAGGAGTATTGGAGTCGGATTTTGGAGTTCTGGTTCGTATCCTAGAATCCAAGTCCTCATCTAAGGCCTCAATGTTGCCCTCGCTTTGACTTCCTTCAACTAATGGGCCTGTATAGTTCTTTCTCCTAGTTTGCTCTATCCTCCTTGCTTAGGTTCTGGTTCACTTTGTAATATAAATGATTCAATGTTATACGAGGCTCTCCAGGTAACCGTTCGCCAAAGTATGTCTCGGGGTCGATTCCCCTTATCAACGACATCAGTATGATATTCTCACTGGGATTGCTCACTTTAGTGACAACGGTGTTAAATGTCTGCCAAAAGTCTTTGAGCGGCTCGCCTAACGCTAGGGATAAATTGGGGATAACAGCATTGCATCCTTTGGGCGAGTCGCGTGCATTCTGAATTGCTCAGTGAACTCCTTAGCCAGCTGATTAAACAAGGAGATGGACCTGAGCAGTGATCGCGTAAATCACATGATCGATCACTACTCCCTGAGGAATATGGGAAAGAATCAGCATATAATAGTGTTCATCTCTCTAGCGAAATTCATGTGTCCTTCATATTCATTAGATGCCCTGGGGAGTCTATGTTTCCAAATTATACCAGCATAGTTGGCATATTGAATCTCTTAGGATATTCTGCATATTAAATGGCTTCAGTGAATGGGCATTGACTAAGGGAAATGCTCCAGTCGTCGATAGTCCAGTTCTTTTTTCAGGTTACAGCTGTTTCTAATGCTTATGAATGTTGTATGCATGATTGTCCAACATGTGACAGATTGGTGATAATTTACTTGGAGTCTGACCTAAGAAAATTTGCTATTTTCTTGGTTTCATCCCCTGGTTCGCTTGGAATCGCTTAATTTAAAGTGTTGGGTTGGTGATGAACGGTGCTTGGAGTCATACTGGTGTTTGCTTGGAGAAAATCTTGGTTTTACTTGAGTTTGACATTGGGGCAGAACTTCTTGGGTTTGCTTCGAGTCGAATGGGTGACTACTTTAGGCTCGACTTTGATGATGGATAGATATACTTTAAGATGGCACAATAAGCGACGTAGGGCGATCGTCACACAAACCATCGTATCATAGCTGGCAATCCAGGCATTTGGAAGCTGCTCAATTAATAACAGTTGTAATCTACTCTAGAAGCCTGAACTAGCAAGCGATCCCAGTTCGTGTCATATCATCTTAGTTCTCCAGTCTTTGGGTGTACCATTTGAGTAGCAGTTGCTTGTCTATTCCTTGGCTGCAATTCTACAACTGCCGCATGATCCTCTATGCCACAGTTAGTCACAGGGTATAAGGGAAGCGGATAGAACACACCTTTTTTAAATTGAGTTTCGAATCTAGAATGCGGGGCTACTACGCTGTGGCACGAGTTCGGGTGCTGGGCAAGAAGGATTGTACTCGTTCCATATGTTTTAGAGTCATTTTTTAAAAAATGAATCGTACCCGATCCATATTTTTATATGCGGCAAGAAGGAGGGTTAGGTCTCGATCCCTTTTTGCCTCTAGGAATGAGGGTTCAGTTACGTTCTCTTTTTGAATGCGATGTTGAACAAGGGTTTGGTTCTGGATGAACGCGGCATAGGGGTCGGTATTGAATGTATGGATCGACTATAGGCGATCGACAAAAGGGGTTGGTCATGAAGATGGTTGTTGACTTGCGATCGGTTGCAGTGCTATGGAGGGATCAGTGGCAGAGGGATCAGTTTATACACCTTGTATAGGATCGGTATATACACCTTGTAGAGGGATCAATATATATACTTTGCAGGGGGATCGGTCATATGGAGGGATCAGTCATATGGAGGGACCAATTATTTTGGCCTTGAGAGAGGGATTGGCCTTTAGCTAACTTGAATGCAAACTTCGACGTCTGATCCTAAGAACTTGCAAATATAAGTGAATCCGGTCCCTTCCAAATGGACATGAACACATGAACAAGTCCAAACAAGAACACTAGCATCATCATTTCCTTTAAGTCCGCATGAAGTTGATTTAATTCTTCTGACCATGGCTATCAGCTTCATTTAGATTTCCTTCAAATCTGAGTAGAATAGGAAGTTTTCGGTAGAAAAATGGATATATTTTGTGAATATGGGAATCCACAAGTAGATGATGAGATCCAATTAAGTTAAGAATTCATTTCCCAGTGAAAGCACCAAAATGTTGACACCAAAAATAAGCATCGACACCCGTTAGAATCAAGTAGAGATTAAATGAAGAATGAAATTAAAACATAGCAAATATCATAAATGAACACACAAATTTTATAGTGGTTCGACAATCTTGTCCTACATCTACTTCATATTTTTATTGATTTTGCACTTGATTATTATTACAAGAATGTTTGGATCAGCTAGAACCTATTAGTACAAGAATGAAGAATAAAAATGGAAGAGCCTTTTCAGCAGAAAGAAGGATCGCTTATTTGACGCCATGCCTGTTGTATTTATAGGGGAAGGTGTGCACGGATCGAAGAAATTTCGGCAGAAGTTTCGGGAGCCAAGACGAGGCCACCCAAAAAATTATAGGCCCATCGAGACCCACAATAGGGATCCGTACCGGTCCTTATTAGTGTGACCAAATGGGCTGCAATCTCTATGTGGGGGTGTCCCATGATGTTGGCTACTTTCTCCCCAAATTTAGTTCAATTCCGACATACAGTTTGTGAGATATCACATTTTCCATGAAGTAGTGTTGCTTGAATTCTGACTTCTGCCAATCCCTCCAAAGGGAGTTATACCGTTCCCTCCAACTTTCTCCAATTGAAATAGGATCCCTAGGAGGTGTCACACATGTTGTAGTAAGCTTGTACTCCAAGTTTCATGTTAATAGCATGTGTAGAATTTGAGTTATTGACTGATCATCACTGCAAAATTAAGTTGTGAAATCGATATGATACGATTTATAGTGTTGAATATGGATCGTAGTTGATCCATCTTCGAGGAGTGGTAAGCTTTCATGCTTCAACTTCATATTATCATTTATGCTTGAATTTTGGACCCCATAATCATTGCTCGGGGCTACTGGCCATGATGATAGTCGAGTCTAACTTGTCTAGTCAGTTTGGATACAGCCGGCTCGAAATGCCGGATAACAATACTTATACCGCTAAGATAAGTATAAATGTTTCCCAAGTATAAAAGGGAAGTAAGGTTTATGGAAATAGTGCTATGTAAAGCTCTTTTGAACAAGTTTTAGAAAGTGATTTTATTAACTAAAGATTAAGTTAATAAAGGCTTATTGTATCCCATATGAAATTAAATCAATGTTTAAATGATTATTTATTTGATATTTGAATAACCGACTACCAACCTTGGAATAAAATGTAATTTTGGAAATATCTTGAAGAAGCACATGAGTTATACGGAACAGACATCCCCAATGATGTTGTACTATGCGTATAAATCTTGTTTCGTTCTTCTAGGATAAATGATAAGGAAATCCGTCCACTAACGGTTTGGAGGTGATCTTCGCTCTTATGTTGTCTATTTATTTCCTACAAAATGGAGGTTGGGCTTATCGAAAATTATTAAAAAAAATTGACAAGACCGTGATCGGATATGCTATTCGAAAACCACTTCGATCAAACTCAAGCATTTCGAACTAAAGATATCTTGAAGAGTATGGAATCAAAGATGAAGTTTTGAAGTACAAGGGTTATTTGCTGCTAACCCTAAGGGTGGTTCCAAAATGGGTGCAGTGGAGGCAGAGCCTTGGATTTCGTTCAGTCCCATAACAAACTTGTATGGATGAATGCTAGCATTGCATTGTTGCCTCGAGGGCAATGTAACATTCCATGTGCGAAGTGCTATATAAAGGTAAAACGTATCCTCAAGCCTCATCAACTAGGAAATAATAAAAATCGTACATGCAGTAGGGCCATGTAGGTTGCTTCCATCAGGGTATGGTCATCCCAAAATCTAGATCGATCACTATCTACTCATGTATGCTTCAGGGACCAAAGTGGAGCGATCGTATTCTTTACTACTAGTCAAGTGGTAGGCCAGTCTTGTATGGTAGGGGTACAAGATGTTCTTGTCGGACCCCGTTGCATTTTATCTAGAGATGTACCATCGAATGGTAGTTCCTTACCTTTTCATAGTATGGAATCCATTCTCAAATAAGCATCGTATGGTTTTGTTTATGCCTAACTATGTTGAAATGTGCGATCCAAGCATTTCTGCTATTTTCAAATTTTGCTTTGACCTCTAGACATTGTTATAATATTACTGGATTTTAATATAAAACTGTTTTGGTTATCGTAAGATTAAACCCATCCATGTTCATGTGCGTCGTGGTTTTACAAGATACCTTTGATTTTAAAGGAGTTTTAAACATAATAATTCAGTTGTTTGAGTTTACTCACACCAGATCCATTCTGGCCTAGAGTTTTCTTTTCTTTTCCTAAAACTCTTGGGTGCTCAACCTTTTATGGACAAGCAATTAGTTCAGGTTTTCCGGTGGATGCATTTTGAAGGAGCTTGGAGAAGGAGGCTTCATTGCTAGTTATTATCTTGTTTCTGCTATATTATATGTATTTTATATCCGTTAGGCAGGGACGGGCTGTTATAACTATCTTAAGGTAGAATTTGTATTAGTATGACTTTGTTGTATCATTTTAGAAATGACTTTGTACAGAATTATGTTGATTAATATACGTTATTCCGTTGCGTTGTGAGATTCTATGATTGTTTAGTTTTTTTTCTTATCTCCTTCTATCACAACCTCTATTGACTAGTCTTTCGGACACTAAAATGATTGACACATGAGTACCATGAATGTATAAAGTGTCATCTTTAGGTGTAAGAAAGGCAGATCGTTACATCCAAAGCTTTATATCCATTGGAAATATATATATATATATATATATATATATATATGCACATAAAGCTATAGATATTCAAAAATATGTATATATTACATATGAAATTATTTATCTTCAAATCTCTATAAAAAAATTAAAACTCATACTTCAAAATCCTTTACTGTTTAAGTCTGTAAATTTTTTGAAAACTTTGATCTTTGAGGCTCTTTGAAATTCTTATATTTATGAAACTTGACAATTTGAGAATTGATGCCAGATATTTTTTAGGACTTGCTTGATAACTTTTGGGATGATGCTTTCAACATTACCCATCTTCAAAATTCCAACATCGATATTTCAAAATTTAGCAAACTTAAGATTAGGTACCTTTAAAGTTCAGTACCTTCAAAACCTATAGACTTGACATTGTCTATGAACTTAATGGTAGTTGAATAAATAAACTCGATGCCATCCAGATCTTGAAGTTTGATACCGACCAAAATGACAAATCAACATCTTTCATAACTATAAGCTCGGCATTGCTTGATTTGCTTCTATAAGTTCCAATCTAAAATCAATTTGGCATCTATTTAGATCTGAATAGATAAGAAACAAGTCAGGATGGATATCAAATGGGTATCGACATTGATCTTGACTTCAACATTAATGTGGATCTTAACCTCGTCGCCAACTATGACTTCGACGCCAACTATAAATTTTGGCATTGGTTTTAAACTTTTGATGCCAACTATAACTTCGACATTTGTTTTTAATTTCGTCGCTAATCATAAGTCTCGACACTAGCTATAAGCTTTGATGTTTACGATAACTTTGGCACTGATTTTTAACTTCATTGCCAGTTATAAGTCCTGACACCAGCTATAAACTTTGATGCCAACCATAATTTCGACGCTGATTGTTAACTTTGACGCCAATCGGTTTCACCTATAAATAATCATCACCATCCAGATTTGCATATTTGCTATCACTTGATTCCGTAAGGTCGAAGTTGTTCGAAGTTAAGGAGTAAATTCAGATTTTTTCTGAAGAGAAATTCAAATCGGCTTCAAAACTCAAATCTGACTTAAAGTAAATTTGAAATCATTCAAAAAGGGGCATGAAGTTGATTGGTATCGAGCACAAGGTTTAAAGGGGAATAATGTTAAGTAATGTTAAAAACATTCGAGTCTAAAACTAATACCGAACGAGGAAGTTACATCGAACGAATTATGAATTAAACTGATATTAATTATGGAGCAGAAGTGAACATATTTTTAAAATGTTGAATGAGTAGTGAATGAAGGAGTATCGCGATATTGAATTGTAATTTGATATCAAACAGATGAAATTTCTTATCAACTGAAGTGCTACATGGCATTCGAAGCTACGCCATTTATATTCCTACAAA
The DNA here is from genome assembly GCA_030765085.1 of Allium cepa. Classification (NCBI taxonomy): domain Eukaryota; kingdom Viridiplantae; phylum Streptophyta; class Magnoliopsida; order Asparagales; family Amaryllidaceae; genus Allium; species Allium cepa. Next base: position 580,286,314 of record CM060941.1, on the reverse strand, counting down.
TCTTTAAACATTGGCAAAGAATAGTTTCAAGATTTAAAACTAACAAAGAATAAATTTGAAATTTAAATCTCTTCGGGGTATTTCAGTCATTTTCGAACATTCGAAGGTTTAGTCCCTCCTTCTAGCATTAAAATATAAACAAATAAATTCGTTAACACCCAAAAAGTTGTACAAAGTGGCATATTCAAAGAAGTTCCAAATATACCCCTTGGTTTTGTGATAATTCACAAGTTCGTTTATATTGTAGTCCATAAGTTCAAAAGATAGAATAGGCAAGTCCATAAGTCAATAGACAAAATAAGCAAGTCCACAAATCAATATGCAATATAGTTAAGTCCATTTGTCAATAGGAAAAATAGACAAGTCATGTCCATTTATTCAATCATGAATATGTTACAAATGTGCAAATATGAAATTGTTCAAGTTCTTATATGCAAATTCCATATGTCCTCCTTCTTCATTGGCTGAATGCCATTATAATAGTTCTCAAACTCTTCAGAAAGCTTGGAAAAGTTCTAATCTAAAAGCTTGGAAGGAGATTGGCTTACTCAAATTGGCGATGTAGGACTTTTGGTGCCATGAAGCACGTAGTGGACTATGAAGGCTTTTGAATCTTTTGCGAAGGAAAATGCACTGATTCCTCTTGAATTAGCCCTTGTAAATGATCTTGTCCTTCCTTTTTTACATGACCTTTGACATCCATTAACATGGACATTGTGCGACTTCAATAATCATGCCATGTCCATGGGATTCAACATCGATTAATGGCTTATAGGAAGTGGAATTCTTATGTATTAAAATGGTCTTGATTGATTGTTGGCTGCATTAGTTGGAAGCAGTGTTGAACACTGATGACGAGCGACGTCGATATAGTGTAGTATTGGCATAAAGCAACTTTGCTCAGTATACTATCGGCTTCATTGATGACTTTCGACACCAACATATGGAATTGACCATTAATTAGTGGAACGCGACATCACATAAGAATGGCGGCATGAGACAATGGCAATGCTAACAAAGGTGTCACTGATCCTAAGTAGTATCATTAAAGCTTTATTGGAGACGAGATTACTTCGGTGATATTAGATGAATAGCGACACTGATGATTCCTGTGGATATTGATGGTGTTTACCATCAATATCACATATGAAGTCCCTATTGATATGCGGCATTACTTCATCACGCTCTTGCCAACTTCCAACGTTACTTGATGATGTTGTTTGTAGGCAGTATTGATGGCAAGAGACATCAAATAAAACCAGTTCTAGAAGATGAAAGTCGGCATCAATAGAACATGGTATCAATGAAACGTGACATAGATTAGTGGCGACATCAATTGTCATTGACACTGATCCGAAGCGATATTGACTTTGGTTTTTGATGAATGCGACAATGCTTTAGTGAGTGTCATCATAGGTCATGCTGATATTGAGTTCGGTACCAATGGGTCGTTACTTGGTGAAGCGTGGCATGAATCAAAAATGACATCATAGTCCTATGGCATTAGTTTCTTTGTGATGCCACTACTTTTAGTATTACTTTGGGCATTGAAATTATATTGTTAATAGTTATACATATTTTAATTCTGTGTTTGTGCAATCCTCTTGGTATTGTACAATTAGGTAATTGAGAGTTGATATAGCTATTTAAATGCTTATTTGCTTTGATTTGCACTTAAATAGTAAGAAGCTTTCTTAAGAGAGGTATGAATTTTTGGAAAATGTTGGATGATGTAGGTTATCGCATATTTCATATTGTGTGATGCATTTTAATATAGCAGTTCTATAGTGCTGAAAGCACAATGGAAGGTATTGTTATAAATTTCTGAAAATAAGATTTAGAAAGTTTGGTATGTCTTGTTACTTTCTCATACTTATGTGAATTTCAGGGATGAAATTCCTTTAGGGAGGGGAGAATGTAACGTCACGTAATTTTAACGATCGAATATTTAAATGATTAATTTAAATATTTAATCGTTAAGCGATGGAACACCTTTTATACTCGATTTTTACAAACAAGCGAATTAGGACTCGATACACCAGTGGTTGAGTTCGCATTTCGACGCTGGTAAGTTGAGCATAAACTTGACTTTGTTTGGAGATGGTGAAAATTTTGAGTGAATAGTGAATTTTGGTGAATGAGATGGATTTGGACCAAGTCCATTTACTTAGCCTATATGAGTCTAAACCCCTCATAATTTTGATTCTCACTTTCATTTCCACGTTCACCCTTCTTGCTCTCCTCTAATGGCTTCCCTAATTACCCCTTAATAACCTCCTTCATCCCCAAACTCTAAACTGATTAATTCCTCTCTTTCAATTCTCTAGAAAAACTCAAGAAGAAATTGGCTTGAATCAGAGTGTTGGTGGAGATCTCGAATTTGAAGATAGCAAAATGATGGTTTTTGGTTATTTTGAACTTGGTTTGGAGAAGAAGAGGTGAGTGGGATGATTCTCTTATTAAATTTGTGTATTTTACTTCATTAATTTGTTTATTTATAATTATGAAGTATTATGGAATGATTTGGAGATTTATGTGCTAGGGTTTAGACTAATGTTCATGTTATAAACACATTTCCCTTTGATAATTAATTGTTTAAGACCTTAATTACTATGTTTGAAAATAGCTAGTAAGCCCTAGAATTGATTTGGGCTAATTGGGTGATTAGTTGTGATGTTATTGTTTGATTTGGATTAATTAAGAAGTGTAATTATGTGCACATCATTAGAAAATATTAATTAACCTAATTGAATTGATTTGCAAAATGTTAGTAAGCTAATTTAAGCGATTTGTGAACTCTAAACTTAATATTAAAGTAATTAAAGACCCTTTGAGCCTTAATGAGTATTTATAAAATGGTTTCATGATTTCTTAAATGAAGTATATATTTTATAAAGTGGGTATGAGATTTTGTAAAACATTACAAAGGTGAATACTTGATTTTTAATAAAGTGATTAAGTATTTTAAAGGCTATAAAGTGATTATAAGCTAGTATGATATTTTATAAAATGGTTTATTATTTTATAAAATGATATAAAGAGATTGTTTTCCTCTTATTAGAAAGATTACTAAAATAAGTAATATTTGGTTGAGTAACATTTAATTTACCTGCTGGATATACGTGTTTGTGTATACGTGCACGAGCGGTATTTATGTATACGTGTTTTCAGATTTATGCAACAATCGAAACAACTCTACTATTGTAGCTGGAGTTGTGATGAGAGTTGTGTTTGTAAGAGGTGAATATTCGTGTAATAGTTGTATATGCATATAGGAATGTCAATATATGTATATGGTCATGTTAAGAGCCATCGCAAGTAGCCATAGTGATCATGGGGGTGCACTAAGTTGTGTGGGAAAGTATGGGGTCGAGTAATCGCCCCGGTGAAGCTCAAATGTATTTGTGTTGTGATGCATGTGGTTAAGTTTACGTATGTGCTTAGACATGCACAAATAAGTGTATCGACACACGTATGGGCTACACACAAGGCTGGGTATGTCGTTTTGGCGTGTTAATAGAAGTCAGGTCGCTAAAATCGCTCGTAGGACTCAAGTCGTGCAAAGAGTGAATTTTACTATCAAATCCGATTTTTGATTTCCTATGGAATTCACTTCAAAATTGTCAAAAAATGAACCTCGATTGATGTTCGATGGATGGAGGCAGGCTCTGGTAACAAGGCGACTCATCGACAGAAGCAGTGGAGGAAACGACGTGTAAATCATCATCTATTCGGGAATCTACTCCCAGCATAGGCTGCTAGAAATTGCCAGTTCAGTCGACTGCTTGGTATATTCAGTTGAGTGGTCAAGAGAAAAAATTCCATCTCGGCCCTGGTTCAGTCGATCGAACGACCCTTAAGTCGGCTGACCTAAAGTGTATTGTGCAAACTTCAAAACGCGATAACTTTCGCGTACGAAGTCGGGTTGAGTTGAGATCTAGACCATTGTTCATCATTTTTCGACGGATAAAACCCATGAAATTTTGTTAGGTTTGGAGTACTATGATTTCGGGGTCCACATGGGACTCTCCCCTGGACGAATTCCAAAACCGTAGATTTTGAGATAGATCGGGAGGGTATATCTGAGGAGTATTATTACATTAAGGCCATATGTTCCATTTGGAATGCAATTTGGGTTAGTATGAGGTTTTGTTATAGGTAATTGGTGGCTTTTTAGGTCGTAGCGACTGGAGCCGTGCATGACGAATCCATACGTTATATACGAACTGAGTCCATACTCAAAGGTTTCGACCTTAGAGCAATATACGATTTGTTTGGTGTTGACTAATTATGACACACCAAGGGTACGGACTTATGTGATCTCCCCAAAGTATAGATTTATGTGACCTACTTAGGTATATGATCTTGTTGTGGTGTACCTATGGTGTTGTTGATGGCCATGACACACTCGATACGGTCTTAGAGGGACTGTGAATAGCTTTATCTTATCATGATCGCTTGGACGTTTTTGATTCCTACATTCGCAGTCTTATGAACGTTTATTCTTAGTAGTAATGACCATACGCATTGTATCATACCTATTTCGTCTTAGCATTAGTGACCATACGTGTTGTAGTACACCTATTCGATCTTAGCAGTAGTGACCATACGCGTTAAGGCGTATCGTATCCATCTCGGCAGTAGTGGTCTTGGTTTTTGGATCACGGTTCGATCATACTATATTTGTACTATATTATTAGTAGTTTTAGGCTAGTGTGGTGCAATAGAAGATGTTTTGCTAACTTGTTGTTACAAGAGAAGAACATGTTATGGTATGATCCCCTAATTTTGAGATGGGTTTACTATACTTGTTTATAAGCAATCCAAATTTCCCCTGAGCGTGAAGAGTGCTGACTATGATTTGGTAGTTCCTGTTTATTTGTATATAGTTTTAATGTACAATATTTTGAGATAGTTTCTCTCACACCAGACTTTATACCTGACCCGAGTTTTGTCCTTTTCTGCTTATGTCATGACAACTCTCGAGTACTTAATTGTGTAGTTCGGGAGTCAGTGCTTTTGGGGATACGCTAGTAGAGTGCGCAGTTAAAGCATTTTAGAGGCATGGCATCAATGTTATATATATACTGGTTATTTTATTATATGTGATAGACCTATTATTTATATCCTAGACTGCTGTATCAGATGTTTATTCAGAACTCCATGTTTATTTTGGAGTTGATGTATTCTTACTATTCTTTACTATTATTTATTTGTCAGTTGCTTCCGCTAATGCGATCTCTTATATATTGTTATTCTATTATGTTTATTTATATTCAATATATTATGTTGTTATTCCATTGTGAGATCTTATCGATGTCTTGGTTATGTGTTTTATTCTAATTTTACTCCAACAATTTGTCTTTTGTGGTATTCGAAAGTCGTATGATGATGTAAGGCATCGACTTTTGGGTATTACAAAGGCCGGGTTGTTTCATTATTCTACCAAATTTCACCACCTTTGGTCGTGGGATGTAAATCGTAACCTTCGCTATCACATGAGGGTTGCTCTGGTCGCATTTGTCCTAGATCGATCAGGTGGCACTTCATTGAGTCTTACATGGAGCTCTCGAGTAGTGGAGATCAGTGGAAGTGACGACGTCTATTTTCATCGTGCGTAGGGAGAGGTAGGAGGAGAGAGGTGGGTTGCATGCATGGGTTTATAGTGTGTTTGTGTGCATGATGTCTTAGGCGGGAAGTATGATTTGGGAAGAAGGGTTTAAGGGGTTAACTAGGTAATTAGTGTGTTGATTTAATAATTAATTGTTATAGTTAAATCGTAAACTTATGAATTCAATATCTTACTCATATGAGGTCCAGACGAGACGTGGTTTCTTGCATTGTGTTTATAATGGTGATAGCTACGCGATGGAATTAGTTTGGTCATGTTTGGAGCTAGTGGAATTTTGGACTAAAAGTTCAAATTGGAATGCCTAAGCGTCTATTGGAACTTCGATGAGTTAAACTTACCTTTTCGAGATAACAGTAAGATATATACAAGATAAAATTTACGGTTTGTATTTGGATGAACAATTAATTAATTGGTTAAATATCGGCTCTTAAAAGCGAATGACATTTAAAATGATATGCAGGGAATTTTACAGGGAAATCTAGTTAACTCAACATTGTGATTTTTAATTCCAATTACATATCAGCTAATTTTTATTTAAGTTACATACCCGTTATATAGATTTTTAAATGTTGAAATTCGATAGTTTGTCCATACTGGATGTGACACTGACATATGGTAAAAGTTGAACCTTTTTAGAGAAAAGGCAGTAATAACATTGGTTAAGTGCTATAGTAACTATTGGTATCAATATTGTATTTTGAAAAATATTATTAATTCCTATTTGATTTAGAAATGGTTTTCGACTTAAAAATGATATTTAATCCGACCTTTTAGATTTTCCATGATATTTTATTTTAAATTAGTTTTAGTATTCTTTATTTTACTTTAACTTCTTTTATTATTCTTTTCTAATATATGTATGTTTATAAATATTATAAATTATTTTGGAATGTATTTATTTTCATTTAAAAGTTATTTTAATAATGATTATTTATTTTAAAAGAAATAAAAGCGGTGATCTTTTATTTTAAAGAGATTTTGAGTTTAAAAGAAGATATAAATAATTTGGGAATAAATATTTGTGAAGAATTTTATATAAAATGTTGTAATAACAGATCAAGTCTATAAATGGAATGTTATAAATGTAAAAGAGAGATTTATACATGGTATTTAATAAAAAATGATACGTTTATAAATTGTATTTTATAAAAAGGAAAGATTATTATTTTGATAAACTGGAATAATAAATCACAGTTGTGAATTTATTGTAATATATGAGATGATCGTGTTATGGAAAGTATATGAATTTTATAGTTACATTTGGAGTTTATTTATATTTAGAGTTTGGTTATTTGGAGTTTTGTTTTATAGAAGGAGTTTTGAAATTATATTTAGAAATTTATAAAAGGAATTTTATAAATAAAATTTGGAGATTTGAAAAAAAGTTACAAATAAATTTGGGGATTTATAAATGTGTTTATAAATGATATTTTATAAAAGAAATTTTTTTAAAAAGTTTTATAAATGGTATAAAGGTGTTATAAAGGAGTTTATTAAATAAACCGAGAGATTTATAATAGGAGATTTATAATTTTATTTAGGTATTTATAAAGGGAATTTTATAATTAATAAATGATATCTTATAAAAGGAATTTGTAAATAAAAGGAGTTTGTAAATATATGGTGTTTTATAAAGGAAATTTATAAGAAAGGATTTATAGAAAGACCAAGACCCGATCTCCATAAATGATCATTTTAAATTACGGTGGGACATAAATTGTTCTTTTCATACTTAACACCAAAATCCAAGACATGGAATCTCGTCGCTATATTAAGAATTAAGAATGCGTATCGAGGCGAGGATTTTTTTTTAACTTGTATGATTTCATTGTTAATCGAGGGATAGTACTGTTTGAAACCGGAAAGTGGTGATAAGTATACTTGGTCTAATTACTATACAATATATTTACTTTCACCAAAGGAACGTGTTTGGGTTTATTGATCTTAATGTTTTAAATGGAATTTGTTTTAACTCAATTAAGTGTGATTTTGGAAATGAAATCTTTCTTAAGATTTGGGAGTATGCTTATATAGTTGAGATATGTATATCAATATTTTTCAAGCATTGAAAATAGTAGAGAAAGTTTTGAATATATCTTTGTAAAAGTATTTTAATACAAGAATTTACAAAGTGGATGTAATAACAAGACGATTAATCAAAGAGGCTTAGTGGTTGCTTTGTGCTTAACTATGCTCGGATAAATCTCTGGTTGAATTGTTTGCTTATCTGATAACCAAATAACCGACTATCAATTGTGGGTCAGTTTTTAAAACTATCGTTGTCGGTTCGGAGAGATAAGGATCAAATATATTATTTAAAAACCACTTTAAACCAACATTAGTATTCGAATTGAAGACATCGTAAAGATGATGGAATCGAAGACGGGACTCTTTGAAGTGCAAGGGCTAATTTCTACTAACATGGGGGTGATATCAAAATGGTTGTAGTACCAGTAGTGCCTACGGTTTGTTTATGTCTGAAAAAACTTGTATGGATGAATTTGGCATTGCATTCTTCCTTGTAGCAGTGTTAGTATTACAAATGGGATTTGCCAAAATGGTAAAACATAGCCTCTAGCCTCAACAACCGGAAATGACAAATATATGTGATATATAGTAGGGCTATATGGGTCACACCCATTAGGGTATTGGCATCACCCTTCTAGATACACACGCACACATAAATACATATATGGGGATTTGGTTGTGCATGGGAGCTCTCTGGAAAAGGTTGCAAAGCAACCAGGGTGATAAAATATTTGGTACTATTCGATAATGGGTAGGTCGGTCCAGTGTTGGCAGAGCGTCCATGTGAGGCCCTCGGTACATTTTGTAGAGGTGTATTGTGGCGGGAAGTACCCCAATGCCTTGTCATTGATGGAACCCCTTCTCCAATAAGCGCCGTATAGACTTCGTTATGCCCAACTATGCTGGAAAGTGAGATGCAAGCATTCCATATATATTCATAATTTACTTTAAACCCTAGACATTATTATAACATCATTGCATTTTCTATAAAGCAGTTTTGGTCATTGTAAGGTAAAAACCCATCTTTGTTTATATGTGACATGGTCTTACAAGATACCTTTAATTTGAAAGGGTTTTAGTAACATTAAAATATATGATGTAAGTTTCACACGCTGATTTGTCAGACTAACATAGGAGTTATTTTCTTATAATGCTCTGGTCATATCGAGCATATTTCAGATCTAGTTATCGATGATTTGGAGCTTCAAGAGACGAGCCAGATGCCTCCAAGACGTAGTTACATATCTTTATTTCCGCTGTAGTTGTTGGGTTGTATTTGTTAGCATCTTTGGGGACGTGTTGTTATAATTATCCAAGCCGATGATAGGTTTGTTTACTTTGATTGATTTATGTATATTACATTTTTTGTCTTTTGTAAAGATATGTTATATATATTACTCGTCATGATGTAAGGTTCTATTCTGTCTCTTTTTTCTTTTCCCTCCAACAATCTGTCTTTCAGCCACTTGCATGCTCAGCACGTGAATACCGTGGATTTATTAGCATCAACCTTTGAAATCGAAAAGTAGGGTCGTTATACATGGTATTAAAGCTTAGGTTGAGCGAGCATCTGGCTTTAGTTGTGTCGATTCATTAGAGATAGGGTAAGTAACACCCTAGAATAAGTTTAAGAGAGTGTGTGTGTGTGTGAGCATGTATTTGTTAGTGCTATAAAAATGTTTTATATTGTGTTGATTTATCTGTTGAGTGGTTTATGAACTCTGCTCAGTACAGAAGGAACAATTGTATCGATAGGTTTTTCTAAACACTGAAACAAGGTAAATCGATATAATATTGTTTTGGAAACGGGTAAATGAAATAATTTTACATAGATTATATTTTATTTATAGAAGTATAATTTTCAAAAATTAATATAGGAATCCGACGTGTTTGTTTGTTATAAAATGATAATATTCATATCATATATTCCTTGATTATTCATGCTTGTTCGGTTTGGAAGTATTGACGATTGTTGCTATTTATTTTTGTGCTTAAATAGTTCATGAGCATTCATTGTTTTAGTTGAATTAAATAAGAACACCTTGTGAATTCAGTTTCTCGGTTTTACTATAAGGTATTCGATGATAATGTTAGGTTAAAATTAAAATTAAAATTTTAATAAGCTTGTTGATTATAATCTAAACAAGGATCAACATTTGTGAGGTGTTTTATATAAGAAGATGAAATTATATATGTATAATATACAAAAGTGGTTTGTAAATAAAAGGGATGTAAATTGAGAATTTAAATCCCGACGATATTGAAATTGTTTTTCAAAGCTTTGGAGTAAATAGAAAAAGTATTTTTTGAAGTATTTATTGAATATAAATATTTTAGAATGGAATTTTATAAGACAAAAAAGCAATGAACTCATTTCTATCGTTGAAAAATAATTCTGGTGATGACTGCAACATCATTGACGTTCATTTTTGAGTTTCTAATAAAGGATTGCTACCTTAATTCATTTTCTTTAGAGTGGTTTTGGTAAAACAATTTTTTTTCATTTCCAAAAATATCAATTGATATACAAAGGATATATATATACTATTGTGTCAAAATGCTTTGAAATAAAACTGGGTGTTTAGTTCTTAAATTTTCAGTTAAGTAATATAATAGACTCAGGCATCCTATCTCTTAGGATAAGTTTGGTTTGTGCATCTCATTCTGATTTGTTGTTTGGAAATTATCATTTGTTGAAATGAAATAGAATTTTTGGCGATTTACACAATCGAAAACTTCTAAGTTAACTTAGAAATTGAAGTTGTGTTTTTGTGAAAAATATAAGAAGATAAGTTTTTAAATTTATAAGTTTAAGAAGATAGTAAGTTGAATAAGTTTGTATATTCGTGGAATATCCTGGCTAAGTAGAACAAATCTAAAATTTGTATATATACTCTTAGGATGTAGAAGGTTTTTATACGAATATAAACTTAAGTTTAAAGGTGTGGATAAACATAAGTTTTTTTGTATAAGATGTTAATAAACTTAAACAGTGGTTTTATGGAACGGTTCATAAGTGATATTAGTTTTAAAGGAAATATACATAGTAAAAATGAATGTGAATAAAAAGAATTTGGTGTAGTTAAAAACCTAATGAAATAAATATGTAAGTTGTACGTAGATCATTATATTCGCATGAAAGTTCTTGATCTCGATTAGCGTGCATGATTTTGAGGTGATTTACACTGATCCAAACTAGGATTTTTCGCTCAATTATTGACGGAAAACACTTTGTATGGATTTTTGATTTGACTCTGAATTTTTCTATCATATAATGGCTATGTAAGGAGAACTAAGGTATCTAATCAATGAACCTGATCAGGGTTTGCACTAGAGTGGTCGAGCTAGCGATACTAGTTCAGAAGTGAAATTTGTGTGATCGAGCGAGCGATTGAATTTGATATTGTGTATGGGTGACATACATACATCATAGGGATTTGAATGTAATTATATGCTTTTGACTTTAGAAATGCAAGTATGGTTAGATATCATTTGTAAGTAAGATACATGTTTATGGATGTAAAGCCTTACTAGTTACTTTTGGGTTTCATGTGTGGAGTCCGATTGCTCGACTAATAGGTGTGCGACCATATGGATGTTGATGATTTTATGATCCGCATATGGGAAGCCAATTTTGGGCTTTTATTTTCCCTTGTTGGTTTGTGCCCATTCTGGCGATTTGTAGTTTTTTCAATTGAGCCAAGCAAAGGAGGTGCTACCAAAATTTTCCATAACATATGAGATTTAAAAGATTAATAACACATTTTAAATGAGAGATTTTATAAGTCTAAGGGTTTAGGGACATTTTTCTTTCTTGGGGAATTTCGGGGATGAAATTCTCTTAAAGAGGGAAAGAATGTAACATCACGAAATTTTTAACATTTCAAATGAGAATATTTAATTTATTTAAATATTCATATTTGATTCAAATTTAATAAATAATAATAAAATATATTTTAATATAACGACTCAATTTTTATTGACGTATTTTTAAACTTTGTTCGATTTTTCCATAGTTCTTAATTTGGAAAATATGTAAATTATTGTTTGACGATTTTTTGATAAACGATGGTATTTTTGTGATTTTATAGAATATGGTACCTGGTGAATACTATTATTATATTGGTATTATAGTGCATTTTTATATGCGATTGTATTTTTGTTTTGTTGTTCTCGGTCCATACGCGAACGAATTGATGTGTAGCGAGATACCGAAAATCGAATGATGAACCGGACATCACTAAATCAACAACTTCACCTTTCTTTTCCCTCACTCCTCTCTATTGTGTGTTCCAGTAAATAAAACGATGGAAGAAAAAAGAAAAACAACATTTTCAAAATTTTAATCATCTAAAAATTCTAAAACAAAGATCTTTGCAACCGCATGGACTAAATTTACAAGCCTATAGGCGTTTTGTAGGATACAGTTGATTTTGTGCTGATCATCTAATTTACAAGGAGATAAGGTTTAATGTCACTAGAGATTGGAGCATCGATCGAGCAATTGGAGTGCACCATCGAGTTCCCATTGTCAAAATACACCTTTCCACCAAATTTCGCCATCTCCAGTCATGGGATGTAAATCACGACCTTCACTGTCGCGTAGGGGCTGTTCTAGTTAATTTTGGCCTGGATTGATCAAATTGCAGTTCATTGGGTCTAACGCAGAGCTCTCGAGCAATGGAGATCAATGGAAGTGATAGAGTACATTTTCATCGAGTGCGGTGAGAGAAAGGAGGAGAGAGGTGGGTCACGTGTGTGGGTTTATAGCGTATTTGTGTGCATGATGTCTCAAGGGGGGAGTATAATTTGGGAAGAAGGGTTTAAGGGGTTGATTTGGTAATTAGTATGTTGATTTAATAATTAATTGTTTTAATTAAATCAAGAACTTATAAATTCAATATCTTGCTCATACGTGGTCCAAAGGAGACACAGTCTTTTACTTGCGCTCGTAATGGCAATAGCTATGTGATGGAATTGGTTTGGTCAAGTTTGGAGCTGGTGGAATTTTGGGTTAAAATTGAATGTCGTTTATTTTTTTTGGTAAAGCCAGTGGAGTTGAATGGCCCCTACCATATATTATTGAAATTGAAATACAAACAAAGATGGCACACCATCTTGGCAAAACATAAAGGAAAAAACCAGAACAACAAACTACATACAGAAAAAGCTAGTGCATGAATTATAAACAAAGAGAGGACCAAAAAGTGTTTAGAAGTAGCTGTGCCAGTAAACACTAGATTTTTCCTTTCTATCCAAAAATTATATAAAAATTTCTTTAAAGCCCTAAGCAACCAAGTCGCAGCAGCAATTTTCTATCTTGTAGCTTTAAAGATATGGAACCATTCCACACTTGAGATAAAACTAGGTCTATGCAGCAACAATATGCTTAAAATGCTCTTCTAGACAAAGTATGTGTACTGAAAAGTGAAAAATAAATGAGATACACTCTCCTCTTTAGAGCCACACAGAAAGCAAGTTGAAATATGAACCGGCCTTATAGACTTAAGTTTATCAAGAGTATGAAGCCCATTAGAGAACACCTTCCACATCAAAATATTTTCTTTAGGAGCTGCTATATTAGACCATATACGAGAATGCCAAGGGAAATAACTCAAGTTATCAAATTGAATTAAAATTTTATACATTGTGGCAATAGTATAAGCTTTCCCAGACCAAGAAGAGTAGGTACTGTCACTGTTGAACACCTTATTTTGGATAACTTCCCACAATCGTCTAACAAAGGCTGAACTAGAGTAGGAAAGGTTGATATAACCATCAGCCCAGAATTGAATAACCTTAGCCTTGTCATTAATACCAGTCAATATTCTAAGGTTGTAGTTGAGCATTTCACAAAGAATAATCCCCTGAGAGGACCAGGGATCATGCTAGAATGATAATTCTTTCATGGCCTTCATGCAGCTTTGAAAGATAAGCGAGATGACAGTTCTGAATCTAAGTAAATTCCTCCACATCCAACTACATTCAGCTGGAATTTGCATTGTCCAAAAATTAAGACCCTTGATCAATAAATTATCATCGTATCTCAGGAGTTTATCAATACGAGAAGATTGAGCAGCTTGATTCCATTTCTTAAAGTTCATTATTTCCAACCTACCATTCACATATGAGCAGTAGACAATTTTAAAGGCAACAGGGACCAATTTTTTGGAGAAAGGATTTCCATGCCAAAGAAAGTGATTTAATGCCGAGTTAATCATTTTGATGAGTTTAGAAGGAAGGATGTAAATTCTTGCATAATACAAGCACATTGATGTGGCTATAGTTTTAACAATGTTAATTCTACCAGCCATAGAGAAATTTTGCCCCTGCCAAGAAGAAATTTTAGCAATAATTTTTTCAAACAGTGGAAGACATTGACTAGCTCTGATTCTGGATGAAAAAATTAGGGCTCTAAGGTATAATTCTTTATTTTTAAATGGAGTAAGCCAAGAAAGAGAATAAATTGCTTCAAGATCAGAAAGACGAGCAATCAATATTTTGGACTTAGAATAAATAATAGACAATCCAATCTTGTTGTTAAAGGCATTTAAGATATTCATTACACCATCAATAGACTTTTCATTTGGCATAGTGAAAAACATGAGGTCATTAGCAAAAAGCAAAGAAGAAATTTCCATACTTTTGCAAGATGGATGATAGTCCACAAGGTTGAGAAACATTGCATTTTTTGTTATGACAGTGAGCAGCTCCATGACACTGATAAATAAGTAAGGTGAAAAAGGATCACCTTGTCTTATTCCCTGGGTTGCTTTAAAATAGCCAAAAGTATTGCCATTAAGACTAAAGGAATAATTAACCGAAGAGATATAAGTGAATATCTAAGCAATGAAGGGATGGGAAAATTCATTCTATGAAGAATATAGATTATAGATTTCCATTGGATAGTGTCATAAGCTTTCTGAATATCTAATTTTAATACATATCTAAGGAATAATAAATACTTCCTGTTGTAGCCTCTCAAGAGTTCATTGGAAAGAAGAACATTGTCAATGATGTCTCTAGATGAGAGAAATGCTCCTTGATTAGTAGAGATTATAGAGGGCAAAGCATTCTTTATCCTAGCTTCCATAATCTTTGTTATGCATTTGTAAATTACATTACAACATGAAATGGGCCTAAATTGACTAACAGAAGAAGGTTGATTAGTCCTAGGGGTAAGTGCAAGTCTAGTGGCATTAATACCGGAGATTAACTTGTTATGCTTAAAAAAATTAAGGATGGCTTTAATAACATTCCCAACTTATTATGTCCCATGAGGTTTTATAGAAGTGAGCATTAAAATCATCAGGTCCAGGAGAACTAGAAGAATTCATACTGAAAATCGCCTCTTTGATTTCAACTGCAGTTATTTCCCTTATCAATGTTGCCTTGTTTCTTTCAGAGATGGTTGGTAATAAGGTTTGAGAAACTAACTGATTGGAAATGTCTAGGATGCATTAGTTAGCCAGTAGATTTTGAAAGTACTCCAAATTAGCTAATTGAATAGGTTCAGGAGTAGTATAAGATAAGCCATCTTTGTCAATAATAGAAATAACATTTTCAGAGGCAAGTTTAATTTTGAGAGAATCATGAAAAGTTTTAGAGTTCCTATCCCCATATAGTTTCCATTTAGCCTTAGATTTTTGATTATTCATTTTGAACTTCTCGACAAGGGCCTTTAAGAGATTAAACTTTAAAGAAATCTCTTAATCAGCCAAGTTACTATTGTAAGGATTGAGTAGAATTTCTCTTGGAACTTGCTCAAGTTTCCACCTTATGGATGATGATAAACAATTCCCAGTGCCAAATTTAACTTTAGCCCACCTTCTAAGAGTACCTTTAAGATGTCTTAGCTTTGCTTGCAAAATACACAAAGGATTACCAAATACGTGAATTTTCCAACAAACGACAACAATACCTAAAAGTTAAGGATGATCAGCCTAATTATTAAAAAATGAAAAGGAGGCATGTCTTCTCATAATATCCTTTCCCCAATCAAGAATCAATGGATAATGATCAGATAAAGAAGGAGGGAGAATAATCATAGAAAGAGTAGGCCATTTCAAAACTAAAGGTAGATTTTGGTACGATCTTTCAAGCTTGCATAAGGTTATGTTACCAGATATACTAGAATTATTCCATGTATAATTGCAGCTAGTAGCAGATATAGGAAATAAGCTAGATACATAAATAGCATTATTTAGAGGTCTAGTTTGAGAGAAGGTCAGAGGATAACCACCACACTTGTCATAGGAATTTAGCATACAGTTCTAATCCCCAAGGCATATCCAAGGAAAATTATGAGCGTGTAATGTAGGGAGGATATCAAGAAGCTTTTGTCAATGAGTACTGCTGTTTTCAGCATAAACAACAGTAAAAAAGAAAGTAGACGAGGAAGGAAGATGTGTTATTTTCGAGTGAATGAACTACCTATGGATAGTGATAGGAGATATGGAAAAAAACATCAGGATTCCATATAAGAAAAAGTCTACCAAATGGAGCTTGAGACAAATTATGTATATAATTCCATTGTGGTTTAATAAAGGTAGGAGCTTTTGCAGTGGTTGAATGATTCAATTTAGTTTCAGCAATTGCCATAAGGTGAAGATTATGAGACGAAATGAGATTGTTAATTTCTAGTCGCTTTGCAAGAGAGTTTGCACCCTTTATATTCCAAAACCTTAGTTCGTCAACCATCATTGCTTACTGGTTGATGCTCTGGTACACACTCTAAAGATAGTGACATTTGGGATAGCAGATTGAAGAGAGGGAACCATTGTTTGTGACAATGAAAATTGAATACCATTGACTTGATCAATAGCATGAGATTGAGGAGGAAGAACTTTCTTGGGTCTTTCTTTTATTTATTTTTGAAGAGGAAGCATGGTTAATATTTTTGATACAAGGCATTAAATCGATAGATTGAGGGGTGGAGTTGTCAATATTAGGAAAAAAGTTGAATAGGGAGGGTCACTGAATTATACGGGGAGGTTGAAGATGAATTGATAATAGGATCAGGAAGATTTTTGAAATGAGAAGTGTGCATATCAGTATGTATGTCTGCACCAGAGGCCTCATGAGTGATTTGAACAAATGAATCTCTGCCAAAAGTTTCATTAGCATTTTGAACTTCACTGTGTAATGGCAAGAGCACTTTAGATTGGATGTTTTCATTATCCATTTGTTGTAGTAAAGAAAAATGGTTATGGGTTTCAACCAAGTCATCTTGATTATTAGCATCAGGACAAATAATTTGTTCACAACTTCCTTGCTAAATAGGTATATTGATGCATTGATTAGGTTGCTTTCCTGTTACATGAGTGCAGACTTGTTGATGCAAATTTTCCTTTGGTTCCAAGCTTCCTTTTTCTTCAACAACCTTTTCTTTATCATTTTCATCATTTTCTTTGTTCTCATCACTGCCAACATCAGTTACTTCTTTTCCTTTATTCTCTGTATTCATTTTAACTCTCCTCCATTCTTTATTGGCATGTTTAAACCTTCTCCTTCCTTTAACAAATAATACTTTGTTATTATTTCCACTTTTAGTTACCTCCTTACAAGCATTCTCTTCCTAATAATTATGATCATTTTCCTCCTTCTTTTTATTGATCTCTCCTTTGTCCAACACTTCCTTTTGCTCACACTGATCAGTAGCATGTCCAAATATAATGCATACAAATAAGGGGTTTCTAAGAATATTCAACTTAAACATTAAGACATGATTCATCACCAATAGCTATAGACTATGGAAGTTCTTTTTCAGGTGAAACTTAAATTAAGCACTTCACATATTCAAATCTCTTCATCTTTTCAATATTCTCATCATAACATACTAGTCTACCAAGATAACAAGCTAACCAATTGATGCCCAAAAGAGACCATGTTAATATGGATATCCTATATTAATGAACCCATACCGGGACTGATTTAATTGTAGACTGAGCAGATGTAAAGGAAGGGTTCCATCTTGACATTATGAACATCTTCCCTCTAATAAAGATAGGATCTTTCATCAATACATTAAGTTTGTCTTCTTCGTTTGAGAACTTAAGGTAGCAGTTTTATTTATCAAAGTAAATTTCATAAGAACCTTTAAGCTTCCAGATTTCATCTAGATGAGCCTTAACAGCCATGAAGTTGACTGTACCCACTAAGAAGAAGCCTACTAGACAATCAAATCAGGCCGTAATGCCTTCATTTACAACCTCCAATGGAGGTTCAACAGGGACACCATTGTATTGAATATCAAACTGAACAGGAGAGTAGGAACCAGCATTCCTTTGCTTGTTAGTAAACAGAGAAGATCATTTCAAGATAGGGACAAAGGTCAAAGAAGAAGGAAGAGAAGATGCAGGAACAGGAGGAGAAGGGGAGAAAGATGAAGAAGGTAAAGGAGGAAAAGACAGAGTGTCGTAGAGAAGAGGCATCAGAAGATGGGTCAGGAGTCGGAGGAGGAGGGGTCAAACAAAGAGGGGATAGGTATAGATGAAGGATGGGAAAGAGAGGATGGGTTACCTGACAAAGGGGTGGGAGGAATGGGAATGGGGATGGGGGGATGGACACCAAGAGAAGACATGTAAATAACATTTATTCTTTATGGTCTTGGGCAAGTTAAACAGGAACGCCTAACCGTAAATTGGAACTTCAGCGAGTTAAACTCACCTTTTAGGGTAACTAATATGATATATAGTAGATAAAATTTATGGTTTGTGTTAGGATGAATTATTAGTTGATTTGGTTAAAACTCGCTTTAAAAAGCGAATGACATTTAAAATGATATGGAGAATTTTATGGAGAAATTCGGATTTTTCGACGTTGTGCTTTTTAAGTCTAGTTGTATACATGTTGATTTTAATTTCAGTTACATACCCATTATATAGATTGTTGAATAGTGAAATTTGATAGTTTGGCCATATCGGATGTGACACCAATATATGGTAAAAGTTGAACATTTTTAAATAAAAAGGCAGTAATAGCTTTGGTTAAGTGCTATATAACTATTAGCCTCGATATAGTATTTTAAAAAATACCATTGACTGCTAATTGATTTGGAAATGGATTCCGATTTGAAAATAATTTTTAATCTAACCTTTGGAATTTTCTATGATATTTTATTTAAAATTAGTTTTCTTACTTCTCTATTTTACTAATTTCTTTTATTATTCTTTTCTAATATATGTATATATGTAAATGTTTAAGTATTATTTTGGAATGTATTTATTTTTATAGAAAAGTTATTTTAATAATGACTATTTATTTTAAAAGAAATAAATGAGGTTATCTTTTATTTTAAAGAGATTTTGTGTTTAAAGAAGATAGAAATATTTTGGGAATAAATATTTGTGAAACATTTTATATAAAACATTTTAATAAAAGAAGAGATTTATAAATGGAATGTTATAAATTTAAAAGAGAAATTTATAAGCAGTATTTTATAAATAAAAGGATAGGTCCATAAATGGCATTTTATTAAAAGGAAAATTATCATTTTAATAAACAGCAGTAATAAATCACAGTTGTGAATTTATTGTACTACATGGGATAATCGTGTTATGGAAAGTATATGAGTTTTATAGTTATATTTGGAGTTTGTTTATATTTGGAGTTTAATTTTATTTGGAGTTTTGTTTTTTAAAAGGAGTTTTGAAATTATATTTAGAAATTTTTAAAAAAGTTTTATAAATAAATTTTGAAGATTTATAAAAAAAAGTTGCAAATAAATTTGGGGATTTATTAATGGGTTTTATAAATGATATTTCATAAAAGAAGTTTTATAAAAAAAAAAGTTTTATAAATAGTATAAAGGATGTTATAAAGGAGTTTATTAAATAAATTGGGTGATTTATAAAAGGAGGTTCATAATTTTATTTAGGTATTTATTAAGGGAATTTTATAGTTAATAAACGATATCTTATAAAAGCGATCTATAAATGAAATGAGTTACTAAATGCAAGGTGTTTTATAAAGGCATTTTATAAGAAAGGATTTATTAAAAGACCGAGACCCAATCCCCATAAATGATCATTTTAAATTACGATGGTATGGAAATTCTTCTTTTCATACTTAACACCAAATTCTGAGGTATGGAAACTCATCTCTGTCTTAAGAATTAAGAATGTGTATCGAGGAAAGGATAGTTTTTCTAACTTATCCTATTTTCATTGTTAATCAAGGGATAATACTGTTTGAAATCGTGAAGTGGTGATAAGTATACTTGGTCTAATTACTATACAATATATTTACTTTCACCAACAGGAGTTTGTTTGGGTTTGTTGATATCAGTGTTTTAAACGACATTTTTTAACCCAATTAAGTGTGATTTTGGAAATGATATCTTTTTTAAGATTTGGGAGTATACCTATATAGTTGAGATAAGTATACCAATGTTTTTAAAGTATTGAAAAAAGTAGAGAAAGTTGTGAATAAATCTTTCTAAAAGTATTTTAATACAGGAATTTACAAAGTGCATTTAATTAACGAGATGATTAATTAAAGAGGCTTAGTGATTGCTTTGTGCTTAACCGTGCTTGGATAAATTTTTACTTGAATTGTTTTTTTATTTGATAGTTAAATAACCGACTACCAATTATGGGCCAGTTTTTAAAACTATTGTTGTCAGTTCTTGAGAGACCAGGATCAGATATATTGTCCGAAAACCACGCCGTCAAGGCATAAATGTTCAAACCGAAGACATCATAAAGATAACGGAATCAAAGACGGGGCTCTTTGAAGTGCAATGGCTACTTGTACTAATCTTGAGAGTGGTCCAAAGTGGATGTAGTAGACGTAGTTCCTTCAGTTTTTTCATATTCGGAACTACTTGTACGAATAAATGCTGGCATTGCATTGTTTCCTGGAGAGTAGTGTTAGCATTCCAAGTGGGATTTGCTAAAAAGGTAAAACCTAGCCTCTAGCCTCAACCACCCAAAATGAAAAAAGCATGGGATATGCAGTAGGGCTACGTGGATCACACCCACTAGGGTATTGTCATCACCCTTCTATTAGTATATATTTATGGATTTGGTTATGCATGAGAGCTCTTAGGAAAAGGTTGCAAAGCAACTAAGGTGATGAAATATTTGGTACTATCCAGTAAGGGATATGCCGGTCCTCTATTGTCAAGGGCCCTATATGAGACCCTTGGTACGTTTTCTAGAGGTGTACCGTGGCGGGCGGTACCCTGGTGCCTTGTTATTAATGGAATCAATTATCAAATAAGCGCCATAAAGACTTAGTCGTGTCCAATTATGCTGGAACGTGGGATGCAAGCATTTCAGCTATATTCATAATTTACTAAAACCCTAGACATTATTATAATATCACCGGACTTTGTACAAAATAGTTTTGGTAATCGTAAGGTAAAAACCCATCTGAGTTTATGTGAGGCATGATCTTACGAGATACCTTTAATTTGAAAAGGTTTTAGTAACATTAAAATCCATATGATGTCTGTTTCTCTAGCTGGTTTACCAGACTGATCCGGGAGTTATTTTCTTATAATGCTCGAATCATACTGAGCATTTTTTAGATCTAGTTATCGTGGTTTGGAGCTTTAGGAGACAAGCCAAATGCCTCCATGACGTGTTTACGTATCTTTATTTCCGATGTAACTATCGGGTTGTATCTATTAGCATTTGTGAGGACATGTTGTTATAACTGTCCAGGCCGATGATAGATTTATTTACTTAGATTGATGTATGTATACTACAATTTTTTTTCTTTTGTAAAGATCTATTTTATATTACATATTACTGGTCACGATGTGAGATTCTATTCTATATCTTCTTTCTTTTCCCACAAACAATCTTTCTTTCCGGCACTTGGATACTTAGCACGTGAATACCGTGAATGTATTAGTGTTGAATTTTGAGGGTCGGAAAGGTGGGCCGTTATAGCAAGGCAATATCACTTTATTTTTTAGTAATTGAAAATTTGTGAATATAAAAGAGTGTGTGATGGGTGGTGTGCGTGTATTCGATGATGTTTTCATATATATAATGTATAAATGTTATAGAGTTTTGGGATCTTAAGATGTGGATATGTATTTTCATATATATAATTTAAAGATTTATTTTTGTATGAGTTAATTAAATTGAGAATTATTTTGATAAGTGATATAGAATTATTTTTAAAGTGTTAAATTTTGAAAATAAATTTAAAATTTTCCTCCTAGATTTGATTTACCGGAGTTAAATATTTGTTTAATTTGTGATAAGAGTTTGCGATGAAATTAATTTTTGGTATATGAAATGTTTGAAACTAAGAAATGCATCAATTTTTTTACAAAAATAGGAAAAGTGATGTTAGTAATAATTTTATAATAAGATTATGACTTTGGTTAAAATATTTTGATGATTATTTGAAAGGTAATTTGATTTGAATTGTGTTTGAATTAGAATAAAAAGAGAATTTTAAAATTTTATATAAGATATGTAATAGATGAATGGAAATTTATTTAAATAAAGGATTTTGAGATTTTATAAAGCAATTTTCCCTTGAATAAAATGTTTTGGTATTTAAAATTTAAAATTTAAGATAATATGAGTAAGTTTAATGTAATTAAATTGTTATAGATTTCTCCTTATGTGAAATTGTGATTATGCAATTTTGTTAATGAGAGAATCTGTAACAACACGATTTTAATTAGTAGTTAATTAAATTTAATAATAGTAATTTAATTAATTGAATCAGAATTTGGAGATCTATTTTATGAATTGGTTTTGGGATTGTTAAAATAAAAGGATATTGAATGCGAGAATTTGATATTTAAAATTACAAAGTGTGAAATAATAGTTTATAAAATTGATGTAATCGAAATACAATATGGATTGGAAAAGAAGTAAATTTTTTTAGAAATTAGTTTTGATTAAACTAAATGGAATTTGGTTTTTAAAACTAAAAGAAAAAAAAACGCATATACATTCTTATTATATTTTTAAGGCCCAAGTCCAAGCTTTATATGCCAAGTCTAATTTCAAGTATTCTCCAATTTTAGAGATTTCGTTCCTTATCAAATACACTCATTCAAGCCCATCTCTATCAATTTTAGTATTCTTGTAGCTCATGCAAAAATACTCTAGGTGTAATGATCTCTCTCTGGAAGCCATCGAAATAAAATATTCTTCAATTCTAAAATAAATAAATAAAATCAAATAAAATAATGAAAATTCCCCAATTCAGTTTGGATGCTTCTTAATGCCAATACAAACATGCGCAGCAAAAGGTGATTATGATTCCATGGTAGCGTGTGTCCTCGTGTGCATGCTTACGTTCAAATAGGAAAGGAATATGAAGATAACAGCGGAGAGGTGAGTTTATACTCTCACTAACCTATGTTTAATCAGGTAATTCATGAAATTTTATACTATTTTGATTAATGCCTTGATGATAATTATGGTGTGCGCATTGATTTTTTGGGTAAATGTTGATGATAGGGGAGAGGTACTGCCACGACCTAAAGAATTTTGCTTTAGGAAATGCACGACTAGTCCACCGGTCAAGCACGACCAGTGCAGCAGTGGTGCTGGGTTGCATTAGTAGCCCAGACATGTGCACATGGAGCAAATGTCATTGCATGTGTGTGCATGCATCTGTGTGTATACACACATACACATACATACATATACATATATGTAACAACCCGAAATTTAAGCTATAGTAATTAATTAACAAATTAATTAAATGATATAAAAAACTTCGTTAAATTATCAGAATTGAGCCATGGGAGTTGCACCATTATGTCCATGGTAATTTTCTGGTCAATTTCTATATATAGAACGTCAAAATCCGAGCTAGTATGTAGAAGATATAAATTAATGAAGAAACGAGAAAATAAGAAAAAAAAAATTATATAAGGAAGGACCATAGCTAGGTCGACCCTAGCAAGTGATGGATCGACAGGTAGGTCGACCCCGTGCATTTTTTTGCATGTATTCTTCCATTTGATTCGAATACGTCATTTTGCTATTTTCGCTTCATCTCGTGCGTCCGTGCTTCCATCCAACGATTCCCATCGAGCTTATGATATGGTTGCACCAGATTTAATCTCCAAATCCAATGGTCTAATATCCACGAGTGACACTATAAATAAGACCCTAGGCCTACCTATTTTTCTCATTCAAATTTTCCCCATTTGGGTTCATTTCCTAAGGTTAGACCCTAAAAGGAATATTTTTCCAAGGAGAAGATCTTTTTAATTAAAATATTTTATACCTTTCAAGTGGATCCGAGAAGGCCAAGGAAAAGAGCTAAGGACCATAGGTGAGTGTTTAAGCAATTATTTTAGATTCTTAAGTAATTTAAAATAACAGGGTTTCCAATAGTTGTAGTTTTTCTACAATTTTGGGATAACCTTTATACAAGTTTATTTACAGTTTAATTTAAGTAAGTTTTAGACTTGTTTTCAGTCTATTTTCTTTTAGCTATTCTATTTCAGCCATTTACAAAATTTTTTTGTTAATTATAGCTTTTCCAACTATATATAGTTATTTACAATATTTATAATTATTTACTGTTATTTACCTTTTATTTAAATCTATTCTACGTTTGGGATTTCTTCTGTAATTGTTAATTTCTTTTTAATTTCCCATTTTACGCAAATGGAATAAGTAGAATAAATAGAATAGAATAAATCGTGGATATGGACTTAATTATAAGAACACTGAATTTACAGAAAATGGGATGTAAAATAAGAAGACTGTAATAAATTGGAATCAGACTGAAATAAGCAAATTTAAGTTATTTGCAAGCTTAGTTACAACATATAATTTTAACGAAAAAGAGAAAATAGAAGATATAACAAAAGTAGCTTATTTTTATACTTAGACCTTAGGTTAAGTTAATAAGTAGAATTATAACACACAAGTTATAATTAGAGATAATAGAAAAGGCTTATTTTAAGACTTAAATTTAATTAATAAGCAAATAAAGTAGAAATAACAGAAAATGCTTATTTTAATAAACTTAGATCTTGGATTAAGTTAATAAGCAAGATATAGAAGATTGTTATTGTATGCCCAACCGGGTAGTCCTTTACTGATATAAAAGGTCTGTATTATAGGCCCAATGGGGTATTCCTATACAGATATATCGATTTATTTTTATACTAAGTTAATAAGCAAAGATAAAAGTAAGACCCGTACCAGCAGCATTTCCTTTAGGACATGCTTAAGCTAAAGTGGCGGTAAATAAGAGTCAATAAATAAAAGTTCAGTTCATGGGGATTTTGATAAGGGGCACAACTAGATTTTGTTTGTTAGATATGACCCATACCAACAACATTCCCTTTAGTCAGAGATAGGTGGTCTCACTATAGCACATGTGACGCGAGGGCACACTTATGTTGGAGTAGTGCTAAATAAGAGGTCAACAGAGGGGATAAACGGATAGGTGAGCCTAATGGTGGTCAAGCGTGCGGCCTCAATGCTGGCTGATAGGTCACTATTTAGTTCCAAGTGCTAAGTAGCTATCTATTTCTTAGAGACCAATAGGGTCTAACCCGCAGTAGTAGGTGTCTATTACGTAGGGACCAATAGGGTTTAGCCTGTATCTATTGCATAGCGACCAACAGGGTCTAGTCCGTATCTACTACATATGGACCAACAGAGTCTAGTCCATATCTTCTTTGTAGGGACCAATAGGGTCTAGTCTGCATCTTTTGCGTAGAGGCTAATGGGTCAATTCCGCGATAGGCATAGTAGAGATAGAAGGCCGATCAAATGGTAGAATTAGGACTTCAGCCTAATTAAAGTAGGACTAGGGTTTCAGCCTAATCAAAGCAGTTATCTAAGAAAAGTGCAAACAATCTAATCGAACCATCTAAGAAAATCAAGCAAGTTAAACCATATTTTTATTCTTGCTTTATCTTTTCCTTTATTTCTTTTTTTTACTAGAATTGTTGCAAAGTCTATTACATTTATATTTCTTAAGAATACTAGTAATTACTTTTATTCAACAGACTTTTAGTCTAGCCTACTCCTCTACTTCCCTTCCCCCTCCCCATAGGCCACCAGAGGCAGGGATAGTAAACATCAGAGTTTCTTGGAGGCTCAGCTGCAGAAACTTTCTTCATGTATTCTGCTTCTTCTTTTCCAGTTTTCGTTTCATTTGTTGTACTGGTACTTTTCTTTGAGAGGGGCGGTTATTTTATGTACTCTGATGTTATAACTAAGATAATGTTTTTCACCAGACATGGATATTTGGTTTATTGAAGTATTTATGAAGTTTGATTTGAATAATGAGATTTCTATTTTAAATGTTTCCGTTGTTTTGATTATTGTCTTGTGAATCTTAGTCTCTGTAAGTTTTTAGCTATACCTACAACACACCACATCTTTTAGTGCGCCCTTTTTGGGTATACTAAGGGATGTGGGGTGTTACATTTGGTATTAGAGCCTAAGGTTACAAGAATCCTAAAAATTTTCTTTAAAAAGTAAAGTATTTTTCAAAATAACTTGTTTTAAAAGTATTTTTCAGAAAGAAATTCTTACAAATAGTTTTCAAGTATAAAGGACTTTTTATAAAAATCCCCTCAAAGTCCAGTTCAATCTTCCTTCAATTCTTTCGTGCCTAAATTTTCTTTTTCTTTGCATAGAATGGCGGATACCCCTAATCTTCCAAAGGGCAGGCAAGTCCCAGGCTAGTTTCTTAGATACCTGCAAGCTACAACTCCAGAGGTGCAATGGCAAGCGTCCAATCCAGCACTAGCGGGTTGGTATCCCATTAACCCACGTGCAGAAGCCGACTTTTCTAAGCTGTGCAAGGATTTCACCAATTGAGGAGGCAAGAAATTTTCTGGTATGGAGAATTTTATGGAGGCACGAGCTTGGTTAAGGAGTACAGAGAGGATATTCGGGCTATTGGGATTGGAGGATCAGCAGAGCATTCAGTTTGCATCTTGGTAGTTAAGAGGCGAGGCTTCTTATTGGTTGGGGGGGAGGTTTTTGAGTTTGAAGGAAGAGAGTGTGTAGTTGGAAAGGTTTATTGGCTTGTAGCAAGGTAGTCTTTCTGTAAAGGAGTATATCGATCAATTTAATGAGTTGTCGCGGTTTGGGAAGGAGTTATTGAATACACCGCACAAGAAGGCATTGAAGTTCACAAAGGGATTGAATCAAACCACTTCGAGGGTTGTTGTTGACTCGCATACCGACGGGAGCTACTTATGAGTCACCGGTGGAGATGGCACTTATATCGGATACAGCTAAAGAGGGAGAGCCTAAGCAAGTCCATAAGTCGAAAGGTTCTAAGATGAAATGGTGGAAGAACAATAAATACAAGAAGAAAGGGGAAGGCCCTTAAAAACAGATAAAGAAAGAAGTAAAGTGCAATAACTGCGGATTGCTTGGTCATTTTGCAAAAGACCGCAAGAGAGAGAAGATGAAGGGAAAGTGTTATAATTATGGACAGCCCGGTCACATTAGTAGAGTTTTCCCTCAGAAGAAGGGGCAGGGAGTGGGTGCACCGGTAGCAAAGATTCAAGATTTGGATACAACCCTTTCCAACAGCGGACCCGAGTGTTTGTGTCAAAATTGGGCACAACACTCGTTGGAAGTTTTTGAAGAGATAATAAATGAAGAAAGTGAATTAAAATGTGGATTATCTAACAAAAACTCCAAATAGCAGGAAGTAAACTGCACAAGAGACAACGATTTAGAGTGGTTCGGCGATTTGCCTACGTCCACTATGAAGCTTTGTTACTTTATTGCTTGATATTCGGAGAATACAACTTTTCAATGTCAAAGTACAGCAAGTAGTAAGCCAAAATTCGAAATCAAAGGCAACGGTGGTGCTCTGAAGCAATTCTGGTAGCGTCTAGACGTGCTTTATCTCTAAAATTCTCCGATCCCTTTTCTGAATGACCAGGGGCTCTATTTATAAGTGCTGGAGGATGATATTTCGCCTAAAATTCGAGGAGACCACTTCTGGCACGTGTGGGGGGCCCACATGACCGAATTCTGGAGATCCGGGCCCACTTTGGGATTGATTCGACTCTTGGTTCGAATCGATCAAAAAAGTGTCCAATCGTGATGAAACTTGGCATGGACATTCTTCTATGCATATGCAAGCTTCTGTGAAAATTTTGTAGCATTTGGACTTGTAGATCTCAAGTTATGATCGATTCAAGATTGCATTTTCAGTTGATATACGTGCTTCGAATCGATCCCTTCGAATCGATAGGGTCGAATCCTTGGTTTTAGCTGCTATGACTTGGTGGATTCGAAGTTATGGATTCGAAGGTATCCTCATACGTGCCCTTCGTATCGGTCAGAGTATTTCATAGTTGGTCGATGCGAAGTCTTCTCCGCTTGATGGATTCGAAGGACTTTCATGGGATGGAGTCGAAGATGGGAATACTTCGAGGGATTCGAACCAAGGTAGGTGTGGATGGATTCTAAGCGTGGCTACCTCTGATGGATTCGAACGAAGGCATGTCCCTGATGGATTCGAAGAAGGGAGTGCTTTGGATGGATTCGCAGTGAGGGCTTGCCCGATGGAGTCGAAGCGAAGGAGCTCTTCATGGATTCGAGGCAAGGCTCTGGGAGGATGGATTCGAACCAATGCATGGTTTATGGATTCGATCGCGAGACTATCTTATGGATTCAAACCTAAACTTCTTCTGATCGATTCGAACTGAGGTTGTCTCCTCCACTTTCCATTGGCGATAACTTGAGCATACGAACTCGGATTGCCTCAAAATTTGGAACGTTGGTTTCCACAGCTTCGCTTGAGGTGTCTTATCAATTGTAGCCCGATCCGGACTCGGACAAAATTCATCGATATTTGTAGTAAACCAACAATCATTCACAATTGAGGACATGTGACCCTTATTTTCCAGTCAGTTCCTTGGTATCTCGGCCTTGCCAAAAGGCGGGATAACATTTGCCCCCCAAAGTACGTCTTGTGTAATCATGACGTGCTTTGAAAAGCAGCAGTTTCATGTTGGACAATCAGGACATGCTCTTCTGAAAGTCGTCAGTCGTTGTAACCATGACGAGGTGAACATTTGATCCATGTAAATGTTAAAGATCAAGTGTTAGTCATACACATGTGCATATATGTACCACTTTGGTTTTGGTTAACGTTGCGCGATTGCCAGTCGTTGTCAGTTTGGTTTGTTATCGAATTCTGCATCGGTCCTCTCCTGAACCGATCTTGAGATTCGAGTTGAGACACTGTTTTATGATTGTCTATAATCGTCCTCTTGTATCGATCCTCTCCTGAATCGATGTAAAAGGTAGAAAAGTAATTTTCACATTGAAACGATTTCATCCATTTTCATCGGTGGTCTTTGATGGATTCGAAGCTATGGTTGTTCGAATCGATGGCTTTCGAATCGATGGCCCGATGGACCTCGTGCTTTGAGTCGATAAGACTTTCAATCCAGCCTCTGTTCGGTTGTTCCTTCGTATCGATGATGCCTCGTATCGACACTGCATGGATGGATTCGGAGTATTGATGGATTCGAATGCGATGGGTTCGAACGCGATGGGTTCGAACGTGATGGATTCGAACGTGGCTTGTTCGAATCGACCAGCGCGTGACCGGTTGGGGTCGGTTATTTTGACCAGGAGACGAATCGTCCCGTTTCCTATGTGAGACCCATATAAATACGTGAAGCCGGTGTCACTTTCACTTTTTACTTTTCGCTGTTGCTATAGCGTCCTCTTCGAAACGGTCTCTCCAGGGCCAAGACAAACGTGCTTTTCTTGAATCGATCGAACCCCTTCTCGCTTCCATTCGTAACCAAATCAACTCAGGTAATCAAGGAATCGATTCGAGATGAGAATGATAGTACTTAGAACTTTTTTGGCATCGATTCAATCTCTTCTTCTTGAAAATTTTGAGGAGTGGTGAGATCTGGACGAAGTGGGTCGACTCAATGGAACTGAGGAATGAGGCCATTTGAGTCGTATCGATCAGAGTGTCGTCTTTTATTGCTTCGCATCGATCCAAGAATGAGCGATTCGAGTTGATTTTGAATGTATAGCTTCGAATCGATGGTTATAAAAGAAAATGAAGGAAAAAAAGGCTCGTGGCGATCGATTCGAAATAACGATATTCTGATCGATTCGAAGGAGCTTAATATTGATCGATTCGAAGTAATGATATGTTGATCGATTCGAAGGAGCTCAACTTTGATCGATTCGGAGTCATGTAGGGCTTCATGGATTCGAACTGCTCCTCTGTCTCGAGGTCTCATCGAGTCGAACTACATGGAGTTGGGGCATACCGATTCGAAGTTCATCGATTCGACTCGTGTCGATTCGAACGTTCTTGCTTCAATGACTCCCACTCTTCTGATTTGCTCCAATATCTGAACTACGACCAATTTCAAGTTGAACTTTAACGAACTTACTGAACTTTAGCATACTTGACTCCGGCGAGCTTCGGCCTTGCATAATCGAATTTGACCTCTCTTTTGGAGCTCGTCGATGGCACCATGACTTAAAAAAAATATAACGAATTTATACTTGAATTGGTCAGTAGCATCTGGGTGGCATGAAAGTGACGGTCAGCGATGACGGTCATTTTCATTCTCAAATTCCAAAGTTTCGTCGTTCGGACATCTTGTTTTAACTTGTAAAATCTTCTTAAGTTTTGCACAGCACTTGCACTGCACGACATACACTTACACCGGGGGAATGCATGGGCTTTTTACGTATTTAACATCGCTTTCTGGTGAGTTAGTTAATTATGGAATCTTCGAGTTCACAACAACAAGAAGCACAAATCTCGCCTCTTCCAGCACTTGAGATTCCGGAAATCCCTCCTGAAGTCATAGATCCGGCTCCGGATGAGTTGCCGGAGGCCATATTTATCGAAGATCCTGTCGATTCTGTCCAGTCCAATATCTCGGAGTCTCTGTTGGGCCGGATATGTTCGAAACATAACATATCCCTGGACGATGTTTTATTACCTAGTGCTAGTGACAGACCACTTAACCCACCTGAAGGATATACTGCCTTTTACCATCATGCCTGTGCGGCTGGATCTCTTCCTCCTTTTGACCAATACATCAGAGAGATGCTGTCGTATTTAGGAATCGATCCTTCACAACTCCATCCCAACGGGCATGCATTACTGAACAGCGTCTTCGTCATATTTATGGATTGCCTTTTTTGCCCGCCAAGGCCTAACGAGATCAGGCACATATTCAATTTCAAGAGTAGGGGTGATAGCCCGTCTTTCACTTTTCTGGAAGCGGTTCGAAACTGTCAGGTTGTGACTGGGGCCTGGACCAGGC
Organism: Allium cepa; assembly: GCA_030765085.1. Lineage (NCBI taxonomy): Eukaryota > Viridiplantae > Streptophyta > Magnoliopsida > Asparagales > Amaryllidaceae > Allium > Allium cepa. The sequence goes on along the minus strand of CM060941.1, from coordinate 580,255,406 downwards.
TTAGCTACTTCAAGAACGAGTGGTTTTTTGTTCGATGCCCCCCAGGGTTTGCCAGGAGATGGTTATCCAAACGTAAGTATCATAATTTATCTTTGAATGGCCACTTTTAATACTTACACTAACACTCTGTTACTCTTACAGCCATCATTTCGAGACCTACCGGTGGGCATTATAGAGGCGTCGTTCAAAGCTTGCAAAGGGTCCCATGCGACTCAAGGCACATAGACTTGCTGTTGACCGACGATAACTTAAGGACATTGGGTTTGATTGGGATGAGCCAGAGTATTGTAATTGAAGGATTGGCGAAATCGGCCTCGAGGAAGAAGAAGAAAGTGGCAAAAAGAAAACCTGGCGTTGTGATAAGTGGAGTGAGCGATGATGAAAGAACGCCCATGGACACTGAGATAGCAGCCGAGCTTTCCCGAATAGAAGAGGGTCAGAAAGGCAAGGCTGTTGTACCTAAATTTAAGAGATGGAAGTCTGTAGTCGTAACTAGTTCCAAACCTAGGGTTACTGTTTCCAGCGCCTCTCCTCGCCAGTTCGGAGACCTTTTCACAGGGCTGGACGATATTCCCATTCCGGACTACGTAACTCTCCACCACGGGTCCGGGTTGGAAGAGCTCCGGGGATCGCTTCATATAAGCGAATCTTACCCGTTAGTGTAATCGACGCTTCTGGTTGGTCGGGGGGTTTGCGCATTTATACACTTTCCACAACACTTCACGACTTCCACATGCATTGCAGTGCTTTTTCTTGGTACTTAACTGAATTGTTTCTTCTTTACAGGTTCCATGTCGGATCGTCCTTCTACACTTGATAGACTTCGGCGAGTGCATCATTCTTCATCTTATTACGAGTCTCGCCGTAGGGATTCCGACCGTGATCGTGAACGGAGGTATTATGAGCAAGAGCATCGTGAGAGGGACCATTCCCGATATTTTTCTAGCCAGGAGCGTTCTGATAGGGACCGAAGGTATCATTTACCCTCTCGTTCTCCTCCGCCATCCAGAGGCCAGGCACCTGCAGTTGAACCTTCGCGACAACAGCCATCTCAACAAATCTCAAAACCTGGTCCACATCGTTCAAGGACTGATACAGCTACGACCGTAACTGTGGAGGAGGCCCCTCTTGAACCGTCTGGTGAAGGGGCTATAAGAATTTCTCAACTGAAGAAAGATTTTCCAGAAATATGCTTCGATGCCTATATCTTTCCACCCAATCTCAAAAGAATTCCCGAAGAGGCTGTGAGCACCGCCCTCAGCTATACCCGTGATTTTTATGCTCAGTATAAAGAATGGTGCAGGGCGGCTGTTAAAGCTTCGAAAGTAGCCTTCGAACGAGCCAAAGTTATTGAGAAACTGGAAGAAGACTTGGCTCAGAAGAACCGTATTGTTGGCATACTTCAATCTGAAACGGAATGTTCTCGTAAGGCCGAAATGGAGTCGCTAAAGAAGGTCGACGAGACACTAGCTGAGATGGCGAAGATGGAACAAGCGCATTGTACTTTAGTTGAAGATTTGGGCCATCGATACAAAATTGTTGAGGCTGAACGAGATGAGGCGGTCAAAGAACTTGAGGAGTTAAAGGCTAAATTTGCCAACTTGAACAAGGAAAAAGATGACTCTAACATGGCCGCACAAGAAGCGTGCGAGCAAGCCGTGTCTCTCCGAGCTGAGCGAGACGCGGCGGTTGCTAAAGTTGAAGCGGAGGAGGCAGAAGTGGAAGGGAGAGTTCAAGCAGAGATATTCAGAGTAGAAGCCGAGTTTGATGATCTCCTTGATACTTATAATGCTAATGTGCTTGAGCACAGGAATCTCTCGTGGCTCGAAGATTATTCTACGCTTCTGCTCAGTGCTTGGAGAAAATTGGTGGCGAACAAGAAAGCATCTCTCCCTGAAGGCGCCGTTGATGAATTTGAACTCGAGTCTCGCTTCTTGAGCGAGGAGGAAAGGAAACTTCTCCATGAAGCAATGATTTCTGCTGAGAGAGAGAGACTTGGTTTTCACCATGTGGAGCCTGGCGAGGGTTCTGGAGACGCACATTATAGTGAGGATGTTTCAGTTGATTCCCCGACCTCGTCTGGAGTTACTGCTACAGTTGGTCCACATGTTGTCCCTGCTTATAACCCGGATCGACCGGAACTGTCTCTCGGTACAACTACTGTTTCTGAACTCGTCTCATCACCGAGCCGAGGCCAAGAAGGTATTTTAAATGTTGCTTGAGTGTTTTCAGAATGATTGACTTGGAACAGATCGTTTGACTAATTATTCTTATTTTTTTTCCGACCAGTGACTGAAAGTGATGCGCCAGCACTTCCAGTACCACAAACTTCGCAGCCAATGCAAGGAGCTGTCATTACTGAGGCTATTACAACTACCGCCGTAACCGGCGAGATGGGAGAGGGGAGTTCAATGTCGTTTGATGTTCAGATGATTGAGGAACTTCTCAAGCAACCCTATGAACCCTTTACCGACCTTCCTTTGCAATGAGTGGAGTTGCTCCAACTTTTAGCTCGTTCATGCCGACCGTCAGTGTGTCCAGCGCTGCTCGATCTTCCCAAAAAGAAGAAATCCTTGCCGAGATAAGCGCTGAAATGGCTGCAATGACAACGGTCGGTGGTTCCGAAAGTGATGCTGCTCCGCCAAGCTTAACCCCGTTAATGGTTACTTCTCCCGCCGGCACAGCTATAACTTCTAGTGTCGAAGCTTCACCACCTGTTACGGATCCTCTGCCTCCGGTTCGTCCTCACAAAAGGATCTCTATCCCTTCCAACTCTGAGGAAGACGTGGATATTATGCCAGATCCTGAGGATGCTCCAAAGAAGGACAAAAAACCTCGCAAGAAGCCGGGTAGTGGGTCTAGCGGCTCAACTCCGAAGAAAAGACCCCGAAAGAAGAAGGAGTGAACTTCTCGTTTTACCATGCGGTTGTGAAATGGCAATTCTTTTTTCTTCTCTTTTTTTTAGGCCGTGTATAAGTGTGGACTCGGCATCCACTTTACGGATTGTTCTTTGTTTTGTCATGTAATCAAACCCCCTTTCTTTGTTTGTTGATAAAATGAAAAACAACTCTTATCTCTTTTGCTTAACTATTGCGTTGATTATCTCGTGCTTTCATATGTCATAAACTTGGAATACATGTCCACACTTCGGGGACTTAACACAATTTGCAACTAACAGTTCGGCCCATATTCTGGGACCTTATTAATTATCAACGTTTATGACTTAGTTCGCTCTCCGAGAACCTGGATTTGATGTTTTTACTCCAATTCACACTTCGAGAATTTGAAGTTAGTGACTTACATTCTGGTTCGCGTTCTGGGAACCAAGAGTTGGTGTTTATGTTCCAATTCACACTCTGGGAATTTGGGAGATAGAGTTCTATATTCTGGCTTGCACTCCGAGAACCGAAAGTTGAAGTTTTATACTCCAATTCGCACTCCGGGAATTTGGAGTTAGCTCACATTCTGGGAGCGATGGATTTACACTCCGGTTCGTGCTCCGGAAACCGAGAGCTGAAGTTTATACTCCAATTCGCACTCTGGGAATTTGGAGTTGGCTCACACTCTGGGAGCGATGGAATTACATTCCGGTTCGCGCTCCGGGAACCGAGAGTTGAAGTTTATACTCCAATTTGCACTCTGGGAATTTGGAGTTGGCAGAGGGATTGTCGTGTATCAATCCCCGTATATGTTGGTGTAGTGTTCTGCCCCCGAGCTCGGGTTTCACTTAGCGAGTGACCGGTCGTATCACAGTCACTCCCTATTTGAATAAATCCCACCACGTGATGGAACTTAGCTCTCCGTGCATCGTGATATTGTACGTCATATTCAGTAAATCACAGCTCTGGCTCGAAGAGATGGCATTTTATTGTTGAAACGAGAAAATATGGCAAAGTCAGTTGCCTTATTACAAATTTAAATCTCGAAATGCTAGAATAAAATGCAAAGGGATAAATTGACAGAAAATAAATAAGTAAAGTCTTTTATATGTAGTAGCGACGAAGACTTTCGCTATTCCAAGCTCTCGGTAAAGTAAGACCGTCAACGGTCGATAATTTGAACGTGCCATCTCCGAGCTTTTGTGAAATCACATACGGCCCTTCCCAATTTGGCTTCATGTGTGAAGGAACCAGATAGACCCTTTTGAGTACGAGATCATCGAGTTCGAAGGTTCGCGGACGGACCTTGGCATTGTACAGTCGGGCGACTTGACTTCGATATGCGGCTGCCCTCAAGTCAGCCTCTTCGCGCTTCTCGTCGAGTAAATCCAAAGATTCAGCAAGTAATATGGAATTTGTTTTCGGATCATAATACGTTATACGATGAGAGTGCACTTCCATTTCGACTGGAATAACGGCTTTAGAACCATAAGATAGAGAAAACGGGGTATGACTGGTTGCAGTTTTATGAGTCGTTCGATAGGCCATAAATACCATAGGAAGTTCGTCGACCCATTTGCCCCCAGCTTTTTCCAGTCGCTTCTTTAGAATGGACTTGATAACTTTATTAACAGCTTCAACTTGACCATTTGCTTGAGGGTGCGCTACTGCAGAGAATTTCTTATGGATGTGGAATCGTTGACAAAAATTCTTGAATTCAGCACTGTCGAATTGGGTTCCGTTATCGGTGATGATAGTATGTGGGAGACCAAAACGGCAGATGATGTACGTACTACAAAGTTGATTACTTTCTTCGTTGTAATTGTCGCAAGGGGTTCAGCTTCAGCCCATTTGGTGAAATAATCAACTGCAACGATGGCGTACTTCGCGCCATCTTTGGCCAGAGGCAATGTGCCGATGATATCTATTCCCCATACCGCAAATGGCCAAGGACTGACCATTTGGGTTATCTCAGTAGGCGGGGCTCTAGGAGTTCGAGCGTGTTTCTGGCATTTGTCACATTTCCTAGCATAGTCTGCAGCATCGCGATTAACAGTAGGCCAATAATACCCATATCGAAGTATTTTCTTTGCAAGTGCTTGCACCCCAGTGTGATCGCCACATTCTCCTTCGTGTACATCGTGTAACACTCGTTTGACTTCATCGTGTGCGATACACCGGAGGAGAGGAACAGAGTACCCTCTCCGGTACATGACTCCATTTTGAATAACAAATCGCGAGGCCTTTCATAGAACTCGTCTTTTCTCGTTTCGACGCTCGGGCAATACACCACGTTCGATATAATCTCGATAAGGAGTCATCCGCGACTCCCTATTGGAGGCAACTTCAAATGTGAAATCGGTCTCCCTTCGATCAATGCTCGGAGAGGATAGGGTTTCAACCGGTACAACCCCCAATTGCTGAGCCTCACCCGTACTTGCTAACTTTGCCAACGAATCAGCTTTCTGATTATGCTCTCGGGGTATGTAGAAAATGGCATAGTAATCGAATTGATCGACATCTTCAGAACTTGAGTTAGATAAGCGGCTAATCTTCGGTCTTTGGCCTGATATTCTCCTCGAACTTGACACGCTATCAACTGGGAATCACAGTAGATCTCTATGTATTCGGGAGATTTGCTCGTCTCGGGCAAGTCTTCAGAAATAGTGAATTCGACTATAAAATCTGCTAGGACTTGGCTGTGAATGGCTTTTCTTGGAGTATAAGTGATGTCGAATTGACTCAGTTCGATGTTCCACTTTAGTAACCTACCAGACGTCTCAGGCCGCGTGAGGACCTGTCGTAACGGCTGATCGGTGTACATAGTAATAGGATGAGCCTGGAAATATGGACAGAGCTTCCTCGAGGCAATGACTAGGCAATATGCCAACTTTTCAAGCTTTGGATAATATCTCTCGGCTCCGGTCAATCGTTTACTCACGTAGTAGACCGGTTTTTGCACTCGGTCCTCCTCCCGAATTAATGCAGCACTGATTGCATTTTCAGATACCGCCAGGTAAAGATATAACTGTTCATGATCTACAGGCTTTGAAAGGATTGGTGGTACGGAAAGATGTTGGATTAGCGATTGAAATGCGCCCTCACATTATGCAGTCCATTCGAAGTTTCGTTTCCCTTTTCGAATTAAATCGAAGAAGGGAATGCATTTGTCGGTCGACTTTGAGATAAACCTGCTCAGTGCTGCAACTTTCCCATTAAGGCTCTGAAATTGCTTTATGGTTCTCGGAGTTTGAAGATTTCTGATAGCCCAGATCTTCTCGGGGTTGGCCTCTATTCCTCGGGCATTGACAATGAACCCAAGGAATTTTCCGGATGCGACTCCGAAATGACACTTTAGTGGATTAAGCTTCATCCCGTATTTCCGAAGGATATTGAACATTGACTCTAAGTCTTTGACATAATCATCGGAGTATCGTGATTTTACTAGCATGTCATCTACATAGACCTCCATAGTCTTCCCAATCTGATCGGCAAACATTCGGTTGACTAAGCGTTGATAAGTTGCGCCAGCGTTCTTTAATCCAAAAGGCATGACCTTGTAGCAGTATAATCCCAAGTCGGTTACGAAGCTTGTGTGTTCTTGGTCTAGTACATGCATGGGTATCTGATTGTAACCTGAGTAAGCATCCATGAAGGATAACAATTCATGTCCGGCGGTTGAATCTACCAGTTGATCGATTCGGGGAAGCGGAAAGCTGTCTTTCGGCCAGGCTTTATTCAGGTCAGAGTAATCTATACACGTTCTCCATTTCCCGTTTGGTTTTCGGACAAGTACGGGATTGGACACCCACTCTGGGTATAAAGCGTCTCTAATGAACCCATTTGATTTCAACTTATCGACTTCTTCTTTCAGGGCGGCGGATCTCTCTGGATCCATACCACGTCTTTTCTACTTGACCGGGATATACCACTGGTCAATGTTCAAAGTGTGGCTCGCGATGTCCGGCGAGATTCCACACATATCGGAGTGCGTCCAAGCGAATACGTCGAGATTCGCTCGGAGAAAATCAACCAATTCCTGTTGTGTCTCTTGGTTAAGCCGAGACCCAACCTTTAACATTCTCGAGTCATTGTGATCATAGTCAATCGGGACATCGATGGTTAGCTCGGCCGGAGAAGCTTGACTTTCCGTAGATTCTTCTTTATTATCATTGTCCCTTGGATCCAGATCCTTTTGGAATTGGTTGTGGTGCCCAGGCCGAGGCCCAGGCGCTAGTTGTCAATCGTCAGTAAAACGGACGCAGAGAGATTCCTCTACGCCCTTTCCTTTTTCTTTTTGCTGCGCCTCCCGCAGCTCAGCAACATAACAGGCTCTCCCAGCAGCCTGATCTCCTTGCACAACTCCTATCCCATTGTCAGTAGGGAACTTCAGAGTTAAACACCATGGGGCAATAGCAGCCCTAAATTCAGCAAGGGCCGGTCGGCCCAAAAAGGCATTGTACGGGGAAGGAATATCTAAGACAACAAATTGCAACATCCGAACTCTTCGGCACTCTCCCACTCCCAACTCCACCGGAAATTCAACCATTCCGGTTGGTATCGTCGCACTCCCGTTGAAGCCGTGGACTCGTGATTGACAAGGTTTTAAGTCCTTAGCTTCCATTTTCATTAAATCATATGCTCTTTTAAACAATATGTTCACAGAACTCCCACTGTCTACCAAGATCCTCTTCATCCAAGCAGGACCAACTTGAGCGGATATGACCAACGGGTCAATTGTGGGAGCTTCGACTTTATCGGCGTCTCGATTTCTGAATACGATTTCATCAGCCATCGTCTTTTGTTGTTTAGCCGGTGTTTCGTCTTTTGAGTTACTATAGCATTCAAAGTCCACATGCCTGACTGAGCTAGCACATGACTCCATTTCTCTCCAGCTTCTGTCTGCTGGATGTGGACCACCACTTACTGTATTGATAACCAGCCTTTCGCCCGTACGAGCGGGTTCACCTTGTCTTTCCTGATTCTGCGTTCGATTTTGATTAGATGGGGCCGCTCCACCAGACTGCGGCGCCCGAACAAAATGGTCCAACTTTCTCTTTCTGATTAACTTTTCAATAAGGTCTTGCAAATGTCTACACTCATTGGTATTATGCCCATAACTTTCATGAAACCTACAGAACTTTCCTGTTTGAATCTGTCTTTCCGACGAAGGTTTCGGAGCAGGCTTCTTGTATTGCATAGTATTACAAGTATGTAGGTATACGTTTTCCAGTGACGTGATAAGCGGTGTATAACTGTCAAACATTGCGGCCCTACGTCTCGGACCACGATTCTGGTCTTGCTTCTTGCTTCGGTTATCACCGTTTCTCGATCGTTGAGTCTGTTTATTTTGAATATTCAACTCGACTTTTCCTGAACTTTCTCCGGATTGTTTAACCGCAACATTACTCTGAATCCCTTCACTGCTGGGCCTTGCATCGTCCTGCTTCCTAAACTGTTTCGCATCCTCTCGCCTCAAGAATTGAGCGGCTTTGGAATAGAAACGGTCCAACGATGCGGGAGGCTTTCCAGCTAACCAATTTCCAAACTCGGAATCAGGGTCGATTCCTTTAGTCAAAGCCATTAAAATAGAATTATCATTGGGGTTGGTGATCTCTGCGCATGCAGCATTGAATCTCTCTAAATATCGTCTAAGTGTTTCTCCGGGAGCTTGAGTGACACTTGATAAGGTATTAACATCTTTAGGTCGGGAAATATGCATGCGAAATTGCTCAACAAATTTGGTAGCTAACTGATCAAATGAAGAAATAGACCGCGGCGGTAATCGAGTAAACCACATCGTCGCAATTCCCCCTAAGGAAATGGGAAAACTGCGGCACTTTACTGCATCATCAGCTCTCGCAGCAGTCATCGACCATTCGTATTTCAAAATATGTTGATTTGGATCGGAATTTCCTTCATACATGGCCAGGGTTGGCATTCTAAATTGCCGAGGAGGTTCAGCATACAATATGTCATCAGTAAATGGGGTATGACTCCGGGAGATTCCCCAATCGTCATTTGTTAGGCCTTGACTCTCGCGAATCATTTGTCGTACCATGGCTGAGAAGTCTGGTATTGGAACATTCTGTGTGTGGTGAGCCATAGTGTGGTCGGGTTCCACAGTGCGAGGTGGGATCGGGCGCTGTCGATGATCCGTATCTCGCCTCCTTGGCTCGACGTCTTCTGGGACATATGGCTCTGGAGCATGTCCCTGCTGATGATAATTTTGATTGGAGTGATCTCAGGTATCAACGCCTATGTCAACTGCAGCGGCTGTGGGAGCTCGATCATCTGCAGTGTATTGTGGAATAGTGCCTCCTCGGGAGGAGGGTCCAGTGTGGAAGATGGTAGATGGGCCAACTCTTATTTGCCCAACGGTTAACGCCTGTTGATAGTCAGCAGCTTGCACATGGTTTTCGTCTAGCCTGGGACGGGTAGATCTGTTATTGTAGTCAGATGAAGCAGAGCTTTCGGTGGAAGAATGAGGAGCTGGATCCCTTTTGGATCTTCTTCGCTTTTGGCGATTTAGTTGATTGGTCAACTCAGCGTTAGCGCGCAACTGCTCAGTTAGCTGTTGTCGGCTTTGGATTAGTTCCTGAAGTAGCGCCTGGAACTCTTGTCTTGTGACCGGACCTGACTGATCCGTATGCCCAGCAGCATCTTGACTGGTAGACTGTAGCTGTGTGGGATTTTGCCTATCCCGACCTTCTTGATCACCAACGTTTGAAGTGGTTCTTGTACTCACCATCTTGAAGCGTTGAATCCTTTCCTAGACTTTTAACAAATCTGAATAGAACGGAAGGAATCTGAATATGAAGTCTGGATCTCTCTCTTAGATTTATGCAATCCGGTATCGAAGATAGATCCAAGGAGCAGGAGAAAAAACTGCGTTTTTTCTCAGTGAAAGCACCAAAGTGTTTGTGTCAAAATAGGGCACAACACTCGTCATAAGTTTTTGAAGAGATAATAAATGAAGAAAGTGAATTAAAACGTGGATTATCTAACAAAAACTCCAAATAGCAGGAAGTAAACTACACAAGAGACAATGATTTAGAGTGGTTCGACGATTTGCCTACGTCCACTATGAAGCTTTGTTACTTTATTTCTTGATATTCGAAGAATACAACTTTTCAATGTCAAAGTACAGCAAGTAGTAAGCCAAAATTCAAAATCAAAGGCAACGGTGGTGCTCTGAAGCAATTCTGGTAGCGTCTAGACGTGCTTTATCTCTAAAATTCTCCGATCCCTTTTCTGAATGACCAGGGTCTCTATTTATAAGTGCTGGAGGTTGATATTTCACCTAAAATTCGGGGAGACCACTTCTGGCACGTGTGGGGGGCCCACATGGCCGAATTCTGGAGATCCGGGCCCACTTTGGGATCGATTTGACCCTTGGTTCGAATCGATTAAAAAAGTGTCCAATCGTGATGAAACTTGGCGTAGACATTCTTCTATGCATATGCAAGCTCCTGTGAAAATTTTGTAGCATTTGGACTTGTAGATCTCAAGTTATGATCGATTCAAGATTGCATTTTCAGTTGATATACGTGCTTCGAATCGATCCCTTCGAATCGATAGGGTCGAATCCTTGGTTTTAGCTGCTATGACTTGGTGGATTCGAAGTTATGGATTCGAAGGTATCCTCGTACGTGCCCTTCGTAACGGTAAGAGTATTTCATAGTTGGTCGATGCGAAGTCTTCTCCGCTTGATGGATTCGAAGGACTTTCATGGGATGGAGTCGAAGATGGGAATACTTCGAGGGATTTGAACCAAGGTAGGTGTGGATGGATTCGAAGCGTGGCTACCTCTTATGGATTCGAACGAAGGCATGTCCCTGATGGATTCGAAGCAGGGAGTGCTTTGGATGGATTCGCAGTGAGGGCTTGCCCGATGGAGTCGAAGCGAAGGAGCTCTTCATGGATTCGAGGCAAGGCTCTGGGAGGATGGATTCGAACCAATGCATGGTTTATGGATTCGATCGCGAGGCTATCTTATGGATTCGAACCTAAACTTATTCTGATTGATTCGAACTGAGGTTGTCTCCTCCACTTTCCATTGGCGATAACTTGAGCATACGAACTCGGATTGCCTCGAAATTTGGAACATTAGTTTCCACAGCTTCGCTTGACGTGTCTTATCAATTGTAGCCCAATCCGGACTCAGACAAAATTCATCGATATTTTTAGTAAACCAACAATCATTCACAATTGAGGACATGTGACCCTTATTTTCCAGTCAGTTCCTTAGTATCTCGGCCTTGCCAAAAGGCGGGATAACACCGAGAGAGGTAGGAAAGTCACCATGGAAGGTTTGATTTCTATATCTGATTTTTCCATTCAAACTCTTTTTAATTTTGGAGCTACACACTCTTTCATCTCTGGTTCTTTGAAAGATTGTTTGCACTTAGACATCTCTTTAGTAGTAGACCGCATTGTTGTTTCAAAACCCATAGGAGGATCATCACACTTGTCTATAATTTGTAGGGGTTTGAAATTTTTTATCATAGGCGTAGAGTTTGATTGCGATGCCTATATATTGAGATTTTCGGGGTATGGGATGATTTTGAGGATGGATTGGCTATCCATTTATGGAGAGATACTAGACTGTGAGAGGAGAGTTGTTAGACTGGAGATATGCAATAGTAGGACTCTTGAGGTTTCTTGAGACCCACGTGCATTAGTCATGTTGAGTTTCTTTTATTCCCTCGATTCATCATCCGTAGAGTTAGATTCAGTTCCGGTCGTTAGATATTTTTCGGACGTCTTTGAGGAGGTTAGGGGACTAGCCTTAAAAGAGAGATTAACTTCAGGATCTATTTGACTGACAAAGCTAAGCTAGTAGCATTGCCCGTGAGACACATGACACCTAGGGAGAGGAAGGAGTTAAGCAAGCATATTTGTGAGCTATTGGAGAAAGGCTTCATTAGAAAGAGCATATCTGAGTAGGGAGCGCCAGTCGTCTTCGCTACTAAGGCGGATGGTTCTCCTCGACTTTGCGTAGACTATAGAGAGTTAAATAAGCTCATGAAGAAGAACCGTCATCCACTTCTTAGGATAGATGGTCTTTTTGACTAGTTGGTTGGCTCTTCGGTATTTTCTCAACTTGATTTAGCCACTGGATTTCATCAGCTTAGAGTCGCTGAAGATAGCATTGATAAGACAACATTTAGGACACCGAACGGATTCTTTGAGTAGTTGGTTATTTCTTTTGGGCTAACCAATGTTCCAGCTTATTTTGTGGATATGATGAGCCGTATTTTTAGAGATGTCCTAAATAAGTTTGTAGTAGTGTTTGTGGATGACATTTTGGTGTTTTCCAAGGATATAGAGGAGCATGTTATTCATTTAAGGAAGGTTCTTAGTACACTTCATGTTCATCAGTTGAGGGCAAAGTTCTTGAAGTGTCACTCTTGGCGAGAGGAGGTACATTTCTTGGGGCACGTAGTTTCAAGAGATTATTTTCCTGTTGAACCCGCTAAGGTAATTGCAGTGCAAGATTGGAATGCTCCCAAAAACATTACCTAAGTGAGAAGCTTCCTAGGATTGGCTGGCTATTATAGGAAGTTCATCAGGGATTTTTCCAAGATTTCAGCACCACTTACTCGCCTCACAAAGAAGAATAAAGCATTCGTGTGGGACGTGGATTGTGAGGATTCCTTTATGATGCTAAAGAGAGCCCTTACTAGTGCACCAGTGTTGATTTTACCCGATGGAGCTAAGCCTTTTACAGTATACACTGATGCATATGGGATGGGTCTAGGAGCATTGTTGATCCAAGAAGGGATGGTAGTATGTTATGGAAGTAGACAGTTGAGGACTTATGCGAAGAACTACCCTACCCATGATTTGGAATTAGCTGCTATAGGTTTTGCACCCAAGTCTTGGAAGCATTACTTGCTAGGAGAAAGGTTCGAGCTTTTCACTGACCATAAGTCAATGAAATACCTATACTCACAAAAGGATTTTAACCTAAGGCAGCAGCGATGGATGGAATTTTTGGCATCTTATGACTTTGAGATAGCTTATACCCTTGGCAAGAGAAACGTGGTTGCGGATGCGTTGAGTATGAAAAGAGAAACCCTTTATCCGATGTTCATGGAGTGGAGGAACCTAGAGTTTACTTCCACTTTTTATTTTAATCCCTCTACGGACATTACCCCAGGATTGTTAGCGGCACTTGAGGGGAGACCTACCCTTATAGATCAGATTGGCTCGAGGCAGCGAGAGGATTTAGAGCTTATGGATATTATGAATAGGATTAGCAGAGGAGAGGTCTCTTGACATCTCTAATGCTATTCCATGGATAGTAAAGGGTGGCTAAGGAGAGATGGAAGACTTTGTGTCCCCCGTGCTAGTGATTTGTTGACAGCATTTTTAGAGGAAGCACACTATTGTCGTATGACTATTCATCGGGGTGGTGATAAGATGTATAAGAACATGAAGATGATGTTTTATTGAAGTGGCATGAAGAAGGATGCAGCAGACTTTGTGTCTAAGTGTTTTATGTGCCAAAGGGTTAAGGCAGAGCAGCAGAAACCCAATGGATTACTTCAGCCATTGGATATGCCCGAATGGAAGCGGAAGAGCGTTTCGATGGACTTTATATATGGTTTACCCCAGTCTAGGAAGGGGAATACTAGCATTTGTGTGATTATAGATTGGTTGACCAAGAATGCCCACTTCATTCCGCTCAAGAGTAAGAGGACGACATCTTATTTGGCATCCTTATATGTTCGTGAGATAGTCCGACTTTATGGAGTTCCCTCTGGCATAGTGAGCGATAGAGACCCTATTTTTACTAGCGAGTTTTGAAGAAGCTTGCAAGAAGCTTTATGGACGTAGCTTAGATTGAGTACGACATATCACCCTCAGACTGATTGCCAAACGAAGAGGGTTAATAGAGTGCTTGAAGATTTGTTAAGGATGTGCACTCTAGATTTTAGAGGAACTTTGGAGGAGCATCTTCCTTTGGTGGAGTTCGTGTACAATAACAGCTTTCAAGCTAGCATTGGGATGGCACAATTTGAAGCTTTTATGGGAGACCTTGCAAGTCACCTTTATACTGGGTGGAGTCTATGTGGAGGTTGCTACTTGGTCCTGATATGGTTAGGGAGACCTTAGAGAAGGTGGATTTGATTAGAAGGTGGATGAAGACAGCCTAAGATAGGCAGAAATCTTATGCAGACAAGTGGAGGAGAGATATTGAGTTTGAGGTTGGAGACTTAGTTTTCATTAAATTATCCCTGCTAAGGAAGGTGGTGAGGCTTGGATCGAGTGGGAAGTTAGCCCTTAGATTTGTAGGACCGTTCCCCATTGTAGGGAGAGTAGGGAAGACGGCGTATCGAGTAAAACTACCAAAGAGGCTTGCAGGAGTACACAATGTTTTCATGTTTCGCGCTTGAGAAAGTGCTTACATGACTCAGCAGAGATTATGGAGCCTAGTCAATTAGAGGAAGTGGAAGTAGAAAGGGAAGCATCGGTTCGTTGTATTCCTATAATGTTCATTGGATAAGACATCAAGAGGCTTAGGAATAAAGAGGTCCCATTAGTGAAGGTGCAATGGGGAGATGATGTTGCAGACGCTGCATGGGAAGCTAAAGAGAAGATTCGTACCTCTTATCCACATCTATTCGATAATGAGTTTTAGAATTCCCTATTTCCATCTTTAGTTTTGAATAGGTTCTTTCCTTTATTATCCTTTGGGAGGGTAGAACTTAGGATTTAACCTATGGATGGTAGGGTTTGATGTAAACATGTCATTAGAACATGTTGTGTATGATGGATACTAGTGGTTGCTAGTGGATGCTTATGGATGCATATACTTACACTAGACATTACTATCTCTCAGGGATCGGCCTAAATAGGACACTGGAGCATATGCATATGGATGTGTGTGCATTTGCATTTTTATTTTATTTTCCATGGTTGATGGATGATTATCACATGATTGTTTCATTTGGATGATGATTGTAGCATGCATATAGAACTATAAGTTATTATTAGGGTAATTGCATTCATTTGGATACATGCACAGACAAGATTGCATAAAAGGAGGTCGACTGAATCAGTATACCGTCTAATCTTTTGCATTAGTTAGGGACATTGACACTACACTAATTGTATAAGTATCATAAATCATATTAGAAAAACTTAAGTACAATGGATGTAATGAATGATGGTTGAGTAATTGGTTGTAGAACTTGGATGAAAACATGTATTTCATTCTTCTATCCTTAGAGATTTCGGGGACGAAAATCCCTTAAGGAAGGGAGAATGTAACAACCCAAAATTTAAACTATAATATTTATTTAATTAATTAAATGATAAAATAACTTTGTGAAATTATCAAAATTAAGCCACGGGAGTTGCATCATTATGTTAGTGGTAATTTTCTGGTCAATTTCCACATATAGAACGTCAAAAAACGAGCTAGAATGTAGAAGATATGAACTAATGAAGAAACGAGGAAAAAATATTTTATAGGAATGGTCGACCCTAAGGTCGACCCTCACCATAGCTAGGTCGACCCTAGCAGTGATGGGTCGACAGGTAGGTCGACCTGCATGCATTTTCTGAATGTCTTCTTCCAGTTGATTCGAACATGTCATTTTGCTATTTTCGCTTCATCTTGTGCGTCCATGCTTCCATTCAACGGTTCCCATTGAGCCTATGACATGGTTTCAGTAGATTTAGTCTCCAAATCCAAAGGTTTTAGATCCACAAGTAACACTATAAACAAGACCATAGGCCTAGCTATTTTTCTCATTCAGATTTTCTCCATCTGGTTTCATTGCCTAAGGCTGGACCCTAAAAGGAATATTATTCTGAAGAGAAGGTCTTTTTATTTAAAATATTTTATACCCTTCAGGTGGATCCGAAAAGATCAAGGAAAAGAGCTAAGGACCATAGATGATTTTTTAAGTAATTATTTTAGATTCTTAAGTAATTTAAAATAATAGGGTTTTCAATAGTTGTAGTTTATCTACAATTTTGGGATAACCTTTATACAAGTTTATTTATAGTTTAATTTAAGTAAGTTTTAGACTTGTTTTTCTGTCTATTTTCTTTTAGCTATACTATTTCAGCCATTTACAAATTATTTATGGTTAATTACAGCTTTTCCAATTATTTACAGTTATTTACAGTATTTATAGTTATTTATGTTTTATTTACATCTATTCTACGTTTGAGATTTCCTCTGTAATTGTCAGTTTCTTTTTAATTTCCCTTTTTTACGCAAATGGAATAAATAGAATAGAATAAAGCACAAATATGGACTAAAAATTATAAGAACGCTGAATGTACAGAAGATGGGATGTAAAATAAGAAGACTGTAATAAATTGGACTTAGATTGAAATAAGAAAATTTAAGATATTTCCAAGCTTAGTTATAACATATAATTGTAACTAAAAAGAGAAAATAGAACAAATAGCAAAAGTAGCTTATTTTTATACTTAGACCTTGGGTTAAGTTAATAAGCATAATTATAATACACATGTTATAATTAGAGATAACAGAAAAGGCTTATTTTAAGACTTAAATTATGTTAATAAGCAAATAAAGCAGAAATAACAGAAGATGCTTATTTTGATAAACTTAGATCTTGCATTAAGTTAATAAGCAAGATATAGAAGATCGGTATTGTAGGCCCAATGGGGTAGTCCTTTACTAATATAGAAGATTTGTATTGTAGGCCCTAATGGGGTAGTCCTTTACAGATATAGAGACTTATTTTTATACTAAGTTAATAAGCAAAGATAAAAGTAAGACCCATACCAGCAGCATTTCCTTTAGGACACGCTTATGCTAATGTGGGGATAAATAAGGGGTCAATAAATAGAAGTTCAAATCATGGGGATTTGGACAAGGGACGCAACTAGATTTTGTTTGTTAGATAGGACCAGTACCAACAGAATTCCCTTTAGTCAGACACAGTTGGTCTCACAATAGCACAGGTGGGGCAAGTGCATGCTTGTGCTGGAGTAGTGGTAAATAAGATGTCAAAAGGAGGGAGCAACAGATTGTGTGAGCCTAATGGTGGTCGAGTGTGCGACCTCAGTGCTGGCTGATAGGTTGTTATTGATTCCAAGCGCTAAGTAGGTATCTATTGTGTAGGGACCAACAGGGTCTAGTCCATAGTAGTAGGTGTCTATTGCATAGTGACCGACATGGTCTAGTCCATATCTATTGCGTAGGGATCAATAGGTCTAGTCCGTATCTATTGTGTAGGGAACAACAGGGTCTAGTCCGTACCTTTTGTGTAGGGACCAACAGGGTCTAGTCCGCATCTTTTGCATAGGAGCCAATGGGTCTAGTCCGCAGTAGGCACAGTAGAGATAGAAGGCCGATCAAAGAGTAGAATTAGGACTCCATCCTAATTAAAGTAGGACTAGGGTTTTAGCCTAATCAAAGCAGTTGTCTAAGAAAGTGCAAACAATCTAATTGAACTATCTAAGCAAAGCAAGCAAGTTAAACCATATTTTATCCAGCTTTATCATTTTCTTTATTTCTTTTTTTAACTTGAAATGTTGCAAAGTCTATTACCTTTATCTTGCTTAAGAATACTAGTAACTGCTTTTATTCACCAGACTTATAGTCTGACTCACTCCTCTACTTCTCTTCCCCCCCATAGGCCACAAGTGGCAAGGATAAAAGATATCAATGTTTCTTAGATGTTTAGCTGCAGAAACTTTCTTCTTTTACAGTTTTTGTTTCATTTGTTGTACTGGTACTTTTATTTGGGAGGGGCGGTTATTTTATGTACTTTGATGTTATGACTAAGATATTGTTTTTCACTAGACATGGAAAATTGGTTTAATGAAGTATTTATGAAGTTTGATTTGAATAACTAGATTTCTACTTTAAATGTTTCCGCTATTTTAATTATTTTGTCTTATGAATCTTAGTCTCTGTAAGTTTTTAGCTATACCTACAATGCACCACATCTTTTAATGTGCCCTTTTTGGGTATACTAAGGGGTATGGGATGTTACAATATACATATACATATATAGGTATGTTTGCTGCCGTTATAAGTTGTGTGAATTATGCGAGCCTTAGTAGTGGATTGGGTTGTCTATTTTTGTGTTTCCTCTTTACTTTTTATTTATGTTAGCTTGAACTTTTCTTTTCATATCTATGTTTGGATATGCATTTACACACACACACATATATGTATATGTATATTTGTGTGTGTGTGTGTGTATTTGAGTAGTCTTGTAAGTGTGTGTGTGTGTGCACGCATTTTAGTGAATATATGTCGTTGTGTGCATGTAAAGGATTGTGTGAATCTTACTAGAGTGAATTAAGTACATCCATGTTGGTGTAGTTAGGTTTATATATGTGAACGAATATTTCTGCAGTTGGGTTTGCAAACGTGAATGAATGTTTATGTGCATAATGAGGGTGTGTGTGTGTGTATATATGTCGTGGTTTACAGGTTTTATGTAGTTGCATGGACACTTGTAGATGAATGTGTAGCCTGTGTCCAAGTTTCCTATCTATTGTTTCCTTTGTTTTGGCCTATGCATCTTTATTCTATTATCTCTATTTTTCCAAATACACACACAAACACACATGTGTATGTATGTATAGTTTTGTGTATGTATCAGATGTGTTTGTATGCAACTTCATCTGGACATTAACACTTGATATTTTTAATTATTAAATAAATGTATCTATTTATATTTTACAAAAATTATAATTAATATATTAAACTTTTTGTAACGATCGGAATTTTCGATGCTCGAAAATCGACAATAATACGTTCGTTGTATAACATGTCGAGCAATCGAGTGCCGGAAATACCAGATCACTAGGGGTGAAGAAGAAAAAGGATAGAAGAGGAAACAGAAATAATAACACAGAATCTCACAATCGCAGCGGAACAAAATATAATATATAATAACATATTTTTATACAAAAGAAACTGTATCTGTTAATAGACATACAATCATCGTAGTACAACAATCAACACATCAATATGAATGGTTATTATGAATTGTCCTCACCAGTATAGATTATACAGTCTACACACATAGCGGAATATAAACAAGTACGTTGAATAAGCCTGAGACTTCTCCAGCTCGTCTCCTAAACTCCATAGCATCCTAACCTGAATTTATAATACTCGGTCTGACCCGAGCATTGTAATAAAATATCACCCGAGAGTCCGTAAAATCAGCGTGAGAAAAACACACTCAATTTGAATTATTAGTGTCACCAAAATCCTTTGAAAACAAAGGTATCTCATAAGACAACGTCACACATAAACACGACGGGTTTTTACCTTACGATAACCAAAACATTTTTATAGAAAATCCAATGATATTATAATAGTGTCTAAGTACAAATACTTAGTAAAATAGCTGAAATTATTACATTAATTAAATTCCAGCATATTAGGCTCTACAATCAAAACCGTAAAGGCTCGTAGCAGGTATTGGATTTCATACAATGGCTGGGCACTGGGGTACCGCCTATCACAGTACACTTCTAGAAAAATGTACCGAGGACTTCGCCGAGATCCCCGACCAACACAAGACCGGCCTACCCTAACCTGGACAATACCGAATATGTTATCATCCCAGGTGTTCCTACCCTTATCGAGCGCTCTCTTTTTCATGCACAATCATATCCATAGTTTATAATATATATATCCGAGGGTATCTAGAAGAGTGATAACATACCCTACTTGGGTGCGACCCACTTAGCCCTGCTGCATCTTACATGTTTTAGTCATTCCCAGTTGATGAGGCTTGAGGCTACGTTTTACCTTTAGAATAACATTCATATACTTGGAATGCTAACACTGCCTTCCAGGCAAGCAATGAAATGATAGCATTCATTTATACAAGTTGTTTTGGGTCTGAACAAACCGAAACTCCTCCAAGATCACCATCTCCATTATCTTCGAGAGACCACAATTCATAATTCTCAAATTGGATTGAAGTGATTTTTGGATAATTAAATCTGATGCCGGTCTCTTCGAAAGGATCAACGAATTTGGCCAAATTTGATAGTCGGTTAATAACTATCAAATTACAAACATAAGCAGTCATTAAGCCCATATTATAGTTCCTTTCAAAAATATTTATTCAAAATATCTTTACAAATATATATATATATATACACATACATATATATATATATCTCCAAATACCTTCCAGTATATTCAATAACTTAAAATAAATTCAAATAATTATATCCATAACAGGATATTTTCGAATCATATCCATACTTAGAAATAATATTTCCAATTTCATTTATAATTCAACACTTTGAAAATATTTCTATAATAATAACACTCTTGTAGTAAAATATTTCAAACTCTTCCAGTTCAACATTCTGGAAAATATTAATAAGCATTTTTTTTCCAAATCATTTTATTTTCAATACTTAGGACATATTCCATTTATTTCGTACTTCTCGAAATTCTTTTCAATTTATTTGTAATTTTCTTAACCCAACGAATTACATAAGTTTTCGAATCATAAATTAATTTCCTTAAAATTTTCCAAATCGATTGTACTCGTCTATAATCACAACTACTCATTTCTAACTTTTTTTATGAATTCTAATTCTTTTTTGAGGTTTCTATTTTAAATACTTTGGAAATTTCCTTAAGTTTCCATAATTTCATTATAAGATTTCTCTTATAAAAATCATATCCATTAAATAAACTCCATTTACGAATCTCGAGAGGATTTATAAATAAATTTCAATCATTTCAAAACTATATATACATATATATAATAATAAATATTTTTAAAAAATAATCCATTTTAAAACATATTTAAATAATTATTTAAAATATTAAAACACTTTAAATAATCATTGATAATTCATTTCCAATTCATTTTTAAATAAACTAATTGATTTACAAAGTTTATTATAAAAATAAGAATTTATTCCGATAAATATTTAATATTTGAATATCTAAATTTCCAGAAATATTTTTATGTAAATGATAGTTTAAAACTACATAGTTTAATATATAGAAATCCTATTTTAAAACAATTTAAATTTCCCGAAAAAAATCTATTTAAAAAATCCAATATAGCCAATTTCAATTTATAAATCCCACTCGATTCATATCACGTCTACTAAATCTCAATTTTATAATTGTTCTCACATTCAAAAATAGATTCCAATATTTCTTTTACGAAAACGATTTCCATAACTCGATGTAAATTCACATTGTAAATTTACATTTACAATTCATCAACTGATATCATTTTTCCATATTTATAAACATCGTCTATAAATTTATAAACCCCTTTGAGTTTCACTTGTTATAAAACTAATCCTATTTATAAAATCTCATTTTATAAATCCATTTCTCAATAAATTTCCTTTATATTTCAAATCTATTTTTTTATGTCAATTTAAATTCCTTTCCATATTTTTCAGAATATCAACTAAAATTATCTTTATATAATTTATTTTTAAAATCACTATTTATAACAATTTAAGAATAGTTATGTACAACCAACATCAAATATATATTTTTTCCAACTTAATTTCCGTTAAAATAAATCCCAATTCCAATATAAGTATTTTTATATCCAAAATTCCTTTAAATTTAAAACTAATATTTATGGTATTTAAAATACCAAAATTAAGGCCAGTGCTACTATAACATCCAATAATTCAAACCACAACGTAACTATAATAGATTATCCACACATCATATATCACTATATATGAAATTAAATCAACATTTTTGAGGAATCCAGTTGGATTCCTCCAACCTACTTCCCTGCATCCACGTATGTTAGATAACATAAAATACCAATCCCACATCGAGGGGGATATCGTGGAAATATAGGGCCATCCGCTATTATGCGGGAGCACAAGGTCTCATCTGCTCCAATAAGCGGGAATATCCAACTTCTAATATATATACTACTATATATATAACATCCAAACTGATAATAATTTATAAATTTAACTAGCTTCTGGTAATTAATTTTAATTATTATAAATTAAATCTGTCAACCAAATTGAGTGAGATTTACTCACCTTTATTTCGAATTGCTAATCATTCCAATCAAACGTGACACGTTACGTTCGATATGCACCTCGTATGAAACATTATATGTTATACCAGATTCCCGAACAAAAATATATATTAATTTCACTAATTACCACTTGAATTAATTAATTTCCTTAATTAACAAAATAACTTCCTTTCTCAATCATGGTCGTCCGTCGTCTCAACATTCCATCGCGCGCCCAGGCATCCTCTTATCCCCTTTTCGCCGACTATTGACCGGCAAGGCCTTCCTCTCCAAGCTATTACCCTCCACGTATTCACCACCATCCTCTTCTCCTATGCAAACCCCGCCTTCCCATCATCATTTCATCTCGTACGACATCCCCACGTAGAAAGCGTTCACAGCAGCTCCACCCACAGCCGCCACTTCCATCGCCTTGCCAAATGTCGCCGACCTCATCCACTCTAGGGACTTCGAATTTGACCCACCAGAGCTGTCGCACGCGGCCATGCGACTGTCGACCTCCTCCCATGACATCACTAGGACCTCATACCATTGCATCGCATTATGATTCCAAGCTATGCCTCGCTCTCGTGCTCGAGTCCCAGCGGCATCGTGATTTTGTATATATATATTTTTTATTTTCCTTCGACCGACTTGATTTTTTATTTCTTTTTTTAATCTTGGAGCCGTGATTATTTTTAAAGAAGGAGAAAGAAGGGACTCATGATTTAAATGGATAAGAGCGGCGTGAGTACGAGTAGAGGGAGGCTCGAGTAGTGGATATGTCGACGAAGATTTGATTTTGATTCAATTTAATATTGAAATTATCTCGTATTACATACCGTGAAATTCTAAACTCTTATTGAGGCATGCAGCATGGCATTTCTAATGTTATAACCTTATTTCGAACGCAATGGAATAAGTTTCGGGACCTAACTCGATCGTATGTGGAAGATAGCTTTTTAAATCGACTATTTAAATTAAATTAAATTATTTTTAAGTGTTTTCAGATCGTACGACCAAACATAAATCCAAACGCTATAAAATTTGAAATCCAGTAATAATACATTATTATGGATTCAATGGAACTAGTTTCGTCGAATTCTAAGACTGTGCCTTGGATCGCTATGTTAACGCATCGATTAAATCGACGATTCAAAAATTTGTGAAATCTCTTGAAATTCAAGTTTTTAAAAACTTATTTACTAAATCCTAATTCAAATAGAATTTATATTAGCATTAGAAATCATTTCGATTCATATTCAACTCAAATTTCAATTATTCCTACTATTTCCGTATTACGATAAATCATTATGTTTGAAATTAAATCTAATTCTCGAATTCAATTAATAAATTCCATGTTCAAAATCAGTCAATAATTTAAATCAAGTGTTTTAAAACCATTTAAATATTCAAAATCAACAAGGAAATTCCAGGTCGTTACATTCCTTCCTCCTTAAAGACTTTCGTCCCCGAAATTGCTAAGGTAGAAAAAATGCTCTAAATCTAATACTTTTCAAAAACCCATTTAGTTAACTTGCTATTTCACATTTCTAAATCTTTAATTTCAACCAAAACAATTTTTTTCCATTTCTAATTCAAAACCCTTTATTCCAATTTCAATTCAAAAATGAACTTTTTAGTTAACAAAATTTTTCTAACACCCTAAATTTCCAAATTTTTTTAGCAGAGTCTCCTTTGTACGGAAAGCCTTTTACAATATGATAGAAGTGATAAAAATAAATACATCGACCCATATGGTCGAAAACACAATATATATCAATATTTATATCATTGCGGTATTTAATCCAAAAACATACCTTTTTAGCATTTTTAAGCGAGCGGGCTTACTTTATATGCAATTGCATAACCAAAACATAGCCAAATGCTCTTTTTGTACCTGTACTTACTTGATTTAAGCACGTAAGTCCCAAAAACATGAAATTTAATAACATTCCATTCATTTAACTAGTTAAACACATCACTTGCATAAACCAAACATGTTATGCATGTATATTTAGAGTGTGCATGCAAGTACAAGGTTTTAACCTTAAAATTTTCATTCCCAATTCAAATATACGCCATTTATGCAATTCCAGATGATTCACATACCATATATTATCATTCAATTCATATTTATACCCAAAAAATTCATATCCGTTTCAAGTTTATTTTAAATCAATTTATTCACTTTTCATTTATTCCTAAAATTTTGTTTACTTCCATTTACGACAATCGTAAATTTTTCCTATGCAAATTCGGCGATATTCTTTTAATAAAATAGTCACTTAAGCTTATAAACCATGTCAATTGATTTTAAATCAATTAGTCAATTTCTATTGATTCACATTAAATTTATTCACAAATCATGTTTTTCTTAATTTTTTTTATTCAACAATAATCCAATCCCTGCCAATTTATATATGAACCATTTCATAAATCTATTTGAGCCAATCTTTCATCCAAAAATATTAACTAACTGAAGTTAATTTGTTTACTTTCAATCATATCAACCATATAACCTAAGTTCATTTTCATCACAATCAAATTCCATTTCATTTCGAATTGGTTGTTATTCAATTCCATTTAACTCAAGTTTCATTCCAATATCTAGTTCACTAATTAATTCGTCGAATTAGCTTACTTTCATTTTACAATTCACAATTAGATTTTTATACCAAAAATCACTCCATTTAATTTTCTTGAGTTTCAAATTCATTTAATTATTTAAGTTTGGATTTTTATTTCTTCACCAAAGTATCAACCCATTTTTATTTTGGTTTATCTATTCCACTTTTCCAATTTATAAGTTTCATAGCTTATTTTTCACATTTACATAAATTCTATACTCAAGACTATTCACATTTTATTATTGACTCAAGATTATACAGCACTTTATAGGTTAAATATATATTTATTCCATTAACTCCAATTTTGTAAGCTATTCAAACTTATTTATTCACAATTCCATAATTTTTCACTTAAATTTTATTCCAACCAAAATTTTATAAATTATAGTTATATACTCACTTTATAACCTAAATTTTATATTCAATTCAATTCGATATGGTTTCAAATCCAATCCGATTTTATTTAAATTAGCATAAGTTAAATTTTAATTCATTCCATCCATTTACTAGCTCAATCCATTTAACTGGCTTGAGTTAAATTTTTAATTTCATATCGAAATTCACATTTCCAGGTTATAGGTTCAAAAACTTATCTTTTTTCGGTGTCACTAATCATTTAAATGGAAATTCCAAAATTCAAACACCCGTTTTTATTTCAAAATAAATATATATCTATATATATATATATTTATATATATATAACTCTTTGTTTTAACAAACTATCTCTTTGGAATTCCAAAAATCCACTTGGTTTCATTCAAAATAAATTTCCTTCAGAATTTCTGAAACAACACTTGTTTTTCAATAAATATCTCCATATCAAATTATTGCGGTAGCAATCCGTCACTTAGCGACTCGAAAATGAATACTGATGATATGGCCATCATTATATGAATTATTTTTCAGCTACTGAAGTGAGTTCAATGCACTTATTTCCTTCCAAATCATTTTAAAAACAATTTTTATTCTAAAAATATTCCAAATAATATTACTATTTTTCATTTCAAAACACTATGGAAAAATTCCAAAATTTTCAAGATTTAAATTTCCAAATTCGAGTTTGAATCAAATTTTAGTTTTATCTCATTTGCATTATTCATACTTATTCTTTTAAGTGGGTTCTACACGACCGTTCCAATTTATAATCTTGTTTTGATTATAAAAGTAATAACCAAACACATCAATCATATATACTATAATAAATTTGGAAAATCATTCCTTTTATATCAAAATATAATTTGGGTAAAATTATTTCATTTACCCGCTTCAAAATAATACTGTGTCGGTTTACCGTGTTCAAATGTTTAGAAACTCATATCGATTTAGTGGCATCCCTCTACTCGACCAGAATTTATATGCCACTCAATAGATAAATCAACACAATATAAAACATTTAATATTCACTAACAAATACATGCTCATATCTATTAATACACTCAAACTCATTCTAGGGTACTACTGACCCTATCTCAAATGAGTTACCCCACCAAAGCCAAAGTTCTCGCTTAACCATCAGCTCTGGTACCAACTGTAACAGACCTAGGCTTTTCAACCAATCAGTGACAACCGATAGGCTTTTCAACCATCCCAGCCCCACCGTGGCATATATTGGTACCTCTAATTTGCTTTTACGGCCAGCCACTTGACTGTAAGCACCTAGCAAACCAACCACTTAGGGACATGTAGGGGTAAGAATCACTTGCTCGCCACCAAACACAAAGTGAGAACCCCCTATCATGCGTGAACCTATCACCAAGCAAATCCGATCCAAGTCTCTTCGAAACGATCAACGAATTTGACCAAATTTGATAGTCGGTTATTTTACTATCAAATTACACACATAAGCAGTCACTAGGCCCATATTATAATTCCTTTCAAAAATATTTATTCAAAATATCTTTACAAAGATATATATATATATATCCAAATCCCTTCCAGTATATTCAATAATTTAAAACAATTTCAAATACTTATATCCATAAAAGGATATTTTCGAATCATATCGACACATAGAAATATTTTTCAAATTACATTTATAATTCAACACTTCGAAATATTTCTGTAATAATAATACTCTCGTAGTACAATATTTCAAACCCTTCTAGTTCAACATTCAAGGAAATATTAATAAATATATTTTTTTTCCAAATCATTCGATTTCCAATGCTTAGGACATATTCCATTTATTTCATACTTCTCGAAATTCTTTCCAATTTATTCGTAATTTCCTTAACCAGACTAATTCCATAAGTTTTCGGAATTCATAAATTAATTTCCTTAAAATTTTCTGAATCGATTATACTCGTCCTTAATCACAACTACTCATTTCTGACTACTTTTATGAATTCTAACTCATTTTCGAAGTTTCTATTTTAAATACTTTGGAAATTTCCTTGAGTTCCCAGAATTTCACTATAAGATTACTCTTATAAAAATCGTATCTGTTAAATAAACTCTGTTTACGAATCTCGAGAGGATTTATAAATAAGTTTCAATCATTTCAAAACTGTATATATATAATGAGTATTTTTAAATAATAATTCATTTTAAAACATATTTAAGTAATTACTTAAAATATTAAAACTTTAAATAATCATCAATAATTCATTTCCAATTCATTTTTAAATAAACTAATTGATTTACAAAGCTTATTATAAAAATTAGAATTTATTGTAATAAATATTAGATATTTGAATATCAAACTTTTTTGAAAATATTTTAATCTAAATGATAGTTTAAAACTACATAGTTTAATAAATAAAAATCCCATTTTAAAACAATTTAAATTTCCCGACAAAAATCTATTTTAAAAATCCAATATTCCCAATTTCAATTTTTAAATCCCTCTTGATTCATATCACATCTACTACATCTTAATTTAAAATCATTCTCACAATCAAAAATAGATTCCACCATTTCTTTTCCAAAAACAATTTCCATAACTCGATATAAATTCACATTGTAAATTTACATTTACAATTTATCAACTGATATCATTTTTCCTTATTTATAAACATCGTTTATAAATTTATAAACCCCTTCGAGTTTCACATGTTTATAAAACTAATTCCATTTATAAAATCTTATTTTACAAATCCATTTCTTAATAAATTCCCTTTATATTTCAAATCTATTTATTTATATCAGTTTCAATTCCTTTCCATATTTTTCGGAATGTCATTAAAAAATATCTTTATATAATTTACTTTTAAAATCTTTATTTAAAACAATTTACGATAGTTAAGTGCAACCAACATCAAATATATTTTTTTCTAACTTAATTTCCTTTAAAATAAATCCAAATAAATCCAAATTCCAATATAAATATTTTTATATCCAAAATTCCTTTTAATTCCTTTAAATTTAAAAATAATGTTTATGGTATTTAAAATACCAAAATTAAGGTTAGTGCTACTATATCATCCAATAATTCAAATCACAACGTAATCCATAACAGATTATCTACACACATCATATATCTCTATATATGAAAATTAAATCAACATTTTTGAGGAATCCAGTTGGATCCCTCCAACCTGTTTCCTTGCATCTACAAATGTTAGATAACATAAAATATCAATCCTACTTCGAAGGGGATATCGCGGTAATACAGGGTCATCCGCTATTATGTGGGCGCATAGGGTCTTATCCGCTCCAATAGACGGGAATATATCCAACTACTAATATATATACTACATTATATATAACATCCAAACTGATAATAATTATAAATTCCACCAGCATCCGGTAATTAATTTTAATTTTTATAAATTAAACCAGTCAACCAAATTGAGTGAGATTTACTCAACTTGATTTCGAATTGCTAATCGTTCCAATCCAACATGACACGTTACGTTCGATATGCAGGTCGCATGAAAAATTATACGTTATACAAGATTCCTAAACTAAAATTATATTAATTTCACTAATTACCACTTGAGTTAATTAATTTCCATAATTAACAAAATACCTTCCTTTCCCAAGTCAAGTCATGGTCATCCGCTGTCTCAACATTCCATCGCGATTTCAGGCATCCTCTTCTCCCCCTTTGACTGACCATTAACTGGCAAGACCTTCCTCTCCAAGCCATTACCCTCCATATCATCACCACCATCCTCTTATCCTACGCGAACATCGCCCTTCCATCATCATCTCATCTCGTACGACGTCCTCATGCAGAACGCGTTCACAACAGCTCCACCCATTGCCGCTACTTTGAATTTGACCCACCAAATATGCCGCATGCACTCACGCCACTCTCGACCTCCTACCACGACATCGCTAGGACCTCATACCATCGCGACGCCTTGTGCTTCCAATTCGTGCCCCGCTCTCATGCTTGAGCCCCAATGGCATCGCAATTTTTTTTTTATATATTTTTTTCTTTTCTTTTGATCGATTTGATTTCTTTTTTTAATCTTGGAACTGTGAATTTTTTTTGAAGAAGGAGAAAGAAAGGACTCATGATTTAAATGGATGAAAGCGGAGTGAGTACGAGTATACGCTGGCTCGAGCAGTGGATAGGTCGCCTAAGATTTGATTCCGATTTAACTTAATACTGAAATTATCTCGTATTACATACCGTGAAATTCCGAACTCCAATTAAGGCGTGCCTCTTGGCATTTCTAATGGTACAACCCTATTTAGAACGCAATGGAACAAGTTTCGAGACCTAACTCGATCGTATGTGGAAGATAGCTTTTTCAATCAACTATTTAAATTAAATTAAATTTAATTATTTTGAAACATTTTTAGATCGTATGACCAGACGTAAATCCAAATGCTATGTAATTTGAAATCCGATAATAATACATTATGGATCCAATGGAACTGGTTTCGTCGAATTCCGAGACTATGCCCGAGATCGCTATTTTAACGCGTCAATTAAATCGGCGATTCAAAAATTTGCGAAATCTCTTGAAATTCTAGTTTTAAAAACTTATTAACTAAATTCTAATTCAAATAGAATTTATATCAACATTTAATATCATTTCGATTCATATTCAACTCAAATTTCAATTACTAATACTCTTTCTGTACTACGATAAATCGCTATATTTGAAATAAAATCTACTTCTCATATTCAATTAATAAATTCCATTTTCAAAATCAATCAATAATTTAAATCTAGTGTTTTAAAACCATTTAAATATTCAAAATAAACGAGGAAAATTCGAGTTGTTACACTTTCATATATATATATATATATAAATATAAAGGTATTTAAAAGACATATAATAGTTTTCCAAGTACAAATCATGAGATTTTAACATGATTCAAGTTTCAAAACTATAATTAATTGATTTAATAAATTTAATTGATTGATTTGAATGTTTTATAATTAATAATAAAATTATATTTAGTTTAGTCATGAATACCAAGGAGTTTTAGTTAACGGAAGGCTATGAGTGCTCCCGTTTTTTTATACGGAAATGTTCCAAAGTAGAAACCACAATAATTTCCATAACATCATTTTAGGTGATGGAATTAAATAATACTCAGAATAGGATTCGGATTGAATGTTATACTTAATGTAACATCCCGGAATTTTTAACACGGGATTTGTGAACATTTAATTCATTTTAAATGTTTATTATGGGTTTAAGGTTTATTTTGAACTAAGAAGAATTTGGTTAAATTAATAAACCTTGTTTAAAATTTCAAATATGACAATTAAATTGAAATTGGAATACTAGTAATTTAATATTAGGATTGGGTTAATTGGCAATTCGGGGTGTAAAAGATATGGGAATGAGTTTAAAATTTATTTTAAGACTATTTGGTCATTAAATAGTGTGGTTGGATTTTTAGATGGATTTTAAAGTTAATAAATTAATATTTGGAATTTTATATTAATTTAGGAATGAATTTAATATTATTAAATATTGCAATTAATCCGATTTAGGTCCAGAATAAGCCAGAATGATTTTTAATGTGTTTATAAATTTTATATGAATTATTGTTAAGCTAATAAAATTTTAAAAGTGGAAGTTTTGAGTGATTTCGATAATTTCGAAAATTGCTTAATTTAATAGACGAGTTAAAATAGCCTTCCGGGGCACAGTCTCGGAATTCGACGAAACTAGTTCCATTGGATCCGTAATAGTTAGTTATTATCGGATTTCAATTTTCGTGACAATCGGAGTTGTCGTTTGACCCCGGCAGCTCGAAACGCATCGAAATCGTTTTAATCGATTTAATTTCAAATTGAACGTTTAATTTCGTAACTCGTGCATACGATTGAATTAGCTTACGAAACCTGTTCCATTGTGTCCGGAACGTTGAAAAACCCCAGGATAGCCTGTCGGAATGTGAGAATTGGAATTCGTTTGCATTTGTGAATAAATTGAGAAAATTCGTTGATTAAAATATTATTAAATAACATATATATATTATAAAATATCTTCAAACCCTAGTATTATCTGAGGCCGCCGTTCCTATACATATCAATGGCCGAAAAGATTTTTCGTTCTCCTCTTTTTATCGATCGATTCACGCAATAATCTCAAAAACTCCCAACATGAAGATCGTAGAGCACTTCGAGATCTTCGAAGTGGACGGGCATGATTGTTTTTCGTGCAGCGTGGGGGAAGTGAGGCCGCTGCGTTCGTCGTACCTTTGGGAGGCTGCTGCGTCGCCTGGTGATGACCGAGTTCAACGAAACTCGAGGTGGAAGTGGAGTTGATGTCAAGCTTCGGAGTGATGGTCGCCGATCGAGTCAAATCTTGTCGTGGGAGGAGCGGCCTCGAACCCTTGATCGCGTGCGTATGGGTTGGAGCGTGCTGTCACTTGTTGCTTGAAGAAGAGGCTTCGGCCTGTTGATGTTGGTAATTGCAAATTTAATTACAAAAAGGAAATTGTTTTAAAATCCAATTCAAAACTTTATAAAATCCTAACGAATTCATACGACCTCAGATTTCGATGATTTTGGATTCGTTGGAATCGCAGAAGAAAGCTCTACGCTGTGGAATAGATCCGGAACCAATCCGGGCAAGTAGAAATTTAGGTTAAATCGAACGTCGTTCGGTTTAATTTGAATTTCGAACGCTCGCCGAAACTCAAGGTGAGTTATTCTCACTCACATCTGGATGCTAGTAAAGTAGACAGCTAGTATTGATTGTTTGTTTGGATGTTTAGCTGAATATGTTATTATTATCAAATTGAATTGATATTATATATGTGATATGCTAATATTTGTGGATGCAGGGGAAACAGGTTGGAGGGATCCAACTGGATTCCTCACAATGTAGTATTATTTTTATAATTGGTAATGATGCCTGTTATATATTGTGATTGATAAATTTGGAATTGAATTGCATTGTAATATTGTGATATTAACTATAAAACTCAGAATGTTAATTTTAAAAGAATTTGGAGTTTAAATTTTAAAGGAATTTAATTGGGTTTCAAAAGAAACTAAGAAAATTAATAAACATGAAATTTGAAAGAATATAAAATTATAATCTGTTGGATGGGAAAACTGAAATGAAATAGTATTGGAATATTTCTAAATAAATTATAAATCCATAATTAATTGTAAATGGATAAAATTGAATTTTAGAGAAATAAAAGGTATTGTTAAATAATGGATTTAAAAAGATTAAAATCTAAAATCTATTTAAAAATGGAAATTGAAAGTTGTAAAATCTGGAAGGGTAATCAAAGATAAATGTTATTATTTGAAAATTTGGGAAAATAATTTATGTTATTAAAATATAAAACTAAATTGAAATAATTGGACAGAAATCGTGAGAAGGATTTCTGTGATGATTTAGTAGAAATGAGATTTCCTTGGGAAAAACCAAGTTCGAGTTTTAAATTGATTTTATAAAAAGGAAGTTTTAAAATCTTAAACTAGTTTTAAAGAATGTTTTGAAAATTTTTGTTTTAAAAGTAATTATTTATAAATTAGCAATAATAAATTTTATAAATGCCTTAATAATTATTTTTACAATTGGATTTGTTTTAAAGAGCTAGTTTTGACTCAAGATATATTGGTATAAGTATAAATTCTTTTACAACTCTATTTTTTTTTTATTATAGTATAACTAAAACCTTATTTTAAATCAAGTTATATCTTATATAATAGTTTTGCTTTATATATTTGGAAATTATATCTTGAGTATATAATTAGTAGTAAATTTACCTGTTTTAAGTATATTTTAGAAATAAATGTTTTAATTATTATAAATCTAAATTGTTTGAACTTGGCTATTCCAATAGAAATATATGGTAAAGGATTTACCTTGTAAATGGAGAATTTTGGGAAATGTTTTCAAATGAGCTTTGGAAATTTGAAATATATCTTTTAAAGATATTTGAGGTAAATAAATAATATGGAATATTATTTATTGTGTGATGGATGCTATGGATGTTTATGAATATTAATTGATAGTTAAATCACCGACTATCAATATTGGACAATGCGATGATCGTTTCGAAGAGACCGGGATCGAGATTTATTTCTCGAAAACCACTTCGATCCGGTTTGTACGTTTTCGTGCGATAAAATGTGTTCGGAGTCGAAGATGGAGCAGTGAAGTGCAAGGGCTAGTCGCTACTAATCCTGAGGATATTTCCAAAATGGATGTAGTAGGAATAGTGCCTTCGGTTCCGTTCGAACCCGGGACGGACTTGTATGGACGAATGCTTCGTGACATCGTCAGCGGGCGATGGGCATTCTAAGGGATATGTGCTAAAGGTATCGTTTAGCCTCGAGCCTCATCAACCGGGAATGACTGAAAATCAGGGGATATGCAGCAAGGCTTCGTGGGTAGCCCCCACTGGAGAGTAAGGTCATCCCTGTCTAGAGGTCCCTTTTTATTTCGGCTTAGTGGTGCGGTTGCTGATCCCAACCGCGGGTGATCTTATTCGGAATTGCCCATAGGTGATTCCGGTCTTGTGTTGCAGGGGATGAAGGGAGTAGTCCTCGGTACTGTGATCTAGACCACGTACTGTGACAGGTGGTACCCCAGTGCCTAGTCATTGTTGGAAATCCATTTTCCCTACGAGCCTTTTACGAGTTTTGTTTGTATTACCCACTTCGGTGGCTAGTAGCTGGAATTTAATCATGTAACAATTTCGGCTATTTTATAAGTATTTGTAAATAGACACTATTATAATATCAGAGAATTTCTATAAAAAGTGTTTTAGCTATCGTAAGGTAAAAACCCGACATGTTTATTTGTGGCGTGGTCTTACGAGATGCTTTTGTTTTCAAAAAGGATTTTTGTAATTTTAATAATCAATTGTGTGCATTATTATCAGCTGGTATTCCAGACTGACTCGGGTGTTATTTCATTATAATGCTCGGGTCAGACCGAGTATTATTTGTTCAGGTCAGGATGCTATGGGGCAGGAGAAGAGCTGGAGTCCGAGACGTACTATTCTATCTATATATATATCCGCTGCTATGCTATGATTGTTTGGTATGTCTGTTATGTGTTGATTGATGTATGAGCTACTCTGATAATATGTTGTGTATAAACAGTTATAGATTTCATTTTTGTGTAAAGATATATAGTTACTATTATATTTTATTCCGCTGCGACTGTGCGATTCTGATATTGTTTAGTTTCTTCTTCTTCTATCTCTTTTCTTTAATCTTAATGGTTCGTATTTCTGTTCCACTTGAGTCAATTAGGGTAGAAAAATGTTGATTCAAGGGGTACGGATTTGCGGGCTGTCACACTTGGTATCAGAGCTTAGGTTGGCGACAACCTAGGCTTTGGTGGGGTAATTACTCATTAAACAGAGTCGATAGAACTCTATAATGAGTTGAGTGTATTAATAGTTATGAGAGCGTACTTGTTAGTGCATATAAAAATTGTTTTTTATACTGTGTTGACTTATCGGTTGAGTGTTTATGAATTCTGGTCGGTGCGGGAAGTACAACCGTATCGATAGGGATTTCTAAACTCTTGAACAAGATAAACCGACATGGTATTGTTTTTAAAGTGGGTAAATGAAATAATTTTACCCAAAATTTTATTTTGATATAAAAGAAATAATTTTCTAGCTTATTATATATTGGGTGTTTGTTGGATGTTAATACCAAATCAAATAAGAATCTAACAATTGATTTAAAATTTGAAATGATAAGCTAATAAGAATAAAGATATTAACATGGTCTATAACCAAATAGAATTAATTAGATATGTTGTAAATAAGAAGCGAAATTAAAATTTGAATTAAACCAGAATTTTAACCTGGAAGTTTTGTAAAGGATTTTAAATGTATTGAAAATAAAAGTTTGGAAATTTAAAATCCTGGGAAGTTTGAAATGTTTTCCAGTGTATTGAAGGCAATAATGGAATGTTGTTTTGGGAAAATATTTTTGAATGGAAACTGTTTGAAAAGAATTTGGGAAAAATTAAGAAGCATTGAACTCACTTCAGTCGCTGGAAAATAATCCTGATGATGCTGGCCACATCATTAGAATTCATTTTCGAGTTTCTAAAGTGATGGACTTCTTCCCTAGAAATTGGTTATGGTATTGTTTGGATTTGTTGGGGATAACAGTTGTTTTGGATATTTCAAAAATGAGATTTTGTTTTGGGATATAAACAAATTGTTTTGGAAAATCTGGGAATTTGGTTGATATACCAAATAGGTATATATGTTGATTATTATTTCAAATTGGTTTTGGAATAAAACCGGGTAATAGAATTCTGGGTAAACTTCTATTTAAATAATGTGTAAAATTGAAATGAATCAAATATTGAATTTGTTAAGTGAAGATAATACTAATAAGAAGGAAGAGAAAATTTAAATCTTGAAATTAAATTTAACTTAAGAAATTGGAAGTGAATAGAAAATTTGAAATTTAACTTGGTTAAGAAAAATGAATTGAACTTAAAATAAAGTTGATTTGAATGAAATTAAAATGAGAGTTGACTTTACAAATGTGCGTTATTGTGTGTCGAATATACCCATAAGCTATTAAGTATTATATTTATAATTTGAGGTTGTGGATTTGAAGTTGCAAAAAAAAAAAATTAAATTAAGGAAATTTGTATCCTTAAGAATTCAGATGTATATACATTTGCATATGGAATTTGGAATTGTGATTATAAGTTGTAAAAGAATTAAAATGAGCAATATGAGCTTTAAAATAAATAAGTTGGTGAACTTATAAAATAGAAATAGAAATTATAATCACAATGAGAAATAATGAAATGGAATGGTGAATTTAAAAATCTAATCTCAAATGAAATGTGAATGGAGATAAGGTAAAGTGGGATATAAAGAAGCGAATGAACTTCAGTTAGTAAACAAGTTTTGAACTTGTATATGGAGAATTAAATTTGGGAATTTGAAATTGAATTAAATCTAAATGAATTAGAATAAATTTGAATTAAATATAAGGGTGAAATGTAAATTGTTTATAATTGCATAAAGGAATTCATATTCTTAAGTTATTAAGGGTTATAATTTAAACTTGTGATTTTAAAATGGGAAATGGACTTAAATAAGCAACTTAAACTCTTAAAAAGAGAAGTGAAATTGTAATCCATAAATGGAAAAGGTTAAAGGGGGTGGCAAATTTAAATTTTGACCTTAAATGAAATGCAAAGTCTGAAGAAGCAAAATAAGAACATAAAAGTGAACATTCTTAAGTTAGCACATAAGTCTTGAACTTATGTATTGGGGAGATGGAATTTGTTTGATAATGAAACTGAAATTGAATTTCAGTTGAGTAATAAATAATATTGAAAGAAATTTAGATTCTATTTAAAGGAGTAAAAAGGAAAGGTAGAAATCTGAATTTGCTAAATGGAATAATGGGAAAAATGGTAATATTATAAATGGATTCAGAGTTAATTGGGAAAGTGAATTAAAACCTAATATGGATTAGGTTAATGACTGAATTAAATTACAAATTAATGGAATTTGTATTGAAATGGATAGAATTTGATAATCAGTCAAAATTTGAAGGTAAATAAAAATCCAGTTTGGATTGGAATTCAATTATGGTAATAATATTGGAAGTGTGAATGAATAATGGGATTTGAATATACTAGAGATGGTTTGAATTGTGAATAAAATTCAAATGAGTGAAATAATTTAAATGGACTCTTTGTTAATAAAATAAATTTGTAAATGGATTGAATTATAAACAAAGAGCATTCAAATTTATAAATAGATTAGAAATGATTGAATAAATAAACAAAGTGTATTGGACTTTGTAAATGGATTGAAAGTGTATTGGATGTGAATCAAATGAGAATAAAATTTGATTGATAAGGCAATAAAATAAAATGGATATAAGAAGATCATGGAAATAATTGTGAATGAGCTTATTTAAGCAATCTTGAATGTAATCTGTTAGATAATTAAAATGAATTACAAGTGAAATGGTATTAATTAATTGTTGAGATGAAATAAAAAGGTAAGGAAAATTTAAATTAACAATTGCATTGAAATAAGAATGATTGGATTGTAAACCATGAAAAATTGAAAAGAATTAATATAAATTTAAGTTGAAAATTAATTTTAAATGGTTATAAGCTTAAGTGGCAATTGTTTTGCTTAAATGACTTGAATATTTGAATGTATTTAGAATTGAGTTGTTTAAACAACTAAATTGGTTTTGGATAAATTGGAACTTGATTAAGTGAAGTCAAATTAAAATGAAACTAAATTTGGTATGCAAGGAAGAATTGAGATATTATGAAATTGAAATTGATGTTTAAAATAAATTGAACTGAATTGGAATCTAATTTAAGGAGTTTGTGAATGAATGCAGGTGAATTGATTTAAAATAGCAAATGGAATTGATTTTGAATCAATTGGAATGAATTAACATTTTAATAGGAAATGTTTGCATATGAATGGAAATGAATCATGAAAGAATTACAAATGTTTCAAGTTTAAAATAAAATTTGATTTTAAATCAAATTTGGAAATGTAAGTTAAAAATAAAGAAATATAAGTAAAGCATATGTTAAATATGTTGAAATAGAAGCGAATTGATTGCACTTAATATAAGTGATATATAACGAACTTGAATGTAAATCATTCGAGTGAAGTAAAATGAAGTTAGTTTGGATGAAAGTAGAATGGACTAAAATCTTAATAAATGGATTTGAGTAAATGGAAATGCTTCAAATTTGAAATAAGAATTTGGTTTGTGAATCAACTTGATATTGAAATGATATAGAAAGATGTTGATGAAGCACATGTTAACCATATGTTAAATAACAATGAATTGGTTGAAATAAATATGGATTGTATATAGTGGATTTGAGTATAAATCATTCATGTGAAATAAAATGGAATTTGGCATTAGAAAATGAACTTTGTGCATGTCATAAAATATGGATTTACTTATGAAATCATGCAAAGTGTTGTTTGGAATGGAAATGGATATGTTAGCTTGCATTTACATTGAAATGTTGCTTAAAATACTCATATCTTTGAAAAATAATATGTTTGTTGAGTATAGCCCAGGTGCGGGAGGCGTTCGAGAGGTTTGGAGCGAGTATATGCGATATATTAGCTGATTGCTATTAAAATTTGCTAAAAGGTACGCCTACGCAAATATAATTGGGAAATGGTATATATATTGTGTTATATTTTAATTTCCGGCCGTGTGGGCCGATGTATATATATTTGTGTATCCTGCGATGTCGCAGAAGCTCCTCCGTACAGGGGGGACTCTGCCAAAATTTTTCGAAAATTTTGGGAGTTAGAAATTTTTTGGGGTTTTGGAAAAAGTTAAATAACTTGGAAAGTTATAAGTTAAAATTAAAGCCTTAGAGTTAGTAAAGCAAATAGGTTTGGAATTGAGCTAAAGGTTTTTGAAAGGGTATATAAGTTGTAACTAGAGAAGTTTGGGTTAAGTTAATGAGTGTAGGAACATTCTTTCTACCTTAACAAATTTCGGGGACGAAATTTTTATAAGGGGGAAGGAATGTAACATCCCGGAATTTTTAACACGGGATTTGTGAACATTTAATTCATTTTAAATGTTTATTATGGGTTTAAGGTTTATTTTGAACTAAGAAGAATTTGGTTAAATTAATAAACCTTGTTTAAAATTTCAAATATGACAATTAAATTGAAATTGGAATACTAGTAATTTAATATTAGGATTGGGTTAATTGGCAATTCGGGGTGTAAAAGATATGGGAATGAGTTTAAAATTTATTTTAAGACTATTTGGTCATTAAATAGTGTGGTTGGATTTTTAGATGGATTTTAAAGTTAATAAATTAATATTTGGAATTTTATATTAATTTAGGAATGAATTTAATATTATTAAATATTGCAATTAATCCGATTTAGGTCCAGAATAAGCCAGAATGATTTTTAATGTGTTTATAAATTTTATATGAATTATTGTTAAGCTAATAAAATTTTAAAAGTGGAAGTTTTGAGTGATTTCGATAATTTCGAAAATTGCTTAATTTAATAGACGAGTTAAAATAGCCTTCCGGGGCACAGTCTCGGAATTCGACGAAACTAGTTCCATTGGATCCGTAATAGTTAGTTATTATCGGATTTCAATTTTCGTGACAATCGGAGTTGTCGTTTGACCCCGGCAGCTCGAAACGCATCGAAATCGTTTTAATCGATTTAATTTCAAATTGAACGTTTAATTTCGTAACTCGTGCATACGATTGAATTAGCTTACGAAACCTGTTCCATTGTGTCCGGAACGTTGAAAAACCCCAGGATAGCCTGTCGGAATGTGAGAATTGGAATTCGTTTGCATTTGTGAATAAATTGAGAAAATTCGTTGATTAAAATATTATTAAATAACATATATATATTATAAAATATCTTCAAACCCTAGTATTATCTGAGGCCGCCGTTCCTATACATATCAATGGCCGAAAAGATTTTTCGTTCTCCTCTTTTTATCGATCGATTCACGCAATAATCTCAAAAACTCCCAACATGAAGATCGTAGAGCACTTCGAGATCTTCGAAGTGGACGGGCATGATTGTTTTTCGTGCAGCGTGGGGGAAGTGAGGCCGCTGCGTTCGTCGTACCTTTGGGAGGCTGCTGCGTCGCCTGGTGATGACCGAGTTCAACGAAACTCGAGGTGGAAGTGGAGTTGATGTCAAGCTTCGGAGTGATGGTCGCCGATCGAGTCAAATCTTGTCGTGGGAGGAGCGGCCTCGAACCCTTGATCGCGTGCGTATGGGTTGGAGCGTGCTGTCACTTGTTGCTTGAAGAAGAGGCTTCGGCCTGTTGATGTTGGTAATTGCAAATTTAATTACAAAAAGGAAATTGTTTTAAAATCCAATTCAAAACTTTATAAAATCCTAACGAATTCATACGACCTCAGATTTCGATGATTTTGGATTCGTTGGAATCGCAGAAGAAAGCTCTACGCTGTGGAATAGATCCGGAACCAATCCGGGCAAGTAGAAATTTAGGTTAAATCGAACGTCGTTCGGTTTAATTTGAATTTCGAACGCTCGCCGAAACTCAAGGTGAGTTATTCTCACTCACATCTGGATGCTAGTAAAGTAGACAGCTAGTATTGATTGTTTGTTTGGATGTTTAGCTGAATATGTTATTATTATCAAATTGAATTGATATTATATATGTGATATGCTAATATTTGTGGATGCAGGGGAAACAGGTTGGAGGGATCCAACTGGATTCCTCACAATGTAGTATTATTTTTATAATTGGTAATGATGCCTGTTATATATTGTGATTGATAAATTTGGAATTGAATTGCATTGTAATATTGTGATATTAACTATAAAACTCAGAATGTTAATTTTAAAAGAATTTGGAGTTTAAATTTTAAAGGAATTTAATTGGGTTTCAAAAGAAACTAAGAAAATTAATAAACATGAAATTTGAAAGAATATAAAATTATAATCTGTTGGATGGGAAAACTGAAATGAAATAGTATTGGAATATTTCTAAATAAATTATAAATCCATAATTAATTGTAAATGGATAAAATTGAATTTTAGAGAAATAAAAGGTATTGTTAAATAATGGATTTAAAAAGATTAAAATCTAAAATCTATTTAAAAATGGAAATTGAAAGTTGTAAAATCTGGAAGGGTAATCAAAGATAAATGTTATTATTTGAAAATTTGGGAAAATAATTTATGTTATTAAAATATAAAACTAAATTGAAATAATTGGACAGAAATCGTGAGAAGGATTTCTGTGATGATTTAGTAGAAATGAGATTTCCTTGGGAAAAACCAAGTTCGAGTTTTAAATTGATTTTATAAAAAGGAAGTTTTAAAATCTTAAACTAGTTTTAAAGAATGTTTTGAAAATTTTTGTTTTAAAAGTAATTATTTATAAATTAGCAATAATAAATTTTATAAATGCCTTAATAATTATTTTTACAATTGGATTTGTTTTAAAGAGCTAGTTTTGACTCAAGATATATTGGTATAAGTATAAATTCTTTTACAACTCT
Source organism: Allium cepa (assembly GCA_030765085.1). Lineage (NCBI taxonomy): Eukaryota > Viridiplantae > Streptophyta > Magnoliopsida > Asparagales > Amaryllidaceae > Allium > Allium cepa. Next base: position 580,214,484 of record CM060941.1, on the reverse strand, counting down.
ATTTTTTTTTTTATTATAGTATAACTAAAACCTTATTTTAAATCAAGTTATATCTTATATAATAGTTTTGCTTTATATATTTGGAAATTATATCTTGAGTATATAATTAGTAGTAAATTTACCTGTTTTAAGTATATTTTAGAAATAAATGTTTTAATTATTATAAATCTAAATTGTTTGAACTTGGCTATTCCAATAGAAATATATGGTAAAGGATTTACCTTGTAAATGGAGAATTTTGGGAAATGTTTTCAAATGAGCTTTGGAAATTTGAAATATATCTTTTAAAGATATTTGAGGTAAATAAATAATATGGAATATTATTTATTGTGTGATGGATGCTATGGATGTTTATGAATATTAATTGATAGTTAAATCACCGACTATCAATATTGGACAATGCGATGATCGTTTCGAAGAGACCGGGATCGAGATTTATTTCTCGAAAACCACTTCGATCCGGTTTGTACGTTTTCGTGCGATAAAATGTGTTCGGAGTCGAAGATGGAGCAGTGAAGTGCAAGGGCTAGTCGCTACTAATCCTGAGGATATTTCCAAAATGGATGTAGTAGGAATAGTGCCTTCGGTTCCGTTCGAACCCGGGACGGACTTGTATGGACGAATGCTTCGTGACATCGTCAGCGGGCGATGGGCATTCTAAGGGATATGTGCTAAAGGTATCGTTTAGCCTCGAGCCTCATCAACCGGGAATGACTGAAAATCAGGGGATATGCAGCAAGGCTTCGTGGGTAGCCCCCACTGGAGAGTAAGGTCATCCCTGTCTAGAGGTCCCTTTTTATTTCGGCTTAGTGGTGCGGTTGCTGATCCCAACCGCGGGTGATCTTATTCGGAATTGCCCATAGGTGATTCCGGTCTTGTGTTGCAGGGGATGAAGGGAGTAGTCCTCGGTACTGTGATCTAGACCACGTACTGTGACAGGTGGTACCCCAGTGCCTAGTCATTGTTGGAAATCCATTTTCCCTACGAGCCTTTTACGAGTTTTGTTTGTATTACCCACTTCGGTGGCTAGTAGCTGGAATTTAATCATGTAACAATTTCGGCTATTTTATAAGTATTTGTAAATAGACACTATTATAATATCAGAGAATTTCTATAAAAAGTGTTTTAGCTATCGTAAGGTAAAAACCCGACATGTTTATTTGTGGCGTGGTCTTACGAGATGCTTTTGTTTTCAAAAAGGATTTTTGTAATTTTAATAATCAATTGTGTGCATTATTATCAGCTGGTATTCCAGACTGACTCGGGTGTTATTTCATTATAATGCTCGGGTCAGACCGAGTATTATTTGTTCAGGTCAGGATGCTATGGGGCAGGAGAAGAGCTGGAGTCCGAGACGTACTATTCTATCTATATATATATCCGCTGCTATGCTATGATTGTTTGGTATGTCTGTTATGTGTTGATTGATGTATGAGCTACTCTGATAATATGTTGTGTATAAACAGTTATAGATTTCATTTTTGTGTAAAGATATATAGTTACTATTATATTTTATTCCGCTGCGACTGTGCGATTCTGATATTGTTTAGTTTCTTCTTCTTCTATCTCTTTTCTTTAATCTTAATGGTTCGTATTTCTGTTCCACTTGAGTCAATTAGGGTAGAAAAATGTTGATTCAAGGGGTACGGATTTGCGGGCTGTCACAGTTATACTCTTCAACAATCTATTACAATGGTTCTACATATACTGAATTTCCTGATATAACTTGCAGGGAAACTATTAATGCAAAGGGTAGAAGCTATTTGATAATTAAATTGATGAAGAAGGGGCTAAAAGGAGTAGTATTTAGCCTGGATCGTCTAAGTGCATAATTCTTCATATTACATTGGATCGACATCAAGGACTCCCTACATAAAGCTACTCAACAAGTGTTAGCCAGTGGTAAAATCCTGAAAGAAATTAACAGTACATTTCTAACCGTGATCTCTAAAGTAAATAAGTTAAGCAAAATAGAAGAGTATAGGCTGATAGTATACAGTCATATGATATATAAAATCATTACAAAAACAGTATGTTGCAGGATGAAATATATACTACCTGATCTGATATCCAAAAGCCAAAGCATGTTCATCCATGGAAGGTACATCCCATAAAACTCACTGCTCGCCCATGAACTAGCGAGAAGCTTTACTTTAAAAGGAGTGAATAAACTATGCATGAAAGATTATTGTAGATTTAACAGCACAAGAGATCAATAGTGCATACTTTCTGTAAATCTACATCCATTGCACTATTGATCTCTTGAGCCGTTAAGTCTACATAATAATCTTTTGAAACTCCTCCATAATGAAGTAATGCAATAAGGGACTTGGATAAATATGTTCCTTGAGGAACTATTTTAACTCTGCAATCAAATTATAAAAGTAAGTACCAAAATACTATGTACAACATGAATGTATAAGGTGATGCAATTAGCTGCCATAATATTGCCAAAATAAGTATCAGATGGAATAAATGGACTTGGCATGTATAAGGTGATGCATAAAAGATCATGACCCAAATTGGATATTAATAAAGTAAACTTTGGATTCAAACCCTCATCCAAAATTTTACAAGCCTGGACATAAGGAAAACAAGCTTACATTGTTTAATTTAACATGAATAAAGATATCCAACTTTTCCTGCTTTATATGATGCAACATTGCTAGCATGTCATTTATACTCACAGTTGCTACCTGGACTGATGAATAAAACATCAATGAGTAACAATAACATAAGGTTTACAAAGATAGATTGTAATAAGTAAATTCTAACTATGATCTATTAAAACACTCAACTTCAAAGATCTCATTTCTTCAAGGCTAGCCATTATGTCCATATCTTATTTTGAATCTTGTGCCTTATTCTCTAAAGATTTCATTGCATCTCCCATTTCTTCTGCTTCTCTTTTTCTCTTTTTTGTTCCTACTACCTAAAATACTTACGTTAGACATAAATTCCATATGAACAACCACTAAAGTATAAGTAACATTTCTCACCTCATCGGTTGCCCACAAAGGCTCCTAACTTCGAGCCACTCCCCACTCTACAACATAATCAAAATTCCGAGGATCCGTCTTATGCATTTAAAATAAAACCTGAATATTTGGAGCCATTGATAATTCTGCACAGTCAATTTGTGTAGAATAGTAGAATTTCTTCCAAAACATATTGAACTTGGTTTGAAAAAACTAGAACTAAAAGAATATTTGGTGAAGTCGTGACTAAACTGGACATGGATGAATCAAAATCGGGCATGCTGCTGCGTCTTCTCCTTAGCTGAATTGAAATCGAGATGCTGAATTGAAATCGAGATGCTGAAATGAGATCGGGATGCTAAAATTGAATTTAGGGATTAGGGATACTGAAATTAAATCGAATTGAAATAAAAATGCTGAAATTGAAATAGAGATGCTAAAATTGAATGTAGGGATTAAGTGTTCTCCTTAGATGAATCGGGGCGAACGTGAATGAATATCGGAGCACGAAGGTGAATATATTTTGGAAGGGAAGGAGGGAAATGAAAATTGGTTTCCTGCGCTTAATCAAATTTTAGGGTTTTTGAATAATGAGAAGGAGGAGATTTCGATAACATAGCAGAAGATGGTTGGCGGGTTCCTATGCATGGGATCATGAGAAGTGCATAACTAGATGGAGATGCATGGTAGCTTGTGGACTGGTGGGAACCGGATTGTGAGATGCGAATGTTTAAAAAATGTTATCTGAAATTTGTTCTGATATGTGCTTATAAAAAACTGTTGCCCCAAAAAAAACTTCGGGTGCCAACCACCCAAACCCCTACCGCTGCGCATTACCACCTGTATCTGAGATGTATGACTTGATTTACATATAATTATTGATAAATGGAATTTTGTCTATCTTCCTCAGTGCATTGCATCTAGTATATGAGATGTGAGATTGATTTACATATAATTATTGATAAATGGCATTTGCCTATTTTAATTATTGATAGGGGCTTGTTGCTCAAATTCCCATGCTTTCTAATTAAAATTTTAAGAAAACAACAATTGTACACAAATAGTACTGTTTACGAAGGTTGTGCGCATAGACGATGGAATTTGGGTGTATTTCACGTTTTCTATCAAAATATTTACCCTTAGTTTTTCTACGCTTTTTTAAATTTGGAAATTACATTTTAACATCGCTTTGAAAATTAACGTGAAAGAATGATGTTATAAAGATAATAAAAATATTTTTAACATCGCCCTGAAAATCAATGCGATATGTGTGTATTATGCAACATCGATACTAAAAATAACGATGTTATAAATAATTTTAGCATCATGTGTTTTTCTACCCGATGTAAAAGTTGCGATGTCTATGAGCAAAATTCTTGTAGTGTATATACATCTATATTTTATTTCTAATATTTAGAGTTTTGTTATTCTATACATATATGATACAAACAACTTACTATTGCATAATTTATAAAATTGTTCTAAAATAGTAATTTGGTTATAGAAAATTATGAACTGATTCTTATGAGTAACATTTAGTTTCACAAATTAATTTAGGTTATCAAATGAAAGAAAAGGATTTTCAAATACTGCTTATGAATACCAAATTGTTATTTGATTTTATAAGAGATTGAGAAATTATTGTATAAAGTATATTATATTTGAGTTTTGAATTATCTAATAATTCTGGAATATGAACTTAGCATCCATCTTTTAATATTTATTTTGCTATATAAAATTATATTTTGTGAATAAATTATTTTAACTATTGATTTGTTTATTTTAATAATCTATTCTTATATTAGTTTTTTGGTTACTCTTTCTTATTTATTATATCCTGACTATATGAGTGATCCACCATTGATATTGATTTAGTTAATGATTTTTAATATGATATGGTTATGACATCCTTCTATGTGATTTTATGCAATTCTATTCTGTATAACAAGAAATCTAAATAAACGGAGTTATAATACCGTTTGGTATGTGACTTTTGATAATATTTCTCTAGTTATTTTTTAGACTAGTCATATAGAATACTAAAGGGCGAGTGTTGTGTGTAAGCACTGAATAGATGGACTAGTAACATGCAGTGGTATGGGATGCCATTGTGTTATTTATTTGATTATGCTATGCTCGTGGATGACACTCAATATAGGGATACAGTGTATGATATTCACTGCGGTGAATATATTATAGTCATGGATTGAGCATGTGTATCCGTGTGTCGACGATTATATCGAGTCGTGTGTCTGCGTATGTGTTTAGCTGTGCATTAGCATGTGTATAGTGCCATGTGTCGGTATATGTATTCAGCTGTGTGTTAGAAAATGTATGGTACCATGCGTCGGTATGTGCATTAAGCAACGTTGTCTATTATATGTATATATATTAACAGTATTTGTCTATCACAGTCCAACTTCCTTTCTATTTTGGGAGTGGACTAGATTGGCCAATATCCACCCTAGCGGGCTGATCATGGTGGTCATGCCTCGTGTCTGTGACACCCCAGTGTCGTGTGTCAGCATCGTTTTAGCAATGTGTCAGCAATGTTCGAGTCGTGGGTTGATAATATTTATAGTCGTGTGTCGATAGCTCATAGATCTGTGTATCAAAAATTATAGAGTCATGTGTCGGCGATGTTTAGCCCCTTGTGTCACTTTGGCTAGCAATCTGTTACCATTAGGGGCAAAGCAAGGTCACGACCAATGCAGAGCGTAGTCACGCAACGTGTTTATGACATACAGTGGATAAGAGTCATGAAGTCCGTCGAGGTAACCAAGACTGTAGGAGACGTGTTGGTTGGGCATGTGTGTCGTGTTTGCCAATTACATGTGTAGTCTCTTGGAGCAGGTGTGTCCATCTCCCGTCTAGTTCTGGTGTGTTATGATATAGACAATTACTTACACTCCTATTGTAGAGGATAAGTTTGATTATACTAGAGACTATGTCCTGTGTATGATCAATCATCATATCCTTCTTGGGCATGTGTCGTATATTATCTTTCTTTGGCATGTATCGCCAACTATTATTTATTTTCATGTGTTGCTTTTATATCTCATTAGCATGCGTCGCCAACTCTATTCATTGGCATATGTTGCGTGTGTCGTCGATTATAAATTTTTGGTGCTAACTAGATTTTCATAGGCATGTATCATCGATAATATCTACTTTTGGTGTATGTTTCCATTGTGGTATTTTGATTCTAGATGTTTACTTATATTGATATTATGCATGTTTTTGAGATTTAAACATTAATTTCTTGATATTTGTGAATCATCTACTTGTGTTGATCCTATGATTTCTATTTTTATGTGTTTCTATTTGGTTGATGACATCTTTCGTTATCGATGCTGACTTATTTCATATGAGTTTGATGTATTTGAATGGTGCGATGCCTTGATGATTATTTATGGTATTATAGATATTTTCTATATTTATATGCGTCTTTTGGCATATTTTTTGATTATTTGATTATATTGGAGAGTTATTATATTATCATTCCATGTTTACATTGAGTCACCTTTATTATAGTTACTTGATTAGGCATAGTCTAACCATTGTATTCTTTTATAATGCTTAGGTCAGTCCGAGACATTTTAGGTATAGGGATGACATGGCCAGCATTTATTTTATTAGGCTTAGATGAGCGCTATATTAGGATTATTACCTGATACTTGTATTACATTGAATCATTGTATATATATATGATATTGAGGTGTATATTATTCATTTATTACATTATAGCGAGATAGACATCATTTGAGATATTTGTATATATATATATATCATTATGCTATATATTATATGTTAAATGTTATCGATGTGATTGCCTCTATGATCTGTATGGTTTATTTCGTATTATGTATTGTTATATCCTGGAGGCACACGTGCCTATTACTTTGTACCGATACTATGTATATATATGTGACTTATATATTCGATGTTTTAAAATATACCGGTGTTAGTTCAAGGGAATAATCATGTGTGTACCCCATATAGCCTCATTCTTCGTATCATCTGACAGTATTACTATGTAATACCCTTGGATAGTATGGATATGGACATCAGGCATCACAACATCGGTAGGTTCACATAACTAGTTAAGTCCAAAATGAATTTGATTGATACCCTCAAGAAGAAATCTGAAGTTTGTGAAAGACCTAAATTACCCACTTAGAGAGTTTTTTTGACCAAATACCCACTGGTGCTACTTGTGAGATGTTAGTTGAGAAGACTTTGCTTAAGACGGTTGACTTAAAAGAGAAGGAGAAAGTAGGACCGATGCAAAACCAAAGTGGAGCTACGAAGGGAGGATTTTGGGTGAACAAGAAGGCCAAAGGGAAGTTCAAGAAGGAAGGTATAATATGTTGGAGATGCCAAAAGAAAGGACACATTGCTCCAGATTGTAAAGTGAGTTCAATGAGGGAAGAGTTCACGGGGAAGTGCTATCACTACCATGAGGAGGTATACTACATAATCAGTGTCCAAATCTTAGGAAGGAAGGGCAGAGTGGGCAACCCATGCCATTGAGCTATTCCTATCTCGAGTAGATGTCCTCTGAGACATCAAAGAAAATCTGCAATGGAAGGTACAACTGTTTTTTCTGTGCGTACTATTCGTACCCTAATTGACTCGGGAGCATCATATTCATTCATAGTTAAAAAATGTAGTTAACTCCTTGAGTCTAAAACCCTCATTGCCACCGACCTAATAGTAGTATCAAATCCTACTGAGGGGTCGACACATCATTCCTTAATTTACAAAGACCTAGTTGTGGACATATGTAACATCGATTTTACATGTAACGCATATAATCTTAATTTTGAGGGGTATGGTCCTATGGATGGATCGGCTATCATACAATGTTGTTATTTTAGATTACAATAGGAGAATTGTATGGTTTAGGAGTTGTAAGAGGCGAGATATAGAAGTTCATTGTACATGCCAAAACTCGGTCGAGCTAAGCTACTTATATTCGCTGAGCCTATCATAAGATAAGCTCTTATATGTACCTATAGTTTGATAAATTGTTAACTTCTTTGAGGAAGTATTGGGTCTCCCACCCTGAAGGAAGACTGAAGTTAGGATTGATTTGAAGGATGCTATACCTGTCGCTCTACCATTAAGATACATGACCCCCAAAGAAAGGCGATAGTTGGATAAGCAAATTTGAGAGCTATTATAGAAAGGATTCATTTATTGAAGTACTTCTGAATAGAGAGCACCTATTGTCTTTGCCCAAGGCAGACGGCTCACTAAGGATATGCGTGAATATAGAGAACTCAACAAGTTGACTAAGAAGAATAGTTATTCCTTATTTAGAATAGATGATTTATTGATCATCTTGTTAGAGCCAAAATCTTTTCCAGTTGGACTTGGCCACTTGATTTTATCAACTGAGGATAGTTGAGGATAACAAGTAGAAGACTGCATTTTGCACTTTGGATGGACTGTATGAATGAGTGGTGATGCCATTTGGATTGAAAAATGCCCCGCATAATGTGTAGATTTTATAAGTTGACTTTTTAAGGGGAAGCTCGATAAATTTTTCATAGTGTTTGTGGTTGAAAACTTAGTATTCTCCAAGAGTGAAGGTGAGCACGAAAATCATTTAGTACTAGGGACTATGAGAAGGCACCAACTTGAAGCCAAATCTCAAAATGTCACTTTTGGAAGAAGTATGTGAGTTTTCTTGGACATATTTTTTTGAGAAGGGATTGCTTGTAGTCCCCGCGAAGGTGGAAACTATTCGAGATTGGAATATTTTGAAGAATACCTTAGAGTTAGAAGTTTTCTTGGGTTGGTGGGTTACTATAGGAAATTCATCAAGGACTTTGCGAAGATAGCAATTTCACCAACTCACTTAATCAAGAAGAATCTGGTTTTTGCATAGGATGAGAAGTGCATGGAAGCATTCGAGAAGTTGAAAGAGTTGTTGACTAGTACGCCAGTATTGACTATTCCTAATGGGATGAAGTGTTTCACTACACTGATGCATGCGGTATAGGATTAGGAGTAATTCTATGCAAGATGAGAAGGTGATAGCTTATGCTAGTTGAAAATAGAAGGACCATGAGAGGATATACCGGACTCACGACTTAGAGTTAGCCGTTATCGTTTTTGCCTTAAAGTTGTAGAAGCGCTATCTTTTATGGGAAAGGTTTGAGTTTTTCACTAAACAAAAATCACTCAAATACCAAATTTCCTAAAAAGATTTGAATCCTAGGCAATAAAGGTGGATGAAGTTTATAACATCAAATGATTTTGGGGTACAGTTTACCCTTGGAAAAGGGAATGTTGCCGCCGATGCCCTTCGCCGGAGACATGCTACTTTAAGCGCCATATATCAGTGGAGGCAGTTAGAGTTCCTCTCCAATTTTAATTTCCAACCGCTAACCGAACCTACTCTAGCATATTTGGAAGCAATGGAGGTTAGGCCAGCGTCGATGAACCGCATTAGGCTAGAGTAAAAGAATGATGCTATGATAGTAGACATTTGGAAAAGATGAGTATATAAGAGCATTTCTCCTATATCAGTAGATATGTAGTTGATGAAAGAGGATGTTTAAGGAGAGATGGATACCTTTGTGTCCCTATGGTTGAGGATATTTTGGAAGAAGTGGTAGTAAAATGTCACCATTCTAGAATGACCATATGCTTTGGAGGAGATAATATGTATAGTGATAAGAAGCAAAAATTTTATTGGCTAGGGACGAAGAAGAAGATAGTAGAATTTATCTTTAGGTGTTTTTCATGCCAAAGGATAAAGCCTAAATAAGAAAAGCTTAGAGGATTGTTATTACTATTGGAGGTGCCAACTTGGAAATGGGAGCATACATCAATGTACTTTAGGATGGGTTGCCTAGGAATCAAAAGGGCAATGAAGCTATTTGGATTATAGTAGATAGGCTCGCTAAAACTCCTATTTTATTCCCGCTAGGAGTAATAGGACCGTAGCACCTTTAGCGCAGATTTATATTAAGAAGGTGGTTTGATTTCATGGAATTCCGTTTAGCATTTTTAGTGGTAGAGACCCTTTTATTCTTTAGTGAATTTTGGATTATTTGTAGTCAGTTTTAGGAGCCTCATTGAATCTTAGCACTGCTTATCACCCATAGACCAACAGCTAGACTGAATGACTAAATATAATTTCGGAAGACATGATGAGAGCTTGCATCTTGGATTTTAGAGGATATTAGGAGAAACACTTACCTTTAGAAGAATTCACTTACAATAATAGTCACCAAGCGGTAACTGGCATGACACCATTTGAAGTGTTGTATGGGAGGCCGTGCAAATCGCCTATTTGTTAGTAGGAAATCACCAATAAAATTCTACTCAGACCAATTTAGATTCGTGAGACCTCGAAAAAGATAGAGTTGATTGGGAATGGAATAAAGACCGCACAGGATCTCCAGAAGTCCTATGCGGACAAGCGAAGGAAGGAATTGAAGTTTGATGTAAGAGACATGGTGTTTATTAAAGTTTGCCCTCTTAGGAAGGTTATGAGGTTTGATAAGTTGGGAAGTTGGCGCCAAGGTTTGTTAGACATTTTCCAACCTTAGGAAGAATAGAGGAACTTGCATATCGAGTAGAGCTACCAGATAAGTTGGCGGAAGTCCATAACATGTAACATCCTGCCTTCTAGGGCCCAAAACTAACCGCTACTGATGCTGCAGTCATCCGTAGTTGTTATTTCTTGGCGACCGAATGCGACATAGTTAATATTGATACACTAGAATACATGAATATGAAAAAAAATAAACTTCCAATAAATAGAATTTCTCATTTCATGCAAATTACAATTTAAGATTTAATTACATAATCCCAAATGTTAACCACATTCAGATCACATATACATGTATAAAATACGATAAGAGCGACATATGAAGATGTCCCCTTATGATGATTAGAGAACTAATAAATATGAACTTTACAGTTCCTAGTACATCATAGCGGAAAACACAATATAGCTCTTATATAGCTAACACTGCCTCTTTCATGTCTTTGAAAGCTTATTCGTCCAAAAACCTGAAAGTCTCCCATTCTCAGACTACTCAAATTAATTTTGAGTACCCAAGAGTTTGTGGAGAAACACGAACTTCGAGTCAAACAATAAGTCTGGAATGAATAATCTCATATATCTCTTATCATAAATAGATAGCTAGAGAGACCACGCCGCTTAGCGGAACGGGTTTTCCCCTCACTAGTATCCAAAACAAAACATGCAAATCATTTACTATGCCTCTGCACCCAAAATGATTAGTCATAACATAATATGAAATAAAGCCATAAATCATATACATTGGATATCCTATCCACCCATTTGTTAAATATCCCATCTAAAAGCAATATATTAGATTTCCCATCTAAAATCAATTTATTAGAATTCCCCTCTAAACTCTTTAAAATTACTATCCATCATAATTTAATAGGACTATTTGTCCCAAATCTATTTAAAATAAATGCAGATTATCTATCGTACATTGTTTTATAAAAGTTGGTATGGGCTATCCACACACTCTATAGTTTTCCTAGGATGACTATGAATCCTTGGGTGCCAAACCCCGAGGCTAACCAACTCTGGAAAAACATTATTTACTTTAGAAATTTGATGTGGGTTATCCATCTAAAATTCTATGGTTTTCCGAAGTTAACCAAGAAACCAACACTTAGCCAATTAAAATATCATGATCCCCATGATTATTTATTTTCCTCCGATATACCACATGTTTAACCTATTCCTATTGGTATCCCCAATTAGGTTAAATTAAATAAAAACATATTGATATACCCAATGTATATTTTTGAAAGCGTATTTCTATTTGTAACCCTAAACTATATATCAAAAATATTAAACTCGCTCCGGTGTCCCTAAGGTTTATTTACATCCAATTTATATAAGGATCCCCCTTACATATCCAAACAAAGATAAGTATTTTATGTTATAACCCTTCAAAGTAACCCCTTCAAATTAGATAAAATTTTAATTACTTAAGGAAAAATGGATAAAATAGCCCTTTAAACCCCTTCGAATGAAGCCCAATTCGAAAGGTTTGCCCTTTTGGAAGCTTTCCTGTTGAAATCATCATAAAATCATATTTTTCGACCTTGTCAAAAGGTCCTACCTTTCGATCTTGTCGGAAGGTTTCTTTTCGACCTTGTCAAAAGGTCCTACCTTTCGATCTTGTCGGAAGGTTTTCTTTCGACCTAGTCGAAAGGTTCCACCTTTCGACTTTGTCGAAAGCCTGAGGTGTCCCCCCTATAAAACCATTTATAAACTTTTCGAAAGCAATGAAACTCAAAACCTTGCGAAATCATTGAGACTCAAAACCTTTCGAAATCATTGAAGGTAACCCCTTCGAAGCCTTTCGAAATCAAAACCTTTCGACACTAAAACCTTTCGAAACCAAACCCTTTCGAAATCAAAACCTTTCGCAATCAAAACCTTACGAAGTCAAAACCCTTCAAAACTATTCAAAAATAGTGAATTTTTGATGTTGGAACCAACCCTTTGAAATCATTGGAGAGAGGCAGCAAGTTTTATAAAACAGAAGATAACCTTTGACCCCATCTGGGTCGAGAAGTTTGGAAGCGGAAACTATGCTTCCGACCCTGTCGAAAGCTAACCTTTCGACTTTGTCAAAAGGTTTCATTTAAAACAAGAAAGCAAACTAATCGAAACCATTTTCTTTTAAACCATTTGACAATGTCGAAAGCTTTTTATCGAAAGATAGCAGGTGTATTTTCTTTCAAACTAAAATTAGGTTTCATCTCCTTCGAAATCTCTAACCTTTTGTTCCTAAACCTTTCAACCCCTTTCAATCCACTACGTACCAGTCTCCTGATATCATGTGCATTGATTTTTGACCTACTCGAAAGGTTTAATACCTTTCGACCTTGTCGGAAGGTTTGGAATGAAGGCGGAAGCTCTTGCCGAAAGAGTTGAAATAGTAAAAATTATACTTTAAAATAGTTCTTTTGTACCCCACCTGCCTTATTTGTCGGAACCTGATTGGTTGCCGGAATTTTATATTCAAAATTATTGCCGACTTTCCTTATTTGAAAATTTAAATAAATTTGAAAAAAGCCCCTTTCTCCTTTATAATTATACAAAACACTTAAGTCTCGTATATTAAATAATTTTATATAACTATTAAAACATCATGAAAAATTCTAGAAAATCAATTAATATGTACTCTTCAACATATTAAAATTTCAAAGCATATGAGGATCAAAACCACTCGGAATTTAACCAAAACCATATAAAAATGTGTTAATTAATCCATTAACATTTAAAACACCTATGTCTTATCCAAGCAAAGGTTTATATAGTATATCCTAACTAAGACACAACCATGAATCCGGTATAATCCATAGCCGATCCAAAAGGAGAAAAATGAGATGATAAACATGATTATTCACCTTAATTACTTAATTGGAGAATGAGATAATTTCCTAGATTTAATTCCTTAGCTTTTTCTTCAATTTATGCTCTTCTTGGAGCTTTTAATGGTCGGCCGAAAGTAAGTGAGGGTTATGAATGAGAAGGTAAAAATTTATTAAGGTGGAGGAAAAGATTTATACTTAGAAATGTAGCCCCATTTCTAAGTTTATCCCTAAGGAAATTCCTCTTTCTAAATTTAGTTAAGTCTTATTTTAGTTCATTCATTAAGGCACGACCATTGGATATATTAATCTCATCTCCCTAATTATTCACATCATTCTATTTAATTTATCCAATTAAATATCTCGAATAATGTTAAATAAAATTCAAGGGCATTACAGACCCTCCCTTAAAGAATTTCGTCCTCGAAATTTCAGTAAGGACATAATTACAAGCATATAGCCCATGCAAGCAAAGCTAGTATAACCTACCAGCCAAATTCTATATAAAGCCTATATAGAACGTACCATTTAAAATAGCATAGGAAAAGTAGCCCCAATTCGGTCTTCTGTCTCCCAAGTACAGTCCTTCACGTTGTCGCTCCACTGAACTTTCACCAACCCGATTGTCTTGTTCCTCAGCCTTTTCTTATCTTTTGCGACAATACGAACTAGTTGCCTCACAAATGTCATATCCGGTTCCACCATTATGTCCTCCAGTGCCGTCGAAGCGATAGTAGTTCCTAAGTCATGAACATACTTCCTAACATGAGAAACATGAAACACATTGTGGACCTCAGCCAAACTGTTCGATAATTATGAGTATCCCAATCCTCTCTGATATAGAAAATGGCGAAACATATCTCGATACTAGCTTCCCAGTCTTCCCGAACCGAACCACACATTTCATTGGAGATACCTTGGTGAAAACTCTATCTCTAACTAAGAACTCTAGGTCCTTATGTCTTTTGTCTGCGTAACTCTTCTGCCTAGACTGAGCTTCCCTCATTCTTTTCCGTATCAACTCGATCTTTTCCGTCGCCTCTCTCACCAAATCTGGACAAGGAACAATCTATCTCCGGTCTCCAACTAACATGCTGGTGATTTGCATGGCCTTCCATACAAAGCTTCAAAAGGCGCCATTCCTATAGTAGTCCGATAACTATTATTATAGGAAAACTCCACTAAGTGCAAGTGATCTTCCCAAGAACCACTAAAAACCAGCACACAATCCCTCAACAGATCTTCTAGCACCTTATTGACTCTCTCTATCTGCCCATCCGTTTGAGGATGATATGCGACACGCATCTTGGGCTTAGTGCCTAACACACTATACAAGCTCTTCCAGAACTCGATAGTAAACAAAGCATCTCTATCACTGACGATATTACTAGGAATTCCATGCAGTCTAACGATGTTCTTTATGAACAACTTAGCCAAAATAAGCGCCGTCCTAGTTAACCTTACTGGAATGAAATGGGAACTCTTAATCAATCTATCTACTATGACCCATATACTTTCATTATACTGGTTTGACCTTAGCAATCCGTCAATAAAGTCCACGGATATCGAGCCCCATTTTCAAACTGGAACATCCAAAGGCTGAAGCAAACCACTTAGCTTCTGATGTTCAGCTTTTACTTGTTGACAGTTCAAACATTTTTTTACCCATAAGCCAACATCCCTCTTCATTCCTTCCCAGAAGAAACTTCTCTCCATATCCTAATGCATCTTGGTTCCCTCAGGATGAATCATAAACTTCGATCGATGTCATTCCTTAAGAACTTTCTTTCTAAGGTTTCCAACATCTGGAACGCATAATCGTTCCTTCTTTCTCAACCAACCCCTGTGAAATCATTAATCTCCGCTCCAGCTTCTAACCTTCTAATCCTCTCCTCTAACATTAGATCCTCTTTCTGCCTAGAAGCAATCTGTTCAATCAGAACTATTCGAACTTCCAAACAAGACATCATGGCGATATTCTGACAAGATCCACCAGTCGACCTCAACTGCACACTGCAAGTAGCCAGTGCTTCCAAGTCTTTCCATTCCGTCAACATAACTAACACCACATTTTGATGTTTCCTGCTAAGCGCATCTGCCACCTTATTTCCATTTCCCAGTGTATACTCGATGCTAAAATCATAAGCTGCAACAAACTCCAGCCATCTCCACTGTCTCATGTTCAACTCCTTCTGAGATCGTAGAGACTTATGATCCATGAATACTCAAACCTTTCTCCCAAAAGACAATGTCTCCATACCTTCAATGCGAACATTACTGCTTCCAACTCTAAATCATTGGTAGGGTATCTCACTTCATGCAGTCTAACCTATCAAGAAGAATAAGTAATAACCTTTCCACTTTGCATTAGCACAGCATCTAACCCAGTACCACATGCACCAGTGTAAACAACCAACCCCTGATTCCCATCTGAAACTGCTAACACGGCGAATTAGTTAACAAATGTTTCAATCTAAGGAATGCCTCCTCACATTTGTTAGACCAAACAAACTTCACGTCCTTCCTGTTTAGCGTAGTCATGGATGCCGTAATCCGTGAGAAGTCCTTAATGAACCTTTGGTAGTATCTTGTGAGTCCAAGAAAACTTCTAACCTTATTTACCGTCTCTGGTCTCTTCCAATTGTTAACAGCTTCGACCCTATCCGAATCAACAACTAAATCTTCCTTGGAAACTACATGACTAAGGAACTTTACTTCCCTCTTCCAGAAATGACACTTTGTGAACTTTGCTTCCAACTGATGTTACCTTAGCATCTCTAACTCTATTTTAAGATAATCTGCATGATTCTTCTCATTTCTAGAATGTACCAAAATGTCATTAATAAAAACCAACATGAACCTATCCAAGTACAGTTGGAAAACCTGGTTCATCAAATCCATAAAAGAAAGTTGGCGCATTAGTAAGCCTAAATGGCATAACCAACCATTCGTAAGACCAATATTTGGTCCTAAACGCCGTCAAAGGAATATTATCCTCTGCCAATCTTAGCTGATGGGAACCTGTCGCCAAATCCAGCTAGGAAAACACTCTGGCTCCATTCAACTGATTGAATATGTCATCGATTCTTGACAAAGGATACCTATTCTTGATCGTCCTATCATTCAGCATAGATAGTCGATACACATCCTTGATGACCCATCTGGCTTCTTCACGAACATCGTAGTCGTTCTCCAAGGCGAACTTCTTGGCCGGATGAAATTCTTTCCTTCCATCACCCAAGCGACACACATTACCATAGTGCCCCTTCTTGTCACACTTGTAACAAACAATATCATCCTTGCTCATTTTAGCTGCTACCACCGACTGGGCATCTTTCTTCTTGACGAATTTCTGCTTCTTACCCTGAAAATTCTGAACCTCAACTGGTTTCCCTTTTCCAAAAATAGAAAGCATATCTTTATTCTGAATAGCCATCTCAACAACTACAAGACACGGATACTAGAGGGTTGGCATGGTTTCTCTAGTGATCTCAGGATTCAACCCCTGATAAACTTATCATTCCTTCGAATGACAGTATCAACAGTAGCATATCCGTAACGGGACAGCTCATCAAACTTCGTAGCATACTCAATCACCGATCGATTCCCCTGGACTAAGTCTGCAAATTTCTGAGAAATGATGACTTGGCAACCTTTGATAGAAATTTATCTTCAAACCTCCTTCGAAATTTAGCCCAAGTAAGGTCTTCCTTTGGCTCTCCCACGGTAACACCGTTCCACCAAAACAACACCGCTCCCTGCAGTTGCATTGAAGAAAGTCTTCTCTTCTGCATATCTACCAAGTCGAGATCTACAAATAACATTTCATAATGCAATAGCTAGATTTCCACTCAAACTGCATCCTTGTTTCCCAAAAAAGGCTTCCTTCCAAGACTAGCGTAATCCATGCTCAGCTTAGCACAATTATTGCCAGATGGGGCCACCGGATTAGCTCCTCCAGCATTCCCTATAGCCACTCCTGCAGCTGCTTCAGCTTGCATCATGTTCATGAAGAACTGATACATTATCACCATATCAACCGGCGAAATCTCGGCACCAACATTAGCATTTGCACCTAGGTTTGCATTTGCTTGTCGACCTAAGTTGCTCCTAGTATCGGGTTGAACATTTTCACTGGTTGTGGTGCATCTCCACCATGATTCACTCTTCAGTTTCCTGCCTCCATATCTTACTTCCCTACTACCAAAAATACAATTTTTGTAAGATACAGAAGAACGGTCTAAGAAAGGGGAGAATACATACCTATGTATTTATGGCTGTAACGACCCGGAATTTTAGGCAATAACAATTTAATAATCTATAATAATAATTAAACTGATTTGATAATTTTTCTTTATAATTTTAATTTAAATTGATAAATTTAATCTTTTTAAAGGTTAATAAATTTTTAATCTGACAATATTTATTTATATCTTTCTAATAATTTAAAATTGATAAGAATTATTTCTTTCAAAGCTAATAAAATTTATTCTATTTGTAATATATATATTTTGATATATATTGTGAATAGAATTTTTTTTGTTTTAAATAAAAGATGAATTTTCAAATTGTAATATATATGTATGTATATGTTATAATTTGATGTTGTTTGAAATTTAATTTAATCTGTTGATAATTTATATATGAAGATCTCAAGCCTGGGAAAAAATATAACTTGCTCTGCATAAATAAAGTGAGTAAATACTTTTAAAAACAGTTTGATCTGATTTTACTGCCATGCATGCGATACTATTAACTTGTATTAATGTTCTTTAGCTGAAATTTATATGAACTAGTATCTATATGTTGTGAGAGCCTGTTTGTTTGTTTATATGCAAGTGTGTTCTCTGTTGACTACTGTGAATGATCTGCTAAAAGAAAAAAAATTCAAAATCTTTCAATCTAAACAAAATTAGATCTTGGCATATGAATGGAAATTGTTTGTTAATGTTTAATGAAAATTTTAAAAATAGTTTGTGAAATTTTTCGTTTACAAATAATTTTTAAAATGAGAATAACAGTAAAAAATACTGTTACACATGAAAAATCAATAATCTTGTTTTCTGATTTGGATTACATGAATAAATTAGTGGATAAAAATCATGATTTTTAATACATATTTCGTGATTTTTAGTTTGATGAATCATGTGATATTTGGGTTTGTTCGATTTGGGAATTTTGGTTGATTGTCGTTGATCCACTTGTTGATTCGAGTCGAATTTTTGAATGAAGCTTGTTTTTAGGTTGTAGATGTTGGGAAAAATGCAATTGGATTTTTCCAATGTGTGAATTGTTCGAAATCGATTGAATTAGGGTTTTAGAGTGGTTTTTGTTTCGGTTGTACTGTCGTGGATTTTGCAACTTGAATGTTGAACCGAAGGTGATCGCGTGTTGATGGAGGGTGGCATGGTGATGGTGCGGTGCTTCGAAGAGGTTCTGGAGTTTTCCAGTGGCACGTTCATCAACAACGATGGGTTTTTAGTGGTTGAGTTCTGCAGTTTTCGATGCGAAGGTCGAAATTTCGATTAGAATTTGTTTTCTTGGATTTGGGTTTGGTTTCGTGCTTACGTGGGTTCATGTGATCGACGCCGATGGTCGCGACGACCTGGGTTGGCCGGAGGTGATGGGACACGTGCATAAGTGTACGTATGTGTGCGCACTGGAATTTGGTTTAGGGAAAGATGAGATTTTACTCCAAGGAGATTCGTGTTTTTCTCTGGTTCGACTCGAAGAAGAAGGGTGTTGGATTTGCAGCGGGTCTGGCTCGTGTGTGTTAGGTGTTCGACTCGAGTTTTGGGTTGTGGGTTATAGTTTGTACTGTGTAAATGTTAAAGTGCCAATTCAACTTGTTATTGAAATTAATGAGATCAAGCATTAAGCTGTAATCAAATTTTATAAAAGTTGAAACTTATCCTTTGAAGTAAAAAGTTAATCAAACTTTAAAAGTGTTAATTGATTCTATTTTAAAATTTAAATTGTTTTAAAATGATTTCTTTTTTAAGTAATTAACTTCATTAAATTTTGAATTTTAAAATAAAAAGGGAATGCTTTGAGTTTAAGTATTAAATCAAGTTTTAAGATAAATTTTTAAAGTAATGAATTAAAAACTAAGTTTCAATTCATATTGAAAATAAATAGGTTTAAAATTAGATAATTTAAAGTTTTTTTAATTTGAAATTCATTTCTGAATGCTTTATCTTCAAATAAGATTATTTTTATGATTTTGAAAACCAAATAGGATAATTTGTTTAAGTTATTAAAAATTTGATTAATTTCAAATAATTTACTTATGAAGATAAATAATGTTAAATTACTTTGATATGAACTTAAAAATACTTGATTATATAATTTGTTAATAAGTAAAGATTTAATTAAGAATAAATTTTTTTCTTAATTTATTAAGAATGTTGAATTATAAGAAGTTGATTAATTTATTATTTAATTAATTTTAAATAATTAGTTAATTGTTTATTTAATTTTGAATAATCACTAAATTATGAATTAATTAAGTGTAATTACTTTATGAAGTAATTAATGGTTAATTATTGAATGTAATTAAGAATAGTAATTACTTATGGAAGTAATTTGTGGAAATTACTCATGGGAGTAATTAAATGGAAGTGATTAATGGATAATCACTTGATGTTATTAATTAAGGATCGATTAATATAATTCTTTTAGAGTTAATTAATTATGGAGTAATTAATTAATCAATGAATTAAGGTTATTTAAATGACGGGATTAATTACTTATTAAGTAATTAATTAAAAGAATAATTATTTAATGGAAGTAATTAGATAATTACTTATGTAAGTAATTAAGGGTTAATTACTTAATTAATTTAGTTAATTAATAAATGTGATTAATTTAAGATTAATTACTAAGGGTAATTAATTAAAATTGTAATTAATTAATAAGGTAATTAATTAAGGATTATTTGTTAATTTAATTGATTAATAATTACTTAATGAAATAATTAAAGATTAATTAATTAGATTAATTAATCAAAGGGTTAATATAATTAATTAAGAAGTTAATTAACTAAGATAAGTAATTACAAGTTATTAATTATTGTTTATGATTATTGAATGATTAATTACAAGTTAATTATTTAATTAATTAAGGGATTATTAATTAATATGGATCATTAGTTAATATAATTAATCAATTAATCAAGGTTGATTAATAAAAGTAATTAATTAAAGTGTGATTAATTAATTGTACTTAATTGAGGTTTAATGTAATTAATTATAGTTGATTAATTAATGGAAACAAATGAAGGATCATTAATTATTGTAATTAATGATAGTAATTAAAGGTTAATTACTGTATATGGTTAAGGATACTTACCTGAATGTAATTAAAAGATAATTAATCAAGGAAGTTTAATTAAAGAAGATCATTAAGAGATGATTAATTTATTTATTTGGAATAAATTAATGAAGAAGGATTTAGATAATTCAATTGATTAAGAGTTAACCAATTCTGCTTTTGGATGATTGATTAATATTGATTGGTTGATATTGGATGATTGATATTGGGTGTAGGTTGATATTGGAGACCTCACCTTTTATCTGAATGAGTTTTCCCCTCACCAGTATCCATAATTTACTATGCCCTTGTACTAAAAATGATTAGTCTTAATATAATATGAAATAAAACCATAAATCTTATACATTGGATATCCCATCTACCCATTTATTAGATATCCCATCAAAAAGCAATATATTAGATTTTCCATCTAAAATCAATTTATTAGAATTCCCCTCTAAAATCTTTGAAATGACTATCTGTCATAATTTAATAGGACTATCTGTTCCAAATCCATTTAAATAAATGCAGATTATCCATCGTATATTATTTTATAAAAGTTGGTGTGGGCTATCCACCGCACACTCCATAGTTTTCTAGGATGACTATGTACCCTTGGGCGCCAAATCCTAAGGCTAACCACCTTTGGCATAACATTGTTTACTTTAGAAATTTGACGTGGGCTATCCACCACACATTCCATGGTTTTCCTAGGTTAACCAAGAACCCAACACTTGCCAATTAAAATATCATGATCCCCATGACTATTTATTTTCCCCTGGTATACTACCTATTTAACCCATTCCCATTAGTAGCCCTAATTAGGTTAAATTAAATAAAAACACATTGATAGCCCCAATGTATATTTTTGAAAGCATATTTCTGTTTGTAACCCCAAACTATGTATCGAAAACATTAAACCCACCATGGTGTCCCTAAGATTTATTTCCATCCAATTTATATAAGGATCCCCCTTACATATTCAAACAAAGATAAGTATTTTATGTTATAACCCTTCGAAGTAACCCCCCTATAAAACCATTTATAAACTTTTTGAAAGCAATGAAACTCAAAACCTTTTGAAATTATTAAGACTCAAAACGTTTCGAAATCATTGAAGATAACCCCTTCGAAACCTTTCGAAATCAAAAACTTTCAAAATCAAAACCTTTCGAAAACAAAACCTTTCGAAGTCAAACCCTTTCGAAGTCAAAACCTTTCAAAACCAAAACCTTTTGCAATAAAAAACTTTCAAATTCAAATCCCTTCGGAACCATTCAACAATAGTGAAGTGGTGGTGTTGGAACCAACCCTTCGAAATCAATGGAGAGAGGTGGCAAGTTTTATAAAACAAAAGATAAACTTTGACTCCATCAAGGTCGAAAGGTTTGGAAGCGGCAACTATGCTTCCGACCTTGTCGAAATCTTTGTCGAAAGGTTTCATTAAAAACAAGAAAGCAAATCGGTTGAAACGTTTTTCTTTTGAACAATTTAACAACGTCGAAAGCTCTTTGTCGAAAGCTAGCAGGTGTATTTTCTTTAAAACCAAAACAAGGTTTCATCTCCTTCGAAAGCTCTAACCTTTCATCCCCAAACCTTTTGGCCCCTTTCAATTCACTACGTACCAGTCGCCTGATATCATGTGCATTGATATTTGACCTAATCGAAAGGTTTGATACCTTTCGACCTTGTCGGACGGTTTGGAATGAAGGCAGAGTCTCTTGTCGAAAGTGTTGAAATAGTAAAAATTATACTTTAAAACAGTTCTTTTGTACCCTACCTACCTTGTTTGTCTAAACCTGATTGGTTGCAAGAATTTTATATTCAAAATTGCTGTCGACTTTCATTATTTGGAAATTTAAATAAATTTGAGAAAAGCCTCTTTCTCTTTTATAATTATACAAAACATTTAAGTCCCATACCTTAAATAATTTTATATAACTATTTAAACATCATAAAAAATTCCAAAAAATCAATTGATACATTCTCTTCAACGTATTAAAATTTCAAAGCATATGAGGATCAAAACCACTCGGAATTTAACCAAAACCAAATAAAAACGTGCTAGTTAATCCATTAACATTTAAAACACCTGTGCCTTATCCAAACAAAGGTTTAAATGGTTATATCCTAACCAAGACACAAACGTGAATCGAGTATAACCCATAGCCGATCCAAATAGAGAAAATTGAGACAATAAACATGATTATTCACCTTGGTTAACTGGAGAAAGAGATAATTTCCTAGCTTTAATTCCTTGGTTTTTTCTTTAATTTATGCTCTTCCTGGAGTTTTTAATGGCCGGCCGAAAGTGGGTGAGGAGTTATGAATGAGAAGGTAAAATTTTATTAAGGTGGAGGAAGAGATTTATACTAAGAAATGTTGCCATATTTTCAAGTTTAACCCTTAGGAAATTCCTCCTAAATTTAGTTAAGTCTTATTTTAGTTCATTAATCAATACACAGTCATTGGATGTATTAATCTCATCTCCCTAATTATTCATATTATTCTATTTAATTTATCCAATTAAATACCCTGAATAATGTTAGTTAAAATTTATGGGCATTACATAAAGTTTTCCATGTTTCGCACTTAAGGAAATGCCTTCATAGCATAGCCACCAAATTAGAGCCTGACCAATTAGTAGACATAGATACGGAGCAGATAGAACCCTATGCCACTGCGTGCATTATGGAATATAGGGTAGATAGCTCCGCTACAAAGAAATTAGGCTGGTTTGAGTATAATGGGGAGATAATTCGGGAGAAAGCACATGGAAAACTGAAAAGAAGATAAGGACATCTTATCCCGAGCTTTTCTCTCGTAAACTATTTCTTTCTATAGTTTGGTTTTTGGTTGCATCGTGGTTGCTATATTGGATGGTAGGGAATGGTTTCCACACTTTTAATGTCTTTTTTACATTTATGTAGAATTTTTTGCATGTTTAGGATGCTTGCATGCATGCCTATATGTCACAATCTTGCACACATGCTAGAGCTGATCTCAACTATAGTTTATTTGCATACATAATCAAATTACGCTTTTGGTTGAGTAGATCGTTGCGTAGATAACTTGGTTGTATAACATAGATGCTTAGTCAATGTTACACTGTCTGTCCCTTAGAAACTTCAGGAACAAAATCCTTTTTAGGAGGAGAATGTAACTTCACGTAAAAATTAATAAGATATAATTAATTAATAACAAGGCTAAAAATGAAAATTTTGTAGATGTCGGAGTTTGACTATGGAAGTTGTGTCATTGCACTCATGGTGATTTTCTGATCAATTTTTCATATATAAACTTTTGCAATCGAAGCTCCAACAGAAAAATTATTGATATTTGAAGTTTTCAAATTCAAAATAACTCAGATGAAATTCAAATTCAAATTTAGAATTAATGTTAAGAATTTAAAATTCAAAAATTAAGATTGATTAAAAATTGGGGTTAAAAAATGTTAAAATAAATGGTAATGTTAAAAGTTAATAAGAAATTAAATAAAAATTAAAATGGAAAAATAAATACATTCCAAATATAGCTATCAGTTGACCGCCCTCCTTAGACCAGTCGCCTGTTAATGGTCGACCATTTAAGAAAGGGCGGTTGACTGTGGGTGTCGCGACAGCTAGAGTTTTGTGTTGCATGAGCAACCCGGATTTTATTATTTTAAACCAACTTAAATCCAACGGTCCTGGTTCCCCCTAACCACTATAAATAAAGGGCTAACCACATCATTTTTATTTATAAATTATTTGGAACAAGAACAAAGATTTGTCTGTTTCTTCCGTACGATTCAGAAGACTTTCAAGTAAGGGATTTAGATGTTAGTATTCAATTTCTAAATGTATTCTCCTCCAATCCCTAAAATTCTAAATCCAATTCATATACAGTCTAATTATTGTATATTTCAAAAGGAAGAAATCATAAAAGAAAATAGTAAAGCAAGCAATGCTAAAATCCAAAGGAGAAAGCTGAGAATTATTTATAAGTGGAAATCTTAGTTTTTCTCGTTTTAATAATTGTATAATATAGGTTGGATTTGATATATGCCTTGGGAAATTTTGTTTACGAATACACTAAACTAAAACACCTGAAATTCCTCCAAAGCGAAATGTCAATTCTTGTGTTTTTGGAATCTTAAGTATTCTATATATTAAAATAGCAAAATTTGTGTGATTATTGAAAAATATTTTACATTCTATTTCCCTTTTTCCTTTTCTCTTTTGATATGATTAAGGGTTCTAAAAATAAAATAAGTTAGGGAACAATGTATAAAGTACGGATTCTCCAATTCATAGTTTGCATTGCCTATTTTTGTAATTTAAATATAAACCCCTTTTCCATTGTGTAAGTAAAAGTTGAATAGAGTGTGAAAGGGTTTGAATTGTAAACTTCATTTATCTTGATTCTACTATTTTAATATAAATATGTTTGGTAATTGATTCCATTTTCTTATACAAGTTTATTGTTGGGCTACGAATATTAACTAATTTGGATGTTATGGTATGGAGTTAGACTTGTATAAATTGGAAGTTTTGATATTTAAACGATTAGTATAGGGCATAATCTTCGCACGCTTAGGGAGATTTTAGTTACCTATTTATATAGATATATTAGCAGTTAAATAGTGTGTAATTAATAACGTATTAATTGTGTAGTAAATAGGTTAGTAATTAACATTAAAACCCCTTAGGAAAGAAGTTGGGATAATTATGGAAAATAATTTAGAATTATAGGAGAAATAAGGAGATTTCCTTATAAGGCCTTAATGCATAATGTGGTGAGGTATATATGGTAGTATGTTAGGAGAGTCAAAATTATGACTAAGTTATAGGGATACGAGGTCAGTCAAAAGCATACAGAAGTCTGTCCAGCTAATCTGGCTACCAATAGTGTGACTTTGGGGTATGTGACACATCACCTATAATAAGTACCCATGGAGGACGCATGGTTAGTCTCGAATTCTTTAGGGTAAGCCTACCCAGTTAATCTAGCTACTGGTGCCTATGAATAGTCGGACTAATGTGAGACATCATAGTTTGGGTTAAGGATCATTATACGTGAAACCTGCTTCGGGGATTACTGTAGTAAGTGGCTATTGTAGGGTCCACATCCTTCCCAAATAGGAAGTATTAAATGGTCAGGGTTATCATTTAGGCATGGTAGTAAGAAATCTTAGGAAGGGTCTGCTTCGGGTTTGAGGTATTAAGTGGCCATTGTAGGGTCCACTTCTTTCATAGAGAAGTATTAAGCAGCTTGATGAAATTCCATGCGATGTCACCAAAGAGGGGTCCGCCTTGGGTTAGGTATTAAATGGCGAGGATCTGCCTAAGATATAGTTATTAAATGGTCACGGTCTACCTAGTTCCCATTAAAAAGGTATTAAGTGACCGCGGTACTTTCTCTCACATTATTAGGACATGATTGACAGCAGATGTGTGAGATTGAGAATGGACTTGGGCTTACAGTTGAAAGTAAATTCTAGAGTTTGGTTAGAAAAGTGTAAGCTATATGATTGGGCTAAGAATGCCTTTGGGCTTATAGTTGGAGGTACTTCTAAGAAATATAGTTAGGATGCGTAAGACATATTCTTATCACTACACCAAAAAAGCGATTTTGCCACGGCTTTGAGCCGTGGCTAAATAATTTTGCCACGGTTCTGAGCCATGGAAAAATTGGCAGTAGCAAATATTTTTCCACGGCCCGATGACATGGCAAAATTAAAACAAAGCCACAGCTTATAACCATTTTAACCACAGCTCAAATCCATTCCTAAATGCAGTTTCATGATACACGGACATTCTACATGCAGTTTTGAAATATATATAGTACATGAAATAAGTAACGTGAATACAAAACCAGTAATAGATAACAAACCCAATTTATAATACAGCTACTACAAGTGCTTGATTACAAACTTACAACTTTCAGTTCATAATACAACTTCATTTCATAGTGAAGCCATCAGTTCATAGTAAAACAAGTAAATAACATTTATTGTACATGTAAACACTAAAAAACAAGAAAGAAATGATTCCTGAATTCGCCAAGCATATACTTCATCATAGTATAACGACCGCAGTTCTTAGTGAAGCAATGACAATTCCATACTAACTGTAGAATCTAATGCATAAGTGAAGGCAACAAATTGAACTCAGTAGCCCACATGCAGACGCAAATTAAAGATATTTCAGATACTTCTATCCCTAAGCAAAATACCTAGCAGCAAAATAAATAGAAAATATGCAGAAAGTCAATAGTGGACGAATCTTCAATTGAATTTAAAGCATCTCAATCATACATTATTGATAACATATGATGAAATTTAATGATAAATCGGATTAAGACGAAGGGCAGAAAAGCTAAAAAGTCAAAGAAAATAGGAGTTATTCAGAAAACGGGAGTGAATCAAAATTATTTGATTTATAGAATTCATAATTTGGAACGTAAGGGGGATGAACTCCCTTTCTAAAAAATTAGACATTAGTCAAAAGTTTAAGGAGTCATAATTCATCTTTTGTGGCTGTGTTAGAGAACAAACAACACACTAATAATACAGGTAATGTAGAAAATAAAATAAACTCTATTTGCAATTTATTTATGACAGCAATGGTTGCAAGTACAGTTTGATATTATGCGATCCATATCAGTGGTCAAGTATTACATTCAGATGAGCAGTACGTTACGTACTTTTTGCATAATGCAAGGTGTTTGAGCATTATTTGAACAGTCATAAATGCCCAGAATAGTCCAGAAAAAAGATCCTCACTGTGGAATTATATTAAACAACAAGCAAATCACATTACTTCCAAGGATTCAGATGGATTCTGCACAATGTGCGTTTTATATTTAGAATGTTGACTCATATATTGGAATACATAAATGTGCTTTTCAATAATGCTGAATTGATGGATAGGAAAAAGAAGAAGGATGTTTATTGGTGGGGTTTAACATACTTGCCATTTGAATTGAAGCATGAATATTACTCGTCTACTTTGAATATTTAACGTTTAATAACATATTTTAGATAACGAAATATCGAAAACTCAGCTGTTAGTTTTATGCACCAGATAAAGGTCAAAAATAATGAGATGCCATAATTAAATAGCCTTTATATTCCAACTTATCGTCAAAAAGGGAAAAATTGCTGAGAAAAGTCTTAGCAGTCTTATCTCCTTCAACAAAAACAACAACAAAAAATACAAAGTGTGTACTTGATAATATGATACATAATTCTCACGAAGTTGAATTCAGTTTCAAGAATTATGAGATGTCTGATTTAGAATCTGTTTTGAATTCTTCGATGATTTGGTATGAAAATGTTACTCCAAAAATGACTAGAAAAGTTAGAGTTACAGATTCTCCTTTTCTATTGAAAGATGAAGAGACTGATGATAAATTCAGAGATGATGAATGCTGAAAATTTCATTAAGATGTTTTATGAACAGTTGAAAGTTCAACGAAGGAGTGCTAGTACAATTTGTTAAAGTTGTCAAAATAGTAGGGAATGATAAAATATTGGAAGCTTAAAATTGAAATACAAACTATTCGTCAACATGTGATCAACTGCCGTAATTTAATGGTGTAAAGCGTAAATGTGTAACGAATTTGTTACATACACAGGAAATGGCTAAAACAATAGAAATAATATAATTTCATTTGGTTAGTTTACACATTTGATCATTATCCATTCCTAGTGTGTACATTGTTTTACTATGAAGTTGTGTATGACCTACAACTTCGATGACACAAATTGTAAATTATAACACTACTTTGGAGTGCATTAAAGCCAACAAAACATTGTTTTTTACCTTAACACCAAACGAACCCAAATATAAATTCTTGAAAACCCATTCTATACGACATAAGTTGTATCAAGAACCTTATATACAGAAATAACCAATAGACTCCAAACACCCACCAAAAACAAGGCATTTATCAATAGATTCTCCAATTAGCTTCCTGTTGGCACTCATCAAAAACATATTAATAACCCTTACTAAATGCATAGTACTACAAACAATCTGTTTGCACCCTAGCAAGCCTATACATATGTGCATCTTGCAATCTCCAAAGTGTATACTTTGAACCAATATCTTGTGAAGGCTTTCTTGGCACGTGTTTTTAAAGTCATCAAAAATAATAGGAGGAAAATACATTTTAGCTAAAACTATAAAATAGAAAATATTTATACATCAAAATTTGTATGAAATCTTACGATGGCATATGGTATAACTAACTGGTTTGTTCTATTGTAAATACATGAAAACGTATGATGAGTAGAAAATAAAATAGAGATAAAGTTTGCTATATGGCACTGAGCTAAAACTAACCTTGATTTGATTGATGGGCAAGTGCTCTAAACCGTGGGTAAAAGATAATGAAATGATAGAAATTGGTGAAACTTTTGTGGGTTGAGCACACACATTAAAACCTATTATAAATGCATTGATATATGTGCAACAACACTACTTACAAAATCAATGATATTAAGACCTATTATCATTGTAAATACAATTTTGGGCATAACTTCCTTTGTCTTCCTATTCAATACAAATTCATATAGCATTCACTATATAAAAGAAAGTATCCACGTAATTATTCACCTTATACACCTCCTATCCTCTCAATACAATTGCTTAACCCTTGTATATACAGAAAAGAACATATTTGGTTGAAATTGTGAATGGAAATAAATAGAGAAGATTGTTAGACGATAGAGTACATGCATAGATTCTACTTTCTGTTTATTGTACAGGTCTATGTAGGAAAATAACTTCAGTTCTCAGATTAGATTACCTATGTATCGTAAAACAGATAGAGAAAATATTCATGCTTGACAATTTGATGATATCTTACTAAGCAAGGTAAACAAACATTCACTTGGCGAGTTCAAATATGTACCATAACATTAAACTTTCACATATTGACACATAAACATGTTGTTCTGACACTGTTAAAAATCATATTAAGTACATAAAATCAAATAAATAGACCCTTGAAGTTAAAATAAGAAATTATCATGTACTGATTTATTCACTCTACAAATCCTTATGCAATCCACGAAACAATGAAATTGAAATAAGTTGTGAATGGAAAAATAACAATGCCATGAAAGCATAAAGAGGCAAACGTTCTCTAAAATCACAGTAGATGTAGGTCGTTAGTTAGAAAGATCAATAAATCGGGAATCTAAAATCCAATAGTTTTAGTTATTTGTAGTAAACTAATGATATAAAATCCAATAGTTAAATAGTTGATAGCTGATACACATAAGTTGAACCTTATTGCATGTGCCATTTAGGTTTCAAACTTCTCAGCTCCCAATATGCTAAATAGTAAAACGATGTAAAATATACATTTACAGAAGTATGTATAATCAAAATGTAAGCCATAGAGAGAATTGTTTTACTTTATGCAGGCATTTAATATCAAGTTGTTCCACTTTCATATATAGAACAATTGGCACTCTTTTTTTTAAATAATTACAGCACCAAGAATCAAATTAGTTTGATTATATCGAATACTACATTATTTAATATTCATCAGGATTTATATTGCATGACAAATAGGATGGATCTCTAAGATTCCTGTATAGTTGTGCATAACAGAAATAGATGAATATAAACAAAGAAGAAAACACAAATTCCCTTCTAATGAAATTACTGGCAAAACTTATAACAAATCACCCATATAGAATTATGTATTCTTGTTAAGTTTACCGCAATGTTAAGCCAAAATGTAATATATAATTGTTAAACATAGCATAATATTTGAAGATTGATTAAATATCTACCTGAAGTAAAGTATTCACTAAAAAGAAATGTACACTCTAACATCAACCTCATAAAAATAAGATCCAGACATGAAATTTTAAAATAATTTGGATTGCCAAATATTTTACTGGTTTAATTTAATTTTGTTTGAGATCAGCAGTATAAATTTCTGTGGTATGCAAGCAAATTTTTCAGCTCAGTTTAATGTTTAAAACAGATACTGAAAACTAATTCATCACATCCATATAATTTTGGATCAATAGCACCATGAATTTTTTTGGATATTCATTAGTAACAATAACTCTATTGTCTATACATATCCATGACTTTTTCTTGACATTGGGTTGAAGTTATCATTTAATTTCATGTCAGACTTAGAAAATATACATAATACCATATAACTCCATATAGATTTTCTTTTAATATGTACATATCTACGTTGTTTTCATATCATTGAATATAGCCAAAAGTTCTTGGAACATGATTTATAGACCTTGATTTAGTTGCCTTTTGTTTCTTTTATTTAGATGGAAACTATCGATAGTGTATTATGTTATGAATGTTACAGGGTGAGGGACAACAACCGTAATATTTTATGATATAGAAGTATTACTCTTGCCAACATCCATCACAACCCCGTTATGTGAACAAAAAAAACCAATTGATGGTTTGGGAGGCAGGAAGAAAAAAAATTAAATGTTTACTTATATAGGCATGCAAGTAAGTGGCTAAAGATCAGGGCTTTTATAGAAAGGTCCACTATTGAACTTGTAGGAGCTAAGAACGTTGAGTAAACTCTCAGCGTCAATGCATACACCCCCGATCGAGCTGTTAATTTGAACGGTTAACTGGTGATGAGCAAGAATAAGTAATTTTATATGTATATTTCGTCCATTATTTTGTTCGATGTAGTTTCGTACCATGTTTATGTGATTCCATCCCAGATGTTCATGGTGTAGAATGGAGTTCCATTGCTTGTTGCGTTCGCCAACTCATAAGTAATTCCATGATGATATGCATATGGAAAAAATAATTTAGATTTATATTCACATGAAGCTTAATTGATGCAATAAAGCTTATGGTATGACTATGCAAGTGAAAAATTCAGTCTTACCCTAAATAATAGGTGAGTCATTATTATCAGTTTGTTGTACTGTCTGCTCTAGCATAGATCCTGATTTTTGACCTGCATGTTATTGCCTTATAACATACAGCCATTTAACTTCATCGAAAAAAATTCTTATTCCATAGGGTATGAAATTATATTGTCCACATAGTATTAAATAAAGATAAAAATAATGGTGAAGAAATGGACAGTTAGTAAAAAGTAATGGTGAGTCGCTATTAAATCAGAGAATGTTTACGCCTAAATGATTTAGTTGAACTACAATTTACCATGTTCACCCAATTTTCTGATGCAAGTATTCCCTAACAGTATAGCAACAAACATGTATATTGGAAAATGTTGTTTGCAGAAATGAGGCTAAAAATGTAAAGCGGATAGGAATCGGATATTAGATAATTCACTTGGACATATGTTGTTTTTTAAATAATTTTTATGGTAAAAAAATGTATTAGAATTCTTCAATAACGTATCATAGGTTTAAATATAATCATTCTTTATTTTAGCAATAAAAATCCAATTTGATATGCACAAAAAAGGCATATAAAATGCAAATTACCGGTGCAAATTTTGATGATAATAACAACTGTAACAAAAGTTAAGAACATATACAGATATAATTTTAAGAACCACTTAACCATTGTATTAACCATTTTGTCAACGGTGAGAATGCATTGAAAAGTTCTAGCTAAATAGGACATATGGGACCTTCAAGACATAAGCGAACGTGCCAGAGCACAGAAATGCAATCTCACCTATCATGCTAGCAACAGTCTCGCGTGCTACATATCTACAGTATCTCTTATCACGGTGTTCAATACATTTATAGAGGAGGATGTATGTTTAATTTAATTCGGTAATGAGAGTTCCTTTTCTAAATACAGTTGATTGTGTTCGAATATGGTTTGTATGAAAATATGAATTTCAATTACGCATTCACCTCAAAATAACAGCAACCCTCAATTAATGGTAGAAGTGAGACGGTAAGCAAGATGATGATGAGCAAGATGTATTCTCATGAATGAGAGGAAAATATAAGTATGATAAAATCAAATTTACCATATATACGTTATGCCATAATTAATGCATACAAATACACATGTATGTAGACATGTATGAAAATGTATTCATGAGCTTCCAAAAGTCAAATGTGGCAACAATATAAACAGATATAAAAAATTTGGACTAATTTTTTTAATGAATAATGTATCACTAATAAGTAGGAGACATAGAGTACAAATATTATTACTACTATAATGCAAGCATGTGGGCGTGCTTGCATGCGTGTGTGTGCCAGAACTTTAATGACTATAAACTCTATAATTGTATGATTATCACTCACAATGGACCATTAGATATATTTAAAAGTTTAATTAAAATTTAAAATAAGGATTAAAACACCCATTACATCTCCCTAAGTGGTCCAGATGCCAAAATGATTCAATAACTAAATGTTGACCCAAAGCTAGCTAGCTTTACATGTTCCAACTGTAGTGAAAAATCCAAGATTGAATGATTCAATAATAGAACTCAAAACGTCAATCATAAACTGCAAATGGAATACAACCTTGACCGGTAAGTAGAATTTTGTAGATCTGCATTAAATTTAGATAAAATATTGCCAATTATGAATTAGATGACTTCTTACCCAGATTGGCGATCCAGCAAATTCCAAAAACTCAGGTAGCAAGCTTTTGGACAACATTCATCCGAGCAATGTCTTCATTGTGTATTTGATTCTCTTCAAGAACATGAAATTATAAATGAGCTTTAATTCTCTATAATCATCACAAAGTGGTGAACGATACAGAAGAGAGATTCCATCCTAAGATTACAGCAAATTATGTGTAAAGAGATATAAAGAAAGAAGAATTTCTTCTCTCAGTCCAACTATGTCACTTCCATAAGTGCATATAAGTGTAGATGATGATATGGCCTCTTGTGGAAATGACATAAACTTGTAAATTTTCTAAAAGTTATTTTCAATTATAAAAATAAATATTTCTATTTTAGCTTTATTCTTGGTCTGCTCAACAAACCCAAACAATTTGCTATATTTATTGTAAACAATGGAATTAGGTCATTATGGAATAGGATTTAACAGTTTCCTTCCTTGACTTTGAAGGAACTTTTTTAAAGCATGACATGCACAATCATTGACCGAAAGGGTCTTTCAATTGTATTATTAACAGTGATATTTAGTTCTAAAATCTAAAATCTAAAATTATATGTTAAATAAAATTTTATCTTTTTTACACATCCAGATCCAATAATGGTAAAAAAAATATTTACTGGGTATTATAACCCTGACTTCAATGTAATATGCAATATAAATTTAAAGGCGATATTCATTTGTACATATAAGGATATTAAACACGATGTGTAAAGCATTAAACTAAAAGGTTGTTCTATACTGTATGGCCTTTCACAAATAGTAGCTGCAAAATATTTATAAAGATATTACTATCAAATGCAAAAGCATGCCTCCTTGCAAATAATGTACCACACCCACACATATATGAAAATGTATGCACTTGGAAGATAAGGTGGCAGTTTAGGGTATACCTAAAGAAAACATGTTTGTTGTGCGTGTTTTCGATATAAGGACATGTCATGAATTATTAATATTATAACGCTCTTCCTCTCAAGTCACAATAAAAGTTTACCTTTATTTCCAAGTTTTTCCATACATATTCCATATGGCAATGGTGGTGGTAATACAGTCATTCAAATGCTAGATGAAAATAAATTACCACAAACATGGATGGATATCACAAGGTCAACAAGCACAGAAGATGCTGATGCATTGCCAGATGATTGCTATTAAAAAAACAGAAAAGGGTTGTAAAAAAAATTATTTTTATAACGAAATTTTTTGTTGACATGAAAATTCATATACGTCAATTTATTTTTATAATGAAGCACGGTAGTATTTACATACAGTACTAAAAGAATTTAATAGAAAATAGCTGTTTCTGAAGAAAAGTCTATTCAAAATTTATCATTAAAATTGATGTAATATGTCTAATCTATTAGAACTTCATTTAATTTCAGCTTGAAAGATAAACGCAATTACGTCCATTGATCTAAATATATTGTGTCAAACATCGTGTTTTACATATTTACTCGTCGAAGTTTAAAAGTAAACAAAAAATGATGAAGGTCCAAAATATGTTTCCTTTTCTATACTACAACCTCCCAAGCATTTTATGTCCTTTTGATGTCATCGGGTTTTAAATTTCTCTGTTTATTTTGATACCCTTGGCTATAGTGGTAAAGCTTATATGAGGTCTGAATTTTAGTAAAGCAAGCATCACCGTAAAGCTTAAATCAACATACAGTATCTTCCTACTGATTTTGGTTCTAATTTACATACAAATGTCTTGAAGACTGCAATAGTTTATGGTATATACAAGTCAGTTGAATTGAAGTTTCCAACATATATGGATTGAAGTATGCTACAAACTGAAACTTTTTTCTGTCCAACTTTAGAGATTCATTTTGACAATGCTAAATAGATTCAGAACTATAAAGTATCTACAATTCAATTTAATTTAGTCAATTTTTGTGGAAATGTTAAAAAATTATTTATTTTGCTTTGTTGAATAAAAAAGGTTTTACGATCGAAATAATTGAAGAAAGTTCAACTACAGCCACTGTTGTTTTAGTATTTTTGTTCTCACAATGATAGAAATGATGAACATTATAATCAGTCATAGAGGAGGTGACTTAAAAGTTTATAAATGCAATATGTGTTGTCAAACCTAGGAAATACTACAGGCAACTGCCTATGAATTAAGGAACACAAAGAAGATTGGCAATCATAAAAAAATGGACCACTTTTACCTTTAAGTACTATAAGCATAAAGGCAATTGCGTATAAAGAAACAAAAAAGTACAATAAAAATATTACGTTGATACCTCAAACGCAGGCGATAGGACCACAGTGCAGAGCAGCTGGAAAGGAAGGTTAGGTGGTGCATTGAAAGTAGGCAACCGAGGCACAGTTCAACAGAGACCGTAGCCGGGTAAGAAAAACCAGTATTGTAGGGTAAGATGAAGTAAAATCATTGGTATATGCTCGTTACATCTTATATTGTGTATATAGTGTAAAATTTACACTAAAATAATCAAATTAATTTAGTAGTAGAAAATTAGGTTAACTTTACACTTCCATTTAAAAAAATCTACAAAGGGGTAGTGTTTCATATCGAAATGTTATCTTTTCTAATCTAAACGAAATATCTAGTAAGGGAAGAATTAAACAGAAACTTGAATACCACCTAATTTGATAGACGAAGATACTCTACAGTCCTAGTTGACAAAATTTAATGGAAGATAAAGTGAATATGAAATGATTATACAACTATATCAAGTGACAACTACAGTAACTGCTCAAAATAGGTAGAGAGTGATAGACATTTCAGTACTTGGAATCACAGAAAATATTTGTCTGGTAATCAACCCATTAAAGACCAGCTAAATCATTAAAGATAATAGCATTTACATTCTAATATAATTGCACAATGCACTCTAATTTCTACATTTCACGTACAAACTGCAAATAAGTTGGCTCTTTCGCTTCAACCTACGTAATTACCGTAACTTAAATTTTGTCCACCTTGAAACCAAGCTACTTTTGATCATCAAAACGCAATGAATTAAAAAAAGTAGTCATCACGTACAGATGAAATTTAATTAAATAAAGTTGTGAATGGAAACTTTGATCCAAAATTTACGAAATCTGGCATTAGTCTAACACAAAAGTAGCAAATAATTTACCCCGCCGTGACATTGCTTTTGCGGCAGACAAAATCGGCGACGCTTTAAGATTAGAAAGAAAATATAGGGCTGGAAGGAGGATACTTCCTAATTCATCATGGAATTAAGCAAGCGAGCGATTTGGATCGCTTCTTCGAGGAAATTTGGGGCATGGTAGGGTTTGGGAGAGGAGAGATTTTTAACCTCTGAACGAAAAGATTTAGAATCCTTGTATAAAAATAAATTGTGAAAAACAAAGACGAAGGAGATCGGTCGATTGAAGAGGAGAAAAAGCAAAAACACGACCGTTCATTTCTCAAAATACCAAGGGGCTTCAGTGCTTGAAATGCAACTCAATAATAATATAATAGTATAGATATGTATGTGTGTGTGCACTAATATATATTCTCATGAATCATGATATATATGCTCATCTGTAGTTGGTATATTTGTAACTAAAATGTAACTATAACTGTCTAAATTGTGGGATTAATTTTACAAATGAGTGGTTAAATTGTAGACTAGCTTGGAGAATCCATGTAGCTTTTACCATGACATGATCTTATGGAATTATCAGGTTTATGTTGAAAATAGTTAATCAGTAACTATACTGAAAAAATCCATGAAAATGCTTAAATATATATTAACCGAAATACTTAATTACAACTACCACTACATATATACGATAGTATGATACTACGAGTCTATGACAAATCTTAATTAATAATTACGTACTTATATAAGTGTAATATATTAGTTCACTAAATAATATACACAGCTTATTGCAAAAATCAGAAGAAAAGGTATAAAAAGTATATAACACCTCGCATCTAAAAGAAGTGAACATATTATTTACATAATGCAAAACGAGCAATAAATAGTGCTTATAGACTATAGTCCTATTACGTTTGAGATACCCAGCATTTAAAACTACAGAGAAATATATTCTCCTTTCACTACTTACATACATGATTATGAGTTATGATAGAGTAATAACTAATGAAATAACATAAACTCCTGAAAAACGATAAGCTTAATTTTCTGATCTTAAGATGCATAATCTTAGTTTGTAATCGATGCTTGCATGCATGGCTAAGTATTTCCTTTCTTTTGAGTATTATGTGTAATATAATGAATTTTTGCTAAGGACTCCATTCAACACGTGTGTTTGAGACAGAATTAAGTTATAATCTTAGAATATATCATCAGATACAGTCCATAAAAATTTTGTACTTAAATTCAACTTTAAAGAAATAAAATGATCCGTGAGACGGCTCCACGTCATTGATTCTCATTTGCTTAAATAAAACTACTTGCTATTAAATTAAAATTAAAGCATAGAACCCCGTAATTAAATCTAACAATGACAAATTTGTGTTGAATATAAAGACAAATTTGACAGATTTTCCAAATTGATTTTTCAAAAAGAAAATTATATGTATTCTAACTTTAGAATGCATCGTTTTCTAAAAAGAAATGATTTCTGGAATTGCCTTAGGCTGCAAGATAATCAAAGAATTATTATTCTCAGACTTACTCTATAAAAAAGTATTTCACTAGTTAATTCCATCCACAACAAATCTGCTTATTAATAGTAATATGCTTTGATTAAAAGTATTTTCAGAAATTAACACGGTTATAAGATAAATTAGGTTAATGATCTCAAAAAATTAGCCAAATCCTTTCAAATTACTAGTGCAAAATAAATTATTTTTGGATGAACAAATCAATTATCTTTAAATTACATGTTTAATGTATGCTTAAACATGTTTAATGTGTGCTTAAACATGTTTAATGTGCGTTGTATTATATAAAACTAGGAAATGCGCATGTATGTACTTTGGTTATCCATTTTCTACTAGAAATTTTAAAATTGCCAAAGCATAATAATACATACATACCTGCTTATGGGTCTAAAGATGTCAAAATTACTCTTTGGATGGCACACAAAACCACCGATTCCAACTTTACCAAAGGTTATAGCAAGAGAATGATTTTGTTTTCATGTTTTCTCTTCTGGTAGCAGTATATTGTCAACGACTAACTCCTCATATGTTGAAGGTAAAGATTTTCTGTGTATAATGGATGTTGTCAAATCTTTGTAGATAGTGGCTGTTACAATGACCTCAAGGTCAATGTTCAGGATTTTGCATTTTCTATTGGCTAAACCAGACGAATTCAATGAATTTTCCAAGTCATTATTCAGCATGTGGTGTACCACTTCCTCCTTCATTTGAAGCAATGTCCGGTAAATAATTTCCTTGACCCGCATATTGTCCCTTTAACAAGTCGACCAATGACTTCAGTGTACCCTCCATATTATCCATCCTAGCTTTCAAGTCTTCTGTGCCCCTTTGAGCCTTTTTGGGTTGTTTACGCGCAATAGTACAAGTCTTAACTTGGGTCCTTGATATTTTGGCTGCAATACTTCGAGTACGACCTCGTTTATCCTTGCCAAACACTTGTGATGGGATATCTTCATCCAATAGCAAGTCTTTTTCATCACTACCAATGATTGATTCCTTTGCTTTTGCAATTTTATCCTAAATATGGTAATACTTGAGATGTTATTTATTACAAAGACTTTATAGAATAGCTGAATTATTAACTGTTTAACTTATGAAGTACGTAAAAGCCGAATCTGATATGGTACCATTCTTTTCGGAGTGAGTCTTCTTCCATACTCGACGACGTGTGATTTCTTTTGTCGGATTGCACTGGCCTACAACAAAAAAAAGAGAAAAAGATCACTAATTTTGAAAGAAAAGAACACAAAAGAGCATCTATGTTTGGGTGTTGACTTTAGCACAGCTCGAAAGGCATATAAAATATATGTACTGTGATAATACGTTTGCAAATTTGTAATATTTTCACTTAATAAACTTAAGTTGGTTATAACGTCAAGTGTAATACCTGTTTATCTAAAAATTAGGAATTAAGGATTTAATAATATATTTGATTTTGATTTATTTAAAATATAGTTATTTATATTTCAATCGTAAATTACTTAAGTTGGCATAAATATAGAGTTAAATACCCGTTTATTTCTACATAAGAATTTTAGATGCTGAAAATCTTAGTAAATTTCGTACAAATAATAGTAGAAAACTAAATAAACAAAGTTAATTACAATGATAGCATGACAATGGCAACATGCTATTTTTGAAATTTACAGAAAAAAACACGGAGCATATAGCACCACTCTAAGTATGATAGATATAGTAAAAGCAAGTTAATTACAATGATACAGCTGAATAAACCAATAATTAGAAACATTTGAGATACTCGGTACATTAGAAACATCTCATTAAGCAATGGTCAAAGCGACAATTATAGCTGCTAATTTCTGAACAATCAAAAGATTTTAGGTACAAGGCAAGAGAATACATTTCTGAGAATTTTTGCTAATTCTAAGTTGCTTTGTTGTGACAGCATCTAAATAAGTTGGATCTCATTTTCTGAGTTAAATTTTGCTCCTAAAATATTGTAACTGTCATGTTCATCAGAAACAATATTGTTGGCCACAAAAATAACTTTGTATGTGGTTAAAAAAACCCTCATTGGGTAGTTGAACATAATTAGACAATCACAAAATAAAAACAAATAAAGAAGAAGAAAAAAGTGAATCAAATATCAACAATCTTTTGGAACAATTCCGACACTGAACTGAAAAATATTGTTCCATTAACTTCCCATAACAAGGGATTTGAGTGTGTTACAAAAGGTACACACATTCATATATGCAAATTAACAGGATTGAATCAAAGTGTACATGAAAAATGAATATTTGATGGGTGGTGGAAGAAAATTGTGTATGGTGACACTTTGTTGAGTTTTATTCCTCATACAAAGCCAACCTAAAAGGTCAACACTTGCTTTGTATCCATATTTACAGTAGAACCTGGCTTACATATTCCATCAAGAGTAAGGACATTGGTACAAGAAATTGCCGTTTGACCCAATTACAAAAAAAATAGAAAAATGCCTTCA
The DNA here is from genome assembly GCA_030765085.1 of Allium cepa. NCBI lineage: Eukaryota > Viridiplantae > Streptophyta > Magnoliopsida > Asparagales > Amaryllidaceae > Allium > Allium cepa. Next base: position 580,174,156 of record CM060941.1, on the reverse strand, counting down.
TTTTTGTTATAAGATGAAGTATATAAATAACATGCACTAAGAAGAAAAAAACTTTACAACAATAACTGCAACACAACATACACTTAGTGTGATTGAGTATTTTTTCCGTCAAGTTCGAACTCCAATAAGCAAAAATGACGCAATAACAAATATAAATGATGTAAATTCAAGAATTTTGGCATGGTGTCCTTTGTTAACCTTCAACACTTCAAAAAGGTTAACCTAAATTCACCAATTGTTTTATGTCCATGTTTACAGCAAGATTTATCAAAGTATCATGGATGAAATGTATGGTAACTGTGCATGTAATTACTGTTAATAGTGTTATCTTAGCGACGTTTTCCATAGTTAGGACAAATATTTTACGACACCATAAATCACTGTAGCTAAAAGAATAATTGAAATTTAGAGATCCGGTCTCTTGAAAGTTAAACTTCTAATGATAACCCAAATAAACTTAGGCAAATAAAAAAGGACAATGCGTTCAATAAAATTACGAAAAGTGTATTTGAGCATGTTGCGTTTGTATGTCCAATAAGCACAATCAATAGAAAATGCATATATATATATATATATATATATAAGTTTATGAACTTGCATATGGCGGTCCTTTGTCAACCTTCAACACTTACTAAAGGTTAACCTGAATTCACCAATTACTTTATGTCCATAATTACAGTAAGAGTTATATTACAAACGCAACCAAGAACAAGGATAGAACAGTACAGTTTTGTTGAAAATAAAATAACTTATTTAATATGAAAATTGAATGGGAAGAAAATTGTTAACAAAGCATCCTGGATGAAATGTATCATAACAGCGCATGCAATTGCTGTTTAATAGTGTTATTTTAGCAGTGCTATCAAATTCAAAAAAAATAAAAATATTATGTATCATATAACATACATACCATTTCATGTTCTACTACAACATGATTTGTACGTCCAGTATGATGACCATTGCACATTGATCTGTTTTTTTTTGCCTATCTCTCTTCTTTCCCTTACACCGGGTTTTGCTTCATTTTTCAGAAACTCATTCCAATCTTCTTGGACGATTGTTAGTGGACAATTTTTCAGCCTTTCTTCGTCATCATCGTGTTTGTCATAATAGTTTGTCCTCAATTCGCTCTTGCGTTTCCTAAATGAATCGGCCATATTTTTTAAAAAACAAGCCTTTTGAATCCGACTCTATATCATAAAAAGTCTATAAAATTAAGAGTTATTTACGTAAGAAAAGAAATTATGTGGCTATATATATATATATATATATATATATAAATAAAGAAAACTGAAAGTGGTACAAATCAGTTTTTGCTTACCAACAATTCATTCCAAACGTCAATCTTGTATTTTTCAGGTACTTTATCTCAACTTTCAATGAGATTGGCACATGAATTCGTACTAATTTACCAATTCGACTGGTTATTTTTCTAGCATTTTTTGAAATAGGAGCACCTAATGCATTTATCTCAACTTTTTCGGGTTACGTAGAGGATGACTGTGTAATTGAACAGGTTGAAGCTTCTGTAGGTTCTGACATTGCTACTATGTTCTTGGTTGCAATCCAAACGACCAAGACTACCTGCAACAAACAATTCTTGATTGTACCAGCTTCAGAAATGCTTACAAAACAGAATAATTAGATACGGGCAACAACTATAAGTTTGTATTTTAAGATCTCCAATGAGATAAACTGGAAAAGCTTAACGTGAGATATTTCATACCAGGCTTAAAATTTTCTATTATGAAACCAAGGTACAATTGCATGCTAATAGGATCATCGTCTTCCATTTTCTATTATTTTGAAGAAGCTAATTCTACATTAAATTTTGAAGGAGCTAATAGGATCACCGTCTACTTCAATTGATTATTTTGAAGGAGCTAATGCATAGTGTAATACTTGAACATAATCCAAATTTGTTTTGCATTCAAGTAAGGAGGAGATGAATGAGTTGCTACATTTTAAGAAAATTAAACCAGCACATAACCTAATATTCAACTTATTTATTTTCGGATAAACTAAGTATTCATTTTTAGAAAGAAAGATATCTTGGTATTCTCCTTTGAATATCCAAAATACATTATTTAGTGAATGTACACTACAAGAAAGTATGTTATTAATAACGCCATTCTATAACGCATTATTCTATAGTGTTATTGTTTGTGCTGGGCTATTTACGTTTTTTCACTTTATTTCTTCTCTTATGTACATACTTAACGCATAACACTTTGGCCAAAATATCCCTCTCAAATTTTTCGTCTCCCTCTCAAAATGCTTATTCAGTTCGTCTTCTTCCCAAAACCGAGATAACACTTATTCCGTCCTTCTCCCTTCTAATCGCTCATCCCTCTCCATCTTCGATCCATCTCGCTCCGCTCATCGAGCTTCAGCCATTCTAAAGAATATGCGTCCTGAACCCTAAATCATCTGCTCCGATTTCTAGTTACGTTTCCCTCCTAATTGCTCATCGCTCGCCGTCTCCGATCTTCGATCCAACTGGCCATCTACGATGTTTGCTTATTACATTTTAGCAGTTTCGAAGTCGACGCGTCAATCTGCTCGGATTACTTGATTAGAAATTTATAGGTTATTTTTATTAAATGTATGAAATTCCTGGTTGTCTTTTTTTTACTAACTGATACCACCCATATCATTATGCAGTAAATAACGGTTGTGATTGGTCTAATCGGTGAAATTCTGGCTATGGAGTTGAGATTTGGAAGTTGAGATAGGATGACCGCTAGGCAAGTGAATATGAGGTACCACGTGATGGCTGTGAGAGGCTGTGAGCTGCATGTAAACCCAGATACAGTTTCAAAGAATAGCTTCACTGTCCCCCTACCGACTACTATCAAAGTAGAGCATGTTCATACCGATAAGTACATGGTTAGGAAGAATGCAAGGAAATTTTCGAGTTTTGTGCTTGAAAATATATTGTTTGTTATTTATTATTTATTATTATGAACTAATTATTCATTTGTTGCTTGGTGATTGTATATCGATCAGAAATAGGTGTAGTGGGAATACCAAAAACTGAAGTAGCAAGTTGGAGATATCTACTGTAACGAGTACCAAGTACCGACTCATGTAGTTGTACCAGTATCCAGAGGGTGTACATTTGCCAGATAAATGCCAAGGTAAGAATTATAATTCTCCATGTCCTGCATATATTGAAATAGGAAAGGATATTTATTTATTGTAACCACTAGCACATGCTTCATTTGGTAAAACTGGTATGATAAGGATATGAACATAGTCTTGATTCCTAAGCATTAGACGTGGATAATATTAGTCAAACTGTTGTGCTTGATGTGGACAATAAGGTATGCAACGACTTATGGGAAATGACCTTATCTGTTTATGGTATGTATCAAGTATATTCTTAGATTTGTGAGCAAAGTTCGTATGTAAATTTTTTAATTGAAGTGTATGCTTCAGTTAAAACAAAAACTGAAGCTTAATCTTTTAATGTTTTATGATGATAAGGAACGGACTACTGTGCTGATGAAGTGATTCCAGCTAGTTGGGAAAACTACTTCATAGTTAATAGTAATAATTGTATATGTAATTTCATAGTAATGTATAATTTACGAATTATGGACAGAAAAATATGGAAATCCAAAATTTATGCTAAAAAATAAATACATCCAAACCTCTAACTTGAATGTTTCATCCAGAATTTACACTGAAAAATAAATTCAAAAACCAAGTAGTTTGCTCAGTTTATAAACTGAGCTTATGCTCAGTTTATAAACAGAACAACCACCCAGTTTTTAACCGATCGTAGCCTCGATTTTAATTGAGCAAACGCTGATACGTTAATAATTGTAAACCGAATAGTAAGTGCTGATAACTGATCCATTTTTATAGAGCTTGATTGCATTAAAAATTTGCGTTAGTGTCTCTATAAAGTCATAAGTATTAAGAACCTTGGTAAAGCATAAAAATACTTTAATACTTGTCGGTTATAATATACCCTTTAAACTACTTTTTGTAACAAGTGTTTTAATGTTTTACTATACAAAATAAAGCACCTTTCTATGTGAAAAACATACGTAGATCTTTTGTTGTCATAGAGAAGAGCTACAAGTTTATTATAAAAGTTACCCTAGTTTTTGTCTTTTACTTTCAATATTATTTTGTCCTTAACTATCATTTTCGTAGAGATCATTTTCCAGCGCTTTGATTTGTGCAACATGTAAAGGTGGTTGTCTTTGTTAATAAAGTAATAAAGCACGATTATTATCAAAGATTTTTGTAGATATTTCGTCTTTGCAATAACAATTGGATCAAAACCACCGTTACGATAAGGATGAATTAAAAAAAGAAGATACAAATGCTTTTTCTAAAAGATCTATTGCTGAAATGTATGTCTCCAAATCTTGACAATGCATTTAATTAAAACAAATAGTGAGAGCAATTATCAAATGGATGATGTTATAGAGTTAAAACGGTACATGTATGTTGTTATGTTTTTGTTGGCATCTTTTGAGCAGTGACCTCCTTGTTGCTATATCATAAAAAGTGGGCATGTTGTTGTTACTTCGAGATCATTGGGATCGAATTTACATTTATTGATCATAACTCTTTTGTATTTTATAGCATTTCCTTTACGCCTAAGGATGATATATATATATATATATATATATATATATATAATGTATGAACTTTAGATTATTACGGAAATATTTCATAAATTGCTCCAGTGGAAGACATTTTCTGTCAGTGCTTGTCTTAATTGCTTGCTTCTTTTAGCTATGTAGTGTAATAATAAACTTGTAGCTCTTTTAGCTAATCTGTGTCAAAATGATTGCTCTTTCGGATATTAAGTAATATACCAAATTGATTTTTCATGGAATTGGATTAAATCACAAGGTTCTATATTGCAATTTTACCGTCTTTTTTTATATATGTAGAATGGATTACAGACACTGTTGTTGTTTTTGCCTATATCTTAAATGTCACTCTTATAGTTCTTGAGCTTGATCATGGTTTATTTTGGAAACATAAAAGGTTTATTTTTCATTTTTCTGTGTTGCGAAGTTCCACTTGACTCAATTAGAATTTTACAAAGGCATTTTGTGACTGATTTTCTTTTGAAAATTTATAGTAAATTTACCAGTATATTTAATGTTAACTCTTTTTCAATGAATATGAGGTAATGACCATCTCAGCTAAAACATAGAGGACTTGGTTGCTTGATATTGTAACAAGGTTCTAATTCATGAATTTGATAGAATATTCGAATATGTACTGTACATTCCAAAACAGCACATAAATTTCATCAAATCCACTAACCTATGAAGTAAATCTAGTACTAAATACATACATCATTTCCATACCAGAGCTGGAATATTGTCTTAGTATTATATTGTAATATTTCTCTTTTATGGTGTTATATTGTAATATTGCTCTTAGTAAAAATATTCAATCTTTTATTATTGTGTTTCTTTTTTTATTGCCTTTTCTATAGTACTAAAACAAGTTTACAATTGTCTATTTATATTGCCTTTTCTATAATGTTCACACTATCTTCTATTCCTCTGATATATAAACTTTTTCAATATTCATTTTTTCATAATTTACTGAACTTAAAAATAAAATAATAATCATACATTCTACCTTGTAACAATCACACATTTCTCTTCACAATATATTCCATGAGTACATTCAATCATATATTTCCTAGGACATCGTCTATTATAAAATACAAAGTTTAAACATCACGCTTGAAAGAATAAAAGAGATTTGTTTATTTATTCAATATTTCACTTTTTTATAAATTCAACAATAGCAGCAGCAGCAACTACTTTTACCTTATAATAACCATACATCTCTATTCAATATATTCTTTACCTGCTATCAATAATGTAATTTCAAAAACATCATCTAGTACAATATAAAATTAATGGTTAAAACATCACAATTGAAAGAATAATAGGAGATTTCTTTTTGACAAGCACGCTTTAGTAGTTATAATGCTTAGGCAACAAAAACTTTTTGGCTGGCCCTTAAGTGAGTGAGCAAATATGTTTGTGAATTAAAAAATTTATATATAGATGACAGTATTGATGCCATCAAAATTATGTTTCTAAAATAGAAATTGTTTCATTATGTTCAATCTATACCATTTGTGTTGCATATATCACAGTAGTCCAGCTGTAAATTGACCAATATTTGGCTAAAATTTAAGCAATCAGCTTTGGTTTTGTCCAGATACAGGAACCTGATTGATATATTTGATGTAGAAAATGAATAGTATTTTCCTAATTTGTCAGTAAAATTAAACATGTTACTCTCAAGTTCATAACATATAAATGACCTTATTTATATAGAAAATGTATTCCATAATTGTTATTAATAAATAAGAAAATTGACTTAAATGGTTATTATTCCCTTTAAAATATTAGTAAAATTTAAGTAATTACTATTTTCAATTTTTTTAGGTTTGCTGTTATTTAAAAATGAGAAAACTGTTCAATTCTAATAGCAGTTGCTACTATTGCATTGTACAGCAGAGTTGCATAATGATGAAACACTAAGCAGGGGTTGAATTGGTGCAAGATGCTAAAATAAAGATGCAGCATTATCTAATGCGTTGAGTAGAATGAATTTATTGAAGATGCTATCTAAAGAGGAAATGCTTCATGGATGCTCTGAATGATTTCCAAATTGAAGGTTAGATGTTATATTGAGTCAAATACAGGATTTATTGTTGTTGTTATATTTGAAACATTTATATATTTCAGTAATAACTGGGTTTCATATAAAGAAACGCTAGGTAGTAAATAAAGATACAAGGGCTATACACTTCAACCCGGACCTATATGATGAACCGTTGAAGTTCAGACCATCACGATTCGATGTACAGACCCATGTTTGCATATATGGAAGTTTTTAATTGATGATTTGAAATAAGAAGGGGTGATTTTTCCTTCTTTTTTTTTTCATTACAAAGATCTGAAATCATATAAATATTTTGCTTTTAGTGTAGGGGGAGGACTTGCTTAGGAATGAACTTGGCAAAAAATATGATGTTGATATTCTTGCATCGACTAGTTGCAACTTACAGGTATGTTTTCTTGGTTTTCCAATCTGGTCAAAGCAGTGAACCATTCCTCTTTTATTTTTCCTGGTTTTCCAATATGTACTAATGTGATAATGCTATTTAGTGATTTTTCTTTAGCAGAATGATATGTACTAACATGGTGTCAATTTTTTGATGAAATCTTCCTACTAAGGCAACTATTTGTACATTCTTACTGACAAGTGTTTACATTTTGATTTTCAAATAGGAATTGAAGAAAGCATTTACCGCTAGACGGGACTAGGATGAAGAAGACTCTGAAGGAAGAAGAGCCTTGCATTTTGCATGTGGCTACGGAGAGGTAAGAAGCTCTAGCTCTATTTTTACTTGGCCAATGGCTCTATGATATCTCATTCATTGCCTCGTTATATTAAAGACTTTTTGGAATCTTGTTCAACTACATTTTAATAATATATGTATGTATGAGCGTGCATGCGCTTGTGACACTCTTTTACTAAATGCAACACTGATACCTACTTTAGAATATAATTGAACATACATGAACGTTATTGAGTACCAGGTAAAATGTGCTTAAATTCTTCTTGAAGCTGGAGCTGCTGTAGATGCACTAGACAAGAACAAGAACATAGCTCTTCATTATGCTATAGGATATGGGCGAAAGGAATGTGTGGCTCTTCTTTTAGAACATGGTGCAGCTGTGCAAGTTTTATTTTCTTTCTAAAAATAAACTTAAAACTCTGTTTTGAATAAGAAAATTTGAAACTCATCCAGTGTTTTTATATAATGCAATAAACATCAGGAGTTTCAGTAAGCTTACAATTTAATAGTGATAATTGATTAGAAACCACTTATTGTAAAAAAATTCACTAATGACATTAAACAATTTTTGATGTATAATATTAAGGAAGCTCATTCGTAATTCTTAGTTAACATATTATTGCATTATAAACATATGTTCATGGTTATGCATATTAATTCAGCACTTTGCAAAATATGGATGGGAAAACGCCTATTGATGTTGCTAAGCTGAACAACCAAGAGGATGTTCTTAAATTGCTCGAGAAGGATGCTTTCTTGTAAATTTTAATATTTACTTGAAGTGGGAAAATAAATTGATTATTTCACATATATCTTTTGTATTTTACAATGTTTTTTGTATCAATGATTTGTTTTTTCTCAGATTGAACTTTTTCAACCATTTTATAAAAAATTAACTAAATTTATAAAATAATAATAATAGTAATAATAATAAATTAACTAAGATTATAAAAATTAACTTTGCGTATCAAATTATATAAAATATAAATAAGCTTATAAAAATAACTAAGTTGCTAGTAACAATAATAATTTAACTAATGTTTATAAAAATTAACTAAGTTTATAATACTAATAATAATAACAAAATAATAGCCAACAGGGTTGGTGCAGTTGGTTGATGGTCCGGACTGCGTGATCGAAGGTCACGAGTTCGAGCCCCGAAACTGACAACCCTGTAACAAGTACCCGAAGTATGTGTTTGGCAGGCACATACTTCCCTAGAGTTTACAAGCGAAGCTTGGTTCTCTAGGTAATTCAAAAAAAAAAATAACAAAATAATAATAATTAACTAAGTTTATAAAAATAACTAAATTTATTTATATAGTAATACAATAATAATTACTAATGTTTATGAAAATTAACTAATTTTATAATAATAATACTAACAACAACAACAATATAAATAATAATAATAATAAATTAACTATAAGTTTTATAGAAACTAACTTAGCTTATAATATTAATGATACTAATAAGAATAATAATAAATTATGAAATATTAATTAATTTAATTAAATTTTATAAAAATTAACAAAATTTATATAATAACATAATAATAATTACTAATGTTTATGAAAATTAACTAATTTTGTAATAATAATACTAACAACAAACCATAAATAACAATAAATTAACTATAAGTTTGAAGAAGAAAAAACTAACTAAGTTTATAGTAATAATGATACTACCAATAGTAACAATAAATTATAAAATATTAACCAAGTTAACTAAGTTTTATAAGAATTAACTTAATTTGTATAATTAATTAACTAAGTTTGTAAGAATTAGCTAAATTTATATAATAGCAATAATTAACTAAGTTTATAAGAATTAACTAAATTTATGTAATAATACAATAATAATAAATAAATTTATGTAATAATGAACCTGTTATGTTCTGTCCTTTTTATCTATTTACTTGTTTATGATTATATTGTTATTGTTGAGGAGGAATATTGAGATAACATTGAAGATGTGGCAATACAAAGATCAATTACTTAGATTAGTCAATAGGACACAGTGGAAAATTATCAGATTTGATATATTAGAATCGTATTTAGCGATAACTTTATGGCCTATGGATCATACTTTTGAAATGTGGACATTTTATGGTATCTGTACAATTTTGATTATGGGAACCAATAACTTGCTAACATATTGATAGTCCATCGTTATTTTGATATTTTTCTTAATATCAAGAAGTCCTTGACCAATATTTGGATGTTAATGAGATTAACAGCACATGTATATGCAAGTAAAATACTGACTGTATTTTTTTTTCTGTTAGGTGCTTCTTGATGATAGGCTAGGAATGCAAATGTTTGATCCAGAGACTACAGCGGGTAACATGCACCATATTTTTGAAAAAAAAAATCATTACATTTCTACATTTACCATTTGCTTGAATGAAAAATGTTTTCATTCATCAACCAGTATTCTAATTACTTGAGTTGTGGTTTCAGGTGATGGGTTGACAGTATTTTGGTGGGTGTGCGTAGATGCTTTTGTATGGGGTGATGGTTATTTTGGATGGTTGCAAGGCAGTGTTATTTTAAGGAGGAAAGTGGTAGTGGACAGAGAAGCAGGGTGATGGTGAATGACACAGTGGCAGGCAGAGGAGTAGTTTTGTAAATGAAGGTGTGGGGAAAGGTGTAGTTGACATTGTGGCATTGGAGATGGTGGCAGAGTGAACTGGAATAGCAGTATGGTATGTGGATGGAACAGTGGGTAGTGAGATACACAGTGAAGTGCAGAAGTGAAGGCAGGTTGGTGGTGATAACTGTGGCAGTGGAGGTTCTGGTGGTGGAATGGGGATGGTGGTAGGTGCAGTGGAAAGGACTTGTTGTTGTAAGTGAGGTAGTTTTTTTTCAATGTTAGCGAGGAAGTGGTAGGGTAAAGTTGTTTGATAATAGAAATGTCGTTTTTGGTCGAAGTGTTGAATGATGAGGCTGGGGATTGATAAGTGAAGTGGCGCTCTGTAGTGGAAGCAGTCAGCAGAAAAGCTAAGTTTGGTGATGGGAAAATGTAGACAAGTGATGGATAGAAGTGGTTGTACAGAAGCTTGAAGTGTAGTTGAGATGGTTTATGTTGGCGGGCAGTTTGTGATGTATTAACAGGTAGAACATTGAAGTGAAGAAGGAATATGTGCAGCAATTATAAGCAGAAAGAAGATAGTGAGTTTGGGCTATGGATGGAGATGGTGGTAAGGCTGTGGTTGATGAAGTTGAGGCTGTGGTCGATAAAGTGTGCACTGGGGTTGCTGTGGTTTGTATAAGCAGTGGTGAGGAATGGTCGAAGTGGATTGTTTATGGTATTCACGTTTGTATGATGTATGAAATAGGGTAGTATGGATTGTATGATGACAGACCATAAAATTTTATGATTGATTATCTTTTATGATTATTATTGTGCTTTTTGATATTGGTATTTAATATTGCAGTTTATTAGTAGGATGTAGAAAATTTTTGAATTGTGAAATTAAATTATAGCACTTCAAAACCGATATAATATTTAATAGCGCCTAATGGCCGCTATCAAATCTGTTAGTATAAAAGATGCAGATCATAAAAAGCGCTATGGTATTACAATAAGCGCTATAAAATAAGATATTATAGCAGAGTACAAGTGTTATTGTAGCTGACTTTTTATAGCGGCATGTTGGAGTTATGACAAGTCACCGTCTACAATAACCTATTCAAATACAGCGCTAATAATCCGCTATTAACACTTTCTATAGCGCAATATTAGTGCTATCTTAGAAAAAACAAAAAGTATTTTGTGGCTAATAACGAATTTCATAGCGGGCTAATAGCGCTGTGATATTAATCATAACGCCTATTTTGCCGCTATAAAAATAAATAACATAGCGCAATGTTTGTGCTATGAAATTAACAATTTTTATAGCGCTTTTTTTGTGCTATCTAATGTTGGTTGTTTTTAATCACATGTCGTTATACAGCGTTTATCGAACCGCTATAATATCCTTTAATAGCGTTTTTCGGGCGCTATCGTAGGGTCTTTTTGTTGTAGTGGTAGCATCAATTTCAGCTCGTGGTTGTCAGTTACCCATATTTTGAAGTATTTTAGCTTAATTTGCAAAAGTTTTGATATTAATTAATTTCTCTTAGAGCCAAAACTACAATGTGAATTTACAGTTCTCTTTATAATAATTATTAATGTCGTTGGACATAGTATTATTTTGTCATGCACCCCATTACAGAATTCTATTATTCAAAAGAGATAAGTTTTCTAACTAAATTAATGTTTTCTAAATGTTAATAAATAATGTCCTTAATATTGATAAATCATAGCTTGCTTGGGTTAGTTTTGGATGCAGAGAACCATGATTTTCATTTATAAAAGCGAATTGGAATAAAAAATAACCATAATTTTCTTGTTTTTCTTAATTTTAGAATTATCATCTTCTTGATTGCAGAGAACCAGTATTGGAAAAAGGGTGATATAAGTGGAGAAAATATGAGTAGAAATCCATTAAAAACAGTCTAAATCCAAGTTAAACAAACATGATCTTTCCTATGATATAGAAATTAAATAATCGTTCAAAGGTCGCATAAATTTTCTATCATGCTTATCAGCAAATTTTCCACCTATTTATTTAAATAATTGTATTATTTAAACTCGATATCATGCATTCTACTTGTCCTTAGGCATATACCGATGGTGAAGTCATGTTCAACATAAATATATATTAGAGGATGCAACATATATGTCACAGAGAATGCAGCATAAATATCAGAGTAGGTGCGTAAAATGAAAATAAAGCACAAGCAAACATAAATAGTGAAGAAATTCTAAATTCAATCACACTTGAAATTCAACTCATTTCAAGTAAGAAATACATCTTATATTAACATATGCATGTGGTAAGGTCTTCTAGTTTTTTATTGTCTTCGAAAGGTGATTGATAGACAATAGGAAACTCAGTGTCATCCACATTGGTAGTCAACTGTTTTGGTGTATTCAAAACTACAAACCATTGGTTACTTTTTAAATCTTTTGAGTAGAACACTTGACTCGCTTCTGATGCAAGAATAAATGGCTCGTCATTCACTCTATCTTTGTTCTTTAATTTCTCTAAGTTAACCCTAATCAAGTTTGAAACGTGATCTATCTTACCATCATTGATCTTATATTCGACCTTTACCCAATCACAATAAAAAACCGTTTGTTTGAAGTCAATGTAATCCAACTCAATTATCTGCTGAATAACTCCATAATACATTGTTTCCGCTTCATTGTAATCTTTATCCTTCCCATTCGCTCTAAATTTTGTAATTTCTCTCATACAAACACCACTATCTTGTGTTACCATTCGTTCTTCATTAATTTTTGGAGAAAATATGAATCCATTCACTAGGTACTTCATATAACTATGCACTATGAACTTCGGCCCGTTCGCCAACCGCCAAAGAGTTGAATCAACTTCATTTGACCAACTAAAAAAACACAATAAGTAAAAAAAACATGAACGTGTTGGTGTATGATCCACTTAATTACACATGAATACCTAAGAAGATGTAATATCTCATCACGTAACCATAGGGTGAAACTTTGACAGGTTTCCATGGATGCATCCCTTCTTCGAGATTTAGATTTAATACTTTTCACATAGATTTTATACCTCCTGCGATAGACATTTCAATACGTGTATGTGAGTTAATTTATTTTATAATAATGGGAATTCAAGATAAATTAGTGAACTTACTTCTCCCATTCATCCAATCCATCGTACTTATTAAGGATCCATCTACGAACTTGTTCAAACTGCACTTGGGTCAAAGTTATATCTTTACCACTATCTAGAGACATCTCACTAGCAAACTCATCATCCTCGCCTAAAAATGCTTCGTGGGTATATTTATGAGTGCCATCACCACTTTTTGGCATATACTCCATGCAGTAATAACTAGCTTCTTATATAATGTATCCTTCTGCAATACACCCTTCAATATATCTTTTATTGCGCATATATCCTTTATATATTTTCATCAACCTATGTAGGTAATTAATTGTAATAACTAGTAGCTATTTAAATCGAATGATGAAGAATAAAACAAAAAATAGTAATTTACCGTTCAAAATGATACATCCATCTATATCTAACAAGGCCGCAAATCAATGCTTCATTGGTTAGATGAACCATAATGTGGATACTGATTATAAAAAATGCGGATGGAAAATGTTTTTCAAACACACACATTGCTTCTACCAAACTAGCCTTTGCCTTTAAAAGATGTTCCCTATTGATTACCTTTGAGCACAAAATGTAAAGTATAGACTTATACGGTGTATAGCATTACGCAGATCCTTATGTTGTGGATAAGAATGTTAAAGTAATACCGAAAGTAATTGTTACATTATGACATGATAATCATGTGACTTCATATGTGTTTGCTTAGGAGGACTGATGCTCACATTGTTGTGGAAGTTAGAAGAAAATTTGCTAGGTACTTTAAGGTTTTTCAAAATGGTGCAAAACCGTACCTTTTCTTCTTTGCTCAAAGTGAAAGTTTCTTCTAGTATAGTAATTTTATTTGTTTCACAATCTTCCCTCACCTACAATTTTTGTTTTATACCCATGGTTTCAAATCCTTGTCTGCATTGATTCCATCTTTTGACTTGTCCTTATGACCCATAATTGTACTGGTGAGATGCTCAGTGACATTCTTCTCTGTATGCATAACGTCAACATATGTCAAACCAAATTTGCTTTCTAATATGGAAAATCAAAGAGGATAGACCTCCTATACCATGCAGGAACATTGATAAGGTCTTCATAATTGGTTTTCTTTTTTCATTTTCGACCGATTTCTTGTTTGTTTTTACCAACTTTCATCTTGACATCAGCTACCTTTTCTTCAACTTGATAACCATTCAATGGCCATAGAGGATGACGATATTCTTGTTCATTATTGAAATTTGCCTTATCGTATCGAAACTTATGTTTGGAAGAAAGAAATCTTTGATATCCCATGAAACACATCTTCTTACTTTCAGGAAGATAATAAGAACAAGTATCTTCCCCACAAATAGGGAATGAAAAATAGCCGTGAGTTGTGCGCCTCGATAAAGTACCGAGCGCAGGATGATCATGAATTAACCATAACATCCTAGCTCTCAATGTGAACTTGGAATTATTAAATGAGTCAAATGCATTGACTCCTTCGCATAACTACTTTAACTCGTCTATCAACAGTTGTAAATAAACATCGATATCCTTCCATATTTTTTTTGTCCCGAAAATCAACAATGTCAACATTGAGAACTCTCTTTTCATACACATTGATGGAGGAAGATTATATGGTACTATAATTACTGGCCAACAACTATAACGAATGGTTAGAGACACATGTGGATTGAAACCATCAGTTGCTATTTCAAGTGTGATATTTCATGGTTCGGTAGCAAATGTTTGATCAAAAGAATTTGCAGCACGCCACTGAGAAGTGTCACGTGGATGACGCGTCACATTTGAATCGGAATTGGCATGAGCATGCCAAGTCATAGCATCTACTATCCATGGTATGGAATACAGTCTCCTCAATCTAGAAATTAAAGGTAAATGTCTCAACAACTTTTGAGGTACTTTAAGAGCCCTTTTCTCTTCGTTGAATGTTGTCTTATATCTTGGTTTGTTGCAAATCATACAAGAAACTCTATTTGCATCTTTTCCAGTATAACATGTAGTCATTAATGCGTGCATCATAAGTCTTGTAATCCATCCAACTTGTTTAATTTTCTTCATGTTGGAGTACTTTGTCGGTAGTGTGTTACCTTCAGGGAGTAATTCCTTATAAATTCGAGGAGTGCAGTCACACCATTATTGGAAAAGCCGTATTGATTTTTCAAGCTATTCAGTTTCACAATGGCATACAATGTTGTTATGCCTTTAGAACATGAAGGATACAATGGCTCTTTTGCACTATCAAAAAGTGATTTACACTTCTTCCTTTGATTGGTCGACCGATCAGCATCAACCGTAGATGGCTCTCCAATATTATCGAGCAACAGTCCGGTAGATTGAAAATGATGAAATCTATCAACATCATTGACCAAGTCTTCCATCCTGGGATGTTCAACTTCATCAGTACTTATGGCTTGACTAATAGATTGTTCTTCTCTATCGATTCTTTTCCATGAAAATGCCAAATGGTATACAACTGGATAATTCCCCATCTGAGTAGATGATAATGAATGTCATCTAATTTAATCTTCATTTTCATATTTTTGCACTATGTGCAAGGACAAGAATAGATTTCCTTGTCACCACCATTTTCCACAACGAATTCAATAAACTTTTGCACTCCTATATATCGTGTGGTTCTTCGATCAGATTCTTTCATCGCCCTGCTATATCATACATGATATACAACATTATGAGTATAAACAATATCATTTCTTATTTTACACTATGAAATAAAAAATAAAAATAAATTAGTCAAAACAACTTGCATTTAGAAACTGGTCGAAACTTGTGTATATTTTGTAAAGTTAGGCTCCATATTTCAAAGCAATATGGTATATATGAATAGTCAAGCTAGGATACTTATATGAAAAGGCAAATAAAGTGTGCAAAGTGATGTCAAATGGCTACTAAAACATGCATATGCAAGTAGGGACGAAATAATTCAATCAAGAATGCTTACTTTAATTAACCAATGCATGCCCATATACAAGTATGTGACTTTTTCAAAGCAAAGTAAATATAAATGAAGTGTGTCCATGTGCATTAAATTAAGCAATGCACTGCAGAACATGCCATTAATGTTAAAGAAAATATGTGTGACCAATTATTATGTTACTAGCAAGAACGAAAACTTAAAAAGAAAATATGCTTATTTATGTGATCACTTATCAAAGCAACACAATAACATCAAAAAAAAGGACAAGGACGTAATGGCATCTAAGCTACAGGATGATGTATGTACCAATTTCAAAGCAATGGAAAATTGTAACAAAACGAAACAAGTAAAAGGACATGTATAGGACAAGACAAATCAAGGAAATAAGATATAAAATATGTTAGGACAACATGATAGATTTTTAAACTAAAAGTAAGTTTATTTCACTTCCAAGTTGAAACCTGTTACATAAAACTTCAAAGCAATGTATATATAATGCTATGTGATTAAAAGAAATGTCAGGCTATACGCTTGAACATTTAACATTTCAAAAGTCATATACTGTTATTCATTTTTTTTTTTAAATTACTAGACCTAAAAGGTAGTTCTATAAATATTCTTTCATTCTTATTTAACAGTTTAATAGTTGCTGGTGCAAATAATATACACACACATATTTATATATATGTGTATATATATTAGAACTAAATTTGAAAATCTAAAACAAAATTAAAATACACTATCGCATATATAAGTGACTACTCAAAACAGATGGATTCACTGGACTTATAAAACCGCAATGGAAACTTGTAACAAAACGAAACAAGTAAAAGGACAAGTACACGACAAGACAAATCAAGGAAATAAAATATAAAATATGTTAGGACAACATGATAGATTTGTAAAATAAAAGTAAGTTTATTTCACTTCCAAGTTGAAGCCTGTTACGTAAAACTTCAAAGCAATGTATATATAATGCTATGTGATTTAAAGAAATGTCAGGCTATACACTTGAACATTTAACATTTCGAACTATTCACATTTTTTAAAAATTACTAGACTCACAAGGTAGTTCTATAAATATTCTTTCATTCTTATTTAACATTTTAATAGTTGCTAATCCAAATAATATATATATACACACACACACACACATATATATATATGTATGTATATTTGTATATGTATACTTGTGTGTATATATTAGAACTAAATTTGAAAATCTGAAAACAAACTAAAATGCACTATCGCATATATAAGTGACTACTCAAAACAGATGGATTCACTGGACTTATAAAACAACAATGGAAACTTATAACAAAACGAAACAAGTAAGGGACATGACAAATCAAGGAAATAAATTATAAAATATGTTAGCATAACGTGTGTGTTTGTGTATTAGAACTAAATTTGAAAATCTGAAGCCAAACTAAAATGCACTGTCGCATAAATAAGTGACTACTCAAAACAGATGGATTCACTGGACTTATAAAACAATAATGGAAACTTGTAACAAAACGAAACAAGTAAAAGGACATGTACAGGACAAGGCGAATCAAGGAAATAAATTATAATATATGTTAGGACAACATGATAGATTTGTAAAATAAAAGTAAGTTTATTTCACTTCCAAGTTGAAACCTGTTACATAAAACTTCAAAGCAATGTATATATAATGCTATGTGATTTAAAGAAATGTCAGGCTATACACTTGAACATTTAACATTTCGAAAGTCATATACTGCTATTCACATTTTTTTTAAAAATTACTAGACTTACAAGGTAGTTCTATAAATATTCTTTCATTCTTATTTAACAATTTAATGGTTTCTAGTGCAAATAATACACACACACACACATATACATACATATACATACATACATACATATATATATATATATGTAACTACTCGCCATTTTGAACCATTCAAATCGACAATAATCCATACATGTCAAACTTGAATTGCTCAAAATGAAAAATCATTATTTATATTTGGCAAAACATAGCACATCACAGACACAGAGTAATACAACAATACGCAGCGGAATAGATAAATAGTAGTTCATGAAGCTACTATAGAAACATCAGAGTCTAAAATGAAATACAACCTAAGTCCAAATATAAAGAAGTCTCTAATACATAAGCAAATGACAAGTTTGAACATAAACGACCGGAAATAATTAAAATAACCGAGATAAATGAAAAGCTAAATAGACTAAAGATAGATCTCCAAGCAAAGCTCCAAGCTCCAAAGGTGAGTCTCAAATGCAGTAATACTCAGGCTGACATGAGCATAACGCAAAACACAAAACACTCGAGTCAAGATTAACAATCTTATGTAAGTAACCAACTCAAGTGAAATGTCCAAATGAAATGCAATAACTTAAAGAATGTTTAGGATTTCCATCCTTTAAGGATTCGTGGAACTATCTACATACATAATACAATACGCTATATAAATAATGTCTGCTGTAAAATAAAATATTAAAATAGCGTTAATGTGATACCCATATCCCCATTAACACATTTTATATAATGTCGTAGTCTATACAGATACTGTAAACTCCACCCGCGGGTGGGCTATCAGGAAGCACTCCGTAGGTACGGCACAAAATAAACTCGTAGATGGCATGATAGGGCATGTGAACAAGGCACTCGAGGCAATGCCAGGTAGATTTACCAATTGCACTCGAGGACTGGTGGTAACGTATAGCAGCTACTACCGCCCACCTCGAATCACACTCCTATAATCAAAATCAAGGGTGGCCACCAAATCAATCACAAAGTCAAAATATACCATCGAAGAAATGAGCCTGATCGAAGGTGCGACCTCACTTAGCCTGGTATAGCTCATGTTTTAGCCACATCAAGCTGACTCACGGAAGTCAGGGTCACGTAATACCTAATACAGAATCGTTCGCCAAACCATCCTACTTCATTTCTGGAATCTCCACCACATGCACAGTTGTTAAAATGGTTTTCGATATTGGCAAAGAGTGACAATTATCCGATCCCGGTCTCTTTAACAACCAAATGCTTATTTCACATCGGATGGTTCTTTTACATTTTCTAAAATCAATTCATAATTAATATCAAAATATCATATTCGATTTCAAGCCATATCTCTTTCGATATCATATTCGCTTTCAAAACTATATTCACTTTCAAAACCATATTCCCTTTCAAAACTGTATTCACTTTCAAAATCATATTCCCTTTCAAAATCATATCACTTTCGAAATCATATTCACTTTCGAAATCATATTCATTTTCAAAATCATAACCACAAAATAGGTTAAACCATCATATAAAAATATTTGCTTTTAAATCAATTAAATCTAAATCATAACCGTTCCAACTTTAAACATTTTGAATATTAAAAGTAGTTTGTATATTGGAATAGTTATACAATAAAAATAGTTTATATTATAATAATAGGTTATAGATTGAAAAAGTTTATACATTAGAAATAATTTATATAGTAAAATAGGTTATAGATTGATATAGTTTATATATTAGAAATAGTTTACATATTAAAATAGGTTGGAT
Organism: Allium cepa; assembly: GCA_030765085.1. Taxonomy (NCBI): domain Eukaryota; kingdom Viridiplantae; phylum Streptophyta; class Magnoliopsida; order Asparagales; family Amaryllidaceae; genus Allium; species Allium cepa. Next base: position 580,154,595 of record CM060941.1, on the reverse strand, counting down.
ATTAAAATAAATAAATAAATTTAAACATTTTAAACATAATGTATTTTATTTTTTATTAACTTTTTTAATTTTAAATATAATATTATGAAAAAGTTAATAAAGTTATAAGTAAAACCTTAACATTTACATTTTAAAACTTAACTTATAAATTTAGAATTCTTAAACAAATAATTTTAAAATCTAAATTTTACACATATGTTTAAAAATAAAATCTTTATATTAAATTTAAGAATCATTTTCCCTTTTTTCTTTCCAAACGATCTTTTCAAAATTTCAAAAATCACTTTAAAAATAGACCACTGGTTTCCGTATATAGTTTTCTATCCTAGGGTCAAGTGATACGGATATTTATCATTTCAATCCGCAATAATTTAAAATTTACGGGCATATATCATTTCAACCCGCAATCCCAAATTTTCAAAATCAATAAAAACTGCTTGGGTTAATCATTTTAACCCATGATGTTTTTTTCCTATTCTAAAGATCATTCACGTATGTATCATTTCAACCCACAAGGAATACCCAAAACTAAGGGAACTTGCAGCATGATTTACATAAAATAAATAACATAACACAAAATCATATATAACATATTACATAAGGTAGCACATAACTTACATAACGAATTGCATAAAACAACATATAACTTACATAACAAATTGCATAAAATAGCATATAACTTACATAACAAATTGCATAAAATAGCATATAACTTACATAACAAATAGCATGTAAGTTACATAATTAATTGAAGAATATTGCATGTAACTTACATAATTAATTACAGAACATAGCATGTATGTTACATAATTAATTACATAACATAGCATGTAACTTACATAATTAATTACAGAACATAGCATGTAACTTACATAATTAATTATTACATAATTAATTACATAACATAGAATGTAACTTACATAATTAATTACATAACATAGCATGGAATGTGGCATATATTTTCTACCATAACATAACCCAACATGCAATCATTTCCAATATAGCACCTTAGGTAATTTCCTATATTACAATCATACTACATATATGCATACAAGTTTTATTCTTTTTTCTTTTTCTATTATGTCTTTCTTCTTTTCACACATAAATTTCACATAACGTACTAATGACAATTTCCATCAAAAAAGTGTCAACCTTTAAATCAATATAACATTTCCCTTTTTTTCTTTTCAACATAGTAATTTAATATTAACATCACGATGCATATTAATAACTATATCATCACATCTATTTTTATAAATAAATAACATAATATCAAAAACAATTTCATGTCAAAAATAATAAGGGAACATAGGTGAACATATGTCATATCAAATCATAATCGAATTACGCAAAATTTCTAAACCGTTGCAACACTCCAATAACATATCAATTGATATCCATTTACTTAACATAAGATTATAAACCGTGTGTGAATAGCTTACCTTTCGAGGCTAGGAAAATTGTCGACACAAAGCTATGAATTTGAGTCGTGGATTCCAAAGCAAATCAAAGCGGACTTGAATTGATGCAACACAAAATATATATGGATATATATTTCAATTTTTTTTTATATAAAAGAGAAGAGGAGAGGGGTTAAGAGGCTCGACCTAGGGTTGAAAGGATGGGTTTGGATGCGGCTAAGGTGGGCTAGGGTGGAAGAGATGGTATGGCTATGCAAGAGGAGAAGATGGTGGTGATTTGGGTGGGATTGGTGGTGGTTTGGGTTCGGCTAGGGTTAGGGAAAGAGGAGGGGTTTTGGCCTATGCTTGGATGGAGATAAGGAGGAGGAGATGACCTTGGAGATGGAGGAGAGTGGCGGCTATAGAAGGAGGAAGGAAGAGTTTTGGAAGAGAGAAGGAAGGAGTTTTGATTTGGAGAAATTTTGAGTTTTTAGATCCAGAACTCTTTGTAAAATTGGAGTGGAAGAAGGGAGTGTGATGAGAAAGTTTTCTCAAGAGAAAATTATGTACGTACAAGTTAGTCGAAAGGAAACAAATGTGTATAGGCATAGGAGCAGACACAAGTCTCTTAGTATGGTTAGAGTCTCTTGGTTAACCAAGGCCATTAGGATTAAACCAAACCCATTAGGACTTTGCCAAATTTCACAACCAAACACCACAAACTTATGTCAGTTTTTCACAGAAATTCAAATATTTAGACCAATAGATTTTTGATTTGACGAAACAAAAAGTGGATACAAGATCAGAATTCAGTCTAGTATCATATAAAAAGAATAAAATTTTAAAATTCAAATTTAAAATTTTCAACCAAATGTCAAATTTTGACTAAGTTTGACCAAAATTCAAAATTTTAGAAAATTTTCTATTTCATTGAATTTGGAAAAATATATTACTCAATATTCCAAAATTTGTTTTTAAATTTTAACCTTTAAGTTTTATTTAAAATCAAATAATAATATATTTTAAAATTGACTAAATTGAACCTTCATTTTATTAACATTGGTTTGTCCTCATTCAAAGGTTAATTTTATTCGATTCAGCATATGTTGCTTGTTCTTGACTGGATCAATTACCATCTATTACTCTTTCCTTAATTAAATGATTTAATCCCAATTTATTCAATATTAAATTTTCAATTGAATGTTGGTTACACATTGATCATTTTATTTTCATTAAATAATTCAAACAAAGTTTTATCCTTTTATTTCCATTTACATGTTCTTTATATTACATTAAATTTCTCTTTCAGTTAAAACATATGTTTCCCTTTTATTTCCTCAACTTCCTATTTTATTTTAATTCAAAAATACATTTTATTATTACGTTCATTAATTACAATTAATGCTCTCTTTCCTTTTATTTTAAAGATTTCAATTAAATTTAATTCCATTGATTACAAAATAAATTCCAAAGCGGATTAATCAATGTGATGAGGAATAAATCAATTGTTATAACTTAGTGATTTATATCTATTAATTTATTGTTTACGCAAGGAGTATGAATCTACTTACCAAATAATTGATTTCTTGTTGTATGCTAACATATTTAGAATATTGTTTATCCCCTTCTTTAGTAACATTTATTGTTACAGTTGATTGAAATTGCATTAATACAGTTTTCAATTACATTCAATAAATATTATTAAATTATATTCTAATATGTGTTACCACCTTCTATTTCAATAAAGATTTGTTGTAGAATTTTATCTAAGATCATGTTTTATATTCTAACAAATTTATTATTATTATTAGTATTTATAGTAATAATTGAAAATTCTTTATTTCTAACCATATTCTGTACAACAATTATAATTAATAATTTTAAAATTTGTTCGAATTTACAAATCGTTACCCCCCCCCCCACTCAAAACTTTTCGTCCCCGAAAAGGAACGAGGTGGTAGAATATAAGCAAATAGAAAGATAAGATAGATTCGAAATGAAAAGTACCAGATATAAACAATTAATACAAAACCATATAAATTTCATTTCGAATGTTAACTTTATACATTTTTATTACTTATTAACATCCATTGATTATTATCATTCTAATCAACTCACTTCATATTAATTTACATTCATATCCTCACCTTATTTAATTCTTAATTGGTTAACATTCACTTTTTGTAATGACCCTGACTCGGCCTTTGAAAATCGGCACCGAATACGACACTCGTATTCAAATGCCGCAGGTCGAAACGCCGAATCTGGTTCGCCGGAGCTTATAACACCATTAAGTAAAACAACACTGCGGAAGAAAAAGAATATATCAATATACAACATGGATATAATATCAGATACAATATGATACAACAGATGATACAATGAATATCAATATACATCAGAGATATGATACAAGATAATAGCAGCGGAAAGAAAAGATAACACAGCAGCAGAACAACAACTCTAATATGGTCTTCAAGAAAGAACTCCATCTTCAAAGCACCAATCTAGAAATAATTCGAACTCCCAATAATGATGCACAAAGATAAGCAAGTGCAGTTCAGATCCAAAGACTGAACTAGCTCCAGATAACCTACTAAACCTGACTATCTGAAAAACCCAACTCTAGACTGCTCGTGTGGAAAAATAGTGGGCACCCCGAGTTTAGAAAATGAACAATAAACTCCAGGTCAGTCGGGGTACTGGTATGAGCAAACAAAAACATTTGGTCTTTTAAAACAAACAAAAAGAATTTAAATTTGAAATCCGCAATGCTTTTTAGAAAATGAAACTACCATAAGGCCTCCCGCCACACACACAATGCAAACGCAGACTTGGAGGAGATTTCTCCTTATGATAGTCAAATATGCTTGATACGAGAAAATTCTATTTGATATTATTACTATAAGTGCAAAGTGTGGAAAACCATTTCAAAAGTAGAATATCAATCCTAGCCGGCATAGACATTCCGAACTATGCCTATTATAGCTACCATCTAAACAGTGGTGACCACCATAAGTAAATGGCAGGTTCTACAACTAAAACCGTACAAGGCACGTATTGGATGAATGGATTTCCAACAAATGGTCAGGCTAAGGAACTTCCTACTGTCAATGGGATCGCCTCTGGCAGGACGTCCAGAGAACCTAACCGGTTCTCTGCCAACACAAGGTCGGGTTACCTCTGTAACTAGGTAACTACTACTCGAGCATGCCATCCTCCGGTCCTATGGTACCTTTATCTGCGGTGCCTCAAAACCACAAAGCAATCACAAAGTAATAGATCTGCAGTATCCACATGAGTAAGTATCTGGGCTCCATACCATGATACCACCCTTTACCAGAAGGGAATGACACACCCTAAAGGGCGCGACCCTCATAACCTTGCCGCATCTTTCCTGTTTTGACCATTTCCGGGGTGTGAGTTCCTGATGCAATCTCGTCCACAAAGCTACGCTTTATACAAAAGCCATGCTTTGATCATAAATGATCAACAAATGATCATCAACACACAGCAGCACTTAGCATGCCACACTACCAAATTGGGAATATATCACTGATAAATATCAACTACATAACCTCCGAGCTCGTACGTCTCAGAGAAGGATGTTAAGCTAAGAGAATAAATTCTCCGCCACCAAGAAGAAATGTATTTGATAGAGATCAGTTTAATATCTCAAAGTGTAATATCGGACATACAACCAAACAAGTCTGTTCCGGGTTCAAACAGAACCGAAGGCACTTCCGAAGAAGCCCTTGCAAATTCGGGTATCCACAATACCGATCGGACTTCCCGTCACTAAGGGAGAACTCTATACCGGAGCAACTCAGTGCAGAGTCAATCGACAGGTTATCATATCGTTCTCGAAGACACCCGGTCTTCAACACCGGTCTTCAAATGCAATCCATAACGTCGTATCGCTATTCGGAATGGGTTATATGACACAAAGGTCCTCTCTCGGCTAAACCGAATAGCGAGCGTAATATTTAAAAACATATGGATATGGGATTTCAGTTAAGTCACAACTTGAAAATCCAAGGTTTTTTCTTTTAAATGGTTAAACAAATTACCATTTTAAATCTTTAAATAAAAAGATTCATTTCACAAAGTTTACCTAGTTTCACAAAGATCATCCATAAATTTCAAAACAATTTTCATTTCAATTGGATTTATTACTTGAATCTTTAAACTAAAAATTTAATTTATAGCTTTCAAAACACATTTCCAAAGATTTATCTATAACTTGGAAACTATTTCCATTTTAGACTAGAAATCCTTTTTACCCGAATTAGAAGTTTATTTCCTATGTGAAAGATCTTATTATTTGAAAACATATAGTTTTCGTTTCAGAAAAATTCAATTATATTTATACAAGTTAAAATCTTTGGGTTTAGAATTTAAATTCCCAATCAACGCTTTTAAAATGGTTTAAAAACCCATTTATAAGTTGAATAACCCTTTTTGAACCATAGTTTCCAAGCCATAGAATTCAATCCCAAATGTTGAATTCAAATTTAAATCAAATTATTTAAATTTCAAAACTCAATCAAATTATTCAAAATAACTTTTATTTTTGAAAATTCATTTTCAAAGTTCGAATTCTAATTCCAAAACTATTTTGGATTCAAAATTCCAATTTTAAAACAATTTCAAAGATCTGTGACTTAACCCATTTCCACGTGCAATCCATATTTGTGTGTGTATAGTGTGGTCCAGGGTTCAACACAATAGTGTACAACATCATCATCACAGATTCAATCATATCGATAAGCGGTATATCCCATAACGCTTATCTTTATTCACAGATTCATAGATAAAATAAATTTATCAATCACAAAGATTCACCATTACGATTCAATGTGGGTTTCGGATAACCAACTGGAATCCGGCTCCCTGTCGCATCGAAATTTCAAATGTCATTCCACGGGTCAAGGGGTTTCCATATTCATATAACAATATATACGTCACAGATATAACAGCTTAGCACAAAACGTTACATAGCATCACATCACATAACAAATATATCCATCCATCACATAACATCTAATCACAATCAAACATCTATAAGTAAGATCAGTTAATTGTTTGAGTAATTCAAATCCGTTTTAATTACTTACGAATAATTACTTATCCTGGTTAATTAGTATTGATAAATTACAACCCATTTTGATTAATTATTCTTTAATCATTTATTAATCAAACATTAGTAGTAAATTAATTAACCTTTTATTATAATTCATCAACCTTTAATTATTAAATAATTAACCTTTAATTATTAAATAATTAACCTTTAATTATTTAATTCACCATTTAATTAATTATCTTTAATTAATTAATTAACCCTTAATTGTAATTAATTAACCCTTAATAACTTTTATTAATTAACCGTTAATTAATTACTTTAATTAATAAATCCTTAATTATTAATTATGTCTCAATTATAATTAATTACCTTTAATTGATTATTCTTAATTTAGTTACCCTAATTAATTAACCACATTAATTTATTATGCTTTAAAGTAATTAACCTTTAATATTTGATTAATCAATCTTTAATTATCTACTCTTCATTACTGTTATACTTAAAAATCTTTGAGAACCCTTCTCAAACATGTTTAACTAAATTAAACAAGTATTTACTTTGGAAACTTGATTTTTCATATCTTAAACTTATCCATTGAATAAAATTTGAAAACTTAGTTTTAAACATTTCATTATAATTACTTTGCAAACTCGTTTGGTAATTTACTATTACCAAATGAATTTAAACATTTTACCTTCTTAAGTAATTACTCAATTACACCATTTAATTTTAAGTTTAATAAACTTAAAAAAAATTAACTTAATTAATTTAAGTTAAATAAATTATGCCACTTTCCTCTAACCAACCCTTTAACATTTATTATATAGAGAAAATAGCTTATAAATTTGATTAAACTTTGTTATGTTTTAACTTTTAAAACTGTCGTCCAGTTAAACCCTCGCGTGTGACTCGATACAACACTCGAGCTTCATCTTGCTTTTCCCGAGCCAGATTATTTTTTACCTCGAGTTCGACTTCGGCTTCATCTCCAACTTCTTTTTCCCAACTCACTAACACACCACGTATGCACATACACGTGCATAGATGATCGGGGCGACTCCGACCATCGCAAAAACCCTCGGCAAGTCACTGATGACCCCCTCGTCAGCATCGACCCACCAAATCCCCCAAACTAGCCGTGGCTCGAAATATGAATGAATCGATCGAACTAGAACAAAAGCCTTCAAACGAAAAATCACCTCGCTCCTCCTTTCCCGACCACCAGAACGTCACCGCCTCCGGCCACGTCTTCGTGGATCTCCCACATAGCCATTCCCCAAATTTCAAGCGACTCGATCCCTCCACGACAACGAACGAACTCGAGACCCATCACTGACAAAAACGAGCTTTCAAACCCTAAATCCCTCTCGTTTGCTCCCCATGATAAATTTTAAAACAATCAAGCATTTTTCTAACGATCATCGACCTCCAAACATACTTCCCCTTTAATCCCAAGATTTATAATTACTTTGATTTCTGCAAATTGACAAATTAACATTTCTCGTTCATCTTATGGTTACTTTCTCATAAACGAATTTAAAATCTAGATCATTCCTTTGATATTCATGATTTAAGAAGTAGAATATGATTTTGTAATCAAAGTTCATATTTAAATCAACTAAATTTTCTTACAAAATTTCGATTCTACTGTGTTTTCATCCTGTCTAGAAATTCTTTAACTAATTATACTTATAGTTAATTTTAAAATTTAGTTTACATTCTTACCATTTCCTTTTATTTGAAAATCAAAGCTTCTATTTGATGGTATAACAAAAATCGAATTGAATTTAAGTTATGGTGAAACTTGAAAAAACGATAGTGGTTTGTTTCTTTCTTTTTTTTTCTTTTTGTATACCAGACACATATATATATACTCTGATACTTTGCATCCACAGCAACATGCCATAATGATTCCAATCACAAGCATCAGGAAATTCAACACCAAATCAAGATATAAACAGAGTTGAAAACAGAAATGGGGTAGTTTGCTCATAGGCATTAACAAGAAAATAGGTTTCAGGAGGGAAAGTTGCTCACAACAACAAGAACAGATTCAAAGTAGAAGGTATGCTCACTTTTTTCTTTCTTTTAGATGATCAACAGAGGACAGGGGTCTGTCTGTACACACAGTACCCCATATATATGCACACAGGTATATTTATACTCATGCAAGCACAATCCACAACCAAACATTCAATGCTAATTACATGCAACATCAAAATAAAAATAAAAATGGGTTTGAGAGTTTGCTAACATGAAAGGGGTTGAGGCAGAGACAAGCTTTGCCTGACAGTTTTCAAAGATAGATGAAGGCCTGCCTCTTTTTTTCTTCTTTAAATCTTGGAGTTTTAGATCTGTAAATTGTAAATACATATTTTCATTTACTCTTTGTTGTTCTTAATTCATTCAATACAAAAGAAAAAATATATTAATTACTTACAGTTTAAATGACAGAGAAGTTTTCTCTTTTTTTTTCTCTGCAACTTGAAAACAGAATCAAATTTGCCTTGAACTTGATTTGGTTTCCTGCAATTAATTAGTTTTATTGATTTAAACTTATGCTTTAGTTACTGATTACTAACAATATTAAGTTCAAATCTTAAAAAAATTACTTACCTTTAGATTTTCTCCCAGAGAAAACTGCATTTGATTTCCAGATTGAACCTTGATTGCCTTCTTCAATTTCCAGATTTTGGTTTGATCTGTTTCCTTTGATTTGTTTGCTTTGCTTCTTATTTCCATTTCAGTTTGGAATTGATTTTCCAGAAACAGAGACAGTTTTTTTTTCTAATTTTATTTGTTTTGATCTGGAACCCCTGCTTGTTTTTTTCTTTCTTCTTTTGAACAGCCTTGATATTGAGATGTGTGATGCAAAATCTTTTTTCAGATTTTGCTGAGATTTGCTAAGATATGTTATATGATGGCATATAGGAAGATGTGAAGTTTCTTGTAATTTTAAATTTCATATTTTTAAAAAAAAAAGTAATGATGCCATTTTGTATATATGTAGATGTGTGAGATCTTATAAAGTATGTTTACATTTGTTTGGATATATACATATATACAATAATTTTTTTTTTGTTTTACCCTTTTGAATTATTAATTTGTTAATACTGAAGTAATTTGTATTATTTATATCTTCATATTTCTAACATTTGTAAACATTTTTACATTTTAAATTTTGTGAATATACAACTATATTTATTTTCAAAAGAAGATGTATTTTAAATCTTTTTATCAAAACAAATAAATAAGTATATAATATGTGTATATTGGAATTTAATCCTTTAAATAGCTTTTGTAAATTTTATTTATATCTATTTTGTAATATTACTTTTAAACCAATATCTTTCTAAGCTTAGATCATTATATTTTTCTTTTGAATTAAAACCATTATATCTTTTAAATAAATAATCATCTATATATAAGTATATTATTTTAAACTTTTATTTCTTATTTTTCAATACATTTGTATTTGAAATTCAAAATTCAAATTCCAAATTTATAATATATTTATAAAATATTTACCTTTGAATTCCAAATAGGAATCTTATTAACATCAATTTATTGAATTTCTTAAATTAATTCCTTTATTTACTATCTTTTGATATATATATTTATTCAAATCAAATTCAAATGATCTTATAAAAATCCATTTATATAAATAGATAAACATTCATCTAAATGAATTTGAAAATTCAAACACAATGCAGATTTTTACTCATAATTTAATTTCAAAAATTAAATTAATTAACAAATTATTTTAACCAAAATTTCAGGGATGTTACATATTTCCCCCCTTAAGAAAATTTCATACTCGAAATTTGTAACGGAGATAACCAAGAATAGATGATAGATAGAGAGATTACTTACCCGATCAACTGAATAATTATTCTGCATTTGGCTTCCCAAATCAGAATATCACTTATAATTATGAGAACGAACTCATAAAATACAAAACATTCGGGTCACCAAAACTACGAATATATTGGGCATCGGTTGGCTCGAGGGATAACTAATCGTTCGTAGAATATATCGGATCCCAGAGAATAGATAAATGGATTCAATCTTCCATAATTTCTCAAACACTAGAGATTCCAAATTCAAGTCGGAACACCCCAAAATATATATCAATTTGTCCCTCTTCGGACTTTGATATACACATGAAATTACAATAGAATTTCAAATTTGGTTTTAACCGATATCGTATTATTTATACAATTCAAATTTATTCTTACATTTATTAACCAATTTAACTCAATTTAAAATTTTCCAAATTACTAAAAATTTTCAATTTCAATTTTCAAATTCATTAGATTTTAAAACGAAAACCTGATAAGAAATGGATAAAGATACGAGTAAGGATTTTCTACAACGATTCGTAAGGCTACCATCACATCGAAACTTCTTTCTGGAGCTGTCACGAAGCCATCAAAAGAATTGGGAATCGAATCAAAGAAGATTGAGAAGAAAGTTGTTTCCACTGTTGCAGGGTATTGACCATTTGTAGTGGTACTTCCCTGTCCCCTACCTCGTCCTCTTCTCGCACTCATACTTACTATCGGTGAATAGTAAGGGAATTTACTGAGGCGTTTGAACGGATATCTTAAGGATATACTCATTCTAGGGTATACTTCACCCTATCTCTAATGAGTTACTTAATGTGTTATACTCCTGAGCTAAAGTTTTAACCCTCAGCTCTGATACCAAATGTAACGACCCTGACTCGGCCTTCGAAAATCGGCACTGAATACGACACTCGTATTCAAATGCCGTAGGTCCAAACGCTGAATCTGGTTCGTCTGAGCTTATAACACCATTAAGTAAAACAACACAGCGGAAGAAAAAGAATATATCAATATACAACATGGATATAATATCAGATACAATATGATACAACAGATGATACAATGAATATCAATATACATCAGAGATATGATACAAGATAATAGCAGCGGAAAGAAAAGATAACACAGCAGCGGAACAACAACTCTAATATGGTCTTCAAGAAAGAACTCCATCTTTAAAGCACCAATCCAGAAATAACTCGAACTCCCAATAATGATGCACAAAGATAAGCAAGTGCAGTTCAGATCCAAAGACTGAACTAGCTCCAGATAACCTACTAAACCAGACTATCTGAAAAACCCAACTCTAGACTGCCCGTGTAGAAAAATAGTGGGCACCCAGAGTTTAGGAAATGAACAATAAACTCCAGGTCAGTCGTGGGACTGGTATGAGCAAACAAAAACATTTGATCTTTTAAAACAAACAAACAGAATTTAAATTTGAAATCCGCAATGCTTTTTAGAAAATGAAACTACCATAAGGCCTCCCGCCACACACACAACGCAAGCGCAGACTTGGAGGAGATTTCTCCTTATGATAGTCAAATATGCTTGATATGATAAAATTCTCTTTGATATTATTACTATAAGTGTGGAAAACCATTTCAAAAGTAGAATATCAATCCTAGCCGGCATAGACATTCCGAACTATGCCTACTATAGCCACCATCTAAACAGTGGTGACCACCATAAGTAAATGGCAGGTTCTACATCTAAAACCGTACAAGGCACGTATTGGATGAATGAATTTCCAACAAATGGTCAGGCTAAGGAACTTCCTACTGCCAATGGGAACGCCTCTGGAGGGACGTCCCGAGAACTTAACGGGATCTCTGCCAACACAAGGCCGGGTTACCTCTGTAACTAGGTAACTACTACTCGAGCATGCCATCCCCCGGTCCTTTGGGACCTTTATCCGAGGCGCCTCAAAACCACAAAGAAATCACAAAGTAATAGATCTGCAGTATCCACATGATTAAGTATCTGGGCTCCATACCATGATACCACCCTTTACCAGAAGGGAATGACACACCCTAAAGGGCGCGACCCTCATAACCTTGCCGCATCCTTCCTGTTATGACCATTTCCGGGGTGTGAGGTCCTGATGCAGTCTCTCCACCAAGCTACGCTTTATACAAAATCCATGCTTTGATCACAAATGATCAACAAATGATCATCAACACACAACAGCACTTAGCATGCCACACTACCAAATTAGGAATATATCATTGATAAATATCAACTACATAACCTCTGAGCTCGTACGTCTCAGAGAAGGGTGTTAAGCTAAGAGAATAAATTCTCCGCCACCAAGCAGAAATGTATTTGATAGAGATCAGTTTAATATCTCAAAGTGTAATGTCGGACATACAACCAAACAAGTCTGTTCCGGGTTCGAACAGAACCGAAGGCACTTCCGTAGAAGCCCTTGCAAATCCGGGTATCCACAATACCGATCGGACTTCCCGTCACTAAGGGAGAACTCTATACCGGAGCAACTCAGTGCAGAGTCAATCGACAGGTTATCCTATCGTTCTCGAAGACACCCGGTCTTCAACACCGGTCTTCAAATGCAATCCATAACGTCGTATCGCTATTCGGAATGGGTTATATGACACAAAGGTCCTCTCCCGGCTAAACCGAATAGCGAGCGTAATATTTAAAAACATATGGATATGGGATTTCAGTTAAGTCACAACTTGAAAATCCAAGGTTTTTTCTTTTAAATGGTAAACAAATTACCATTTTAAATCTTTAAATAAAAAGATTCATTTCACAAAGTTTACCTAGTTTCACAAAGATCATCCATAAATTTCAAAACAATTTTCATTTCAATTGGATTTATTACTTGAATCTTTAAACTAAAAATTTAATTTATAGCTTTCAAAACACATTTCCAAAGATTTATCTATACCTTGGAAACTATTTCCATTTTAGACTAGAAATCCTTTTTACCCGAATTAGAAGTTTATTTCCTATGTGAAAGATCTTATTATTTGAAAACATATAGTTTCCGTTTCAGAAAAATTCAATTATATTTATACAAGTTAAAATCTTTGGGTTTAGAATTTAAATTCCCAATCAACGCTTTTAAAATGGTTTAAAAACCCATTTATAAGTTGAATAACCCTTTTTGAACCATAGTTTCCAAGCCATAGAATTCAATCCCAAATGTTGAATTCAAATTTAAATCAAATTATTTAAATTTCAAAACTCAATCAAATTATTCAAAATAACTTTTATTTTTGAAAATTCATTTTCAAAGTTCGAATTCTAATTCCAAAACTATTTTGGATTCAAAATTCCAATTTTAAAACAATTTCAAAGATTTGTGACTTAACCCATTTCCATGTGCAATCCATATTTGTGTGTGTATAGTGTGGTCCAGGGTTCAACACAATAGTGCACAACATCATCATCACAGATTCAATCATATCGATAAGCGGTATATCCCATAACGCTTATCTTTATTCACAGATGCATAGATAAAATAAATTTATCAATCACAAAGATTCACCATTACGATTCGATGTGGGTTTGGATAACCAACTGGAATCCGACTCCCTGTCGCATCGAAATTTCAAATGTCATTCCACGGGTCAAGGGGTTTCCATATTCATATAACAATATATACGTCAAAGATATAACAGCTTAGCACAAAACGTTACATAGCATCACATCACATAACAAATATATCCATCCATCACATAGCATCTAATCACAATCAAACATCTATAAGTAAGATCAGTTAATTGTTTGAGTAATTCAAATCCGTTTTAATTACTTACGAATAATTACTTATCCTGGTTAATTAGTATTGATAAATTATAACCCATTTTGATTAATCATTCTTTAATCATTTATTAATCAAACATTAATAGTAAATTAATTAACCTTTTATTATAATTCATCAATCTTTAATTATTAAATAATTAACCTTTAATTATTTAATTCACCATTTAATTAATCATCTTTAATTAATTAATTAACCCTTAATTGTAATTAATTAACCCTTAATAACTTTTATTAATTAACCATTAATTAATTACTTTAATTAATAAATCCTTAATTATTAATTATGTCTCAATTATAATTAATTACCTTTAATTGATTATTCTTAATTTAGTTACCCTAATTAATTAACCATATTAATTTATTATGCTTTAAATTAATTAACCTTTAATATTTGATTAATTAATCTTTAATCTTTATTTATCTACTCTTCATTACTGTTATACTTAAAAATCTTTGCGAACCCTTCTAGAACATGTTTAATTAAATTAAACAAGTATTTACTTTGGAAACTTGATTTTTCATATCTTAAACTTATCCATTGAATAAAATTTGAAAACTTAGTTTTAAACATTTCGTTATAATTACTTTGCAAACTCGTTTGGTAATTTACTATTACCAAATGAATTTAAACATTTTACCTTCTTAAGTAATTACTCTATTACACCATTTAAAATTTAAGTTTAATAAACTTAAAAAAAAATAACTTAATTAATTTAAGTTAAATAAATTATGCCACTTTCCTCTAACCAACCCTTTAACATTTATTATATAGAGAAAATAGCTTATAAATTTGATTAAACTTTGTTATGTTTTAACTTTTAAAACTGTCGTCCAGTTAAACCCTCGCGTGTGACTCGATACAACACTCGAGCTTCATCTTTCTTTTCCCGAGCCAGATTATTCGGCTTCATCTCCAACTTCTTCTTCCCAACTCACTAACACACCACGTATGCACATACACGTGCACAGATGATCGGGGCGACTCCGACCATCGCAAAAACCCTTGGCAAGTCACTGATGACCCCCTCGTCAGCATCGACCCACCAAATCCCCCAAACTAGCCGTGGCTCGAAATATGAATGAATCGATCGAACTGGAACAAAAGCCTTCAGACGAAAAATCGCCTCGCTCCTCCTTTCCCGACCACCAGAACGTCACCGCCTCCGGTCACATCTTCGTGGATCTCCCACATAGCCATTCCCCAAACCTCAAGCAACTCGATCCCTCCACGGCAACGAATGAGCTCGAGACCCATCACCGACAAAAACGAGCTTTCAAACCCTAAATCCCTCTCGTTTGCTCCCCATGATAAATTTTAAAACAATCAAGCATTTTTCTAACGATCATGGACCTCCAAACATACTTCCCCTTTAATCCCAAGATTTATAATTATTTTGATTTCTGGAAATTGACAAATTAACATTTCTCGTTCATCTTATGGTTACTTGCTCATAAACGAATTTAAAATCTGGATCATTCCTTTGAAATTCATGATTTAAGAAGTAGAATATGATTTTGTAATCAAAGTTCATATTTAAATCAACTAAATTTTCTTACAAAATTTCGATTCTACTGTGTTTTCATCCTGTCTAGAAATTCTTTAACTAATTATACTTATAGTTAATTTTAAATTTTAGTTTACATTCTTACCATTTCCTTTTATTTGAAAATCAAAGCTTCTGTTTGATGGTATAACAAAAATCGAATTGAATTTAAGTTATGGTGAAACTTGAAAAAACGACAGAGGTTTGTTTCTTCTTTTTTTCTTTTTGTATACCAGACATATATATATATATATATATATATATATATATATATATATATATACTCTGATACTTTGCATCCACACCAACATGCCATAATGATTCCAATCACAAGCATCAGGAAATTCAACACCAAATCAAGATATAAACAGAGTTGAAAACATAAATGGGGTAGTTTTCTCACAGGCATTAACAAGAAAATAGGTTTCATGAGGGAAAGTTGCTCACAACAACAAGAACAGATTCAAAGTAGAAGGTTTGCTCACTTTTTTCTTTCTTTTAGATGATCAACAGAGGACAGGGGTCTGTCTGTACACACAGTACCCCATATATATGCACACAGGTATATTTATACTCATGCAAGCACAATCCACAACCAAACATTCAATGCTAATTACATGCAACATCAAAATAAAAATAAAAATGGGTTTGAGAGTTTGCTCACATGAAAGGGGTTGAGGCAGAGACAATCTTTGCCTGACAGTTTTCAAAGATAGATGAAGGCCTGCCTCTTTTTTTCTTCTTTAAATCTTGGAGTTTTAGATTTGTAAATTGTAAATACATATTTTCATTTACTCTTTGTTGTTCTTAATTCATTCAATACAAAAGAAAAAAAAATTAATTACTTACAGTTTAAATGACAGAGAAGTTTTCTCCTTTTTTTCTCCGCAACTTGAAAACAGAATCAAATTTGCCTTGAACTTGATTTGGTTTCCTGCAATTAGTTAGTTTTATTGATTTAAACTTATGCTTTAGTTACTGATTACTAACAATATTAAGTTCAAATCTTAAAAATATTACTTGCCTTTAGATTTTCTCCCAGAGAAAACTGCATTTGATTTCCAGATTGAAGCTTGATTGCCTTCTTCAATTTCCAGATTTTGGTTTGATCTGTTTTCTTTGATTTGTTTGCTTTGCTTCTTATTTCCATTTCAGTTTGGAATTGATTTTCCAGAAACAGAGAAAGTTTTTTTTTCTAATTTTATTTGTTTTGATCTGGAACCCCTGCTTGTTTTTTTTCTTCTTTTGAACAGCCTTGATATTGAGATGTGTGATGCAATTTTTTTTTCAGATTTTGCTGAGATTTGCTAAGATATGTTATATGATGGCATATGGGAATGTGAAGTTCTTGTAATTTTAAATTTCATATTTTTTTAAAAAAGTAATGATGCCATCTTGTATATATGTAGATGTGTGAGATCTTTTAAAGTATGTTTACATTTGTTTGGATATATACATATATACAATAATTTTTTTTTGTTTTACCATTTTGTATTATTAATTTGTTAATACGGAAGTAATTTGTATTATTTATATCTTCATATTTCTAACATTTTTAAACATTTTTACATTTTAAATTTTGTGAATATACAACTATATTTATTTTCAAAAGAAGATGTATTTTAAATCTTTTTATCAAAACAAATAAATAAGTGTATAATATGTGTATATTGGAATTTAATCCTTTAAATAGCTTTTGTAAATTTTATTTATATCTATTTTGTAATATTACTTTTAAACCAATATCTTTCTAAGCTTAGCTCATTATATTTTTCTTTTGAATTAAAACCATTATATCTTTTAAATAAATAATCATCTATATATAAGTATATTATTTTAAGCTTTTATTTCTTATTTTTCAATACATTTGTATTTGAAATTCAAAATTCAAATTCCAAATTTATAATATATTTATAAAATATTTACCTTTGAATTCCAAATAGGAATCTTATTAACATCAATTTATTGAATTTCTTAAATCAATTCCTTTATTTACTATCTTTTGATATATATATTTATTCAAATCAAATTCAAATGATCTTATAAAAATCCATTTATATAAATAGATAAACATTCATCTAATTGAATTTGAAAATTCAAACACAATGCAGATTTTTACTCACAATTTAATTTCAAAAATTAAATTAATTAACAAATTATCTTAACCAAAATTTCAGGGATGTTACACTTTCTATTATTCATCTCGTTAATCATTTGATGGATGTACATTCAATCCATTCAATTTAATTAATTTACTTTCAGTTAATTTGGTTTCAATCCATTTTTATTCAATCAATCAATATTCATTGCATTCGCATTTGATGTATTCCAATTTAATATATTTACATTCAATTGAATTTTCCATTATTTAAATTTGTTTCATCCTCATTTAATTGGTTTACATTCAATTGGTTTTTCAATTATTTACATTTGTTTCATCCATATTTAATTGGTTTACATTCAATTGATTTACTTTTAATTTATTAACACTCATTACAATTTCCAGCTTACTTATTCATATTCTATGAATTCTCATTCCATTAATTTACGTTCTATTATGTCCAATTAACTTACATTCAATTACTAACGTTCATTATGTTCACCCTATTTATTTACAATCTTATTTGTTAATCTCTTTCACATTCAAGTTTATTTATGATCATTTATTTCATTTCATTCACAGAGTATGTTTCCTTTAATGTCAATATCACTTAATTAACCATGCTACAAATTTACTTAAGTTTAATATCAACATTCCATACTTTCCTTTGCCTATCCAAAATGTTTAACCACATTCTTATTTTGGTTTTTACTTCCCGTTTTCTCAAGTTTGAAGTTATATAGTTTATATAAAATCCAAATTCTTTCATCTCTGCTTAATTAACTTTCCTACATAATTTATTTACATTCACCTTATCTTTATAACTTAAATTCTGACACACACACACACACACACACACACATATATATATATTTGTTTCAAAACAAATCCTATTTTATTTAGCTCATTTCATTGATTTAATACATTTGACTTTACTTAAATTAATTCCACTTTAGAATTTTATTTCAACCATTCTTTGTAATTTACCTTTATATCACAAACAATTTACAAAATAGAAATTTATTTATTACTTGTTCAATTTCGTAAGTTCATATTCATTTACTTAAATAGCATTCTCTTTTTATTATTCAATTTATTTCACTTAACATTTCTTATAACATAGATTAAGTGTATAAACATTCATTAAAACAACTCAATTTTTATGTAAAACTTTCCTTATTAAATTTCGTTTTGGACATCTTATTACTTACATTTTATATTGTATACTATTCAATTGCATGTTCTCATTAACATTCAAACTTTTTTCCTGGTAAATTTTGGTTAAAGTTTCAGAATGTAATCGAGCACTATATAATTTACCATTTATTTACAATATTTTATTAAGCAAAAGTTTAGTTTGAACATTTTTATAACTTAAGTTTCCTCTTGTATTCCCTTAAATTACATATTCATGTTAACATTTTACTTTTTAATATTGCAGGTAAGTTATATATGATTTAGAACACAATTGAGTATTATAAAAATTAATTTTGTCCCAGTTCAACTGTTTCAAGTTGTTTCAATTTCATTTCTCATTTTAGACACTCCAATTATTTAGAAATTTTACTTCATTTCAATAATTGAAAACCATTACTTAACATAAACTTAAAGGTTTTATTTACGGTTTCACTTCAAACCATTTTGAAATAAATATATGCATATATTTTTATTATATATCAAATCATACTTTAGGAACTCAAATCAAAATCCTATTTCCAAAGCAAAAGCGTAGCAAAGATACTAAGTGGTCTCCCCCACTTTGAGACTTGAAAATAAATGCCGATAATGTTGCAGTTATCATCGAAATTATTCCCAGCGACAAAAGAGGAGAGTACTGACTTACTTCTTTTAAATTCTTTTGGAGACAATTTCTACTTAAAAATACCTTCAAATAATATTAATATTGTTTTCATTTTATTTTTTTCAAAATTTGAACACCAAATTTTAAAAAGTATCGAAAATTGAATTCTCAAATCCACAATTTATTTTTATCTCATTCGCAAACTAGATTTGTAAATCATGTTTATAAAATTTCATCTTCTTATAATATACAATAATAGTTACCGATTTAGGAATGTTAACAAAACAGCAAATGGTAATCTAGTATTATCATTTCTAACAACTAATGCATTTGATTATCTAAATTCAGAAAATTGTACTTTTATATATATAAAATAAAATCATATTTAACAAAATAAACTATACAATATAAAACAAATTTTATAACACTAACAAATACACTCTCTCATATGATGATTCAAGAATGGATCTTAGAAAAAAGATAGAGATTCAAATTTAGAGGAACCCTAATCAAAGAAAATCCTAACTAAGAAGATAGGCTTGAAAGGAAGGATGATTCCAGAATTGATTCTACTCATTCTAGAGTATTACTACATTAGCTCTAATGAGTTTTAACTCCATAGGCTAAGTTTTTCCTAAACCAGAGCTCTGATACCACTTGTAACGACCCGCCATTTTGAACCATTCAAATCAACAATAATCCACCCATGTCAAACTTAAATTGATTAAAATGACAAATTATTAATTATATTTGGAAAACTTGGCATATACAATAAATCAATCAATCACAGAATCACAGACACAGAATAATACAACAATACGCAACGGAATAGATAAATAGTAGTTCATGAAGCTACTATAGAAACATCAGAGTCTAAAACCAAATCAACCTAAGTCCAAATACAAAGAAGTCTCTAATACATAAGCAAATGAAAAGTTTGAACATAAACGTCTGGAAATAATTAAAATAACCAAGATAAATGAAAAGCTGAATAGATTAAAGATAGATCTCTGAGCAAAGCTCCAAGCTACAAAGGTGAGTCTCAAATGCTGTAATACTCAGGCTGACCCGAGCATAACGCAAAACACAAAACACTCGAGTTAGGATTAACAATCCTATGCAAGTAAACCAACTCAAGTGAAATGTCCAAATGAAATGCAATAACTTCAAGAATGTTTGGGATTTCCATCCTTTAAGGATCCGTGGAACTATCTATATACTTAATACAATACGCTATATAAATATTGTCTACAGTAAAGTAAAATATTAAAATAGCGTTAAGGCGTTACCCATATCCCCCTTAACACATTTTATATAATGTCGTAGTCTATACAGATACTGTAAACTCCACCCGTAGGTGGGCTATCAGGGAGCACTCCATAGGTACGGCACAAAAAAAACTCGTAGAAGGCGTGATAAGGCATGTGTACACGGCACTCGAGGCAAAGCCAGGGTAGATATACCAATTGCACTCTCGGACTGGTGGTAACGTGTAGTAGCTGCAACCGTCCACCTCGAAAAACACTCCTATAATAAAAATCAAGGGTGGCCGTCAAATCAATCACAAAGTCAGAATATAGTATCGAAGAAATGTGGCCCGGTATAGCTCCTTCTTCAGCCACATCAAGCTGACTCACGGGAGTCAGGGTCACATAAATACCTCACATAGAATCGTTCGCCAAACCATCATACTTCATTTCTGAAATCTCCAACACTTTACACAGTTGTTAAAATGGTTTCGGTATTGGCTGAGAGTATGACAATATCTGATCCCGGTCTCTTTAAAAACCAAACGCTTATTTCACATCGGATGGTTCTTTTACATTTTCTAAAACTAATTAATATCATATTCGATTTCAAACCATATCTCTTTCAATATTATATTCACTTTCAAAACTATATTCACTTTCTATATTCCCTTTCAAAACTATATTCACTTTCAAAATCATATTCCCCTTCAAAATCATATCACTTTCGAAATCATATTCACTTCCGAAATCATATTCATTCAAAATCATAACCACAAGATAGGTTATAAATTGAAAGTAGTTTGTATATTGGAATAGTTATACATTAAGATATTTGCTTTTAAATCAATTAAATCTAAATCATAACAGTTCCAACTTTAAACATTTTGAATATTGAAAGTAGTTTTTATATTGGAATAGGTATACATTAAAAAATAGTTATATTTTAAAAATAGGTTATAGATTGAAAAAGTTATACATTAGAAAAAATTTATATATTAAAATAGGCTATAGATTGATATAGTTGATATATTAGAAATAGTTTATATATTAAAATAGGTTATATATTAAAATAAATATATTAATTTGAACATTTTAAACATAATGTATTTTATTTTTTTATTAATTTTTTTTCAATTTTAAATCTTGAAAAAGTAAATAAAGTTATAAGTAAAACCTTAAAATTTACATTCTAAAACTTGACTTATAAATTTAGAATTCTTAAAAAAATAATTTTAAAATCTAAATTTTACATATATGTTTAAAAATAAAATATTTATATTAAATTTAATAACCATTTCTCTTTTTTTTCCCAACCGTAATTTTTCAAAATTTCAATCTGAATGGTACTTAGTTTTCTATCCTAGGTCAAGTGATACGGATATTTATCATTTCAATCCGCAATATTTCAAAATTTACGGGTATATATCATTTCAACCCGCAATCCCAAATTTCAAAATCAATAAAAACTACTTGGCTTTATCATTTCAAACCATAATAATTTTTTTCCTATTCTAAAGATCATTCTGATATGTATCATTTCAAACCATAATAATTTTTTTCCTATTCTAAAGATCATTCTGATATGTATCATTTCAACCCACAGGGAATACCAAAACTAAGGGAACTTGCAGCATGATTTACATAAAATAAATAACATAATGCAAAATCATACATAACATATTACATAAGGTAGCACATAACTTACATAACAAATTGTATAAAATAGCATATAACTTGCATAACAAATTGCATAAAATAGCATATAACTTACATAACAAATAGCATGTAAGTTACATAATTAATTACAGAACATAGCATGTACCTTACATAATTAATTACAGAACATAGCATGTAACTTACATAATTAATTACATAACATAGCATGTAACTTACATAATTAATTAATACATAATTGATTACATAACATAGAATGTAACTTAATTAATTACATAACATAGAATGTAACTTACATAATTAATTACATAAAATAACAAAATTAATTTCCATCACAAAAGTGTCAACCTTTAAATCAATATAACATTTCCCCTTTTTTTCTTTTCAACATAGTAATTTAATATTAAAATCATGATGCATATTAATAACAATATCATCACATCTATTTTTATAAATAAACAGCATAATGTCAAAAACAATTTCATGTCAAAAATAATAAGGGAACATAGGTGAACATATGTCATATCAAATCATAACCAAACTACGCAAAATTTCTTGACTATTGCAACATTTCAACAACATATCAATTGATATCCATTTACTTAACATAAGATTATAAATCATGAGTGAATAGCTCATCTTTCGAGGCGAGGAAAATTAATGAAATAAAGCTATGAATTTGAGTCATGAATTCCAAAGCAAATCAAAGCGAACTTGAATTGATGCAACACAATATATATATGGATATATATTTCATTTTTATATATAAAAGAGAAGAGGAGAGGGGTTAAGATGCTCGGCCTAGGGTTGAAAGGATAGGTCTGGATGCGGCTAAGGTGGGCTAGGGTAGGAAGAGATGGTTGGGGTATGTAAGAGGAGAAGATGGTGGTGATTTGGGTGGGATTGGTGGTGGTTTGGGTTCGGCTAGGGTTAGGGAAAGAGGAGGAGTTTTGGCCTATGCTTGGATGGAGATAAGGAGGAGGGGATGAGCTTGGAGATGGAGGAGAGTGGCAGCTATAGGAGGAGGAAGGAAGAGTTTTGGAAGAGAGGAGGAAGGAGTTTTGATTTGGAGAAATTTTGAGTTTTTTAATCTATAACTCTCTGTAAATTTGGAGTGGAAGAAGGAAGTGTGATGAGAAAGTTTTCTCAAGAGAAAATTATGTACGTACAAGTTAGTCAGAAGGAAACAAATGGTCGTAGGCATAGGAATAGACACAAGTCTCTTGGTATGGTTAGAGTCTCTTGGTTAACCAAGGCCCATTATGACTAAACCAAACCCATTAGGACTTTGCCAAATTTCACAACTAAAAACCACAAACTTATGTCAGTTTTTCACAGAAATTAAAATATTTAGAGCAATAGATTTTTGATTTGATGAAACAAATAGTGGAGAAAAGATCAAAATTAAGTCTAGTATCATATAAAAAGAATAAAATTTTAAAATTCAAATCTAAAATTTTCAACCAAAGGTCAAATTTTGACTAAGTTTGACCAAAATTCAAAATTTTAGAAAAATTCCTATTTCATTGAATTGGAAAAAATATATTAATCAATATTCCAAAATTTGTTCTTAAATTTTAACCTTTAAATTTTACTTAAATTCATATAATAATATATTTTAAACCTTCATTTTATTAACATTGGTTTGTCTTCATTCAAATGTTCGTTTTATTCAATTCAGCATATGTTGCTTATTCTTGACTGAATCAACTACCATCTATTACTCTTTACATTAATTAAATTATTTAATCCCAATTTATTCAATATTAAATTTTCAATTGAATGTTGGTTACACACTAATCGTTTTATTTTCATTAAATAATTCAAACAAAGTTTTATCCTTTTATTTCCATTTACATGTTCTTTATATTACATTAAATTTCTCTTTCAATTAAAACATATGTTTCCCTTTAATTTCCTCAACTTTCTCTTTTATTTTAATTCAAACATACATTCTATTATTACATTCATTAATTACAATTAATGCTCTCTTTCCTTTTATTAGAAAGATTTCAATTAAATTTAATTCTATTGATTACAAAATAAATTCCAAAGCGGATTAATCAATGTGATGAGGAATAAATTAATTGTTATAACTTAGTAATTCATATCTATTAATTTATTATTTACACAGAGTATGAATCTACTTACCAAATAATTGATTTCTTGTTGTATGCTAACATATTTAGAATATTGTTTATCCCCTTCTTTAGTAACTTTATTGTTACAGTTGATTGAAATTGCATTAATACAGTTGTCAATTACATTCAATAAATATTATTAAATTATATTCTAATATGCGTTACCACCTTTCATTTCAATAAAGATTTGTTGTTTTAGAATTTTATCTAAGATCATGTTTTATATTCTAACAAATTTGTTATTATTATTACTTTTTTATAGTAATAATTGAAAATTCTTTATTTCTAACCATATTCTATACAACAATTATAATTAATATTTTTAAAAAAAATTCGAACTTACAAGTCGTTACAATACACATATATATTTTAGAACTAAATTTGAAAATCTGAAACCAAACTAAAACGCACTGTTGCATATATATAAGTGACTACTCAAAATAGATGGATTCGTTGGACTTATAAAACAATTATATACATATTCATTCATGGTTTGTATTAACAGTTTGATAGCTAAAAACGCAATAAGAATAAATCCTATAGATTACTGAACCCTATAGATAGTCCAATCTAAGAAAACTATATATATATATATATATATATATATGTTTGTATATATATATAACAAGAAAGATCGCTAGATTTGTAATGCATGCAAATTTGTCAGAGATGCAAATTGTTATATAAAATCTTACTAAGGTTTGTCTTGAAGGTGGATGGGCAAAGGATGGGCAGGGTATTACTTTATACCTGAATTATTTGCGCCAAAATTGGTCACAAACCCCGAATCTCGTGAAAGCACCAATATATGGATACAAATCAGCGATAATCTAACACAAATCTCAGATCCAGACAGAGTAGAGAACAACAATTGAAAAATAACAAATAGAAACACAAGATTTATTGAGGTTCGGCTATCTCCGGCCTACGTCCACTTCAAAGGATAATCTTTTATTGATGTTCTTGCTGGTTACACGGAATTATAGCAACAATTTTTGAGTACAACAATGGAGTTTGAGTGCAGTCATGATTCTGGTAGAGTCGGGATATCGCAGGATCCAAAAGTCCTTTTTCTATAGGCTTTAGGGTGCTATTTATAGGTGCTCCATGCAAATATCTCGCTCAAACTTCGGGAGACTCCTTCTGGAACGTGAGTGGGCCCACGCGATCAATTCCATGAAGTTTCGGCTCGATCAATGATCGATACGAACGAATTTCAAATCGATCAATATTTTACCCAATCGAGTCGAAACTTGGCATGAACCCTCCATTGCTTGTACGTAAGCTCTTATGAAAATTTCATAGTATTTGGGCTTGTAGATTATGAGATATGATCGATGCTAGTTAGTGTTTTTTTCCAGGCTGTCGCGTACGTATCAATATTTTTCGCATCGATCAGTTCGACTCGACCTCGAGCACGTGTGTGCAAGGTGACGTGGCACGAAATTCCTGGATCAATCCAATTTTTGTGCCAAGTCGACCGAGCCTTATTCGTACGCTTACCTCGTTCACATCAACTGCTACAGAGTGTTATTCGCATCGATTGCTTAATGTATCGTTTGTATCGATCGATTGTGGTAATTTCGTATTGATCGTGTTCTGTCTAGTTCATATTGATCGGCTGCGAATTGTATCGATCGCTGGTTGATCGATACGAAACTTCGATCGATATGAAATGCTTAGAGTCTGATCGATACAAAATGCATACCATAGTCGATGATACAAACTGGTATGTGAGCGACCGATGTGAATTGATTGATACAATGCGGCCACTACCGAACGGATACGAATAAGGCTTCGCTGGAGCGATACGGACATAATGGATACGAATAGCATGACTTAGGATCGATTCGAACATGATCGATTCGAAATTGGACGTGCTATGATGGATACGAATAGTGTGCCTTCCTTAACTTGTACCAATCATATCTCGATCATACGAACTCCGATCAACGAGATTTGAAAGGTTGGCTTTTATGGCTTTGCCTGTCTTACCTTGTCAATTGTAGCTCGGTCCGGACTCGGACAAAATTCATCGATATTCATAGTGAACCTGCGATGTACAACCTATATTTGGAATAAGTAATCATTGATTTTCAGTTAATTTCTAGATTTCTCGGCCTTGCTAAAAGGCAGGATAACACTTTGCCCCCCAAAACATGCCTTTTGGCAAAAGGCGTGTTTTGAATAGCTTCAAATCAAGTGTCGTGAGTCCATGTTTTATCCACAGCTATAGTACTGACAATCAAGTTTGTGCCTATTCGAAGTCGAATCGGTGTCCATTTCCACCTGTGGAAGTCAAGAATTAAGTTTTACAGCCTCTTCGGACTATCAATGGTCACTTACGACCCTTGGCAAGTCCATTCCAGACTTAACGATCGAATAGAAAGATCCTGTTGTGCTCCGGCGTTGCTTTCTATCCCTTGCACTCTGGCCCTAGCAAGGGCATCTAGCGATGTCTTGGTCGTCCTAGACCGATCATAGCCTCTCCAGGCTCTTGCTGGATCCCATCCTGTCACTCTCCGGTGAAGTGAAAACAGCGTCGAGTGAGCCGATCCAGTCACCCTTTGGCGAAGCGGCAACACCCCCACACTCCGGTTCAGTGTCTTTGAACATTAAGCGAAGTCATGGCCTAAATCCTAGGCCGATCATAGCCAATCCGGGCTCTTATCGAACCCCGATTCAATCACTCTTCGACGAATGGGGAAACAACGTTAAGTGAGTCGATCCTGTCGCTCTCCGGTGAAGAAACTCACTTCTTGCACTCCGGACCCTGCCTCTCCGGGTAGGGGCATAAAGCGATCATTTTTAGGCTGGTTTTCAATATTCATCCCTTAACGCTCCGGTCAAAGGTTTTGTTTTATAAAATTCAAGTTCATTTATTAAATTCGAATTCCAAATGTTCAATCTCAAACAATAGGAAAAACTAGATACTGCCTCTTCGGGCAGGGCGGTTTATTACCCCCTCAAAGCATGCCTAGGGATCTCTCCGGTCCCCCTACATGTGTAAGCGGAATAGACGTTTTATTTTGAAATCAAATATAAGGAGTTTAATCGACCAAAGTTCAAATCCCAAACCTAGCCCTTGTCATCTTGATCAATTGATGATGAGTCATGATCCTAATCCTGGATTAGTTCTGTTAGGTGGAGGCGGTAGTTGCTCAAGTCCTACGGCCGCTGTCCGATCTCTGGTGTATTATGGCAATCTACCACTTCTGATATGCTCTTCCACCTCATCCTTTAGATGGTGGCATTCATCGGTAGTATGCCCTTCCAGCTCGTGGAATATGCAGTACTTCCCACTTCTACGCTCCCGTTCTATGGGATCTCTCCTAGGTGGTTTTCGATAGGGGAGTTGCCCCCGAGTCTCCGTGTAAATCCGTTCCAGGCTTGCCGTCAAATCCGTGTATTGTCTGAACCTGAGTTCTCGAAATTTCTTCCATTTGTCAGGACCATCGTATTTGTCATCCTGATTTCGCTTCCCTTTGTCCACTCTAGATTGTTCTTAGGCGGTTCCTTCGCCTTGCACAGCGTTTGTTTCTCGTCTCTCAACGCGTGAATCTTCCAGCCGAATGAATCTTTCAGGTTCATGGTAAAATTCTCCAACGTCTTGTGAAGGGTCTCTTGCCAGCGAATCCTTGAACTTTGTGCCTTCTATAACTCCTGCCACCGCCGCCATCAAAATCATCGATGGATCCGGGCGATCTACTGAAGCCACGGTTGTATTGAATCGCAATAGAAAATCTTTTATGGACTCTCCGGTCCTTTGCTTTATCGACGCAAGGGTCATCACACTTTTGGGTCGCGTCACGTAGACCCTAAACTATCTCATGAAGCATTCCACTAGCTCGCCCCATGTTCTAATTGATCCACTCTCTAGCTTCCTGAACCAAAGCTCGGCCAAATCTGATAAATATAGAAGGAAACATCGTGCCATCACTTTCTCGGATGCCCCCAGCACTTTCATGTGCTTGATGTATCTGGTAATATGCATGGTCGGGTCTGACTTTCCATCTTAAGGGTCCAACATAGGTAACTTGAACTTCGAAGGGTACCTCACATTTCTGATATTCGGAGCAAATGGGCTCCGACTAACTTCCTCTAAGCCTCCTCTTGGCAACCCTCCTCTCATAATCCGTCGCACTAGTCTAGCCATTCTTTCATCTCCATCCGGGAGTTATCCCCTCATCATATTTCTATCCTGCCCCCCAGGTCTTAAAGGGTACTCTGGGTAATATTCTTCATGTGGCTCATTCATGTTGGCGTTGGCTCTAGCCTGCTAAGCTCCATCTATGGGTCTTCCAACGCCATATCCCAAGGGTCTGCCCCCAGGTTCCTGTTGATTGCTTTCATGCTCTTTGTTCTGATCTTGAATCTGATCTCCGTTGGTCTCTATGACTCTATCTCCTTGTCCTGTGTTTGCAGCCACTGCAGTCGGTCCAAGGTTCTGCGCTCATTCTGCTCTCATCTACTCAAAGAAACTCTGCAACATATCTTGTTGACTCTTAAACAACCTTTCATGTATTGAATCCACCATAGCCTCCATCTCATCCCTGGTAATGTAGATCGAAGCTTGTCCTTATCCAGCTTCAGTGGATGCCTCTTGACTTCCCCCTTGTTGGCTTCTTTCTCCTCTCTGTCTTCTTATTGATTGTCGCGTCATTGTCTTTCGAATCTGAATTCTTCAAGTTTTTAAATCCAATATCTAAGCGGTAGAATCTCCAAGTTAGGCCTTCTCAGTGAAAGCACCAAAGTGTTTGCGCCAAAATTGGTTACAAATCCCGAATATCGTGAAAGCACCAATATATGGATACAAATCAGCAGTAATCTAACACAAATCTTAGATCCAGATAGAGTAGAGAATAACAATTGAAAAATAACAAACAGAAACACAGGATTTATAGTGGTTCGGCTATCTATGGTCTACGTCTACTTTAAAGGATAATCTTTTATTGATGTTCTTGCTGGTTACAGTGAATTATATCAGCAATTTTCGAGTACAACAATAGAGTTTGAGTGCAGTCATGATTCTGGTAGAGCTAGACGTTGCAGGATCCAAAAGTCATTTCTCTGTAAGCTTTAGGGTGCTATTTATAGGTGCTCCATGCAAATATCTCGCTCAAACTTTTGGAGACTTCTTCTGGCACGTGAGTGGGCCCACGCGATTGATTCCATGAAGTTTCGGCTCGATCCGCGATTGATACGAACGAATTTCGTATCGATCAAGATTTTACCCAATCGAGTTGAAACTTGGGATGAACCTTCCTTAGCTTGTACGTAAGCTCTTGTGATAATTTCATAGCATTTGGACTTGTAGATTGTGAGATATGATCGATGCAAGTTAGTGTTTTTTCCAGGCTGTCGCGTTCGTATCGATATTTTCCGCATCGATCAGTTCGACTCGTCCTTGAGTATGTGTATGTAAGGTGACGTGGCACGAAATTCCTGGATCGATCCACTTTTTATGCCGAGTCGACCGAGCCTTATTCGTACGCTTTCCTCATTCACATCGACTGCTACAGAGTGTTATTCGCATCGATTGCTTATAAGGAATAATGTACCGTTTGTATTGATCGATCGTGGAAATTTCGTATAAATCGTGTTCTGTCTAGTTCGTATCAATCGGCTGCGAATTGTATCGATCGATGGTTGATTGATACTAAACTTCAATCGATATGAAATGCTTAGAGTCTGATCGATACGAAATGCATACCATAGTCGATGATACGAACTGGATATGTGAGCGACCGATGCGAATTGATCGATACGACGCGGCCACTACCGGATGGATACGAATAAGGCTTCGCTGGAGCGATACGAACACAATGGATACGAATAACGCGACCAAGGATCGATTCGAACATGATCGATTTGAACATGATCGATTCGAAATTGGACGTGCCCTGATGGATACGAACAGCATGCCTTCCTTAACTTGTATTGATCATATCTCGATCATACGAACTCCGATCAACTTGAGATTTGTAAGGTTGGATTTTATGACTTTGCTTGTATTGCCTTGTCAATGGTAGCTCGATCCGGACTCGAACAAAATTCATCGATATTCATAGTGAACCTGCGATGCACAACCTATATTTGGAATAAGTAATCATCGATTTTCAGTTAATTTTTTGATTTCTCGGCCTTGCTAAAAGGTGGGCTAACATGAATGCTATTGTTTTATATAAATTGCTGGAATTGTAATACTTTTTCCTACCATATCATGCTTACATACTGAATTGATGCAGGAGTTTATTTTTGAAACAGGTACTTTATTAACAAACACAAAAGTACAGATACTTCCATAGTATGCCTCATTAAAACCTAGCAACCCTCCTAGCCTAAATGAGTACCTTACTAGGAAAAAGAGTACATACTATTTTCATATATAATAATCACAACAGACACAAGAATGCCTAAAAGCCCAATAGTCAAACAGATGGAGGAGTTAAAAACAAAAAGAGATCGCACTCAAAACCATCCATATGAGCAAACATGGACCAACAAACACTCAAAGGAAAATGGAACAAAAAGAAAAAAATACTAAACTACACACAACACGTGGCAGAAGAAACAAACTAGGGAACAAGACAAAAAAGCTCCTCTGGACTTCATTCAATACGCGTGGAGAAAAAAAAATGGTGAAAGCTTCACTTCAATAAATTTACCAAATGTTCAAATTTGTATGAGCTTCTTCCAAAAACTCAAAAATGGCGGTCGCTCGTCCCAAAAATCAGGAGAAATTACCAGAAATCATAGGAAGATTATGCTGAAACACGAGGCTGAACTCATGGTGGTCTAAGATCTGAGCGTGGCAAGCTAGTAATCCCAAAATTTAGTAAGATAAGTTCTCACTACAACAAACAGGACCTTTAACAGCGTTTTAAAAACGTTGCTAAAGCTATTAACAGCGTTTTTACATACGTTGTATGTCGACATGCAGTTATATGTCAGAGATATATAATAACAAGAAATAAACGGTGTTAAATGTACTTTTTAACAGCGTTTTCCTGGTGTCATGAAATCATTTAACAATGTTTGGTTGGGTGCAGTTAGAGATCTTTCTTAGCGTTTGTTTTGTGCTAAGATAAGATTTTATAGCATTTTTTCAATGTCGTGATATTCATTTACAGCGTTTCCTTTTTGCAATAAATCGTGATTTATGTTTTTAGATACAATTTAACAGTATCTTTAAAACGCTATTAAAACTTTCAATGGCGTTTTAAAACGCTGTGGAATGTTTTAACAGCGTTTCAAAAACGCTGTGGAATATTTTAACAACATTTTAAAAACGCTGTGGAATTTTTTAGTTCCATTTCAGTAAACATCCACCACAATGTGTGTGTGTATCACATTTCAAAATTAGATATTATATCAATATCACATTTCAAAATCAACATATTGTACCAATACCACATTTTGGGCACATACTTGATAACCAACATACGAAATTTCATAATCAAAATACAAAATATTCTTACACCAAACATAAATAGTTGTCATCAATAGTTCAAAAAAATATATATAGAACAAGTAGTAATAGAAAAACAAAAGCAAGTAGTACATACGTTAAAACCAAAAAGTAGTTCTAGCAGCAAAAATAACTTCGATCCATAACTCGTTGCAACCTTTTTTTGAACCACAGTCATCTATCTATATGTAAAGCAAAAGTAATGTTTGAGAATCAATTCATCAAAAATGTGTACACAAAGTTAAATCGGATTCATAATGCAAACACTAAATATTCATCACATTATTTCAGCAGGCGATTGACTAATACAAAGTATACGACATGCTATAAAAAAATAAAAATAAAAAGCTAAGAAAATCAAAATTTGAGCAGATAGCAACAAAAATACAAATGAAAGAGCTAGCAAAAAGCCTACATTCATTTGGTAATATCCTCCAAAAAGGGATCAAAGCAAAAAAATGAAAGAAAGGAAAAAAGTTGTGTTTTTTTTTCTTTATAAAATCAAGGTCCATTTCCCTCTAAATTAAACATGGAAAGGTAAAGAAAATTATTGTGTTTTTTATTTTGAAATTTATGCTAGCCTACGTGATGTTGAAAATAAGTATGAAAAGTTTAAATACCAACTTCCATTAAGCCGACAAGCACCATTGTCCAAGTGGTTAATTGATTCGACTTTGGTGCAAGAGGTCACAAGTTTGAAACTTGCCTTCGAACGTTTATTGACATGGGATATGTTGTCCTAATGATTTTTTGTATATAAAGTACTATTTCAAAAAAAAACTTCCATTAAGCCAGAGTATTAGGCTTAGCACCATGGATCTCCTTGAATTACATGCTCACTTCATGAAGAGTTTAGAGAGAATAACCCGTGGACAAAAGATAAACCTTCATTAATACCACACTCTCCTCCAATCCAATTGAACTAATCGTTCCCATGTTTGACCACACCTACGAAAATTAACATTACATGCTCACGGTAACAAAAGGTTATAACTAAAAGTTGGTATTGATAATATCTGCTACAATAAAATATGAAATAACAACTTAACTAAACTATTATTGTGAACTTAGAAAAGAACAAAGATAGTAATCAAATTGAAAGTAGAATTAGTATATACATTTTCTTTATGAAATAAATAAATTATCTAATTAGATAATTCAAAATATGGTTTAACGCTTAGACATGATATCATGCAGTAGTATGTTTTAGGTTATTTATTTTGTAAAGTTTGTGTTAACTATGGGAAAATGTCAAGATCATGTAGTATATTTTTGGTTATTTATTTTGAAATTTTTTTGTTAACTTTGGGAAACACTAGGTTTGTGGCTATTTTTGTTATTTGAATTATATCTGGATGTTCTATGTTATATATTTGCTAATTATTATGATAACTACTGGCTATTAAGGTAGTTGTTAGATTATATGTTACTTGAATAATACATTGTATCAACTATATGATACTTCATGTATAAAGTGTTAATTTGTAGATAGATAAGTAGTAATAAAACAAAGATATGATTTGTACTTACATCCAACTTTCTCAGCTTCTATCATCCCAAGGTAGACTTGTATTTCATGAAAGTTTGTTGCAATTTGTTGGCACCATGTGATAATGTTAAAGAGATATAAGCTTTAATTGAAGCCTCTTTCCATTTGTAAATCTTGTATCTACAATTAGAAGAATAGCCTGTGCTACTTTCCTTGAATAGAAATCATGTCTTAATGCACTGCCTCCTGAGACACCAGGACTAATAGAATACCTAAACGTTTAGTGCAAGAGAAAAAAATTGCTTTAGTAAATGTCTAAAACCAGACTGAATGGTTAATTTTACAAATGTAACAATGTTGTTGTGTATTGGAGGTGTATAGTGAGCTTGTGTGCATCAAATCATTAATTGTCAGTAGCACTAACTTCATACTATCGAGATTATCTAGAAATGTTAATTAAGTTTTGCACACAGTTATAAAATTACTTAAATTTTATAAAACTTAATTAATTTTTATAAAACTTCGTTATCATTTACAAACTTAGTTATTTAAAATTTAGTAAATTTTAGAAACTTGATTAATTTATGTAGAATATAACTAATTTTTATCAACTTATTTAGTTTTTATAGAACATGGTTAAATTAGTTAAATTTTACAAACTTACCTAACTTAGTTAGTTTTTTATAGAACATAGTTAACTTTTATAAAACTTGGTTAAATTTTGTAAATTTAGTTATTTTTATAAACTTGATTAATTTTTATAAACTTACTTATTTTTATAAACATATTTAATTTTCATAAAACATAGCTGGCTTAGTTAATTTTTATAGGTTTGGTTAATTTTTATAAAACTTAGTCGGCTTAGTTGAATTTTATAAAAAACGGTTAACTTAGTTGTTATTTTTTAAAATTTGTTAATTTTTAAAAAATCAGTTCATCTTTTGAAACTTATTTAATTAAAAAAATACTTTAGTTAATCTTTAAAGTAATAAAATAAAATAAAATTACTTCCGTTAATCTTTAATAATATGTATTCACACTTTTTTGTGTAAATGTGAATTAAAGGAAATGCCTTAATGTTGTTGACAAAGTAAATGTTTTAAATAGACCGAACCAACCTTATCTTAATTACCTACTTTAAATTTTAAATATTTAGATTATATATGGATATGTATATAACGTTAAAATTGGAGTTTTATCCAATTCTACATGCATCAGAAGATAAAAACATGGGTCATTATAAACATTCATCAGAAGATACAACTGAGTAAGCTACAAAACAAACCATTAAGTGATTCTAGGATGCTTCAATAACTTGTATCCTAACATCCTTTGATTTTTCAGTCAACTCTCCAAGGTAAAAAGAGACCTGCAAATTGCAAAAAAATATAAAGCCAAAGTATAAGGTGATAACTAGCCTAAACGGCACTCTATGGCGCCATTGACAACATTGGGTGATAACTCACTATAAAAATATCTAACTAAGGATATTTTAGTCACTATAACATATTGACCCTATTACAAAGTTTAGAATACAAAATTCGTAATAAAAGAAAAATTGTAGTGAGAAGTTCATGAGAAGAGCTACTTGAAAATACTTCATACCGCAAGTTTAATTCAAAATGGTGTATGTTCTCAGCGTACGATAGTATTTGCTTATATTGTCTTGTAGATGATGAATGAGACAGCGAGAAGTTCATACGAAGAGATACTTGAAAATGAAAAGTTAGATGAAGTAGTAATGGAGTATTGAGTCTGTCTAACTACCAAGTCAAGAAACCTGAGGTTAGGCTATTCAATTATATGGTTGAATGGTTTAGGCATTAGTAACATATACGTTGACCAGTATATGGATTATGAGTAAATATTTCAGATAATAATAAATGAAATTCTCACTATTGAATATGGCATAACAACATACTAGTGGTAATTATAAGAACTATCATTTTTCCACCATTTAGGTGGCTAAGATAAATCATTTAGAGATTTTAATGATAACCATTAAGTAACAACCTACAGATAAGCTTGCATCCAATTCATGCTTGTATCATATTGATCTATGGTAGTGCATGCATGCAAAAAAAGGCTGTTCTACAATCTATGGTAGCATATGAAACAATAATTTATCAAAATTAAGAAAATGAATAAGTAGAAAAGGACCAAATATATTGTTCCATGTTTTTTGTCCTTTTAGATATAATATCTTCTAGTCCATAAAATGCAGAAGAGCGTTGCTCATGAACATAACAAAGTTCAATATAAATGGATAAAAATCAAATATATTACCTATCTTCAGCCATCTATCGCTCCACATTCCAATTGAACTAGGCAAAAAGGCACATTGTAAAACACTGGTACCGGTTCACTAGAAGCAAATTTAGCGAGCTGCATGCGAGCTTTGGGTCTGCCAACTAAATCTGATGCCCGTTCAGAATGCCTACCAGGCTGCCTAATACAGTAGACGTTAAATAAGAAGTGGAAATGAAATGTTGGCTCAAAATGGTCCACCAAATCTCATTCTTAGCTCTCTTTTTTCTTTTCCTTTTTCCATAATTTTAAAAATATTCAAAATGTAGTCAATAGCTCACTTCATACATTGTGTAGCCTACGTCAGTTTAACATATATAAAACAACTTTGTACCACATTGTGTAGCTTGCATCATTGTAACATGCATAACAATCAACGAAGCTTTCTTCTAAACTAATACAATGTCCTTAGGAGAAAGGAGTTGAAGAAGCAAGCTACATTCCTTTAAAAAGCTATAACTATGATGCACTGAATAACAAGCTAACAAACTTCTTTTAGACAGCAACGTAACTAAATATACATAGAAAAAAGAATCAACATTCAATATTTTCATAAAAATACTAAGCAGCACTTAGAAGGAAGAGTGGAGCATACAAAGGGTAAAGTATCATATATAAATATAACGATACAAGCATATAACACAATAGAATATACATATATTTAGAAGCAATGACAATCACAAAAGTTTACTAGTCTCAATGAGATTGTATTAAACTCATGCATGAAAAAATATATAGAGTGCTTGTATAAACAAATAGGTGTATATCTCACATCTACATTGTAGAACAACATGGATAGACTTCAAAGTTGGTTAACCTGTGTTATAGCATGAAAGTATACATATTAACCCCACTTGATTTCAGAGATTCAGTGCATGGTGCAGTGTCACAGAATTTACACTACAACAAAAATACCTTTTCGCAACTGCTAAAAACAGTTGTAATAAGTCTATTACAACTGGCACCCGCCAGTCGTTATATCCGCAGTTGTAATAGATCTGAATTATTTTACAACTGGCTTGAACAGTTGCAAAAGCAGTTGTAGAAACTTGTTTTACAACTGCGACATGTTAGTTGTAAATGACTACTTACAACTGCTTTTAGCAGTTGCAAAAGGTCTTTTACAACTGCCCCTGCTAGTTGTAAAAAACTTATTTACACTGCGGAATACCATTTACAACTGCTTTTAGCAGTTGTAAAAGGCTTTTTACAACTGCTTTTAGCACTTGTAAAAGGATGAAATACAACTAACAATAACAGTTGCAACAGACATTTTTACAACTGCTATAAACAACCATAATCATCTTATGACAACTGCTATAAATTTCATAATATCATAACTAAAACCAATATTTCATTAATATTATACACAATCATGCAAATTACTTGAAACAGCACAAAACATTTGCATTCAAGAAAATCAAAAACAATTCGAGTTTACACCATCTATGAATTCATAAGTTCAATACAAAACACAACTAAATCCATAACATGTTTCAGTAAGAGTACATATACATACTAATTAAAAGAGATAAATTCCTTATGCCAAGCAACAGTCGTCCCCACCACTTGTCCAATAGTTTAGATATCTGAAGTAGGCCTATATAAAATAGCTTCGGGATCCACCGCTGAATCAATCCAAACCTTCCAAGCATCTGCTCCAAGTGGTACATGATGCACTAAAACTGTAGGATCAGTAGATGCAATTGTTGCTTCTGCGACAACATTTCTTTGCCAACCCAATAATTTGCACTTTCTAGACTGATTCTGAACTTGTATATGACCACCATTTGAAACATTGTTGCTACTCCGATGTGACTGCAAACAAAAATCATAAACATTTAATTTATCAACTAGCAGGTGTTTGGTGATGACAAGTAAATTGATGGTGTTTTGTAGCTTTGATGGTGAAGTGCAGTAGTGTTTGTGGTAGAAATGCTAAAGTGTGGGAGAATGGTGCAGTGTACAGGGTGATGTGCAGTGGGATGGTGGAGTTTGTATGTATGCTGGTAAATGGTGCAGTGTACAGGGTGATGTGCAGTGTATAGGGTGATGTTGAGTATGGTAAATGGTGCAGTGTACAGGGTGATGTGCAGTGTACAGTTTGTATGTATGCTAAAGTGTGTGTGGTTGAGGATGGTAATATGACTATATTCTGTAGGCAACAACTTTTGCCTACTCTTCGAACAAAAGTGTGGCATGTCCTCCTATTAAGGCTCCATTTTTACTTTCCCTCTCAGTTTAAACACATTTTTCTAGAATTTTAGAAATACCATTTTCTCTAACTAAAATCTGAAAAGGAAAAAAACAGAAAAATCTACAAAATAATTTAGTTATTTGGTAAAAATTTACCGAACAACTAAATCTACAAGAATGCATACTTGATTTTACGGGGGGAAAAATAAAAAATTTTGACCGGATGATGCATTAGTGTTTGATACTTTGACTAATGAGATTTTATTATTTTATACATGGAGAAGGGTAATATTACGAGAGAGAAAATTGTATGAAAAGTGAAAAGCTAGGGCTTAAATTTTCGAAAACAAAATTAGTGTGGCGAAGGAATATTAAGGGTTCAAACGGAATAAGGTAATTATTTGTATTATTCCTTGGAATATTGACTTAGATGTATTTTGCAACAAATTCAAGTTATCTGGTATTGTATGAAGTTTGATTCTACTCAACCTTATTAATAAGAATCTATAAAGCACACGCACCTAAATAAGTGACAACTTCAGTCTTTGTCATAGTTGTCGTGCTCATAAACTCAGTTGGAATGACTTGTTCTTGCAAGAAAAATGAAATCATGTGTAATAATGTAAATTTTAGCTTATTATCATTTGGATACATTATTTTTCCCCGTGTGCCTAAATTACCCTATCAAAATGACAAACTAGCAGCATGGAATTTCTAAGGTCACATGGCTACATTGCTTGAGTTCTGTGTAAGCTAGTTCCAACAATTAATCTCCAGTAACACCATTCATTCAAAAGAATTAGTTAACGCTTAAACTCTTTCTTGTGATTCATTTCTGTATTGATGAATTTTGGAACATGACTGATTGCAGGAAATAACAAAGGAATATTTCGTATACCACCATACATACTGCAGCTGTAAGCATATTTATCAACTCCACGCAGTAAAATAAAAGTTACAGAAATTGTTAATACTATTTTTAGTTTCTAATGATTATTTTGAAACAACTGTAATTCATGTAATGATTAACATAATTGAGTCCGGACTTTCAGACTTGGATACGGTAAAATCAAACTATAATTCACGTCAAACTATGAATCCAGTTCACTATTTTATGAATTTTGCTAAACCAATTATAATTCAATAGTAAGACATGGTGCATATATATGATAAAATCATATGAGCCTACCAGTCAACTTAAGTCCTACGAGTTGGGTAAAGTTGGCCCATTCAATTATAGAAACTCGCAATTTTTTCAGGCAATTTGTTTATAAATGCACATGTTGTAATGTTGACAATGTTAGCATATAATATTTTTCATATTTGAAACTTAGTTTCAACAAGCAAATGGATTGCGACACTGGAACTGTTAATGTGTTCCTCAAACTCAAACTTCAACTCAACCTGCACACTCCCCAAATCCCCAAATCTGCAAACTAGAAATAACTTTTGAGTTTATTTGTTCTTAAGTCTTGATTTTATAATTCTTTAGTTTAAAAAATTTTATTTTTAATTTTTGGACCAGTCATCACCATACATCGCCATCGACCATACAAGAACAGCTACATTTCCATACTTTTATACTCAATTTATAAAAAAATACCTGAGGCGTATCGCCACGAGGAGTCACTGACTCTTCCGCTACATTTTGTTTACCATTGATATTCTGTTAAAAAAAATGTTACTTGCATTAATAAATTTTTAAGCGCATATCAATTACTCTAACATACTAAATCAAAATAACTTACAGCCATAAACAAATCAGAGAGCTCTTTCATTTGGGCCCGCAAGGTTGTAATTTCTTTTTCCAATGCATGTACTTTTTTGAACTACTCGTGTGAACTGCAAACTGAGTTGGTGTAACTCCAAAACCTAGGCCCCTTATTCTACCTCTATTTTCATGACCAAAAACCTTTGACA
This sequence comes from Allium cepa, assembly GCA_030765085.1. Classification (NCBI taxonomy): domain Eukaryota; kingdom Viridiplantae; phylum Streptophyta; class Magnoliopsida; order Asparagales; family Amaryllidaceae; genus Allium; species Allium cepa. The sequence goes on along the minus strand of CM060941.1, from coordinate 580,114,575 downwards.
CTCCATCTTCCTCCAGCGATACCGTTCCTTGAGAACTCTGATCAGTGTTTTTATACTCTTTTATCTTTGTCTACAAATTAAAAAATATCCATTTTTCGCATGTCACAACATTCATGTAAGGTTCATATATTGGAGACAATCGTGAAAATAAATGCCAATTAAAATATACAAATTCAACTTGTTAGAAATAACAAAAATTAAAAATTAATTGGATTAAAGAAAGGATAAAATGAAGTGAAAATGAAAAAACGAGAAATAATTAGATGTAATATATATGTATTCTTACCATGTAATTGGAGACAACAGAATTTGATGGTTCTCCATTTTTCTTTATGTGGCCTCTGCACCACAAATCCTCTCTAGTAATATCAGATGAGCAACCACTTTCTTTTTTCTACAAAAAGAACTTAAAAACTAATTACTAAACTGTATTGGATGAATTTTTTTATACTCATAACAAATGAATTTTATAAGTTATTTTTTCTTACCATATCTTCTGCAAGTCTTGCGTACCCCTTTCGACTCATAGTGTGTGGAATTGTATTCATTACTCGTATGGTTTTGTATTTATTGCTCGTCGACTACAAAAGATAAATTCAATAAAATTAGATATAATAAATTGAAATGAAAAATTTTCAATAATAGCCACCAAAATAAAACCAACTACCTCAAACTCTTTCGTCAATTTCTCGTTGACAAAATCATTCCATTCTTGAGCACTCTTAATATTATCTGGTTTTAACATGCCTAATTTGTTGGAAGCATCGGGACTCTTTGCTGCAACTTTTATAGCTTTAACTAGCCGTGACTTTGACTCTTTCCATCGCAGTCCCAACATTTGAAGGAGCATATGTTGATGTATGTCATCCAACTTGAATCTTGCCTGTACAGTGTGAACTGTGTTATCAATGATTATTTGAATTCAATTGTAACCTTCAAGCACATTTTAACGAATAAAACTAACAAAACTAACCTTCAAGCACATTTTAACGAAGAATCCAAAATTACCATGTTATCTAAAGAAGTTAAATTTAGTACAGTACTATTTGTAATACCTGAATACATGTCCATAGATCAGCCTTCAATTTGTTGTCGACTTTCTTCCAATTGCTAATGGTCACGGGTACCATCTCCCTTGCTAAAGTCCCAATATATGAAGATAAATGTTTGGAATTTAGACCAATAGGCTGATTTCGGTCATTGAACTCAATTTCTACCTTCTCATTCGGTGTTAAAGAAAATAATCTCATCATTGTTTTTCCTCTTTTTCTTTTAGTTTTGACCATGTTCACCTCTTCGGATGAAGGATCTAAATTCGTAGGTGAAGCAGACCTTTGGGCAGCTGAATCATGAGGATTGGCCGAGTGTGTGGTAATGATGTTTTGGAGGGGAGTTGAATCATGAGGAATGGACAAGCGCGTGGTAATGATGTTTTGGAGGGGAGTTGAATCGTGAGGATTGGACGAGTGTGTGGTAATTACGTTTTGGAGGGGGGTTGAATCAAGAGGATTGGATGAGTGTGTGGTAGTAAAGTTTTGGAGAGGGGTTGACTTATGGCAAGGAACGATGGACGGAGGAATTTCACCATGCTTGCGTGGAGGTTTTCTAACATTAGCATTCATATCCTTAAGATTACAAGCAACTTCAACTTCAACATCTTTCATTTTAGAGATTCTAATACCACCATTAGCTTCAGTTAGACCACGAGCAGCTGCAAGTGCAGCCAGACTTTGTTTCTTTGATCTTTTCTTTGCTTGCTTCGAGCTCTGAAATTATTTGAACAAATATAGCATTAGTAAGGGTATAGTTGGGATTGAGATAAATATTTTTAACACTCAGGCATGAAATGAAATGAGTCAAATAAAAAACTGAAACTGAAACTATAGCATGAGCTCTAAAAATTACTTGGTGAGTGGCATGGGTGGCATACATGCAATCTGTCATATGGGACATCTCACTGATTAACCATGTTCTTTCTAAAGAATGCATATAATAGGCATATTGTGAAGATGTTGCAGTGTGAACAGTGGGAAGGTTGTAACAAAAAAAAAATTGTAAATGATTTGCAAAATGAAATGGAATAAAAAGAAAAGATTTGAGCATCATTTTAATTTCTCCAGGACAAAATTCAGTTGGTATTATTATTCAAGATGGTTACCTCTGCTTGATGTTGCTCGTTCTTACCCATGGACGCAACAAGTTCAAGCTTCTTTTACTAAGTGATCAACCTGGAAAAAAACCATAACATGTAGAAAATTAACATCATACTAATTATAGGATTTTTTTTATATGTAAAGACTATGATATCAGACTGTGATTTCTTTCATATGCTAAGTTGTTTATAACTAAAATTTCCAATCAATTGGCGGCATTTGAATTGAGGTTGCGATTTGTGGTTCTGGGTTTGTTTCGATTTGGGTTTCGGCGATTGATGAGATGTTCGATTTCGATGGGATGCTTGGTTTGTCTGGTAGAGTTTGAAGTGTGTACAAGTATAAGAAGTAGTGTAGTGGACTACTGTTGCACTGCGTTGAAGATGATAGGCATGAAGGTGTAGTTGACTGCAAAGTTGTGAAGCAAGCGATGAAGGCATTGCGACGTAGAGTTGGAGATGGAAGACAGTGGTTTGATGTTCGCTTTTTGAAAAACTTGTTCGTTCAATGGGCTGCTGAGGCAGGGAACTGTTCGGTGAAGTGTGATGTAGCAACAGTTCAGTGGAACTGTGTATGCAATGTGCACAATGGAGTTGTATTGTGTTGTATGACAGTTCAGTAGAGTTGTTGAATGGTTTTGCAAAAGAATGTGATAGTTTTTGGTATGACAGTGTAATGGAAAATTTCTGGGTTGCACAGTTTTGCAAGGCAGTTTTGAGAAGGTCGATGGGGGAAGTTGCTGTGCGCTCTGAACAAAGGGGCGATGGAAAGTTTTTTTTTGGAGTGGGGTGGGGTGGGGTGTGGTTTCGGCAGACAATGATGGTTGCAGTTTTGTATATGGTTTAGTGATGTTGAACTGTTTGCTGTAGAGAAGCATTGAATAATGGGAAAGCACGGTGAAGAGGAGATGATGGTTTTTAATAATGCAGACAATAGTTTATTGTGGAGGAGCAAAGTTCTGGTGGATAATGATTTTTGGAGTGACAACGGTTTGGGAAGTTTTTGTAAGTGAAGTGGTTGTGCAGTCAGGTACAGGAATGTATGTATGTAATGTTGTGCACTAGTTTGAATGTGGATTTGTGCTTGAAGGTTGTTTGACAGGGATGTGGAGAAGTGAGATGTAGGAAGGCAATGGGGTGGTTGAATTTTTGTGCAGCTGTTGATGATGTTAGAATTGAAGTGGAAGGTTGAATATATGGTTGTATGAAGGATGCAGTGAAATGGTGGTGAAGAGGCAGTATGATGTGAAGAAAGGTGGTGAACTGATGTATGGGTGGGCAAGCAGTGAAGATTGAAGATGATGTGAGAAATGCACAGTTGAGTAGCAGTAGTTGAGGAGTGCACAGAACAGAAGCAGTGCACAGAACAGAAGCAAATTGAACAGAGCAAATTGAACAGAAGCACTGGAAAACAATGTAAAAAATGGAAATCTAAATCAATGTAAATTGAAATGTAAACTAAAGGGATAATTTTTTTATTCTGTTTTCGAAATGAGATTGTGTGTTTTTTTAGAAACTATAAATGCAAATGCTAATTTAAAACAAAAAATGCACAAGAACAAAAACACACAACAAACAGTCACACAATTTTTTACATATTGCTGTGTAATGTTCATTTAATTCACCTGAACATTAACACACACACTTAATCATCCATAATTCTACCTATTTTGGCATGCAACTTACCATCAAACTTATATAATATCATGTTATTGCTACATTTTTCTCTTGGTACAACGGTACAGCAAATACAATCATAAACCGAAAAGAAAGAGGAAAAAACATAATTCTGTTAGCAAGTAGACAAGCAATGGGAATAATCATTGACATAAAATTAATATGATGCATAATGCATCAACAAGTATCATTTGGTATGAATCACCAGTCCACTTATATTATTCAATATCTCAACGAATATTGAATGATTTCGAGACAGATAAAGCTTAAAGTACAGTTGTCAAAACTGAGATCAAAGGAAAGTAACTATTTAATTGTTATGGGTTCAGTTATGGGTTTACCTTTCAAAAAAGAGATGCACTTTTGAAATCAAAAATGAAGAAAGGTAATTCAATAATATTTAATTGTTAGTTTCTTAACCTAACTTGGAACAAAGGTCTTTATTTTGTGTTTACACTATATATATGAGACATATAACTACATAACTAAACATTTTAAGGCATATGACTACATATAAAATAAATGAATGCTTTACTCATACCAAAACGCCATCGCAATCCTTCCTTATGTAACTTTCATCCCCATTATCAACATCTCCATCATTAAGTAGTGACTCATCTAGTGGTTTACTAGTTGAGTTTTCCTCCTCCTCATATTTTTCCAATTCATGAAAACCTCTAGGAGGTGCTTTCAAAACGACATACCAATTTGAACAACTACTTTCTCTACAGAAGAACACTTGTACAGCTTGTGTTGCTAAGATGAAAGGATCGCTTGCAAATTGATTTTGGAACTAATGTAAATTAACTAATGTAAATCCATCTTCAACCTTAACTCCACGATAAATATTTGCCCAATCACACTTAAACAAAGCAACTTGAAATAGACGGTAGTCCAACAACAAAATTTCACGCAAGATGCCATAATAAATAATTTTCTCAACGGACCCGTCTACCCGAATAGTATTTGCCCCAATGGAAACACCACTATTTTGCGTAGACTTCTCGTAATCCTTAGTATGGAAACGCCGTCCATCAACAATATAGCCAGTATACGAAACTACTTGTGACCGAGGCCCATATGAAAGCCATTTTATTATTTCGCTAACATGTGAAACATTTCTCTCATCTTTAACCTGGACATATATAATTTTCTTTATAACGATATATGACAAAATATGTTCATATATGAAGGTTAATTGTTCTAAAGAAAGAAAATATAACTACTCCAACCTTTTTTCCAAACCAACAACTAAAAGTCTCTGAATGTAGTTTTGAAAATTCCACATCGTCTTGTAACAGTCGAGGGTGCAAACGTTTCAACTCCTCTTTGTGCATTCTGGATCGCAAATTTATAAGTTAAAATTTAATTGCGTTCATATAGAATAATCGAGTTGAACTTATACTTACTCTATGTACGGCTCCACTTCATCGGTGTTGAACAACACATACGGATGAGCAGCATCAATTACTTCCTCGGAAACTAAGATGGGTTTTCCTTTGGAAATTGGACGTCCATTGAGTATGGAATCACTTTGCTGCACTTCATTCCTATTTTTTAATTCTCCAAACTTATACCCATCGTCAATATATCTAGCACAATACTTAATGCATTCTTCAGAAGAATAGCGCTCAGCTATGCATCCTTCAGGTCGGGTTTGATTTTTAACATAACCCTTCAGTATTTTCATATACCTACAATCAAGATATAAGCATAAAATGATTTCATAAGTGCATGTTTTATTAATTAATTACTTTAGGTATTCATAAAAAAATATACCTCTCAAATGGATACATCCACCGGTATTGTACCGGTCCACAAATTCTTGCTTCCCTCTCCAAATGTATTGTCAAGTGAATCATGATGTCAAAAAAAGGAGGAAAGAATCTCTAAAGGTCACATAGTGTTAATGCGACTTGATTTTCCATGGATTCTAATTTATCTTTATCAAGCACTCTTTGACATATGTCATTGTAAAATGAACATAGTCGCAATATTGCATTCCTTGTACCTACAGGCAATAGCCGTCTCAATGCTACAGACAATAGTTGTTGCAGCAAAACATGATAATCATGAGACTTAAGACTTGAAATTTTGTCCTGTTTTGCAAAACATTTCCCAATATTTGAGCTATACCCATCAGGCACCTTCAAATTCCTCATCCTATCATAAAAGATCTCTTTTTCTTGGTCTGTTAGGGTGCACGGGGTAGCAGGAAGTAATACTTTACTTCCAACATCTATAGGATGCAACTTCTTCCTTATACGCATTGCTTCCAAATCTTGACGTGAACTAATTCCATCTTTTGATTTTCCTTTGATATCGAGCAATGTACCGAGAATACTCTCGCAAATATTTTTCTCGGCATGCATTACATCTAGATTGTGACGCAACGGAAGTGCCTACGAAAACCCAAAAAATGTGTATAATAGAGTGATAGTAAAATACTAATTGCTAGAAATGGTTAAAAAAAAGACATTTTATTTTTAGCTATATTTTACCTTCCAATAAGGCAAATCAAAAAAAATGGATTTCTTTTTCCACATTTGGATTCCCTTTTTCTTTACATCCCCCCGTTTTCTTTTCCTACTGTCTCTCTCATCTTCCTTTGTTTTTTTCCCCCCACTCATTTACGATATCTTTAACATCATCGAAGATTTGAGTACCAGTATGTATTGGAAGCATTTGTCTATTTTCTATGGTTCCATTAAACAAGTTTTTGTAGGATCTAGATTAACCCTAGAGGGGGGTGAATAGGGTTATAGCATATTTTCTCGATTTAAACACAGAAATAAACTGCAGAAATAAATATGCTGAAAAGTAAATCACACACAAAATTTACCCAGCTTCGACAACCCCTGCCTACTGCTGCATTCACAGATTTCTATTAGAATTAAACAGTATCACGCTTACAAACACTCTACTAGACTCGTAGACATTTGCTCCCGCTCACAAACACTCTACTAGACTCGCACACCCTGCTCGCAAACATTTGCTCCCGCTCACAAACACTCTACTAGACTCGTACACCCTGCTCCGCCTATAGAGTTTCGCTTACTCGCAAACTTTGCTTCCCGCCTATAGAGCTTCGCTTATTCGCAAACTCTGCTCCCGCCTATACAGCTTTGCAAACTCGCACACCCTGCTCACTGAACTAATTCTAACTAGACAATCTGACACTACCTAAACCCTAGGTGGTGATTTACCAGTTTTCGATTTGAAAAAGTTAAAAACAACAATTAAAAAACAAATAGCACTTAAACCCTATTTAAATTATACTAAAGCCCTTTAAAAATAAAGCAAGCCGGCCCAATTTAATTCTATAACCCGTTCCCTTCGTTTGCTTGGCCCGTTCCTTTTTGTCTCGTTCAAATGGTGGCTCTGCAAATTAGGGCTTCGTTCCTCTTTGAGATAATTGGCGACTCTGTTCGATCTTAGGGCTTTGTTCTCTTCATTCCAAACTAGGGTTTTGAAGCTGCGCCTTTTCGTGTGCTTCGTTCTCGTTTGTTCGCTCTTGGCCGCTTCTGTTTGATCGAGTTCTCCATTGATTCGGCATGTAATTTTATCCCTTTTTCTTTACTGGTTGATGCTTGAACTCGATGAAATAAATGCCGATGATGATTAAGGTTTTTATAGGATTTGATTTCCTATTTTTGCGTTCGTCCGATTGCTTCAAAATTTCTTGCTTTGCCGTTCGATTACACTTTGATGCTGATGATTTATTTGACTAATTCATATGCGTATATTCTTGATACTTGCTTCCCACGGCTTGGTTGACACGGTTTTGATTATTGACTCGTTCAATATTGACTTCGGCCATTTTTTGATTGAATTTAATGCTGTAGCATACTTGACCTGTTTTGTTCTTTGTGCTTCGACTTTGGCCATTTTTTATGTTCACTGGCCTGTACATTTGCATTGTATATATTCTTGGATTTGGATTTGAACTGCTTCATGTACTTGATATTGTGGCATGTGGTCTTTGTTGTTATGTTGATGCATTGTGCCTTTGTGGTTGTAACTGGACAGTTCATATTGCTTTGCTTCATCGTTTGTGTCCACTGCATTCTTCGTTTGGTCTACTTGCATTGTTTCTGGCTTTGACTTGGTTACACGGCTAGAATTGTTTCTTTGATGCATAAAACTGTGTTGATGTTAACTGACTTTGGTTATACCCTGATTTGTTCATATATATGCTTGAGTTTTCATATTTTAGCCTTGATCATTTTAAAAACTATAAATTGGAATATGGTTAATTTTGCTATGACTTGAATTCCTTGGCTTTGATGTTCTCTGGTTTTTCTAATAGCACTGTGCCTTAACATGCACTCGAGTCATGGTCATTGTTGACAACTTGGTTGTATGTGCTTTGACATTGTAGTCTCGAGTTCACTGTTGCACTTCAAGTTGAATATGTTGGCACTGGAACTAACTTGTATCTGGACTTGTTGTATTCTTGCAGTTACCATAGTTTGTATATTTGTACTGTTGGTTTGTAGTTTGCATTGCTGAACTTGGTCTCTACTTGATGCTGTCTTGAATTTGCGCAGTCCATGTTGCATTCATTCCATTTTGCATTGATGCAGTGCTGTCATGTTGTTTTCAGTAGTCTTGGCCATGTTGGTTCGAATTGCACTTGCTCTTTTGTACTACTTCACCATGTCACTTGAGGTTCTGCAGTTGGTTTTTGATCTTCACTGTGAACTTTACTTGGGCATTTTGTATGTTTCATTTTGATCCACTTTGTCATTGCATATCTATATATGCTTGACCTCTGTTGCATGCTTGCTGTTGCATGCTTGTTTGTATGTTGCACTTGTTACCACTCTTGTGCATTGCCTTACTGACTCGATTCATTTCATGTTTGTTGCAGTCCATATTCTTTTGTGTCTGCACTTGTGAACTTTGTTGCATTCATGTCTTCGACTGTTTGCACATGATATATTGTATACTTATGTTGTCTCTTTGATACTGACTTTGCTGTACATGCATTCCTGTTGTTCATCTTGTATTTGCTCATCTGCAAGTGCATTTTTCGATTCAGAACTTCTGTCATTATGTCTTTGACTGCCATGTGTATACATACACCTATGTATGTATATATGTGCTGCATTTGCTTGCATCTATACTTTGATGGCTGATCATTTATTGTTTCTCGGCATTGACTTTGAGCTTGAATTGTTTCTTTGATATTGAAACCTGTACTTGCAGTTGTGTAGTTGTTGACTACATCACCATATATCAATTTCTCGGCCTTTGGTTTCATGTGCATTGAGCTTTGACCCTTTGTTGTTCATTTGGGCTGTTGGACTTGTTGAAGTTTTGCTTGCACACTTGCTATTTTTGGCTGCGCACATGAGTTGGCGTGGCAGTGCACACGTGTATGAATGTACACGTGTGTATTGCAGCCACTTATGGTTACCTGTCCCTGTAATATCTATATGCATGACTTTATGATGAAATCAAGTGTGAATGATGACGTACAACCCAAATAACTGAGGCAAATCATATTTTCAAAAATCGTATTACATTTTATATTGCAAAAATATTTCTTTTTCAATTTTACTGCGTTAGTTTATATTTTTGCAGATTGCTCAGATGCTGGATTCAAACTAGAAGGAAGTTGAAGATAAAAATACGAGTGTGAGTGATATGTAGTGAGGTTAACTGTAAATGTGAAATGTGATGTGATTGTAATCAAAGTTGTATAGTTATAGTGAGAGATTGAAATTGTACTATTCAAAATTGTAATAAATATTTGTTTGAATAAAATTTCTGTTTGAATTCAAATTCTGTGTCATTTAATTTTATTCAGCAAATATTTATTTATTCTATGAAAAATAAAATAGTACATTAACAAATACATTTAAACGAATGTATATATGTTTATTATCATCAAACAAAAAACATATAAGCGCAAAGCGCATATTCAACAATCTCCCCCTTTTGATGATAATAAACATATATTTAAGATTTTGAATGTATTAAATGTATTTGATCGTTCAATTTGCTTCCCCTTTTTGAATGCTCCCTCTCTACACAATACTCCCCCGACATATATGCATACAAATAGAAATATATAAATGAGCCTATATGCAAAGTGAAAATTATTTGACCTTTGCTTGATTCTATTTGACAAAATCTTAACTTTTCTCTCCCCCTTTTGTTATCAGCAAAAGAATAACAGTGTTGTAAAAATAGGGATGAAGTGATAGACATGAATCAAACATTTAACTCAATTGAATATAAATATTAAATTTCAATAAAACTCAAACAAAAATCATAATTACCCTTGTCAAGCGCATATTCCACTTTCAGAAGTGATGGGGATAAAATCATCAAAAATCATACAATTCTGTCTATTTGTGGTATATTTATTTCAGAAAATTTGAATATCTACTAACCATGCATAACCGTTAGGACTTTTAAATGAGATTAGTAGTATTCACAATTTTTATTTAAAAAAATGAAATCAAGTATCTTCTAACCACGCATGACCGTGAGGACTTTTAAATGGGATTAGAATCAACTTGTCTATTTGAATCAATTAATTTTGATATGCGTTCCATACATGCATAACCGTGAGGACTTTTAAATGAGCATGGAAGCACATAATCAAAATCCAAGTAATTCACCCATGCATAACCGTGAGGACTTTTAAATGAGAGTGAATACTTTGGATATTTATTCTTATTGCTAAATATAATAAGTTGAAGCACAAATAATTTCCTTCACAGATTTAAAGATATTGAAGAACAAATGATTTCCTTTGTAAACTACCACAAATTTACATACTAAATATGATCTTGATGAGTGATGGTCGATAGAAAGATGATAGAAATAGAAATGGTCATGGAATTTTTTACCCAACAAAAAGTTTTTATAACTCTTGTTATGAAATTCTAAAGAAATTTTCTAATTATACTTTCTCGAGTTATAATATATGATAAATATCAACACTCATCACTTTTTCAATCACTATTCACCTTTTCGATAATCAAAGGGAGTTAGATTAGTCAAAATAGTCATTTAAAATCAAATTTAAAAAATTATAAAATCAATTTTTTTTTTTAAAAAATGACTAATCTGTAAATATGGTCAAACATGATTTTCTCGAGGGGGTTTTATAAGAAAATTTTCTGCTATTTGAAAATTATTTCAAATGAAAAATATGCAGATATTTTCTTTGAAAAGACGATGCAGCAAATGGATGTTTCAAAAATTAATCATGTTCCACTAGTAATTTTTCTATCAACTATATTACCAGTGTAATCTGCATCTGAATTTAAATTTCACTCAATATTCACTCGTTGAACCATGAAGTGTGCACCAAAAATTTCAAACTTAACATCATTCTTTTGAATTTGAATTGAAGCCGTGTTAACACTCAAACACATATCATGGTGTTAATTTCAGAAACCATAGGATAAACAATTATAGTCATGAGTAATCAACAGTCAATCAACATCATAATTATTTCAAAAACAATTTCTTGAAGTTTCAACAATTTCTTAAAATCCTTTTTCACATGAATTTGAAATCGTGCAAATTTACAAGCAGTGACCAAAATATCAAAACAAATATATCTACGTGTAGCATGAGTAACCATCATTTGACCGAACAAATTTATATGGATTAGTTCAAAGTTGAAAATCTGATTGGTCATCATTTAAGCACAAAACAATGTCATAAATAAGAACAAGTCAAAAAATCATATCAATTAAGTCCGAATCAGTCAACCATCATAATTACTCCAAGTAATTCTATTTAAAGATGGTTGGTCAATATTTTGAAAAGGAATCATAGCATCAAAATCATCATCTTTTGTACATCTCAATATTGGCTGATTTAATTCAGATTATGGTGCAGATTATCACATTTGATATATCGTTCAAAAATAAATTTACCTGTTTTACCTTTACGATAATTTTTCGTCATTGTCCATTGTGATTCTGTCACCTTTGTACTAGGCTAAGGAACTTTGCTTTGTCGCCCGTTGTGTTTCTGGAACAGCTAAAATCCAGAGAACAGTGTTGTTGTTCCTTAGCCTGCCACCACACCTACACGATGAAAGATTTATGTGACCTATTTGTTTTTATAGGTCCATGATTGTTAGTGGCAGAATATGAAACATATGTTTGTGGAGACCCAAAACTATTTATATATGTTCCTTTTGGCACCCAAATTTGTTTGACTTTCAAAGATTTTATATTTGTGCCTTTTGGAACCCAAATTAGTATAGTTTTCACGTGTTTGGGTCTATACCAACAATTATTTAGATTATGTCCAAATTTTCTACAAAACGTGTACATTAAATTGACTTGACTAAATTTTGTGTTCCTATGACTATGATTTTCAACATGATTTCCAATTATTTCAGATCGAGCAAAAACACTTTTACTTTTTGCATTATCATCATTTTGTGATTTCCCAAAACCTAGTCCTTTTCTATTGTTAGCAAAAAATTGATTTCCCAATAACATTTTGAAAGATTTTTCTCCTTTTGAAAAGTTATTCAGGGATTTCTCAAGATTTTGGACTCGGGTTTTTAATGTTGAGTTTTCAGTGACAAGTGAGGTGCATCGATTTATAAAATCATTTTTCCTAGTGTCGATGGTTTCCTTAAGATTCAAGTTTTCTTTTTCAAGGCTCTCAAAGTTATTCCTAATTTTTGATAGTTTCGAATCTAAAATTTTACATTGGTTACATTCTAGGTTTTGAATATTTTCAAGTTCAGTTTCTAACCTAGAATTTTCATGGGCGAGTTTCCTCCTTTCAGATTTCAGTTTTTCAATTTTAGATTCAAACGTATCAACTACTTTAGTAAGATCAGAACACATAAAAACAAGTTCTTTATAAGAAAAATCACCTGCCTCACTAGATTCGTCGGAGCTTGCTTCTGAATTTGATTTTGCCATAAGACACAAATTAGCCTCCTCTGAGCTGCTATCTAAAACTTCCTCTCCTTCTTCATCATCCCAAGTTGCTGCAAAGGCCTTCTTTTTCTTTTTCTTTCCTTTGTTGTTTTTGAGAAGTGGGCATTTTGGTTTGATGTGGCCAGGCTTGTTGCAGTTATAACACGTCAGTTCATCATCGGAATTTTCAGAATCTTTTGGCCTATTACAACTTGTTTTCTTCTTGCGTGGCTTGAATCTCGACCATTTTCTAAGATTATTGACAGCCATTGCAAGCTCTTCAATTGGATCTTCTTCATCTTTATCGCTTTCTTCTTTGCTCTTTAAGGCAATCGTCTTCTTCTTTGGTTCGGAGTTGTTGCGTTCTTCCTTTGCTTTTAGCTCAAGCTCATATGTCATCAAGTTACCAATCAACTCCTCCATGCTTAGCTTACTCAAATCTTTCGATTCTTGGATTGCCGTGACTTTTGCCTCAAAGTTCATTGGTAAAACTCGTAGCACCTTCCTCACAAGCTCTACCTCAGTGAAGACCTTCCCAAGCGCTCTAGCGTTGTATACCAAAGTTGAAAAACGTCCAAACATGTCTTTTATGCTCTCGCCTTTGTCCATCACAAAGTTTTCGTATTCGTTGCTGAATAGGGCTAGACGAGACTCCTTGACTTGAGAAGTTCCTTCGTGTGTCACCTCCAAAGTATGCCAAATTTCCTGTGCTGTTGTACAATGAGAAATTCTATTAAATTCGTTTTTATCAAGAGCATATATCAAAGCATTCATGGCTTTAGCATTTGTCGTTTTCAATTTCTTATCGTTGGCATCCCACCTATCCTTAGGTTTAGGAATCTCAGTACCACCAACGATTATAGTGGGAGGTTTATAGCCAGTTTCAATAATATCCCAAACATCATAATCAACAGAACTAAGATAGATACCCATCCTAACTTTCCAATAAGCATAATCGTTCCCGTTAAACATGGGTGGCCTAGCAATAGATTGCCCCTCAGAAAAAGCATTATTTTGTAGACTCATGACTCTAGAGTTAAATAAAAAATATACCGGGCTCTGATACCACTTGTAGGATCTAGATTAACCCTAGAGGGGGGGTGAATAGGGTTATAGCAAATTTTCTCGATTTAAACACAGAAATAAACTGCAGAAATAAATATGCTGAAAAGTAAATCACACACAAAATTTACCCAGCTTCGGCAACCCATGCCTACTGCTGCATTCATAGATTTCTATTAGAATTAAACAGTATCACGCTTACAAACACTCTACTAGACTCGCAGACATTTGCTCCCGCTCACAAACACTCTACTAGACTCGCACACCCTGCTCGCAAACATTTGCTCCCGCTCACAAACACTCTACTAGTCTCGCACACCCTGCTCCGCCTATAGAGTTTCGCTTACTCGCAAACTTTGCTTCCCGCCTATAGAGCTTCGCTTACTCGCAAACTCTGCTCCCGCCTATACAGCTTTGCAAACTCGCACACCCTGCTCACTGAACTAATTCTCACTAGACAATCTGACACTACCTAAACCCTAGGTGGTGATTTACCAGTTTTCGATTTGAAAAAGTTAAAAACAACAATTAAAAAACAAATAGCACTTAAACCCTATTTAAATTATACTAAAGCCCTTTAAAAATAAAGCAAGCCGGCCCAATTTAATTCTATAACCCGTTCCCTTCTTTTGCTTGGCCCGTTCCTTTTTGTCTCGTTCAAATGGTGGCTCTGCAAATTAGGGCTTCGTTCCTCTTTGAGATAATTGGCGACTCTGTTCGATCTTAGGGCTTTGTTCTCTTCAATCCAAACTAGGGTTTTGAAGCTGTGCCTTTTCGTGTGCTTCGTTCTCGTTCGTTCGCTCTTGGTCGCTTCTGTTTGATCGAGTTCTCCGTTGATTCGGTATGTAAATTTATCCCTTTTTCTTTACTGGTTGATGCTTGAACTCGATGAAATAAACGCCGATGATGATTAGGGTTTTTATAGGATTTGATTTCCTATTTTTGCGTTCGTCTGATTGCTTCAAAATTTCTTGCTTTGCCGTTCGATTACACTTTGATGCTGATGATTTATTTGACTAATTCATATGCGTATATTCTTGATACTTGCTTCCCACGGCTTGGTTGACACAGTTTTGATTATTGACTCGTTCAATATTGACTTCGGCCATTTTTTGATTGAATTTAATGTTGTAGCATACTTGACTTGTTTTGTTCTTTGTGCTTCGACTCTGGCCATTTTTATGTTCACTGGCCTGTACATTTGCATTGTATATATTCTTGGATTTGGATTTGAACTGCTTCATGTACTTGATATTGTGGCATGTGGTCTTTGCTGTTATGTTGATGCATTGTGCCTTTGTGGTTGTAACTGGACAGTTCATATTGCTTTGCTTCATCGTTTGTGTCCACTGCATTCTTCGTTTGGTCTACTTGCATTGTTTCTGGCTTTGACTTGGTTACACGGCTAGAATTGTTTCTTTGATGCATAAAACTGTGTTGATGTTAACTGACTTTGGTTATACCCTGATTTGTTCATATATATGCTTGAGTTTGCATATTTTAGCCTTGATCATTTTAAAAACTATAAATTGGAATATGGTTAATTTTGCTATGACTTGAATTCCTTGGCTTTGATGTTCTCTGGTTTTTCTGATAGCACTGTGCCTTAACATGCACTCGAGTCATGGTCATTGTTGACAACTTGGTTGTATGTGCTTTGACATTGTAGTCTCGAGTTCACTGTTGCACTTCAAGTTGAATATGTTGGCACTGGAACTAACTTGTATCTGGACTTGTTGTATTCTTGCAGTTACCATAGTTTGTATATTTGTACTGTTGGTTTGTAGTTTGCATTGCTGAACTTGGTCTCTACTTGATGCTGTCTTGAATTTGCGAAGTCCATGTTGCATTCATTCCATTTTGCATTGATGCAGTGCTGTCATGTTGTTTTCAGTAGTCTTGGCCATGTTGGTTCGAATTGCACTTGCTCTTTTGTACTACTTCACCATGTCACTTGAGGTTCTGCAGTTGGTTTATGATCTTCACTGTGAACTTTACTTGGGCATTTTGTACGTTTCATTTTGATCCACTTTGTCATTGCATATCTATATATGCTTGACCTCTGTTGCATGCTTGTTGTTGCATGCTTGTTTATATGTTGCACTTGTTACCACTCTTGTGCATTGCCTTACTGACTCGATTCATTTCATGTTTGTTGCAGTCCATATTCTTTTGTGTCTGCACTTGTGAACTTTGTTGCATTCATGTCTTCGACTGTTTGCACATGCTATATTGTATACTTATGTTGTCTCTTTGATACTGACTTTGCTGTACATGCATTCCTGTTGTTCATCTTGTAGTTGCTCATCTGCAAGTGCATTTTTCGATTCAGAACTTCTGTCATTATGTCTTTGACTGCCATGTGTATACATACACCTATGTATGTATATATGTGCTGCATTTGCTTGCATCTATACTTTGATGGCTGATCATTTATTGTTTCTCGGCATTGACTTTGAGCTTGAATTGTTTCTTTGATATTGAAACCTGTACTTGCAGTTGTGTAGTTGTTGACTACATCACCATATATCAATTGCTCGGCCTTTGGTTTCATGTGCATTGAGCTTTGACCCTTTGTTGTTCATTTGGGTTGTTGGACTTGTTGAAATTTTGCTTGCACACTTGCTATTTTTGGCTGCGCACATGAGTTGGCGTGGCAGTGCACACGTGTATGAATGTACACGTGTGTATTGCAGCCACTTATAGTTACATGTCCCTATAATATCTATATGCACGACTTTGTGATGAAATCAAGTGTGAATGATGACGTACAACCCAAATAACTGAGGCAAATCATATTTTCAAAAATCGTATTACATTTTATATTGCAAAAATATTTCTTTTTCAATTTTACTGCGTTAGTTTATATTTTTGCAGATTGCTCAGATGCTGGATTCAAACTAGAAGGAAGTTGAAGATAAAAATACGAGTGTGAGTGATATGTAGTGAGGTTAACCGTAAATGTGAAATGTGATGTGATTGTAATCAAAGTTGTATAGTTATAGTGAGAGATTGAAATTGTACTATTCAAAATTGTAATAAATATTTGTTTGAATAAAATTTCTGTTTGAATTCAAATTCTGTGTCATTTAATTTTATTCAGCAAATATTTATTTATTCTATGAAAAATAAAATAGTACATTAACAAATACATTTAAACGAATGTATATATGTTTATTATCATCAAACAAAAATCATATAAGCGCAAAGCGCATATTCAACAGTTTTTACGGTGACGGTATTCATGATTAGGTGCAAGAAATCGTCTATGACCCTAAGTATGCGCATTTTTTTACTAATTGGTAGCCATATTGAACATGTATTAATGCCACAAACAGGATATGCTCTCTTACCTTTTACAGTGCAACCTGCTAAATTTCCATAAGCTGAAAAATTATTTATTGTCCACATCAGAATTGCATTTAATCTAAATTCGCTGCGATCGTATGCATCATACACTTTTACCCCTTTATTCCATAATTTGTTAAAATCTTCAATAAGTGGTTGCAGATATATGTCAATATCATTTCCCGGTTGACGTGGTCCTGGAATTAATAAAGATAGAATTATATTATCTTTATGCATACAAAGCCACGGAGGGAAATTATAAGCAACAAGAAACACTGGCCAACAACTATATGTTGAATTCCAATCACCAAAGGGGTTAAAACCATCACTTGCAAGATCGAGCCTTAAATTTCGCGGATCGGATGCAAAGGAAGGATACATTCTATCAATTGTAGACCATTGAGAGGAATCTACAGGATGTTGCAGTTTGGAATCTTCTCTTTTATTACTGCTATGCCATCTTAATTGTTCTAAGGTCTCCGACGACATGAACATTCTTTTCAACCTTGGTATGAGTGGAAAGTATCTCAAAACCTTCACAGGTATTTTGGCTTGCTTTCCATCTTCGCTTGTCTTGTTCTTTTTCCAACGAGATTTGCCACATTTGGGGCAAAAATCACAATGTGCAAGCTCTTTTCTAAATAGACAACAATCGTTTAAGCATGCATGTATATTCCTATAACCTAAACCAAATGATTTAATCAACTTCTTTGTTGCATATGTAGAATCAGAAAGCTTGTTTTCCTTAGGTAGAATATCCCTAAGAAGCTTAAGAAGTTCCGTAAATGCTATGTCGGTTATACCATTTCGAGCCTTATGTTTATAAAGAAGTATTGTAGCAGACAACTTTGTATGGCTTGTATAACCAGGATATAAAGGAATTTCAGCTGTCTCCAACATTTTCTTAGTCCGTTCCCTATGTTTATCATTAACATGATACTCATTCTCATCGTCACCAATTTCTGCATCTAAATACATTCTGTATGTATCTGTCACTTTATCGGCTTCATTTCATGAATGACGTGCTTCTCCGTGAAATATCCATACATCATATGTTGGATCAATTCCAAAACACACCAAATGTGTCACAGCATCTCTTGGAGAATGCCAAACAAGATTCCTACATTGACGACACGGACAAATAATTTTTTCTGGATTACCCTCACTTTCTGCATGCTTATGTACGAAATTCCGAACGGCTTGCCTATATTCCTCTGTCATTCTACAAAAAATAAACATGTCCTTGGTCAACCCTAAATAGTTATACGTATGAAATAACTAATCAAAAATTACAAAACCTTGGTAGGTTAACCCATGTTTTGTCCATAGCTTGTGTTGATCCGATTGGACGCACATGCAAAAGAAAATAGTAACTACACGACAAAAGAAACTAGTAAGTTTTAAATAGTCCATTCTTTACATGTATTATTATGCCAAATTAAAAAATAGAGCAGATGCTTAATTATATATATCATGTGTAGTCAGTTTTCATTTTTCTTAGTATTATTAATTTAATTATTTAATGCAAATGGAACTGTTGAAATGATTTGCTGCTTCGTTTATAAACCGGGAATTCTATTATTTTCATGTAGTTAAGCAATTTGATTATTATATGTAGAACAAATTATATACATGAGCAAATGAGCTACGTACAAACGAAATGAATCTGAAAAGATTTTATGAAGATGGTTTGATACTGTTAATTTGTTTTTTGTCCAACTTTACAGAACTTATGAAGAACTGGTGGCACATATTTAGATGTGGAACCATTAGAAAAATAAATGCATCCGTTGTTTTCTTGCAACTATAAATAAGTAAATTTATAATGTGTTAATGTATTATGCATAGCCGGGTTTTTTTTCGCTTAATGTGTAACAATATGCCTTCCTATTATCCGTCATTGTTTGTATTAAATGTAAATATAATTGTTCAATCCATTAACGGTTCAGTATCCATGTAACGAACAACAAATTATCGTCATTAATATTTTATTTAAGAAATACAATGAGCTGTAAAGATTATGTTCAACTTGTTTCAAATTATTATGTACTAAGGGGTTAAAAGCGCGTGTGGCCTTATTTGTTTATTGTGCCAATAATATTTTCATTTTTATCCCCTGATGTTCGTATTAACTCCTAATACAGTAATTGAGTTTATTAACTATTGAATATATCTAAAACAGAATAGCAAATACTGTTGACTAATTTGGTACTTAATCAACACAATTGGCATCAAAAAGCGTCGTAATGCTATTCCAAATTATTATGTATTGATAAATGACAAAAGTACATTAACCATATTAAATGAAAAAAGTGCAATTTATATTAATTTTTTTTCCATGCCTTGCAAACACTTGAAGTGATATGTAGAAATAGACAGTCACAATATACATAGGAATTTAACATGGTTAATCTAAGGGAAAGCCAAGCTGAAAGAAAGATAAATTGTAACAGCATACCGAAGAAATAATTATAAAGTTGTCATGTATGCATATCACATTGCATAAAAGTGGAGAGTACAACTGCCCATTGAGTAATTATATGCACAAAGCAGATGATTTGACATGAAGACTCCACCATCATCCATTGTACAGAAATTTGAAAGAAAAAACAGCTAAGCACCAAAAATTTGAGAGTGACTTGAAAACCATATATACAAGATAAACCAAATTCATCTTAAATCACAGAATGAATTGGATATACATATTTTCATCAAAATAAATAAACCTAAATCTAGCATTTGGTGTGAAATGGTAAAGAGTCATTTAACTACCAATAATGATAATCAACAAATAACAGTAAGAACCAAATAAAATCAATTAAATCGCGGGTAGCAACATACCTGTAGCTTCGTCGACCGCGACAAACACAAGCGAGCAGCAACAACAACAAGCAAACGTGGGTGGCAACGGAGACGAGCAACGAAGACGAAGCAAGCAAACGAATGTAGCAATAGAGACAGGTGACGGAGGCGAGCAGATGGCGGAGAGTAGTCGGATAGGGTTTGGAAGATGGTTTCGTCAATTTCAGCGAGCGTGGTTTAATTTGTGGATGGTAAAGCAGAGAAGCGGGATGGGCTAGGGTTTAGATTTAAAATTTTGGGGCCAATTTTATTTTTCTTCGATGTAATGAGCGGGCAAATGAAAATAAAGGGGGGAAGTTGTAATTTTCTGTAATCCGAGGAGACCACTGTCAAAAACAGTTGTTGTACATAAATATTTACAACTGCCACAAACAAATGGTTGTTATAGACATATATTACAACTGCTGTACAATTAGAGTTGTTAAAATTACATTTGTTACAACTGCTATAACAGAACAGTTGTTATAAAATATGTAATACAACTGTCAATTTGTGCAAGTTGTAAACGAAAAGTTGTAATATGATTATTTTGTTGTAGTGTTAAGATGGTAGTTACATACATGTTCAAATTTTTCTAGTCATCTAACTAATTAACAGAAGAAAAAAATTGAAATTTCGTACTCAAGCAAAATTCAGTTTGAACATATAAATGAAGCTCGGCTATATATCATTTAGTGGAAAAGAAGTAAAAAAGAACCCTAAAAGGACCTGATAAATATCTAGAGAATTCAAATGTACCAAGTTGAACAAATTGCCTTAATATTTCACTACCACACAGCATGTAGCAAAAATTAAAATATGAAGCAACTGCGGCATAGATTGTAAAATAGGGTAAAATGCGTGTGATGCAAAGATTATGTCTAGTAGTAGCTTTAATTATGAAATAAGGTTACTTGTCACAATACCATACCCATGCATCGGATTAAATGAGTGTGATGCATTTATGGGTTGAGTGAAATAATCAAAACTTCACACTGTTAATGATGACTTAAAATAAATACAGAAAATGTAGAAAAGAAATATATATTAAAAAAGTCACCATTATGATTTAATGTGCAAGTAGATTCGATGTTTCTTTGCTCAATTTAGTATGCTCCAATGTGCCAGCAGAGTGTCGTCTGATATCTTTTGCTAGCATATTCTTTCTAGTGTTGCCCTTCTTTGCAAAGATATTCCACTTCCACCAGTTGGAGCTCTTCTCTTCAATGAGCTAGTTTGATTTCACGCACCATCAAGTCTTGCTGCACTTTCAAATCTAGAACTCTTCTTATTGTCCAGCTTCAGCCAGTACACTAGGATCCAACCTCACTCTCATTTTAGCTATTCAACCAGTTTTGCATTCAACCGCTCTTGGCTAGCCAATAATTGAAATTTTCTGGTCTTGTCATATTGCTTTAGAGATACATCGGACTAAATCCCGTCCATGTCTCCCTGTTATTTGAATTATGCCTACAATCTTACTCAGAGCTTCAGTACATTTACTTTCAATTTATTCAGTCCTCCCAGTATATATTTATGGATGTTTCCTTTATCTATTTCATTGCCAACATTTCACAGGTGAGGCACGCCTATGGATAATAAAAGATCCGCTGCAATTTTGATACGCACATTCGATGGAAGGAAAATCTTTTTATTTGAAGATATAAAGAAGAGAATCAAATGAAGATTTCCATTTTCCATGTGTTCCAGTGCAGTGCATATGAGTTCTATACATGCACCGTATATAGTTTGTATATTTGGATGGTTAACTTGGCTCAACAGTTCAACCTGCATGTGAAATATACACATATATCATGTAAGAAAGAGACTAGATTGATTGTTTTTCTTTACCTAAGCTTTGAATTGATATACTGAATCACATAATGAAGGATTGAAATGAACTGCAACGGTTGTATTATCCATCATCAATCCTTTGTAAACTATTGATGAAATCATATTATCCTTTGGAAAATCGTTGGTTGCAGTTCTCAACTCTTATACCATAAATTCTTTGTATCTATATTTAGGTCTGTTCAATGGATCAATCCCTTTTTTTCTTCATAGAATTCAATTCTCCAATTCATCGAATCTATTTGTTAATGGGTTTCCATTATTTTCTGAAAGATGTCAGCCTTTTTATTTTCTAACATACAAAATTTAGAAGACAACACCAAATTTTGCAATGAACAAAACTGGAGCTTGAACCCAAGTTCTTCATCTTGTTTATGTTGTGATTCTATGCTGAGTTTGCTTTTTGTGATGGTATTTGATGTTATATGTATCTAGTTTTTAGTACTGTTTAGCTCTTCATTAAATTTTGCATGATTTGCCGTTTCTTCTCTAGAATTTTCTTCTATTTGCTCAACCCTTTGATTGCACAAATAAATAACTCATTCGGCTTTTCTTCTTCTTTCTTCATCAACTTCTACTTTTAACTTAATTCATTGAATTATTTCCAATATCTTCTCTTTGCTCAAGCCTTGCTGTTTAGCGAGTGCAAATATCGATTACTTGTAGCATCATCACCTAACTCTGACTCTTCTAAACTTTGTACATATATCTCAATCTCTTCTTCATGGTCTTCCCATGTATAGCTTACTATATCCACATTATCATTATCAACATGTCATTTCTCAAAGTATCATAGATTTTCTAATCCACCACGTTTTGAAACTTCCTTTTTCTTTAGATTTCTTTCTAAAATCTGCAACTGTGGCTCCATTTTCTTGGACGAAGGAAAAGCCTTCACTGAGATTATCTTCTTTGAATAAAACTAGTAGTCCCAAAACCTCTTTTCTGAATAGGATCCTTCTTGTAACTACCCCAAATAAAAGAATGCCATGTTTAACTAGTTCAGTTCTAAATCTACCAGGTTTCTCTGTAGCTTATGTTACTGTCTCCTTATTCCCTGCCATAATGACCTAAACATAGAAAGTTAAAAATAGTGTTCAATTATTTCTTAGAGAGAGTAATTCTTCATATAAGAGAATAATGTATTAGTCGTCCAGTGTCTCGAAGATGCACAAGTTTGACAATTATGTTAGTTGAAAGTTTTAAAGACAAATGTGATAGAGTTTCATTTTGTGTTGTCTAAACAATATGTTCCTCTTCTTTCTTATTCTTCTAAACGAATAGGGCTACAAGAACAATGAAATCGACAGAGCACTAATTCAATATTCGAGTTTAAGGGGCTTTATCCATTGGATAAGAAACAAATTGAAGATGATTTTTGAAATATGGCATGTATTTGACGTTCCTGTAAAGACAAATCAACAAAGTTGAAATCTACTGTTTGCGCAAAAAATGGGCAAACACCTCTAAGTCGTGAGATTTAATTGGTTTTATGTGATTCTTAATGATTTAAATGAGTTATGTAAACATGAAAAAAGCAGGGGCTGAAATGTAAAAGACACACAGATTTATAGTGGTTCGGCCAGAACGTGCCTACGTCCACTTTATATGTTATTATCTTCTTTCTTTCAGATTACAAGTACAATGCTTTGTGTACAAGTATATGAAAGTAGTTTGAAAGTTCCTTCCGTGCTTGAGCTCTCAAACTTGTCTGCCATTGTTGTACCCCTGCCCCTCTATTTATAGAATGAGGTAGAGGGTAGGGGTCTTGGATGTATATAGCTGCTGGTGGGCCCGGGCTGAAGCAATCTGGACTGGCAACTGTTTGGTTCGGCGAGGTCTCATTCGGCATGGAGCTTGGACCGGTGGTAAGTGTGGACCGATTGTGAGTGTGGACCGGTGGTTCGGTGCTTGTTTGGACCGGTTATGGGGTTGGTTCGGTAGGTCTTTTGGTCCGGCATAGGGGTGGACCGGTAGTGACTGGTCCGGTACTGATGGAAATAGGTTTGGTTCGGTAGTTGCTTGGACTTTGGTTCGGTTATGGTTGGACCGGATGGGGGGCTGACCGAATGGCCTTTGGTTCGGCATGAACTGGAGATGCCGAATGGATCCTCTGCCGAATGGACTTGTATATTGAGAATGCCAGATGGACTTCTATGCTTATATTGAGCCTTGTGTTTGTCAAACGAGGTGGAGGTTGCGAGCCCGGGTGAAAC
This sequence comes from Allium cepa, assembly GCA_030765085.1. Lineage (NCBI taxonomy): Eukaryota > Viridiplantae > Streptophyta > Magnoliopsida > Asparagales > Amaryllidaceae > Allium > Allium cepa. The sequence continues at coordinate 580,090,513 of CM060941.1, read as the reverse complement.
TGTGACTTTTCGGTCTCGAGATCTTCTGGGTGAGAATCCGCCCAACATTTGCCCCCCAAAGTGGGGCACGTGCTCGCATGTGTCGCGCTTTGTTTCCCTGTTGTAGGGAGGCTTGTTTTGCAATGCCTTGGGCTGGACGTTCATATCCTGTTGGTGTCCTGCAAAGGAACTTATAGTTTTAGTGTGATTTCAAATGACGATCGTTCAGGATCAAAATATTTGAGATGAAGTGAATCGTGCCGTTCGGGGCGAGAGAGTGTGCCCCGAGGAGGCTTAGCATTATCGATGCCAGGTTCACGTTAGAGTGGACCCCTGGATCGTTTGTGAAGGTGGTTTATCGCCAGCTCAGAGCATGCCTAAGGATTGTTCGCGACCCCGTACATGTGTAAGTAGCTTAGCCATTTCATAATCATCAGAATCAAATATCCGTTTAACCTATGAGTTTAAGAAGGGATGTCAAAGTGTAAATTCCCATGAGGATAGGGTTAATGGCCATTCAGAGCATGCCTATGGACCGTTCGTGGTTGCATACACGTGTAAATGATTAACCCGTGTTAGTGGGAGATTTACCACTTGTTCACCGTTATCGTATTCTCCATTTTATTAGTAGGTCCTAGAATTCGGTACTTATCTGAGTGAGGCGCCTTGCGTGCCCCCTGTTTTTGGTTCTTGTTGGTAGAGGGAGTTTTGTTCGGCTTTTGGTTGGTCCGGTATGTTCTCCTTCGGCTTCTGGTTGGTCCGGTATATGAGTGTTGGTCCGGTATTCTGGTCCGGTGGGCCGAACCAGTTGGTTCGGCAATCCCGAGTTCGCCTATATATGGAGGCTACACCCACCTTAGTTTCTTCTTGCCGAACCAGAGATAGCCGAGCCAATTCTTAGCCGATCCAACCTTCTGCCAAGCCTATACCGAATCACTTCGTGCCGAACCAGGTATATGTTTTTCTGCCGAATGATTTTTATTACCGAATGTGATTATGCCGAATGCACGTGAGGTGTCTTAGTTTGCCGAATGAGCTTAAGGCCGACACGTATACCGGATGAACTCTTAGTGCCGAATGAACTTATTATCTCCCTGCCGAATGAACTCACTTGCACTGCCGAATGAACTTGATATTTTAGCAGAATTCCGGACTTATGCATTCTTTTTTGCTTACATCTCTGTATTCTTTGTTCTAACGACCTGTCTTTTCACTTTTGTGTATGCAGATAAATGTCTCGCAAGGCGGAAACACGATTAGACAGACGGAAATCCAAGGATGGAGGAGAGTGTTCTTCCGTGCCCCCAGCCCGACCAGGATCCGGGCAACATCGACCTGTTCCGAGGTCGTTAGTGGACGGGTACGGTCCCCAGGAACTTCTGGTCTCCCCTCCCGATTGCTTTCCTAGCTCCCTAAAAGAGGAGCAACTTGATGTTATATCCCGCTCCTTCGGGATAGACAGGGCTCGCATGCTGTTGCCGGGAGATGGAGTGATGCCGTATAATCCCCCCGAAGGCTACTTTGCTTACAGCAGATATCATTGCATGTGTGGTGCTATCCCTCCTATCAATGCCTGGATAGTTAATTTTACCACATATTTGAAGGTGGCTCCATTCCAGCTCCAGCCGAACTCTTATGCCATTCTGGTGAGCCTTTTCGTTATCTTCCAGAGGAGGTACGGGCGCCCTCCTTCTAACCGGGAAATTCGATATTTATATAACCTGAGAGGCTATAAGAAGGGGTCTCCGTATATTAGTCTAGAGGCGACCGTTCCCTTCAAACCGGTCTTGGACCTATATTCAAAGTTTACCATGTTCAAGAAAGAATGGTTTTTTATCAAGGACGATTCTGTCTCTTTCCGCCTTTTCACTTCCGGCTGTAAGATGAATTTCATTTATATTTTCCATGTTCTAACTGTAGTACTTCTTCTGACACGCTTCTGTTTCTTGCTAGCGACATGTGGCATTGCAGTCGTGGAAGATGATTTTTTGACGCGGATGGCTGCTGAAATAAAGGCCATTCCGGCACGGGACAGGTCGGCTTCTTTCCTGATCAGGAACGCTACCCTCCTGGAGTACAACTTGATCCTGCCGCACCAGTCCGTGGTTAAGCAGAGGGACACGGTTGAGGAGAAGGCCGCTAAAGCTAAGGAGGGGGCCGCGGTGAAGAGTGGCAAGAGGAAGCCCTTTGCACAACACCCAGTCGTGGGAGGTAAGAAGCTTAAGGAGTCTGATGGCCCCTCTCCTAGTACTCGCCCGATCATCCCGGAGGAGGAAGGTGTGGAAGAAGGCGAAGGAGGCGATATGGGGGGAGAGTCAGGAGGCGGAGGAGATGGCGATGGAGATGGTGATGGTGATGCTGGTGCCTTAATCTCTGGGCAAGACCCTGAACTGGATGAGGCTCTCCGTCAGGCCTTCGGGGAATCGGAGGAAGAATCGGAAGCAGAAAAGGCAAAGGAGGCGGGCAAGGCTATGGCTGGTGCCGATCCATCCCCTAAAGGCTCCTCAGCTAGGGTAACTTCGGCGGTGCAAGGTGAACTTTTGACTTCCGCCGATTCCATTTTCGATAAGGACTTAGGAATATTTTATGGTTCACTTCCGTCCTGGAATGAGATTCAGGACTTATTGCAGTATCCCACTCCTCCGCAGGGTTTGTATAATAGACGTGCCTTCTCACTTTTCTTTATTTTTAACTTAACATGTTTCTTGAATTGTGGACCATTGTATGTTCGTAACACTTATCTTTTATTCCAGGGGCAGGCCAGGTGGTTAAAACGTCAGACGTTCGACACCGCCTTGAACAATTCAAGTTGATGAGAGCTTCTGATAAGCCGAAGCCTCTTACTGGTCGTCCTGGGGACGTGGTCAAATACCGTCCTCTTCTTGGGGTCATTGAAGAGAGCATTCAGAAAAAGAAGAGGAGTCGTTCCTTATTTGTGCCTTCCCCTGGTCCGCAGCTTTCTGTTCAGCCTCCTCGTGATACCACGGAGGAGAGCACGGAGTTTATCCCCCCTCCTCCTCCTTCTAAGAATCCCACTGTTATCTGTATAAGGCGTCCTGACGTGCCTCGTGACCCCTTTGCCGGTCATCCTGATTTAGATCCAAGCTCTCGGGATATTTCATTTGATGAGGCCACGGGTGAACACCTCCTTCCCCGCAACCCCATGGTACGAGTGTTAGACGAGGCTAAGTCCCTAGATCTTGATCTGCTTACCACTCGGGTAGTTACCATGGGAGACGAGGCCAAAGCTAATATCGATCGGGTGGCTGAAGAGACCAAGAAGTTAATGAAGTATCATGCTCAATTGGTCAAGGCCGGGGAGGAGATTGGGAGTGCTAATATTCAGTTGCGGCTGAAGGTTGCTGATCAGGCCGAACAGCTTGCCGGTCAAGCCGTTCAGATTTCTCAGCACGAGGAAGCCTCCAGGCGGCTGAAAGAGACCATGGAAAAGGCTAGTAGGGCGGAATTACGGAAGATGGAGGCCGCCTGTAAGGAGTGGATCGACATGGCCATTGCGACAGTGGATGAGGTTCGGAATGCGGATCTCGAGCAGGTAGAGGAGTTGTCTGGAAGGCTTGAGGCCGCGGAGATGGCTCAAGTCAAGCTAAAGGAGGAGATGGAGGAGATGAGGAGGTCTCTCCAGGCTGACTGCTTGAGATACCGATCAGAGAGGGATGTCGCTGTCGCCAAGTTGCAGGCTTCCGAGGCCCAGGTGAGGGAGTTCGAGGAGAATGAGGGGATGATGGATGAGATGCTGCAGGACATGTACTTTCGCACTTGGAAGGAGGGCAGCTTGTCTTGGATGGATGACTATCCCCAGGTCATGGCCAAGATATATCTTCGGGCTTTAGAGGAGGCCAGGGTCAATGCGGGTAAGGAAGGTGGAGTGGCTTTTAGTCTGGATGTGGTCACTGCTCAGTTCTCGAAAGAGGAGCAAGCGGCGGTGAAGGAGGGGATGCGGTTGCTTGCTGCGGAGGAAGCGGGTGTGCAACTGGAGGATGAGGATCAAGCGGCGGACGCTGGTGAGTTATTCTTATCTTTTCCTTTTCTTTCTGGGTTTCCATAACTTGATCGTTTATCGTTTGTTTAATGGATTCCTCTTCTGAATTGGACAGGTGGAACTTCCGATCAACGTGCTGGGGTTCCGGCCCTGCGGCCAAGTAGGCTTGGGAAGTTGGTGATGGAGTGTGGACGCAGCTGGTTACTTGTCCGGATTCGGCCGCTTTTTATTTCTTTTTACTGTTATTTACGTTAGTCCAAAACATTGATGTGACTGTAATAATATTATTTGCAGAGAATAACTTGGTGTGATTTTATAATATAAGCTAATTTTGTTATGTTTAAACGTTGTTGTCATTTTGATGTGCTGCGTGAGAAGTATAACTATGTATATGCCTGTGATTTTAGTTATGTTTGACGTTAAGCCTTTGCTTGAAATATAATTTCATGTTTTGCAATGTTAGTGTGACATATGAATAAGCTATAGTTATGTATTTATGTACAAGAGAAGAGAGTACCGCCCTTCATGTTTTATTTGCAGACGGTAGCTTTGAGCTTCTTGTGTAATTGATCATGGATATATCTGAGTACCTTGCCACCCAGTACGCAGGCTTAGATTCTCATGAGTGAATGCTCCCTATTTGGTTTCCTGTACTTTAGAGTTTGTCATACAGGATAGGAGAAAAGTATTTAAATGAAATGGAAATATAGAAAAAGTAAAACTTCCAGTCACGGAAGGCCGTCGATGTGCTTAAGTTCGTGGCAAACGGGTTTTGTAGTCACTTTCCCTAGCTGTGGGTCTTGGAGACATTTGTCACCCATCTTACGCCTCCGCGGGGAGTTTTCTTTTTTATCACAGCCGCACTTAAGACACATCGGAGCCGAGATCGCGCATGGTAACTACCCGAACCATTATGGTCCGTAATCGTGGGTATTATTCGATTTACCGTGGCCGGCTAGCGTGGGTGCCGTTGGCCGTGAACTACCCCTGGCTGGCCACACCTTATGTTGGGGCTTAAAGTAGGTTCACAGTTGCCGGCGAGCCGAATGCCGTAATGAGCTGCCATCGGCTATAGTCGGCCTTTATGATGACTTATAATCGGCTCATTACAGTTGTCTTTGAGGGCAGTCGCGGGCAATGAGTTAACCCGCAGCAGAGGGATACTGGAGCAAAAGAGTCTCATTGGCGAGTGCATAGAATCGTAGCGTACCTGTTAGGCCTTGTCCAGATGAGGCCGTGGTGCGTCTTGAGTGGAGATGCCATAGGATTTTGTTCAACAGAAAAGGATAAAGCTTAACAAGCAGCCAAGATATAAAGGAACAAGTTAAAAAGAGACAAGATTTTTTAAAGTGGTTCGGCATGAAAATGCCTACATCCACTGATTCTCTTTGTTAATTCACTTCATATGGGCAGTACAAGTTAAGAAAAGTATCGACGGAGGTGTCGGATGCTCCATGCCCTCTGGAACACCTCTCCGTCCACTGTTGACAAAATATAAGCTCCGTTGTGGAGATCTTTATGAATTACATATGGTCCGTCCCAGATGGGGTCCAGTGCCCCGGGGCGCGGAAAGATTCGCCTGAGGACAAGATCTCCTTCTTGTAAGATGCGATGCTTGACTTTGGAGTTGTATAGTGCTGCCACTTTTTGTTTGTGAGCTGCTGCTTTGAGTGCTGCATCGTTTCTCCTTTCCTCAATCAGATCCAAAGACATGAGGAGGAGTTCTTCGTTTTCTTCTGGATTGTAGTGGATCCTACGGTGGGAAGGAACAATAGTCTCAACAGGGAGCATTGCCTCCGATCCGTATGCCAAAGAGAAAGGAGTATGTCCCGTTGATGTTCTGAAAGATGTGCGGTAGGCCCAAAGTGCCGTAGGAAGTTCGTCCACCCAAGCGCCTTTTGACTTTTCAAGTTTCTTCTTGATCAGGGTTTTGAGAATTTTGTTGACAGTTTCGACTTGTTCGTTTGCCTGAGGATAAGCTACCGATGAGAAGCTTTTATGAATTCCATGCTCTTGGCACCAGTCGGCGAATTCTTCGCTGTCAAATTGGAGTCCGTTATTCGATATGATCTTGAGTGGCACTCCGTACCTGCACAGAATATTTTTGATCAAGAAGTTGATAACTTTTGCTGAAGATATTTTATTTAGGGGTTCCGCTTCCACCCATTTGGTGAAATAATCGACTGCCACTATAGCATATTTGGCTTCGCCTCTGCCCGTTGGCAGTTCGCCAATTAAATCAATTCCCCATACAGCAAAGGGCCAAGGGCTGGTCATTTGAGTAATCTCATTTGTGGGTAGTCGAGGAATCTTGGCAAATTTCTGACATCTGTCGCATCTCTTGACGAAGTCTAAGGCGTCTTTGTTTAGTGTGGGCCAGTAATATCCATATCGGAGTATCTTTTTCGCCAGAGTCTGCCCTCCAGTGTGATCTCCGTAACTTCCTTGATGGATGTTGAATAAGATTTCCTTGGCTTCCCTTCCAGCGACGCATCTGAATAAGGGGCTAGAGAAGCCACGCCGATAGAGGATGCCTTCTTGTATTGTGTAGTGGGGAGCTTTCCTCAAAATTCTCCTGACTTCATCACGTTTGTCTGGTAGTGTGCCGTCCTGCAAATATTTCCGGATATGAGTCATCCAAGTTCCTTCTTCGATTGCAGTTATCAGATTCACTTGTTCGAAACTTGGGGCTAGCTGCCTTGAGATGGCTAGTGCTCCGGAAATGGTGCTATTCTTCATACTAGCTTGCTTTGCTAGTTCATCGGCCTCTTGGTTATCTTCTCGAGGAATGTGTTTGATTAGATAATGGTCCAATTGATCGAGCAGCAGATTGGTTTTCTTTAGATATGCTGTGAGTCGTTCTCCTCGTGTCTGGAACTCTCCTAGTACTTGGTTTACGATAAGTTGAGAATCACTATGAAGACATAAAGAATTGACTCCAATTTCTAAGGCGAGCTCCAATCCCGCTATTACTGCCTCATACTCCGCATCGTTGTTAGTGGCCGCGAATTCCAACCTTAATGCATAGTACAGCTTTCTTCCCCTGGGGGTGATTATCACAATACCTGCCCCCGAGCCTTGTTCGTTCGATGCTCCATCTACAAAGAGGTTCCACTTGATGTTTTTTGCTATTTCAAATCGATCCTTGCCTTCGTTGGTAGTGAATTCGGCAATGAAATCGGCCATGGCTTGCCCCTTGATAGCGGTGCGAGGATGGTAGGTGACGTCATACTGACCTAGTTCAATGCACCATTTGAGGAGTCGTCCAGAAGTGTCGGGACGATGGAGCACCTGTCTTAGTGGTTGATCGGTTAGAACTCTGATGGAGTGAGATTGGAAGTAGTGTCGCAGTTTTCGTGACGCGATCAATAAACAATATGCAAATTTCTCAAGTTTAGGATATCTGGCCTCTGCCCCTGTAAATCTCTTACTTATGAAGTACACCGGGCATTGTGTGCGGTCCTCTTCTCTTACCAGGGCAGCGCTTAGAGCATGAGATGATACAGCGAGGTATAGGTATAGCTCTTCGCCTTCGTTTGGAGTTGAGAGTACTGGTGGTCTCTGAAGGTGTTCGATCAGGTTAAGGAAGGCTTTTAAGCATTCATCGGTCCACTCGAACTTTCCTTTGTCTTTCTTGAGAGCTTCGAAGAAAGGGACGCACTTGTCAGTTGCTTTGGAAATGAATCTGCTTAGGGCGGCCACTTTTCCGTTTAGGCTCTGCATTTCTTTTCGAGTGGAAGGTATCCTTATTTCTTTTAGAGCCCGGATTTGTTCAGGGTTTGCTTCAATTCCTCTGGCATGGACGATGAATCCTAAGAATTTTCCCGATGACACTCCGAAGGAGCACTTTAGAGGATTCAGCTTCATTCCATATCGGCGAAGCACCTGAAACATCTCGCCCAGGTGGCTTACATGATCGTCGGCTCTCCTGGACTTTACCAACATGTCATCCACATATACTTCCATAGTTCGTCCTATTAATTCCGCGAACATCTTGTTGACGAGGCGCTGATAGGTAGCTCCGGCATTTTTGAGTCCAAAAGGCATGACTTTGTAACAATATAATCCTCGGTCAGTGATGAAGCTGGTGTGGTCTTGATCAGAAGCGTGCATGGGAATCTGGTTGTATCCGGAGTATGCATCCATAAAAGATAAGAGTTCGTGCCCGGCAGTGCTGTCCACAAGCTGATCGATTCGGGGGAGCGGGAAGCAGTCTTTCGGGCAAGCGTCATTTAAGTTGGAGAAATCAATGCATGTTCGCCACTTCCCATTAGCTTTCTTTACTAGTACTGGGTTAGCGATCCATTCTGGGTAGATGGCTTCTCGTATGAAGTCATTAGCAAGTAGGTTCTTTACTTCCTCATCGAGGGCAGCTGATCGTTCTGCTCCCATGCTTCTCTTTTTCTGCTTTACCGGTACCTTGGTGGGATCGATGTTCAGCATGTGGCATGCTATGTCTGGGGAGATTCCTGTCATATCGGCATGTGTCCACGCAAATACATCTAAGTTGTGGCGGAGAAAGTCAATGAGTTGATCCTTCAATTCTGTTTTTAGCTGAGATCCTATTTTTAATAGTCTACTTGAATCATGTTTGTCTACAGATACGAATTCCATGGCCTCCGCAGGCTCAGCGGTAGCCTCCTCCTCCTTATCGCTGGGGTCTAGTTCATTGAAAGGATCGCTGGTGTATCGAAGAGGAGGGGCTTTCTTTAGTTGCTATCCTTCCAAGCTTTTCATGCAGAGAGTAGTCTCTGCATCTTTCCCTTTATTCTTTCTACGGTTATTGCGAAGTTCAGTTACATAGCAATCTCGAGCGGCGTCTTGATCTCCTTCAACTTCTCCTATTCCGTTATCTGTTGGGAATTTCATCTTTAGGCACCACGGGGCTAGGACAATTTGGAAGTCAGACAAGGCTGGTCTTCCCAAGAAGGCGTTGTAGGCCGAGTGGTTTTCTATTAGTACGAACGTTTGTTTTCGCACAACGGAGCGGGGATGACTTCCTATTTCGACGAAGAGGTCAAGTTGCCCGAGGGGCATTTTCGCATCTCCAGTGAAATCGTGCAGGGGTTTGTTGCAGGGAGACACATCCTTCATTGACAGCTTCATTTTGTCCAAAGCATGCTTGAATAGGATATTTACAGAGCTTCCTGTGTCTATTAGAATTCGGAAAACTTTAGCTGGACCGAACCAGGCAGATATGACCATGGGATCCATATGCGGATACTGTCTTCCTTCTAAATCACGCCTACTGAATACGATGTCGTCACTCTCTTTCCGTTTCGGGTGGCGTTCTTCCATAATGGAGTTAACATAGCCTTCAGCATTTCTAAGTGACTTGCCGTATCTTTCCATCTCTGCCCAGCTTCTGTCGGCGATGTGTGGTCCTCCCGAGATGGTATGGACCACTATCTTCTCTTGACTAGAGCCACTGGTGTTGCGATTCCCTCCGCCTACTTCTGGGACGGGTCGCTTTGAGTTCTCATTGGCAGGAGTTGGAGTCCTGTTCTGACCTTTCACATAGCGTTCCAGCCTTCTTCTTCTGATGTGTTCTTCGATCAAGTCCCAGAGATGGTGGCATTCATTGGTGTCATGTCCGTGGGATTCGTGGAAGCGGCAGAACTTTCCAGACTCGAGTGCGTTATCAGATTCTTTCTTGTGCGGGGGGCGCTTGTATCCGAGTTCGCCCTGAGTGGCTAGAAAGATGTTTTCGATTGTTTCATTCAAAGGAGTGTAGGAGTCAAATCTTGGTCCTGGTCGATATTGGCGTTTTTCAACCTTCCTGCCCCCAGCATTGTCTCTAGATTCATTTCTTCGAGTGTCCTTAGCTGCAGCGGGAACCTTGTCCGAAGTTGTCTTACCTTGTTGCCCTGACTGCCTCTCAGTGGCGGCGTCTTCAAGTCTCATATACTTTCCAGGAAGAAATCAGGTAAAGTAGCTGGTTTTTCCTTAGTTAGTCTTCTAGCGAACTTGGTATCTGGGTGTACACCACTACAGAGGGCCATTAGGGTGAGCTTCTCATCGGCATTTTGGACTGCGGCCGCTGCGGCGTTGAACCGGGTTAGATATTGTTGCAGTGTCTCTCCGGATTTCTGTTTGACATTGGATAGAGAATAAGCATCCTTGGGTTGTTCTACATGGATGCGGAACTAGCTAATGAACCTTTCTTTCAACATCTCCCATGAGCTGATAGATCCTTGGGGTAGATGGCAGAACCAGGAGGTAGCTAGATCTGCTAGGAATAGCGGAAAGCATTTACACAGCACCCCTTCTGTTGCTCCGCTCATGAGCATATGCTGGGTGTATCTTTGTAAGTGTACGATGGGGTCGGAAGTTCCCTTGTAAGGTTCCATGGTTGGCATTTTCCATTCCCGGGGGGTGATGGCAGTTTCGATATTGCGGGTGAAGGGGCTGGTGACCCTAGCGCCTATTCCTCGGTCCCTTTGCTCCCGTTGGACGCATTCTCTGAATAATCGTGCCATTCTTTCATCAGAATTTGGAGCGGATAGAAATGAACTTGGTTCTTCCCTGCGGGATCGATCTCGTCCAGATGACCTGTAGGGATGGTATAGTCTATCACTTCTGACGTTATCCAGTGGTTGCCTCTGGCTGTTCGGATGCATGCTAGGACCAGCTACAGTTGCCCCCTGCCTTGATCTTCCCCTGTGGGGTTCTGTTTCGAGCATTTCCATGGGGTCAACTTCGGGCTGGGTTCTAGCTCGGCTCCGTTCAGCGGGGTTTCTATGATTAGGTGGCATGACTGGCTCAGCTACATCCGACCCTCGCCTGGCGCCTCTCCCACTGGGTTCGGTTCCAAGCGCTTCCTCGAGTCGGAGTTCGGGCTGAGTCCGGGCGCGGCCCCTACCATTGTTGTTCCTGTTGATGGCTTCCTCGAAGAGGGAAGACCTTTGCTGTCTCCGAGATCCTCCAGATTGAGATTCATCCCATGATTCAGTGTTGTGGTTGGATTCTTCGACATCCCTCAAGCGTGACATGAGTTGGTTCACCAAAGCTTCTTGTTGGGATGCGAAGCGGTTAGTCACTTCCACCACAACTCTGTCTAGGTCTGCTCTAGTGATTACTGCCGGTTGTTCCGCGGCAGGGGCTGTTGGAATTGCCTGATCTACATGTGGCACTGCTGCTGTAGTGGGATGGTTCTCTTGATCTGGATCCACTGGATTTGGAGCGCTGCTAGTTGCAACGTTCTTTCCCTTGTTGGCGTCTTTTCTTGACCTGAAAGTCATGTTTCCTAGGCAATGAAGGGTGCTATTGGGAAAGAAGGTTGAATGAGGGAAGCTGAAGCCCTGAGTTCGAAGTTCTCAGTGAAAGCACCAAAAATGTTTGCGCAAAAAATGGGCAAACACCTCCAAGTCGTGAGATTTAATTGGTTTTATGTGATTCTTAATGATTTAGATGAGTTATGTAAATATGAAAAAAGCAGGGGCTGAAATGTAAAAGACACACAGATTTATAGTGGTTCGGCCAGAACGTGCCTACGTCCACTTTATATGTTATTATCTTCTTTCTTTCAGATTACAAGTACAATGCTTTGTGTACAAGTATATGAAAGTAGTTTGAAAGTTCCTTCCGTGCTTGAGCTCTCAAACTTGTCTGCCATTGTTGTACCTCTGCCCCTCTATTTATAGAATGAGGTAGAGGGCAGGGGTCTTGGATGTATATAGCTGCTGGTGGGCCCGGGCTGAAGCAATCTGGACTGGCAACTGTTTGGTTCGGCGAGGTCTCATTCGGCATGGAGCTTGGACCGGTGGTAAGTGTGGACCGGTTGTGAGTGTGGACCGGTGGTTCGGTGCTTGTTTGGACCGGTTGTGGGGTTGGTTCGGTAGGTCTTTTGGTCCGGCATAGGGGTGGACCGGTAGTGACTGGTCCGGTACTGATGGAAATAGGTTTGGTTCGGTAGTTGCTTGGACTTTGGTTCGGTTATGGTTGGACCGGATGGGGGGCTGACCGAATGGCCTTTGGTTCGGCATGAATTGGAGATGCCGAATGGATCCTCTGCCGAATGGACTTGTATATTGAGAATGCCAGATGGACTTCTATGCTTATATTGAGCCTTGTGTTTGTCGAACGAGGTGGAGGTTGCGAGCCCGGGTGAAACTGTGACTTCTCGGTCTCGAGATCTTCTGGGTGAGAATCCGCCCAACATCTACATGGTGAATATGTTGTTTAGCTTCATAGCAAATTGTCAAGAAAATGTTTTAAGTTGGAAAAATATATATTAGAAAAGAAAACATAACAAATAAAATACATAAGTGACAACTACAAGAGAGAAGATTTTTAAAAAATAGGAAAAGGAAAAGAGAAAAGGAAACTTTGTAAACAAGTATGAATAATCCGAACTGGTATTATCTTGATATCCTAGGCTTATAAGAAGATCACATATGGCACATGTTGGCAATATGGGATTTATTTATAAACAATTTGTAACCCAAAATACAATTACATCTCTCTTTAGAAACGTATCTAGTTATCTTGCTTTGATGCCTAGCCAATGCCTTATCACTTGATACATTACATAGCATAAGCCTACTCCCGTTTATATCACGATGCTTTAAAGCTAACTAACTCTAATTTAGAATACATGCACGGGTCTTTTTTTCTTTACCTCAGACTTCATTTTATGTTTATGTTTCATAATAGTGTTTATACACACAACAGTTTGACAAAGAAAGGGTCATATTAGACATAAATATATTCATTTAATAAATCATTTAAAATAGAGTGCTATCCAAGTTTTTTAGTTCATTAGAAAAGTTATGTTGTTTTCATTCTATAATAATTTACCAAACAATATCACATGACCCTCTTATAAATCAAAATTTCACGTCAACCCAACACAACAACAGTACTAATCTGAAATGTTCCATAAATGTCTCTGTATTCCAATCAAGAGCCTAATATCATAGAATGAAACAAAAATCAAATTTTCATACCTTATTTCAAAAGAAAACACATACCAATTTGATGATCCAATAATAGAAATCAGGTTACCTTCTTTGATCTCCCTTACTGTCATCAGTTTTATCTGCAAAAAATAGAAATTGCAGTCAATAGGTGATGACATTTGGAACTCAAGACTTTCTACCACTTGCTAGCAACGTTGAGAGCATCAGACTTTTTCCGCTCAGAAACATGATGTGTCTCCTTGTAGATTATATGTATTGATTATATGAATTGGCTTTTTCTGCTCAGAAACTGAAATCAAGTATCAACGATTAATTAACATTGTTGGATATGCGCTTATATGATTTTTGTTTGATGATAATAAACATATATACATTCGTTTAAATGTATTTGTTAATGTACTATTTTATTTTTCATAAATTAAATAAATATTTGCTGAATAAAATTAAATACACAGAATTTGAATTCAAACAAAAATTTTATTCAAACAAATATTTATTACAATTTTGAATAGTACAAATTCAAGCTCTCACTATACATATACAATTTTGATTACAATACATCACAATTTCATATTTACATAAATTCCTCACTACATATCACTCACACTCGTAGTTCATCTTCAACTTCATTCCACTTAAAATCCAGTATCTGAGCAATCTGCAAAAATATTCACTAACGCAGTAAAATTGAAAAAGAAATATTTTTGCAATATAAAATAAAATGTGAATTTTGAAAATGATATTTGCCTCAGTTATTTGGGTTGTTCGTCATCATTTAATTTTGAATCCATTATACACGAACAACTTGTGACATACACAATGTATCACTGTATATGCCACAAGGCCGTGCACACCAATGTACACTTGATAATGCTACAGGACAGGTGAGCACAAGGTCAAACCCAAATAAAAAGACGGGTTCAACTCAGATGCAATATAAATAAAATCTCGACACGAGCACAAGGTCAAACCCGAGCGTTTAAGCTGGATTCAACTCAATGTACAAATCATAATACAACAATGCCCAACTCAAATGAACACAGTGAAATGCACAAAGGCATAGCAACTGCCACAAGACCACAATGCAGTGTACATGAATACAACAACAGGTACAACGCCAGAATGACCAATGAATGCAGCAATCAAATGAAGACAACAACTAGTACAACTGAACTGCAAACTATATCAAACAGTGACAATGTGGATGCAACTCGAGCTTCAGTCAGTACACTATCAAATAAGAAGCCAATATCAATGTACAGACCCAGGCAACAGTGAATGATCAAGGGTACAAGTCCAAATACAACAATGAGTAGCAGTAGTTACAAGTGACTCAGACAAATTTATAGAATCAAGAATCGAACTCGTCGAAGATGCCACAGAGAAACCAGTCTCAACCACTTCAACAAAACACATAGTGCACACCAGACACAACACTAACTAGCATGCCAACTGACTCGAATGGCTCAAGTGACACAAGAACAATGTTCAAAAGACGCAGCAGAATCAAAGTGAATAAACAAGTGGCAAATGCATGTACATCAATGTGTACACATAAACTATAAGCTAAGCATATCAAGCTTCAGATGGTATGCAAGTGATGCAGAATAATAAACAGTGAAAGCAAAGAGTAAATGATAGTGAAGTACAACTATGTAGTGTTCAAGAGTGAAGCCGCAAACACACATGAATATGAAGACAGCAAGTGTACAACCATTGCAGACTAGTTCAGGTAGCACAAAGATATGACATCACAGTGAACTGCAAGTGTCGACCATGTAACAAGCAAGATCAACACAGTGCACATATGAAGTACAGCAAACACTTCACAAAGTCAGAAACCAACATATCAACGTACATGTACACCATGACATCAAGGTTTGAAGCTCAAGTCAGTGCACAACCATGTGACAATATCAAGTTCGTACCAAATCAAAAAACATCAGGGCGAGGCAATCAATAAATCAATGGCCGGAGTCATGAAACAACAGGAAAAATAAAATAAGGTCGAAGTACTACCGAAGCCAGCAAAAGCATTAAATTCACGAAATCAAAAATTGGGCAAAGTCAAAGGAAATCAAAGCCGTGTTTCAAATCAAAGTCAACACCGTGATGACCAAGAAATCAAACGAGTCGGATTCGAATTCGTGTGAATCTACTAGAAATTATACGAAATTGACAAAGTCAAATAAATCATCAACGTTCAACAAAAATCGAATGACCGAAAGAATGATAATGAACAATTCAGACGAACGTAATTCAAGGAGATCGACTCCTAAAAATTGCAACAATCATCATCGGCATAGTATGCATCGAGTTCAAGTACGAAAACATTAAAGCACAAAAGCATAAATTACATACCGAAGCAAAGATAGAACTCGATCAACGAAGCAGCCAAAGTGAGCAACGAGAAAAGATCGACCGAAGCTACTCGCGAATTATCCACGCGATCGATCAACATAAAGCAGGCGCTTCAAAAACCCTAATTTGGATCAAAGGACGAAAGCCCTAATTTGGATCGAAGGACGAAGCCGCCACTTTCACAAAGAAACAAATAAAGGAGGAACGGGTTAAAATATAAAAGGGGCCGGCCTTTTCTTAAGAGCTTTTCTTTTAATAATATTATAAAGGGTTTTATTTTGAATTAGGGTTGTTTTTAATTTAAAGTGTTTTTAATTTGTAATTTTGTTTTTAAACCGTTGTAAATTCTAGTCGTGTGACTAGGGGACAAGCTACGTGGCATAGTTTGAGAATTCGCAACTCAGTGGCTGAGTTGTGGCAGGGTTTTGAACGTAGAGTTTAGTTTAGTCGATAGCAGGTGTCGCGATTTTACGTGTGTAAGCGTCTGACTATCTAATTTCTAGTAGAAACCTTAGGGGCAGCACGTAGGCAGGGTTTTGCCGAAGCTGGAAAATTTCTGTGTCGTTTCTGCATTTATTATTCTGCTATTATCTGTGCTGCTATTGTTTTGTGATCTGTGTTGAAAGTATTTTATAAGCTTTCGTGATAAATTTTTATAATTTATACTATCACCCTATTCAACTCCCCCCCCTCTAGGGTGAAATCGATCCTACAAGTGGTATCGGAGCTAGGAACAAAAGCCGCTTTTGTTTTAAAAATTCGTTCTTTAAAAACCAATTTCTGTTTTAAAATTTTGAATTTTTAAAATGGCTTCTTTTAATACTGCTTTTGCTGAGGGTCAATCCATAGTTAGACCACCAATGTTCAATGGTGAATATGCTTATTTGAAAAACAGGATGGAAATCTTTCTGAAAACCATTGACGCTTGGAATATTGTTAAGACAGGTTATAGAACACCGACTATAACTGTAGATAATCAAGAAGTAGATAAACCAAAGGAACAATGGACAAAACTAGAAAATAAATTACAAAATACTAATGCTAAAGCTATGAATTCTATTATCTGTTCACTGGATCAATTTGAATTTAATCATGTCTCACATTGTCTAACTGCGCAAGAAATATGGCACACACTAGAAGTGACTCACGAAGGAACATCTCAAGTCAAAGAATCTCGCCTTGCCATGCTAAGCAGCGAATACGAGAACTTCACAATGGCGAAGGAAGAAAATGTCAAAGAGATGCATGGACGACTTTCCAATATCGTTTACAAATCAAAAGCTCTTGGAAAAACATACACAGAGTTGGAGATAGTCTGAAAAATCCTCAGAGTCCTTCCACGAAAATTTGAAGCAAAGGTGTCTGCCATTCAAGAATCAAAAGACTTAAAACAAATGATAGTTGAAGAACTCATCGGAAATCTCACCACTTATGAGCTAGAAATGAAATTCAAGGAAGAGCATAAAGGAGGAGATACTCGAAAGAAATCAATAGCGCTCAAAGGAACAACCGAAAGTGATGATGATAACGATGATGATGGAGCAGCAGAGCTGGCACTGCTAATAAAGAAATTCAAAAGGTGGAATCGCAAATACGGAAATCCAGCTCGAAATCAGGAATTGAAAAGCAGAATAGGTAAAGCACTAGACTACTTAGAAGAACAGAAAATGATCTGTCACAAGTGCAACAAACCCGGTCATATCAAGCCAAATTGCCCACATAATCAATTCAGCCATGGAAAGAAACAGAAAAGAAAAGTTTTGCAGCCACTTGGGATGAAATGGATGAGGATGATAAAAGCACTGGCAGTGAGAGCGAAAAAGCAGATTTGTGCCTTCGAGGTGATATAACTGACAGTGATGATGATGAGCCAAGCGAGGTATCAAAACTTACTCATTCAGAGTTGCTTATATATTTTCATGAAGTAAATGGCTGTTTTGAACGACTTAGGGAGAAATATGCTAAACTTGAATCACAAAAAGTTACTTTGATAGAATTAAATGAACAACTTGACCAATTAGTTAAAACCTATCAAAGTAGGATCCCTAAGTGGATAAGTGTCCAACATTTGATGAAGAAATTAAAAAATCAGAAATTAAAATGAAATCGCTTGAAAATGAAATTCTGATTTTAAAAGAGAATGAAAATACTAGAAGAGAGAATTCTATTAAAAAGTGCACACAATTGTTAAACGAAAATGAGTCTCTCAAAACACAAGTCCAACAATTGTCAACGACTTTAGATAAATTTTCAAAAAGTGAAAAAACGTTGAATATGCTATTAGGAAAGCAAACTATTAATACGGTAAGACAAGGACTTGGATATAATCATTCTGAAAATGTTGAAAGAAATATTAATCAAGTTAATTCTATGTGCACGATTTGTAGAAAATACGGACACGCTCAAAATAGATGTTGGTATAGATCCAAACATGTGAAAACGATACCTATTTGGGTTCCAAAAGGCACAAATATAAAATCTCTCAAAGTTAAACAAATTTGGGTGCCGAAAGGAACATATATAAATAGTTTTGGGTCTCCACAAAATTATTTTTCAAAATATTCGGCCACTAACAACCATGGACTTATAAAAACAAATAGGCCACAAAAATCTTTCATCGTGTAGGTGTGGTGGCAGGCTAAGGAACAACAATAGTGTTCTCTGGATTTTGGCTGTTCCAATGACACAACGAGCAACAAAGCAAAGTTCCTTAGCCTAGTATAAAAGTGACAGAATCACAATGGGCAATCTTGAAAAATATCGTAAAGGTAAATCAGGTAAAGGTATATTTACGATATATTAAATGTGATAATCTGCACCATATTCTGAATTAAATCAGCCAATAATGTGATAATGATGATCTTGACTCTGACTTATTCAAAATAGTTGGCCAATTATATTCTTATGCCAAAAACACTATAAAAATCTCTAGATTCTTTGAATTACTTCATATATATCAGTTTGGATTAAAAATAGTGTTTTGTTGGATGATAATACGTTTGGTTATAATATGGCTAACTCTATATTCACGTTTTTTTGATTGTTTACATGGCTTCAATTCAATTTCAAAAGAATGTCATTTGAAATGCTGTTAAAAATTGAGTTTGAAATTTTTGGTGCACACTTCATGGTTTGGTCAATCAAATTCAATTATTGATGATTTTGAGTGAACGAGAAATTCAGATGCAGATTACACTGGTAATCTAGTTGATAGAAAAATTACTAGTTGAACGTGATTTTTGTTGAGACATTTAGTAACTGCATCGTTTTTCAAAGAAAATATCTGTATATACTTCATTTCAAATAATTTTCAAATAGCAGAAATTTTTCTTATAAAAACCCTTCTAGAAAATTATTTTTGACCATATTTTCATATTAGTCATTTTGAAAATTTGATTTCATAATTATTTTCGAATTTGATTTTAGATGACTATTTTGACTAATCCGACCCCCTAATAATTATCGAAAAGATAAATAGTAATTTAAAAAGTGATGAGTGTTGATATTTATCATATATTATGACTCGAGACGGTATAATTAGTAAATTTCTTTAGAAATTTAAATAAGAGTTATAAAACTTTTGTTGGTAAAAATTCCATGACCATCTCTATTTCTATCATAGTTCTAACGATCATCACTCATCAAAATTCTATATAGTTTGTCGATATGTGGTACTTTAAACAGGAATCGTTCGTTTTTCATTCTCACATTTTTTAAAAAACATAATAATAAAATAATAATAATAATAATAATAATAAATACCAAAGTATTCACTCTTATTTAAAAGTCCTCACGGTTATGCATGAGTGAATTACTTGGAATTTGTTATGTGCTTCCATGCTCATTTAAAAGTCCTCACGGTTATGCATGTATGTAACGCATATCAAATGTTGATTTTTAAAATAAACAAGTTGATTCTAATCCCATTTAAAAGTCCTCACGGTTATGCGTGGTTAGAAGATACTTGAATTCATTTTTTTAAAATAAAATTGGAATATTACTAATCTCATTTAAAAGTCCTAACGGTTATGCATGGTTAGTAGATATTCAAATTCCCGATATAAATATACCACAAATAGACACAACTGTATGGTTTTATATGATGACATCATTCCCATCATTCTAAAAGTGGAATATGCGCCTAACAAAATATTTATGATTTTTGTTTGATTTTTTTTATTGAAATTTAATATTTATATTCAATTGAGTTTTAATGTTGAATTAATATCGATCACCTTATCTCTATTTTCTCTAACACTATTATTCTTTTGCTGATAACAAAAGGGGAAGAGAAAAGTTAAGATTTTGTCAAATAAAATCAAGCAAAGGTCAAATATTTTCCATTTGCATCTAGGCTCATTTGCATATTATTTAATTGTATGCATATTTGTAGGGGGGGTATTGTGTAGAGAGGAAGCATTTAAATAGGGGGAGCAATTAGGATATATCAATGATCAAATACATTTAACATATTCAAAATCTTAAATATATGTTTGTTATCATCAAAAGGGGGAGATTGTTGAATATGCGCCTATATAATTTTTGTTTGATGATAATAAACATATATACATTCATTTAAATGTATTTATTAATGTACTATTTTATTTTTCATAGATTAAATAAATATTTGCTGAATAAAATTAAATACACAGAATTTGAATTCAAACGGAAATTTTATTTAGACAAATATTTATTATAATTTTGAATAGTACAAATTCAAGCTCTCACTATACATATACAATTTTGATTACAATACATCACAATTTCATATTTACATAAATTCCTCACTACATTTCACTCACACTCGTAGTTCATCTTCAACTTCATTCCATTTAGAATCCAGTATCTGAGGAATCTGCAAAAATATTCACTAACGCAGTAAAATTGAAAAAGAAATATTTTTGCAATATAAAATAAAATGTGAATTTTGAAAATGATATTTGCCTCTGTTATTTGGGTTGTTCGTCATCATTTAATTTTGAATCCATTATACACGAACAACTTGTGACATACACAGTGTATCACTATATATGCCACAAGGCTGTGCACACCAATATCACTTAACAATATGCACTTGATAATGCTACAGGACAGGTGAGCACAAGGTCAAACCCAAATAAAAAGACGGGTTCAACTCAGGTGCAATATAAATAAAATCTCGACACGAGCATAAGGTCAAACCCGAGCGTTTAAGCTGGATTCAACTCAATGTACAAATTATAATACAACAATGCCCAACTCAAATGAACACAGTGAAATGCACAAAGGCATAGCAACTGCCACAAGACCACAATGCAGTGTATATGAATACAACTATAGGTACAAGGCCAGAATGACCAATGAATGCAGTAATCAAATAAAGACAACAACTAGTACAACTGAAATGCAAACTATATCAAACAGTGACAATGTGGATGCAACTCGAGCTTCACTCAGTACACTATCAAATAAGCAGCCAGTATCAATGTACAGACCCAGGCAACAGTGAATGATCAAGGGTACAAGTCCAAATACAACAATGAGTAGTAGCAGTTACAAGTGACTCAGGCAAATGTACAGAAGCAAGAATCGAAATCGTCGAAGATGCCACAGAGAAACCAGTCTCAACCACTTCAACAAAACACACAGTGCACACCAGACACAACACTAACTAGCATGCCAACTGACTCGAATGGCTCAAGTGATACAAGAACAATGTTCAAAAGACACAGCAGAATCAAAGTGAATAAACAAGTGGCAAATGCATGTACATCAATGTGTACACATAAACTACAAGCTAAGAATATCAAGCTTCAGATGGTATGCAAGTGATGCGGAATAATAAACAGTGAAAGCAAAGAGCAAATGATAGTGAAGTTCAACTATGCAGTGTTCAAAAGTGAAGCCGCAAACACATATGAATATGAAGACCGCAAGTGTACAACAATTGCAGACTAGTTCAGGTAGCACAAAGATATGACATCACAGTGAACTGCAAGTGTCGACCATGTAACAAGCAAGACAACATAGTGCACATATGAAGTACAGCAAACACTTCACAAAGTCAGAAACCAACATATCAACTTACATGTACACCATGACATCAAGGTCAGAAGCTCAAGTCAGTGCACAACCATGTGACAATATCAAGTTCGTACCAAATCAAAAAACATCAGGGCGAGGCAATCAATAAATCAATGGCCGGAGTCATGAAACAACAGGAAAAAGAAAATATGGTCGAAAGTACTACCGAAGCCAGCAGAAGCATTAAATTCACGAAATCAAAAATTAGGCAAAGTCAAAGGAAATCAAAGCCGTGTTTCAAATCAAAGTCAACACCGTGATGACCAAGAAATCAAACGAGTCAGATTCGAAGCCGTGTGAATCAAGCTACTAGAAATTATACGAAATTGACAAAGTCAAATAAATCATCAACGTTCAAAAAAAATCGAATGGCCGAAAGCATGATAATGAACAATTCAGACGAACGTAATTCAAGGAGATCGACTCCAATAAATTGCAACAATAATCGTCGGCATAGTATGCATCGAGTTCAAGTACGAAAACATTAAAGCACAAAAGCATAAATTATATACCGAAGCAAAGATAGAACTCGATCAACGAAGCAGCCAAAGTGAGCAACGAGAAAAGATCGACCGAAGCTACTCGCGAATTATCCACGCGATCGATCAACATAAAGCAGGCGCTTCAAAAACCCTAATTTGGATCAAAGGACGAAAGCCCTAATTTGGATCGAAGGACGAAGCCGCCACTTTCACAAAGAAACAAATAAAGGAGGAACGGGTTAAAATATAAAAGGGGCCGGCCTTTTCTTAAGAGCTTTTCTTTTAATAATATTATAAAGGGTTTTATTTTGAATTAGGGTTGTTTTTAATTTAAAGTGTTTTTAATTTGTAATTTTGTTTTTAAACCGTTGTAAATTCTAGTCGTGTGACTAGGGGACAAGCTACATGGCGTAATTTGAGAATTCGCAACTCAGTGGCTGAGTTGTGGCAGGTTTTTGAGCGTAGATTTAGTTTTAGTCGATAGCGGGTGTCGCGAGTTTACGTGTGCAAACGTCTGACTATCTAATTTCTAGTAGAAACCTTGGGGGCAGCACGTAGGCAGGGTTTTGCCGAAGCTGGGTAAATTCTGTGTCGTTTCTGCATTTATTATTCTGCTATTATCTGTGCTGCTATTGTTCTATGATCTGTGTTGAAAGTATTTTATAAGCTTCCGCGATAAATTTTTATAATTTATACTATCACCCTATTCACCCCCTCTAGGATGAAATCGATCCTACAAACATTACACTAATAATACATTTAAGCTGAACAAGAAAACTTATTTGTATAGATCGATAAATGAATGAAAAGGAACCAGTAGAGATACCTGGAATGACAACACCCGATGGCCAAAAAAGCTTCTTTGGTTGAGAGGATAGAGAATCGTGACGAGAGAAATAGGGGTGAAAGTGTATCAGTTTAGAAAGAGGATTTTTGTGAGGGTTCCATTTGTTTTTTAGGGGTTTTCTTTGTTTTTTGGGAGGAAGCGTTTGAATGGAAAAAGAGTAATAAGCGGCTTAGAAAATATTCTGGTGAAATTTTTCCGAGCTCTAGGAAGGAACATTTAATAGTGTCTCATTATTTAATTTTGTTTTATTCAACTGTTAACGATTGCAGTCATCTTTAAATGCTATTTTTTTCAAATTTATTTTTCTATGAATAAGAACTTTTCTTGTAGTGTTTGAATTCCTATTTAGCTTCTTCAAACTCAATCTATATTGAATTAGCTCTTTACAATCTTGAACTATCATCATAATTCTCGACTGAAATGGTATTTCTACAAATTTAAAAACTCTTGCGTTTCTCTCTAACCAAAAATGCCAAACCATAGTGATAAAGCAATATTTATTAGATGAGAAACAATGACGTTGTTCTTCTGGAATTGGAAAATTAATTCAAAAATATATACCAAGACAGTAGAGTTTCCAATGCTGATATTTAATTTCAGCATAATGTCTTCTAAGATTTGTCGTGAATAGGAACAATCAAAGAGCAAATGCTCTCTGTCTTCGAAGTGATTTAAGCAGAGAGGACAGTTTCTATCTATATTGTTATTCCATCTGAAAATTCTATCTTTAGTGTTTAGCCTGTTTACCCTTGCTAACAATGTACATGTTGACATTTTAGGTGCACAATAATTGTCCCAAATCACGTTTGTCCAATTGTATTCTTCATGTTTAACTCTAATATGGTTCCAAGCTGAACTCAAGCTAAACTGTCCATCACTATTTGGCATCTAGAACTGGTAGTCCTTTGCAAGTTTTCTTTTAGTGCTAGTCATTTGCAAATCAACCTCCTCCCCTGTTGCTATCTCTGATTTATGATTCTTGTACAGCAGTATTAGGTTTTTGATCTTATGTATTTTCAATCCCAAGAGGGATTGTCATTAAAGTACTATTTTTATTTCCCAACCTCTTAATACTTAAGATGCTTAACTCGATTTATAATTAAAAGTGATCTTAATATATGTTAAGAAAACAAACTGGGAACAATCATTCTGATTCCTTCATAGTTTTTTAGTTGTTGAATTTAAGATATACGCGGTTCACGAGGAAGCCAAAATACAATCATCTACACTTCTAAATCTCAAAATTTTCATATTATTTGGTTAATCAAAATCGAGTATTTTCAAATTCTACAGCAAAGCAAAAACCAAATGAAAATCAACATTTTCCACTTCAATTGGTAACGGAAAACCGTAATAAATTTGAACTAACCTAATTTAAAAAAACCGAATGCTTATATTTCATGAAAAAAAAATCATTTCGATTTGGGTAACCCAATTTTACCAACAACCATCCCACAATATTTAATTACTTCCGAAATAATCACGAATCAATAGATTTGCTTTCAAACGACAACATCAATTAAAAACAAAAATTCACTTACTTCTATGTCGAGAAGCTCTTTCGCCAGTAGTCGACTTCAACTAGTTGCCTTATACCATGAAAACAGGCTAGCAGTGATCGATTTGGGTGAAAATGGATGAGATTTGGATACGGGGGGAGTGAAAATGAATGAGATCTGGGGCAGTGATTGATTTAGATCGATTTAGAGCAAGGCGTTCTATTTGTGTGTGAAAGAGGAGCATTGTATTTTTTAAAGAAGGGAATACGTCGAGATCTGTACATGGGGAGTTGGGGGGTGAATTTTTTTTTGACAACTTTGGTACGGCCTAAGGCCGTTCCAAAATTGCCACGGCCAATAACCGTGGTAATTTATTTTACCACGGCTATGGACCATGGCAAAATTGCTACCGCTCTGGACCGTGGTAATCTTTCTACATTTTGGTGTGGCAAATTGAGTTGTATGGTGTAGTGTATCTAAGCTATACTGCCAAATACTATTATGGAAAGGCTCAAGATATTTATTCATTAGACATTGTTGTTCTGACTCCCTCCTCATTACAATATAGATAGAGAAGATGATGCAGATTTAGGAGATGAAGGGGGAGACAGAGTCTTGGTGGCAGTCTATCTACTTATTTTTTATATGTTTTGATGTACCCATTCCATAAGTGATGTTATTGTATTTGAAGATATTGAACTATAGATATTGGGATGTTATGTTTTGTTTTGAAATTTGAATGTTTATAGGATGAGTACTATTTCTGATATTATACATATTTTATTCTTTCCGCTGTAAGATTCTGATAGAATAGTTGATAGCTCTGTGTATTGTTCATTATATCAATTTTACGAACCAACAGCCTGCTTTGGAATGGGCCTAATGTTCTATAGGCCTTTTTTATATCGAAAATTAGGCCCGTTTCGAGATGGGTTATTACATTGCTTCGGATACATCACTATGTTTCTCTCCTTTGTTCTTTAATGATTGGTAAATATCATTGAGATATAGAAAATCCTCTATTTTCGCATTCTATAACCCCTAATTTTTCCTATAAAGTTTTTCAACACTTATCTTCTCTATAACCAAAACTTTATTCAAAAAATTTATGTGGTAGGCTCTGAAACCAACTCGTAAGGATGTTCCTAGGATCCCTACACCGTTATATTTTAGAAAAGATAAGAAGTGAAGAAAAACAATAGATAAAGAAATTCCTTCAAACAAATTTTTTATTAATTCATTCAAAGATTACAAGAAAAAAGCTAAACGTTCTTTAATAATTAATTCTTTATTAATTCACTTCAATGTCTTATTTGTGGAGGGTAATAAGTTTTAAGGACGCTACTTTTGAAAAATTAGTTTTAAGTACATTTTACAGGAAAAAGATAAAAGAATTTATCATTTTCAGTTATACAGGAATAATGATAAAAGGATTTATCATTTTTCTGTATAACTTAAAAAGATAAATGAATTTATCATTATGTCGTAAGTTGTCCTTAAAACTAATTATTTGAAAGTGATGTCCTTAAAACTTATTACCCTACAAATAGAAGCCCTTCGATCTAATTTCCATTATCTATATATGCATTATTATTTCGAGCAAGTCCTAGTATATTTTTCGCTTTTATTTCTTCCAAATGTGATTTTGTAAACAAATCACAGCACTCTCTAACTCTAACAAATATTGTAGCACCAATCCCAACATGGCTGACTTTAAATCGTGTTTCAGTCACTTTTCTGAATTTTTGATGTGTTTTTCTAACACATTTTTAGTTGTTTTCTCTTTATTTTATATCGACCAGAACCATGTATAACACATATGATCTACGCTTTTATTATGATAAAATGCATTTGCTCCGCATTTACTTAATTTTTTTTAATTTCTTCAACATAAAGAAAATGGCGTCTATCTATACTTGAAGTTTTACGTTTTTCGAACGACTTTCCATATTACTTGATCATAGTTTGCATTTATTCAATACGTAGGTTGTATGCGCCCTCACCGCATAAAAATCCCAAAAACTTTCCATATTTTTGCGTATTTTGATAATATTTTGTTTTGTATTTACTTTTGGATTTCCGAACGTGTTTATTGATGTGTTTTTGAAGAGAAAAACAAAAGCCTCGATGTCTATGGTTGCCGGTCTAAAAAATAGGTTTTTATTGTGTATTTTAATTAGTATGTGTCCTACTTCACAATTTTTGAATAAGGGTCCATTTATTGAAACTCTTTTGTATAATCTTTTGAATACTTTAAGAAGAGGAAACCACATGATACTCGTTGGTTGGCTGGTAATTTGAGATGCAGGGGTTTTGAGAATTACGTTTCTATTTTAGAATGAAAAATTTTCATTTTAAACCTCCAAAAAATTTGTTATGAAAATATATATCGTTCGAAACTTATGATGAATTTAGACTTCTTTTTCATAATATAGTAATTTTGTACATGCGCATTCAGTAAATGCTAATGCATAATTTAAAAAAAATAAACTTGTAAATACAAATTAAATTTCTGTTCTTGCATATTTCAGAATGCGCAAGTAGAAAAAGCTGAATAGTGAAAAACCGGCTTATTTTCATGTTAAGTTTCGAACGAATGCTAAATTTGAAATAAGTTTTTTGAAAACCTGGAAAGAAAATTTGAAATTATTATTAGAAATTTCTCTATAAATATGTTCCCTTTTAAAAAAGAATCTAAATCGTAAATAAACTTGAGCTTTTCTAAGCGCAAGTCAGATTGTACTCTATAAAAGCCTTTCAAAAACAGAAGATTGAATTTTAGTATTCCTAGGTTTACATACTCATTACTAAAGTATGTTTTTCTGAACTAACTATTTATTTATTTTTTTTGTTATGGTCAACTTTTTTTTTTTTTTTTTTTTTGGGAAAGCGCAAATTGATTTACAATTGCTATCAAAAATCGAAAGTTAGGCTATGATCTGTGGTTTGACTTGATTGGGACTTTCTTATGACGACATCTAAAATAACTACATTCTAAATGTTTTCAAGCAAATCTGTAAGCGAAAATCATCTGTTTTTTTTCTGTTCATGTAACGTCGACCTTTTATTTTAAATATTAAAGACAACATTATTGTATACCAAAACAACAATTCAGACAGTAGATTATCAAAGCGTATAACAAAACAGCATTGAATAATCAATCAAAGGAAAAATACACCGGATAATTATCTAGTGTGAAAAAGAATAAATCGAGACCGGCACTTGTACTTTTCAAAGTCATATATCCACTTCCAAGATTCATATTCATTTTCATGCCCACGTCCGTATTATCTGTTCATGACCCCGTCCAAGATCAACGGAGAGTAAAAATTTATTTCATATTTTCCTTCAGTTGATAATAATGCACAACAACGTTCAACTGTTAAGCAAAAGAAAGGCACAAAATGAAGCGCAAATTTAAATTGCTTTCAAAATCTACCCATACAATGAACATTTTTCACGAGAGACATCTACATTAAGTGAGATTTAACAATGTATACTTGACTATATGCAATTATTTGATCAAACTTAAAAAAAGGAGAATGAAATACAAATGAGTATGACCTTCATTTATATATAGAGTTCATCCTCAACAATATTACTCAGTGTTCTTCTAAACGACCTTCTAATAACAGATTTCACCCAAGAAGACGCACTTCTTATCGATCTACTCGACTTATCTCTACTCATCACATTCTCTCTAGCAGGAACATTATCCTTATCATCATCAACATTAATCTTTAGCAGCATCGATCCCACTTTCCATGAAAATAACTTCAGTGCATTACTGGCCATAACTGCCATCTCAGCCATTTCGTTGCCGCTCAATACATGGCTAAATTTACTTTTAGAAAGTACGAAATAGATCTGATCCTTTTCGAGAAGATCGTGAGGAGCTAGTTTAGGAATAGGAGAGTTGTACGATAGAGAATCTGAGCTGCAAAGGAAGCAAGAGAGATGGTCGATGCCCAAAGCTTTGGATACGGTAATAGGAAGGGTATGTTGTGTAGGTGTTCCTTTGATGGAGATTACTATGGCGGAGGAAGTGGAGGATTTTGTTGGTGTGATTATGTTGGTGTTGGTGGTAGAAGAAGAAGAGAAGCAATTACCCATCTAGAAATGTAAGTTATATTGTTGGCTTGAGAGATGTGTTATAATGATATGCTTAGCTTACTAGAAAAGTTATATATGGGTTTGGAATTAAATAGACTATATATACCGTCCAAGTTGGCAAATATCTGTGTCCCACCCATATGCCATCTAGATTTTAATGGTAAAGCAAAACAATGTTCATACATACTTTTTATGACAATTTGCATACTGAACCAGGATGTTTAGTGACTATATTTGTTAGCAGTTAAGGAAAGCATGCATAGGTTTAAACTTGCAAATTTAAGTTGGATAGTTGGATGACATGCACAAAGTTGTTAAAAGTTTGTGGTTCGGCATTTGGATAGTTGGATGACATGCACAAAGTTGTTAAAAGTTGAACTTGCAAATTTAAGATGGTGTTTAAGAGATTCATGTGACTTGTATACGTCAGAATGTGATATGGTTATTCTCTGAAGATTAATCTACAGCTGTTGATTCTTGACTCTTTCTAACTTTATTGATTTGGTCATCGCTACTTGAGGTTTAGTCAACATGTCATGGAATCTTCTTTTTAAGCCTCGTATCAAGGAAACTACATAGATTTCGTTTATTCTTATTACTTAAAAAGGAAAACCGGAACCATACATTGCTGATGTGAACAGCCCGTGACAAACACAATTTCAAAATACATATACCCCGTCCAAAACTGTTTAAGGAACAGGAACAGAAAATATGAGAAATAGGAACAGAAAATTTCATAAAAGACCAAAAACAGAAAACAAATAAAACACTAGCATTCATTACACAGCGGTCAGCCATACATATTTAGCTATAATTATGGTATAATTAGACAATTATAATTTTAAAAATAAGCAACGGTTAGTAGAATTATAATTTGAAAAATAAGAAACGGCCATTAGAATTATAATTGAAGAAATAAGTAACGCCTACTAGAACTAAACTATATGTAATCATGTACAAAGAGCTTGTAGAATTAGAATTATGAGAAACGAAACTAATTATTCATTATATTCTCTTTTCTCCTCTAAAATTAAATATGGTATCAGAGCGGGTCAAATCATGACTCAAAAATTTCATAACATCAACAGCTGATGATATCAAAGAACTGCAGTCGGTTCAGCATGTTCTAATCCGACAGCACTAAACTCAAAAAGCTCATACTTAATTGCAATAGAAATTACATTTTATGAACTAGGACAGTATCAATTGGTCACGGTGGTAAAGGAAAATTAAATTTTGTCAATGAAAAAAGGAGAAGCCCAAAGCAGTAAAACCAAATAAGTCATCTTTTCAAGAGAAAGCAAAAATAGAAGATTGAAAGACAACCGACCAATTAATCATGTCACGCATTCTCAGCACGGTGGAACCCAAGGCTTCAAGCAACTAATGTACTCCAGCACATCCACCACTAGAAGAACAGTAAAAAGCGACGACCATTTTCGACAGCAGCCGACGGCTCATCGCCTAATTAGCGACGGCTACCAACGACAAGCAATTTCCATGGCATAATTAAAATTAAAACAACTTAGCCGTCGTAAGCCGTTGGAAGCAGTCGATAAAGCTGTCGTTGGCGGCCATCGAAAACAGTCGAAAAATTGCAAATACCTAAATCCAGGCCGACAGCTCCATTCATTTTTCTTCTGCCCCAAATCTTGCCTCCACTCCTCCAAACCCTCCTCCAATGCCTCTTCCACACCGCCGACTGCCTTCCACGCCTCCAGCACCTCGGATTCTTCGATTTTTAGTTAGCTCCATCACCTATTGCTTGGCAAGAAGATTAAATTCCTAAACCCTATATTAAGTTTGATTTGTTAAATTATGTGTAATTTATTGTTATAGTTGTATTATTACCTCATTGATTGTTTGATATACCCTATTGAATGTTAATTAGGTTGTTATTACAGTTGTAAATTATTGAAATGTTGAGGTAAAAAAATTGTTTAGTGTGTGCGCGCGTTAATTCGTGTATATGCATTGATTAATTACTGCATACGCGCGTTAAGGCTATTTTGAATTAAGTAGAGTCGATACTCAAAATTTGATATATTCGTTTTCAAAATGACGAAAACGACGATTTAGTGCATGCATTTTTTAGAATGTAAACAAATTATTGTAAAAACTGCTGTATAATACGCGTTACTTTTTGTAAATCCCTTAGAAAGTTTTTGGTCCGTCTGGCAAATATTGTATATGATCGTTGTATGGATATTCATTTTTATTACAGAATGGATCATTTATACTCATTCAATACAATATTTATCGGATTTGTTCATGTATTGGACAAGTTACGAACACAGTAGTAATCATATTTTGCAAATCATTTTATTTTAAACGGTTCACAAAATTTCGACAACATTTTATTTTTGTTCTCTGTGTACACACAAAAGTGTACGATATAGGAAACAAAGGGAAAACAAAAGTGTACGATATAGGAAACAAAGGGAAAGTGCTGCCGAAATTTTGTTGAATCTTTTAAAATAAAATGATTTGCAAAATAAAATTACTACTGTGTTTGATGACCAACCAATAAAGTGTAAAACAATAACTTAAAAATTATAGATTATATTCATATAATAATTTGTATAAATTAGTTTGAAAATAAAATTAAATAGAATAATATTATATGTTTGCAAAAATTTAAATATATGGTTTAGTTGTAAAATAAAATGTCAAGACGTAAATAATGAATGGGCTTTTATGTTTTAAAGCAGGAAAAATGATTGATTATTTTATCGATCGGAGCTGGATGTACCAATAAAGAAGGAAAATTAGAGGCTCAATAAGTGAACAATTTCAAATTTGTGTACACATATTTATTGAATTCGCTTTACATAATAATGGAAACGATAAAGAAATTCGTTGTCCATGTAGTAGGTGTAAACTATTGAAGCATTTGATATTGGATATGGTAAAAGTTCATTTGCGCCAATATGGTTTCGTATCGAATTATTTGATGTGGAATCGTTATGGAGAACTTATAGCATCTAATCCCATACAATCGGAGGGATGAACTTGTTCCGATAAATCTCATAGAAGATATGGTTGAAGATGTAGCACGTTCAGTGTTCCATACTGTTGAACTTGATGGTAACGATGTTAACGTCGAAGAAGAACCAAGTATTGGAGCAAAATAATTTATGATTTATTGGATGCTACTAAGAAACCCCTTTAGGATGGTTATACAAGCGGTACTCAACTATCAGTAACTGCGGAATACATTGCGATAAAATCAAAATACAACTTCATAGAAGCCGAGTTTACATCTATAGTACAAGCTGCAAAATGGCATATGTCGCCCAATAATTTAATGTGCAAAAATCATTATGAAGTGAAAAAACTTATGTCCGCTTTTGGTTTTCTGTATCAAAAAATAGATGCATGTTTAAATGGTTGCTTGTTGTTTTAGAAAGAAGACATCAGTCTTAGGAATTGTAAAATATGTCATCAAGAAAGATACAAGCCTAGAAAAAAGAAGGGAAAGGAAGTTCCATACAAGCGTATGCATTACTTACTCATCACTTCTAGACTTCAAAGGTTATATGCATCTTCTGCAGCTGTGCATCATATGGAATGACACTATGTGAGAACACAGGAAGAAGGTGCGTCAACACACCCAGCTGATGGAGAAGCATGGAAGCATTTTGATAAGACATACGCAACTTTTGCAGCGGAGAGCCGTAATGCGAGACTTGGTATATATATGGATGGATTTTCACCGTTTTCTCAATTTGGTTCAAAATATTTATCTTGACCTACAATTATTACACTTTAGAATTTACCTCCTGGATGTGTATGAAAATTTTGTATATGTTTCTCACTATTGTTATTCCTGGCCTTAATGATACGACACAAGGAATCGACGTATATTTATAACCGTTGATTGAAGAGTTGAAAATATTGTGGTATGAAGGTGTTAAAACATACAAAATTTCAAAAAAAATCGTATGTCCGCTTCTCTACTGTGGACTATAAGCGATTTTCCTGCGTATGCAATGCTATCGAGTTGGAGTACGGCTGGTCGTCTGTCTTGGCCCTTATTACATAGAAGAAACACGAGCATTTTTTCCCCATGGGAGGAAAATTTCATAGTTTGACTGTCATCGATGTTTTCTCTATATTAATCATCCTTTAGAAAAGATTAAAAAAAAACTTTACAAGTAAAATGTTTGAGACCTTGCGACCACCAACGTTTTGGTCAAGCGAAGATATTTATGAGATTGTAAAGGATTATCCAAAGGTACATGAAACCGACGAAAAAATTGAAATATAAGGTAAATCGACGATTCATAATTGGAGCAAACAAAGCATATTCTGGGAGTTACCTTATTGAAAAAATCTCCTAATTCGTCGTAATATCGACATGATGCACAACAAGAAAAACGAGTTCGACAATGTATTTAACACGGTTCTAAATGTTAATGGAAAGACTAAAGATGATTTGAAATCAAGACGTGATATAGAAGCAATATGCAATCGTCCTGAACTTTAAATGAAGCCAAATGATACAAAAAAGCCCAAAGCATGCTACAAGCTAGATAGTAACCATTAAGTATTGTTAAAGTGGGTGGAAGGATTAAGATTTCCCGATTGGATTTTCTCTAATCTTCGTAGATGTGTCGACTATAAGAACGGTAAACTGAGTGGAATGCAAATTCATGATTATCATGTAATGATGGAACATTTGTTACCCGTTGCTTTTAAAGAACTGTTGTCCATAAAAATTTGGACGGTTTTAACAGAATTTAGTTTGCTTTATAAGGAGCTTTGTTCAACTACCTTAAAAGTTGATCGTCAACGTAAACTTGAGGAAGAAATTTCTATACTGCTCTACAAACTGGAGAAAATATTTCCTCTTGGTTTCTTTAATTTAATGGAGACTTTACCTGTTCATCTTCCATTTGAAGCACTTCTTCGAGATCATGTGCAATATGGATGGATGTATCCGTTTGAAAGGTATTAATATTGAGTTGTGAAATTTTAGTTTAACCACATGTAATAAAATTTAATTGTAATTATTCTTAATAGATACTTGAATCATTTAAAGAAAAAAGGAAGACAAAAAACACGAGTTAAAGGTTCGATTTGCAAATCATATATCGAAGAAGAAGCTTCGTTATTTTTCTCTCATTATTTCAGTGACCATATGAACTTATCTTTTGAAAGTGCTACGCGAAATGATAAGGGCATTGAACAAGATTCTTCTGAACCAATACTGTCTATTTTTAGACAGTAGGGACGTCCTGCTAGAAGATGTGTGGAAGTATGGTTAGACAACAGATTCTAATATGTATCCCACGCAAATGTTCTTCTTAACTATGTAGAAGTTGCGCTATTTGTTAGGTACTAATTATGAATAACACATCTAAAATTATTTCCTTGAATAATACACGTGTGTATTAATTATAATGCAATATATTATCTATATATGCAGTATTTATGAATCACAGCATCCAAGCGGGGATATCAGTAAAAAAATTGCTACTTGGTTTTCAAATCATGTATATGATCCGTTAAATTGTGTGATCGACGAAGGGTTGAAACATCTTACGATGGGACCAAAAAGAAAAGTCAATACATATCCAATATTTTTTGTCAATGGATACAAATTCAACACCAAAGAA
This sequence comes from Allium cepa, assembly GCA_030765085.1. Taxonomy (NCBI): domain Eukaryota; kingdom Viridiplantae; phylum Streptophyta; class Magnoliopsida; order Asparagales; family Amaryllidaceae; genus Allium; species Allium cepa. The sequence goes on along the minus strand of CM060941.1, from coordinate 580,056,627 downwards.
TATGGGGCTGAAAAATTAACTAACAATACCGGTGTATATGTTAAAGGTAGTGATGATCCAAACGACCACATAAATGATTTTTGCGGCGTGTTAACTTAGCTTGCGCAATTAGCATATTTCACTAGACCTGCGGAAAAAGTTTATTTGTTTAGATGCAACTGGTTCAGTAATGTTCCAGGTTTTTGAATCAATGTGCACCAAAATATAATATTATTAAAATAAAGTACATATCACATTATCATAAGTATGATCCATTTATACCAACAAAACAGGCCCTACAAGTTTATTATGCTCCTTATCCATCTCTAAAAGGAGATAAAGCAGATTGGTCGGCGTTTTTTAAAACGAAGCCAAGATTTACATTTGATGGAAAGAATATTCCGGACGAACAAGCGTACCAAGAGGATATCGAGAAAAATGGCGAATTTGCAATAACAGATGATCAAACCGAGTTAGGACCTCTAAATGATGAATCAAATGTATTAGTAGAAGCACTTGAGACCACAGAGGAAAACAATATAGAGTACAAGACAGAGCCTAAATCAAAAAACGACTAGGACTAATTTAATAGTATATACGTTGAAAAAGGTAATATATGTGAGTATGGATGTTACATTTTTCTTTATATCACATGCGAATATTGTTGTTAAATCTTGATATGTTTACTCATAATTGAATGATATATTCTACTATAATAAAATAATATGCATGTCATAGGTATTGCAGATGTCATTTTTTAGACGTCGAAATTCTTTATAAACTGCTTCTCCCTCTGGGTCTCAAAGAGGGACAGGTCGCGGCGGTGCCGATGGCAGCGGATTTTCATAGAGGGCACCACATCTGGTAGTTAGATTACTACCTAAAGCCGATGGCTTGTAAGTATTATATTTAATTTAGCTTTGTAAATATTATGTATGATATATTAGTCATGATTTGTCTGTATCATGTTTATTGTAGGGGTTTTAAGCTTGAGCCTTCTAACATTGTGCTCAGCATATCCAAGCAAGCGTACATGAGTCGCATGTCGGCATGCAGGACGAAGTGGAGCAGGATCCTGGACCATGTACGGGAGAGTATATGGCAGGACTTTCTGGTAAGTGTAAAAATATATACCATTATATATGATCACTTTACAATTTACTGACTAAGTATAAATGTATAACTTATATTTTTTCAACATATATACAAGGTGCAGTAAACTTGCAAGAGAAGGACGTGTCCCTTTGCTAGTGCCACAGGAACTCAAAAGTGGCAAAAAATTACAGGGATACGATGTCTAGCATAAGAAAAACCAGAAGAAGCCACAGTGGATGGGTGCCAGCGTCTAGGATATTTGGGTCACATGGTGGGGTAGCGACAATTTCAAGGTAAGAGAAATAAGATATCACCTTAATTTATTTAGTATAGAATACATAATTTATACCTGTAAAATATAATCTTACTTTTAATTTGCAGATGGAGTTAGGCTCGAACTCTATGAACATGCAGAAAAATCATATCACACACTATGATGGCTCAAAATCATTCCAGCACCATCTTGAGGACTTGGTAAATTAATTAATTGGAACTATGAACGGTTGTTACATTTTTAGTATAAATTTGTATAAACAACAATAGTATATCCCAATTATTAATTGCAGGAAAGAGCACTGGGGGAGGTCTGGTCTTGTATATGGACATGTTTGAGCATACACATACCATTAGGCAGACAAACGATGAGGGAACAGTGTCGTATGCGTGACATAAGATGATAGAGCGTACGTCGCACATATAAGTATATTTTAAGTTATAAGTTATTAATAATGATCATTTTAACTAATTAATTATAAAATATTATAATAATGTCATGTAATATTTATTTGTATTTAATTTTGCATTGCAGGAAAAATTTATGCAGCCACGTGCGTAGATGATTGAACATTCCGTACAGGAGCAGTTTGTCACTGACGAGGAGGACGTGATCTTTGACTCTATTATGGACCCGACCGAGAGAAACAGGCGCTACGGCTGCGACAACCAATCGATAATTCATAACTGTAAAATTTGCTTAATTTTTATAAATGTTACGTAATAACTTAAACATATTTCTACTTGTTCTGTAGGCTCGGACAGCACAAAGTGCTTACCAAAAGGCTCAGGACAGCGTAGAGATTAATGCTCTTAGACAGTAGATTGTGTAGTAGCAGAAGCAGGACCGCCTCCGAGCAATGCAAATGGAGCAGCTCAACCAGCGTTTGGCCGAGTATGTGGAGCGTCATGGTTCATTCCCTTCATCCGATGGTTTCGGAGCCGATAATGAGTCTTGAGGTACGATTTGTAGTTTTTTTATGGACATGTGGTGTTGGATGTAGTTTTGTGTATATTAACATTAAGTGATGGTGAGGTTAATATATGGACATGTGGTGTTTGTGGTGCTTGACATTGATTTGGTGGTTGATTTGTGGAGTTGATATGTGGAGTTTGACGTTGGATGTAAATATTGTATGTAAATATTGAAGTAGGATGGGTGAAAGTGATGATGAATGGTTTGTTTCGTAAATAATGGGGTTTGATGTTAGATGTTAATATGTTTTCATGTGATATTATGATGTTTGAGTTTTATTTTATATTGATGTTGATATTGATAGTAATTTCTTTTTATACGTGAGGCTTGTATAATGATTTTGCTGACTTATATATTGATTGTGGTATGGAGGCATAGCAGGCAGCATGGGAAAAAAAATCACCCAGATTACCTACCGCCATCGATGGCCTATGGGTCATAAATTCTGACGGAAAGCGACGGTTTTCGACATCTTATTGGTTACAGTTTCTAATAGTGAGTGATGGATTTTGAAGGCTACATACCGACGGCCAACGCCGGCTCCTAGCGGCTTAGTGGAAAAATAACTTCGTCGGAGCCGTCGGAATTTTCTTTGAAAGAGCCGTCGGAACTGTCGTCGGATGTCGTTGCTATGATGCCCTCAGAGCCATCGGAAATGGAAGCAAGTCATGGTCCGTATTCCGACGGCGTTTCCGATGGCTAGCGACGACCGCTAGCCGCCGGAAATTTCCCTACTCCTTATAGAAATCACAGAAGGTCTGGGACAAAACTAAGAGATGGTATGGCCAATAAAAATGTTTTGTTCATATTTTTAGCCATAAAAAAGAGTTTGCCCAAATTAAACAGAGTACCAAAAGTAATAACTAATTAGTGACCGAAATTATGTCAAAATGGGAAGAGCTTAATGTCCATCTCCCACCAAGAAATGGCCCCAATTGAAATCCAAAAATATCTGAACAAGACATAACCTCCACCTACCTAGGGCTCCAGATCTAAACTATGAATTGATCGAGTCTCAAGTCTTGGCATCAGCTGAGATGCTTTTGATGATGTATTGATAAAAATTGTGCAAGAGCAATTTCGATGAGCCCTCGTGAACCAACGACAGTTCGAAAATCAAAAGAACAAGGCGTTTCAAGAATAATACTCCAATCCTGGTTTTCACGAACACGACATGAAGGAAGGGAGTTTCGAGCATTGGGCAATGTGACCACAACAAAAGGAAATTAGGGAAGTTTCCATCCCCACCTTCGATCAGTCAGAGAAAAGTGCTATAGAGGAAGTAATTGGGGAAGTGAAAAAAATGAGAAAAAATTCGATGGTTTCAGTAATGGATTGAGACAGAAGGGGAAGTATCTCAATCGACTTAATGGACTTAACCAAATAACACCTCCGATTCAGTAGGATCTTCTATGGCTCAAACGGTGCAACTAAAACTATGGCTAACTTAATTTAGCAGTTTGTTACAACAACAAAATTTAGGTTTTGTACATTCTAATGCTATTTTTAATTCATCTAAAGTCAAAAAAATTTGAAATTGCAAAAGTGTATCAAAATATAAATAAATGGATAATTAACTCAAGTGCTACTGATCACATGACATGGGACAAAAATAAATTAAGCATTGTTGCACAAATAAAAACCCTCTATATTTAAATATTGCTAATGAAAATAAAGTCCAAATTGATGGTTTTGATATAATAAAGTTTCTTATAAAAGATGTGAAAAATATTTTATATTTGCTAGATTTTGATTCAAATTTATTATCAATTAGTAAAATAACTCATGAACTGAATAGCAATGTTATATTCTTACTGTATAAAGTGACCTTTCATGATTGAGAATCAAGAAAGAAGACTAGCAAGGGATGTTTGAAAAATGGCTTTTATTATCGTGATAAAAATACCAATAAACGCCATGTATCATTAAATTTAGTAGATCGTGACAAATTGCTGCATTGGTGATTTGGTCATCCATCTAATCAAATTTTGAATAAACTTTTTTGTTATAAATTAGATTCCAAAAATTCTGATGCTTGTAAGCTTTCGTAACAAATTAGATTACCATTTTTTATCTACAAGAAAATGTATTGATTAAATTCATTCTGAAATTTGCGTTCCAGCCCTGTTGATTCTTATGATAATTTTAAATATTTTGTCACATTTATTGATGAGTTTTTTCGCATTACTTGATTTTACCTTTAAAAGAAACAAATGAAGTTTATTTTATATTTTTAAGAATTTTATATTTTTGTAGAAAATTAATTTAATGATAAAATTAAAAAAAAAATATCTGATAATGGGATAAAATATGTAAACAAAGATTTGATATAATTTTTTAAACAAAAAGGAATTTTACACCAAACTACTTGTAAATACAACTGAAAAAATGGAGTTCCAAAAAGAAAGACATTTACTTAAAGTCACTAGATCTCTTCTTTTTCAAACCAATGCCCCAAAATCTTATTGGTCAACTGATGTGCTAATTACGACTTATCTCATAAATAGATTTCCAAGTGTCATGCTTAAATAAACGAGTCCTTAGAAATTCTTAAGAATATGAATATAAATCTTGATCACATAAGAGTTTTTGGATGAACATGTTTTGTACACATAAAAAGACACGATAAGTTAGATGAAAATGCCCATTAAAGCCATATTTTTAGGATAGTTATCCCCCAAAAAGGGTATACATGTTATGATCCAAAAAATAATAAACTTCATATCTTAGGAGATGTGTCATTTTTATCATTAAACAAGTGAACAAGGAAATACATAGAATGAATCATTCATTTTATTTTCAAATAATTTCATATTTCCTGAAGAAATAAATCAAGAACAGATTGGGCATATAAATGAAGAACATGCCGGAGAAACAAGTCCATTTCCTTCAGAGGGAGACGAAGAGATAAATGAGTCAAGTGAAGAACTAACTCGTGAAGAATCAACTCAAGAAGAAAATGTCATAAGAAGATCTAAAAGAAAAACTCGACCTCCCATCAAATTAAAGGATAATGTATACCAACAGGTAATATATCCAATATAAGATTTTATTTTATATAACATGGTATACCCTACATACCGAGCCAACTTGAGTAGCATCACTAATCAAATGGAACCAACCAACTTTAGCGAAGTCAATCAAAGCCCAATTGGACGTAAAGCTATGAACGAAGAATTCAAGCCTTAGAGAAAAAAATGACACATGAGCTATTATCAATTTACCAAAAAAACCGTAGGCTTCAAATGGGCATAAAAAATCAAATACAATAGTGATGGTGTTATTGAAAGGTACAAAGCTAGGTTAGTGGCCAAGAGATTTACCCAAACCTATGTTATTGACTACCAAGAGATTTTTTCACCAACAGCAAAAATGAATATGGTTAGAAATTTGTTGTCAGTAGCCACTAGTTGGGATGAAATATTTTCCAAACAGATGTAAAAAATGCATTCCTTCAAGAAAATTTAAAAGAGGAAGTTTATACGACTCTTCCTCCGGGTTACAAAAGTGAGACGAACTCATCACTGATGTGTAAATTAAAAATGAAGATCGATGGTCTAAAACAATCTCCAAGAGCATAGTATGCAAAGCTAAACTTTTCTCTTTTAAAAATTGATTTTTTTAAAAGTACCTATGATTCTTTTATCTTCATCAAACACTAACCAAATACCATTACTATTATTTTGGTTTATGTAGATGGCATTATCATCATTGGAAATAATAATGAGGGAATTAAAGAGTTACACAATACTTAAAAATGGAATTTGACATCAAAGACTATGAAAATCTTTCATATTTTATTAGAATAGAAAAACCCACCCATGTAAATGATATTTCTATCACCACCAGAAAACAATGAATTAACATTTGAAGAAGGACTAAAGACCAAAAGATTCAATCACTAATTCCTAAATCCCAAGAATATTTAATACCGAAATTTTCGGTCTTAAAATTTAAAGACCAAAAGTTAGTCTTTGAAATTTATAAAGACTGAATTTTAAAGGCTGACATTTGGTTTGTAATCGGTCTCAAATCACAAAAACAATTTAATTTTAATTTTCCTATTTCATGTATGTGTGTATTGCATGTACGTACTGTTGGGGAAAATCCCTTCAGATGATCAGTCTAAGAGAATAAAAAACCCAACGAATTGGAAAACAACTGGATCGTGATTGTAGTAAGACGATACAAATAGAGATAAACACCAGAACAAACAGTCATAGATCAATGCAATGTAGAAAAATAATAACACCTGTATTTATTATGGTTCCACTACCGAGGGCAGTGTACGTCCACTTAGAGAGAGGATATTTTATTAATCATTAAAAGATTAGAGTTAAAAGATTGATTCAATTTTGGAGGCTATACAAGAGAAGAATTTACAATACAGATAAAATTCTACAGAGTTTCAGCTCTCTAGGATGGCTCTGTAATTGGATGAAATTGGCTCTCAATTTCGACTGCCATTGTTGTCCAAAAGCTCCTCTATTTATAGAGTGAAGATATGAGGAGAGGTAGCTGCTATATAGCAGCCTTGGGGTTTGGTTCAGCACATTTGGTTCGGCAAGCAACACAATGGCATTTGGTTTGGCAAAGCCAATATCAATCTGGTTCGGCATATCTCCTTCATGTCTGGGCCGGCATTCCCAAATACTGAACGAGATATTTCATTCGGCGTCCATTTGGTTTGGCATGACGCCGAATGAAATATTTCGTTCGACATTATTCCCTTCATTGCACTGGCCACCAAACGAAGTAACTAAAGCGGCAAGTCTAGACCGGCATCCCTTCACTACCGGACGAGATAACTTCCTTCTTGCCTTCACTGCCGATCGATGCACTATCATCGGACCGAACCTTTGGTCCAGCAATTCCTCCATCGAACCAGACTTTTGGTTCAGCCTCCAAGCTTCTCCGCAACACTCATCATACCGAACGAAAATTATCGTATGGTGATTCTACCGATCCATACCCTTCCAAGACCTAGCATTTCACATCCGTGCTTCCTCTTCGCAACGTGACTTCAACTTCTGCTTCTAGGGCTTCGCCTGCTTCTCTAGTATTTCCAATGGCTTCATCTTCTTTACGAATTCCAGGTATCATCTCTAACAATCTCCACCTCGATACCGAATTACATACAAGTCTTCCAACTTCATGTACACCTTCATGTACACCTTCATGCTCCAAGCAATGGATACTTATCCAATGAGCTTTGGAAATGCCATCACCTATTACACTCTGTCAACAAACTCCTACAAGGCCACCGCCCGTCAACAAAGTGTTTAAAGTACCCAGTTCGTGTGGAACCTATCAATCTCCACCATGAAAACAAACGTCTCCATGAAGCATCTCAACTCTCCCCCCGTGCCAGCCCGTGGTACCTAGCACTTCAGTAAGTGAGTCAAGTCCGAACAATGCACAAACTTAGCAATAAGCAAAGACTTGGTAAACATGTCTGCTGCATTCTCCTTTGTATGAGCTTTCAGAAAACGAACTACTTTCTCTTCACTCATCGAGATAAGGAACGAATCTCTCACCTCAATGTGCTTCGTCCTCGAGTTGAATGCCAGATTTTTAGCTAAGTAAATTGCACTCTGACTATCACAGTGCACATCCACACCTTCATATATGAAGCCCAAATCACAAAAAAATGGCCTTAAATAAGCGCCTCCTTAGCTGCTTCAACCACAGCTATGAGCTATGCCTCTGTAGTAGACAAAGCCACAATTGTCTGTAGCCTCACTCTCCAACCGATCGATGTCCCACCGTTGGTGAATACATATCCGGAGGTTGACTTCTGTCGATCTCTATCACCGGTCTGATCAGAATTGCAAAATCCAACTAAGTTGAAATCTCTTTCTCTACCGCCAAAGACAAGTCCATGGTTTGGAATTCCACTAAGGTATTTGAAGATACACTTCACTGCTTCACAATGCGTCTTTCCTGGATTTTCCATGAATCTAATCACCAATCCAACAGCCTGCGCAATATCATGCCTAGTGTAGACCATGGTATACATCAAGCTGCTAACTGCATTTGCATATGGGGACTTCATCATATAAGCCTTGTCCTTTTTCAAGATCGGAGAACCTTTACTAGAAAGCTATATGTGCAAAGGCATGGGTGTGTTGATTGCCTTTGCCTCCTCCATGCTAAATCTAGCAAGCACCTTCCGCATGTACTCCTTTTGAGTAAGGCTCAAAATTCCCAGCGTTTATCACTTTGGATGTCCATATCCAAAAATTTCTTTGCTTCTCCAAGGTCCTTCATTTCGAATTCCGCTTTTAGCTTTTGCTTCAAACTATCGATTTCAGCCTTATCCTTGGAAGCAATCAACATATTTTCCACGTACAAGAGAAGGTACGCCCATTTACCATTCTTTAAATGCTTATAGTACATATAAGCGTCTTTGATACTATGATCAAAACCAAGTGAAAGCTTAAAAGAGTCAAACATGTTGTACCATTGTCTAGGCGACTACTTAAGTCCTTGCAAAGACTTCTTCAATTAGAAAACTCAATTTTATTTACCATCTACAACAAATTCTTTTGGCTACTTCATGTAGAAGGTCTCATCCAAGTCTCCGTGCAAGAAAGCGGTTTTTCATGTCCACTTGCTCCAGCTCCAGTCATGAACTGCGATGATAGCGAGCAAAATGCGGATGGACGTATGTCTCACTACTGGAGAGAATATCTCATCATACTCTAATCTCTTTCATTGTGAAAACCCTTTAGCAACTAGTCTAGCCTTGTATCTCCCATCATCATTTAGCTTGAATACCCATTTGCAACCTATGGCTCGTCTTCCTTGAGGAGGTGGTACCAAATCCTAAGTCTTGTTCTTCTTTAATGACTCTAGCTCCTCTTCCATAACGTACATCCACTTCAAATTGTCATATGACTTCAAAGCTTCATCAAGATCAAGCGGCTCCTCATGAACCAAATGCAGGGTATAGACAAACTAAACACCAAGGCTAAGGTTCACAAATTTCCAATCATCATACCTTTTGGGCGGCCTAACAGTCCTACAACTAACCCGGATAGGTACTGCTTCACCTAAACTCCTTTCAGCTCCACCTTGAACTGAAGTTCCTCTAGATTCATGTACATCACCAGCACTACTAGAAGGTATATGTGGACTATCCTGTGATGTTTCATCAACTGCATTTTGCTCGACAGCATCAACAATAACTCTATTATTTGGCTGGAACATGGGAACTTCTTCCATCTCCTTAGGCCTATCAGAATCTTCTGATGTAGTAGATAGCTTCTCTTTTGGATTGAACATAGCAGACTCATCAAAAGTAACATGTCTTGAATGAATAATCTTCTGATCAACAAGGTTCCAAATTTGATACCCTTTGGTACCATCGTTGTATCCCACTAGTATGCCCTTGTATGCTCTATCCTCCAACTAGTCATCACCCGTATGGTGAACGTACACAGGACAACCAAAAATTCATAAGTAGCCAAGATACACTGCTTTACCTCTCCACTTCTCCCTGAAATCTTCCATTTATGGTTGAGCATGGAATTTGATTTATGATATGCGCCGCAATTGATAATGCCTCAGCCCAAAAGCCTCTAGACAATCCCACTGTTAATCTCAAGCAATGAGCCCTCTCTAGTAGAGTCATGTTCATCCTTTCTGCAACCCCATTGGATTGCAGATCGCCGGGTATAGTGAAATATCTCTGAATGCCATGATGTCAACAAAAGTCGTGGAACTCCCTAGAGACAAATTCACCGCCATTATCAGATCTCAGCATCTTCAACCTAGAACCAGATTGGTTCTCAACAATTGCTTTCCAGTCTTTGAACTTCTCAAAACTCTCTGATCTGGCCTTCATCACATACACCTATTCTTTTCGAGAAAAGTCATCAATGATAGAGAAAAATACTTTACTCATCCAAGAGAAGGAGTAGCAGCCGGTCCCTAAACATTTGTATGCACGTACTCAAGTACTCGCCTCGGTTTATAAAGTGCAACTCCAAAAGATACTTAGTTTGCTTGCCTAACACACACTACTGGAAGAAGTCCATCTTGTCTAAGCTTTCTCCTTTGATCATCTTCCGTCTCCGAAGCAACTCTAAACTTTTCTCTGAAATATGACCCAACTACAGATGCCAAAGCTTTGTGGCATCCAAAACACGACAACTGTTTACTCCAATACACGACTCTCCATGAACCATGGTTCCTATTAGCAAATACATATTTCGGAACACATCTCCTTTCATAAGAACTAGTGCACCTCTCGAAACCTTCAGACTATCCTTCTCAATATTTACCTTGCACCCCAAAGATGCCAATTGTCATAAAGAAATTAAGGACTTCCGAAGACCTGTAACATACCGAACATCTATCAAAGTGCGTATCACTCCGTCAAGCATCCTGATCCTCACTGTACCTTCACCCATTTATCTACAACTAACATCATTACCAATAAGAATAGAGCTTCCCACTTGTCCAATGAAAGAACAGAAGTAATCCTGATTAGGCGTCATATGGAAAGACGCCCCCCTCCCCCCGAGTCCAGCATCCCAATGGTCTAAGACATCCGACACTGCTGCAGACAACACATCGTTAGATACAGACTTCTCCACTGAAAATGATGAAGATCCTCTTCTTTCTTCTTCTCAAATTGGGATAATCCTTTTTCCACTGACCAGGTTTCTTACAGATAAAGCACTTTCCATCCTTAGACTTTCCTCTCCTGCCATTACTAGGCTTCCTGGACTTGGAACTCCCTCCAGAGTGCCAATTCTTCTTATCTTTTCTTCCTCTTTCTACAAACAAGCCGTGACTACTACTTCCACCTTTACTTCCTTCACTTATCTCCTTCAACTGATCTCTCAAGCCCTCGATAGAAGGCCTGACTTCACATCTTCCACTGTCAATGTGTCTCTAGCGAAGATAAGGCTGTTAGCGAAATCTGTGTATCGCTACGAAAGAGAACACAAGAGAATCATTGCCATTTTCTCCTCATCCAACTTCAAGTCAACAGTCTTCATCTTCATCATGAGATCATCATAGAAATTAAGATGTTTCTTCACTGAAGTACCCTCTCATCTACATGGTGAAAAATGTATTTAACAATATCAGACAGTTAGTTGGAGATTTCTTCAAGTGGAGATTTTCTATGTAACGACCCTGACTCAACCTTCGAAAATCGGCATCGAATATGACACTTGTATTCCAATGCCGCAGATCCAAACGTCGAATCTGGTTCGCCGGAGCTTATAACACTATTAAGTATAACAACACAGCGGAAGAAAAGAATTGAATATCATTGATATAAAATATTCGATACAACAATGATACAATATGAATAAATATCAGAGATACAAAATAATAAAAGCTATAGCGGAAAACAAAATGAACTAGCGGCGGAACCAAAACTCCAAACAGCAACTGCAACTCAAATCCAATGCTCCAAAGCCAACTCCAAAATCACAAGCTCGAACCACCATCTCGTTTCACCCAGATGAGCAAGTCTCGTCCATAAATCTAAAGACTCCAATATCCAAGATCTCCAGAAAATGCCAGAGAGAAAGCTAAAGCTACAGAATCGATGTCTATATCTACTATCTGAAAAACCCAACTCTAGACTGCCCGTGTGGAAAATAGTGGGCACCCAGAGTTTAGGAAGGGAACAATAAACTCCGGGTCAGTCATGTGACTGGTATGAGCAAATGAAAACAGTTTCAAATTTTAAAACAAACAAAAGAATTAAATTTGAAATCCGCAACGATTTTTTAGAAAATGAAACTACCATAAGGCCTCCCGCCACACACACCATGCAAACGCAGAATTGAAGGAGATTTCTTCTTATGATAGTCAAACATGCTTGATACGCGAAAACCATTTTATATTATTATTAGTGCATGGTGGAAAACATTTCGAAAGTATAATATTAATCTTAGCCAGCATAGACATTTCATACTATGCCTACTATAGCTACCATCCAAACAGTGGTGACCACCATAAGTGAATGGCAGGTTATACAACTAAAACCGTATTGGGCGCGTATTGTTTCTTTGGATTTTCCAACAAATGGTCAGGCCAAGGAACTTCCCATTGCCACATGGGTACGCCTCTGGAGGGACGCCCCGAAAACCATCCCTCGGTTCTCTGCTAACACAAGGCCGGCTACCCCCTCCCGGGGAATAAAACCTAAGATATGTCACCCCCGGTCCTTTAGGACCTTTAACCGAGGATCCTCAATACCAACATCATCACATAGTAATAAATATACTACAGTTCCCACATGAGTACGTATCTGGGCTCCATACCATGATACTACCATTTTCCAGAAGGAATGGTCATACCCTAGGGGCGCTACCCCTGAAACCTTGTTGCATCTTTCCTGTTTCGACCGTTACCGCGTTGCGAGGCTTGACGAAGTCTCGTCCACAAAGCTACGCTTTTCACAAAATCCATGCTTTGATCAACAAATGATCAGCACCACTACGTATGTCACATTACCAAATTGGGAATGTATCACTAGTAACCATCAATTACATAACCTCTGAGCTCGTACGTCTCAGAGAAGGGTGTTAAGCTAAGAGAATAAATCTCCACCACCAAACAGAAATGTATTTAATAGAAACCAGTTTTACATCTCAAAGTGTAATGTCAGACACACATCCATACAAGTCTGTTCCTGGTTCGAACAGAACCGAAGGCACTTCCGAAGAAGCCCTTGCAAATCCGGATAATTTCTAATCACGTCCGGACTTCCCATCACAATGGGTGCTCAAATCTCTATACCGGGGACCAGTCAGTGCAGAGACATTCGACGGGTTATCCTTTCGTTTTCAAAAAATATCCGGTCTTCACCACCGGTCTTCAAATGCTATCCATATCGTCGTATCATTATTCGGAATGGGTTATATGACACAAAAGTCCTCTCCCGGCTAAACCGAATAGTGAGCGCAATATTTAAAAACATACGGATAATGGAATTTTCAGTTAAGTCACAACTTAAAACCCAAAAATTTTCTTTCAAATGGTTTTAAACAAATTACCATTTACAAATCTTTTAAACAAAAGATTTTCTTCAAGAAACCTTTCAATGGTTTAAACAATTTCCACACTTAAATCTTTTAAACAAAGATTTCCTTTTAAAACTCCTTTTCAATTTATTACAAGGTCCATCAATCTTTTAACAAAGATTCATTTCTCGCCTTTAAAAACAATTCCATTTTAAATTGGGTTAACTCGACCGGTCTTTAAATCAAAAACTCATTTTATAGCTTCCAAAACAATTCCCGTTTTCAAAAATAAAAGATACACCATTTAGAATCTTCTTCGATTCCAAAACAAAGTTTAACAATCTTTTTCAAAGATTCATTCATAGTTACTCAATCTTTAAATCAAAGGTTTAATAGTTTTCCAAACTCGTTTACAATTTCATTGAATCCCATTTCACATATTGAATTCAAACTCAAATCAAAATATTTCAAATTTCAAACTAAATCAATTTTTTTTTAAAATAATTTTTATTTTTAAAACACCTTTTCAAAAGTTTTTCACTTTAAACCCAAATCCATTTTCAAACCATTTGGATTAAAAATTCAAATTCAAAATTATTTTAAAAACCTGTGACTTAACCGATTCCCGCGTGCAATCTATATTTGTGTGTGTATAGTGAGGTCTAGGGGTTTTACATATAATAGTGCAACAAAATCAACCATTATAGTCCAAATACAGCAATATCAATAAGCGGTATAAACTACAACGCTTATATCAGACAAGCGATACAAACCAATTGTAACGCTTATCTTTTATTCACAAATCACAGATGTATATATCACCAACAATAATTTACATTACAGATAATTAATTTCATCACAGAATAAATTACATCACAGTTCACAAAATAAAATAATTCATATCACATATTATCACAAATCAGGGACATCAATCAATTCAAAGCACTTCATAGAATTCCAACATCCATGAGTAAGATCAGTTAATTATCTGATTTGTTTAAATCGGACTAATTACTTATGAATAAATTTCTAATCCTGGTTAATTAATCATTAGTTAATTTCAAACCATTTGATTAATTACTCATTAATCCTTAATTAACTTTTAATTAATAATAATCCTTTGATTAATCATCCTTAATTAATTACAAGGATTTATTTAATTAATTCTTAATTAATAATCATCCCTAATTTTTTTTAATTTAATTAACCTTTAAATTAATTTATCACATTAATTAATTATTCTTTAAAGTAATTAATCCTTATTTACTTGATTAATCAATCTCAAATCATAAATTAATCTATCATAGTTATTAGTTAATTAAATTACTTATTATGAATTAATTACTTAAGTAGTCCTTATCAATAATTAATTAAATTTCTTAACTAAACTTTACCTTAATCATTAACTAGCTCAGTTAATTAATCACTCTTTACTTTTCACATTTATTATCAAACTTTGATTAAGTTTTTAAGATAAAAACATTTCCTTATTAATGACCTTTTTACATTTCAAATTAAGTTCGAAGATAACTTAAGATTTTAGCTTAATATATTTAAGTTAAACAAATCACACAAATTAATTTATACAACTATTCATTTCAAAGAAATGGATTTTTCAAGAAAATTGGTTTAACTTGATTTTTTTTTAATTTAAAGACTTAATTTCATTTAAATTTAAAAACTGATTCAAACATTAACTATTGGGTTTAACTTATATGTACTTGATATAATATCGAGAATATCTTTTTTTTTGATTTAAAACAGTTTGGGTTAAAATTTAAACTGTTAAAACTAACAGCTCACTCAAGTCACTCACGTACAATAACAGGATCAACTCGAGCCAACTCACGACATTCCCGAGCTCGAACACGCGAGATCGTTACAACGCTCGACAGCTTCGAGTCAACATTTTATTTTCTTCGAGTTCGCCTTCGAGTATCCTTCTTCGTCTTTCCCCAACAACCCAATACCCAGATATGCACACCCACACATGCACGATGCACGACGTTTTGGCTACCTCCGACCCATGCCGAAGCCACCTACAAGTCAACTACGACCATCACAAGCTAGCCGACCTCCCAGCTTGACGAAAGTGATAACAGAACAAAATCGAGCATTAAGACCCAATCTGTAGTTCATAACCCAACCTAAAACAACCTCGCCCAAACTCCTCCGACCACCGGAGCATCAACAACTCCGGTCACACCTTCGACAACCTCCCAGCTAACGTCTACCTGAATTTCATCAAGCTCGATCAACTACGGACCCCACACGAGCACGAGAACCATTTCGAACCCAAACTTCACATTAAACCCTAAATTAATTTCGTACGATCATCAATAATGAATTATAAAACCAACGACCATTTTTATGATGTACTAGACCTCCAACCTTGCTCCCTCCTCGATCACGTGAATTATCATTGCTCCGATCGCCTTAAATCGTAAAAAAAACATAACCAGATCATCTCGCGAATCCACGTGATTTACTTATTTAAAAATTATGAGACTTTCATCTAAATTCATCATTAACCAATTCGAATATGATTATGAAGTCCAAATACAAGTTTATGATGATCGAATTCGGACCTATCCACGACTTTCACTGTAATTTCTATAATTGCTTAATGTAATTACTTGAAATTATTTTTATAATTTGAAGTTGACAAGAACAAACAAATTTTGTTTAGAGATCAAAGTCTATAAATGATTGTGGGATGAGAATTTGATTTTTTTAAAAGGATTTTCATCCTGTAGATCTTTGAAACAGAATGCTTGTGTCCGTAATCCAAACAATGCACGGCACATTCACATCAACTTTTAAACATACTTCATAACATATGCAACTTATTCACAAACATGTATCCCTGTATGCAAACTAAATTATAACGAAGTTATGCATTTGCTTACAGTAAAAAAAATAAAGAACCCAGGTTTTAAAAAATAAGGTTTCTCACAGTGTTTATGATGATGTACAGAGAAGTTTGTTTTTGAGCCTGGAAATTTGATTGTCGATGCATTTGTGTTGTAAAATTTAAGAGATAATTCAAAGCTATTTTAACTTAAGTAAAATTTTAAACTAAAGTTTGTGATATAACAAACTAGTTTGATTGGAATCTGAAGTTTAAATCATGACAAAAATCAAGAGGGTTGAATTTTAAATCAAAACTTAAGTCCTGGGAAGTTTAAACAGAGAGAATCCAGTTACACAGGCATGCATGCTCTATATGCATATGAACTCAGCAGTATTTCTTTCGTATATATATACACACAATACACATTCATTCCAGAAAACTCACATGAAATCAAACAATTCAAAACTTAAGCTTTTGAAATAGGAATTTTCTCACCTGGCAGTTTGAAAAACAGAGAAGGTGTTCTGATCTGAGGAGAAATACAAGTTTGTATTTTGGTGTTTCTTTGCTTGCAAATTGAAAAGGAACAGGGTTGATTGTTTGCAAACTAACACTTCCAGGCTTGGTTTTGATGTTGAGATGTTTCAGATCTCTGTTTCCTTTGCATTTCCTATTTTGATTTTTTTTCTTTCTAGTTTCAGGTTGGAGCTGAAACTCTGGATTGCTTGGTTGTTCTCTGATCTTTGATTTGGATTCATAATCTCGGTTTGCTTTCAGGTGAAGTTGTTTGAGTTACTCCACCATTTTGCTTTGAATTGTTTTCAGGTTTTCAATCAATTTTTTTTTTTTTGAAATTCTGTTTTCAGGTTTGAGAATTTTTGTTTTCTTTTTCTTTTATTTTAATACATATCAATAAAAATTTAAGAGAGTAAAATGCCACTTGTCCCTCTTTGTTTACACTTGTTAGTTTGTAATTTCCTTTAATTTACACTTGTTACTTTTCATACAAATTTGATTACAAATGTTCAAATATACGCTTTTATGTTAAAACCCTTGTACAAATTATATTTGTACATTATGTTTTAAACCATTTTATATAATTATAAATTATGTATTTATATCCTTAAGTTAAAATGATTTATGTAATATATTTTTTAAACTTAAGATATTAAACTTATTTCAAATATAAATTTCTTTAAGTATAATTAAATTTCAAGTGATTAAAATATTGAAGAGATTAAAATATACATTACTAAGAAAGAAATCTCTCAAGTAAATACAATTTTTATTGAATTCAAGTTCAAATTTCAAATTATAATAAAATATTCACTTTTGAATTCCAAATCAAAAATATTTATTTAATAAAATTTGGAAAATAAATCTTTATTAATTGAAAATAAAATGTAAATTAAATGGAAAACAAATCTTGTTATTGAAAATGAAAAAATGTTTATTAATTGAAAATATAATTTAAACTAAATTTATAAATATAAATAAATAACAGAACATATCTTTTATAAATCTTAAAACTTCCAAATTCTATTTATTATCCATTTAATTTTAAATCAATAAATTCTATTTACAATCTTTTGATATATTTATTCATTCAAATTTTCAAATAAATTAAATTCCAATGTATTAAATCAAATTCACATTTTCAAATTATATTTAAAATTGTCATCTATAAACAACTAATATTTGTTTTAAAAAACTCTATTAAATTTGCAATTCACAATTAAATTTCCAGAAATTAAATTAATTATCAAATTATCCTAGGTAAAATTCAGGGATGTTACAGATTCCCCCCATTAGAAAATTTCGTCCTCGAAATTTGTAAGGGAGACAACAACAGAGTATAGAGAGATAGAGAGACGAATTACCAGATTGAACTGAATATCTGTTCTGCATTTAGCTTACCAAATCAGAATATCAATAATGGATACAATAACGTATTAAGATACTCGAGTCACCAAAACTACGAATATACAAGGTATTAGTTAGTTCAAAGGGATAACTAACCAATCGTAGAATATACCTGGACCCAACAGAATAACAGATATATGGATGCAATCCAATCTTTTAGTTTAAACAATCAAAATATACCCATCAACCATAACAACCAAAGCAAACAATTTATCCAAACAAACAATTCTGACCCGTTTGGAGTTTGTGTCCCATGCAAAATCAAGCTTCTTCCTGGAGCTTCCAGGAAACTATCAAAGAATTGAAAAGACAAATCAAAGGAGATTGATAGAGAAAGATTGTTTTCCGCTACTGCAGGGCATCGACCATTTATAGTCGTACTCTCCTGTCCCCAATCTCGTTCTCTTCTTGCACTCATACTCAATATCAGTAGATAGTAAGAGAATTTACTGAGGCATACGAACGGATATCTTAGGGATATACTCATTCTAGGGTATACTTCACCCTATCTCTAATGAGTTACTTAATGTGTTATACTCCTGAGCTAAAGTTCAACCTTCAGCTCCGATACCACTTGTAACGACCCTGACTCGACCTTTGAAAATCGGCACCGAATACGACACTTATATTCCAATTCCACAGATCCAAACGTCGAATCTGGTTCGCCGGAGCTTATAACACAATTAAGTATAACAACACAGCGGAAGAAAAAAATTGAATATCATTGATATAAAATATTCGATACAACAATGATACAATATGAATAAATATCAGAGATACAAAATAATAAAAGCTACAGCAGAAAACAAAATGAACTAGCAACGGAACCAAAACTCCAAACAGCAACTGTAACTCAAACCCGATGCTCTAAAGCCAACTCCAAAATCACAAGCTCGAACCACCATCTCGTTTCACCCAGATGAACAAGTCTCGTCCATGAATCTAAAGACTCCAATATCCAAGATCTCCAAAAAATGCCAGATAGAAAGCTAAAGCTACTGAATCGATGTCTATATCTACTATCTGAAAAACCCAACTCTAGACTGCCCGTGTGGAAAATAGTGGGCACCCAGAGTTTAGGAAGGGAACAATAAACTCCGGGTCAGTCATGGGACTGGTATGAGCAAACGAAAACAGTTTCAACTTTTAAAAAAAACAAAAGAATTAAATTTGAAATCCGCAATGATTTTTTAGAAAATGAAACTACCATATGGCCTCCCGCCACATACAAGATGCAAACGCAGAATTGGAGGAGATTTCTCCTTATGATAGTCAAACATGCTTGATACGTGAAAACCATTTTATATTATTATTATTAGTGCATAGTGGAAAATATTTCGAAAGTATAATATTAACCTTAGCCAGCATAGACATTTCGTACTATGCCTACTATAGCTACCATCCAAACAGTGGTGACCACCATAAGTGAATGGCAGGCTATACAATTAAAACCGTACTGGGCGCGTATTGTATCTTTGGATTTTCCAACAAATGGACAGGCCAAGGAACTTCCCATTGCCACATGGGTACGTCTCAGGAGGGACTCCCTATGAACCATCCCTCAGTTCTCTGCTAACACAAGGCCGGCTACCCCCTTCCCGGGGAATAAAACCTAAGATATGCCACCCTCGGTCCTTTGGGACCTTTAACCGAGGATCCTCAATACCAACATCATCACATAGTAATAAATATACTACAATGCCCACATGAGTAAGTATCTGGGCTCCATACCATGATACTACCCTTTTTCAGAAGGAATGGTCATACCCTAGGGGCGCTACTCCTGAAACCTTGCTGCATCTTTCCTGTTTCGACCATTACCGGGTTGCGAGGCTCGACGAAGTCTCGTCCACAAAGCTACGCTTTTCACAAAAGCCATGCTTTGATCAACAAATGATCAACAGCACTTCGTATGTCACATTACCAAATTGGGAACGTATCACTAGTAACCATCAGCTACATAACCTCTGAGCTCGTACGTCACAGAGAAGGGTGTTAAGCTAAGAGAATAAATCACCGCCACCAAATAGAAATGTATTTGATTGAAACCAGTTTTACATCTCAAAGTGTAATGTCAGACACACATCCATACAAGTCTGTTCTGGGTTCGAACAGAACCGAAGGCACTTCCGAAGAAGCCCTTGCAAATCCGCATAATTTCTAATCACGTCCGGACTTTCCATCACAATGGGTGCTCAAATCTCTATACCGGGGATCAGTCGGTGCAGAGACGTTCGACGGGTTATCCTTTCGTTTTCGAAAAATATCCGTTCTTCACCATCGGTCTTCAAATGCTATCCATATTGTCGTATCATTATTCGGAATGGGTTATATGACACAAAGGTCCTCTCCTGGCTAAACCGAATAGTGAGCGCAATATTTAAAAACATATGGGTAATGGAATTTTCAGTTAAGTCACAACTTAAAACCCAAAATTTCTTTCAAATGGTTTTAAACAAATTACCATTTACAAATCTTTTAAACAAAAGATTTTCTTCCATAAACCTTCCAATGGTTTAAACAATTTCCACACTTAAATCTTTTAAACAAAGATTTCCTTTTAAGACTCCTTTTCAATTTAATACGAGGTCCATCAATCTTTTAACAAAGATTCATTTCTCGCCTTTCAAAACAATTCCATTTTAAATTGGGTTAACTCGACCATGTCTTTAAATCAAAAACTCATTTTATAGCTTCCATAACAATTCCCGTTTTCAAAAATAAAAGATAAACCATTTAGAATCTTCTTCGATTCCAAAACAAAGTTTAACAATCTTTTTCAAAGATTCATTCATAGCTATTCAATCTTTAAATCAAAGGTTTAATAGTTTTCCAAACTCGTTTCTAATTTCATTGAATCCCATTTCACATATTGAATTCAAACTCAAATCAAAATATTTCAAATTTCAAACTAAATCAATTTTTTTTAAATAATTTTTATTTTTAAAACACCTTTTCAAAAGTTTTTCACTTTAAACCCAAATCCATTTCCAAACCATTTGGATCAAAAATTCAAATTCAAAATTATTTTAAAAATCTTTGACTTAACCGATTCCCGCGTGCAATCCATATTTGTGTGTACAGTGAGGTCTAGGGTTTTACACATAATAGTGCAACAACATCAACCATTATAGTCCAAATACAGCAATATCAATAAGCGGTATAAACTACAACGCTTATATCAGACAAGCGATACAAACCAATTGTAACGCTTATCTTTTATTCACAAATCACAGATATATATATATATATATCACCAATAATAATTTACTTTACAGATAATTAATTTCATCACAGAATAAATTACATCACAATTCATAAAATAAAATAATTCATATTACATATTATCACCAATCAGGGACATCAATCAATTCAAAGCACTTCATAGAATTCCAACATCCATGAGTAAGATCAGTTAATTATCTGATTTGTTTAAATCGGATTAATTACTTATGAATAAATTTCTAATCCTGGTTAATTAATAATTAATTAATTTCAAACCATTTGATTATTTACTCATTAATCCTTAATTAACCTTTAATTAATAATAATCCTTTGATTAATCATCCTTAATTAATTACAAAGATTTATTTAATTAATTCTTAATTAATAATCATACCTAATTTTTTTAATTTAATTAACCTTTAAATTAATCTATCACATTAATTAATTATTCTTTAAAGTAATTAATCCTTAATTACTTGATTAATCAATCTCAAATCATAAATTAATCTATCATAGTTATTAGTTAATTAAATTAGTTATTATGAATTAATTACTTAAGTAGTCCTTATCAATAATTAATTAAATTTCTTAACTAAACTTTACCTTAATCATTAACTAACTCAGTTAATTAATCACTCTTTACTTTTCCCAATTATTATCAAACTTTGATTAAGTTTTAAGATAAAAACATTTCCTTATTAATGACCTTTTTACATTTCAAATTAAGTTCGAAGATAACTTAAGGTTTTAACTTAATATATTTAAGTTAAACAAATCACACAAATTAATTTATACAACTATTCATTTCAAAGAAATGGATTTTTCAAGAAAATTGGTTTAACTTGATTTTTTTTAATTTAAAGACTTAATTTCATTTAAATTTAAAAACTGATTCAAACATTAACTATTGGTAACTTATATGTACTTGAAACAATATCGAGAACATCTTTTTTTTGGATTTAAAATAGTTTGGGTTAAAATTTAAACTGTTAAAACTAACAGCTGACTCAAGTCCCTCACGTACAACACCAGGATCAATTCGAGCCAACTCACGACATTCCCGAGCTCGAACACGCGAGATCGTTACAACGCTCGACAGCTTCAAGTCAACATTTTATTTTCTTCGAGTTCGCCTTCGAGTATCCTTCTTCGTCTTTCCCCAACAACCCAATACCCAGATATGCACACCTACGCCTGCACGATGCACGACGTTCTGGCTACCTCCGACCCATGCCGAAGCCACCTACAAGTCAACTACGACCATCATAAGCTAGCCGACCTCCCAGCTTGAAGAAAGTGATGACAGAACAAAATCGAGCATTAAGACCCAATCTGTAGTTCATAACCCAACCTAAAACAACCTCGCCCAAACGCCTCCAACCACTGGAGCATTAACAACTCCAGCCACACCTTAGATAACCTCCCAGCTAACGTCTACCTGAATTTCATCAAGCTCGATCAACTACGGACCCCACACGAGCACGAGAACCATTTCGAACCCAAACTTCACATTAAACCCTAAATTAATTTCGTACGATCATCAATAATGAATTATAAAACCAACGACCATTTTTATGATGTACTAGACCTCCAACCTTGCTCCCTCCTCGATCACGTGAATTATCATTGCTCCGATCGCCTTAAATCGTAAAAAAAACATAACCAGATCATCTCGCGAATCCACGTGATTTACTTATTTAAAAATTATGAGACTTTCATCTAAATTCATCATTAACCAATTCGAATATGATTATGAAGTCCAAATACAAGTTTATGATGATCGAATTCGGACCTATCCACGACTTTCACTGTAATTTCTATAATTGCTTAATGTAATTATTTGAAATTATTTTTATAATTTGAAGTTGACAAGCACAAACAAATTTTGTTTAGAGATCAAAGTCTATAAATGATCGTGGGATGAGAATTTGATTTTTTTTAAAATGGGTTTTCATCCTGTAGATCTTTGAAACAGAATGCTTGTGTTTGTAATCCAGACAATGCACAGCACATTCACATCAACTTTTAAACATACTTCATAACATATGCAACTTATTCACAAACATGTATCCCCGTATGCAAACTAAAATATAATGAAGTTATGCGTTTGCTTACAGTAAGAAAAATAAAGAACCCAGGTTTTAAGAAATAAGGTTGCGCACAGTGTTTATGATGATGTACAGAGAAGTTTTTTTTTAGCCTGGAAATTTGATTGTTGATGCATTTGTGTTGTAAAATTTAAGAGATAATGCAAAGCTGTTTTAACTTAAGTAAAATTTTAAACTAAAGTTTGTGATATAAAAAACTAGTTTGATTCGAATCTGAAGTTTAAATCATGACAAAAATCAAGAGGGTTGAATTTTAAATCAAAACTTAAGTCCTGGGAAGTTTAAACAGAGAGAATCTAGTTACACAGGCATGCATGCTCTATATGCATATGAACTCAGCAGTATTGCTTTTGTGTATATATATACACACACACACACACACACACACACACACACAATACACATTCATTCCAGAAAACTCACATGAAATCAAACAATTCAAAACTTAAGCTTTTAAAATAGGAATTTGCTCACCTGGCAATTTGAAAAACAGAGAAGATGTTTTGATCTGAGGAGAAAAACAAGTTTGTATTTTGGTGATTCTTTGCTTACAAATTTGAAAAGGAACAGGGTTGATTGTTGCAAACTAACACTCCCAGGCTTGGTTTTGATGTTGAGATGTTTCAGATCTCTGTTTCCTTCGCATTTCCTATTTTGATTTTTTTTCCTTTCTAGTTTCAGGTTGGAGCTGAAACTCTGGATTGCTTGGTTGTTCTCTGATCTTTGATTTGGCTTCATAATCTCGGTTTGCTTTCAGGTGAAGTTGTTTGGGTTACTCCACTGTTTTGCTTTGAATTTTTTTCAGGTTTTCAATCAATTTTTTTTCTATTTTGAAATTCTGTTTTCAAGTTTGAGAAATTGTTTTTTCTTTTTCTTTTCTTTTAATACATATCAATAAAAATTTAAGAGAGTAAAATGCCACTTGTCCCTCTTTGTTTACACTTGTTAGTTTGTAATTTCCTTTAATTTACACTTGTTACTTTTCATACAAATTTGATTACAAATGCTCAAATATATGCTTTTATGTTAGAACCCTTGTACAAATTATATTTGTACATTATGTTTTAAACCCTTTTATATAATTATAAATTATGTATTTATATCCTTATTTTAAAATGATTTATGTAATATATTTTTTTTAAACTTAAGATATTAAACTTATTTCAAATATAAATTTCTTTAAGTCTAATTAAATTTCAAGTGATTAAAATATTGAAGAGATTAAAATATACATTACTAAGAAAGAAATCTCTCAAGTAAATACAATTTTTATTGAATTCAAGTTCAAATTTCAAATTATAATAAAATATCACTTTTGAATTCCAAATTAAAAATATTTATGTAATAAAATTTGGAAAACAAATCTTTATTAATTGAAATTAAAATGTAAATTAAATGGAAAACAAATCTTGTTATTGAAAATAAGAAAAATGTTTATTAATTGAAAATATAATTTAAACTAAATTTATAAATATAAATAAATAACAGAACATATCTTTTATAAATCTTAAAACTTCCAAATTCTATTTATTATCCATTTAATTTCAAATCAATAAATTTTATTTACAATCTTTTGATATATTTATTCATTCAAATTTTCAAATAAATTAAATTCCAAAGTATTAAATCAAATTCACATTTTCAAATTATATTTAAAATTGTCATCTATAAACAACTAATATTTGTTTTGAAAAACTCTATTAAATTTACAAATAGATTCACAATTAAATTTCCAGAAATTAAATTAATTATCAAATTTTCCTAGGTAAAATTCAGGAATGTTACATTCTAGCTTGGTCCAGATGCCCCTAGTAGTGGTCTCACTACTAATCTCTGAGATAACATTCTCTCCCATAGCTAGTTGTAAAGTAGCGAACGCCCATTTCTCCATCTCCTTCCTTCCCGCGACTTCGATGTAAACCATCAACTCCTCAAAGGCAAACACTACTTATTGGACTTTATTCCTTATTAGCACAGCCTTCATCCTCCACAGCCACTTCTCGAAGTCTTTATCCCCATTCCATTTGTCAATTGCCAACTGTGATCCTGACGCGATATACATCCCTCTAGTATAGGGTGTTGTAACAACTGGAGTCGTTTCATCTCCTGTCATAGCGTCTAACACTCCCCAATCAACCTTGCAGCTCTGATAATCAATCTAAGGGAATAAAAAACCCAACACAGCAGAAAACAACCTGATCGTGATTGTAGTAAGATGATATAAATAGAGATAAACACTAGAACAGACATTCGCAAATCAATGCAATGCAGAAAATTAAATAACACTAGTATTTATAGTCGTTCCACTACCTCGAGGCAGTGTATGTCCACTTGGGGAGAGGAGATTTTATTAATCACTGAAAGATTAGAGTTACAAGATTGATTCGCTTTTAAAGGCTATACAAAGGAAGAATTTACAATATGGCTCTGAAATTGGCTGAAATTAGCTTCAATTTCGGCAATCATTGTTGCCCAGAAGCTCCTCTATTTATAGTGTGAAGATATGATGAGGGGTAGGTGCTATATAGGTTCGTTAAGCAGCACAATGGCATTTGGTTTGTCAAAGCCCATATCAATCTGGTTCGACATCTCCACCTCAAGTCTGGACCGGCATTCCTAAATACCGAACGAGATATTTCGCTTAGTATCCATCTGGTTCGGCATGCCGTGGAATAAAATATTTCATTCGGCATTATCCCCTTCATTACACTGGCCACCGAACGAAGTGACTGAAGCGACAAGTCTGGATTGGCATCCCATCACCATCAGACGAGATAACTTCCTTCTTGCCTTCACTACCGATCGATGCACTATCACCGGACCAAATCTTTGGTCCGGGAATTCCTCCACCATACCAGACTTTTGGTTCGGCTTTCAAGCTTCTCTGCAACACTTATTGAATCGAATGAGAATTCTCGTTCGATGATTTTACCGATCCAAACCCATCCAAGCCCTAGCATTTCACATTTGCGCTTCATCTTCGCAACATGACTTCAGCTGCTGCTCCTTGGGCTTTGGCTGCTTCTCAAGTATTTATAATGGCGTCATCTTCTTCACAAACTTTAGGTATCATCTCTAACACGTATAAGCATGTCGACGCGTATGTATGCCTACAAACACATAAGTATGTTTGGATAACAATACCAATTCTGAAAAATAATCGAGATCTTACAATATAATTCCTTTGCAACTTCATATTTTATTAACTTGTAAAAGAATTTACACAAACACATGCTCTACAAATAAATATAAGGCTCTTAGTAATCCGAATCAAATACGATACATATACTTAACGACAATTTAAACAAAGCCTTATTAGGCGAATTACAAACTAAAATAACTCATAGTAAACATGTCAATTTTTTCCTGCACGGTCGTCTCCCATAGTTGTCAATAATTTGAATTTGAAGTCACTCAGTTCAAAGTAGAGGGCACTGGCTCTAGTGAAATCAAATTATCCACTGCCATCATAAGTTTTAACCAAGTCATTAAAAGGATAAGAGGACTCTCATCGGCAATGAGATAACCATAGTATTTTAATTTCTTTAACATCATAAAAAATATTAATCTTTTCCATAACTAGCCTACTTGAGATCAGAGTCAAATCGCAAATCGTACTTATGGACCATGCTTTTCGGAAAGATCGTGCCAGTATCCAAGAAGACGCTTCACTCAAATACAAATTAAACCCATCAATTAAACACTCATCAACTGTAGTGCAACATGCTTTGTAACTTCATGTTTTACAGTCTCGGTTCTCGGCTTGGATCTTCATTGTAAACTTTGAGCTGCTATCATTTATTCACTAAGGAATTGGGTTGATCAGAATATTTATTGAACACATAAAAGAACGTGGAAGAAAAACTTGATAGAGAGAAAAAGCATAGAGGAGATGTTAATTCAAGCATTGATTCATTGATTTTATGAGTAATTTGAGGTAATTGCTGCAATTTAATTAGGAAGTGGAGAAGCTACACATGCATCAAATTCAATTAAATGCCTAATAGCATGAAAAGTGGAAGTGGAGAAGCTACATGCGTGAGTGGGGAGGATATTGCTGCAATTTGTTAGGACATTAAAATAATTATTTATTTTATTGGGAAATCCAAAGCACCATGACATAGATCACCAATATGACCGCTAAATTAAGATAGTTAAAAAAAATACCATCCATTGATATTTATCTAAATATCGATTAGAAACTGATGTTAAGACTGAAATTTAGTTTGTGAAAAGGCATAAATTTTACAAACCAACTAAAGACCAATTGACGGTCTCTAAAGTAAGATATCAAAGTTGAATTTTTCCGTCCTTAATCGGTTTTTGATTAGAGACTGAATTTTTTGGTCTTTAATTTTTAGTCTTTAGTTCAAAGTTTATTTGTAGTATTCCAAAGAAAATATATTCTTGATCTATTAAAAGAGACTGTTAAATTAGGAGTTAAACCAGCTAATAATCCAATGGAGACGAATATAAAACTTGGAGTTGAAGATGGTGAGACATTATTTAACATAGGATAATATCGGAGGATGTAGGCAAATTAATTTACCTTATACTAATAAGATCTTAAATTGTTTTTGTAGTTAGTGTCATAAATCAATATATGCATGCTCCACGTACCATGAGTGCAATTCATATGATATTGAGATATCTTAAAGGCACTCCAAGTCAAGGAATTTTGATGAAAGAAACAACTTTGGTAATGTAATTGGTTTTTCAAAGGCAGACTAGGCCGGAAGCTATAGTAGAAAATCAATCATAGGGTTTTGTATATTTGTAGATGGTAACTTAGAAAAGCAAGAAGCGGAATGTTGTGGCTAAATCAAGTGCAGAAGTAGAATATTGAGCCATGACATCTACAGCAAGCAGGCTTATCTGAAATAAGTAGGCCTGTCAATCGATGCTTTCGGATGTGGCTAGTGTAATATCCACATCCACATCCAAAATTTGGATATCGGATATTTACATCCACAGATACGGACGGATATCGAATAATTATCCTATCCGCTAACAACCAATAAATCAAGAATTATAAAAGGACAATTTTAGTTTAATATAAATATTTTCAATCCCATTGATTATAAAAATATTAAAAATTAACAAATATGATGATAATAAATAGTTTCAAGCGGTTAATAAACATTAAATGCATATAATATAAACTACCAGCTTAACAAAATAATAAATGGATATCTTTCACTGCACCAAAGTGCACATAATTTGAACTATAATTTTGACAAAAACAGGACAAATAATTTTCAGATGCAGATGTCTTTGTATCTGCATCCGCATCCGTTTTTTCGGATATCAAATATTTACCTATTTTCGGGTGCGGACGGATTTCGAATTTTTCGGATATCCATTGTTAGCCCTAGGATTAAGCAATTACTAAGTGACATGAAGATGTATCTGTGATAATCAAGCTACACATCATATTGTATCTAATCCAATCTTTCACGAGAGGACAAAACATATAGAGATGGATTGTCACTCTATTAGAGAAAAAGTGCAATCGGGTGAAATAGAAACTCCATTTTTCAAAAGCATAGAGCAACTGGAAGATATTTTCACAAAAGTACTCGACAAAGCCAATCATTTGAATGTATTTGACAAATTGGGCTCTATAAATTTATTCGAACCTCATTTGAAGGGGTGTGTTGAGAAACATGAATGATAACATTAGAATATTTCATCATAGGCTGAAAATAGAAATTAAATAAAAGGCCAGCATCCATTATACAGCTGTCAATTATGTTTGGTACTTATTTGTAATTAGGTAGAATTAGACAATTATAATTAGGAAATAAGCAATGGTACTAGAATTATAATTTGGGAATTAAGCGACGATTGGTAAAATTGTAATTAGGAAATAAGCAACAACTAGTAGAATTAAGATATATATAATCATGGACAAAGAGCTTGTAAAATAAGAAAAATTAACAATAAAACTAACTACGCATCACGAGCGTTACGGCATACGCTTCGCTCGTGATTATGGTACGTGTTTTGCACATAAATTGTCTTCCTACATATTATATACGATTAACACATTCAGAAAAAATGATTTGCATAAATATATAGC
Source organism: Allium cepa (assembly GCA_030765085.1). Lineage (NCBI taxonomy): Eukaryota > Viridiplantae > Streptophyta > Magnoliopsida > Asparagales > Amaryllidaceae > Allium > Allium cepa. The sequence goes on along the minus strand of CM060941.1, from coordinate 580,027,118 downwards.
CATATTTTTATGCTGAAATAATCCGTAGTTAATTAAATTTTTATTTTTAAGTTTCAACATCTAATTTTTTGTTAGTTTGAATTTTATTTATATTATTAATTAGTAAACAATAAATTTTCAAATAATGTTTATTTGTTAAATCATATTTTAAGTGTAGTTATGGTGTTTTACATCGCAATAGTTCCACGTCTCGTTTTCAATCATTTGTATTTGTTTGTTGATTCAATGGAGTCTTCGTGTTTACTGTTTAAATTGTGGTGTCGACATCACTGTTATAGCCAGGCGTATATTCACTAGTTCTGCTTTGATCGATGGAGAAGACATTGTTACATAATGCAATTTGTTGACTGGATAATTTGGGAAGTTGACAAAAACCTAGTTTTCAATTTGTTGATTCATACAGATGGTTTAGGAAGTCGATAGAAATCTGGTTTTAATTAGGTAAATACATATGACCATCAGCAGTAATCTTTTTGAACGAGTTGAGAAATTTGAATAATTGGGTAATTTTGATACGAAGAATTTTGATCGTATTGTATTAATGATATAGCTTGTACATCAATTTTTGAATCATATAAAAATTGATACAGAGCTTTGCTTATATAAAAGAATTCTGAGATAATGAGCTGAATAAATGAGACACAACCCAAAACAAATAAAAGACCCAGAGAAATAGAAGCAGTTCGGGTACCAACATATATGACCGCACCGCAAACATAAAAGAGAGGAGTTAGGGTAAGATGCACAGCCACTTCTCATTTTTTTACTCCCCCAAAATCTATATCTAGGGTTTGCAGAGCATATGAAATCAAGCGATATTCGTCAAGTTGATGCCTTTGCTTCTAAAAATCACATTAGAAACAACAACCTAGTTGCTTGGGGACTTAATAGGATGTTGAAGACTTAATCTTCAATGCCCGATTACACTCCAAGTTCTCTCCTCTTTTATTTTTTTGACTTCAATTTGAGATTCTGGTCTTTGAGAGAGTCCCTAGGTGGTTCGGCAGCTCTGGAGAGTTGATCAAAGTCTGAAAGTTTTTTTTTTAATTATTGTTTACACTTTAGACATTCTTCATGCTTCTGATGGCTTTGATTTGGGCTTCCAATCCTTGAGAGAGTTCCAGGAGGAGCTTGATCTTGCTTTTTGATATGACTGAGGACTTGCTTTACTTTGAGATTGTCTTTGAACCTTACGAAATTTCTGGCAGACAAGGCTTTGGTAAGAATATCAGCCCTTTGGTATGTTCTAGATATGTGATTGACTTGCAATTGACTTTTAATTATCTATTCTCGAACAAAGTAAATGTCCATATCTATGCGTTTTGTTCTTGAGTTAAGATTGGGTTGGCTGACATATATACAGTACTTTTGTTGTCACACCACAGTGTTGGCTTTACCTCGGTTTTGATCTCTAGCTCATTGAGCAAAGATTGTATCCACATTATTTCGGTAGTTGCACTAGCCACACTTCTATATTCAGTTTTAGTGCTGGATCTAGATATAGTTGATTGCTTTTTTAAACACCGTGAAACTGGATTGTCCCTAATATAGATACAGTAACCAGAAATAGACTTTCTATCATCATGATCTGTTGTTCCATCAGTATCAGAAAATCCAGTTATGTTAAGATTTTTGCAAGTCTTTAGAGATAAACCATAAATAGCAGTTCCTTTCAAATATCTTAATATCCTTTTTACATCTCTTCAATGCTCATTAAGAGGAAATGCATAAATTGAGACACTTTATTAACACTGAAAGCAATGTGAGGTCTAGTTATGGTAGCATACTATAGTGCTCCCACAACACTTCTATATTGTTTAACATTAAATATTGATTATCCCCTATTTTTGGAGAGTCGATGGTTGCATATCATGGGTGTTGGTTGAGGGTTAGATTCATCCATCTTTGTCCTGTGTAATATTTCATTGATGTACTTTCTCTGACTTGGAATGATTTCTAAGCTTGACTTGAATTTCTGTTAACTTCTATGCCTAGAAAATAACTTAGATTTTCAAGATCTTTGACTAAAAATTGCTTATCTAGATACTGGATAAGATCATTGATTGCTGCTTCATCATCGCCGTAATAAGTAAGTAATCAACATATATTAAAATATATATAATAGATTTTTTATTTATTCTAGTAAATAAAGAACTCTCGGATCTGGTATACTGATATCCCATTATGATTAGTGTAGCTTTTAACCTCTCTACCAAAACCTTGGAGCTTGCTTAAGGCCATATATTGCCTCGTTTAATTTGCAAACACGGTTTAACTTTTGGTTGTACCTTTGTGGTTGTTCCATATAAATTTCTTCTTGTAAAACCCCATTTTAAAAGGCATTGTTTACGTCAAGCTGTTTGATATTCCACTATTTGAGAAATAGTAAAAACTACTCTAATAGTAGTAGGCTTAACCACAGGTGAGAACGTTTTAGTAAAATCAAACCCATATTGTTGTGTGTATCCATTTACAACAAGTCTTGCCTTATATCTGTTAACTGTACCATCTGCATTTTTCTTCAACTTGTAAGTTCACTTGCATCCCATAATGTTTTTGTTATTGGGAGGACTGACTATTTCCCATGTTTTATTCTTAATAAGAGCATTGTACTCCTCATCCATGGCAGTTTTCCAGTTATTGTCTTTTATAGCTTATTCAAAAGTATATGGCTCTTCAGTCATTTTGACTACAACGTAGAGTTTTGGTTTGAATATACCACTCTTTGATCTGGTGATCATTGGGTGGCCTGATCTTACTTGAGAAACCTCTGTACTTGTAGTTTCATCATTACTTTTATATTGATTATGTTGAATGTCTATAGACTCATTGCTGACTTGATGAGTTTGATCATTTCTGCAGGTAGGAGACTAATTGTGATAACTGGTTTTATCTGTCAGTTCATAGCTTAGCTGATCATGTATATTAGGTTGTGAATTAACAGTTCCTACAGTCCTCTCAGTCTCCTTCTGATGCCAAGCTTTGGTATATACAGGTAAATCAGGTATGGATATCCTTGGATTGTATATCTTTTTGTTTGTCATCATGTTTGAGCTGCTAAAGGGAAACACGGATTCATTAAACACTGCATGTCTGCTAACAAAAAAATTTCCACTGTTATCCAGACATTTGTACCCTTTCTGATTGGAGCAATAGCCTAAGAAAGTGCATGGTTTCAATCTAAAGTCTGTGTTGTATTGTCTTAGATGTGGAAAACATAAACACCCACAAGTTTTCAAAGCTTGATAGTCAGGTTTAACACCAAATAGCCTTTCTATAGGACTTACATTTTTTATGAATTTGGTAGGTGATCTATTAATTAGATACACAACTATATTAATCAGGCAAATTTTTTAGGGGTAGAGATGCCTGAGCTAAAATTGTAAGTCCCGATTCCACTATATGTCTGTGTTTCCTTTCAATTAAACCATTTTGCTCAGATGTATACGGACATGTAACACTATGAACCATTCCCTTACTTTAAAGAAGCTAGTGAGAGGTTTATTTTTAGTACCCCCATCAGTTTGTATAATTTTGACATGAAAACCAGTCTGTTTTTCAGCTAAAGTTATAAAATGTAACACCATATTACAGGTTTCAGATTTGGCCTTCAAGAAATAAATCCAAGTTTGTCTAGTGAAAGCATCAATGAAAGATATGTAATACCTGCAAACATAATCAAAATAGACTGGGGCTGGACCCCAAAGATCTATAAAAACTAGTTCTAGAGGATTAGAGCATACAATAGTAGAATTATTGAAGGCTAACTTGTGACTTTTACCCATCTGGCAATAGGTACAAACTATTGGATCATAGGTTTTGATTGCTAATATGAAACAACAGTTCACGAATCTATGACTACAACAACATCCAGACTCAACGACTCAAAGTATGGTTCGTATAGTTATATATTTTACCAAGAGTCATCAAATATGTATATAGAGTCTAGTTTAGTGCTTTGTTAAAATATTTCCTGAAGTGTCATCATTCACATTCAAATAAACTTGCATGCATATTTTAATCAAAATCAAGTTTTAAAAAAATGCATGGAGCAGGGCTTGACCCGGGTCACTAGTTTAGAAGGCAAGTGCTCTAACTAAATGAGCTATGGTAATTTTTGTTTATCAATAGAATTCAGTCGACTGAACAAGGTCATTCAGTCGACTGAATATCTATAGGCATCTTATTGAACTTGTGCACATATGTATGCATGTTTATATTTTCAAATCCAGTCAACTAAAGTTCATAGACCAGTCGACTGACCTGGTTCCAACTGCCATTTTCTGAATAGACACTTCCTTTCATGTATAGTTTTCTTCTTCACAGAAGGTTACGATCATTGCTATTCGTTAAAGTCTTTTCACCAAAAGTTGTAACTTTCTATCAACTATATATATGCATGAATTTTAAGATCAAATAACTTCACTTACTTGCTTATACTTGAATCGTATTTTTTGAATTAACTACTCTCTTGAATTCATAAATTCATTGCTTACAATCACAATTCTATATTTCTAAAAGCAATTTGAAACTTCCTAATCTTCATATACACAAAACTACACATATCATACTTGAGAAAAAGATTATAGGAAGGGTGTACTACAAGTGACAAATCCATGTTATTAGAACACACAAGGTCAAGACAATCTACTTTGTAATCAAAGTCCTGTTCAGTTGCTCAGGCGAACAAAGTCATGTTCTGTTGCTCAAGAGGTCAAAGTCCAGTTCGGTTGCTCAGGCTGTTAAGCCTTATTTGGTTGCTTAGGCGACAGAAGTCATGTTCGGTTGCTCAGGCGGTGTATACCTATTCCTCCGGGTTAAGTGAGGGTTGCTAGTTTTAATTCCAGAAGGAGTCTGGGACTAGACGTAGAACGGGAGTTCGAACCAGTATAAAAATCCCTGGCGTCGTTTACTTCACTATTTATTTTTATACTCATATTCTGTATCAGTAGATAACTTAGTTTATATATCGCACTGCCACTACATTTACATTGTTTACAACTGTTGGCCATTTCGATCCTATAGCATAGTAGTCACTTTCATTTGGTATCGGAGCACAGAGCACTTTCATTTGGTATTAGAGCCTGAAATTCTATCGATCGTGACAACATCATAGAATAATGGCCAAAAAAAGATCCGATCGAAATACAACAAGCAAAAAGCCAGAAACTACCAGAGCAACGACCAATGAGGACAGTAAAATGGTACTTTCTGATTTACAAATTTCAATAAATGAGAATAATGAGATAAGATCTCAAAGCTTAATTTTCTTATATTAGAAAAGATGAAATCAATCAAACATGAAAAATGAGAAATTAGATTTAGGAAATCAACAGGGTGTTTTAAAAAATAATTTTGAGGCTCTTAAAGATTTTCTAGACAAATTCAAAATACTATGTTTGAAAAAGAAAAAGAAATTTTTTCAAAAGAAATTACGGATTTGAATAGACAAAATGATTTATTACAATCATCTTTAGATAATTCAGAATCTCGAATTACTCTTTTGAAAATGAGAACTGTACGTTAAAAAGGAGAATTCTGAATTAAACAAGCAACTTGATATTTTGAAAAACAGTAATATTTCTTTTGAAAATAATAATTGTGACTTTAAAGCTAAATTTGATAAAATTAACCCTAAAGTCATAAAATTTAGTAATGGTCAAAACGATTTAAACATGATTTTATGTAGTTCTAGACATTTACATGATAAAGGGGGTTTAGGATATAGTAAAATTGACCGTAGAAATAGCACTAGACACGCTTTCATATATAGTAAATATGTTAGTGCTAGTACTAGATTACGAGTAAAGTCTAAATCCAATTTTTATAGAAATTCAAATATTGCTATGACCAATAATGTTTATAATTTCTTTAGAAGTACAAAATCATTGACGGAAAATATGAATAAAAATTATCTAAGTATTTGGGTTCCTATTAATTGGAAAAACAGAGAAAAATACATTGATGGTCATTTTGATATGGTAGTTAATAATGAAAATTATATTTATAAAGGTTCAACCACACCTAAATGGGTATGGCTTCCTAAAAATTAGGAAATTATAAGAACCATAGGTATCGCATGCTTTAAATGTTATTTTGTTGATACCTTACATTATAAGTAGTAGTTATTTTGTTCTATATTGTTATAATATTAACACTTATGTGGATTATAATTTTTTTCCATCATATAAACTCTTTTTTTTATGACAAAGGGGAAGAAAGATTTTGCTCTAACACTGTTTGCGCAAAAAATGGGCAAACACCTCAAAGTCGTATGATTCCGTTGATTTTAAGTTGTTTTTAGTGATTTGGGTGATTTATGCAAATATGTAAAAAGCAGGGACTAAACTGTAAAAGACACACAGATTTATAGTGGTTCGGCCAGAACGTGCCTACATCCACTTTATATGTTATTCTCCTCTTTCTCTTCAGATTACAAGTACAAAGCTTTGGTTACAAGTATATCAAAGTTGTTTGAGAGTTCCTTCCGTGCTTGAGCTCTCAGACTTGTCTGCCATTGTTGTACCCCTGCCCCTCTATTTATAGAGTGAGGCTGGGTGCAGGGGTCTTGGATGTATATAGCTGCTGGTGGGCCTGGGCTGAAGCAATCTGAACTGGCGATGTTGGTTCGGTATCCACTTGGTCTGGTAGTGGTTGGAGTGAGTTGGTTCGGTGGGACGTTGGTCCGGCAGTGGCTAAGTGGAGTTTGGTCCGGTGATGGAGGAGAGGGGATCTGGTTCGGTGTGGGTTGGTTCAGTGTGGGCCGGTCCGGTGGTTGTTGAAGGTGAGGTTTGGTTCGGTAGGAGGTGGCCTGGATCGGTAGGGGTGTGGAGATGGAGTTGGACCGGTGGTCTCCTTCTCCTGGATCGGTGGTAGGGATGGAGCTTGGTTCGGCTATGAGTTGGGAATGCCGAATGAGCTCTTATATTTAGGAGTGCCGAATGAGCTCTTGTATTGGGAACGCCGGATGAACCAAGGCATCTTGAATGCCAAATGAGATTTCGCTCTACATTGCCGAATGAAACTTTGAGCCTTTGATACCGAATGGACTTTTATACTTGAATCATGAGTGAAATCCCAGACTTATATACGCTTGTTGGCTGCTTCTTCTTGGTGCGGTCGTGGTGGAAATGCACACAACATTGATATTCCAGTTTTGACCAAAAATGGGATAACACTTTGCCCCCCAAAACATGCCTTGCGATAGGAAGGCGTGTTTTGTAATGCCATGAGCTGGATGTTCATATCCTGTTGATGTCCTTGCGGTAGGAAAGCGTGTTTTGTAATGCCATGAGCTGGATGTTCATATCCTGTTGACAACCTGTAAAGAGCTTGATATTTTATATGGCCCCAAATGACGACCGTTCGGGATCGAGCTATTTGGGATGAAGCGCGGCCGTTCATGGTCAAGCGCCTAACTTCAAATGACGACCGTTCGCGATCGAGTCATTTGAGGTGAAGTGCGACCGTTCGCGGTCAAGCGTCTAAATCCATGCGACGATCATTCGAGATCGAGTCATTTGTGGTGGAATATGATCGTTCACGGTCAAGCACTTTACTTCAAATGACGACCGTTCGGGATCGAGCCATTCGAGGTAAAGTGCGACCGAGCCCAGTCAGAGGGCGGACCTCAAATGGCGACCGTTCGCTATCAAGCCACTCGGGGCGAAATGTGACTGTTCACGGCCGGTGCCGTTCGTGGCAAAAGATGAAATGGGACCGTTCACGGTCAAGCCCTTACTTCGGATGACGATCGTTCGAGATCGAGCCATTCGTGGTAAGGTGCGACTGTTGGCGGTCAGGGGGTGGACCTCAAATGGCGACCTTTCGCGATCGAGCCATTTGTGGCGAGATGAGTTGTGCCGTTCGAGGCGAGTTTGTGACTGTTTGAAGTCGAGTGCCGTTCGAGGCGAATTGTGACCGTTCGAGGTCGGGTGTCGTTCGAGGCGAGTTGTGACCGTTCGCGATCAGGTGCCGTTCGAGGCGAATTGTGACTGTTCGAAGTCGGGTGCCGTTCGAGGCGAATTGTGACTGTTCGAAGTCGGGTGCCGTTCGAGGCGAATTGTGACTGTTCGAAGTCGGGTGCCGTTCGTGGCGAGTTTGCGTGCCCGGGAGGGCTTGATGTTATGGATGCCAGGGTCACGTTCGGGTGAGTTCCTGGATTGTTTGTGTGTCTATTGGAGGCAAATAAGTGTGCCCGGGGGGGCTTAATATTGTTGATACCAGGTTCACGTTCGAGTGGGTCCCTGGATCGTTTGATTATTATGGAGTTCATGTTTGGAGGAGTTTCTGAATCAAAAGACTTTGGCAGTTCATTGCCATGCAGAAGGTGCTCGTGGACCGTTCGCGGTCCAACGGGCATGCAAGTAGATCCTTTCACGGAGTTACAAATATCAAAGCAATAATCATACGAGTTCCAAAACATGAACGTTCAAATCAAAGTCAAAGCAGGAGCAAGACGAGGTTGTCAAAGTGTAAACTCTTACTATGGTGCGGTCAGTGGTCATTCAGAGCATGCCTATGGATCGTGCGCGATCGCTTACATGTGTAAATGATCTAACCGTGTTAGTGAGAGGTTTGCGACTTGTTCATCTCTTTCGACCTGCCCCTCCAAGTTCAGGAGGGAATTTTACCTGCCCCCTGGATGAGCGTTCATTCCTTACCAGGCTGCTCAGAGGCCCCTATCTCTCTCTCTGGGATTGGATCAACATTCTCCAAGTGTGGTGCCCCCATGCAGGATCGATGCCAGATTAGCTTCTGAAGAAGCCTCTTGATTTTCCTCCATGTTCATATCTCTCTGGCCTTGGCCTTCTGCTTGATTGTCTCGCCATGACTCTTCCAATCTGAATCTCTAAACTCTCAAATTCAACTTCCAAGCGGTAGGTCCTTGAGTTCAACTCTCAATGAAAGCACCAAAAATGTTTGCGCAAAAAATGGGCAAACACCTCAAAGTCGTATGATTCCGTTGATTTTAAGTTGTTTTTAGTGATTTGGGTGATTTATGCAAATATGTAAAAAGCAGGGACTAAACTGTAAAAAACACACAGATTTATAGTGGTTCGGCCAGAACGTGCCTACATCCACTTTATATGTTATTCTCCTCTTTCTCTTCAGATTACAAGTACAAAGCTTTGGTTACAAGTATATCAAAGTTGTTTGAGAGTTCCTTCCGTGCTTGAGCTCTCAGACTTGTCTGCCATTGTTGTACCCCTGCCCCTCTATTTATAGAGTGAGGCTGGGTGCAGGGATCTTGGATGTATATAGCTGCTGGTGGGCCTGGGCTGAAGCAATCTGGACTGGCGATGTTGGTTCAGTATCCACTTGGTCTGGTAGTGGTTGGAGTGAGTTGGTTCGGTGGGACGTTGGTCCGGCAGTGGCTAAGTGGAGTTTGGTCCGGTGATGGAGGAGAGGGGATCTGGTTCGGTGTGGGTTGGTTCGGTGTGGGCCGGTCCGGTGGTTGTTGAAGGTGAGGCTTGGTTCGGTAGGAGGTGGCCTGGATCGGTAGGGGTGTGGAGATGGAGTTGGACCGGTGGTCTCCTTCTCCTGGATCGGTGGTAGAGATGGAGCTTGGTTCGGCTATGAGTTGGGAATGCCGAATGAGCTCTTATATTTGGGAGTGCCGAATGAGCTCTTGTATTGGGAACGCCGGATGAACCAAGGCATCTTGAATGCCGAATGAGATTTCGCTCTACATTGCCGAATGAAACTTTGAACCTTTGATACCGAATGGACTTTTATACTTGAATCATGAGTGAAATTCCAGACTTATATACGCTTGCTGGCTGCTTCTTCTTGGTGCGGTCGTGGTGGAAATGCACACAACATTGATATTCCAGTTTTGACCAAAAATGGGATAACAAACACTATTTTCATGAATAAACAATGCAAGCACAAATTAAGAGGGAGAAAAGATTAATTATATACAGGAATATATAGCATAGATTCAAGGGGAGAAATCTATAGCACAATTACAGGAATATATTCAGGGGGAGAGATAAGTCAACAAAGATTGTCGAAGATTCATCCGTAGAAAATGGAGTTGTCATCATCAAAAAGCGGGAGAATGTTGGATCATAGGTTTTGATTGCTAACATGAAAAAACAATTCACGAATCTACGATTATGACAACATTAAGACTCAATGACTCAAAGTATGGTTCGTATAGTTACATATTTTATCAAGAGTCATCAAATATGTATGTAGAGTCTAGTTAGTGTTTTGTTAAAATCTTTCCTCAAGAATCATCATTCACATTCCAATAAATTTGGATGCATATTTTAATCAAAATCAAGTTTTTAAAAAATACATGAAGCGGGGCTCAAACCCGGGTCACTAGTTTAGAAGGCAAGTGCTCTAACCAAATGAGCTATGGTAATTTTTGTTATCAATAGAATTTAGTCAATTGAACATGGTCATTCAGTCGACTGAATATCTATAGCAGCCTATTGAGCTTGTGCACATATGTATGCACGTTTATATTTTCAAATTCAGTCGGCTGAAGTTCATAGACCAGTCGACCTGGTTCCAACTGTCATTTTTTGAATAGACACTTCCTTTCATGAATTGTATTCTTCTTCACATAAGGTTATGACCATTTCTGTTCATTAAAGTTTTTTCACCAGAAGTTGAAACTTTCTATCTACTATATATATGCATGAATTTCAAGATCAAATATCTTCACTTACTTGCTTATACTTGAATCATATTTTCTAAATTAACTACTCTCTTGAATTCATACATTCATTGCTTACAATCACAATTCTATATTTTTAAAAGAAATTTGAAACATCCTAATCTTCACATACACACTACTACACACATCATACTTGAGAAAAAGATTATAGGAAGGGTGTAATACAAGTGACAAATCCGTGTTATTAGAATACACAAGGTCAAGACAATCTACTTTGTAATCAAAGTCCTGTTCGGTTGCTCAGGCGGTCAAAGTCCTGTTCTGTTGCTTAGGCGGTCAAAGTCCTATTCGGTTGCTCAGGTGGTTAAGTCTTATTAAGTTGCTTAGGCGGTAGAAGTCATGTTCGGTTGCTTAGGAGGTGTAAATCTATTCCTCTGGGGTAAGTGAGGGCTGCTAGTTTTAATTTCAGAAGGAGTCTGAGACTGAATGTAGAACGGGAGTTTGAACCAATATAAAAATCCCTGGTGTCGTCTACTTTACTCTTTATTTTTATACTCATATTCTGCATCAGTATATAACTTAGTTTACATCACACTGCCACTACATTTACATTGTTTACAATTATTGACCATTTCGATCCTATAGCATAGCAGTCACTTTCATTTGGTATTGTGGCACATAGCACTTTCACAAACATATGGTGCAATAACATTTTCAAAAGATATCTTATTCTCACTAAGAATTTGTTTAACAACATTTACATTTGGGTGGCTAGTTTATAATGCCACAGATCAAAAGTACTTCTATTTTTTCAGTTTGAGTAGCTTTAGACAAGTTACAATTATTTTGAACTTTTACAATACTGGTAGGATTAACCATATTGAATCTGTAAACACCTTCATCTACATCACCCTGCAAAAGAGTTTCTCTGGTTAGAACGTCTTTAGCTAAACAGAACTTAGGAAAGAATTCAAAATAAACATTGTTGTCTCTAGCAAATTGAGAGACACTAATGAGATTCTTTTTTATTTTTGCCACTCTTAATAAATTATTTAAAAACAGTATTCTAGCACCTTTGATATAAGCTTTTCCAATATGTGTAATTCTAACAGACTCACCATTGCCCATGCAAATTGACTCTTTACCTTTGTACTCTTTACTTCCAAGATTAAGATTGTCAAGATTGCTTGTTAAATGATTAGTTTCCCTAGAATCTGGACCATGCTTCATCTTTAATATGTTCTGGTTTTGTAATCTGATTTCTGTAGTTCTCGGACTGACCATTTGAATCTTGTTGAGCTTGTGCAATATTTGCACTCATGTTGACATTTTTCTAATTATTTGTATTCTGCCCTGGTACATAGTTTAAGTTTAATATGAAATAACACTTTGGAGCAGTGTGGCCAACTTTTTCACAAATTTGACATCTTAGCTTGTTATTATTATTCCATTTTCCTTTACCTCTTCCTCTTACTAACTGGTTATTTCTCTATTGAAACTGATCTGCTTTACTATTGTATTGGTTTTTACCCTTATAACTTGAAGCATAATTGATTGACATGTCAAATCCACCAGGTCGCTTGTATTCAATTCTTCCTTCATGAGTAAGAAGAATTGAATGCACATCTTCTATGGAAGGTGTAGTTCTTTGTGATGATATGACTGCCACTGCAGCCTCACATTCTTCACTTAAGCCACTTAAAATGGTTAAAACTTGTTCAATATTTGAAATCTTATGTCCAGCTGCCTCAAGACGATCACATATTGTTTTGACCTTTGTTAGATATTCAACCATTGACAGATTATCTTTCCTAATACTATATAATTGTCTCTTGTAATGCATGACTTTGACTGCACATTGACAATTAAAGATTCTCTCTACTGTAGTCCAAATCTCATTGATATATTTGCTTCCAATAACCTGTGGCAGTAACTTGACACTTATTGATGATAACAACCATAAGCAGATTAAGCTGGCCTATCTTTGATGTCTTAAAAACTCTTCATTACAGGCAGTTTTATTTTCTTGATCAGTTATGAACCTTGATGGTATTGAGATGGTGCCAAGAAGATATCCTTCGAGGCCATAAACTCTGACAGCAGTCTCCACTTGAACTTTCCATAGAAGATAATTGTCTTTTTCAAGATGTGTTATAATTAATTTTGAGGACTTATCACAGTTTTTATCAAACTTTTAGTTGCAGATTGCGGTGAGTTTGATGATGTATTAGAGGTGGCAGTACTATCATTATCTCCTTCCATGTTAACTCAAGAGAAAGATAGGCAAGAATAAAATCAGGGGAACTTACATGGTCAAGAAGGATCAGATATGTGGAGAACATGTCAATTACAGCCAGAATTCAAACGATGAGAGTTAGCTGATGAGTTCTTGACGAGGTAACAGCTTTCCTTACAGTTTCTTGATGATTTTCTTGACTCTGATAATGATTTTCTGATGAATTTTGATTGAATTTGCTTGAAACTTTTTAAGAGAAAGTCTAGTTGCAATCAAGATTCAATATCTTCTGGTATGTTACAGACTTAAGAAAGCGAATTCTTAATGAATCTCAAATGATGAGATAATCTACGATGATGAATCTGATAATCAGATGATGATATCTGATCATATGGTTATTCAGATTGAAATACTAATTTAAATTGCTGTTAAGCTATGTTGGCTCTGTACCAAGTTGAGAAATCTGAATAACTGAGTAATTTTGAATTGAAGAATTTTGATTGTATTGTATAAATTATACAGCTTGTACATCAGTTTTCGAAACATATAAAAAATGATATAGAACTTTGCTTATATAAAAGAATTCTGAGATAATTGACTGAATAAATGAGACACAGCCTAAAACAAATAAAAGACACAGAGAAATAGAAGCGGTTCGGGTAGCAACATATATGACCGCACCGCAAACATAAAAGAGAAGAGTTAGGGTAAGATGCGCAGCCACTTCTCATTTTTATACTGAAGAGATATATTTAATGATATGTCATTGCAGTACAGTGCATTTGTGTGTTAATTTTCCTGTCATTTTAATCTTTTTAATCTATTTTTTAGCTTTAATTAGTGTATAGCCTTGCATATTTAGGTGGCATATGTAGCAACGGTTTTTACTGTCATGCCACTTCTGTTTTGTTTTGGACTTTTCAGATCCAACGTCTACCCTGTTATTGATTGGTGATCGTGCTGTTTCCTGTTTAATATTTGGATGAATATTGACCGAATGTATTGTAAAGGAAACTCTATATTATGACAACCTCGCTTAGCTTTGGTAACAGAAACCGGTGGAAGGTAAAATTTTTTTTAAACTACAGTATTAGTAACAGTTATAGCAGTCAGTAGGTAGTAGATGCGCCGAAATGCTTACAGAACAGCTGAAGCATGTCATTTTACCTGAATACTGCCATTGAAGACATTATGTGCTGTACTACACTTATGAAGGGGCTCGAACGCGTTGTATTTGTAAAAGTCTTTCAACTTCAGTCTGCATAAAGTAAAATCATAACCAGTTTTCATTACCAAAGTATTTAATTTCCAGTAGAAATGTAAGGTTACCGAGCAAGGACTTTCTCCTCATGGTTTAGGTTGACAGTAGTCATAAATTCGTGTAATCATTCAACCTTGTTCCTGTTGCGTATTAAAACAGATATTTATATCATGGTTATCAACTATTTACCATTTACTGCTGTCAATAACTGAAACCATTAACGTAATTTTTTGAGTTAACATTCTTTAACAAATTGTGTTTTAGGCAAGAATAAACAGACAAATTCAGTCCTGAACTAATTTTAAGTCTGTACTATACATGCTCATATCGTGAATGCTTATGTTATATTCCGATTTTCGTACCTATGTCTGTTGTTAACTGTCTCTGTTTGTCAGTGTGGCTTAATGCCCATTTTTTCTTTGGTGTTAATTTCTAATTTTTGTAGTCAACACGAGTACTACAGCTGGTGTTTATAATTTTCACAGGAAATTAAAATTTCTGTACTTTGAAAAATATTCCTGACTGATCAATTGTTATTTTCCAATTCAGTTTTGATGATCGGAAGATTTTCCATCCATTACATGTTAAAATCTGATATCCGTGGAACGATCTGGATTGGGAATTGAAGTCTTATTTACGCACCCTTTGATCAGACTTATCGTTGGAGGATCTTGAAGGACTTCTTTGCATGTTTTGTATGTGCACATCTTTGTTATGCTGAGTATAACGTTCCACCTCTGAATTATTCTCTCACTGCAGCCTGTGCCTGCCATAGCAGTAGGACTATGGAGTATGATTATACCTATACTACATTTCTGCACGTATTAGTATAAGAATTTTGTATGTATGACACTCTGTGCAATAGTTTTGTATATCACCGCGTAAAATAAAAAAACACATACTCCAGGATAAACAGCCTTTTTCTTCTGATTTGATATTGATTCGCTTGCACATAAGAAACCGATTTAGTTGCATTCAAAAAAACAACTGCTCGTCTAATGATTTTAAGAAGGTGGTTCCGTGGAAAAGAAGATAGGTTTTGCAGATGTTAAAAAAATGTTGTTATGCTTTGGTCTCGTCTAAAAACTAATTAAAATAGACATAACACCAAATGAACGTGTTACTGAATAGTGGAGTGACGTTGACTCAAAATTCGGATCTGAAAATTTTCCGTTTCAAATAAGATAATAGTCAAAAACGCAGAACAAATTTCATCCAAAAATATACATGCTACACCACAAGAAGCCCGAGTCGAGTCGGTCGGCGCGCGCATGATGGTCATGCATATGCACTCTCTCTTCAACGGTCAGAAAACGAACAAATTTCGTTCAAAAATATAAATGCTATACCAAAAGATGCCCAGCCTGGGTCGAGTCGGTTGGTGCGCACGTGATGATCATGCATGCGCTCTCTCCTCACCGGTTAGGAAAGGCAGAACAAATTTCGTTCGAAAATATAAATGCTGCACCACAAGAAGCACAAGCCCGGCCCGGCCCAGGTCGAGTCGGTCGGGACGCGCGTAATGGTCACGCATGCGCATCCTTCTCAATACAAAAACAATATTTGTGTGCCCAAACGACCCAATTTAAAAGCTAAAAAACTCATACACACACATATTAGTATCTTTCAATAAAATCCCTATGGTGCGGTAATCAAGCAATAGATGCACATACTTTCATCCAATTTTTTTAAACTAAGTAGTTATTGTTGTATATTTATTTGATGTAAACTCCTATGTTTGGTTGTCATAGGTAATAGTTCATTTCAAGTTTGTAAACATGACTACAGATTAAAACTCAACTTGTTTTTAACTTTTTTTACTCATGACTTATCAAATTTTTTTATCTTAATATTGGGTAATGACCATTTAATGTGTTGCACGAACATTCCATGCTCTCAGCTGCCATCTTCATTACAAGTGGTACTACGAGGCAGTTTATTGTGTTACCCATTATTTGGATCAGACTATTCGGTGGTGTATTTTGAAGAAATTTAAGTGCAGACTAACTTTAAAAGTCACAGGTACACATAATTTCTTTAGTAACAGTAATTAAGAAGATCGATCGGCTGTCAACAGAGTTTTTTGTCAAACTGGACAAGCTGTTTGTGTTGTTAATGATGGTAACTCAAAATAAAGGGTAGTTGATGAGGTGCAGCACATGCCCTAGTGATAAATTTTGAATTTAGTCCTGACAGTCTGCAATTGACTACCGAACCCAACTTCAAATATAGATTTCTATGCTTGGTCGTTGAATTATTATAATAAAACTCCAAGAAAAAAAGCAACAATAGAAATGTTACCGTTGTGATGTATCTTTTCTAATTCTTTCCAGATGGTAATCGCATGACAGACTGTATGTATATGCTTATGTACGAATGTTGGTTTATTGTTTATGTACACGCACTACAAAACAAGGCTGCTTCAGCGATGGCTAAAAGACGTCGTAGGCCGTCGTCGGCCATAGCCGGCCGTCGCTATTTAGGTCACCACCACACAGAAAAGCAACGGCTCCGTCATCAAAATAGCGAAAGTTGGCAACGCCTAGTTGGACACGTGGAAAATTAGTTAAAAAAGGTATGGCGTCACACGCCGTCGCTAAGCTGAAATAATTTAGCCGTCGCTAGCCGTTGAAACCTGAAATAAATTTTCAGCTCCAATTCTGCATTTCAATCAATCCAACCTCACAACCAATTTCAAATCACTTTCCAACACATATACATTAATATCACTACATCCAACACATAATCTCACACATAATCATATATATAACGCAACATATAAATTTACATAGAAATTGCATCACCACCATATAAATATATCATATCAATCAAACGGAACCACCCAGATCCATCAAATAATGTAACCATATAACCAAATACTATCATCAATCACATATGTACACAAATGTCCACAACCCATCAAACACAACAACCAAAGTTAGAATGATAAAATGAACCAGTGTAATACCTTTATCTTATTATCATGTATGCGGGTATGGGCCTAGAACATAGTTTAGCCCAATATCTTAACTTCCGCATTGTATATAATAAGGAGCCTTATTGTACAGAGAGATCATCAAATCATAATACATTTTTTCATTACTGCCTTTATACAATTTCTCTGATCTCTACAATATTTTCAATTTTGTTTCTACAATAATCAAATTCATCATTCTCTGAAAATCCTATTATGGTATCAGAGCCAAATTCTGTCAAAAGACAGCAATTCAAAAACTGATCTCAGTCAGTCTCTCATCAGAGATTTTCTTGCTTCATCACCGAACCATCCAAGGAGGTGTCAGACAAGTTGTCATCATTCACCATCCTGGTGGCTCTCAGATTTGCTATCTCATCATCCGAGAATAAAGCTTACCTGTTTCTGTAGCAAGATTTTCACTGCGATCAGTGCCTCGCCAACATTCTTGAATCAAGAACATTGGCTGCACCTTCTGATCTTCTAAATCAGATAATCTCAACTGCACATCCTCGTTGTTCACCATGGCAGGAGATGATGAAATTGCATTATCAGGAACCAGTGGAATGAAAAATCAGGAAGGGTCAAGATCAAGAAATCAAGATTCAACAACTGTTGAAACAAATTCATGCAAGATCATAAAGCCAAAGAACAACTTAGTTACGACTATACTCGATGAAACCAACTTTATATTATGGAAATATCAAGTTGAAACTAGTATAAGAGGGTATGAACTGGAAGACTTTCTCTACGGAACTGCAACAATACCAGCAAGAATGACAACTGATGGAACAGGAGAGATGATCATCAACAAAAATTTCATCAACTGTTAAAGGCAAGATAGCCTACTGGCTGCATGGCTACTCTCCTCCATCAGTTCAGGCTTAATATCGCAGATTGTTGGATGTAAAACATCATTTGAAATACGGTCTGCAATACAACAAAATTTTAACACACAGTCAGCTGCAAGAATTATGTATAACAAGAGGCAATTGCAGAATCTCAAGAAAGAAAACATGACAATGAGAAAATATCTAACTAAAGTGAAGTCATACTATGATATTCTTGACACAGCTGGACAAAAAGTATCAGAGACAAGAGCAAATACTGACCATTTTGAATGGTTTAGACAGTGAATATGAATCTGTTGTAGCAATTATTTCATCACAACAAAATTTACCCAACATGAAGTATGTCAATTTAATTCTGTTAGCTCACGAAGGAAGAATTGAACAGAGAAAAGAAATCAATATAGAACTATCCCTCAACTATGCCTCAAATTCAAGAAACAAAGGTCAAGTGAAGAAATCAGAAAATCAGAATACTACGCAGGAAAACTTCAATCACAGAAACAATGCAACTCAGAGAGGTAGAGGAAGAAATGGAAGATGGAATAACAATAGAACAAAATGTCAAATTTGTAAAAAAAACCAGGGCATATAGCCAGGCAATGTTATTTCAGACTCAATGTCAACTACTACCCAAATCAACAAAATCAATCAAATCAGAGAAATCAAAATTCCAGTGCAAATGTGGCACATATTGATCAAAGGCAAGGAAGTCATTTAGAAAGTTCAAGAATCCAAAATGTAAACTCAGAAAGACTTACCAGACCTGAGGATATAGCAGAAGAAGAATGGTACCCAGATTCAGGTGCAACCAATCATCTCACAAACAAGTTGCAAAATATCAATCTTGGCAATAAAGAATACACAGGTATGCATTCTATTGTTATAGGAAATGGTGATCTCTAAAAATCACACATGTAGGAACAAGCAGTGTTCCAGGTAAAAGAGTTCTTTACCTTAATAATCTATTGAGAGTACCACAGATCAAAAAAAATCTTCTGAGTGTATCTCAATTTGCTAATGATAATAATGTGTATTTTGAGTTTCACCCTAAATTCTGTTTAGTTAAGGATCTACTAAGTAAAAACATATTGCTACAGGGTAAACTAGACAAGAGATTATACAAATTCAATCTTGGAAATACAAGAAAGAGCAACATTGGGAACATGTATTGTAACAGCACTGAGTGTCATGTTAAAAATAATCAAGAAATATTTACTCAGTGGCACTATAAATTAGGGCATCCCAATGTAGAGACTGTAAAACAAGTACTGTTGAATAATAAAATTTCTATTGATGTATCCCTACCATTTGTATGTACCTACTGCCAACTAGGAAAGAGTCACAAATTACCATTTATAGATTCAACAACAGTTATAAACAAACCACCACAAGTAGTTGCAACAGATCTATGGGGTCCAGCCCCTATAAGTTCAGACTATGGTTACAGATACTATATTTCTTTCATTGATTTATTTTCTAGACATACATGGATATACTTCCTAAAGTCAAAGTCAGATACACAGAAGACTGTAATACATTTTATAACTCAAGTAGAGAAACAACTAAACAATGAGGTTACAATCATGCAAACAGATGGTGGGGGTGAATATAAGCCATTAAAAGAATATTTTCAAAAAAGAGGCATTATTCACAGAACAACTTGTCCACATACATCTGAGCAAAATGGTATAGCAGAAAGAAAACATAGGCACATAGTGGAAACTGGTTTAACTTTACTGGCTCAGGCATCTTTACCTATGAAATTCTGGCCAGAAGCCTTTAATACTGCTGTATATTTAATTAATAGACTTCCTACCAAAGGTCTTAAGCATCTGATCCCCATAGAAGGGCTGTTTGGGACAAAACCAGATTATAAAAGTCTAAAGACTTTTGGTTGTTTATGCTTCCCATGTCTCAGACCATATAATAGACATAAACTAAGTCTTAGGTCTAACCCATGCACATTTATAGGTTATGGAAATAACCAGAAAGGATACAGATGCCTAAGCAATGATGGTAGGATCTATGTTTCAAGGCATGTAGTATTTAATGAAAATATTTTTCCTTTTTTAGATAAGGATATACAGACAACAGAGAAAGTGTACAGCAAAAACAGTTTCCAAATTTCATCTATACCTACCATATTTGAATGGAACAAATCTGATGGAAGTGTGCAGAGAGATCAAGGATCACAACACACTCTACCCAGCAGTGGAATTGGATCAGGTCATGATTCACCTGAATCCTCCAGCTCCTTTCCTAATGCAAGTCAAAAGAGTGATGTCAGTCCAAGTCAAGGAAAAACCTCCTCATCCATGTCTCATCACACTGATGCAAGCACACATATTCAAAAGCCACCACCTGAAATATCAGGACATCATATGATTACAAGATCAAAGAATGGAATTTTTAAACCAAAAACATATAATGTCCAGCTTGACACAACTGAGCCAAAGGACTACAGTGAAGCCATCACAAATAACAATTGGAAACAAGCCATGGACAATGAATACAGTGCTCTCATAAATAATAAAACTTGGAGTCTAGTTCACCACCCAGAGACAAAAACATAGTGCGGTGTAAGTGGACTTACAAAGTGAAAAGAAATCCAGATGGAAGCATTGCAAAATTTAAGGCAAGATTGGTAGCAAAAGGGTATAATCAGCAATATGGATTTGATTTCAACGAGACATTCTCACCAGTGGTCAAGCCAACTACAATAAGAATTATGCTAACCATAGCTCTACACAGAGGATGGAAAGTTAGGCAACTTGATGTAAATAATGCATTTCTCAATGGAGACTTAAAAGAAGATGTTTATATGGAACAACCAGAGGGTTATAGAAAAGAGAACAGCAGCAATCTAGTATGTAAACTACATAAAGACATTTATGGATTGAAGCAGGCTCCACGTGTGTGGAATGAAAAAACTTAAGTCAACTTTGAAAGATCTGGTATTTACTCCAATCAAGTCAGATAACTCACTATATATGCAGAACAAACAAGGAAAGGTCACTTATATCCTAGTATATGTAGATGACATTAACATCGCTGGTGATGACATTCAGACAACGAATCATACAATTAAACATCTAGACAAAGCATTTTCTATAAAAGATTTAGGTGACTTACATTACTTTCTTGGAGTGGAGGTGATTAGAAAATCTGATTCAGAAATGTTTCTTTGTCAGAAACTGTTGGGCGAATTCTTACCCAGAAGATCTCGAGACCAAGAAGCGTCAGTCTCACCCGTGTTCGCAGCCTCCACTTCATTCAGCAAAGCCAAGGATCGCTCGGCATCCCAAATACATGAATAAATTCGGCATTCCAGAACTCATTCGGCAATGGCTCATTCGGCATCCCCAGGATAACGTCCATTCGGCAATGCAAGCATAATACACATCCGGTCGCAGTCCCCCGCTACCGAAGCAGCATGCTCTACTACCGAACCAACTCCATAGACACACCACCGAATCAACCCAACGCCGAGCCAACCTCAACCGGACCAACCACAACCCCTTCAATACCGAACCAAGGTAAGGCCGAACCAAGTGGATATCTCATCACCGAACCATCCACAACCGGACCAAGCTCCAACCTCTCCAAGCACGGCCGAACCAAGGCTTCGCCGAACCAGAACGCTGCCAGGCCAGATTGCTTCATCCCAGGCCCACCAGCAGCTATATACATCAAGACCCCTGCCCCCAACCTCAGTCTATAAATAGAGGGGCAAGGGTACAACAATGGCAGACAAGTTTGAGAGCTCAAGCACGGAAGGAACTTTCAAACTACTTTCATATACTTGTACACAAAGCATTGTACTTGTAATCTGAAAGAAAGAAGATAATAACATATAAAGTGGACGTAGGCACGTTCTGGCCGAACCACTATAAATCTATGTGTCTTTTACATTTCAGCCCCTGCTTTTTTCATATTTACATAACTCATCTAAATCATTAAGAGTCACATAAAATCAACTAAATCACACGACTTGGAGGTGTTTGCCCATTTTTTGCGCAAACATTTTTGGTGCTTTCACTGAGATATTCGAACTCGAAGCTAAAGCTTCCCTCATTCAACCTTCTTTCCCAATAGCACCCTTCATTGCCTAGGAAACATGACTTCCAGGCCAAGAAAAGACGCCAACAAGGGAAAGAACGTTGCAACCAGCAGCGCTCCAAATCCAGTGGATCCAGATCAAGAGAACCATCCCACTACAGCAGCAGTGCCGCATGTAGATCAGGCGATTCCAACAGCCCCGGCCGCGGAACAACCGGCAGTAATCACTAGAGCAGATCTAGACAGAGTTGTGGTGGAAGTGACTAACCGCTTCGCATCCCAACAAGAAGCTTTGGTGAACCAACTCATGTCACGCTTGAGGGATGTCGAAGAATCCAACCGCAACACCGAATCATGGATGAATCTCAATCTGGAGGATCTCGGAGACAGCAAAGGTCTTCCCTCTTCGAAGAAGCCATCAACAGGAACAACAATTATAGGGGCCGCGCCCGGACTCAGCCCGAACTCCGACTTGAGGAAGCGCTTGGAACCGAACCCAGTGGGGGAGGCGCCAGGCGAGGGTCGGATGTAGCTGAGCCAGTCATGCCGCCTAATCATAGAAACCCCGCTGAACGGAGCCGAGCTAGAACCCAGCCCGAAGTTGACCCCATGGAAATGCTCGAAACAGAACCCCACAGGGGAAGATCAAGGCAGGGGGCAACTGTAACTGGTCCTAGCATGCATCCGAGCAGCCAGAGGCAACCACTGGATAACGTCAGAAGTGATAGACTATACCATCCCTACAGGTCATCTGGACGAGATCGATCCCGCAGGGAAGAACCAAGTTCATTTCTATCCGCTCTAAATTCTGATGAAAGAATGGCACGATTATTCAGAGAATGCGTCCAACGGGAGCAAAGGGACCGAGGAATAGGCGCTAGGGTCACCATCCCCTTCACCCGCAATATCGAAACTGCCATCACCCCCCGGGAATGGAAAATGCCAACCATGGAACCTTACAAGGGAACTTCCGACCCCATCGTACACTTACAGAGATACACCCAGCATATGCTCATGAGCGGAGCAATAGAAGGGGTGTTGTGTAAATGCTTTCCGCTATTCCTAGCAGATCTAGCTACCTCCTGGTTCTGCCATCTACCCCAAGGGTCTATCAGCTCATGGGAGATGTTGAAAGAAAGGTTCATTAGCCAGTTCCGCATCCATGTAGAACAACCCAAGGATGCTTATTCTCTATCCAATGTCAAACAGAAATCCGGAGAGACACTGCAACAATATCTAACCCGATTCAACGCCGCAGCGGCCGCAGTCCAAGATGCCGATGAGAAGCTCACCCTAATGGCCCTCTGTAGTGGCGTACACCCAGATACCAAGTTCGCTAGAAGACTAACTAAGGAAAAACCAGCTACTTTACCTGATTTCTTCCATGAAGCTGGACAGTATATGAGACTTGAAGACGCCGCCACTGAGAGGCAGTCAGGGCAACAAGGTAAGACAACTTCGGACAAGGTTCCCGCTGCAGCTAAGGACACTCGAAGAAATGAATTTAGAGACAATGCTGGGGGCAGGAAGGTTGAAAAACGCCAATATCGACCAGGACCAAGATTTGACTCCTACAATCCTTTGAATGAAACAATCGAAAACATCTTTCTAGCCACTCAGGGCGAACTCGGATACAAGCGCCCCCCGCACAAGAAAGAATCTGATAACGCACTCAAGTCTGGAAAGCTGCCGCTTCCACGAATCCCACGGACATGACACCAATGAATGCCACCATCTCCGGGACTTGATCGAAGAACACATCAGAAGAAGAAGGCTGGAACGCTATGTGAAAGGTCAGAACAGGACTCCAACTCCTGCCAATGAGAACTCAAAGCGACCCCTCCCAGAAGTAGGCGGAGGGAATCGCAACACCAGTGGCTCTAGTCAAGAGAAGATAGTGGTCCATACCATCTCGGAAGGACCACACATCGCCGACAGAAGCTGGGCAGAGATGGAAAGATACGGCAAGTCACTTAGAAATGCTGAAGGCTATGTTAACTCCATTATGGAAGAACGCCACCCCAAACGAAAAGAGAGTGACGACATCGTATTCAGTAGGCATGATTTAGAAGGAAGACAGTATTCGCATATGGATCCCATGGTCATCTCTGCCTGGTTCGGTCCAGCTAAAGTTTTCCGAATCCTAATAGACACAGGAAGCTCCGTAAATATCCTATTCAAGCATGCTTTCGACAAAATGAAGCTGTCAATGAAGGATGTGTCTCCCTGCAACAAACCCCTGCACGGTTTCACTGGAGATGCGAAAATGCCCCTCGGGCAACTTGACCTCTTCGTCGAAATAGGAAGTCATCCCCGCTCCGTTGTGCGAAAACAAACATTCGTACTAATAGAAAACCACTCGGCCTACAACGCCTTCTTGGGAAGACCAGCCTTATCTGACTTCCAAATTGTCCTAGCCCCGTGGTGCCTAAAGACGAAATTCCCAACAGATAACGGAATAGGAGAAGTTGAAGGAGATCAAGACGCCGCTCGAGATTGCTATGTAACTGAACTTCGCAATAACCGTAGAAAGAATAAAAGAAAAGATGCAGAGACTACTCTCTGCATGAAAAGCTTGGAAGCATAGCAACTAAAGAAAGCCCCTCCTCTTCGATACACCAGCGATCCTTTCAATGAACTAGACCCCAGGGATAAGGAGGAGGAGGCTACCGCTGAGCCTGCAGAGGCCATGGAATTCGTATCTGTAGACAAACATGATTCAAGTAAACCATTAAAAATAGGATCTCAGCTAAAAACAGAATTGAAGGATCAACTCATTGACTTTCTCCGCCACAACTTAGATGTATTTGCGTGGACACATGCCGATATGACAGGAATCTCCCCAGACATAGCATGCCACATGCTGAACATCGATCCCACCAAGGTACCGATAAAGCAGAAAAAGAGAAGCATGGGAGCAGAACGATCAGCTGCCCTCGATGAGGAAGTAAAGAACCTACTTGCTAATGACTTCATACGAGAAGCCATCCACCCAGAATGGATCGCTAACCCGGTACTAGTAAAGAAAGCTAATGGGAAGTGGCGAACATGCATTGATTTCTCCAACTTAAATGACGCTTGCCCGAAAGACTGCTTCCCGCTCCCCCGAATCGATCAACTTGTGGACAGCACTGCCGGGCACGAACTCTTATCTTTTATGGATGCATACTCCGGATACAACCAGATTCCCATGCACGTTCCTGATCAAGACCACACTAGCTTCATCACTGACCGGGGATTATATTGTTACAAAGTCATGCCTATTGGACTCAAAAATGCCGGAGCTACCTATCAGCGCCTCGTCAACAAGATGTTCGCGGAATTAATAGGACGAACTATGGAAGTATATGTGGATGACATGTTGGTAAAGTCCAGGAGAGCCGACGATCATGTAAGCCACCTGGGCGAGATGTTTCAGGTACTTCGCCGATATGGAATGAAGCTGAATCCTCTAAAGTGCTCCTTCGGAGTGTCATCGGGAAAATTCTTAGGATTCATCGTCCATGCCAGAGGAATTGAAGCAAACCTTGAACAAATCCGTGCTCTAAAAGAAATAAGGATACCTTCCACTCGAAAAGAAATGCAGAGCCTAAACGGAAAGGTGGCCGCCCTAAGCAGATTCATTTCCAAAGCAACTGACAAGTGCGTCCCTTTCTTCGAAGCTCTCAAGAAAGACAAAGGAAAGTTCGAGTGGACCGATGAATGCTTAAAAGCCTTCCTTAACCTGATCGAACACCTTCAGAGACCACCAGTACTCTCAACTCCAAACGAAGGTGATGAGCTATACCTATACCTCGTTGTATCATCTCATGCTCTAAGCGCTGCCCTGCTAAGAGAATAGGACCGCACACAACGCCTGTTATACTTCATAAGTAAGAGATTTACAGGGGCAGAGGCCAGATATCCTAAACTTGAGAAATTGGCATATTGTTTATTGATCGCGTCACGAAAACTGCGACACTACTTCCAATCTCACTCCATCAGAGTTCTAACCGATCAATCACTAAGACAGGTGCTCCATCGTCCCGACACTTCTGGACGACTCCTCAAATGGTGCATTGAACTAAGTCAGTATGACGTCACCTACCATCCTCGCACCGCTATCAAGGGGAAAGCCATGGCCGATTTCATTGCCGAATTCACTACCAACGAAGGCAAGGATCAGTTTGAAATAGAAAAAACATCAAGTAGAACCTCTTTGTAGATGGAGCATCGAACGAACAAGGCTCGGGGGCAGGTATTGTGATAATCACCCCCAGGGGAAGAAAGCTGTACTATGCATTAAGGTTGGAATTCGCGGCCACTAACAACGATGCGGAGTATGAGGCAGTAATAGCGGGATTGGAGCTTGCCTTAGAAATTGGTGTCAATTCTTTATGTCTTCATAGTGATTCTCAACTTATCGTAAACCAAGTACTAGGAGAATTCCAGACACGAGGAAAACGACTCACAGCATATCTAAAGAAAACCAAACTGCTGCTCGATCAATTGGACCATTATCTAATCAAACACATTCCTCGAGAAGATAACCAAGAGGCCGATGAACTAGCAAAGTAAGCTAGTATGAAGAATAGCACCATTTCCGGAACACTAGCCATCTCAAGGCAGCTAGCCCCAAGTTTCGAACAAGTGAATCTGATAACTGCAATCGAAGAAGGAACTTGGATGACTCCTATCCGGAAATATTTGCAGGACGGCACACTGCCAGACAAACGTGATGAAGTCAGGAGAATTTTGAGGAAAGCTCCCCACTACACAATACAAGAAGGCATTCTCTATCGGCGTGGCTTCTCTAGCCCCTTATTCAGATGTGTCGCTGGAAGGAAACCAAGGAAATCTTATTCAACATCCATCAAGGAAGTTGCGGAGATCACACTGGAGTGCAGACTCTGGCGAAAAAGATACTCCGATATGGATATTACTGGCCCACACTAAACAAAGACGCCTTAGACTTCGTCAAGAGATGCGACAGATGTCAGAAATTTGCCAAGATTCCTCGACTACCCACAAATGAGATTACTCAAATGACCAGCCCTTGGCCCTTTGCTGTATGGGGAATTGATTTAATTGGCGAACTGCCAACGGGCAGAGGCGGAGCTAAATATGCTATAGTGGCAGTCGATTATTTCACCAAATGGGTGGAAGCGGAACCCCTAAATAAAATATCTTCAGCAAAAGTTATCAACTTCTTGATCAAAAATATTCTGTGCAGGTACGGAGTACCACTCAAGATCATATCGGACAACGGACTCCAATTTGACAGCGAAGAATTCGCCGACTGGTGCCAAGAGCATGGAATTCATAAAAGCTTCTCATCAGTAGCTTACCCTCAGGCAAACGGACAAGTCGAAACTGTCAACAAAATTCTCAAAACCCTAATCAAGAAGAAACTTGAAAAGTCAAAAGGCGCTTGGGTGGACGAACTTCCTACGGCACTTTGGGCCTACCGCACATCTTTCAGAACATCAACGGGACATACTCCTTTCTCTTTGGCATACGGATCAGAGGCAATTCTCCCTGTTGAGACTATTGTTCCTTCCCACCGTAGGATCCACTACAATCCAGAAGAAAACGAAGAACTCCTCCTCATGTCTTTGGATCTGATTGAGGAAAGGAGAAACGATGCAGCACTCAAAGCAGCAGCTCACAAACAAAAGGTGGCAACACTATACAACTCTAAAGTCAAGCATCGCATCTTACAAGAAGGAGATCTTGTCCTCAGGCGAATCTTTCCGCGCCCCGGGGCACTGGACCCCATCTGGGACGGACCATATGTAATTCATAAAGATCTCCACAACGGAGCTTATATTTTGTCAACAGTGGACGGAGAGGTGTTCCAGAGGGCATGGAACATCCGACACCTCCGTCGATACTTATCTTAACTTGTACTGCCCATATGAAGTGAATTAACAAAGAGAATCAGTGGACGTAGGCATTTTCATGCCGAACCACTTTAAAAAATCTTGTCTCTTTTTAACTTGTTCCTTTATATCTTGGCTGCTTGTTAAGCTTTATCCTTTTCTGTTGAACAAAATCCTATGGCATCTCCACTCAAGACGCACCACGGCCTCATCTGGACAAGGCCTAACAGGTACGCTACGATTCTATGCACTCGCCAATGAGACTCTTTTGCTCCAACATCCCTCTGCTGCGGGTTAACTCATTGCTCGCGACTGCCCTCAAAGCCAACTGTAATGAGCCGATTATAAGTCATCATAAAGGCCGACTATAGCCGATGGCAGCTCATTACGGCGTTCGGCTCGCCGGCAACTGTGAACCTACTTTAAGCCCCAACATAAGGTGTGGCCAGCCAGGGGTAGTTCACGGCCAACGGCACCCACGCTAGCCGGCCACGGTAAATCGAATAATACCCACGATTACGGACCATAATGGTTCGGGTAGTTACCGTGCGCGATCTCGGCTCCGATGTGTCTTAAGTGCGGCTGTGGTAAAAAAGAAAACTCCCCGCGGAGGCGTAAGATGGGTGACAAATGTCTCCAAGACCCACAGCTAGGGAAAGTGACTACAAAACCCGTTTGCCACGAACTTAAGCACATCGACGGCCTTCCGTGACTGGAAGTTTTACTTTTCCCATATTTCCATTTCATTTAAATACTTTTCTCCTATCCTGTATAACAAACTCCAAAGTACAGGAAACCAAATAGGGAGCATTCACTCATGAGAATCTAAGCCTACGTACTGGGTGGCAAGGTACTCAGCTATGTCCATGATCAGTTACACAAGACGCTCAAAGCTACCACCTGCAACTAAAACATGAAGGGCGGTACTCTCTTCTCTTGTACATGAATATGTAACTACAGTTTATTCATACATCACGCTAGCATTGCAAAACATGAAATTATATTTCAAGCAACTGCTTAACATCAAACACAACTAAAATCACAGGCATATGCATGCTTCTCACGCACCACATCAAAATGACAACAACATTTAAACATAACAAAATCAGCTTATGTCATAAAATCACATAAAGTTATTCTTTGCAAATAATATTATTACAGTCACATCAATGTTTTGGACTAACATAAACAGCGATAAAAGGAAATAAAAAGGTAGCCAAATCCGGACAAGTAACCAGCTGCGTCCACACTTCGCTCTCATCCTACCAACTCCCCCAAGCCTACTTGGCCGTAGGGTCGGAGCTCCCAGCGTGTTGATCGGAAGTTCCACCTGTCCAATTCAGAAGAGGAATTCATTAAACAAACGATAAACGATCAAGTTATGGAAACCCAGAAAGAAAAGGAAAAGAGAAGAATAACTCACCAGCGTCCGCCGCTTGATCCTCATCCTCCAGTTGCACACCCGCTTCCTCCACAGCAAGCAACCGCATCCCCTCCTTCACCGCCGCTTGCTCCTCTTTCGAGAACTGAGCAGTGACCACATCCAGACTAAAAGCCACTCCACCTTCCTTACCCGCATTGAACCTGGCCTCCTCTAAAGCCCGAATATATATCTTGGCCATGACCCGGGGATAGTCATCCATCCAAGACAAGCTGCCCTCCTTCCAAGTGCGGAAGTACATGTCCTGCAGCATCTCGTCCATCATCCCCTCATTCTCCTCAAACTCCCTCACCCGGGCCTCGGAAGCCTGCAACTTGGCGACAGCGACATCCCACTCTGATCGGTATCTCAAGCAGTCAGCCTGGAGAGACCTCCTCATCTCCTCCATCTCCTCCTTTAACTTGACTTGAGCCATCTCCGCGGCCTCAAGCCTCCCAGACAACTCCTCTACCTGCTCGAGATCCGCATTCCGAACCTCATCCACTGTCGCAATGGCCATGTCGATCCGCTCCTTACAGGCGGCCTCCTTCTTCCGTAGTTCTGCCCTAATAGCCTTTTCCATGGTCTCTTTCAGCCGCCTGGAGTCTTCCTCGTGCTGAGAAATCTGAACGGCTTGACCGGCAAGCTGTTCGGCCTGATCGGCAACCTTCAGCCGCAACCGAATATTAGCACTCCCAATCTCCTCCCCGGCCTTGACCAATTGAGCATGATACTTCATTAACTTCTTGGTCTCTTCAGCCACCCGATCGATATTAGCTTTGGCTTCGCCTCCCATGGTAACTACCCGAGTGGTAAGCAGATGAAGATCTAGGGACTTAGCCTCGTCTAGCACTCGTACCATGGGGTTGCGGGGAAGAAGGTGCTCACCCGTGGCCTCATCAAATGAAATATCCCGAGAGCTTGGATCTAAATCAGGATGACCGGCAAAGGGATCGCGAGGCACGTCAGGACGCCTTATACGGATAACAGTGGGATTCTTGAAAGGAGGTGGAGGGGGGATAAACTCCGTGCTCTCCTCCGTGGTATCACGAGGAGGCTGCACAGGAAGCTGCGGACCAGGGGAAGGCTCAAATAAGGAACGACTCCTCTTCTTTTTATGAATGCTCTCTTCAATGACCCCAAGAAGAGGACGGTATCTGACCACGTCCCCAGGACGACCAGTAAGAGGCTTCGGCTTATCAGAAGCTCTCATCAACTTGAATTGTTCAAGGCGGTGTCGAACGTCTGACGTTTTAACCGCCTGGCCTTCCCCTGGAGTAAAAAACAAGTGTTATGAGCATACGATGATCCATAATTCAAGAAACATGTTAAGTTAAAAAGAAAGAAAAAGTGAGAATGCACATCTATTATACAAACCCTGCGGAGGAGTGGGATACTGCAATAAGTCCTGAATCTCATTTCAGGACGGAAGTGAACCATAAAATATTTCTAAGTCCCTATCGTAAATGGAATCGACAGAGGACAAAAGTTCACCTTGCACCGCCGGAGTCACCCTGCCCGAGGAGCCCTTAGGGGATAGATCGGCACCAACCCCGGCCTTGCCAGTCTCCTTCGCCTTCTCCGCTTCCGATTCTCCCTCCGATTCCCCGAAGGCCTGGCGGAGAGCCTCATCCAGTTCAGGGTCTTGCCCAGAGGTTAAGGCACCAACACCACTACCACCCTGACCATCTCCATCTCCTCCGCCCTCCGACTCTCCTTCCATATCGCCTCCTTCGCCCTCTTCCACACCTTCCTCCTCCGAGATGATCGGGCAAGTACTAGGAGAGGGGCCCTCAGACTCCTTAAGCTTCTTGCCTCCCACGACGGGATGTTGTGCAAAGGGTTTCCTCTTGCCACTCTTCACCGTGGCCCCCTCCTTAGCTTTAGTGGCCTTCTCCTCAGCCGTGTCCATCTGCTTAACCACGGACTGGTGTGGCTGGATCAAGTTGTACTCCAGGAGGGTAGCGTTCCTGATCAGGAACGAAGCCGACCTGTCCCATGCGGGAATGGCCTTTATTTCAGCAGTCATCCGCGCCAAAGAATCATCTTCCACGACTGCAATGCCACCTGTCGCTAGTAAGAAATAGAAGCGTGTCAGAAGAAGCACTACAGTCAGAACGTGGAAAATATAAATGAAATTCATCATACAGCCGGAAGTGAAAAGGCGGAAAGAAACAGAATCGTCCTTGATAAAAAACCATTCTTTCTTGAACATAGTAAACTTTGAATATAAGTCCAAGACCGGTTTGAAGGGCACGGCCGCTTCCAGGCTAATATACGGAGACCCCTTCTTGTAGCCTCTCAGGTTATACAAATATCGAATTTCCTGGTTAGAAGGAGGGCGCCCGTACCTCCTCTAGAAGATAACGAAAAGGCTCACCAGAATGGCATAAGAGTTCGGCTGGAGCTGGAATGGAGCCACCTTCAAATATGTGGTAAAGCTAACTATCCAGGCATTGATAGG
Organism: Allium cepa; assembly: GCA_030765085.1. Lineage (NCBI taxonomy): Eukaryota > Viridiplantae > Streptophyta > Magnoliopsida > Asparagales > Amaryllidaceae > Allium > Allium cepa. The sequence goes on along the minus strand of CM060941.1, from coordinate 579,995,359 downwards.
AGGGATAGCACCACACATGCAATGATATCTGCTGTAAGCAAAGTAGCCTTCGGGGGGATTATAAGGGATCACTCCATCTCCCGGCAACAGCATGCGAGCCCTGTCAATCCCGAAGGAACGGGATATAACATCAAGTTGCTCCTCCTTTAGGGAGCTAGGAAAGCAATCGGGAGGGGAGACCAGAAGTTCCTAGGGACCGTACCCATCCACTAATGACCTCGGGGCAGGCCCATGTGGCACCGGTCTTGGTTGGGCTGGGGGCACGGAGGAGGATGACTCTCCTCTACCTTTAGATTTCTTTTTATCCGATCGGGTTTCCGCTTTGCGAGACATTTGTCTGCAGCACAAGAAAAACACGGTGTTAAAACAAGAAGTATAGAAACATAAACAAGCAAGTATCTAAAGCAAGCGTATAAAAGCCTAAGATTTCGCTCAAGATTCAAGTTTCCAAGTCTCATTCGGCATAAGCCCCATCCGGTATTGAGGGTGTGTGTTCATTCGGTGGTCAAGTTTTACAATTCTCATTCGGTATATGCTTCATTCGGTATTGGAGGTTCATCCGGTATACGAGCTCATTCGGCTATGCAAACACACATTTTCATTCGGTAAAAAAGATCATTCGGCAAAGGACATATACCTGATTCGGTAAAAGCTTGATTCGGCAAAAAGTTGATTCGGCTGGAGATTGGTTCGGCGCTCGTTGGTTCGGTAAGGAATAACTAAGGGGGATGGCCCCTATATATAGACGAGCGAGAAAGCACCGGACCAACCGATTCGGCATACTGGACCAAACGAAAACCGAATGAAGCTATCCGAATCAGTGAAGACCAGTAGCAGGGGGCATGCAAAGCGCCTCACTCAGATAAGTACCGGACTCTAGGAATCTACTGATAAAATAAAGATTATGATAACGATGAATAAGTAGTAAATCTCCCACTAACATGGGTTAATCATTTACACATGTACGCGACCACGAACGGTCCACAGACATGCTCTGAATGGCTATTGATCCTACTGTCGTGAGAATTTACATTTTGACATCCTTTTAAAACTCATCAGTTGAATGGATATTTGGTTCTGATAATTCTGAAATGGCTAAGCTACTTACACATGTACGGGGTTGCAAACGATCCTTAGGCATGCTCTGAGCTGGCGAGAAACCATCTTCGCAAACGATCCAGGAACCCACTCGAACGAAAACCTGGCATCAATAATGCTGAGCCCCCTCGGAGCACACCTACTCGCCTCGAACGGCACCCTACCTCGAACGGAAATCAACAGGATATGGACATCCAGCTCATTGCATTACAAAACACGCCTTCCTACCGCAAGGCATGAGGACACCGATAGGACATGAACATCCAGCCCATGGCGTTACGAAACGAGCTTTCCTACCATAGGGAAACAAAGCGCGACACATGCAAGCACGTGCCCCGCTTTGGGGAGCAAATGTTGGGCGAATTCTTACCCAGAAGATCTCGAGACCAAGAAGCGTCAGTCTCACCCGTGTTCGCAACCTCCACTTCATTCAGCAAAGCCATGGATCGCTCGGCATCCCAAATACATGAATAAATTCGGCATTCCAGAACTCATTCGGCAATGGCTCATTCGGCATCCCCAGGATAACGTCCATTCGGCAATGCAAGCATAATACACATCCGGTCGCAGTCCCCCGCTACCGAAGCAACATGCTCTACTACCGAACCAACTCCATAGACACACCACCGAATCAACCCAACGCCGAGCCAACCTCAACCGGACCAACCACAACCCCTTCAATACCGAACCAAGGTAAGGCCGAACCAAGTGGATATCTCATCACCGAACCATCCACAACCGGACCAAGCTCCAACCTCTCCAAGCACGGCCGAACCAAGGCTTCGCCGAACCAGAACGCTGCCAGGCCAGATTGCTTCAGCCCAGGCCCACCAGCAGCTATATACATCCAAGACCCCTGCCCCCAACCTCAGTCTATAAATAGAGGGGCAGGGGTACAACAATGGCAGACAAGTTTGAGAGCTCAAGCACGGAAGGAACTTTCAAACTACTTTCATATACTTGTACACAAAGCATTGTACTTGTAATCTGAAAGAAAGAAGATAATAACATATAAAGTGGACGTAGGCACGTTCTGGCCGAACCACTATAAATTTGTGTGTCTTTTACATTTCAGCCCCTGCTTTTTTCATATTTACATAACTCATCTAAATCATTAAGAGTCACATAAAATCAACTAAATCACACGACTTGGAGGTGTTTGCCCATTTTTTGCGCAAACAGAAACATTATATACAGTGTCTACTAAAACGTGCAAATATGGATCAGGCAAAACCACTCCCCACTCCTATGACCAGCAGTCTCAAGCTATCAAAAGACTCAGGAGAAATTATAACAAATGAAAAATAATACAGAAGTGTGGTTGGAGCACTGCAATACATCACTATAACCAGGCCTGACTTAAGCTACGGTGTTAACAAGGTATGCCAGTTTATGCACAAACCACTTAATTATCACTGGAAGGCAGTGAAACGAATATTGAGATACCGGAAGGGAACTATGAGTCACGGACTGCTTTTCAACAACAAAAAGGGTTTAAACATACAAGCTTACAGTGATGCAGATTGGGCTTCAGATTCGGACGATAGAAGATCCACTACTGGGTTCTGTGTATTTTTAGGTTGCAACCCGATATCATGGAGTTCAAAGAAACAGGTTACAATCTCTCGCTCAAGCACTGAAGCCGAGTATAGAGCAATCGCTAGTGCTACAGCAGAGATCACTTGGATCTCATCTCTGCTTGCTGAAATTCAAGAAAATCCCACGGCAACTCCCATAATTTGGTGTGACAATCAAAGTTCTGTCTCGCTCTCCTCAAATCCTATCTTACATACAAGAATGAAGCACATAGAGGTAGATCTGCACTTCGTTCGTGAAAAAAATTTTAGAAGGAAAGCTAAGAGTCAATCATGTACCATCACAATTTCAGAGAGCAGATATACTGACTAAACCACTCTCAATGAAGAATTTTTCTCGATTAAAAGAGGAATTACGAGTTGAAGATGGCGGTGCAAAAATGGGGACGAAAGGGAAAAAAAACCCTAGCTCAATTTGAAGGGAGGAGTTAGAATGATAAAATGAACCAGTGTAATACCTTTATCTTATTATCATGTATGCGGGTATGGGCCTAGAACATAGTTTAGCCCAATATCTTAACTTCCGCATTGTATATAATAAGGAGCCTTATTGTACAGAGAGATCATCAAATCATAGTAATTTTTTCATTACTACCTTTATACAATTTCTCTGATCTCTACATCATTTTCAATTCTTGTTCTACAATAATCAAATTCATCATTCTCTGAAAATCCTATTAACCAACCAACATGTATCAAATATATTCACAAATGTCACTTGACTGGAAAACTAGATGACAAAATCCGACAGAAACACAAGCACAGCTACTCTTCGTCGTCGTCTGACCCGTCCTCTCCAGACATCTTCCCATGCTGTGCTAAGTAGGCTGCAATATGCTCGTCCAGTTGTTGCGCCATTGTGCTCTTCCTCCAATCATTTATCTCCTCCAGCTATTTTTTCATTTGAGCAATCTCCTCCTCACCTTGAGATCTCCTATAAGCCCTTTGGGATATTAACGCTTGTGAAATAGTTGATAGGACTAAAGGCTTCACGCATCACACTTCTATCTAATTTCAACAGCACTTCTCTTCTACGTATAACTTTGCATCCATGGGTGTATTTTTGTCGTTGTATTTTCTAAACTAAACTAAAACCTTTTGGGACTAAAGTCTTTAAGTTTTTAGCGTCAATTATTTATTGAAATAATATTTAATGCTTAATTCCAAATCAACATTAGTTCATTTCAATTTTTTTAAATTTTATTTGGGTAAAATATTTATTCTTGTTATATTTATTTCTTAATTTTTGGAAAATTAGTTTTAGTACAATATTTGTTCTTATATTCATTTCTTAATTTCTTTACACAATCAATTTTAGCACAATATTTGTTGTTGTTATATTCATTTCCTAATATTTTTTCAAAAAATCGATTCTAGCGGAATATTTAATGTTCTTAAATTCATTTCTTTATTATTTTTACAAAATCAATTTTAGCAGAATATTTGCTGTTGTTATATTTGTTTCTTAATTTTTTTACAAAATCGATTTTAGTACAATATTAGTTGTTATATTCATTTCCTAATTTTTATTAGAAAATCGATTTTAGCAAAATATTTAATGTTATTATATTCATTTCTTCATTTTTTACAAAATCAATTTTATTAGAATATTTATTTTTGTTATATTCAATTCCTAATTTTCTACAAAAATTGTTTTCATTATAATATTTGTTGTTGTTAAGCTCATTTCAAAATTGTATAATTCATTCAACCATTTAAATATTTTATTTAATACATTTGAAATTTCACAACGTATTTTAAAATTTAGTTAACAATTTAATTTTTTTTATCAATTTTGTAAACGGAAATTAGATGTTAGCACTTGTAATAAACTATATTAATTTTATTTTATCCTAACAACTAATACTTATAGTGTACACATGCTAATTAAATAAAAAAAATATTACTTTTGTTTAACCGTACCAATCTAACAGCATATTAATCAATAATTGTACACTAATGTTTGCGCAAACTACAATAAACATTGTTCTAATTATGTACAACAAATATTCACGTAAACTTAATTATACATCTATTAGCATATCAATCAGTAATTTACACTAATTTTCGAATTATAAGTAAACCCTAATCTTTAATTAGAAATTAAATAATCAAACCACTTATTAATGTCACCAACTCAACAAATACAATATTATCATTAACTAATACACAATAACTAACATATAATTAACTAATTTGCCAAATTAGGGTTCTCAACATACCGCCAAATCAATAAATACGCTACTATCAACAATTATTACAACATAATCACCAATTTATATTACATATAATCAACCAATTTTCAAAATTAAGGTTTTGATTAAATCTACATTAAGCAGAAATTGGAGAGCAATAGCATACCTTCGAGCTTTGGAGCGTTGTGGCTTTCTCGCGTCGGTGGTCGGGGTTGGGCCGTCCGCAATGGAGGAAGGGAGGGGTTTGCTGAAGTGAATTGGGAAAAGGGAATTGTGTTGGCCTGCCTATATATACGTGTATAGCGATGGCTAGCGTCGGCTATCTATTTTAGACTAGTATCAGTCACTAAACGAAGCCTATTTTGTAGTGACGGTTGAGGAAATCTAAAAAATTGTGTAATTATATATATACTTACACATAAGGTTGCCCAGTATCATTGACTGTTGTCCATAAATATACGACTGTTAACCATGGTTTATTGATTTATAAGGCCATATATTCTGATGTACATCCTCTTTTTTTGGTAACCATTTTATAGAAAAATGTGTTTTAACAAATTCTGAACACAAAGTTGGAATATAGAGCTCGCAAGTGTATTTTTCTAGGTCATAGTAGAAGAGCGAAGGAATATAGGTTGCGATGTCCTACCAGGAAGAAGATTAATATCAGCAGGCATGTGACTTTTAATGAGAATGCTATGTTTAAGGTGGAGCCTTCCTCGTCCAACGATAATGTGAGGACAGCTTTAGAATACCAAACACAAGACAAGTCATCTTCAGATTCTTTTCATAGAGTTCATATGGTGTTTCCAATGGCACTGTGGTTGATGAGGATGGTACCGATATTAGTACAGAGGATCAGCCTCAAGTTAGAGCTCGATTAGAGACTATGCCTATTAGACAGAGAAGGAAGCCTATGTGGCTTGATAAGTTTATTGGATTGAACATCAAAGACATTATCTTCGATGATATGATAACTTATGCATTGAATGTTGTACACGATAAGCCCAGTGATTATAGAGAAGCTATTGCATCAGTTGACAGTTTCAGTTGGTTAGTTTCTATGGAGGAGGAGATTGAATCTTTGTTGAAAAATCATACTCAGGATTTGGTGCCCCTTCCCACCGACAAGAGAGCTATCGGATGTAAGTGGATCTATAGAGTGAACGATGGTGGCAATAAAGATTTCAGATATAAAGCAAGGTTAATAGCAAAGTGGTATGTTTAGAAGAAGGGGGTAGAGTATCATTATATTTTTCCTCCAGTTTTTGGCATACCTCCATTCATATTCTTTTAGCATTAGTTGCTCGTTATGATATGGAACTTGAGCAACTAGATGTCAAAACTGCATTCTTGCATGGTAATCTGGATGAGGAGATTTATTTGAAGCAACCAAAGGGGTTTATTGATAGTATGAGGCCATATTATGTTTGTAAATTTAACAAATCTCTATATGGACTGAAACAGTCTCCTAGATTATGATATAAGATATTCGATAAGTTTATGCTTTCACAGGAATATTCTAGAGGCTTCAAAGAGCGGTGCGTTTATTTCAGGAGATGCGATAGAGATATGATATATCTTTAGTTATATGTTGATAATATGTTGATTGCACCTCGGAGCATGGTCAGAATTAAGGAGTTGAAAGCGGAGCTCTGTAAGGAGTTTGATATGAAGGATTTGGAGAATCACAAAAAAAATTGGGAATGGATATATTCAGAGATAGGAAGCGGAGAGAGTTAAGAGAAGGTCCTCGCTCGATTTGGTATGGAGAAAGCTAAACCAGTTGGCACTCCATTAAGCTCTCATTTGAAGTTGTCGAAAGACTTATCTCCTTCATCAGATAAAGACAAGAGGTCTGTGGCTGATGTACCTTATTTTATTGCTGTTGGTAGTCTCATGTATGCTTTGGTATGCACAAGACATGATTTGGCACATGCAGTGGGTGTTGCGAGTCAATATATCTCTAATCCAAGCAAAGAGCATTGATAGCAGTGAAGTGGATTCTCAGATATCTTCGTGGTATTTCTTCAGTTGGCTTGTTGTATGATGTTGTAAATGGTGATATCCCTCTTAGAGGCTACTGTGATTCAGATTATGCTGGGGATAGTGATGGATGGAAGTCGGTGTCGCACTATGTGTTTACACTTGGAATAGGCTCGATTTTGTGGAGATCAAAGCTGCAATCTATAGTAGCTTTGTCGACCACCGAGGCCGTGTTGGTATCGATTGTGGAAGCGATTAAGGAAGGATTGTATTTACTTGAGTCGTTGGATGATCTTTTGATGGTGCAACGGACAGAAGAGCTATGTTTAGACAGTCAAAGTGCGATCCATCTTGTAGAAAATCAAGCATATAGTTTTCGAATGAAGCACATTGATGTCAGAGGATTCTTTTTAATGCTGGAGGAAGAACGAAGCAAGATCAAGTTATTGAATGTGAGTACTATGGATAATCCTTCAGATATGATTATGAAGTCACTTCTTAAAAACAAGGTTGAGCATTGCTCAAACTTAATTAGTTCGTATACAGCTAATTTGCAGCATATAGCGTTGACCCAATAACTAGTGGTCGTTAGTTGTTTCGAGATAAAAAGAGATGCAATAATATTGTATCGAGTTGGAGTGTTGAAAATAAGTCATACGATATTATACTCATTTTGATGAGGAGATGGTGTGAGAAGCGTTTAAGAAGACGGTTCGCAAAAATAAGTTCATATGTGAAAGTTACAAGCAAATTAGTGTTTTGAAATAAATAAATAAATTTCAAAAGTTGTTGCATACAAGATCAAAACTAATATTGAATATATCAAAAGCTTGTGATGTGGAGATATATTAGATATGTTAATCCAATCAAAATCAAAAGCAGCTACATATTTTTCTTTGGAAGAAGTTTGAATATCCTAAATATATGCTTTGTCAGCACCTATATTAAAGCAGTGTAATCTTAGCCATTTCATTATAGTCGAAAGACAAAAATTATCTCTTCGTGTTTTTATAGAGATTATAGTTTTGTTCGCTCCACTTTGATAGCTATAATCTTGTGATAAAAAGATCTCTTGTACTCTCTTCAAATTATAATGACGTAGGTCAAGCAGACTGAAATACGTTAAATTTTATCGACTTTTTTATTTTTCTGTTTTGTTTAACGACTCTTGAGTTGTAAATAATTGCTATTAGATTGAGAGGTGTCCAATCGGCAAATTTGGATCTTGAAGTTAGATTATTCATATTCACGTGGAGGACTTAACTCTCCCCTTCTCAGGGATACAACTCCTTCACGCTCTACAATGGAAACTCCTCATCCTTCAAGTTTCGAATAACTATCAACAAACATTCTTTAGTGTCCCAATGTTGCTTCCTAAGTTTCCATTGAGATTTCCCCTCCATTTTCAAAAGAAGCTCCTACCTCTCTTTCGAATCATCTAATTCTAGTACGGCTTTCTGTTCATTTTACTATGTTGTAGTGTTTGATTAATTGAGCACTAGTTTTCTTATGATTCTCTTCGGATTTGAAAACGTTTACTCAATTTTCAGTGCTCGCTTTATTTTCTTCTTAGAACGTGTCATTATTAATGGAACTAAACTGTTCGTTATCCAAGAAGATAAATACCCTTGAAGGCGAAATTCAAACCCTTCAATCGCACAATAGCTCCCTAACCTTCGAGAATGTTCACCTTTATGGATTCAGAGAAAAAGAAAACTTTAAGTTTAGACGAGTGAGTAAGATTCGTACTTAAAGATCTTGCACAAGCTTCATTGAAAATTTATGATCTTGAAAAATCGTCAGCTAAAATTCTACTTTAGGAAAAGTATTTAGGAAAAAAGAAGCTATCTCTTATGAAATCAAAGTCAGAAAATTTAATACTAAACAAGGTGATAATGTTTGTATTAAGATTGATTTGCAAAAAGCATATGACAAGGTTAATAGACACTTTATTCGTCACATTATGGTGTGTATGGGTTTTCCTATAAAATTCTGTGATTTGATTTTTGAGTGTATTAACACCCCCACCTTTTCTATTCTCATTCAAGGTAAGGCAGAAGGTTTTATAAAGTCTAATAGGGGACTAAGACAGGGTGATCCCTTATCTCCTTATCTTTTTGCCATAGTGATGGAATACTTCTCTATTCTTATTGAAATAGAAAGTATGAAAGGTAAGATCCATCCTATTAATAGAATCCAGCCATGTGTCAATCACCTGATCTATGCAGATGATCTTATGGTGTTTATCAAAGCTAATAAAGTTAATGCAGAATCTATAAAATACATTTTTGAAAAGTTAAAAATTCATGCAGGGCTTCAGCTTAATGTTAACAAAAGTAAAGCCTATTTTAGCAAAGCTTGTAAGTTCAAACAAGATTTTTTAAATATTTTACAAATAGATGAAGGTTTTCTTCCTATCAAGTATTTAGGTTTGCCTCTTTCGTCTAATATGATAAAAAATTCTGATTGCTCAATTCTTATTGATAAAATTCAAGAGAGAATGGAAACATGGTCTTGCAAATTACTTTCCATAGCTGGTAGACTAGAGCTTATTAAAACTGTGGTTTATGCTATTATTTTATACTGGATACAAACATTTCAAATCCCTGCTGCTACTATTAAAATTCTGGAAAACAGATGTGCAGATTTTTTGTGGAGAGGCAAATACCACAAAATTAGTTGGAATAATGTGTGCAGACCAAAAAATGAGGGGGGTTTTGGTATTAGAAATCTGAAAGATTTGAGTAATACTTGCCATTTAAAATTGTTTTGGAGATTCATTAGTTTTGATTCCTTGTGGGCTAGGTGGATGAGATCCAAGTACTTAAGGCAGGAAAATTTTTGGACCACTGTTCATAAAAATAATCAATCAAACACTTGGAAACATATTTTAGATTGTAGGGAAATTGGGAAATCTCTGGTTGAAAGAAAATTTAAAGATGGTAAAAACACCAGTTTATGGTTTGATCCTTGGTTTAATAATGAAACTTTTATAAATAGGGCAGGGTGGAATAGTCTTGTGTTATGTGGTAAGCCTAATGAGAAAGTTTCTGATATTATTGTTAATAACCAGTGGCACCCACAGATTCATCCCATTACTAACCCTCATAAAAATAATATATGCAAAATTCAATTTGACAAATATGCAGAGAATGACTATTGGGAGTGGAAAGCTACTAACAGAGGGAAGTTTTCTTTTAAAGAAACTTGGAACTTTATTAGAATCAAATATCCTACTGAAGAATGGTATCAGTGCATTTGGAATAGAGTGAATTGTCCCAAGATGGCATTCTGTACTTACTTTGCTATTAAAAACAGATTGCCAACCTGGGATAGGATTAATAAATGGGGTAGTAATGTTAGTTCACTCTGTTCCTTGTGCAATTTATGTGATGAAAATGCTAATCATATATTCTTTGAATGCAGCTACTCATATTTTATATGGAATCAAATCAGAATGACTTTAAACATTGATGATAACAGTCATATGGATATCATGAATATTATCAGAATTATCAACAACAAATTCAAGGTTAATTCAGAAGGTTCAGAGTACGCTTACATTCTTCTTACTACGGCAGTTTTTTACTTATGGAAGGAAAGAAATCAGCGTGTGCATAAAAAGGGTAGCAGTAGCAAAGAACAAATCTGGCTTACGGTTAGTACAGATAGTAAGATCATGTTGCAAAAATCAAAAAAATTTCATAAAAGTCAAACCAGATATACTTCCCTTGCTGAAGACTGGAAAATCGAAGCTGGTAGCAAACATTTGGAAGCATATCTTATAAATTCTAGAGACTTTCAGATTAGCAAAAACTATAGCTCTTTCAGAGCTACGAGCTATAGCAGAGAGCTTCATCAAACTAATGCCATGAAGTTGTCAGATCTAGGTCGTATTGACACTAGATCTAACAATTCCGAGGTCATCAGAGACTATGTTGAGAGATCCAGGCCATTATTGGGTGGTAATAGCAAAGCGCTGCAAATTTCATATGATCTAGGTCGCGATGACCATAGCGCTAACAATTCGGAGGCTATCAGTGATTCTGCCATGAGATCTGGTCCTCCTTTGGGTGATATTAGAGAAGCACACCAAGTTTCATCAGATCTAGGTCGTATTGACCATAGATCTAATGTATTTCCGCTTTCGATCAATACTAGTAATGGTTTCGAGTATAGAAATGGTAGCAGTGGTATGAGAAGAGGGTTTAATGAAGCCCTTTCTTACTGGGAAAGAGGAGAGAGCAGTAAAAAGAGGAGCGATGGAGAGTAGAGATGGAGCGGCCATTGTTGTCATTTTCATTTTTCTTTCTCTTTACTGGCCGCTTAATTATTTTGTGAAGTTGTGTGGTTATGTCGGCTAGGGTTTAGTGGTTGATGTTGAGATTGCGGGTCGTATACCCGTTTATTTTTGTATTGGGCTGGGCCCTTTTTACCTACTTTCAAAAAAAAAAAAAAGTCATTGTTGGGTAATATCAAGGCCAAGGTATCTTCTTTCCTAAATGAAGTCATATTTCTTTCGATGTGTTATTTATCGTTCAATCCATGCACACTCAAATACGAGCGAACACCTACCAATTAATCTATTGTATTAGTTGTTGGATATAACTGGCTTTACCCTTTTTACTCAACTGTGAAAATAATTTGGTTGCAGTGCAAACCAATTATATTAAGTGTATCAGTACTACTAACCAAAAGGTATGCAACTCTGAGCAGAAATTACAATTTTTTTATTTTAATAACAGAACATGTATTGGAACACGTACCATCGGTTTCCAAAACAGGATAAAATATTATACAGTAATTGCAGGGCCGGTCCAAGTTTATTTTGGGCCCTGGGCAAAAATAAACCTTAGCCCCTTTATGTGAATATTAATTAAAATTCTGAAATTATAACTTACGCAGAAAATTAATGAATTGTTTGCATTAAATGCATTTTAATAAACAAAAATCATACATTTTACTGAAAACAAAACAATTGCTCGAATAGAAACAAATAAAACCAAGTGCAACTTTCCTATCTTTTAGAAATATTTATTATATGTAATTTTTGAAGCAAAATTAGTAACTATATATATCATCTTTTCTTCAATAATTTAAAATGTATCATCTAAGTTAAAGATATAAAGTTTGTCAGTAGAAACATAGAACAATTTAGAGCGACGTTCAGTAATAACCTACCCAATAAATTTCTGTTAACTTCCTTTATTAAAGTGCACAACAAGAATAATGTTTAAAAATACATGGATGCAAAACAGAACGGTAATTAGGTTAAAACTCGAATTGGTGAATTTATAGCGTCGCAATAAAAAATAATCATTATTTACTTACAAGCTTAAAATAGAATATTGAAATAAATAGGTAAAATTTCTACACAGCTAACATATTTTACCGGTTGATGTTAGATTTTTATATGCCAACAAAAAAAAACATTAGTTGTAACAATATTGACAATCAATCAGATAAGCAACTCCGACTTGTGTATATGATTCAAACCGTATAGGTTTCAAAGTACAAATCATATATTTTACCGAGAGTCAAACAAATAGCATAGAATAACTTTTGTGATTTCTTCATGTAATTTTGATAAAAATGAGAAAGAAATAACTTACATTTCTTTGGTTCGGATCCTCTCAGTCTACAGATCAAGTGTTTTTTAAGTAATAAGAAATGAACAAGAAAAAGGAACATTTTTTACAAAATAATAAATGGGAAGATGGAGAGTCGCAGTGGATATCTAAACTTTAAACAATGTAAAGTTGTCATTGAAATTGGTGAAAATAAATGCACACTGAAGCTCTGTATTATTGTTTTTGAATTAACTTTATATACACATTGTTTGGGCTAGGAACCGATTTTATAATAGGAACCGATTTTATAATATAATGGTATTACTGACTTTAAACTTGCATACATATATTATACAAGGCCCCCTTATAAACCGGGCCCTGGGCCATTGCCCAACCTGCCCAGCCCAAGGGCCGGCCTTGAGTAATTGTAAAAAGCCCGGCTTTTGTGCCAGGGATCAAGTCCGAATGAATCTTCACCGTTGAATAATTCAGCTCCCCCTATATTCAGCGGTTGGATGCCAATTCGTTCCTTCCAGCAGCATTCAAAATTATATCTGCAAACGGATGACACGGTAGCTAATTTGGTTTAACATCTTTTCTCCCTTTTGATTAAACTGTTTTAAATAGTTCACATTATTTTTAAACAAAGTGGTAGATAAGGCAAAATATGTTGCTGAGTTGATTTTCCATATGTTATGTTACTGACATCACACAAAATTGACAAGTAATGTTTAATTTCATTAGGTTCTGTCTATAACCTTATATGAATCAATTTAAACGCATGTTGGTTGTATGTGCAAGAAACTTGTTTTATATTTTAATTAATTTTTAAGCTTTGAAGCTGAAACACGTTGTTTGTCATGAAAAGGTGTTGCATATCTGTTGAACATGGGTGACTCTGGAAAATATCAGTAAGAAAATAAATGCATCCTAATGTTTACATTCTGGATGGTGCTCTTAACTTGAAGAACTTTTCTCCATTGAAGATCCAAAAAAGTAAGCAGACTGAGTGATATTACAGCCTAATATTTTGAGAGGTATGTACATCTTAATCAAAGCTCATGAAATACTTTTCTTCCATCTGTTTTCATGCATTTTTTCATGGTTTGCCATATTCTACCTTGCAAACGATAAATATGCATGGAGAACAAATGAAAATTTTGCAACACAAATGTTTGCTAGTGTGAGCCATGTGGTGATATGTAGGCTCAATGTAAAAATTAAAAATCAACAGCATTTCAAGAGATGTAACTTCCAACTGCCCCTGTGCATATTAAACGTCTTACTGAGCCATATTTAAGGTTTAACAAATAACACGATTTACATGAAATACGTTGGCAAAACATCATATTTTATCGACTCCAAATTATATTCCGAAAATTAATAGGGTTGAGGCAATGTTCGAGTTCAGGCCTAGCAGCTACAAAATAAACAACCCGGACACATTTCTAACTGCAAGAAGTATAATTAAAAAAGGAGGAACCTCTGTACGTAGGTTTTACTTGATCAGGAATTAAGTTCTAAATACTACACACCCTGAACTCATGTAAATTATCTAATTATATTTGCTTACATGTAGTTTTTTTACATAATACCTACTGATTTTATAATGTGTAAATTATTTCCAAATATTCTTGAATAATTAAATCAGACATTTATGACCTTTGATTAAAATAAGTGGTGAATACAAATAATTAAATTCCTGTTGATACGCTTGATAACTATAAAGTATAAAGGACCTGGTTGCATTTGAGTCTCAAATGAGAAATGGTTCATCTATTTAAACCTTAAGGAGTCCCAGGTGAGAAATGGTTCATCTATTTAAATCTTAACGTGATTTGAATGGCATTTAGTAATACTAAACATTTGTTATTGCCGTTGTGTTCGTATTTTTTTTAACTATAGGATGCTCCACTAACCGAACAAAGTACAACCCAACATGATGTGCGAACTAATGACACTAAAAAACAGCTTCCAACTGTGGACTGCAAAGGGACGACAACAACAATGTTATCAATGATAAACTTAGCACTCGAACTGCAGTAACGTGTTGGCGAAAGAGGGGAGGAAGAGGAAGTATCATTAAAGTAAGTTCCACAAACCGTGAACATATTTTACACGACCGGTCAACCTTCCCCCTTAGAAACTACTGCTTCCTCTTATAGTACTCAGTCCGCACACCACAATGTTATATGCTCATGCTAATTAAGCCATAATTTTGTTTACCAGGATTTGGAAGAAATTGCAACGAGCTCTGAAGTAAACATCAAGCATATAGACAAACGTAGCAAGAAGGACGTTTTAACATCTCAAACTGCCATTGCTGCATTTAATTTCACCCATCCAATCTTGTACACTGCAAAGAATAACCTACCTTTGTGACATGTAATCATTTCACTTCCGTGTCTATGTGTGTTAAAAGTGGTTTTTTGTCTTTGCTGTTTCATGTATTTATATTTGAACATTTAGCTGTATAAGAGTTGCTCTGTCCAGTTAATGATTAAATGTAATCATTTCTGCCCAATGTGTTCATTAACTCCTAGTTTTACTGTCATCAATTGCATTTTGAAACTTTGTGCATTGTGAATAAACTTAACTTTGTGTTCATTAACTCCTAGTTTTAGGCAAGACAAAAAACAATCAATATGCACTCAATGTGAATTGTTTTTTGAATTCATTAAGGTTTTGCATCAATGGGGTACTAGGTCTCCTTATCAACCACCTCTCTCTCCTTCCCATTTTTTCACTTTTTGTCTAATCCATTCCTAACTTTTTCATTTTTTTCTTCCTCTTCTCTCCTCACCTAACTTTCCTTACTGCTGCAAAACCTTGTTTTCATCGCAAACCTTATTTGCTATTCGCATCTCATTGAACCTCTCCCTGTAGCCAGATCTGGCATCGTCAGCCCGATTCTTCATCTTCTATGTCTAGTTGTTAGTTTTCCAATCCATGCCTGTGTTTCCATCAGTTAAAAAAAAGAAAATAAGAGTGAAAATTGTAATATTGATTGTGTACTTATTGTATTGATGCTCCACTGATATTTACAATGAGGTGTACACAGGTATTTATAATGCACTAAAGATTGTTCTGAAAAAGAATATTTGAGGAATATCTGAAGGTACGGAGTACCCTTGATTTTCAGAAAAATTAGCAACCGAATGGTACTATTTGACAGACCAATTATTAGCTGTCATCATCAATATCATTGTGGTCCTCCATTTCGGTTATGTCAGCTCCATTATTTTCAACACGCCCCCTCAAGCTGTGCTGTGGAGAGGATGAAATTGCCAGCTTGTTTTTGAGATAATGGAATTGTGAAATGCTGAGAGACTTGGTAAGAATATCAGCTATTTGCTCCTCTGTTGGAATGTATCTAACCTCCACTTCTTTGTTCAAAACTTTGTCTCTAATGAAGTGCACATCGATTTCAATATGTTTTGTTCTTGAATGGAATACTAGATTAGATGCTAACTGCCTGGCACCAGAATTGTCACACCACATTATGGCTGATCCTTTGTATTCAATGCCGATTTCAGTGAACAAGGATTGCAGCCACACCACCTCAGTGCAAGCTTGAGCTAAGGCTCTATATTCAGCCTCGGTGCTTGAGCGAGCCACAGATTTTTGTTTTCGAGAGCTCCAACTGATTAAATTTTTGCCAAAGTATATGCAGTAACCGGTTGTGGATTTTCTATCATCAAGAGAACTTGCCCAATCTGAGTCACAAAAGCCTTCAATTGTTAGAGTGGAGGCACGAGTGAACAAGATCCCTTCTCCAATTGATCCAGCAAGATAGCGTAGAATTTTCTTACAAGCGCTCCAATGGTTTTGAGTGGGAGCTTGAAGAAATTGGCTTAGTTTATTCACAGAATAAGCAATGTCAGGTCTACTAAGTGTAAGATATTGGAGGGCACCAATAACACTGCGATACAGCGTGTGATGGTCAAAAGGAGCACTATCTTGGAGACTTAACTTGTTGCTTTGATTCATGGGAGTAGGACAAGGCTTGGCAGCAATCATGTTAGTCTTTTTTAAGAGATCTATGGTGTATTTGGTTTGAGATAAGTGAAGACCATGATGCTCCCTTGTTATCTCAAAACCAAGGAAATATGTGACAGAGCCAAGGGATTTGAGAGCAAACAAAGACTGAAGTTTGGAGACAATAGTGGAGACATGAGTAGCATTATTTCCTCTAAGCAAAATGTCATCGACGTATACTAGAACATAGACAACAGCTTCACCATCATTGTAGAAAAACAGAGAAGTATCAGCTACCGAGTTTTTAAATCCAAGGGCAGCAAGAGAACCTTTGAGTTTGTCAAACCAAGCCCGAGGGGCTTGTTTCAACCCATAGAGAGCCTTGTCTAGCTTACACACAGCAGTGGGATAATTAGGATCAATGAAGCCAGCTGGTTGCTCCATGAAGACTTCCTCTTGGAGGGTTCCATTTAGAAAGGCGTTGTTGATGTCGATTTGTTGAATATCCCAGCTA
Organism: Allium cepa; assembly: GCA_030765085.1. Taxonomy (NCBI): domain Eukaryota; kingdom Viridiplantae; phylum Streptophyta; class Magnoliopsida; order Asparagales; family Amaryllidaceae; genus Allium; species Allium cepa. The sequence continues at coordinate 579,978,423 of CM060941.1, read as the reverse complement.
TAGGTAACAGCTATAGAGAGTATAGCACGTATCGTGGAAGGCTTGACAACAGGGCTAAATGTCTCAGAGAAATCAATACCTGGCTGTTGTTGAAAGCCCTTGGCAACAAGGCGAGCTTTGTAACGATTTATGGTGCCATCTGCATTATATTTGATTCGAAAGACCCATTTGTTGTCAACAACATGCATGTGTGGTTGTCGAGGCACGAGATGCCAAGTTCGATTTTTAAAGAGGGCAGTGTTTTCATCTTGCATTGCTGAGTGCCACTGTGGAGAATTGTGTGCTTGATCAACTGAGGTTAGTACAGTGTCTTCAAAATTGGAACTAATGGATGAGTGAGGTGAAGTAGCTAGAAAGATTTTTGGTTTGAAAATACCGGCTTTAGAGCGAGTTGTCATATGGTGGCCAGTGGTTTGGACAGGTTTAGATGTCATTTCTGGTGTGGCTGAGGTTTGAGTGGGCTGTACGATTGGAAAGGTGGAGATGGGTAGATGAATTTCAAGTGGCAATGTGGAATATGAGTGAGCTGTATCTGGTGATGAATTTAAGGGAGATTGGGTAGAGTTTTGAGTTTTATCATGACTAGATGAAGGCGCTGAGCTTGAGGTTGATGCAGCAGGAGATAAATCAGAGATTTTGGTGAGCATTGGCCATTATCAACATCAGTGTTTGCTAAGTCATCATATTCCTGCATAGACTGAGATACAAATGGAAGCCATTGACTGTAATTGATTTAGTTAGAGCAAGTATTTACTTCAGAATTTTTGAAATTTGCAACAGTAAAACCAACAGCAAATGGGAATTCTAATTCATTGAATTTGACACTTTGAATAATGTAAATGTGTCCAGAGGGGTGTAGACACTTGTATCCCTTATGATTGGGACTGTAGCCAAGGAAAACACATTTTGTAGATCTAAAATCTAACTTGTGTTGGTTGTAATCTCGGAGATAGGGAAAAGAGGCACAACCAAATACACGCAAAAAGTTCAGATTTGGTTTAACTTTAAACAGAATTTCAATGGGAGATTTATGATTTAGTGTTGGAGTGGACAGGTGATTGATAAGAAAAGCAGCAGTACTGAAGGCTTCCCACCAATAGTGCAGCGGCATGGAGGCTTGTGTGAGTAATGTCAAGCCCATTTCAACTATGTGCCGATGTTTTCTTTCCGATTTACCATTTTGTGGATGTGTATAAGGACATGGATGAGTGAAATGTATTCCTAAGGAGTTTAAGAAAGGCACAAGACTTCTGTACTCACCACACCAATCAGAGTGGAGATTTTTTATTTTGTGATCAAACTTTCTTTCAACAAACTTCTGGAAATTAATGAAAGTTTCTTTTACATCAGATTTTAGTTTTAATGGATATATCCAAGTGAAATTGCTAAATTCATCTACAAAGTGGACATAATACCTATATCCATCTTTAGACAAAATTGGTGAGGGCCCCCATACATCCGAATGGATGATTTCTAATGGTTTGCTGGCAGATTTTGTTGAGAACTGATAATGCTTGTGTTTGGATTTGCCAATATGACAGGCATCACAAAAACTGGGAAGGATTTTAAAACAAACTTTTTCATTGATCAACATGTTTTTCATTACATTTAGACTTGGGTGACCAAGTCTCATATGCCAGATATTGAGATTACTAGTATTAGCGGATTGAACAAACAAAGTTTGAGCTGGACTAACATGCTCACTTAATCGACTCTTACAACATGACACTGAGATTGGACTCTTCTTAGGATTCAAAGATGCAACAGAGAAACATGAGTGTTGATTTCTTGGAAAGCTGGAATAAAGAGACGACTTAGGAAGCTGTAGTTGATAAAGGCCATTGCTAAGCATTCCCCGAGCTAACTCTTTCCTCGTAGCCAGATCCTTTATAACACAATAGTCAGAATAGAACTCAATATAAACATGATTGTCTTTGGTTAGTTGAGATATAGACAATAAATTTTTGGTTATTTGGGGAACACAGAATACATTGTTAAGCAGTAAATTAGAAGATGATTTAGGTAGATGTAAGGTATTTGTACCAATCTCAGTTATCAAAAGGGGCTGCCCATTACCAATGAGCAGCTGAGTAATACCTTTGTTTTCCACCTTGTGTTGCAGGTTCTGAGTATCAGCAGTGATGTGGTTCGTTGCTCCACTATCTATGTACCAAGAGTTGTCGAGATGAGCATCATTGGATGAGGAAGAGTAGAAGGCATGTTGGCCTTGACCAGATGCTTGCTGGCCTGCAGAAGCATTTGGATTGGACTGGTTTGAGCCAGGTGTAGGTGCCTGAAAGTTGATGTCAAAGCAATGATAGCATTTGGACACAATATGGCCAACACGATTGCAAAGCTGGCACACAGGGCGATTGCCTCTTCCTCCACGACCACGACCACGACCACGGGGAGAATATCCTCTTCCTTGGTTGCCATTCAGACCTGCATTTCCATTAATGTTAACCGATCTCCTAAACTGTGCAGCAAAATTAGCACTAAGAGAGGTGAGATCTCCAGTAGCAGGGGTATTGAGCTGCTCAAGTCGCATTTCCTGACTTTGCAACAGAAATTGAACCTCCTGCAGAGTTATAGGGTCAGGTCGAGAGGTGAGAGTAATCACAACAGGGCCATAATCGTGTCCAAGACCACCTAAAATATAGAGAATCAGATCCTCATCAGAGATAGTTTGTCCTGCAGCAGAGAGATTTTCTGCAATACTAGTCATTTTGAGCATGTAATCATGAATAGACAAGTTTCCTTTCTTAAGAGATTGAAGCTGGAATCGAAGCTGGAGAGTCCTAGCTTTAGACTGTGTAGTGAATAGAAGTTCAAGGGTGTGCCAAACCTCAAACGAAGTTGTACACCTTACAACATGACCAAACATGGCCTCTGAAATGGAGTTGAGCATCCAGGAGAGAATGGCTTGGTCCGTGCGCCGCCATAGAGCATAGCCAACATTGAGTTGCCGAGGTTCGCCAGGAACAGGTCCTCCAATGGTGTTGTCGACGAACTGAGGAGGACAGACTTTGGTACCAAGAATGAAGCCTTCTAGATCGTGAGCGCGAAGCGTTGGAAGAATCTGAAATTTCCAGAATGAGTAGTTCCCTCTATCAAGCTTTAATGTCAGGGGAACAAGACTTTGGAAGATGGACGTAGGATTGGCGGCGCCAGGAGTAGCGGCTGGAGCAGACTGAACCGGAGCATCAGCAACAGCTGAGGTTACACTTGTGACTGGAGTGAATTCACCAGGAATCGTCATGGACAGAGGTCAAGATGCTCCGATACCAAGTTAAAAAAAAGAAAATAAGAGTGAAAATTGTAATATTGATTATGTACTTATTGTATTGATGCTCCACTGATATTTACAATGAGGTGTACACAGGTATTTATAATGCACTAAAGATTGTTCTGGAAAAAGAATATTTGAGGAATATCTGAAGGTACGGAGTACCCCTGATTTTCAGAAAAATTAGCAACCGAATGGTACTATTTGACAGACCAATTATTAGCTGTCATCATCAATATCATTGTGGTCCTCCATTTCGGTTATGTCAGCTCCATTATTTTCAACACCATCCTACCCGCGTTTCCATCTTGTCATTGAGCCCTTAGCGATTGCTTGCAATAGAAGTGGTTTGCTATGATTTTGATTGTTGTGCTTCTCCTTTGGGTTTTGGATGTTCATTTGCTGGACTATCGAACTAGTGGCTCTTCTGGATCTTGGTTTAGGTGGTTTCTATGCTTCTGCTTCCAGGTTTGGTGCTTCTGTTATTCTCTCAGTTCCTTTTTGCCTCTATGTATTCGTGCAAACAAGTCTGTTGCTTTGTTTCTTTAGCCCCTTCAACTTAATACTTTTGGATTACTCTTGCGACGTGAAGTTTTTTTGTTGGTGATTGTCAAGCTTCACGGTCGAAGGTTCGGATGTGGCCTTGGTTGTTTGTTTTCATGGTTGTCATGTGATATTAGCTATTGTTATGTTTTATGGGCATCTGGTTTTGCTATGGCAATGATTGGCAGCTATTGCTGGCCATGGTGATTAATATCTTACTGGTATTTTCTGATGCGACCGTGTTTGCAATTGTTGTTGTCTATGAAATTTATATCTTTTGCTATTGGATGCTGCTTCTTGAGTTCTTTTGGCTTCTGAAGTCATCCCATCAGTTTGGTGGTTAAAAAGTGGTTTTGTTATGTTGTGTTTGTAGGTTGTCCCATGTATGGTTATGTGTTGTCTCTTGTCAATCGAAATGAGCATTTTTGTAAAAAAATAAAAAAAATATAGTTTTAGGCAAGAGTGTTGCTATTGAATATCAAAAGCTATCGCATATTAAGAGATAGAGTTATCACATATTAGAAAGTGAGGGGCTATCGTAAGCTAAGAATGACAAACCTATCACAAGCAAATAAGTTTGGATTGTGGCAAGTTGAGAGTGACAAAGTCATCACAAGTTGAGGTGAAAAAGTCATCGCAACTTCAGGTGATGAAAGCAGTCGCAAGTTGGTATGAAATTAAGCCATTGCGAGTTGAGAAAGCCAAAGCTATCGCAAGTTGATGCGAACAAACCATCGCAGGTTGAGAAAGATGAAGGTATCGCAAGTTAATATGAACAAGCTATCGCACGTTGATATGAACAAGTTATCGCAAGTTGAGAAAGCTGAAGCTATCGTAAGTTGATATAAACAAGCTATCACATGTTGCTATGAACAAGCTATCGCATGTTCCTATGAAGTTATCGCAAGTTGATATGAACAAGCTATCACATGTTGAGAAAGCTGAAGCTATCGCAAGTTGATATGAACAAGTTATCGCATGTTGAGAATGCTAAAGCAGTCGTAAGTTGATGAAGTTAAAGTCATCTCAATTTGAGAGTAACAATTATCGCATATTGAAAATACCAAAGCTACCGCATGTTAAGAAAACTATTAACTAGTCACATGGCAATTCCTGATTTGTCTAGTCGCACCATGTCATTATTGAGAATGATTTATACCACATGTCAAATCACCACTGTGTCATATTATTAAAATCTCAAACTTCATCTACTATAAGTGTTGGGTATCAAGAATCTAAAAGCATAATTTCTCTGTAGACATGCATGTTCCTCCTACTAAGAAGGGGTGAACTCTAAACTAGTCTTCTTCCTCATTTCATTTTGTAACCTCTTATTTGATAGAACGTGATTTTAGAACCTTAGTGACCGTTTAGTCAATTGTAATTGGAGTTTGAAATTTGAGGACTTTGACATTTGAGTATTATCATATTACTTGACTATCGGACTGTGAACATACTTGCCTAAGGACTTCCTCTCTTGCCCAATCATTTTTGAGCTTGCCATCTTGCATAATATTTGAACATAAGTTAGGCCTAGTTTGTGGATTAACATTTTTGGTGTTTTCACCGATAACTAAACTCGGGAAAGATTACCTTGTTTAACATAAATGAAAATGTAAAGAAAGTCAATGACCAAGAGAAAGAGGTCATGCATCATGTCAATTTTAAGAAAAACTTAACGCCTCAATTTAATGTTGAGAACATTATAATGACCCACCTTTTCGACCATCGAAAGTCGGTACAAATGCATTTATGGTATTCCAATACCAAACATCCAATCGCTGAAAAGGCAGATAGTTATGATAAAATCAAAGGAACAAACATGGGAAAACTGTATCTCATAGGAGAGTGACAACATATATTGTAACAAAGAAAGTAAAATCTGTCACTATAAAATACATAGTATTTCAGAGTTGTCTACCTCATCAGTCTAGACAGTTATAACTTTCTAAACTTACAATTGTTGATAGGTATACATGATAATAAAGCAGAAAGTAAAAATATTACGGTAGGTGAACATCCAGCTTTACTCCATGAGTTCTATGTCCCACCAACGACAACCTTAAAAAAAATACTCGGTCTGATCTGAGCATTATAATAAAATAACATCCGGATCAGTTTAGAAAACCAGCATGAGAAAACTCAAGTAATATGATAAACATACAATAATTCAGTGCGACCACACTGCTAAACACAAAACGGGTTTTTACCCCACAAGATCAACATCCATAGATTGAAGAATGGAAAATTAGACAAAATCCAACTTGAAAGAATGTGTACAAAACAAGATCAAAATGCAAACTTAAATAATAAACACAAATAATTAAAAATCGAGAAGAGCTCTAGATAGTTGTCGATGCAATTAAGAAAAAGATTCAAAGTTCTGAATTAAATAAGGAAATGGAAATTTTCCAACAATGACTAGGAGAGTGCACACCATTAGTGAAAGTTTACTTCCACAAATATACTTGAGAACTACGACGGTTCTCGGAAACATCCAATCCGGACCCGCAATCTTACCGAGAACCTGAGTTTTTTAATTGCCGTTAAAAAGAAGGGCCAAAATCAATTGTCATTAAAACACCGTTTACTCTAAATCCAAAATATTTTACACTTAGTGTTATTTTTAAACATTCCATTTTAAAGGATCTTTTCATTTATAAATAATCTTTTATAAATTTTATACAATGTTAAATATCCATAATCTTTTATAAATTTAAAACATCGTTAATTATCCAGAAAGAAAATAAATCAAATTTTAATCTTTTATGAATTTAAACAATTTTAATTTTTTTCAAAAGATAATTAGTCAAATTTATAACATCCTTTATAAATTTTAATCAATACATATCCTTTATTTTCAAAATTCTTAAAATATTTGAAAATATAGTTTAAACAACTTTCAAAGTGCAAAAAAGCAAAAAAAATATTAAGTAAAAATACAAGCACAAGTTTAACACACATAGAGCTTTAAGGTGATGATATTTCATAAGTGATGGTATAGTGAAAATTGCTATAACGACACTTACACAATTCATAAAATATGTCATAAATATTTCAACCAAACATCAATATATGGGATATAAGAATTTGAGTAAGATGCATATAACAGTAAATTAATAATGGTGAGAAACCCTTTAGGGTCTATTTACAAAAGTCAACTATACATCTCGTATATGTATGGACTTCAAAGTGTCCCGTGGCGACTTACTTGCAAGAAAACACTCCGACTTCTTCTTTTTGCCCCTTGTAATGCAATGGTTATTTATGTTTTCCACTATTAAGCGAGAATTTGAATCCAAACAAACGATCAAAAAAATAATTCTTTTACTTTGCAAGCACGGAATGGTGATTTATTTTGCCCGATAGATGTCAATATAGTCTATTTAATTTAATTATAGAAGAACAGTGTTTCATCTGCCAAATAGATGTTATAAACAAAGTATAACTAATTTGACTATGTTAAATGTAACTAAACTAAATCACTATAATTTCATCATTATTTTATTTAGAGTTGAGTAAACTCATCGAAATTTTAATTGACGCTTTCGCATTTTGGTTTTGGTTTGTTCAAAATTCTACCATTTTCAAATTCGAAGAATCCAACTCATATGCGTAGATAACGTCGATATAATTCCAATGCAAAATTCGCATCCAAATCCGACCTCGTATGAAAAGTTAATCAATTTATAAGATTTCGAATAAATTAAACAAATAACCCTTAATTACTTTAATTATTTATTTAATTACCCTCGTAACATTCAAATCCTCCTTCTGCCTCTCAAATTCGTGCACACGAATACACAGATGCACAAACCCTCTACTTTCGATCATCTCTCCTCCCTCCATAGTTGATACTCAATGAAAATGACCCTCGATTCCTTCGGCGCATTCAACTATGTAAGTGCTTCGCGATGGCATCGCAAACTTCAAACTCGATCGGCGACTCCGAAAAGCGACCTGTAGCTTATCGTCGACCATACAACAATGTCGTGGCTTCCTGTCTAGCACAACATGCCTCTAAAATTACACCATTGAAGCTCATCACCATGAGAAAAACAATGCATGCCTCACCAAAGCCTGTTGTCGCCAAAATTAAATACCACACCAAACCCTAGTTCGACTGAATTGTTTTTATCATCCCTAATCTCAACTGCACATAGCCAAACTTGTATAGAATTGAAGACAATGACCACACGAGTTTAAATAATCAAGTTTTATAATTTTTCGTTAAGGGAACGTTCTGATTTTTAATTTAAAAACCGACGCCATTAATTTAGTTCACCGGTAATCAAATAAAGAGCGAAAGATGAACAAAAGAAAGTAGGAAGAGTCTAAGTGTTGAAATTTTTAATTTTATAAACAAAAATAAATTCCTTGCTTAAATCACAAATAAACTAACACTCTCAAGCAAACTAAGTTTACACTCAAAAAGCAACCATCCTGTCAAGTCATTTTCTAAATTTGAATTTTGATTTTGATTTAAAAAGAAGGACTTCGCTATATTCTGCTACACTATATTCCGTTCACGTGCGAATCACAAATGACGAAAATAAAAATATGATCGTATACTAAAATGTGACACGATCAGAAATTAACAATAAAATACATAGATTATTTCGTTCTACGAATTCCATAAACACCATCATTTGCCTTGAAATACGTCAAACGAAAATATACTTATTTTCCAAATTAAAATATTTGCAAAAATCCAATAAATTAAATTAAAAATACGCCACTAAAAAAATAAGTTCTTTTATTAACAATTGATTTTCTTATTATTTAATCGAACTATTTACTATTGATAAATTTACAAATAAGTCCAACACTATTATTTATTTATTAAAAGGAGTTAAATAAGGCTGTTAAATCCATTTAATTACTCTTATATTCACAATTCAATTATTTAAATAACACTCATATTTTAATATAAGTTATTTATATTTTTAAATACCAATTATTTAAATATTTAAAATTAATTAAATATTCAAAATTAAAACGATAAAATTCTGGGATGTTATATTCTCCCTCCTTAAAAGAATTTCTTACCCGAAATTCTGAAGGAAGAAAACTCCAAACCCTGAAGGTTTACACAATATTAATTAGAATTAGTTATTAAACTCTTAAAGTTCCTTACATTATGGAAAATTTTTGGAAGTACCTTCCTTGCGAGGCTGATCTAAAAAAAACTACGACTCACTACAACTAGACCAAATCACTAAAAGAAAACAAAAGCCCATCGGCCTTCCATATTTGGGGCATAAAAATATCAATCAATAACAAACCTCTAAATCTACTACGTACCTCTTTTGTGTTTATTTTTAGCAAGTAACTGGTAATAATGATGCACCCAAAACAAATATAACAACCATATGCAACATAAGTACAGAGAATACTCTGTAATGAAATACTAAATATCCAATCTTCTCAAAAGATAAATTTAGAATTAAATTCCTAGGTTTTATATTCAAAATATATTTTTAATTTTCTACAAAGAGAAATAGATCAAAACCAAAATCAATTATGACAAGGAGCGGATCCTCCTACCGAAGCATGTTATAACTCTAAAATCAAAACAATGTGGAGCATTTAGTGGTATTTTGGTTCCTCCTAAAACAATAACTAAAGCAAACAAATATACCCGACGAGCCTTTCAATTCGAAAAACTCCCAATTGCCAAAATTTAGTCATAACCAAAAATATTTTAAAAACCACTTCACAAAAATCCTTTTCAAATATTCTGAAATAATAATACTTCACCAATGTTTTCAGAATAATAATATTATTATTTCTTTCTCAGATTCTTTCGTAAACCACTTTTTTCTTCAAAAGCATCGGGATTTAAGTTCTAATAAACAACAGCTTAATAAACCGTAGTCCATAAAATCACACTTTCAATCAAATCAAATTCTATAAGGGAATAGACAGACCCTTAACATCATTTATTATATTTGATGGTTAACAAACAAGATTTAGAATTTTGCTTAGGTTCGCAACTTTCTTGATCGTTTAAAGATAGAGATAATTTCCTAACTGTACAATTACGCTCATCGGCATTTGGTTGTTGCTTGGAGGATTATCTAAGCTCCCTTAAAAAAAATTCAAAGTCACTTTCCAAACTTTCCTAAGCCACAAAACCAGCATATTAATATACTTAAGCCTGTATTATGTACATAAATCATCCGTACCTGATACTTGATCCGACTGCTTGCTCGAATACATAAACTTTACTTCCAAACTAGTATCGCTCGACAACGCTAGTGCAGAATCCGATCAGGTTCCTTGATTAGAGACCACAATATTATATCAAGAATCTGAATCAAGTGTTTCCTGAAAAGAATCAAGTGAGAAATCTTTTTTCGGACTTTTTTAAATAACCCTAAAGTTATGTATTCGAACCTAGATCAAGAACCCTGCGAACAAAATAATCTATGTATAATTTACGTACGTACTCTTATTAGTTTCGTAACTACACCAATTGCTTTCTAAATCACTTTCAATTTATTTAAATTTCCATTTATAACATTTCATTCAACACAGAAATTATTTATGAATTATTTCATAAATTTTCACTTAAGTTTATACATATTATAAAGACACATCCTTATAAAACATTAAATTATAGATCTACTCCATTTTTATTTACTTGTATATAACTCTTCCATATCCTAAGAGTATTTACAGAATGTCAATTTTATTTTATTTCATTTATTATTATTTTTTATATATTTATTTATTTACAGGTTGGCCTAATAACATTCAATAGTCTACCCAACCGAGATATTTTAAACCAAAAGCTAAAGTTTTAATAAAACAACTTTTTTAAATTCTCCCTATCAAATTCAACCCATTTTAAACTTGTGTTAAATTATCCCTTTTTTATCCAAGAATTTAAAATTCCTCATTTATCAGAATACATTTTTATTTTGAAACCAATTTCCTTTAAGCGAACTTAAGAACTAGTTACTCAGTTTATATTTTCAAAATCCCCGTTTGGAAAACAGACTGTATATATTTCTATATGAAGTAACTTTAACAATTTATTTGCTAAGACTTGTTGAATATGAGATTATATGATTTTTGTTTGATGATAATAAACATATATATGTTCGTGAAAATGTATTTGTTAATGTACTATATTATTTTTCATAGATTAAATAAATATTTGCTGAATAAAAATAAATAACACGGAATTTGAATTCAAATAGAATTTTTTATTCAAACAAATATTTATTACAATCATTGAATAGTACAAAGTTCAAGCTCTCACTATATATATATTCAAATAAGTACAACTTTGATTACATCACAATTTCACACTTACAGTTGACCTCACTACATATCACTCACACTCGTACTTATCTTCAACTTTATTCCTATGTGAATCCGATATCTGAGAAATCTGCAAAAATATACATTGACACAGTAAAATTGAAAATAAAATATGTTTGCAGTATAAAATAAAATGTAGATTTTGAATATAATATTTGCCTCGGTTATTTGGGTTGTTCGTCATCATTTAAATTTGAATTTATCATACACGAACAACTTGTGACATGCACAGTGTATCACTATACATGCCACAAGGCCGTGCACACCAATATGCACTTGATAAATCTACAAGGACAGGTGAGCACAGGTCAAACCCAAATGACAAGCTGGATTCAACACAGGTGCAAGTTCATGAAAATGGTCAAGACAATTAAAACAAGCCTCGACCAAAAATCCAAATGTACAAAACCATATGCAAACTGAAACAAGAAAAGTGGATGAATACATATGCAAATGCCACCGTGGTTTCGACAAACCAAGACAAGCTTATATATCAAAGTGCACAAGGGCAGTTATACCAAAACAAATGCAACAGTAAAAAGAAACAAACTCAACAATGCTCAAAGACCAAGGCATAGTACACAACAGTGGCACAACAACTAAAAACTGCATATATAACCAAGCAGTCAACAATGAAGGGAACAACACGTCTCAAATGAATCTCCCGTGCAATGCAGACTATCAAAGGAAGACTCGAGTCACAGTGCAGACCATACAAGCCGTGTACATGTAAACAAAACGAAGTAACAACACAATGCAAACCAGAAAGGAAAACCAGACTACATCATATATACAACAAACACACAGCAACAATGAAACATTGAAAATGACTCGGTGGCTCAACAACATCAAAATGCACAAGCAAGGCTACTACATAGTGCAGCAGCAATATCAGTGCAACAGTTATAACAAAGATAGGTGTATCAAACCAGAAAAGGCACAGAGCAAATTCAAGTGAAGTCAAAATGAAAATCAAGGCATCAAGTATGCACAAATTAATGCAAACCAGTACAGTTTGCATATTGAAACCAAGTTTAATCAGAGCCTTCAAAATCACGACCATGCTACAGGTATGAACAGAGAATACTTGCAACAGTGGTGATGCAATGCAAACAACATGAATGGTCACATGTATGAACACAGGAATACATATATGCAGCAGAGACAATATCAAAGCAATGGTGATGGCCGAAGTTAATATAGAGTCATGGAATCGCATACACAAAACCAAATGACCGAAGTAAAGTGCAAATCAAGCAGCTGTGGCCACGGAATCAAAACAGTGCCGTGATCACCAAGGCAACAAATTGACCAAGTTAGAAATCAAGCAAAGTATACAATTGAAAAATTCAAAAATAAAGCCAAAGTAAAATAGGAATGTCGCTACCGTAACGACCAAGGGAAGATCGAACGGTTTGAAATCAAAACCGTGTTAATGTAGTAAATGAAATTATTCGATATGAACAAGTCAGAACTTATCATTAGCATTAAAACAAAATCGAATGGCCGAGAAAAATCAAGTGACGAATTCAAGTAAATGAATAAGAACAAAATTCAAGGGTCTCGAATCTTATATAAAGAGGTAACATCATCGGCAAGTAGAAATCATCGAGTTCGAGCATTGAAACCAGAAAGCAAAAAAGAAAAATTACATACCCGAAGCAAAGAAGAAGTCAATCAAGCAGCCGAAAGCATCTCAAGAGACGGTCAACCAACAGAGCAAGGCAATCAAAATCAATCGATCTAATTAAAGTCAACAACCACAAATCTATCCAAAACCCTAATTTTGATCGAACAAGGAAAATGAACGAGCCACCATATAGAACAAAAAAGAAACAGGCCGAACATACAAGAATAGAAATAGAGGAGGGCGTGTTTTTGTTGGGCCACCTTGTTCAATTTTTATTTGAGAATAAATTAGGGCGTTTTAGTTTTTATTTTTAAATTGTTTTTAAAATTTGTATTTCTCTTTTTTAATCGTTTTACTTACTAGTCATGTGACTAGGGGACAAACTACATGGCGTAGTTTGAGAATTCGCAACTCAGTGGCTGAGTTGTGGCAGAGTTTTGAGCGTAGAGTTAGGTTAGTCAGTAGCGGGTGTCGCGAGTTTACATGTGTAAGCGTGTGACTACTTAATTTCTGGTAGAAACCTTGGGGCCAGCACGTAGGCATGGTTTTGCCGAAGCTGGGTAAACTCTGTGACGTTCTATTTCTGCATTTATTATTCTGCTATTATCTGTGCTGCTATATTTCTGATTTATCTGTGTTGAAATTATTTTACAAGCTTCCGCAATTAATTTTAAAATTATCAGCATCACCCTATTCACCCCCCTCTAGGGGGAAATCGATCCTACAAGTGGTATCAGAGCTAGGAATAGAAGTCAACCTTTGTTTTTTGTTTTAAAAAAATTCGTATTTCAAAAACCAGTTTTTGTTTTAAAAATTTGAATTTTTTAAAATGGCTTCTTTTAATAATGTTTTTGCGGAGGGTCGGTCCATAGTTAGACCACTAATGCTCAATGGTGAATACGCTGGCTGGAAAAATAGAATGATTTTTTTTTTGAAAACCATTGATGCTTGGAATATCGTTGAGACAGGTTATAGAGCAACAACTATAATTGTAGATAATCAAGAAATAGAGAAACCAACGGATCAATGGACAGAACTAGAAAATAAATTACAAAATGCTAATGCTAAAGCTATGAATTCTATTATCTGTTCATTGGATCAATTTGAATTTAATCGTGTCTCACATTGTCTAACTGCGCAGGAAATATGGCACACACTAGAAGTGACTCACGAAGGAACATCTCAAGTCAAAGAATCTCGCCTTACCATGTTAAGCAGTGAATACGAGAACTTCACTATGGCGAAGGAAGAAAATGTCAAAGAGATGTATGGACGACTTTCCAATATCGTATACAAATCAAAAGCTCTCGGAAAATCATACACGGAATTGGAAATAGACCGAAAAATCCTCAGAGTCCTTCCGCGAAGATTTGAATCAAAAGTGAACGCCATTGAAGAATCGAAAGATTTAAAACAGATGAAAGTTGAAGAATTCATCGGAAATCTCACCACTTATGAGCTAGAAATAAAATTCAAAGAAGAGCGTGAAGGAGGTGACACTCGAAAGAAATCAATAGCGCTCAAAGGAACAACCAAAACCGATGATGATGATGATGAAGCAGCAGAATTGGAGCTGATAATAAAGAAATTCAAAAGGTGGAATTACAAATACGGAAATCCAGCTCGAAATCAAAAATTGAAAAGCAGAATAGCCAAAATACTAGACTATTCAGAAGAACAGAAGATCATCTGTCATAAGTGCAACCAACCCAGACATATCAAGCCCAATTGTCCTCAAAATCGACGCGACTTTAAAAAGAAATAAAAAAGGAGAAGTTTTGCAACCACGTGGAATACAAGTGATGAAGATAATCAAAGTTTTATCAGTGAGAGTGAGAAAGCAGATATGTGCCTTCAGGGAAATATAACTGATAGCGACGATGATGAGCCAAGCGAGGCATCAAAACTCACTCACTCAGAATTACCTATATATTTCCACAAAGCAAATGACTGTTTTGAACGACTTGGGGAGAAATATGCCAAACTTGAATCACAAAAAGATACTTTGATAGAGTTAAATAAACAACTTAACCAATTAGTTAAAACCTATCAAAGTAGGATCCCTAAGTGTGATAAGTGTCCAACATTTGAAGAAGAAATTAAAAAATCAGAAATAAATATAAAATCACTTGAAAATGAAATTCTAATTTCAAAAGATAATGAAAATACTAGGAGAGAGAACTCTATTAAAAAGTGCACACCATTGTTAAACGAAAATGAATCTCTCAAAACCCAAGTCCAACAATTATCAACGACTTTGGATAAATTTCAAAAAGTGAAAAATCGTTGAATATGCTATTAGGAAAGCAAACTGTTAATATGGTTAGACAAGGACTTGGATATAATCAATCTGAAAATGTTGAAAGCAATATTAATCAAGTTAATTCTATGTGCACAATTTGTAGAAAATATGGACACAATCACAATAATTGTTGGTATAGACCCAAACATGTGAAAACTATACCGATTTGGGTTCCAAAAGGCACAAGTATAAAATCTCTCAAAGTTAAACAAGTTTGGGTGCCGAAGGGAACATGTATAAATAGTTTTGGGTCTCCACAAAATTATTTTTCTAAACATTCTGCCACTAACAACCATGTACCTATAAAAACAAATAGGTCACAAAAATCTTTTTCCGTGTAGGTGTGGTGGCAGGCTAAGCAACAACAATAGTGCCACTTGGATTCTGGCTGTTCCAAGGACACAATGAGCGACAAAGCAAAGTTCCTTAGCCTAGTATAAAGGTGACAGAATCACAATGGACAACAATGAAAAATATCTTAAAGGTAAAACAGGTAATGGTATATTTATTTGAACGATATATTAAATGTGATAATCTGCACCATAATCTAAGTGAAATGAGCCAATAATGAGATGATGAAAAAATGATGATTTGATTCTGACTTATTCAAAATTTTTGGCCAATTATATTCTTATGCCAAAAACACTATATAAATCTCTAGATTCTTTGAATTACTTCATATGTATTAGTTTGGATTAAAAATAGTGTTTTGTTGGATAATAATACATTTGGTTCTATATTCACGGTTTTTGATTATTTACACGGCTTCAATTCAAATTCAAGAGAATGTTATTTAAATTGCTGTTAAAATTGAGTTTGAAGTTTTTTGGTGCACACTTCATGGTCTAGTCTATCAAATTCAATTAGTGATAATTTGGAGTGAAAGAGAAATTCAGATGCAGATCACACTGGTAATCTAGTTGATAGAAAACTTACTAGTTGAACGTGATTTTTTGTAACTGCATCGTTTTTTTAAGAAAATATCTGCATATTTTTCAATTCAAATAATTTTCAAATAGCAGAAATTTTTCTCATATAACCCCTTCGAGAAAATCATTTTTGACCATATTTTCCGATCAGTCATTTTTTAAAAATTAATTTTATTTCATTTTAAATGACAATTTTGACTAATCCGACTCCCTACTAATTATCAAAAAGATAAATAGTGATTGAAAAGGTGATGAGTTTTGATACTTATCATACATTAATCAAAACAGTATATTTAGAAAATTTCTTTAGAAATTCAAACAAGAGTTATGAAAACTTTTGTTTGGTAAAGATTCCATGACCATTTCTATTTCTATCATATTTCTATCGACCATCGCTCATCAAAAATTCAATATGGTTTGGTCGATATGTGGTACTTTAAACCGGAATCATTCGGCTTTCATTTTATAAAATAAAATAAAATCCACAGTATTCACTCTCATTTAAAAGTCCTCACGGTTATGCATGGGTGAATTACTTGGAATTTGTTATGTGCTTCCATGCTCATTTAAAAGTCCTCAATGTTATGCATGCATGGAACGCATATCAAAATTGATTTATTAGATGAACAAGTTGATTCTAATCCCATTTAAAAGTCCTAACGGTTATGCGTGGTTAGAAAATACTTGAATTCATTTTTTAAAATTGGAATACTACTAATCTCATTTAAAAGTCCTAACGGTTATGCATGGTTAGTAGATATTCAAATTCCTGATATAAATGTACCACAAAGACACAACTGTATGGTTTTATATGATGACATTATTCCCATCATTCTAAAAGTGGAATATGCGCCTAACAGAGTATTTATGATTTTTGTTTGATTTTTTATTAAAATTCAATATTTGTATTCAATTGAGTTTTAATGTTGGATTAATATCGATCACTTTATCTCTATTACTCTTTTGCTGATAACAAAAGGGGGAGAGAAAAGTTAAGATTTTGTCAAATAAAATCAAGCAAAGGTCAATTATTTTCCATTTGCATCTAGGCTCATTTGCAAATCTTTATCTGTATGCATATATGTAGGGAGAGGAAGCATTTAAATAGGGAAAGCAATTAGAGTATATCTATGATCAAATACATTTAACATATTCAAAATCTCAAATATATGTTTGTTATCATCAAAAGGGGGAGATTGTTGAATATGAGATTATATGATTTTTGTTTGATGATAATAAACATATATATATATTCGTGTAAATGTATTTGTTAATGTACTATTTTATTTTTCATAGATTAAATAAATATTTGATGAATAAAAATAAATAACACAGAATTTGAATTCAAATAGAATTTTTTATTCAAACAAATATTTATTACAATCTTTGGATAATACAAAGTTCAAGCTCTCACTATATATACATATTCAATTAAAGTACAACTTTGATTACATCACAATTTCACATTTACAGTTGACCTCACTACATATCACTCACACTTGTACTTATCTTCAACTTTATTCCTATGTGAATCCAGCATCTGAGAAATCTGCAAAAATATACATTGACGCTGTAAAATTGAAAATAAAATATGTTTGCAGCATAAAATAAAATGTAGATTTTGAAAATAATATTTGCCTCAGTTATTTGGGTTGTTCGTCGTCATTTAAATTTGAATTTATCATACACGAATAGCTTGTGACATGCACAGTGTATCACTGTACATGCCACAAGGCCATGCACACCAATATACACTTGATAAATCTACAGGGACAGGTGAGCACAGGTCAAACCCAAATGACAAGCTGGATTCAACATAGGTGCAAGTTTATGAAAATGGTCAAGACAACTAAAACAAGCCTCGACCAAAAATCCAAATGTACAAAACCATATGCAAACTGAAACAAGACAAGTGGATGAATACATATGCAAATGCCACTGTGGATTCGACAAACCAAGACAAGCTTATATATCAAAGTGCACAAGGGCAGTTATACCAAAACAAATGCAACAGTAAAAAGAAACAAACTCAGCAATGCTCAAAGACCAAGGCACAGTACACAACAGTGGCACAACAACTAAAAACTGCATATACAACAAAGCAGTCAACAATGAAGACAACAACACGTCTCAAATGAATCTCCAATGCAATGCAGACTATCAAAGGAAGACTTGAGTCACAGTGCAGACCATACAAGCCGTGTACATGTAAACAAAACGAAGTAACAACACAATGCAAACCAGAAAGGAAAACCAGACTACATCATATATACAACAAACACACAGCAACAATGAAACATTGAAAATGACTCGCTGGCTCAACAACATCAAAATGCACAAGCAAGGCTACTACATAGTGCAGCAGCAATATTAGTGCAACAGCTATAACAAAGACAGGTTTATCAAACCAGACAGGGCACAAAGCAAATTCAAGTGAAGTCAAACTGAAAATCAAGGCATCAAGTATACACAAATTAATGCAAACCAGTACAGTTTGCATATTGAAACCAAGTTTAATCAGAGACTTCAAAATCACGACCATGCTACAGGTATGAACAGAGAATACTTGCAACAGTGGTGATGTAATGCAAACAGCATGAATGGCCACAGGCATGAACACAGGATACATATATGCAGCAGAGACAATATCAAAGCAATGGTGATGGCCGAAGTTAATACAGAGTCATGGAATCGCATACCCAAAACCAAATGACCGAAGTAAAATGCAAATCAAGTAGTTGTGGCCACGGAATCAAAACAGTGCCGTGATGATCAAGGCAACAAATTGACCAAGTCAGAAATCAAGCAAAGTATACAATTGAAAAAGTCAAAAATAAAGCCAAAGTAAAATAGGAAAGTCACTAACGTAACGACCAAGGGAAGATCGAACGGTTTGAAATCAAAACCGTGTTAATGAAGTAAATGAAATTATTCGATATGAACAAGTCAGAACTTATCATTAGCATTAAAACAAAATCGAATAGCCGAGAAAAATCAAGTGACGAATTCAATTAAATGAATACGAACAAAATTCAAGGGTCTCGAATCTTATATAAAGAGGTAACATCATCGGCAAGTAGAAATCATCGAGTTCGAGCATTGAAACCAGAAAGCAAAAAGAAAAATTACATACCCGAAGCAAAGAAGAACTCAATCAAGCAGCCGAAAGCATCTCAAGAGACGATGAACCAACAGAGCAAGGAAATCGAAATCAATCGATCTAATTAAAGTCGTCAACCACAAATCTATCCAAAGCCCTAATTTTGATCGAACAAGGAAAAGGAACGAGCCGCCATACAGGACAAAAAAGAAACGGGCCGAACATGTAAGAATAGAAATAGAGGAGGGCGTGTTTTTGTTAAGCCGCCTTGTTTTATTTTTATTTGAGAATAAATTAGGGTGTTTCAGTTTTATTTTTAAATTGTTTTTAAAAATTTTATTTCTCTTTTTTAATCATTGTAGTTACTAGTCGTGTGACTAAGGGACAAACTACATGGCATAGTTTGAGAATTCGCAACTCAGTGGCTGAATTGTGGCAGAGTTTTGAGCGTAGAGTTAGGTTAGTCAGTAGCAGGTGTCGCGAGTTTACGTGTGTAAGCGTGTGACTACTTAATTTCTAGTAGAAACCTTGGGGGCAGCACGTAGGCAGGGTTTTGCCGAAGCTGGGTAAATTCTGTGACGTTCTATTTCTGCATTTATTATTCTGCTATTATCTTTGCTGCTATATTTCTGATTTATCTGTGTTGAAATAATTATACAAGCTTCCGCAATTAATTTTATAATTATCAGCGTCACCCTATTCACCCCCCCCTCTAGGGTGAAATCGATCCTACAAGACTCACTATAGGTTCGTTCAGATTTGAACTCATTTCAATCGCACAATGATAAAGAGAATAATTTACTAAGTACACCACAACTTTTGTCTAAGCAAATATTCGATCATCACATAGAAGATTATTCAAATCACCAAAAATATAATCGAGATGTTTCCCCCCGAACTATCCAACCAAAATGCATCTTCGAAAAAATTTCTTTGAAATATTTATTCTCATAAATACTTCTAAGTAATACCATTATTACTTTTCTCAAACATTTATCCTCTAAAGTCTTATCTTTCCATTTATATTATATTAAACAACTTTTACTAAAAGTTATGCTTTTAACGAAACATTATTAAGAGATGACTTTTAACTTAACATTTTCACCGAACACCTTACAGTCAGATTGTGAAACTTAATTCACAAGGGGTCCATTTTAATGTACTCACAATTACTAAAATGATAATACCCATAAATTTGTCAGGCATAAATCCACAATCAAACAACAATAATCAACGCTCCTAAACTATCCGAGCATGACAAATCAAACAATAATGGTAATAAAGAAATATTATCATTGAAAAATAAAAAAACACAACATAAATAAGTATATCAATTTGAAAATTATTCCTTTATATATATAAAATATATAATCCTAGGTAAAATATTTCATTTACCACATTTTCAAAAATCAATAGCATGTCCATTTGCTTTGTTCGTGAGTTTAGAAAACCCCATCGACATTAGGCATTCCATGTCTCGACTAAAACTCATAAGCAACTCAATAGACCTATTAATGCTATATGTTTTTATAGCAATAACATATATGCTCTTGTATATACAATACTCTCAAACTCATTCTAGCATGTCACTTATCTTATCTCTAATGAGCCATATCCTACTAAAGCCAAGATTATCACTTAACCTTTAGCTCTGAAATCAAATGTCTTGACTCGCCCTTTCGACCATCGAATGTCGACACCAAATGAATCTATGGTATTTCCAATGCCAAACATCCAATCACCGGAAAGGAAGATTGTTAGTGTGAAATAAAACAACAAGCAGGGGACAACAGAATCCCACAGCGGACAACAAACCTCATGAGCCTGGATAGTTATAACTTTCTAACCTTACAATTGCTGATAGGTATATCATAGTATATCAGAGTTAAAAACAAACCTCATGAGCCTGGATAGTTATAACTTTCTAACCTTACAATTGCTGATAGGTATATATACAATGATACAACGGAAAAAACAATTGCTAATAGGTATATATATAATGATACAATGGAAAATAAAAATATTATGGCAAGTGAACATTGAGCTACACTCCATGAGCTCCATGTCCCACCAACGAAAACCAGAAAAAATAATTAGTCTAACCCGAGCACTATAATAGAATAACACCAGGATCATTTTGGAAAACTAGTCTAAGAAAAATCAAGTAATACGATGAACATATAATAGTTCCGCGAGACCGCGCCGCATGGGTTTCACCTTTTAAGAACAATATCCATAGACGAAAGAATGGAAACAATTAGACAAAACCCAACTTGAAAGAATGGGTATAGACAAGATCAAAATAAAAACTTAAACAATAGACACAATAATTAAACAACGAGAAGAGATCTCGACACTTCTAGATGCAATTAAGAAAATAATTCAAAGTTTTGAATCAAATAAGGAAAGGAAAATTTTCCAACAATGACTAGGAGGGTCCACCCCCTTACGAAAAATATACCTATAGAAATATACTTGAGAATTATAATGGCTCATGGACACATCCAAGCTAGACCTCGCCAACCTTACCGATAATTTGAATATTTTGCACCTTCGAGTGAATACCACCAAATCCAATCTACAGTAAATATGAAGATACCTTAATGGGAGTAAACCCACATAGCTTGGGTTGCACTCCCTCTTTGGTTTTAGTCATCTTTGATAAAGAATATCAATGCTTAAAATGAGAAACAAATCATCTTGAATTGACGAAACACAAAATAAGAAAAGATTAATCTTGAGGTTTGAATCGAAATAAGAAGAACGAATTTATCCAACATGACCAAGAAGGTGCGCCCCACACCAAAAGTACAACACTAGGTAAAATATACTTGAAAGCCCATGCCAAACACGCATCACACTTGGGGACTTCCAAACTGGACCCCTCATAGAAACATCTGAATATACTAACATCAACGTATGCATGCTACCAAAAAATCTCTAGATAAATGTGAATATATCCTAATGGGTGCGACCTACATAACTTGGCTCCTACTCACTCTTTGGTTTTAGTTATCCACGGTGTTGGATGCTAATGCTTGAAAGGAACAATAAACCATCTTAGTTAATGAAGCATAAAGAATGGTATTAAATAGATAGTTAAGAAATCAACTATCAAAAGTAAACGAATGATTGTATATAGAAATTAGATCGCATATTCTTGTCACTAAATAATGCCTCATGCTTTAAAATATTTCATTTTACTTGTGCTTGAATTTCACATCAAAAATATTTGTAAAACACTCTTTAAAAATACTATTTTGAAAGGCAAATTATATTTCTAAGTATATTAAAAAAAGGGCCAAAATAAGTGTCATCAAAACACCGTTTACTCCAAACGCAAAACAGTTACACTTAGTATTATTTTTAAACATTTCTTTTTAAAGGATTTTCTCATTTATAAACAAACATTTATAAATTTTAAACAATGTTAATTATCTTGGAGGAAAACAAATCAAATTCATAATCTTTTAAAATTAAAAAAAAACATTAATTATCCTAAAGGAAAATAAATAAAAAAATTTATCCTTTATAAATTTAAACAATTTAATTATCTTAAAATATAGTTAACCAAATTTATAACCTTTTTTATAAATTCTAATCAATACTTTTCCTTTATTTTCAAAATTCTCCAAATATTTGAAAGTTTAAAATTTTTTCGAAGTGTAAAAACGTGACCAAATATTTATTTTGTTAAAAGTACAAGCACAAGTTCGACACACACACAAGGATTTAAGGAGATGATATTCATAAGTGACGGTATAAGGAATCGCTATAACGACACTTGTACAATTCAAATAATGTGTCATAAATATTTCTATCAAACATCAATATAAGCGATATAAGAACATATGTAAGATTCATATAATGTTAAATTAATAATGATGAGAAACCCCTTAGGGTCTCTCTACAAAATTCCTCAGTAAATATCAAATATATGTGCACTTCGAAGTGACCCATAGGGACATGTTCGCTACAAATAAACTCCAACTTCTACTTTTGTCATTGCAACACGTTGGTTATTTATGTCATCCGCTATCAAGCGGAAATTTGAATCTGAACAAATAATCAAACAATATTGTTTTGCATTGCAAGCATAGAACAGTGATTTATTCTGCTCGATAGATGTCTGGAATAATCTATTCAGTTTCATTGTAGTAGAACAATGTTTTATTGTGCTAAATTGATATCATAAATAAAGTTTAACTAATTTGACTATGTTAAATGCAATTAAATCAAATCATTATAATATTATTGTTAATTTATAGTTCATTAAAACTATCAATTATCATCCAAGAATTCAACAATAATCTTGTGATGACCCACCCTTTAGATGGTTTAAATCGACAATAAACCACACATGTCTAACTCAAACCATTCAAAAGGGAGGATTGTTAATGGGTTTTAATAAGAAAATAAGAGAAAGGAAGGCAAGCAAAATACATAATCTCGCAGCGCAATGACAAAATATAATAATCAAATAAACAGTTCATGAAGCTGTTTTACAATATACATATGATTACACAATTTTTACAACATAATCAGAGTATAATTATCAACATACCAATAATGATGCGACGAAACAATACTAATAATATAATATACCAACTTTGTCTTCTAGAAATAATGTCTTCAACAACCGAAATGCTCAGACTGACCCGAGCTTAATGAAAAGACAAAACACTCGAGTCAGAACTAAAATTTCTTATGCAAGTTAAATCAACAACAAGTAAATATGAGTGTAATAGCTTCATAGATGTTTATAGGATTTTACATCTCTTATCCAGTGTATAACGTGTGCGCAATAACTTAAGAGGTTTTACAGGATCTTCCGTCCCCTGTCAATCTATCTATATATGGTAAGATACGCTATATATGTAGTTTCTATTAGTAAAGTAAAGTATAAATATAGCTGAGGCTTTACATTGATCGCCCTTAACATATTTCTAAGCAGGTAGTCTACGCAGGTTTTGCAACACAACCAGTAATGTCGATAGCCAGTGAGTGCCTTATAGGTACCATACTAAAACAAAATCATAGTGGTTGTGAATAAGGATAGAAGTATGACAAGACACGTGAGGCAATGCACAAAGTACGATACAACCAGTTCGGATCGCAGGGCTAGTGGTAACACATCATAGCCAGACCGACCATCGCGTCCAACACCTCCAAAATCAAATCAAGGTGCATCGATCAAGTTAACATCAATATAGTAATACGAAGAGGTTTTAAAACAATATCATTTAATCAAAATCCAAATTCAAGGTTTTAAAACCATTTAATTTAACCAATCTGGTGTCTGTATATAATTTCCTCCCCTACGGCCAAGTGATTATTTTTTTTCAATTTTAATTATAGGGATGGATATATATCATTTCAATCTAAATCAAAGTGTCGTAGGTATATATCATTTCAACCAATTTCTTAATTTATTCGAAATAATTCAAATAGCAGTTTACATGTTGTCACTTAATATACAGAGTGATAACAGGGATATATAATAATAAATAAACATCCAATCATCTAAAATGTCAATAGATAGACATCCATCACAATCAAAATCCAAATCTGCCAATAAATCACAACAATTAACTGGTTGTCAATAACAGGTATTTAACTAGCAATTCAATTTCAACATTAATTTAAATGGCAATTTTGATTCAGTAAAATTCAATTTCAATTAAAATGTCAATTTAAACTATTAAACAGTAAACAATAACATTCTTATCACTTCATAAATTTAATTCAACTAACATAAGAAGATTTAGTATTGCGTGAGTGGGTTAAATCGGTCACTTTTAATTTATAGCCGATTAAAAATCCAATAAAGCCCAAAAATTTTATAGTCTCCAAATTTAGCCACACCAGTTCCATGTTGTTCGGAATTTTGATACGGTCCTAATGAAAGAAACCGAGTGCAAATCCGAGTTCGTTTGCAAAAGCTATGATAGTTAGAAGATTTAAAATTAAAATTAAAATAAAAGATAGTGGCATATTCGTAAATATACCTCGCCTACCCAACCCTAACATTATTCAACCCACAACAGTCGTCGTCTTACTACCAACAACCACTGCCGCCATGGGGCATTATCACCAGATCAGAGACCACCGCCCAACTCCTTTGGCCGAACCGCACCCATCGGATCCCACCCATGACCCCACGTTGCGAGCAAAAAACCGCCTCCGTTGCCCATTTGAGCATTGATTCTTGTGAACTATGGCTACTCCCTGATGATCGGGCACCACCTCTGAGAACTTCTTCATGACCTCTACAAGCTGCATCTTCCCGATCATCGATTGGTCGACAATCCGCCGTTGATCGTGAAACCCTAGCACGAACGACCGAGACTGGTTCACCCAATTCTAGAAAAAATGAGCCTTTAATCGAGAAATGAACTACAGACGCAGATTACATTCGTTGAGAGCTTCCCGATGATACATTATATGATAGGGGTTTGAGCAGTTTGGATTTTTCAATTTGATCTGGAATTGTAATTAGGGTTTAAGATGTCTGCCATTGAGAAGGAACAGATAGTGGAACAGATAAAACATAAATTGTACGTACAAAAAAATGGAATAGAAGCGGCCAGGGTTTATAACAACATATATATAGGCAGATATGGATAAGAATGGACAAATTTGATCAAATGGATCGAAGCTATAACAACGACCCAAAAAGGCCGTTTCGTTTTCGAATAGGTTTTCAATATTTTTTAACTCAATGATACTAGTTTCAAACCCTATCTCTATCGTATATGGAATTTAGCTCTTAAAATCAAATAATTTTAATTAAATTTCTTTAATTGATTTCTACGCGTTTCGAGTTTGCACGATCAAACGATAAGTCTGATTGCTACAAAACTTAAAATCCTATAATAATTCACTATTACGGATCCGATAAAACTGGTTTCGTCGAAATCCGAGGCAATGCCCAAAAAGACTAATTTTACACGTTAATTAGATGAATTATTATTTTAAAATCAACTTAATTACTTTTAACTTAAAATTTAAAAGTTAATAATTTTCATCATTCTTGATTACACCGAATTAATAATATTTTTTAAATTTAATTTTCCATGTTAAATCCAATATTTAATTATAACATTAATTTCAACATTCAATTATAATGGAAATAAAAACCTAGTGTATTATAATTTAAGTTCCAAAATTTTCTTTTATTTTTCATTTAATTATTCTTGTATTAAATCTACAATTACCTTATGAAATTATTTAGCATAAGTTTCCATCTTATTATTCTCATAATCTATAGTTAACGTCTTTTACCATATTAATTTCAATATTCCAATTACGTTAATTTCTCCATGATTCCCAAATTATTTCAAACGGATTAAATAATTAGATGATAAATAAAACAATAATTACATTTAAGTAATTTAAATGCATTTATAAATTTATTGTTTACAACTAAATGTTAATAAATTTACGTACACAATAATTGATTTCATATTCTATATAGAAGCCAGTTTCAATTAAATAATATAAAATTTCACCATTTAATACATCATTTATTTTTATTCCTTATTTAACCTTCAATCTTTGAAATTACATTAGAACAACTAACCTTCAAACAATGTTATTAAATTATATTCTAATAATTTTTTTCCATTAATAAATCATAAATTTTTATATCTGACAACATTAAATTCCAAAATCTTATTTAAATTTAATATTTTTAATTATAAAAAATACGTATCGTTATAATCTCCCCCACTCAAAACTTTTCATCCCCGAAAAGGAACAAGAAGGAATTAAGGAATTTAGTATATTTTATTACAAATAATCAATTATAAACAACTAAACTTACATATTTAAGTTTAATAAAAATTTGAAAATAATTTCACTTTCATAAAAGATTCTAAGTTCAAATTTTACGAAAAATTTCGGCAGAGTCTCCTTTGCGCGGATAGGTCCAGAAAAATAATGATATCAATAATTACAACATATATATATATATATATATATATGTATATATAATAAAATATCCTAATCCATGGGAAAAACCATAAAATACGGTTACAAAAACCATAATCCGAAAACGTACCTATTGGTCGGTCAAACAAACTTATAAATGAAACCAAATGCAATAGCTATTGTTTCCATAAACCTGTATTTCACTTATATAATGCAAAGCAGCTAAAACTATGTAAAGAGAGTAATATATTAGTTGTTTCAATTAATAGCACAAGCAACATAACATCTATAATAATCATATACAAACAAAAGCAGTACAACTGTTGTACGCGACAAAAGAATCGATCATACATCCATAGCAACCAAAAACTAATGGTTTGACCAGGTTCAGAATCTTTCCATTGTATAAGGGTGATAAATAAACTACCAAGTGTACCTTACGCTCAACAAACTTAGATAATTACTTACCACGTTATTCATACAACCTCAAACAAATAAAAGTATCATTTCCCAAACACCTCATAAGCCAAACAACATAGAATTTAGATATTATTTAAGTTTGTATGATGTACATATATCATTTGTTCACAACATCAATTTTGATCGCTTGCTTGAATACATAAATTTGTCTTTCGAACTAGTATTGTTAACTTGACTACTGTAGTGTGGATTCCGATACGGTTCCTTGATTAAAAATCTTTGTTTTCCTTGCATGGCTATAAACTTTGATGGAAAATTCCAAAATCATATCAAACATTCGTATCAAGCGTTTATCATCAAGAATCGAGCGAAAAATCCTAATGCGGACTGGTGTGAAGTACCACAAGTATTATATTCAAATTTGGATCCAAAGTGTTATGCCAATAAAATGGTCTACACACAACTTTCATACTTTATTCTATTTGTTTCTTTAACACATCATTTACTTTTCATTTATTTTAATTAATTCATTTCTATAACATCATTTTTTTATCAATTTTACATTCATTTAAAAACATAGATTATTTCCCATTCAATTATTTAGAACATCAATAAATCAATTCTTAAAATATTATATAAGTTTCTTTGTAATTTGATTCACTGTTATTATTACTTATATAACTTGATTTCCATTTAATATTAATATTTATAAATGAATCATTTCATACTTAAGTGTTTAATTTTTTAATTCACAATTATCTTTTCTTATATAGTATCATTTAATATTAAATTTATTTATGAATTATTTCAACAATTTCTTAAGTTTATAATCATTTACTGAAATAGTATTCACTTTTTCTATTCAATTTAATTATTAAGCATTTCAAACATTAACTTATGTTTATACATTCCTTGTACATCTTAATTTTTCATTTATAACATATGTTCATTTTGAAGCATTTTTGTTATTAAGATTTTACTTGTATCATATTCTATTACATATTCATATTTAACATTTCAAATTTTTAAATATTTATGGTAAGTTATTTATATATTTTTAGAATGTAACTGAGTGTTATAAAAATTTATATTATTCATTTTAGTTAACAAAAATGTTCGATAGTTTACAATCCTCTTAATTTTCGTTATCTTTTAATTTACAAGTGATAAATCTCCAATTTCTTTATAGTTTCATTAAAACACTTAGTTTCTAATTTCTTATTTCTCATTTTAGAAGTTTCCAACTATTAAAATTTCACTTTATCTCTACAAGCAAAAATCAATAATCAACAAGAACTTAAGAATTAAAATACCGGGTTTATTTTAATCATTTTGAAATAATATATATACTCAAATCTTTTGTATATCAAATCATACATAGGAATTTTAAATCAAAATCTGTTTATCGAACCAAATGCGTAGCAAAGATACTACAACGGTCTTACATCTTTGAGACTCAAAAATGAAAGTCGATGATGTTGAGTAGTCATTACCGAAATTATTTTCCAACGATACAAGAGGAGAGTTAAGAACTTACTTCCTTTTTAAAATTCTTTTAAAAATATTTCTTTCAATCTTATTGGAAATATTTCTATCTAAAAGTACTTCGAAATAGTACTAATATTATTATTTTTCAAAATCTTTAAAACCTAATTTCAAAACACCGAAATTAAAGTTCTCAAATTTTCAATTTAAATTCATTTTGTTTGTAAATCATAATTTATAACCATCTCTTCTACTAATAAAGAAAATTCGTTAAACTAATTTACTCGGTATCTTTTTGAAACTCCAAAAATGCCCCCGCTTTCCATTTACATGTCTACGCTCATACGGTTACTACCATATGAAAGAATTTTTAATTTGTATAACAAATGGCTAAAACAAAATATCAACGTATACAATAATACAAACAGCCCGTATGCGAAGCACGGGCCCATACTAGTATTTATAAAATTACATTTTCTTATTACGTACAACAGTCAATAGTTTTTAAGAACCTTCTAACCAAACAATAATTGACAATAATTGAATATCATCATTTCCAAACAACCAACACACCAAATAACAAAAAACAATTTATGAAGAAAAAAATCTTTTACATACAAAATATAATACTGGGTAAAATTATTTTCATTTACTTATTCTTAAAAACAATATTGTGTCGGTCTGCCTATTAAGTGTTTAGAAATGCCTATCGATGTCGTAGCATCCTACGTACCGACAAGAATTCATAAATTCCAATAGAACAAATTAAAACAATACAAAACATTTTTTATAGCACTAACAAATACGCTCCCTTATATATATATATATATATATATATATGTGTGTGTGTGTGTGTGTGTGTGTGTGTGTGTGTGTGTGTGTGTGTGTGTGTGTGTGTGTATAGACACACACTCAGACTCATTCTAGGGTATTATTAACCCAACCTCTAATGAGTTTAACCCCAATGGGCTAAGGTATCTCTAAACCAAAGCTCTGATACCAATTGTGATAACCCACTTTTTTGGACGGTTTAAATCGATAATAAACAAAACATGTCTAACTCAAATCATTCAAAATGGAGGATTGTCAATGAGATTTAATAAGAAAATAAGAGAAATGAAGGCAAGTAAAACACAGAATCTCGCAGCGGAATGACAAAATTTAATAATCAAATAAACAGTTCATGAAGTTGTTTTACAATATACATATGATTACACAATTTTTACAACATAGTTAGAGTACAATTATTAACATACCAATAATAATGCAACGGAATAATACTAATAATATAATATACAACTCTGCCTTCGTCTTCCAGAAATAATGTTTTCAACAACTGAAATGCTCAGGCTGACCCAAGCGTAATAAAAAGACAAAACACTCGAGTCAAAACTAGAAGTTCTTATGTAAGTTAAATCAACAACAAGTAAATATGAGTGTAATAGCTTCAGAGATGTTTATGGGATTTTACATCTCCTATCCAGTGTATAACATGCATGCAATAACTTAAGAGATGTTATGTGTATAACATGCATGCAATAACTTAAGAGATGTTATGAGATTTTCCATCTCCTAGGATCCATTAAACTATCTATATGTAGTAAGATACGCTATATATGTAGTGTCTATAAGTAAAGTAAAGTATTAAAATAGCATTAAAGTTTTATATTGATCCCTCTTAACACATTTTTAAGAATGTAGTCTATGCAGGTCCTGTAATACAACCAGTAACGTCGGTAGCGAATGAGTTCTCTATAGGTACCATACTAAAACAAAATCGTAGTGGTCGCGAATAAGGATAAAGTTATAACAAGGCACGTGAAGAGATGCCTAAAGTATGATACTACCAGTCCAGGTAGCAAGGCTGGTGGTAACGCATCGTAGCCAGACTGCACACCGCTTCCAACTCCTTCGAAATCAAATCAAGGTGCATCGATCAAGCCAATGTCAATATAGTAATGCGAAGAGGTGTGTCCGTTAGTGGTAGCTAGCCCACTTGGCCCTAACAAGCCATCCTTTTTTAGTCATTTCAAATTAGCACAAGTGACGGGGTCATCCTCATCATTCTTTTTCTTCAAATCCAGCAAACGTTCACCAAATCCAACCACTTCATTCTGGATCATCCACCACGTACACAGTTGTCAAAGTGGTTCCAGTATTGACAGAGAGTATGCTATAAGAGGCCATAGTCTGTTTAACAACCAAACGTCATTATTCCCATCGGTTGGTTCTTTTACATTTCAAAACTGATTCATATTTGATATCAAAATATCATATTAACTTCAAAAATATCACCTCTTTTCAAAATAACATATTTACTCAAAATATGTCATTTCACTTAAAAATATCACTTTCAATTCCAACTTAGGTTATAACCTCGTTTAACCACATTCGTATTTAAATGAACGATTTAAATATAAACATTCCGACTTTACACAGTTTGAAATTTTAGAAATAGTTTGAGTAGTTTTAAATATTTTAAATAGTATAAAGATTTAAAACATTTTGATCTAAAATGATTTGAGTATTGAAAATAGTTTGCATAGTAAAATAGTTTGGAAAAATCTAAAAATAATTTGAATATTAAAAAGATAGATTTTTAAACAGTTTGTATTAAAATAATTTATTTTGAAAATAATATCAAATCAAATCGTTTCCTTCCATTTCACAAATCTGGACCCATGTTTAATTTCAAATCAACAAACTCAATTTCCAATCTTTCAATTCAATTGACTAAATTTCAGTTTAGTTCCAAATCAACTTGGTTTCAATTTCAGTTCGAATTAACTTCACTTTTCGAAACGTTCATTTTTAACTTCAAATTCGATTTAATAATTCAATTCAATGATTTAAATTTCAATCCAGTTCTTATTTTAAACCATTTCAAGTGCAATTTCAATTTACCGATTCAAACCCCTTAAATCAAATTAAACCTCATTGTTCGATTTTAAGATCCAAATCTTTAAAATAATTCCATTTTCCAAGTTAAAGTCATATATCAATTATAACTTTACATTTCCATTTTCAACAATTTCTTTTAAGCAATTTCAATTTCAACATTTCAAAACTTGAATTAGAAAATAATTTAATTCATATAAATCCATAATTTATTTCCTTTAAAACAATATCATTTAATCAAAATCCAAATTCAAGGTTTTAAAATCATTTAACTTAACCAATCCAGTGTCCATATATAATTTTCTACCCTATGACCAAGTGATCGGTTATTTCAATTTTAATTATAGGGATTGATATATATCATTTCAATCTAAATCAAAGTGTCATAGGTATATATCATTTCAACCAATTTCTCAATTTATTCGTAATAATTCAAATAACATTTTACGTGCTGTCACTTAATATATAGAGTGATAACAAGGATACATAAAAATAAATAAACATCCAATCATCCACAATGTCAACCGATAGACATTCATCACGATCAATATCCAAATCGACCAATAAATCACAACAATTAACTAGTATCAATAATAGGTATTTAACTAGCAATTAAATTTCAATATTAATTTAAATGGCAGCAGAACTTTATCCCACCCTTACCGATCCAAACCCATCCCTTCCTCGTACCATATCTGACACCCCTTCATACCTCCTCTTCATCCGCCGTTTCTCACTCATGCATCTGATCCCCTACCTAACCTTCCTCCTATTCGACCCATCCAATTTAACCTTCCTTTGCCTGCCTTATCTTCTTCTTCCTTCCCTCCCCCTTCTTCCTCCAACCCATCTACTTCTAGTTCCTCCACCGATCCTCTTCCACCTCTCTCTGATTCTGTTCATCTCAGTTGGTCTTCCTTCTTAAAAACCTACCTCAAAATGCGGGTAAATACTCTCCAATTCATCTGGACTTAATTTCAATGGTGATGCCATGGTTCCTCCATCTTATGTGGTTGATGCTGGCGTCAATATATGGCAAGATTATGTGGTCGACTTCTTCCTCGATAAGCCCGTATCGTTTACATATGTGATAGAAAACTTGAAGAGAAGATGGAGCTTGAAAGGTAAAATTCAAGCCAAATCTGCTGGCACTATCTTCCTCTTCCTCCTCTCTGGCAGCTTTGGTAGAGATAAAATCATAAGAAGCAACCCAATTATCATGAAAAATAAGCTTTTTATTCTTAAACAGTGGGATCCAACTATAAGTAATGTATGTGGATCAATTAGGGCTATTCCAATCTGGGTGCAATCGTCGAATACCCCTATATACATATGGTCTCCACTAGGACTTAACTGGTTAGCCAATAGATTGGGAAAATTGGTGTGTCTTGACGAAGAAACATAATCAGTTCAAAGAATTCAATATGCAAAATGCCTTGTTGAAATTTCCCCAGACCAAGAATTAGTTGATTCATTCCCCGTATTGAATGCAGATGGCACATGGCAAATCATACAAGTACCATACTTGTAGAAACTAGACATATGCACAATATGTACAGTGTTTGGTCAAAAAAATACGAACTGCGATTTAAGATCAGAGCAAATAAATAAAAAAGCTACTAGAAAAAAAGACGAGACGATAGTTCAGACTGATTTAGATGATGAGAAGAAAAAAAATAACAGTCTGAAACCTGTATTGAAGAAAAAACAGTATGGAAAAAGATTTTGAATAAGAATAGGAATATAAATACTAAAAAGGATCGTGCAGCTATTGTTATTCATGGTAAAAACGTGTCCAGTGATCACATCAGCTCAGGACAACCAATAAATGAAAAAGAAGCAACAATAATAAATAGTGCAGAAGGAAGAAGCAAAGGAAAATAAATTAGAAATAAAAATGCAATTCAAAGTAGAAACAAATATTCAGCTCTAACTTACAAGAAGAAGGAGAGATAAATGAGACTGAAGAAGGAGATTGTAAAGAAATAGAAATTGAACAAGGAATTGATGATATAAGAGATAAATCAACTATTGAAGGTAGAACTAAGGAAAATGATAAACTGATTATAGCAGTTTTAAATGAAAAAGACAAAGGAAGATGGCACTCTTTTGATGTGAATGAAATGGTCATGCCACAAACATTATCACAATTGCAAAGAAAACTCAATACCTGAAAATGTGCATATGCACAGAACTGATATGCACAACAATCTGGTCTCACCACAAACCCACCCGAACCTTAATCATGCCCAACACATAACTGATCCTTCCAGACCCACCTATTATTCCTTATCATCTGAAACTACATCTTTGTTCAACTCACACACTTCCATTTTTCAATATTATAATTCCAATACCATTCTACCTCCATGCTTCCTACTCCCAACTCTGATCAGTTACTGTGCATATCACCTAAACAAGCATTCATGCATGTTATACCTCAAACTAAAACATGACAAACCAAAACCTTTCTAAATTGCTTACTATTGGAGGAAAATGCATCTTCTCTCTAACTGAATGCTCCATAAATCCAAAACCACCTTATACCACTACTGATCCCTCCCTCCCAACTCAAACCACTCTGACAACACCCTTCTCTAGCATCAAAGCAACCAAAAAGAATCACAACACTAACAAAAAGCCTTCCTCTCTGAATGCTTCACTAAGGGTAAACAAAGAAGAAAAAGCCTTCAAACAAAAACAAATCTACGTACCTGCAATCCCCTCTCTCTCTATTTCCAATTGAATTAGATAATCGTTCAGATTCCCTCATATATCAAATTTTAGAAAATACTCCATCTTCCAATGCCAAAAGAACCAGAAGCCTGAACAAAAAACCCAACAAAGTTAATCAATGATGAACAACATAGCAGCTTGGAATATTAGAGGAGCACATCAACATTCAAAACTTGACCAGTTCAAATCATTAATTTGAAACCACAATCTCTCTATTATCTCAATTTCTGAAACAAAGCTTGATACTGCATTATCTCAGAGAGTTGCCAACTACATAAACAAAAACTAGACCTACATATCTAACCTTTCTCAAGCACGATATGGCAGACTCCTTGTCCTATATGATCCATCAATTTATAGGCTGTCCCCAATCTTATTGGACACTCAATTCATACATACACATGCTATACACTTCCCTTCTAATACATCAATTTATTACACATTCATCTTTGCCTCTAACTCTCCTCAAATCAGAAATAGAATTCATGAGTGCATTCCTCACTCAAGATAGTCAACGCATCCTTGGATAATTATTGGTGATTTTAAATGCTATTACCTTTCTTCACATCGATCTGGTGGTAGACCACTTACCCTGTCTGAGCTTACTCCTTTAAAAAATACCATCCAAGATGCTTCTCTAATTGAAATCTCTTTCTCTGGATCTAAATTTACTTGGACAAATATAAGCAACTATAATCAACCTACCCTATCAAAATTGACCGTGGCTTTATGAACATCTCTTCTCTCCTTTTATGGCCTTCTATCAATATTCAAATCCCTATGCCACTCCTCTCTGACCACTGCCCATTAATCCTCAACTTTGCTTCTGCTGCTATTCTCAAATAGGTAAATTTCAAATTTTATGATGAATGGACTAATGATGATAATTTGAAGCTAGTAATTACTGAAGCATGGAGAATACATACCTATGGGAACCCTATGCATTCTTTGCAAAAAACTAAAGAACATAAAAGAAGCAATTAAATTATGGGCCAAGAAAATATATGGACTAGGAAAAAATTATTAACAAATCTAGCGGCGCAACTTGAACAGGTGCAGCAAACGATTCTACACTCAAATTCTAACCCAGTCTTAATACAGAAAGAAAGAGGCTTGTCCGTGCTGCTTGAGTAGGCCTACACTTCAGAAGCTAATATGGCAAAGCAAAAGAACAAGCAACAATGGTCTACTTATGGTAACAAGACCTCTAAACATTTCCATTCTTCTTTGAAGATCAGACAAGCTAAGTCAGTGATTCATTGGATTAATGATATGTAAGGTATATCAAATACCTCCCCTGATCAGATTGATTCAGCTTTCCTAGGCTACTACTCAAACTTACTTGGAGGTCCTCAATCTGCCTCTGACAACTCAATCTTGAACAATCTCCCTATCCCACAACCAACTTCTGATATGTAGAGCTCTTTGATAAGTCCAATAACTGATGAGGAAATAAAACATACAATTTTCACAATGAGAAAAGCAGTTTCCCTGGCCCTGATGGCTTCGCTGTTTCTTTCTTCATACATTGCTGGGACATCGTATCTGATGATGTATACAAGGCTATTCACAATTTTTTCAATGAAAGTGTGTTACATTCCACTATCAACCCCACAAATCTCATTCTTGTCCCCAAAAATCCATTTCCTACTGATGTCTCCCAATATAGACTGATTGCTTGTTGCAATGTAATATACAAGTGCATTTCTCATATTCTAGCTTCTTGTTTCAAAAATGTACTTCAACTTATAATATCTCCTAATCAAGCAGCTGTTGGTGCGGGATTCCGACTCCAATCGAAACCCCACGAGCGCAGCGGAAGACGGGATCGTGATAAACAGTGTAAAAACAACCAATCGATAACTCAAATCCAATCACAATCAATAAAAATCACAGACAAGCAAATCAAAGATCAAGGCAATAATGAAAATAAATCACACAGAGATTTATAGTGGTTCCACTAACGTTGTGTTAGTGGACATCCACTTTAAGAGAGAGCTTTTATTATTATTGATGAGAAGAGTACAAGAGATTGGTTACAATGATCAATAATCAAAATAGAAATTGATTTTATGGAGAAGAGAATTGAAGAAAATTAGGTTTTCATAAATCCTAATTTGGTGGAGGCTGATCTTTTATTGTTGCTTGCACACGCTTCTCTCTCTGCCTTACGGATCTGATACCTGGGGCTAGCTTATATAGGAGAATAGAAACCCTAGACAATATTCCAAAATTGTCCCTGCGGATATCACAAATTTTCATCCAAGTCCGCGAGATGAAAAACTGAAAAAAAAACGTTACAGACGTCTGACTTAAGTCTCTGCAGCGACTTCGCTCCAGATCAGACGTCTGACCCACTTGGTCAGACGTCTGACTGAGTGTTCTGAAACCACTCCAGAACAATTTCAGACGTCTGAAAAATAATTTCAGACGTCTGAAATTAGTTGCTGTCCCCAAACAGCCCACTTCACCTTTTCTCGTCTAATTTCCACCTCCGGACTCCGATTTGCGAACCGTTTCCTCCGTTACGAAGCTACTTCCGACCTCTACAAATTCTCATATAGTGACGCAGCGTGGGAAGCGAATTCGATGATGTAAATCGAATCCGTCCAGAATCTCACGCGATTAGTGGAAATAATCGGTGAATCGACGAAGAATCAATGGATTTAAAAAATACCGAAAGGCCCAAATCCGTTGATCACGAAGATACCGGATTTTAGCAATCTTTGACACGTTGATCGCGCACGATTCCGTGAAGAAAGATCTACAATTCTTTGAGCGTCGATCAAGCGCACTTGATTCCGCGAATTGGCTTCAACGTTCGTTGATTCGAGCGCACTCGAATGCCGAAGTGGAGATAGGAGTTAACACTCGACTACCAATTTTAAGATGGAGGCACAAAGCACAAAGCAAATTTTTATTCAATTTTCAACAACCTTTACAAATGACACAACGTGTCTATTATAGGCTTACAACTCAATACGACTTAACAAAGCGGTACAACAAACACACATACAAACAACCCAAACAATATAACAGTACATGACTCAGCTTGACTCGGCCACGACTCAACGTAACTCGCAACTTAAAGAAAATTACAATGACTTCATGCTAACCCGGCTCCGACTTATACTAGCTCGGCAATGACTTATACTAACCCGGTTACGACTCAACAAAAGACTCGCGACTTAGCAGAAGGCTGGAAAACATTCTCTCGCGACTTACTGGAGCTTCATCTTCGTGATTCAAAAACAAAAATGGATCGGCCGCGACTCAGTATATCTCGCAACGACTTATGGAATGTCTCGGCAACGACTTATGGAATGAATTGGCCGCGACTCAGGATTTAGGTCATCAACGACTTGCTTATGCCGATCGCGACCTAGGGCTTCACGAGAGAACATGCAGCTTCGCTTACTCGGTGACGATCCATGGGATGTCGCGATGACTCGGTGATGACTCAGGGGATGGATCGGCTGCAAATTTGGGGAAATGGATTTGGCTTGCCTACGATCGAAGGGTGGAATTGAGTCGTGTGTCGGTGAAATGATTGAGGGGAAATGGTAAGTCGTAGGTCGCGACTTATAGGATTGAGGGGACGGTGGAGTTGGGTCGTGGAGGGAATGAGTCGGCAAAGTCGTTCGCGAGTTATTGGAGGTGTCGCGACTTAAGGTGGATGGCGAGACATCGATGAGTCGGCCGCGACTTAGGGTGAGTGCTTCATCATCCTCCCCTTATTGGAAAGAATTCGTCCTCGAATTCGCATTTCCGTCATCTTCGTCAAGTTCCTTCCCATAATACGGAATTAAATGTTTGACATTAAAAACATCAGAAGTATGGACCTCTCCTGGCAATCTTAATCGATACGCATTATCATTGATCCTCTTCAAGATTTTTACTGGTCCAATCTTTCGTGCTTTCAACTTATTGTAAGTTCCAACTGGAAAACGATCTTTCGTCAATACCGCGTAAACCAAATCACCCTCTTTGAAGACTACACTTCTTCGTTTCTTATCCGCCATTTGTTTATACCTCTCATTTGTCCTCTCCAATCGTTCCTGAACGATTCTATGGCATTCTGTCAACCCATCAACAAAATCAGCAGCCCGCTTAACTGTTCCTTTCGGTCGTGGCACTATCGTTAAATCCAACGGCCCCTTTGGTAAGCTTGAATATACAATTTGAAATGGACTGAAACCAGTACTTCGGTTATTTGCATGATTGTGAGCAAATTCAGCTTGACACAACTTCGCATCCCAACTCTTCAAATTGTCTTTCACAAGACATCGTAACAAGTTTCCCAACGATCTATTCACCACCTCTGTTTGCCCATCTGTTTGCGGATGATAAGCACTACTAAATTTCAGCTTCGTTCCCACCATCTTCCATAAACTAAGCCAAAAATGGCTTAAAAATCTAGTATCTCGATCAGAAACAATAGATTCTGGTAAACCATGCAATCGATACACCTCTTTAAAGAATAATTGTGCCACTCGAACTGCATCCGCTGTCTTCTTACAGGCTATAAAATGTGCCATCTTCGAAAACCTGTCCACCACAAAAAATATAGAATCATTTCCCCTTTGAGTTCTCGGCAAACCCAAAACGAAATCCATGCTGATATCAACCCATGGTCTGGTAGGCACAGGTAACGGCATATATAATCCCGCATTCATAGCCGTTACTTTCAAAACCTGGCAGATATGACATCTCTCCACAAATCTCTCTACCTCTTTCCTCATTGACGGCCAAAAATAAGATTGAGAAATCAACTGCAATGTACGATCTCTACCCACATGGCCTTCTTCATGTAATTCTTTAACAATCTTCATTCTCAAGCTACAGTCTGGTATACATAATCGATTCCCTTTGAACAAGAATCCATCAACCAACACAAATTCACCAGTATCACCATCCTTAACTTTCTCAACAAACTTTGCAAAGTAAGGATCCTCCTCAAACAACTCAGGCAATAATTCGAATCATGTCACTTCAACCTTCAACATTGTCAACAAGTGATTCCGCCTACTCAAAGCATCAGCCACACGATTCGTCACCCCTGATTTATGTTTGACGACAAAAGTAAACTGCTGTAAATAGGCAATCCACGATGCATGTCTCGCTGAAATCTTGTCCTGCCCTTGCATATGCTTCAACGCCTCATGATCAGTGTACAGAACAAATTCTTTCTGAAACAGATAGTGTCTCCAATGCTTAACAGCCTGAACAATTGCGTAAAACTCCACATCGTACATGCTATACCTCATCTTTGCTCCTGATAACTTCTCACTGAAATAAGCAACGGGTTTCCCACTTTGACTCAAGACTCCACCAATTCCCACCTTCGACGCATCAGTATGCAATTCAAACAACAACTGAAAATCTGGTAAAACAAGAATCGGTGCTGTCGTCAATAGTTCCTTGATCTTCTC
Source organism: Allium cepa (assembly GCA_030765085.1). Taxonomy (NCBI): domain Eukaryota; kingdom Viridiplantae; phylum Streptophyta; class Magnoliopsida; order Asparagales; family Amaryllidaceae; genus Allium; species Allium cepa. The sequence continues at coordinate 579,938,398 of CM060941.1, read as the reverse complement.
AAAAGCAACCCCCGCTTCCTCTGACCATACAAACTGTTTCCCTTTCATGCAATCAGTAACTGGAGCCATCACGCTACTGAAGTGTGGAATGAATCTTCGGTAGAATGACGCTAGCCCATGAAAACTTCTCACTTCCGTAATTGTCTTTGGCTATGGCCAATTCCTGACTGCTTCAACTTTATTCTGGTCCATCTGTATACCTTCTCCTGACACAACATATCCCAGAAATAAAACACTATACGTCATGAACACGCATTTCTTCGTAGCAGCATAAAATTGTTCTTCACGAAGAATAACCAGCACTTCCCTCAAATGTTGAACATGCTCCTCCATAATCCTGCTATATATCAGAATATCATCGAAATACACCACCACAAATTTCCCGATAAAAGGTCTAAAAATTTGATTCATCACCCGCATGAACGCACTTGGTGCATTCAAAAGACCAAACGGCATCACAAGCCATTCGTACAACCCCTCTCTTGTCTTGAAGGCTGTCTTCCATTCGTCTCCAGGTCTAATCCGAATTTGATGATAACCGCTTTTCAAATCAATCTTCGTAAAGATAGTAGCCCCAATTAACTGATCTAGCAAGTCATCCAACCTCAGCATTGGAAATCTATATCTCACAGTAATCTTATTCAAGGCTCGACTGTCAGTGCACATCCTCCACGTCCCGTCCTTCTTCGGTACTAACAAAGCTGGCACAGCACACGGACTCAAACTTTCCTACACACGTCCCTGCTCAAGCAACTCTTCCACCTGCCTCCTCAATTCTTCATGTTCCTTCGGACTCATCCGATAATGTGGTCTATGCGGTAATACTGCTCCCGGAACAAGATCGATTTGATGTTGAATGTCTCTCAGTGGCGGTAACTCCTTGGGCAACTCTTCTGGAAATACATCCTCAAATTCTTTCAAAACCGGTTTCGCTTCTTCTGGAATGTCAACCTCTTCACTACAATCTCGTCCAATCAACAAGAATACTTCAGGCTCCTCTTCAACTTCCTTAACAAACTCTTTCAACGATAGCAAAGTTTTTAGCTCTTCAATCTCCTCAGATTTACTCTCTCCCTGCTGTCTCTTCTTCGGAACTAAAATAATCTTAACGCCTTCAAACATAAAACTATAACTATTGGTCCGACCATCATGTTGCACTGCTCGATCATACTGCCATGGCCTTTCCAAAAGCAAATGACAAACATCCATCTCAACTACATCACACCAGATCTCGTCTTTATATTTCTTCCCAATGGAAAATGGAACTCGAACTCGCATGTCCACCTTCACCTCTCCTCCTTTTCTCAGCCACGCTAACTTGTAAGGATTCGGATGTTTCTCCGTTTTCAACTTCAATTTTCTCACAGCTTCAGTAGAGATAATATTGTCACAACTACCTGCATCAATCACAAACTTACAAACTTTTCCCAGAATAGTGCACGTCGACTGAAAGATGTTACTCCTCAACCAACTAGCTTCATCCTCTTGCTTCGGTGTTAAACAAGACCTCCTCATCATTAGATTACATCCTTCGTCTCCCGATGCGATATCCTGTTCATCTTCCTCCACTGGGCTAGAATCACCTTCACCAACATCCTCAACTTCAATCTCAGCCATCATAGCTCGTTTCTTCGGTTTTGGACACTCATTGCTTTTATGACCCAACTCCTGACAATTGTAACACTTGAAACTGCTATTAACCTTTGCCTTCTCAACCTCCTTCACAACTGGTTTTGCAACAGCTTTAGGAACATTAGAACTTCCACTAACTCCCTTCACTTGATGGTTAGAATTAGTAAATACACCGCCTCCACGCCTTCCCTGCTTCTCCCAAGCCAACGCTTTCTGATGTGCCTCTGCCACAGATCTTGGATCGAACATATTAACCATATCCTGGATCTGCATTCGTAATCCTCCAACAAATCTAGCAGTCAACTGTTCCTCTGTCTCCATAATGTCATTTCGAGCAATCAGTTGATAAACTCGTCAGCATAATCATTAACAGTCTTCGTCCCTTGCCTCAAGTTTTGCAACCTCTGATACATGAGTGATTGATAGTTGTAAGGTAAAAATGTAGCTCTCATCAATTTCTTCATCTTATCCCACTCAACAACCTTTGACTTTCCCATCCGTTCGCGCGTAAGTTTAGTTTGCCGCCACCACGCCAAAGCTCTCCCCCTCAACCTAGTAGCAACTAACTTCACCCTTCGATTTTCCGAAACCTCCTTGAAATCAAAGATCTCCTCCACATTTGACAACCAGTCTAAGAATTCTTCAGCAACCATTCCACCTTTAAATTCAGGAATTTCCGTCTTCATTCCCGATTCCCATCGACGATCATCATCTATATCTCGAGACTGACGTCGTGCTTGTTCTCTATCTCGGTAATGAACACTTCTCCTATCACCATCAAACTCCTCATCAAAGTATGAAGTATATCGATGTCAATTACGACCTCCAACATCTCTACTACCACTCCTTCTATCAACATTCCTATCACGATTATCAACACTTCTATGATCTTGATCTTCTCTTCTCTCTCGATCTGAATGTATCGAAGCTCTACTTCCCCCATGGTTCGATTCAGGTGAAACTCCTCTTCTACTTTGATTCATTTCAAGCATCATTCTCTCTAATCGACCAATCCCTTCATTCAACTTTTCAGTAAAACTTTCGTTGATTCGTTGCTCCATTTCATCGGCCTCTTCTCTTCCATATAAAGCATTAATATTGCGATGATGTTGGGCTCGTCTCGGTGGCATGATTGAACTTCACAAATAATTCAACAAATCTTCAAACTTCAACAAATCAAAACTTCAACACAAAATCAAACAAATCACGGCTCCTTAGCTCGGCTTCAAACTTCAAAAACAACTTCACAAGGCTCGGCTACTTCTCACAAGTATACACGGCCTAGCTTTAACAAATGATACCAAAATTGACGCTTCAACTCTCGGCTCACACTTTAAATTCAAACACTTGGCTCCAAGACCCGATTTAGCTATGATTGGCTAAAACAGGCTCTGATACCAAACTGACGCAGCGTGTGAAGCAAATTCGATGATGTAAATCGAATCCGTCCAGGATCTCACGCGATTAGCGGAAATAATCGGTGAATCGACGAAGAATCAATGGATTTAAAAAATACCGAAAGGCCCAAATCCGTTGATCATGAAAATACCGGATTTTAGCAATCTTTGACATGTTGATCGCGCACGATTCCGTGAAGAAAGATCTACAATTCTTTGAGCGTTGATCAAGCGTACTTGATTCCGCGAATTGGCTTCAACGTTCGTTGATTCGAGCGCACTCGAATGCCGAAGTGGAGATAGGAGTTAACACTCGACTACCAATTTTAAGATGGAGGCACAAAGCACAAACCAAATTTTTATTCAATTTTCAACAACCTTTACAAACGACACAACGTGCCTATTTATAGGCTTACAACTCAATACGACTTAACAAAGCGGTACAACAAACACACATACAAACAACCCAAACAATATAACAGTACATGACTCAGCTTGACTCGGCCACGACTCAACGTAACTCGCAACTTAAAGAAAATTACAATGACTTCATGCTAACCCGGCTCCGACTTATACTAGCTCGGCAATGACTTATACTAACTCGGTTACGACTCAACAAAAGACTCGCGACTTAGCAGAAGGCTGGAAAACATTCTCTCACGACTTACTGGAGCTTCATCTTCGTGATTCAAAAACAAAAATGGATCGGCCGCGACTCAGTATATCTCGCAACGACTTATGGAATGTCTCGGCAACGACTTATGGAATGAATTGGCCGCGACTCAGGATTTAGGTCATCAGCGACTTGCTTATGCCGATCGCGACCTAGGGCTTCACGAGAGAACACGCAGCTTCGGTTACTCGGTTACGATCCATGGGATGTCGCGATGACTCGGTGATGACTCAGGGGATGGATCGGCTGCAAATTTGGGGAAATGGATTTGGCTTGCCTGCGATCGAAGGGTGGAATTGAGTCGTGTGTCGGTGAAATGATTGAGGGGAAAGGGTAAGTCGTAGGTCGCAACTTATAGGATTGAGGGTAAGGTGGAGTTGGGTCGTGGAGGGAATGAGTCGGCAAAGTCGTTCGCGAGTTATTGGAGGTGTCGCGACTTAAGGTGGATGGCGAGACATCGATGAGTCGGCCGCGACTTAGGGTGAGTGCTTCATCATCCTCCCCTTGTTGGAAAGAATTCGTCCTCGAATTCGCATTTCCGTCATCTTCGTCAAGTTCCTTCCCATAATACGGAATTAAATGTTTGACATTAAAAACATCAGAAGTATGGACCTCTCCTGGCAATCTTAATCGATACGCATTATCATTGATCCTCTTCAAGATTTTTACTGGTCCAATCTTTCGTGCTTTCAACTTATTGTAAGTTCCAACTGGAAAACGATCTTTCGTCAATACCGCGTAAACCAAATCACCCTCTTTGAAGACTACACTTCTTCGTTTCTTATCCGCCATTTGTTTATACCTCTCATTTGTCCTCTCCAATCGTTCCTGAACGATTCTATGACATTCTGTCAACCCATCAACAAAATCAGCAGCCCGCTTAACTGTTCCCTTCGGTCGTGGCACTATCGTTAAATCCAACGGCCCCTTTGGTAAGCTTGAATATACAATTTGAAATGGACTGAAACCTGTACTTCGGTTATTTGCATGATTGTGAGCAAATTCAGCTTGACACAACTTCGCATCCCAACTCTTCAAATTGTCTTTCACAAGACATCGTAACAAGTTTCCCAACGATCTATTCACCACCTCTGTTTGCCCATCTGTTTGCGGATGATAAGCACTACTAAATTTCAGCTTCGTTCCCACCATCTTCCATAAACTAAGCCAAAAATGGCTTAAAAATCTAGTATCTCGATCAGAAACAATAGATTCTGGTAAACCATGCAATCGATACACCTCTTTAAAGCACTTACCAAAGAAGATAGAACATCAATCTCTCTCACCGATACTCTTCCTCATCTACCACCAAGCTCCTCCCTTAACCGTGCCACCCCGTGGAACCTATCACTTCTCCGAGCGAATCAAGTTCGAGCAATGCTCGAACTTTCCAACCGGCAATGCCTTGGTGAACATATCCGCCGCATTATCCTTTGTGTGCACCTTTCGAAGATATACCTGCTTATCTTCATCCATGGCTACTAGAAATGACTCTCTCACCTCAATATGTTTAGTTCATGAGCTAAACGCCAAATTCTCTGCCAAGTGAATAGCATTCTGGCTATCACATCGAACATCAATACTATCATGCCCGAATCCCAAGTCACACAACAATCGCTTCAAAAAGAGTGCCTCCTTTGCCGCCTCCACTGCGGCTATCAACTCCGCCTCCGTAGTGGATAAAGCAACTACGGTCTGCAATATAGATCTCCAACTTATGGCTGTTCCCCCAAGTGTGAAGACATATCCGAAAGTTGATTTTCTTCGATCCCTATCACCAGCGTAGTTCGAATCACAATAACCAACCAACTTGCAATCCATCGCCTTACTACCGCAAAAAACAAGACCATGAGATGATGTGCCTCTAAGGTATCTCAATATAAGCTTCACAGCTTCCCAATGCGATTTCCCCGGATTAGCCATGTAGCGACTAACCATCCCGACGGCATTTGCAATATCGGGCCTTGTACACACCAAAGCATACATTAGACTACCAACCGCACTAGCATATGGCACATTTGCCATATAAGTCTTGTCTTCCTCCAAGACAGGTGATCCTTTATTCGAAAGCTTCATATGCAAAGGTAAAGGAGTATATGACGCCTTTGCATTCTCCATGCTAAACCGGCAAAGCACTTTCTCTATGTACTCCTTTTGAGTTAGTTTCAACTCAAAATGCTTTCGATCCCTTATAATTTTCATGCCCAATATCCTTCTTGCTTCTCCAAGATCCTTCATTTCGAACTCCGATTTCAAACTCAGTTTTAGATTGTTGATTTCATTTTTATCTTTTGAAGCAATTAGCATGTCGTCCACATACAAGAGTAAATACACCCAACAATCATTTCTCAACTTCTTGAAATAAACACAAGCATCCTTGATGCTTCTATCAAAACCATTTTCAAGCATAAAATGATCAAACCTTTTGTACCATTGTCTAGGTGATTGCTTTAAACCATGTAGTGATTTCTTCAATTTGCAAACCAAATTTGACTTACCATCCACAACAAAACCTTCCGGTTGCACCATGTAGATGTCTTCATCCAAGTCACCATGCAAGAAGACGGTTTTCACATTAAGTTGCTCCAACTCTAAGTCGTGAATAGCAACTATAGCAAGTAATATCCGGATAGAAGTATGGCGCACAACCGGTGCGAATATCTCATCATACTCCTTTCCCTTCCTTTGTGCAAACCCCTTAGCCACTAGTCTAGCTTTATATCTTCCATCGTCCTTCACCTTGTATATCCATTTGCATCCAATAACACGGTTTCCTTTAGGAAGTGGAACCAAATCCCAAGTTTGATTCTTCAACAATGATTGCATCTCTTCCTCCATGGCACAAATCCATTTCGAGCTATCACTCGACTTCATGACGTCATCAAGGTCTATCGGCTCATCTTGGACTACATGAAGAGCATAGTCCAAATTATCACAAAAGCTAAGATAGTTCCAATCACCATATCTTTCGGGTGGTCTTATAGTACGACGACCAACCCGAGTAGCAATACCATTACCTAAACTCCCTTCGGCTCCACCTTGAACCGAATCTTCTCTAGAATCACGTACATCACCAACACTACTAGAGGCACCATGTGGACTATGTGATGTAACATCAACCGCTATCTCCTCACAAGCATCGCCAACTACTCCACTCTCTCTGCTCCTTGGACAAAATGTGGAAATAATTTCCTTCTCCTTTGATTCACCATGAACCAAATCCGGAACATCTGATGAGCTCACATTCTCCTTGAACATCGCCGACTCATCAAAAGTAACATGACGAGAATTCACTACCTTCTCCGTTCCGGATTCCAAATCCGATAGCCTTTTACACCATCCGTATAGCCAAGCAAAATCCCCTTGAAAGCTCTAGGTTCAAGCTTATCATTTCCCGGATCATGCACATAAACCGGACTGCCAAACACACGAAGATAACTCAAGTCAATGCTCTTTTCCTTCCACACTTCCTTCGGAATTTTGTTACTAATAGCTGAGCACGGAATTCGATTAATAATATGCACGACGGTTGACAAAGCTTCAGCCCAAAATCCGTTTGCCAACCCGATGTCAATCTCAAGCATCGAGCTTTCTCAAGTAGAGTACGATTCATTCTCTCCACAACACCATTCGACTGCGGATCTCCAGGTGTAGTAAAATGCCTCCGAATACCATGATGCTTGCAATACTCCAAAATTTCTCCGGAAACATACTCTCCGCCATTATCAGACCTTAGAACCTTTAAAGACTTGTCACTCTCATTCTCAACAAAAGCCTTCCACGCTTTGAACTTTGCAAATGCCTCCGACTTGGCCTTCATTACATACACCCAAACTTTTCGAGAAAAGTCATCTATAAAGGAAATATAATAGCGAGCTCCAGCTAAAGAAGCTGCAGGTGCCGGTCCCCAAACATCTGTGTGAACATACTCAAGAACCCTTCTCGAATCATGTTTTCCTTCACCGAATGAAACTTTAGTTTGCTTCCCCATGACACAATCTTTGCAAAACTCTAACTTGTTGAAACTTTCTCCATCGATCATCTCTCCCTTTCGAAGAACATCTAAACTTCTCTCCGAGACATGACCTAACCTCAAATGCCACAGCCTAGTCGCATCCAAGCCACGAGAACTATCAACCCCTATACAAGTTTCACCTTCCACAGTCACTCCTTGAAGCAAATAAATACCATGAGTTCTTGTACCCTTCATCACCACAAGTGCCCCCTTCGAAACCCGCAATCTATCACTTTCAATAGTGATCTTACAACCTAAAGAATCCAGCTGCCCCAAAGAGATAAGAGACTTCCTAAGTCCCGGAACATAGCGCACATTAGTGAGAGTACGAACCACTCCGTCATACATCCTAATTTGCAAGGAACCAATGCCTTTCGACTTACAAATAGCACCATTTCGCATAACAATTGAATTTCCTTCTTTGTCGATGTAAGAAGAAAAACAATTCCTACTTGGCGTCATATGATAAGACGCCCCCGAATCGAGCACCCATTTGCTATCCGAAACATCTGATGCTACTGCCGATAAAACATCTACCTCTTCCTCACCAACTGAATTCTCTACCGCTACGGATGAAGATGCTACTTCCTTCTTTGCCTTCTCCTTGTCCGGACACTCATTCTTCCAGTGACCGGGCTTCCTACAAATATAGCACTTGCCTTTTCTTTCCTTTGACTTTCCTCTCCAACCGGGGTTCCATGATTTAGAACGCCCCCGGTTCTCCTTCTTCACATGCATCTCCTTCTCCACAAACAAGCCATGGCCATTACTAGCACCACTACTTCCATCACCTAACTCCTTCATTTGATCCCGCAACTTCTCGCTAAGAAGACCCGTCTTGAATCATCAAGAGTCAATGTATCTCGGCTATAGATCAAACTGTTTGAGAAACTTGTATAGCGGTCTGGCAATGAATACAACAATATCATCGTCTTTTGCTCTTCCTCAATCTTCAAATCTACCGCCTTCATTTTCATTAGCAAATCATCAAAAATATTAAGTGCGCCTTCAACGAAGTACCTTCCTTCATCTTATAGGTGAAGAACGTTCGCAGTAAGATCAAATGATTCGTCGGTGACTTCTTCATATACAATTCCTCCAACTTGTCCCAAATACCCTTAGCGGTTGTCTCACCACTAATTTCAGAGATAACATTTTCTCCCATAGCAAGTTGAAGTGTAGTGAATGCCCACTCCTCCATCTCCTCTCTCTCAACATCCGAGATGTCCTCTGGCAATAAATGTGTGTCAAACACCACCCGATGCACCCGATTCCTTCTAAGAACCGCTTTCATCTTCCATTGTCATTTTTCAAAATCATTATCGCCATTCCACTTGTCTATTACCAATTGTGATCCTGGAGCTACGTACGAGCCACGTACATAAGGAGCTACACCACTTGGAGTACCCATTGAGGAACTACTTGAGTTATTACTTGATTCAGGCATCTCTACCACCACCTACCAAAACCTGATGCTCCGATACCAAATGTTGGTGCGGGATTCCGACTCCAATCGAAACCCCACGAGCGCAGCTGAAGATGGGATCGTGATAAGTAGTGTAAAAACAACCAATCGATAACTCAAATCCAATCACAATCAATCAAAATCCCAGACAAGCAAATCAAAGATCAAGGCAATAATGAAAATAAATCACATAGAGATTTATAGTGGTTCCACTAATGTTGTGTTAGTGTACATCCACTTTAAGAGAGAGCTTTTATTATTATTGATGAGAAGAGTACAAGAGATTGATTATAATGATCAATAATCAAAATAGAAATTGATTTTGTGGAGAAGAGAATTGAAGAAAATTAGGTTTTGATAAACCCTAATTTGGTGGAGGCTGATCTCTTATTGTTGCTTGCACACGCTTCTCTCTCTGCCTTATGGATCTGATACCTGAGGCTAGCTTATATAGGAGAATAGAAACCCTAGACAATATTTCAAAATTGCCCCTGCGGATATCACAAATTTTCATCCAAGTCCGCGAGATGAAAAACTGAAAAGGAAAAAAACGTTCCAGACGTCTGGCCTAAGGGTCAGACATCTGACTTAAGTCTCTGGAGCGACTTCGCTCCAGATCAGACGTCTGACCCACTTGGTCAGACGTCTGACTGAGTGTTCTGGAACCACTCCAGAATAATTTCAGACCTCTGAAAAATAATTTCAGACGTCTGAAATTAGTTGCTATCCCCAAACAACCCACTTCACCTTTTCTCGTCTAACTTCCACCTCCGGACTCCGATTTGCGAACCGTTTCCTCCGTTACGAAGCTACTTCCGACCTTTACAAATCCTCATATAGTGTCGCCAAATTTTAACAGCAGCTTTGCTCCCCAATAGAAATATCCTTAATAATGTCCTTCTATCTCATGAATTATTGAATGGCTACTCATCTACATATAAATCTCCCAGAACCATGTTGAAAATTGATATAAGTAATGCCTTTGACTCTGTACGCTGGTCAACTATATTGTCTATTCTTGAAAAGATGGCAATTCCTCAAGCTTTTAGTAAATGGCTATACACATGCATCTCAACAGTCAGATATTTGCTAGTATTTAATGCACACACTATTGGGTATTTGAAGGGAACCAATGGCTTAAGACAAGGAGACCCTATCCCTCCATACATTTTCATAATGATCATGGAGATCTTCATTCTACCAATAAACAGGCAGGTTGCATTGCATCCTAAGTGTAGAAACCCGGTGGTAACAATTCTAGCATTTACTGATGATCGGATAAGATTCACTAAACCTACGGTAAAGTCATTACAAACTATTATGGGTACTCTTTCCTCCTTCTACAACTTTTCTAAGTTACAAACAAACTCACTTAAATCCCATATACTTCTCTTTAATCTGACTGAACATCAAAAAATAGTTTGCTACAACATAACATGGATGCTTCCTCTTGACTCTGATATGGCCTACCTTGGGATTCCTCTGGCAACCAAAAGAATTTCTATTGCCCAATGTGTACCACTATACGAAAAAATCACTACAGTCATGAATAGATGGGAGAATAGGTATATATCTCAACCAGGGAGACTTGTTATCATCAATGCTGTTATTCTCTCCATGATGGTTTACTAGAGTAGAATATTCCCGCTACCTTCCAAACTATTAGCTATGATAAGATCAGCTATTATAAAATTTCTGTGATCAAGTTCAATTCACATAAGAAAATTATCTCCAATAGCATTCAAGAAGCTGGAAAAACCAAAGAGAGAAGGAGGATTGGGGATAATGAATATGAAAACTTGGAATGTTGTAGCCTTGTCTAAACATTTCCATAATCTCATATCCAAAACTGACTCACTTTGGGTTCAGTGGTCAATTGCAAACAACTTGAAAGGTGATGAGATTTGGACAGCAGAAAGTAAACAATCTCACAGCTGAGTATAGAAAACCATGATAAAAGTACATGATATATTATTGCCATATGCTAAACTTCAACTTGCCCGTAACATACTTCCAAATACTGGTCCACTCCCTGGATCAGTCATGGCATGATACTTCAGAAAAGCCTCTCTCATGAAAAAATGATACAGACTGGGATCTCCTTCAATGCAAAAGCCATTAGCCATATAGTGGATAGTAGAATCATTTTGAATCACACTAGTAATTCTGCTGTAAATGCAATATGGGATAAATACTATGGTCTGCTCTACTACTACATTCAAATAGATGAATATAAGTGGTCTGAAAATCTCAAAAATCACTCAACAAAAACAATATATAATGCTCTAGCTGGAGAGATAAACAATGGCTTCTTTCCATGGCATACTCGTATATGGTACAAGTATGCAGATGAGTGTTATAATTTTATGTTGTGGAAAGTTTTTAGAAATGCCTTGCATACTTTAAGAATCTTTCTCATACTTTAAGATGAGTTTCAAACACTAATTCTATCGTATATGGAAGTTAGCTCTTAAAATCAAATTATTTCAATTAAATTTCTTTAATTGATATCTACGTGTTTCGAGCTCGCATGATCAAACGATAAGTCCGATTGCTACGAAATTGAAAGCCTGTGATAATTCACTATTATGGATCCAACTAAATTGGTTTTATCAAAATCCAAGACAGTGCCCAAAAAGACTAATTTTACACGTTAATTAATGAATTATTAGTTTAAAATCAATTTAATTACTTTTAAATTCAAATTTAAAAGTTAACAAATTTCATCATTCTTGATTACACAGAAATTAATAATATTTTTAAATTAAATTTTCCACATTAAATCCAATATTTAATTATTACATTAATTTCAACATTCAGTTACCATAGAAATTAAAATCTCGTTTATTATAATTTTAGTTCCAACATGTTCTTTTATTTTTGATTTAATTGTTCTTATATTAAATCAACTATTACCTTATGAATTTATTTGACATAAGTTTTCATCTTTTACCATATTAATTTCTATATTTCAATTATGTTAATTTCTTAATGATTACAAAATTATTTCAAACAGATTAAATAATCAGATGATAAATAAAACAGTAATTACATTTAGGTAATTTAAATGCATTTATAAATTTATTGTTTACAACCAAAGGTTAATAAATTTACGTACACAATAATTGATTTCATATTCTATATAAAAGCCAGTTTCACTTAAATAACATATAATTTCACCATTTAATACATCATTTATTTTTGTTCCTTATTTAACTTACAATTATTCAGTCGATTGAAATCACATTAAAGCAATTAACCGTCAAAAAATGTAATTAAATTATATTCTAATAATTTTTTTCCATAAATAAATCTTAAATTTTTATTTTTGACAATATTAAATTCCAAAATCTTATTTAAATTTAATATTTTTAATTATAAAAAATATGGGTCGTTACAAATCTATAGCAATACAGATATCTGTAGTTTATTTAGAGGAGAGTAAACTCACCGAAATTCCAATTGACGCGTGCGTTTTGGTCTAAAATTGAACTACGTTTGATATTGGCCCAAAATCCTACCACCTCCAAATTCAACGAATTTAACTTATATGTGTAGATAATGTCGATATGATTCCAACGCAAAAGATCACATCCAAATCTTACCTGGTATGGAAAAGTTATTCAATTTATAAGGTTTTGAATTAATTATACAATTAATCCTTGATTACTTTGATTAATTATTTAATTACCCACATAACATTCAAAATCCTAGTTCTCCCTCTCAAATTCTTGCATGCGAATGCATAGGTCATAAATCCTATACTTTAAATCATCTCTCCTCCCTCCCACGCTCGATATTTAATGAAAACGACCCCTGATTCCTTCAGCATGCTCCACTATGCAAGTGCTGTCGATGGCCTCACAAACTCCAAGCTCGATCAACCGCTTCAGTGACCTATAGCTTATCGCTGACTGTACAACAATGTCATAATTTCTTCTCTAGCACCTTTTACCCCAAATTTACACCACTGAAGCTCCTCGCCATGAGAAAAGCAACACATGCCTCGCCAAAGCCTATCATCGCCACAATCAAACACCACCCCAAATCGACTAAAAAAACTGATCATCCCTAATCTCTACCACACATAACCAAACTTGTATAGAATTGAAGACAATGACCACACAAGTTCATATAATCATGTTTTATAATTTTTCATCAAGGAAATGATTTGATTTTGAATTTTAAAGCTGAGGCTATTATTTTCCTTCACTAGTAATCAAAATAAAATGGGAAAGATGAACAAAAGAAAGTAGGAAGAGTATAATTGTTGAAAATTTTGGTTTTATAAAAAAAATTCCTTGCTTAAATCACAAGTAAACTAATATTCTCAAGTAAAACTAAGTTTACACCCAAAAGAATACATCCTGTCAAGTCTTTTCCAAATTTTGAATTTTGATTTTTGTTATAAAAAGATTTTTAAAAGGAAGTTTCTCGTGGTATTCCACTACACAATATCCCGTGGTATTCCACTACACAATATCCCGTTCGCTTGCGAACCGCTAACGACAAAAATAAAAATACGATCTTGAACAATATATGACATGATCGCAAATCAACAATAAAATACACTAATTATTTTAATTTGTGAATTTCAAAAATACAATCGTTTGCCGTAAAATATGTCAAACAAAAATATAACTATTTTTGAAATTAAAAATTTAGGAAAATCTAATAAATTAAATTAAAAACACATCACTAAAAATTAAGCATTTTATTAACAATGATTTTCTTATTATTCGTTATAACTATTTATTATTGTAAATAAATTTACAAAGTGAGCCCACCATTATTATTTATTAATTAAAAGGAGTTAAATAAAGTTATTAAATTCATTTAATTAATATTACATTTGCAACTCAAATATTTAAATAACGCTTATATTTAAATGTAAGTTATTTAGATTATTAAAAACCAACTATTTAAATATTTAAAATTAATTACATATTCAAAATAAAAATGATAAAATTCTGGTATGTTACAATTAAGACGAGACAAGCCTTAATTCCCATTGAGATTACGAATGAAAGTGTTAAGATAAAAGCCATGCTATAGAAACTTCAATCTATGCATAAATTAATTAAGATGCTTGTATTTCAGAAATCATCTAGGAAAACTAAAAAGATAAAGATTAATGAAGGCGAGGAGATTGAGTTGCCTCAGTGAAACGCAAATATGTCACATTTAAAGGATAAGAACCTTGGGAAAAGTGTTTAGAGCCCAAGAGAAAAAGAAAAACAGAAGCTGTCAAATCAAAAAAGATCGCAATAAGCCCTAAACAAACTTGAAAAAGAAGTTGAAACGAACGATCGATCTATAATGACGGTAAGGAGCCCATGGAAATCTCCACTTGTGCAATTCGCAAGCTCGACTTCACTTAAGAATTCGAGCCAAAAAGGAGAGATTATAGAGACGATGAGGCATACTTAAAAGACTTGGCTAATGAATTGGATAATGATATAATTAACATGAAAGGTAAAAGGATAATGGATCCTAAAGAAAGCAATAATGAAATGGAGATTCTTCTAGTAGAAGAAATAATGGAAGTAGCACTACCAATATATGTGAAAATCCTTCTATCAAGTATGATGGGTCAACTAGCTCGGATGATCCTTTGTTGGTTTTTGAAAGCCAAATGGATATTTATGATGCACCTGAAGTAGCATGATGTAGGATTTTCTCTACAACTTTTCTTGTTACAGTAGCAAAATGGTATTGCAATTACAGGGAGAAAACTATTTCTTCTTGGGGTTATATTACATATGAATTTTCGATATGGTTCTGCACTTCAAAAGAACCAACTATAAACTCAAGAGTCTTGGCCAACATAAAGCAAAAACCTTGAGAGCTATTAAGCGACTACCTCAAAAGGTTCAATTCTAAAGCCTCAAGGGATGAAAAAGTAAGTAATAAGGAAAAGTTGATGGTAGTAAAATCTAGATTGATTGAGAACACCCTATTCTAGAAAGAACTTTACCTCCATGGATGTAGGGATTTATAAAATTTTTATATTCAAGTTAATAAGTTCATCTGTATAAATAAAATATTTCACTAAAATAATAAATCATAAAGGGGAAGAGAAGAGGAAAGATTCGGATTGTCGACTCAAACAAGAGAGGAAGATGGGATGAAATACCAAAGGCTAACTACATTGACTTGAACCAATCCATCTTATAATTGGAATAAAAGGCGAGATGGAATATTCGATTGTGGGAAAGACAAAAATTAACCCAGAAAACAAAGGAGGAGAATAACGTGCCTTTCATAAGGTAAACGGACACAAGATAGACGATTGATGAGTCATAGCTAGAATCATTCAAAATATTATCTAGAGAGAAACACATAAAGAGTTTGATAAAGGAAATCAGAAATTCCCTTGCTATATAGCAATAAGAAACCTTTATCTAACAATGCAAACTTTTTAGACAACGAACCGCCATAGGAGCTTCTACTAACAATCAATCATATTGATGTGATTCATAGTGGCCCTCATGTTGTTGGAATGAGTAAAGGTTCAAGGAATATGTAAATTCATGAAGCCAAAGAAGACATCTATTCTATGGAGGAGGAATGGCGAGGGCCTGCAATAATGCATATAGATCCCAGACCCAGTGGTTATTCCAAAAGAGTTAAAAGGGTTGAGACAACGTCATAGTGATACATTAATGATTACAACTCAAATTGGACTATCTTTAGTATCCAATTTCTATATGGATACCAAAATGCAGTAAATATTATTTTCAAACGTGCATTCGATCAAATGGATATTTTTTGGAAAAAGCATGAGCTCATCTTTGAGCCATTTGTAGATGGTAAATAAAGTTATGCAGTCAAATGGGAATACCACCATAGTCAAGGACTTTGAAACTCTATTTGTGGTAGTGGATCAACCTTCTTTTTGTAATGCTTCCTTTTGGGACTCACGTTGGATAAAGTAGACGCTTTTCTCTCTTCAAAGCATTTGATAGTGGAATTTCTCGCTAAGATCGAGTGGGATGAGAACAATTTAATTCTTGGGAAATGTACTTTGCTAACCTGGAATAATGCAATAAAGAATGATTCTTTTTATGACGCCATGTCAAAACTAAATAAAATTGAAAATCACATGCCAAACTAAATAAAATTGAAAATCACATTCCCTTTGATATCAGTCACCAAGAACTGACATCAAAAGTAATAAAGTCAACATCAATTAAAAAGCAAAAAGTGATAGGTAAGAAGGGCAAACTCCTGGAAAAGAATAGGATGCATGTTGGAATAAATCAAATAGACTAGAAGGTTGATGTTGAAGGGCCCCTAAAAGAAATTTCCCGAAAATAGATTCCATGGATAATGAAAATAACATAAAGTCAGCAAAAGAATTAGAGAAGATAGAGGTAGACCCGCGAGGTCCCACTAAAGTAATAAAGATAAGTAGAGAGTTGGACAAGGATGTTAAGGAAGAACTAATTTAATTTCTCCAAATATGCAAAGACGTTTATTGCTTGGACTCATGCAGACATGGTTGTAATTGATCCTGAAATGATGTGGCACGTATTTAACATAAATCCAATCTTCATTCCTATAAGGCAAAAGAAGAGGAAATTTGACAAAACATGAACAATTGCATTATAAGATGAGGTAAAAGGGTTATTGGAAAATGAGTTTACTTTAGAAGTGTTTTATCCAAAATGGTTGGCAAACCCGGTGCCTGTTAAGAAATCTAATAGGAAGTGGAGAACTTCTATTAATTATATGAATCTGAATAAACCATATTCAGAAGATTTATGTCCTTTTCTAAGGATTGAACAGTTACTGGATGCGACTAGTGGGCACAAACTATTATCGTTCATGGATGCATATTCAAAGTATCTATGTTTAGGCCCGATTAGGAGCATACGAGTACTGTGACTGATTACGGAATATACTGTTATAAAGTAATGCCGCTTGGACTAAGGAATGCAGGGACCACATGTTAGCAAGTGATAAATAGAGTATTCAAAAACAAAATTGGGAGAAAGATCGAAGTGTATGTAGACGACATGTTAATAAAATTCAAAGAAGGGGTTGGTCATATAGAAGACCTGAATGAGATGTTTGAACAACATTGGAATATTACAAGATGACATTAAATACTCAAAAATGTGAATCCGGTCTTGGAAATTTTTTGGATGCATAGTAAGTGCACAAGGAAGAACACTTAATAAATAAAAGCAATTTGAGATATGGCTGACCTAGGAAAAGTAAGGATGTAATGAATTTCAATGGTTGGGCGGCGATATATAATCTGTCCATATCAATGGCCACAGATAGATGTATTCTATTTTTGGATGCGATCAAGAAAAAAAGGACTTTTGAATGAACCAAGGAATACCAAAAAGCATTTCAAAAACTAAAAGACCATTTTCCCAAATCTCTTATACTCTCCAGCTCATGGTTGGTGAAGAATTGTTTGTATATATGGAAGTATCTGAGCATCAATTCATTTTAGTCTTGATAAGAAAAGAAAATAGTATGCAACTGCCAGTTTATTATACAAACAAAAGCTAAATATGCAAAAATAAGATACATGGTTATAGAAAAAATTTGCTTATAGTTAAGTGTTATCGGCTCAGAAATTAAGGTCTTACTTTCAAGCACATATGATTAAAGTCCTAACCAACTATCTGCTCAAGAAAACTTTTAATAAACCATAAACGTTAGGAAGGTTATTAAAATGCGGGAGGGAACTAAGCTAATATTATATTGAGTATTTATATTGGGTGGTGGCAAAGGGACAAGCATTAATTGACTTTCTAAAAGAACGTATGGTGTTTATCAAAGAGCAGTTTGAAAAGGAAATTAAACTTGAACCAACAAGACAATTATCTATAGGTGGTGTATCAAACGAACAATGGGTCGGAGCTGGATATGTGATATTACAACCAACGGACATCGATTACATTGCAATGAAATTGGGATTCACTACAACTAATAAGGTGGCTAAAAAAATCAATGATAGATGGCTTAATTCTATCCCAATAATTAAAAATTCCCAAAATTGAAGTATTTAAGCGACTTACAATTAACGGTAAACTAATTTAACAATAATTTCAAACAAAAGATGCAAATAGAGTTGTTAGTGAATACTCAAAAATCAGAAATCCTTTCGCATCCGCATCCAAAAAGCGAATAAATATTCAATATTTGAAAAAATAGATGCGGATGCAGATGCGAAGACATCCACATTCAAAAAATATCCATCCGGTTCTTTTCAAGATTATAGTTTAAATTATGTGTATTTTAGTAAAATAAAAAATATTTACTTATTATTTTATGAAGCTAAAAGTCCATATTATACACTCATCATAATTGTCTATTATTAACACTTATAATCAGTGGAATTGAAAATTTTATACGTCAAACTAAAATTTTACATTATTTTTCTTGATTTATTGATCGTTCGTGGATAGGATAATTATCCAACATCCATCCACATCCATGGATGCAGATATCAAATATTCAAAAATGGTTTTGAATACAAACATAGATATAACGTTATCCACATCAAAAAATATCCGTCGACAGGCCTTGATGCACAATTAGCCTAATATGTGAAGAAGGTCCATAAGATGTTAGCCCGATTTGAAAAAATTTCAGTTCATCAAATAACAAGGGAGAAAATACCACAACAGATTCATTAGCAAAGCTAGCTAGTTCACGCATAGCACAGAGATTGTTCCTGTTGGATTCCAAAAATACCCAAGCATTGATTTTGACAAAGATGAACCAAAATAGGATGCATTCGTCTTAACCCAAGCACAAACTCAGCAACTATAAAGTAAATAAGAAGATTCCGAAAGCAAGGATGATCATGAAACAACCCAGAAGAAATACAAGAAAATGATTATGAAATAACTAGTGAAGAAGTACCTAAATACAAATATAAGGACCATTATGGATAACTGGATGACACCGATAGTATAATATTTGGAAAAAGGAAAACTTCCAAAGGATAAGAATAAGACAAAAGAAATTAAGATACTAAGCATATTTTTATACCATGATTAATGGGGTATTGTAGAAGAAAGGTTAATCAATTCCTCATTCAAGGGGCATAACCCTAGAAAAAGGAATGAATATTTTGAAGAAGTAAATGAAGGTTTTTACGGTGGCCATTCCAATGCCATGAAATTTATAAGAAAGTAATGATACTAGGGTACTATTGGCCTCGGATGAGTGAGGATGCTTTAAATAATGTCAAAAAATGCAACAAATTCCAGCTATTCCAAAGAATCCCATGCCTACCTCCAAGTGTATTGACCCTTGTCACATCGCGTGGCCATTTGATGTTTGGAGCATCAATTAACAAAAAATTTCCTATCCTAAAAGGAGGTGAAAAATTAGCAGTTGTGGTAATTGTTTACTTGACCAAATGAATTAAAGGTTAACCGTTATCCAGTATAACTTTGGTAAAGTTCTTAACCTCATGAACAAAAATAGTTAGTCACTTTGGACTTTCGATTAAGATTATTTCTAATGGTTGGATCTATTTTGAAACTAAAGGTTAAATCGTTTTCATGAAATTAATGGAATAATAAAGAGTTTCTTAGGTAACCCATCCAAAAGCTAATAAAGTAGTAGAGGCTGTAAATAAGACCCTTAAAAATATCATGAAAAAGCGATTGTACAAGCAAAAGGGAATTGGTCGACGGAACTTTCGCTTGTTCTGTAGTCATATAGAGATTCCTCAAAAATAGCCAATAAACATACCTCGTATTCTTTAACTTATGGATTCGAGACGATGCATCCAATTGAAGTGAAGTCCCATCACATTGAAGAATCATGTATTTATATGGAAAAAATCAATAGATGAAGAAGGAATCCTTAAATTTGATTAATGACCTATGAGATCAAGCTGCATTGAGGATGGCGAAATATCATAGAAGAATTACCAATGTTATGACTCAAAAGTGAAGAAAAGAGCTTTCTAAAAGGACGACTTTGTACTTAGAACAGTAACCCTGAATACAAAAAAATCTAGTAGATAAACCGTTACAGAGAAATTGGGAAGGATCTTTGGTCATTAATAAAGTAATTCCACAATGAACTTATCGACTAAGTAAATCAGACGGGAGCATTAAGAACTTAAAGTGCCGAACATTTAAGGCTTACTTCATAACTGTAGATGATTAAATAGATAAAGGGTTATTAAAGGTCTATCCAAATAAATATCCCCGGATTGAGATGTACCATGCTTCCTTTGACTCCTAACCTGATGAGAAAATCGAGATTTGTTGAGTGGACATACTCATTATATCTGGTAAAGGTTCGAATTATGCCTTTGGTCTCTCTTTATGCTCACCAAAAACGTTCCTTCAAAGATCGATGGTCAAATCAAGCCTTTGATCCCACTTCTACACCTGGCCAAAACACTCATCTAAAGAATAAAGGTTAATTTTGAAGAAATTAGGCAAGCGTGCAGCAGATAAAATGGGTGAATTTCATTTTTTTTAGCACTTTGGATCATATTGAGTCTATAAAGTTTAAAGTTATTTAGATCTTATCTAAATTAATTTCTAAATAATCTTTATTTTAATTTATTTTTTTAAATAACGTTTTGTTTTGATATCATGTTTGTATTATATAATATTAACATGCGTATAATATACACATGTGTGTGTATGTACACGTGCAATACATACAGTGTGCATGTTTTAACATGCCTATTTATAGGTGTTGGGATTTACATCGCAATAGACAAGATAGTCCCTCTGTATATAAATGTGTTGTTTAATATATATATATATATATATATATATATATATGTGTGTGTGTGTGTGTGTGTGTGTGTGTGTGTGTTTGTCTATTTAAGTATGATATCAAATTATATTTAATAAGAAATCTAGTTAAACATAAAGAAAATTATTTAAATATAGAAAGTTATTTTCTTCATTTAAAGCCATTCAAGTGATTAACCTTTAAACATAGAAAGATATTATTCTATAGAAGGATATTATTTTTATCAAATCTAGATCTTAATATATATGGTTAAGTTTGATATTAAATCTAGATTGTGATATCAAAATACATTTCAAATTCAAACTTAAATAAATAAAATTAAATTAAAAAAATGAATATATATATATACACACGTCACTTATGAAAATAATTTAATTTTAGTAAAATATTAATGGCCTAATATATATCCTTATACATACTGTAACCTGGTTGCTTCGCCCGGCTACGAGAGGCAGAATATTAAATGTCGTTCGGCCTGCAAGCGCCGCTCGTCCTAAATGCCGCTCGACCTAAGTGTCGTTCAGGCTGCAAGTGCCGCTCGGTCTAAGTGTCGCTCGGCCTAAGTGCCGCTCGGCTTAAGTGCCTTTTGGTCTACAAGTGCCGCTTGACCTAAGTGCTGCTCGGTCGAAGTGCCGCTCGACCTTAGCGTCGGTCGGCCTACAAGTGCCGCTCGACCTAAGTTCCACGCGGCCTAAGTGTCGTTCGGCCTAAGTGCCGCTTGGCCAAAGTCCATCGTTCAACACTCTTAGGATCAGACGCCATCGCTCGACATCCTTTGTACCAAACACCATCGCTCGGCTTCGCTTGGCCTAACGCCACAGCTCGGCATCCTTTGGCAACATCGGTTGGCAAAGTCACTCAGCAAGGTCGCTCGGCAACTGCCGTTCGGCATCCCTGGCTTGGTGCATACTAGAGGTGTTAACAAGCTGTCAAGCCCACAATAAAGTAAGGGCGTTCGGCATAACCTTTCTTCGAGTCAACTCGTTGCTTGCTTCGGTTCTCCCGAGGGCTTACTTTGAGTCAGTTGATGATTGACCAGACAACTCTCGATCGGTATTCCTCGCTCGGCATGACTCGCTCGGCATGCCTGGCTTGGTGCGTAGAAGTCACTTACTGTGGGCCGAGATATCTTTTTCTTGGGCTCGTGAGGGAAGTCCAGCCTATCTTCGCCTATAATTTGAAGGGCAGGGGCACAGTGAAATGGACCTTTTTCGAGAACACTAGGAGAATCTGCCATTTTCAAGACTCATTCCTTTTCAGTTAAGACTTATATTCAAGTTGTTGGTGTACGGATTTATCTATATTCAATTATATGAAAAAGCAATAAAGACTAAGCTCAAAGTGGACGTAGGCAGTTACGCCGAACCACTATAAATCTGGTGTTCTAGTTTTTGCTATTAATTCTGCATATATTCCTTTGTTTTAATTTTCTATCTTCATTAATCTATCTACAAAAATCCTTCTTTGGGTGTTAGTGACCAATTTTGGTGCTAACATTTTAGTGCTTTCACTGAGAAACACATTCTCTGGTTATTAGGATCTACTTTGTAGCTACTGGATTGAAGAAATCCCCTTAAGAAGATCCAAGTCATTCATAGGAAGTCGGTTGATTCTACTCAGAGTTCCTACCAATAACTCTACAATGGGAAGACCTTGTACCCGATCAACCTAGCACAACACAGACATCAAGGAGACTGCTAGCATCCAACAAGTAGGACCCAACAATCAACAAGTTCATCCAAGCGGAGGGACTATCACCGCCCAAAACCAAATGGAAGTTGTCACTATAATGGAGTTCAATGACCCGATGAGAGAACTCATGGAGAGCAGAAGACAACTTAACGATTAGATTCAAGCTAATGCAACCTCCTGACTCAGCTAACTCAACAACAACATCAAAATGCTGGAGGTAGCCCTACTCCTTATTCCTCATCTGATAGCTCGACTTCGTCCGATGAACCTCATAGGCGTAGACGCCGCAGTACTGAAACAACACAAGTAGGTGTTGCCAATCGATCAACCAGAGATCTCTTACACCTCGAAAACCACACACAAGCAGGAGAAGAAAATTTAGAATCTAGAGTGCAAGTGGAAGCTGGACGGTCGGCCCACCAAGGTCCTAATGAAGCTGGTCCCCAGGATACACGTTTGGTAGACCGCCAACAAAGGAGACACCAACCAGAATGGTCTTGTAGGACAGATTCCAACCTTCCATCTACATACAAACCCCAGACCTGTCGGCTATAGTCAGATAGCTGATGAGAGAAAATTAAGGCTTGACTAATGATGATTTGGGGATATCCCGGAGTCATACTCCATTCAAAAATACTATTCTACAGGCCGAGTACCCCAGGAAGTTTAACATGCTAACTATTCCGGCCTACGAAGGGACTCCAACAACATGTGATGAGATATGAGTGGATGATGGATTCGGCTAGGGCCAATGATGTAACTAAGTGTAGATGCTTCCCAATAACTTTATCTGGAATCACTACTATGTGGTTCACCCGACTTCCTTCATGGTTTATCTCCAACTTTGATGAATTAGCGACGAAATTTGTGGAACAGTTCAAGATTCATGCTACTCGTCCCAAGAATGTGATGTCCTTGTCCAACATGATTCAGGCTCCAAGGAGTCGTTAAAGGAGTACTTACAGAGATTTCATGTGGTGGCTATTGAAGTTAGTGTCACGATCCAAATTTCAGCGTTCGAAAATCGACACCCGTACTTCACTAGTACTCGAATGCCGCAGATTCAACCGTTAAAATTTGACTCGCGCCGAAGCTTATAACACCATTAAGTAAACAACACAGCGGAAGAAAAAGAAATGAATAATATCATATACAACATGATCCAATATCTGATACAACAGATGATACAATAGAATGATACAACTGAATATCATCACTATTAGAGGTACAAGAAATAGCAGTGGAAAAGAATATCTTCAATGCCAAACTCCAAAGAATCCATCACCACTCCAGAACTAGCTCGAGCAACCATCAAATTGCACAAAGATAAGAAAGCGCAGTCCATGTCCAAAGACTGAACTAGCTTCAGATAATCTACTGAATCTAACTATCTGAATAACCCAACTCTGGGCTGCCCGTGTGGAAAATTGTGGGAACCCAGAGTTTGGGAAAGGAAAAATAAACTCCAGGTCAGTCATGGGACTAGTGTGAGTAAAAAAAAACAGTTGCTTTTAAACAAAACAAGATTTATAAATGAGAATCCGATATGCTTTTTGGAAAATGAAAGTACCATAAGACCTCCCGCCACACACAATGCAAGCGCAGAATTGGAGGAGATTTCTTCTTATGATAGTCAAATATGCTTAGTACGATAAAAATTCTTTGATATTATTACTAATGCATAGTGTAGAAAGCATTTCGAAAATATAATATTAATCTTAGACAACATTAGTACCATTATACTATGCCAACTATAGCTGCCATGTTAAATGGCATGTTCTACAACTAAAACTGTACTGGGTTCGTATTGTTTTGTTTCGGTTTCCAACAAATGGTCAGGCTAAGGAACTTCCTGGGCCACATGGGTACGCCTCTGGTGGGACGTCCCGAGAACCTAACCGGATCTCTGCCAGCACAAGGCCGGGTTACCTCTGTAACTAGGTAACTATTGAAACGAGTATGCCATCCCCCGTTATCCGGGGAACCAACAACAATCACAAAGTAATATATATATATATATATATATATATATATATATATATATATATATATTTGCGATATCCACATATGTTAAATAACTGGGCTCCATACCATGATACCACTTCTATCCCGAAGGAAATGCACATACCCTAAGGAGCGCTACCCCCAATAACCTTGATGCATCTTTCCTGTTTCGACCATTTCTGGGGTGTGAGGTCCTGATGCAGTCTCGTCCACAAACTACGCTTTATACAAAAGCTATGCTTTGATCACAAATGATCATCAACACACAGCATCACTTAGCATGCCTACACTACCAAATTGGTAATATATCACGGATAACCTTCAACTACATAACCTCTAAGCTCGTACGTCTCAGAGAAGGGTGTTAAGCCAAGAGAATAAATTCTCTGCCACCAAAAGATATGTATTTGAAAGAAATCAACTTTATATCTCAAAGTGTAGTGTCAGATATACGACCATACAAGTCTGTTCCGGGTTCGAACAAAACCGAAGGCACTTCCGAAGAAGTCCTTGCAATCCGGGTATTCACAAACCCGATCGAACTTCCCATCACTTAGGGAATCTCTATACCGACGCGACTTGGTGCAGAGAAAATCGATAGGTTATCCTATCGTTCTCACAAATATCCAGTCTTCACCACCAGTCTTCAAATGCTATCCATAACGACATATCATTAGTCGGAATGGGTTATACGACACAAAGGTCCTCTCCCGGCTAAACCGAATAATGAGCACAAATTTTAAAAACATATGGATAATGGGATTTCAGTTAAGTCACTACTTAAAACCCAAACTTATTTTCGAATGGTTTAACAAATTACCATTTTCAAATCTTTAAACAAAAAGATTCACTTCCCAAAGTTCACCCAGATTCCACAAAGATTCATTCACAGTTTTTCAAATCAATTTCCATTTCAATTTGGATTAACTCATTCAATCTTTATAACAAGGATTTAATTTGTAGCGTTCAAACCCGTTTTGATTTATCCATAACTTGGAAGACCATTTTCATTTTAGACTTGAAATCCTTTCAACACAAATTGGAAGTTCAATACTTCTGTGAAAGCTTTTATTATTTGAAAACAAATAGTTTCGTTTCAGAAAAATCCAATTATATTTGCACGAGTTAAAGCCCATGAATTAAATTCAAATTCCCAAATTAATACATTTAAAATGTTTTAACCCATATATAACTAGTATAACATCTTTAATACCTAATTTCAAATCATAGAATTCAATTCCAAATTTTGAATTCAAATTTAAATCAAATTATTTAAATTTCAAAACTTAATCAAGCTATTCAAAAGATAAATTTTATGTTGAAATTCCGTTTCAAAAACTTTTCACATTTAACCCGATTCTATTTCCAAACCATTTGAATTCAAATTGTCTATTTAAAATCGTTTCAAAAATCTGTGACTTGATCGATTTCCTCGTGAATTCCATATTTGTGTGTGTATGGTGTGGTCCAGGGTTTTAACACACAATAGTGCAACAACATCATCATCAAAGATCAGAACACAGAAATATAGTTGATAAGTGGTATAAACTATAACGCTTATCGTTCATTCACAGATTCACAGATAATATACAAATGTATCACAAATAAATGAATAAAATACACAGCTTAATCGACAGAACAAAATATCACAGATCAGATAGGACAATCAATTCAAGGCAACTCATACAATACAATCATTCATAAGTAAGGTCAATCATTCAATATTTATAAGCAGGATTAATTAATCGTTTAATCCTAATTAATTCAATTTATTTCCAATTAAATTAATTACTTATGAATTAGTTATCCAATCCTGATTTATTAATTACAAATCATTTGATATAAATTAATTTATCAAACACTTTAATTAATTATCCTTAATTAATAAATTATTCTTAATAAATCACATTAATTAAATTAACCTCTAAGCCAATTACATAATTAATTAATCCCTTAATTAATTATTTTAAGAAATTAAACCTTTAATTACTTACCATTAAGCAATCATCTCATAACAATAAATCATTAATTTCCAATTAATATTTATCATTAAATCAATCAAAATATCCAAATTTAATTACAATTAGTAATTAACCCCTTAATTACTTTCATTAAGCAATTTACAATTTATAATTGATTATCTTAATTAATTAATCTAATTAATTATTAAAATTAATCACCTTAATCAATACTTAATAATCCTTAGTTAATTATCTTCATTAACTAATAACATTTCTTAATCACTTTCATTAATTAATTTTAACCTTTAATAAATTAATTATTCTCAAATTAATTACCTTATTTAATATATCACATTATCCTTAAATTAATTATTGCTTAATCACTTGATTGAGCAACTTCAATCATTAATTGATATCTAATTAATAATCCTTAATTTACAAATTAATTATTCCTTTCTTAATTAATCTTTAAATCTTAATTAATTAATTTAAACCTTAAATTACGTATTTAATTAATCCAAATCATTAATTAATTAAATAAATAAATTATCCATTTTAATTAACTTACTAATGGATGAATTACAAATCATTATTATATCTTCATCACTTAAGTAAAACTCATTCTCAGTAGTGATTTAAATATTATTTACAAACATGTTTTGAAAACTTTTGTTTTCAAACTTATCTTTTAAATTTCATTTTAAATTCAGGACTTAAAATAATCCCTTATTTTCTTAAAAAACTAATTTAAAACCCGTGAATTCACATGTGAAATAATACTTGATTATAAAAGAAATTGAAAAGAGTTTAAATCAAGTTTCCTTTTCAATTCACATATTTAAAATATGCTTGAATATTAAACTTATTTAAACAATTCAATTTATAAACAATCTGGAATTCAAGTTTAAGTTTAAATCCAGGTTTCAAAATTGATTCAGCCTTGGTTTATAATTCAAAGTGCATTTTTTTCAAATCTTGTACAAGTTTGTTTCCAAAACTAGCAGACAATACACTTCCTTATCACAGCCTGAGCAAGAATTCGAAATTCACGAATACAAATTCGAGTCCCTCATACATCCATTTGTTTCGAGCAATTACTGGAATTACTCGAGAGCTACTCGAGTGTAACCCTGCATCACCCACTTCGCCAGAGACAACACTGCTCCGTGCATATGCACGGAGGCTCCGACCTTCTCTAGTTACCTCAGATGGCTTCAACACATCAGCCAACATCCACGCAACAACCTCCGACCATCCAAACTCCTTCACTCGCGCGAAATCAAAATCAAGTTGTTCGAACTAAAACCTGGAAACGAGCAAGAACCACCACCCCAAACCTGGAAAACTACGTCGAACTCCCAACCCTGGCCACCAGAAAGCTTAAAACTCCGGTCGCTGCTTCGTTGACTCTCCCACTACCCTTACCAAAAATCTCGTCGCACTCGATCCATTATTGGCGACGAATAAATCGAAAGAAAACAGCCTTGACAAAACTAGGTTAAATTTTTTTAAACGTTCGCCGTCGCCACCACCGTGGCCTGACCACCACCGCACTATTTTTCCATGAACCTCTGGTCACTCCTCCACCTCCAGAAGGAAACTCGACTCCTCCCATCAATGGGATCACCCACGGCAACCCAAAAAGCACAATACAATCAAACCCAAACCGCTCTTCCAGCTTAACTCTAAAAATTATATTTTAACTTTAAAAATCATGTTAAAGCATACTAATTCAGTTTATATACATGAAATCGTAAATTAAAATGTTTGAAATTTGACTTGTTTAAAGATTTGCTCAGATGTTTTGATTTACAGAGGTATTTACAAGTTGATTTATTATAAATAAATTTTAAAAACTTAGTTTATAATCAAACAAACAACTTTTGTTTATATTTTAAGTTCTATCAGTTATTAAACCAAGGGATGAGAATTTGTTTGCAAATCTGGTCTGGAAGAAACCAGAACAGAGGTAACTCAATTTGTACAGGCAGACATATATTTAAACATCGACATATATACACAGGAATGCATTAATATATATACACAAATCTCAGAAAATAATTAAGCAACATATATACTTAAGTATTTTAAAATTTAAGGTACTCACCTTCCAAATCATGGTTTGAATTCACCTGATCTTGGGTTTAATAGAGTTGTGTTGACTTGAAAATGTGCAGTTGCTTTTTTTTGAAAAAGGCAGTTTTGGTATTCCTTGAAAACTTGCTTTGTTGTTGAATGGATTGCTTAAGTTAGTAGACTAATGATGTTTAATTTCCTGGAATGTTAAGTTGATGAACGAACAAAAATGGTATAGATGTATATATAGAAAGAAAGGTGTACAGCTTGTTTTCACTAGTACAAAATTTCCTTTTTTTATATCTGATCAGAGATTTTGCATAAGAAGGCTGAAGTGTTTTCGAATTGACTTTATTTATTTTGTTAAGATGAAAGCATTTAATGCTTGAGTACTTTGTGTCTCATACTTCTTATTTTTTTTATGTTTAGATATCTCACTTTTTCTTTGTTCTTGCCTTTTCTAAATTGTCTTACAGGCTACATAGGAATGTATATATTCTTTGCTTTATAATATGAATATACTTGTACCGCTTTCTTTTTGCAAGCTTCAAAGATATTTATATCTTTGTTTTCCTTGTTTGTACTTAATATTTATTTTATATATTTTTTCCAAGTGTTCATGCTTATGAATGTATGTTGCTGTTCACATTTGAACGTATTATTTTGTTTCAGTCATATTACTTTGCTTTATACATGAATTTCTACTGCTAATATGTTGTTATTATTTTGGCAGATTTGTTTATTTTACATAATTTATTTTATTTATTTGGTTAACTCAATATTTATTGTTTTATTTCTTCTTTTTGTTCTATTATTTTGTATTTTATTCAAGAATGAAATTGATTATCAATTTA
The DNA here is from genome assembly GCA_030765085.1 of Allium cepa. Classification (NCBI taxonomy): domain Eukaryota; kingdom Viridiplantae; phylum Streptophyta; class Magnoliopsida; order Asparagales; family Amaryllidaceae; genus Allium; species Allium cepa. The sequence continues at coordinate 579,908,869 of CM060941.1, read as the reverse complement.
AAATTAATCAAAAATCCGAGATCGTCATAGATCCCCCTTTAAGAAATTTCGTCCTTGAAATTTACCAGTTCAGTTTTATAAATTATCCACTCACACAAAATAGATCAATAACAGCTTAACTATACCTGTAAACACATAGATTCTTACGGTTAATCCAAAATACACTTTATATTAAGTATTACTAAGGGCATTCATACAGATGTTATAGTCATTCATCCAACCATACATATACATACATCTAGCATTCATGACATCCTGAGTCAAAATACAAATATAAAGCATATAATACCCAAAAGGAAACATCCTAATCATCTAAAGATCCCCACTATCAGAGCTTTCCCTTTCAGGCCCTGAAAATTCCCTGACCTCCACCTCATTGTCTGATTCTGAAAATTCCACTGGATCAGGTACTACAGGAATAAAGCCTACATCATCTAGCTCCTCAATGGCATCATCTAAATTCCAAATAATTGCTTCATCATCTTCTGACTCTACATAATACTCCTCATCTTCAAATTCTTCTTCATCCTCAAACTCTTCCTCGTCCTCTTCGAGTCCTTCCTCGACCTCGAACTCTTCTTCATCGTCGAATACCTCCTCGGGTTCTTCTTCAGTCTCCTCCTTGGGCTCCTCTGATACTTCCTCATCCACAGACGGCTCCTGATTCTTCCTAGTCGAACCATAATCACCAACTCTTCTGGCCTTTGAGGTTGCTCCACCTCGGCTGATGCTATGGGTTCTCTACAATCAAAATCAAAATCCAAAGATAGATGAAAGATGAATCATCAATCAACTGAACATCTATTCTGCATTTGGCTTACCAAATCAGAATATCAATAATAGATACAAGAAAGAATCTATTAAGTTTTCCACACTATACTCGGGTCATCCAGATCTATGAAATATGGAGTGATATCGGTTAGTTGAAGGGATAACTAACCATTTGTAGAATATATTCGGAATCCCAAGGAAATAGATATATAGATATAGTCTCAAAACTTTTAGTTTAAAAACTAAAGTATACCTATAAACCATAGCAACCAAAACAATCAATACATCCAAACGAACAAATTTTTCTATCTGGAGTTTATGTCCCATATTAATATATCAAATCTTCTTCCTAGATCTACCAGGAACTATCAAAGAATTAAGAATTGGTGCTGAACAAAAGAGATTGATAGAGAAAAGATTGTTTCCTTGTTGTTACAGGGTATTGACCATTTATAGTCGTATTCCCCTGTCCCCTATCTCGTTTTCTTCTTGTACTCATACTCACTATTAGTGGATAGTAAGAGAATTTACCGAGGCATATAGACGGATATCTTAGGGATAAACTCATTCTAGGGTATACTTCACCTTATCTCTAATGAGCTACTTAATGTGTTATACTCCTGAGCTAAAGTTTTAACCCTCAGCTCTGATACCAAAATGTCACGATCCAAATTTCAACGTTCGAAAATCGACACCCGTACTTCACTATCGAATGCCGCAGATTCAACCTTTAAAATTTGACTCACGCTGGAGCTTATAACACCATTAAGTAAACAACACAGCGGAAGAAAAAGAAATGAATAATATCATATACAACATGATCCAATATCTGATACAACAAATGATACAATAGAATGATACAACTGAATATCATCACTATCAGAGGTACAAGAAATAGCAGTAGAAAAGAATATCTTCAATGCCAAACTCCAAAGAATCCATCACCAATCCAGAACTGGCTCGAACAACCATCAAGTTGCACAAAGATAAGCAAGTGCAGTCTATATCCAAAGACTGAACTAGCTCCAAATAATCTACTGAACCTAACTATCTGAAAAACCCAACTCTAGACTGCCCGTGTGGAAAATTGTGTGCATCCAGAGTTTAGGAAAGGAACAATAAACTCCAGGTCAGTCGTGGGACTGGTGTGAGTAACAAAAACAGTTGCTTTTAAACAAAATAAGATTTATAAAAGAGAATCCGATATGCTTTTCGGAAAATAAAACTACCATAAGACCTCCCGCCACACACACAATGCAATCGCAGAATTGGAGGAGATTTCTTCTTATGATAGTCAAATATGCTTAGTACGAGAAAAATTCTTTGATATTATTACTAGTGCATAGTGTAGAAAGCATTTTGAAAATATAATATTAATCTTAGCCAACATAGGTACCATTATACTATGCCTACTATAGCTGCCTTGTTAAATGGCAGGTTCTACAACTAAAACCGTACCGGGTTCGTATTGTTTTGTTTGGGTTTTCAACAAATGGTCAGGCTAAGGAACTTCCTGGGCCACATAGGTACGTCTCTAGAGGGACTTCCCGAGAGGCTAACCGGATCTCTGCCAACACAAGGCCGGGTTACCTCTGTAACTAGGTAACTACTGACACGAGTATGCCATCCCCCGGTTGTAACCAACCTTTATCCGAGGCCCTAACAACAATCACAAAGTAATATATATATTTGCGATATCCACATAAGTTAAATATCTGGGCTCCATACCATGATACCACTTCTATCCAGAAGGAAATGCACATACCCTAAGGGGCGCCACCCCCAATAACCTTGCTGCATCTTTCCTGTTTCGACCATTTCTCAGGTGTAAGGTCCTGATGCAGTCTCGTCCACAAAGCTACACTTTATACAAAGGCTATGCTTTGATCACAAATGATCAACAAATGATCATCAACACGCAGCAGCACTTAGCATGCCTACACTACCAAATTGGGAATATAGCACTGATAACCTTCAACTACATAACCTTTGAGCTCGTACTTCTCAGAGAAGGGTGTTAAGCCAAGAGAATAAATTCTCCGCCACTAATAGATATGTATTTGAAAGAAGTCAACTTTATATCTCAAAATGTAGTGTCAGATATACGACCATACAAGTCTGTTCCGGGTTCGAACAGAACCGAAGGCACTTCCGAAGAAGCCCTTGCAATCCGGGTATTCACAATCTCGATCGGACTTCCTATCACTTAGGTAATCTATATACCGGCGCGACTCGGTGCAGAGACAATCGATAGGTTATCCTATCATTCTCACAAATACCCGTTCTTCACAACCAGTCTTCAAATGCTATCCATAATGACATATCATTATTCAGAATGGGTTATACGACTCAAAGGTCCTCTCCCGGCTAAACCGATAATGAGCGCAATTTTGAAAAAACATATGGATAATGGAATTTCAGTTAAGTCACTACTTAAAACTTAAACTTCTTTTGAAATGGTTTAACAAATTACCATTTTCAAATCTTTAAACAAAAAGATTCACTTCCCAAAGTTCACCCAGATTCCACAAAGATTCATTCACAGTTTTTCAAATCAATTTCCATTTCGATTTGGAGTAACTCATTCAATCTTTATAACAAGGATTTAATTTGTAGCTTTCAAACCCGTTTTCAAAGATTTATCCATAACTTGGAAGACCATTTTCACTTTAGACTTGAAATCCTTTCAACACTAATTGGAAGTTCATTACTTATGTGAAAGCTTTTATTATTTGAAAACAAATAGTTTTTGTTTCAGAAAAATCCAATTATATTTGCACGAGTTAAAGCCTATGAATTAAATTCAAATTCCCAAATTAATACATTTAAAATGTTTTAACCCATATATAACTAGTATAACATCTTTAATCCCTAATTTCAAATCATAGAATTCAATTCCAAATTTTGAATTCAAATTTAAATCAAATGATTTAAATTTCAAAACTTTATCAAGCTATTCAAAAGATAAATTTTATCTTGAAATTCCATTTCAAAAACTTTTCACATTTAACCCAATTCTATTTCCAAACTATTTGAATTCAAATTGTCTATTTAAAATCGTTTCAAAAATCTGTGACTTAATCGATTTCCTCTTGAAATCCATATTTGTGTGTGTATGGTGTAGTCCAGGGTTTTAACACACAATAGTGCAACAACATCATCATCATCAAAGATCAGAACAGAGAAATATGGTTGATAAGCGGTATAAACTATAACGCTTATCATTCATTCACAGATTCATAGATAATATACAAATGTATCACAAATAAATGAATAAAATACACAGCTCAATCCACAGAATAAAATATCACAGATCAGATAGGACAATCAATTCAAGGCAACTCATATAATAAAATCATTCATAAGTAAGGTCAATCATTCAATATTTATAAGCAGGATTAATTAATCGTTTAATCCTAACTAATTCAATTTATTTCCAATTAAATTAATTACTTATGAATTAATTATCCAATCCTAATTTATTAATTACAAATCATTTGATATAAATTATTTATCAAACACTTTAATTAATTATCCTTAATTAATAAATTATTCTTAATAAATCACATTAATTAAATTAACCTCTAAGCCGATTACATAATTAATTAACCCCTTAATTAATTATTTTAAGAAATTAAACCTTTAATTACTTACCATTAAGCCATCATCTCATAACAATAAATCATTAATTTCCAATTAATCTTTATCATTAGATTAATCAAAATATCCAAATTTAATTACAATTAGTAATTAACCCCTTAATTACTTTCATTAAGTGATTAACAATTTACAATTGATTATCTTAATTAATCTAATTAATTATTAAAATTAATCACCTTAATCAATACTTAATAATCCTTAGTTAATTATCTTTATTAACTAATAACATTTCTTAATCACTTTCATTAATTAATTTTAACCTTTAATAAATTAATTATTCTCAAATTAATTACCTTATTTAATTTATCACATTATCCTTAAATTAATTATTGCTTAATCACTTGATTAAGCAACTTTAATCATTAATTGATATCTAATTAATAATCCTTAATTTACAAATTAATCATTCCCTACTTAATTAATCTTTAAACCTTAATTAATTAATTTAAACCTTTAATTACTTATTTAATTAATCCAAATCATTAATTAATTAAATAAATAAATTATCCATTTTAATTAACTTACTAATGGATGAATTACAAATCATCATTATATCTTCATCACTTAAGTTAAAACTCATTCTCAATAGTGATTTAAATATCATTTACAAACATGTTCTGGAAATTTTTGTTTTCAAACTTATCTTTTAAATTTCATTTTAAATTCAAGACTTAAAATAATCCTTATTTTCTTAAAAAAACTAATTTAAAACCTGTGAATTCACATGTGAAATAACACTTGATTATAAAAGAAATTGAAAAGAGTTTAAATCAAGTTTCCTTTTAAATTCACATATTTAAAATATGATTGAATATTTAACTTATTTAAGCATTTCAATTTATAAACAATCTGGAATTCAAGTATAAGTTTAAATCCAGGTTTCAAAATTGATTCAACCTTGGTTTATAATTCAAAGTACTTTTTTTTTCAAATCCTGTACAAGTTTGTTTCCAAAACTAGCAAACAATACACTTCCTTATCACAGCCCGAGCAAGAATTCGAAATTCACGAATGCAAATTCGAGTGCTTCATACATCCATTTGTTTCGAGCAATTACTGGAATTATTCGAGAGTTACTCGAGTGTAACCCTGCATCACCCACTTCACTAGACACAACACTGCTCCGTGCATATGCACGGAGGCTCCAACCTTCTCCAGTTACCTCAGATGGCTTCAACACATCAGCCTACATCCACGCAACAACCTCCGACCATCCAAACCCTTCACTCGCGCGAAATCAAAATCAAGTTGTTCGAAATAAAACCTAGAAACGAGCAAGAACCACCACCCCAAACCTGGAAAACTGCGTCGAACTCCCAACCCCAGCCACCAGAAAGCTTAAAACTCCGGTCGCTGCTTCGTTGACTCTCCCACCACCCTTACCAAGAATCTCACCGCACTCGATCCATTATTGGCGACGAATAAATCGAAAGAAAACAGCCTTGACAAAACTAGGTTAAATTTTTTTAAACCTGCGCCGTCGGCGCCACCGCACTATTTTTCCATGAACCTCTGGTCACTCCTCCACCTCCAGGAGGGAACTCAACTCCTCCCATCAATGGGATCACCCACGGCAACCCAAAAAGCACAATACAATCAAACCCAAACTGCTCTTCCACCTTAACTCTAAAAATTAAAATTTTAACTTTAAAAATCATGTTAAAGCATACTAATTCAGTTTATATACATGAAATCGTAAATTAAAATGTTTGAAATTTGACTTGTTTAAAGATTTGCTCAGATGTTTTGATTTACAGAGGTATTTACAAGTTGATTTATTTTAAATAAATTTTAAAATCTTAGTTTATAATCAAACAAACAACTTTTGTTTATATTTTAAGTTCTATCAGTTATTAAATCAAGGGATGAGAATTTGTTTGCAAATCTGGTCTGGAAGAAACCAGAACAGAGGTAACTCAATTTGTACAGGCAGACATATATTTAAACATCGACATATATACACAGGAATGCATTAATATATATACACATCTCATACAATAATTAAGCAACATATATACTTAAGTATTTTAAAATTTAAGTTACTCACCTTCCAAATCATGGTTTGAATTCACCTGAGCTTGGGTTTAACATAGTTGTGTTGATTTGAAAATGTGCAGTTGCTTTTGTTTTGAAAAAGGCAGTTTCGATCTTCCTTAAAAACTTGCTTTTTTGTTGAATGGATTGCTTAAGTTAGTAGAATAATGATATTTAATTTCCTGGAATGTTAAGTTGATGAAAAAACAAAAATGGTATAGATGGATATATAGAAAGAAAGGTGTACAGCTTGTTTTCACTAGTACAAGATTTCCTTTTTTTTTATATCTGATCAGAGATTTTGTATAAGGAGGCTGTAGTGTTTTCGAATTGACTTTGTTTATTTTGTTGAGATGAAAGCATTTAATGCTTGAGTACTTTGTGTCTCCTACTTCTTATTTTTTTTATGTTTAGATGTCTCACTTTTTCTTTGTTCTTGCCTTTTCTAAATTTTCTTACAGGCTACATAGGAATGTATATTTTCTTTGCTTTATAATATGAATATACTTGTACCGCTTTCTTTTTGCAAGCTTCAATGATATTTATATCTTTGTTTTCCTTGTTTGTACTTAATATTTATTTTTGTATTTTTTTTCCAAGTGTTCATGCTTATGAATGTATGTTCTGTTCACATTTGAATGTATTATTTTGTTTCAGTCATATTACTTTGCTTTGTACATGAATTTCTATTACTAATATGTTGTTATTGTTTTGGCAGATTTGTTATTTTACATAGTTTATTTTATTTATTTGGTTAACTTAATATTTATTGTCTTATTTCATCTTTTTGTTCTATTATTTTGTATTTTATTCAAGAATGAAATTGATTATCAATTTAAAATTAATCAAAAATTCCTAGATCGTTACAGTTAGCAACCCAAATGACCATGCCATTCTGATGGCTGACATACGAGGGGTAGATCCGGATTCAGAGTTTGGCGATTGGCCGGCAGGAAAGCCTCCGACTACGCTAAAGCGTTTTTATTCAAAGACTCATCAATTCATAAGAACGGAGGAAGCTAGGTGGACGAGGCGAGATAATGCACCAAGGCCTGGCAAGGAGACTGTGAAGAGCAACATTGCTATAAAACAATCCAGTGATAACTCGGGGAAGGTACAGGTCAATGTCTAGAACAAGCCTGGGCAATCTAAAGGGTCTGGAGGAGGAAATCTCGAAAAGAAAAGGGAAGCAGGAAAATAGAAATCAAAGATTCCATCTTACAACGAATACATTCCCCTGAATGCCTCTTTGGAAAATATCTATCTATCAACTAGTAATACTTTTCAATATCAAAAGCCACACCCAAAAGAGTCCACAGAGGAACAAAAGCGGACTGGGAAGTACTACTGCTTCCATGAGACTTACGGGCACAATACCATGGAGTGTAGACATCTCCATGATGCCATAGAAAAGCCGATTCGACAAAAAAGCTGTAGGAATTTGTCAAGAACCCGCATGAAGGTAAACGAGGAACATCATACCACAGTCGTGGGAAAGCTCCATGCCATCCAGAGGAACCTGCTCAAACTATAGGTAGACTAGTCATAAACACGATAGTAGGTGGACCTCACCCTACATATAAGAACTGGCAGGAAATGGAGCAGTATGCTAACTCCCTAAAGCATGCAGATTTCGAATGTTGTTCAAATACGGAGGATGGACCCCGGCTAAGCAGCAGCGAACGATGACAGACGATATAGTATTTAGAAGTAAAGATGCTGATCAGGTGGAGGCTCCTACCGTTGACCCAATGGTCATCTCTGCAACAATCGGGCCAGCATTTTCTGGAAAGATTTTTGATTGATTGTGTTAGTTCTGTTAACATCATCTTCAAAAAAGCATATGACCAAATGAAGATGAAGACAACGGATGTAAAACCATCTAAAGCCCGTATCCATGTGGTGCAGCAACCGATGCAGTGGGTTATGCTGAATTGCCAGTTGAACTTGGACAAGGAGAACATAGGAGGGTACGAATCCTGCCTATCATCGTTTTGGATGTCGATTCTCCATACAATGCGTTTCTGAGTCGACCGGCCCTAGCAGAGTTTAGGGCAGCTTTGGCCTCTTGATGTTTAACTTTAAAATTTCCGACAAACATAGGAGTTGATGTTGTGCATGGCGATCAAGCGACCAGTCGTGCGTGTTATGTAGCTAAGCTGAGAGAGGCCAAAGAGAGAAAGGAAAGGTTGCAGATTGCTCCATCCACACCCGAGTCACTAGAAATTGACAAGTAGTGCCCGAGCCCTAGCTCGGGCAATGCGATCGGATCTATAGAGACATAGATCCAAGAGATGATGATGAGGAACTCAGGGAGGCAAAAACAGCACCGACTGAACTGATGATTGACATTCCAGTCAGCCGAGACAACCCATCGTGAGTGCTAAAGATTGGATCACAACTAACCCCTTGATGGTCGAGGATCTCACTAGTTTCCTTCGGGCGAATCTAGATATTTTCGCTTGGATACTTCTGATATGTGCAGAATTTCTCCTACCATTGTGAGTTATATGTTGAACATAGATCCGAGGTACGTACCAATACAGAAGAAAAGGAGAGGCATGCACCCAGAGTGGTCCACGGCTCTCAAAGAGGATGTGGACAAACTCAAAGCCAATGGGTTCGTTCGCGACACCCTCTACCCTGAATAGGTGTCTAACCCCATGCTAGTGAGAAATGCAAATAGGAAATGAAGAACCTGCGTAGATTACTCTGATCTGAACAGAACATGCCCCAAGGATAGTTTCCCTTTACCCAGAATTGACCAGTTGGTCGACTCAACGGGAGGACACAAGTTATTGTCATTTATGGATGTGTACTTGGGATATAATCAAACCCCGAGGCAAATTCCAGACTAAGAACACACTAGTTTTATCACAGACTTGGGCAATATTGCTATGTAGTGATGACTTTCAGATTGAAAAATGTGGGATCAACCTATCAACGTATGGTAAATCGAATGTTTAAAGATCAGATTGGTAGAACAATGGACGTCTATGTGCACGACATGCTCGTGAAGTCACGACAGTCAAACGACCACATTCGAGATTTAGCAGAAATGTTTGATGTACTCAGATATTATGGAATGAAAATCAATCCTTCGAAGTGTTCCTTTGGCATCGCGTCATGGAAGTTTTTGGGTTTCATTGTTAATGCATGGGGAATTGAAGCTAACCCGGAGAATATTCAGGCTATTCGAGACATACAAATGCCCAGAACCATATAGCATGTACAAAGCCTAAACTGAAAAGTGGCCACGCTGAGTCGATTCATATCCAGACCATAGGTAAGTGTATTCCCTTCTTCGATGTAATAAAGAAAGGAAAGAGAAATTTTGAATGGACGCCTAACTGTGAGGATGCATTCCGAGCTCTGGCAAGGCATTTGGAAAGTCCCCCGGTGCTGTCGAAGCCTATAGAACATAAAGTGTTGTATGTATACTTGGTCGTATCTCAATATGCCATCAGCACGGCTTTTCTTCGTGAAGAGGACCGAGTTCAAAAGCCGGTGTACTATGTCAGTAAACATCTAACAGGGGAAGAAAGAAATTGTCCTAAAATTAAAAGCTGGCCTACTACTTGGTGATTGCATCACGCAAGCTTTATCCGTACTTTCAGGCGCACTCGATCAGTGTTTATACTGATCAACCCTTGCGACAGGTACTCCAACGACCAGAAACCTCTGGAAGGATGTTCAAATGGAATATTGAGTTGAGTCAGTCTGATATTACCTACCTGCTACGAAGGGCCATACAAGGGCAAGTTCTAGCGGACTTCATCGCTGAATTTACTATAATAGATGAACCAAATAGTAATGGTGTTGTCCCCTCTATTCAATGGAAACTATACACCGATGGGGCATCCAACGACCGTTGCTCTGGGGCTGGTATAATTTTTATGACTTCCGAAAACCGGTCAATTTGTTATGATTTGAAGCTCTATTTCCCAGCTACAAATAACGAAGCCGAGTATGAAGCATTGATTGCTGGCTTGAAACTTATCAGGGAATTGGAGTAAAAATGATTGAAATCTTTTGTGACTCACAATCGGTGTGTGCCAGGCGCAGGGAGATTATCAAGTGAAGGGGCAAAGACTTGCCCCATACCTTACTCGGGTTCAACAACTATTGGAGGACCTAGAGTATTACGATATTTTGCATATCCCACGTGAAAAAAATAGGGAGGCCGATTCTTTGGCCAAATTTGCGAGTACTGGCACTGCATAACAGATGGTATTGGCTCCCGTTGAAACCATGCTTCGAGTATAAATGAGATGGAGGTAGATTTCGTGTTAGAAACAGAAATCGAGAAGGAGTCATGGATAACTCCATTAAAGCAATACTTGCTACACGGGGTCTTGCCCGAAAGAAGGAGCAAAAGACGACAAATCATTCGTCAAGCTTCGCGATATGTAATGTAGGATGGAATAATGTATCGAAAGGGATTCTTAGCCCCCTTACTCCGGTGCATTGCTCATGGTGAGATAAAATGAGTCTTGAAGGATGTTCATGAAGGAGAATGTGGTGACCAAACAAGGGGGTAGACATTAGCAAAAAAGATCCTCCACTCTGGATACTATTGGCCGACGGTAAATCGGGACGCTGCAGACTATGTAAGAAGATGTGACAAGTGTCAAAAATACACGAAAATCCCGGGATCTCCACCAACGAAACTCACACAAATGGTTATCCCTTGGCCATTTGCAATATGGGGAATCGATATAATCACTTCCTTACCTATCTCCAATGGTGGTGTAAAATAAGCAATAGTTGCAGTCGATTACTTTACCAAGTGGGCGGAACCAGAGCTCTTAGCAATAATCACCACCAAAAAGGTCATTAATTTCATTGTACGAAATATCATATGTCGGTTTGGCCTTCCGCGAACTATTAGTACGAACAACGGAACACAGTTCGAAAGTAGGGAGTTCAAAGACTTTTGTCAAAAGTATGGCATTGAAAAAAGGTTTGCAGCAGTTGCTTATCCATAAACCAATGGGCAAGTAGAAGACGTCAACAAAATAATCAAGTCCATATTGAAAAAATGTTTGGAAAGGGCTAGAGGCAAGTGGGTGGATGAACTTCCAATGCACTTTGGACTTACAGAACCACCCACAAGTCCGCGACTGGCCACACTCCATTCGCATTGGCATATGGCACAGAAGTTGTTACACCCGTGGAACTTGAAGTTCCTTCATATTGGGTAACTCATTATGACCCTAAGATGAATCGAGATCTCTTTCTAGAGTCATTGGACTTCGTTGATAAAAAACATGAAGATGCAAATCTAAGGGCAGCTGCATATAGGCACCAAGTCGCTCGATATTATAATGAAAAAGTCCGACTGAGAATCATTGATGTGGGCGATCTCATTTTGAAATAAGTTTTTCCGGTCCCATCGCATATGAATCCCACATGGGAAGGTCCATATGTCATTGTAAGGAGGCTTGGAGAGGGAACTTTCAAGCTAGCGACCGTTGATGGCTCGACACTCCCCCGAGCGTGGAATAGCGAGCATCTGCGGCGTTATTATACTTAATCTATTTCTTTCTCATTTTAGTTGCAATTATTTCTAGCGTATTTTTATTTCGTTGATTCTTAGTTCTCGGCATGTAATAAGACAATTTAGTTTGTTTTCGTTAAAAAGGCTTGAAGCTATCTTTTCCATGAATTATTGATGTTTTCGTGTGTGATAATTCTATGACAAAAATAAAGTTACATTATTCTGTCTAACGTATGAACGCGCACAAAAAATTAGAAAATCTGCAAGTCTCCAAAGTGCGGACGGGAGTACTCTGAGTCCCCAGAGTGTTGATTAGAATATAAACGACTTAAAATCTCCAAGTCCCCGGAGTGCGGACTCGAGTACTCTGAGTTCCCAATGTGCAGACTAGAGTATAAACGACTTAAAATCTCCAAGTCCCTGGAGTGCAGACTGGAGTACTCTGAGTCTCCAGAGTAGGGACTAGAGTATAAACGACTTAAAATCTCCAAGTCTCCGGAGTGCGGACTGGAGTACTCAGAGTCTCCAGAGTGTGGATTAGAGTATGAACGACATAAAATCTCCAAGTCCTCGGAGTGCGGACTGGAGTATTCTGAGTCCCCAAAGTGCAGACTAGAGTATAAACGACTTAAAATCTCTAAGTCCCCGAAGTGCGGACTAGAGTACTTTGAGTCCCTAAAGTGTGGGCTAGAGTATAAACGACTTAAAATCTCCAAGTCCCCGGAGTGCGGACTAGAGTACTTTGAGTCCCCAGAGTGCGGAGTAGAGTATAAACGACTTAAAATCTCCAAGTCCCCGGAGTGCGGACTGGAATACTCCGAGTGCTCAGAGTTCGGACTAGAGTATAAATGACTTAAAATCTCCAAGTCCCCGGATTAAGGACTGGATTACTTTGAGTCCCCAGAGTGCGGACTAGAGTATTAACGACTTAAAATCTCCAAGTCCCCAGAGTGCGGAATAGAGTACTCTAAGTCTCCAGTGTGCGAATTGGAGTATAAATGACTCAAAATCTCTAAGTCCCTAGAGTGCGGACTAAAAGTGTTAAATACCCAAATTGCGGAATCGAATATCAACGATTCTCAAAAAATACACTAGTCACATGGAGGTGAACTGGAGATTGTGTAACTCACCGAATTATGAGTTATGGCAACAAGTTAGACAATAAGCTAAAAAGCCAAAGTCATCGAAAAAACGAAGAAACTATGTTTTATTCACAAATCCCAAAACAAAGTTCCACTACAATTCCTTCTAGACTTAGAGTCAAAAGTCTATTTGCATTGGCTATGAAAATAAAAAGGAAATAATTACATAATCTAAACTTATTCTCATTGAACGAGGCATGACAGTTACTTCTTTGATTTCTTCTCCCTCCTCGGTTTCTCAGACGACTCCTCTTCCATACGTTTTTGCTTGGACGCTTTGCTAGCAAGGGAAGTGATATCCGAGGAGGGAAAAGGAATTTCCAGTGGCCGGGGATAATGACTTTCAAAGGTCTGTTCAAAGGCTCATCTAGTTCCACTACTTGGGGTTCGACCTTGATTTAACTTCCTTCTTCTCCTCCTCCATAAGTTGATCCTTCATGCTCAATTTTGAAGTGTGTCCGGGGGCGCCCATAATTTCAACTTCATCATGTTCCTCGACAGACGATGGATTTTCAGACTTGTCTTCATTAAGCGCCTCTATCACTTGAGCGTCATGGCCGGGATTCTCTCCCGTTTGAATAGCCTCTCCCGTGATCTCCTTCTTCTCCATGGCGACATCGCTCCTTGGAGTTGGCTCAGGATCAGAACGACCTACACGAAATCGTAAGTGACAAATGTTAGAATACATCAACTACTCGTCGAAAACGACGACCCTTTGAACTTTGGGAAGAAAAGTTATATACCGGTTTCCGGCTGACTCTCAACTGTTTGGGGAGTTTCACCTTCTGGAATGGGAGATAGAACGTGAATATCAAGGCCAGGGTCTTTCGGGTCATAGCTAATATGTTGCTCGAAGGGGTCAAGTGATGGACAACCAGTTGGTTGAGTAGGGGAGGAACTGGAGACTCGGTTCCAAAAGTTCCGGCAATGTCATTCTTTCCTTTCGGCGAGGAGGAGCCTCTGCTATGAAGAGCCTTCACCGTAGACAAGTCCGAAGGCTCATTCCCCCGGAGAAACTCCTTCATTAGAGCTTCTTTGTCAACCTCTTCAGTGCCCGACTCAACCCTTTTGATCCTTATCAAAGTCTCCCATGCTTCGGCCAAAGATTCGAGGTAACCCTCACCAAGAAATGGTAGGTTGCGATGCATGAGAACTCGAGCATTGTACTCGGCTATGAGCGGGTCAAACATGCACTAATTTCCTCTCTACAAGCCTTGGCAGCCTCCTTAAGGCGATAATCAATATCTGTGAGCGCTAGTCGTTTGCCCTCCTCACGGGCTTCATCCTTCAGCGTCTCTGCCTTGGAGAGTTCTTCATCGAGCTTTGTTTTCAGGAGTCGTGTAGCAACAATCTCGTCGCAGTACCGTTGCGACTCCTCCTGAGCAGCTGCCTTTTCTTCTTTCTCTTTGAGAAGTAGCTCTTCCAACTCTTTGACTCGCTAAGCTAACGCATCTCTCTCCTTCTGAATGGATTCTTTCTCCATAGCTAAGGCACTATAGCATTGAACCGCTTCGTCGATCTCTTTCTTATGTGTGGCCTCCAGACAATTAACTGCCTCAGCTGCGTCTTTAGCTTTTTCTGAGCAGTTTCAAGCTGGGACTTATATGAGAAAAGCTCTTCATCCTGGGCTTTAATGATTTCTTTGTCATGGATGGCTTCGAGCTTGAGATGATCAATTTTATGTTGGCGTTCAATAGAGACTTCTGAAACTTTTTCTACCAAATAAAAAATGCATCGTGTTGAACATAAACATCATTGTTGCACACAATGGCACTTTGCTTAACATGTCCCGAAATATGATGAATCGCTGGGAGAAACTTCAGACTATCGAAGCATATTTTTAAGAACGTGGCCTTAAGCTCGTTTAGCCTTTCCGCTATCGACAGATCATGTGCGGGAGCAGAAGAAGTTTGTCTAGAGACTACAGATTTTTTGTGAAGTTCCCGAGATTGCCTGATGCTAGATGAACCTGAGTGTTGGTCGCGGAGAGTATCGGACTGGGACCCCATATGACAAGATTTCTCCCTGCCTTGCTCCGAGTGAGAGGGAGGATCATGATGGTATGAAGACCGATGGTAAGTTTTCCTTCGAGATGATGAGTCCCAGGAGCGATAGTCCCTATCACTGTCATCATCTCTTTCCCAGCGTTTGCCAGAGCCTGATCCTGGCCAGAATAATGGAAAATAGATGATCCACGAAGGTGGTCGAATCCATGAGTACGTCCCATATCACTTGCACAGAAATTAAGTGAACACGAGTTAGCCAGAATCACATGATGGCTGAAGTTTAAGTGCAAAGTGAGGTGTAAGTGTTATTGTGTGTGTCCTAATGTTTACCCTCGACGGTCCAGTTTCTTTGGCTTTACTTATCGGAGTTTTTTCTCCATGATTATGGGATTAAACGCCTTCATCGCCTCTCGTAGGCGATTGGAGTTTTAGGGCTTCTGGATCGTTAAAGCCATAATTGAGCAAGCTGTTGGGAATAGTGAGGTCAGATAAGCCTTTCAATGAACCCTCTAAGTATTGTGGAGATGGCTCTTTCTCCATCGGAGTGATCGTGATCTTTGAGGTTCAGCCCAATGTCTTTTCCCTCAGCTTGTAAGACAGATTCTTTTTTCCCTTCCAAGGGGAGGCGTTACATCGGTGCCTTGTGCCTCAACCACCGGTTCTAAAGCAGGACTTATATTCTTACTCGGTGCTTCTGACACCTCAGCTTCTCTGATCTCGCCCTCTTCGGGTGTGTCGGGGGCACCACGTATCAAAGGGACGGCTTACCTTTTTCCTTTGTCCAAGGCAGACCCAGCTGTAGTAGCACCGTGAGGAAGACTTATTTGGCGACCTTCCGCCAACAGCCCAAATTTTGATAGCGATTCATTAGTAATGATAGATCTGATATCCCGGTCTTTCATGGGAACAGCTCGAATAGCTTCGATGGCCTCAGAGTACTCGGAGCCTTCGGGGAGCGGGCTGATACCTATAAAAGTAGAGAAAGCGATTAGAAAGGATGCACTTTCCGCCACGTACGAGTATTGATCCATAAAAGAAACTTACTACCTTCTAGGAATCTCCTCGTAAAGCCTGCGAGACAGCGCACATAAAACCATTCTTGCTTATATTGGGCGAATTTGCTCAATGCCCTGTCAAGGTTTTGCACTTGTTATGTGGCTCCAGGAATATGAAAGATGGGTTGTCGGATCGTCTCTTGAAACGATAAATATAATGATCGTCACTAAGAGTAGGGAACCTAAATAGAATGCTCATGAAAAGAATGCATGTGTCATATATGAACGCGTGACTGTTGGGATGTAACTGTGATAGTGAGATCTCAATATACTGCAACAGATCGCAAAGGAAGGAGTTGAATGGTGACATGCTACCAACCTATCACATGAATTTGTTGTAGGCAGTATATCCGAACGGGGGCAGGTGAGGACGATCTTGTCCCAATGGAACTAGTACATCGTCAAAAGGAATTCCATGGATTGCGCATATTCGGTAAAGAGAGTTTTCATTGATTCTCGAAGCTACAGAATCAACCGGATCGTCTAGGATGATTGCTGCATCTGTGGCATCAGGGGCCAAGTCAACAGATTCAGTCGTTGGGCTCGGGATATTCTGTACAGGAGTTGTCGACGGACTTGAACTTCCTACTACTTCTTATTGAAACTTGGCTCAGATTTATCTGGGACTGTAGCAGAGCTCGACCATCTGGACATTGTCAATGAGCGTCGAAGATTGGATAAACACCTGTTTGAATTATACTTGAAAGACAATCAATATTAGACTTAACGACAAAAGTGCTCCCCCGTGTGGCGTGTGGACTAGTGCAATCGTTCGAGTGTAAATGTAAAACAATTAAAAGTCACAAAGCTGATAAAGTAAAAGTTAAGCATTAAACTGTCATCTTCAAAAATCATCATCGCTGACCGATGATGATTTCAGTTTTGAACTCGGACATTGGCACTATGTGTTGAAGGCTACTATTTGTTTTAATCAAGTTAAACTCAGGTCTGTAGTTATTGAAACTGGGGAGTTATCAGTCTGGATTAGTTCGATATGCTTGTTTGCTAAAGTCCCCGTCCTTGTTTATTGTTATATGATTAGGCATGGGAAGTAAGTGAATTTGACATGAGTTGTGTTTGAGTTGTAATGATTTTTACTGTTGTTGCCTACTTCAAGGCTCAATGTCGAGCGACACTCAAAACATATGGCCAGACGACTACTTAAACTAGAAGGCAACACCGACCTACTTACTTCCTACTTCCCTAACACCAACACTCTCTCTTCATCGAACGGCTTACAGGGGGCATAACGAACCACACTCACTCGGCATATCAAACCCACCTTGCAATCTCCAAATGGGCTGCAACACTACCCTCAAGTGGTTAAACCACACTCTCTCCCTTACACCGAACGATACATGGCCACAATCCCCAGCTGTGGAAACCACCCATGCCGACCAACCCACTCGTTACCCTCCGTCTCACTCCCACACAACCTAACAACTCAGCATTAACATTCAGCCAACACTTCCATAACTCACTAAGCTCCTAGGTCCCACTACCACTTCCTCCTCCCTCGCTTGGTGGCCTAACAGGAGCCGATGTCCTAGGAATCACCGGCTCCAACCTAAGGCATGTTTAAAACCTTGGTTTCGTCTTCATCACCTACACGACTCCTACTGTTTGTAATTTGAAGAAGACTCATGAAATCGAATTTCATACTAAACCCCTAGCTCGAGAAAGTCAATTTAAAGGGAAGTTCATACCTAAGAGAGCGAGTCGAGGCTTGGGGAATTGAGTGATTTGAGACCGAAGTTCGTTTTGATTTGTTATCAGGGGGAGTTGCGGAGCAGACGCTTTGGGAGTAGGATGAGAGAGGAAGGTTGAGTGGTAGCTGAAGATCGGGGGAAGGTAGATAAAAAAGTCCTGTGGTGTTGAAGTGGAAGTGAAAAGTAGAAAAAGAGAAGTGTTAGCTTTTATATGAGGAAGGGGTGATAAACAGGCATCAACCAGTCAACCCGGTCATAGCATTCCAGTGGTTCAGTGAGCAGCTATGCCGAGCGACTGAGAACTTGCCGAATGGGTGGTTTGGCGCATGAATGTCGACCAAGCCGTGTCAAAGATGTGGCAGAATAAAGAAACGAATTCCACCAGATGGAAGGAGAAGAATGGGAAGCGTGGTTTGTTTATGATTCAAAGAACATCATGATCGACTCTCACGATTCGCTTTGGGGGGCAAATGTTACCCGTTTGCTTGGCCTGGCTACGAGAAGTGGACTATTAAATGTCGTTCAGCCTGCAAGTGCCGCTTGGCCTAAATGCCGCTCGGCCTAAGTATCGTTCGGCCTGCAAGTGCCGCTCGGCCTAAGTGCCGCTCGGCCTAAGTGTCGTTTGGCCTTCAAGTGCTGCTTGGCCTAAGCGTCGCTCGACCTAAGTGCCGCTCAGCCAAAGTCCATCGTTCGGCACTCTTTGGATCAGGCGCCATCGCTCGGCATCCTTTGTACCAAACACCATGTCTCAGCTTTGCTAGGCCTAACGCCATCGTTCGACATCCTTTGGCAACATTGTTTGGCGAAGTCACTCAGCAAGGTTGCTCGGCAACTGCCATTCGACATCCTTGGCTCGGTGCATACCATAGGTGTTAACAAGCTGTCGAACCCGTAACAAAGTAAGGGCGTTCGACATAACCTTGCTTCGAGTCAACTCGCTGCTTGCTTCGGTTCTCCCGAGGGGTTACTTTGAGTTACTTGATGATCGACCGGACAACTCCCAACCGGCATTCCTCGCTCGACATGACTCGTTCGGCATGCCTGGCTCGGTGCGCAGAAGTCACCTACTGTGGGCCGAGATATCTTCTTTCTGGACCCATGAGGGAAGTCCAGCCTATCTTCGCCTATAAATAGAAGGATAGGACACGGTGAATTGGACCTTTTTTCGAGAACACCGGGGAGGCTCAGCCTTTTTCAAGACCCATTCCTTTTCTGTTAAGAGTTGTATTCAAGTTGTTGATGTACGGATTGTATCTATATTCAATTATTTGAAAAAGCAATAAAGACTAAGCTCAAAGTGGACGTAGGCAGTTACGACAAACCACTATAAATTTGGTGTTCTAGTTTTTGCTATTAACTCTGCATATATTCCTATGTTTTAATTTTCTATCTTCATTAATCTCTCTACACAAATCCTTCTTTGGGAGTTAGTGACCAATTTTGGTGCTAACTCATACATATATAAAAAAATTGTAATTCAAATAATATATGTGTTTAAAATCAATGTTAACAAATATAATATAATCTTTTAAATTATGTAGGAAATAAAATCTTGTAACTTTACGTAAAAGAATACCTATAAATTTTAAAACATCAAGAAAACTGTTTAATTTTATGAAAAGAATAATTTCATATCTAGGTCTTCATATATATATATATATATATATATATATATATATTATGAACCAAAGGAAACTTCATAATATATAATATTTTATGCATATTAAAAGACATATATACATATATACTTATCTATATATTGGTTTATTATATTATACTTGAAATCAAATTTTATCAATATTCAATTCAACTAAAGCACATGCACACACATATATATACATAAAAGTATTTCTTTTTTTAAATGCAATTATATGTTTATAATCTTAACTGAATATCATATTTGTATATATCATACATTTGTCGATATATTATTATACATTTGTATATATCTTACATTTGTTTAGAAATATATGATAAAATCAAAATTTTCAAGATCCTTTTAATATTATTACATTTTTTTAAAAAAAATTAATCTATGGCAACGCAATATGCGTAAATAAAGCGAAAAAGTAATTATACGCACAAAAACACAAACACACATGTTCTCATGTAATGACCTAGAATTTTAGTTATTTGAGTTTGAAATATTAAATAAAATTTAAATATTGAAAAGTTAATTTTATAGATTAAATAACTCAAATTTCAAATATAGCGATTTATTGGATAATTTAATTATTGAATTTAATAATTGAAATCGTTTAAGAAGGATTGAATCTTGGACTTTTATTTGGATAAAATTAATTTCAAAGCTTATTTAAACTCTACTTAGTAAGAATGAAGATAATAAAACCTTTAAATTAAATTTAACAATTATTTAACTAATTTTTGAAATATCTCGTTTTAATTAACGAGTGAAAATTGCCTTCCGAGGCATAGTCTCGGATTTAGATGAAACCAGTTTCATTGGGTCTATAATAATAAATTGTATTGCGTCGTAAAATTTCGTGGCAATCAGATGAATTGTTTGGTTGTGAGAGATTGAAACGCGTAGAATTTAATATGATAATTGAGTTCAAAAGGCTATTTTCTCCATATGATCAAGTAGGGCTTGAGACTACTTCCATTATGCTCAGAATAGGGGTATAACATATTGAACGCCAGACAGTACGCCTTGATTGGGGTCCGTAATTATATAGCTAGATATTTTGAATTTTAAATTATATATATATATATATATATATATTTGACTTTACACTGCCTTGATCCATCACCTTCGACCTGTAACCCCGTACATAGCCCATCCCTCCCTGTTATCTCCTATCTTTTCCCTCTTCCATTATTTAAACTCGATCAGAGAAAGAAAAAAAATGTTTGGATTCAAAAATCAATATATTTAAATCTTCTCAATATAACAATATGAAACAAGCCTTAAAATATTTCGTTCGAGGATAGCTTCAATTTCATATGCATTTTTATAGGTGCGTTGCTTATTTGGGCTTCAATAGTGGGGGCTTCGAACTAGGGCTTTGGTTTGCATCAATTTGAGGGCGAATTGGTGATAATGGTGGACAGATTCATGTTCGTAGGGGGAAGGGGCATCAACGACCAAGACGTGGAAGAGTTCGATCACGCGATGATCATCATGACTTTCGTACGGCTGAAAGGAAGGGCAGCGGTCGAGATTTGTTATGGTGCCTCGGAGGAGGAAATGAGGTGTCGAATAAGTGGAGATCACGATGGGAAGTTCAACGGAATCGTTGGGATGGAGTATAGTGGAGTGTAGCTCCTCATCCTAGCTTGGCATGCATGGTAATGGAATGGTGCACAGAGTATGGTTTCGTTGGGGAAGAAAGGGAAAAGGGTATTATTGTAATTATTTGAAATTTTGAGTGTATTAAATTATATAATTAAATCAATAGCTTATAAAATTTATAATCCTGCATATGAGGTCTAATTGAGACGAAACTTTTTGTGTTGCGCTCGTAACGATGAAAGCCTCATGATGGAACTGGTTTGGTCGAATTTGGAGACTATCGAAAACCAAGCTAAAATCGGATGTTCTCCGATTTTAATTTCAAATCTGAATGCCTCGGCCATTAGAGTGGATAACTACTATAATATATAGTTGATAAAAATTATTTAATAATTGTTTGGATGAATTATTATATTTATTAGTTGGATTGGGTAGATTCCCGCCCATTAGAGTGGATTAGCCCTATTACGCTCTTGCGTAAGAGCGGATGGCCCTTCTTACAAGAATCCCACCTCAAAGCGGTTGATTTATAGTTTATGATTATATAACATTTGTGATGCATGGGGAAAGCAAGTTGGAGGAATCCAATGCGATTCCTCGCTATTATTGAATTTTATTTTCAACCATATTTCCTTTATACGGATTATTGTATATAGTATGATTGTATGGTTATAATATCGTTATTAGTTTGAAAATAAACCCAGTAGTAACAAGAAAATCAACATAGATATTGGTTAAGTGTTGGGTGGCTATTGGCCTCAAATTAGTATTGTAAAAATACTATAAATTGCCGTTTAAGTCGGAATAGACAAAAAATAATTTTTAAATCCAAAATTGGGTTTTGGAAACGTATTGTTTAAGGATTACTTAAGTTACTTAAATATATTAATACTGTTTTAAGCTATTAAATTATAAATATTAATTTAAGGTTAGCTAATTTTAATAATAATCTTTTAAAGTAATTTAATTATATTAAAATTGTTTTACGTTATATAATTATATTAATATCATTTTAAATTTATTTAATTATTTTAATATTGTTTAAAAGTTTAATTTTATAATTAATATGTTTTAAGAATTTATAAAGGATTAATAAATTGAAAGGTTAATTATTTTAAGAATAATTATAGTTTCGAATTAATAATAAGGATTATTAATAAGTTTTCAAAATAAGTTATTATTATTTAAAAAAATGGTAAAGATAAATTATTATTGTTTATTTAATAGTATTTTGGAATTATTAATTATTATTAAGATGTTTAAATTTAATAATTTTCATTAATTTAAATGTTTAGTATTAATAGTTATTATTATAAAATGGTGTTTTGGAGTAAAAGATTTTAATTATTTATAATTGTTTCTGAAACCCATGAATTGAGTTGAAAGATGTGGATTTCATAAAAGAGCTTATGAAATGGGTTGGAGACGTAAGAAAGATTATTTACAAGGTGAAGGTTTTATTAAATGGTTGGATATTTATAAACGAATTTTAGGAATGGGTATATAGATTTATTTAAAGAAGTTTTTATTAATGGTTTATGGATTCATAAAGGGTTAATAAGGAGTTTTGAAATGTATAAGAAGCATATAAGGGATTGAATTTTATAAAGGAATTATAAATGGTTTTTGGAGACATTTATAAAATGATTCATAAATGGTTTGGAGAATTGTAAGGAAATTTATAAATGATTAAAAATCGAATAAAAAAGGAATCTTTCTTAGTTTTGTAAATATACTTATACTGTTGAGATAAGTATATAGATATTTTCTCGGTATGGAATATATTGAATCAGTGGATATATCTTGTAAAAGTATTCCCATATAGGGAATTTACAAGTGGTTTTATTTCGTAAAAGGTTTATAAAACGAGGTCAGTGTTCGCTTATGTGCTTAACCAATGTTGGTTTCCTTATGAAATAAATTTCTGATTGAATATTTGTTATTCGATGTTAAATAACTGACTACCGAGATCTGGACCCAAAACGAATTTTGGAAACATCTAGGAGAAACCCGGGAATTATATGGTCATAGTTACCATCGGTGATGCTATACTGTACGTTTAAACTCATTTCATTCTCCTAGGACAAATGATAAGGAAACCCGTTCATTCAAGTGGTTAGGAGGTGAACTCCGCAATTATTTTGTTTGTCTGTTTATTTCCTAAAGAACCGGGGTTTAGTTTACCGAAAACTATCGAAGTTGTTTTGAAGAGACCGGGATTGGATCTGTTTCCATTGGTTGGATTAACATGATAGGGAGTTCTTGCTTTCAATTTCGTGGTGAGCAAGAGAATCTTAGCCATACACGTCCTGGAGAGGTAGTATAAGGCCTTGATGGGTTGGTCTACTTAGCACTTACAGTCGTGAGTCTAGCCATAAAAGTAGATTCGAGGTACCAGTGTATGCCATAGTGGGCCTGGGATGATGGAGAAGCCTACAAGTCGTCACTGCTAGATGGTTGAAAAGCCTACTATTCGTTACATTTGGTATCAAAGCCGAAGGTTAAGCGAGAACCTTGGCTTCGGTGGGGAAACTCATGAGAGACGGGGTCAGTAACACCCTAGAATGAGTTTGCATTTATATATATGAGCACATATTTGTTAGTGATATAGCAATGTTTTATATTGTGTTGGTTGATATATTGAGTGGCTTATGGATTCTAGTCAATACAAGTATATTGATAAAAATCCCTATACACTTGAGTAGAGAATTTCGACATGGTATTGCTTTGAAATTGGATAAATGAAATAATTTTACTTTGATTATATTATATATATAAAGGAATAATTTTTCATAAATTATTATAGCTATAGATGGTGTTTTTGGTTATTAGAGAATGATAATATTTTATTATTATCATTTGTTGGTGTTGCGATCGAATATAAGTGTTATTATTATAATGCAAACAAGATTAACAATTAAGAAATAATTTTATATAACCAAATGGAATTATATAAATATGACTTATAAATGTGAATTATAAATGGAAAGGAAATGAAATTTCAGAAGTATGTTGTAAATATGATTTGTAAGCAAAAAGAGTTTAAGGGAATTTAAATTCCGTTGGTTTTGGAAATGGTTTTTCAAAGTTTTGGAAAATAGTAATGATATTATTTGGAAAATATTTTTGAATGGAAATATTTTTCTAAAAGGGTTTTAAAGAGAAAAAAGACACCGAACTCACTTCGGTCACTGAAAAATAATTTCGGTGATGACTACACCATCATCAACATTCATTTTCGAGTTTCTGAGGAAGGAATTTCTACCATTGGAATTTTTTTGGTAAAGCTAGCTTTGAATTTAAAATCCAATAGAATAATTTGATACATCAAGGAAATTATGCATATCTATATTATTTCAGAATGATTTGAAATCAATAAGAATAAGGTGTTTGAACTCTGGAAATTTTCAATTAGGCATTTTATGGAGAAAAAATAAGTTTGATAACTTATAAAATTTGAAAATTGATAAGTTAAAGTAATGTTTTAAATGGTTAGATGTGAACTTTAAGAAAAGTAAATTTAGAACTGACTTGGGAATGAAATTTAACTTAGGATAAGTTAAACAAAAATGAATTTTGAAAAGGGACTTGACCTAAGTTCGGATAAATTAAATAATTTTTGGAAGTGGAATTGATTGAGATTTGAAATAAATTAATGAAATAAGCTAATTAAATTAATTAGTGAATTGAATATGATTTGGAGTGCTGATTGTTAAAATTGAATGTTGAAATTGGAAAATGAAATTGAATTTGGTTAGAAATAGATAAGGACTTAAGTTGTGAAGTGGTAAATAAGGACTTCTGTATAAAATGTTTATAATAGGCTTAAGAAAAGTTCAATGGAATAGTTTTTGAGTGATGTTGGTATTGAAAGGAATATATGGGTGTAAATAAAGCGATGTGAATGAATGAATGTAATTGAAATGAATGTGAATAAAGGAATTTGGTGTAGCTAAGAATCAATTGAAATAAATACGTATATTATTTTGTTCGCATAATGGTTTGATCCAAATTTGAGTACAGAATTTTGAGATGATTTATATTGATCCGAGTTGTAATTTGTCACTCAATTCTCGACGAAGAACTGGATATGGATTTTTTATCGATTCTATAGTTCTCTATCATAGTATATGGCTATGCAAGGAGATTGATGGTTTCTAATCAAGGAACCAGATCTGAGTCCATGCTAGAGTGGTTGTGTAAACGATACTAGTTCGGAAGTGAAATTGTGTGATCGAGCGAGCGATCAAATTTGATATTGCGTATAGATGATATATGTACATCATACGGGCTTTAGTAAAGAAAGTATTAAAAAATTGAAATTGCAAATAAATATGATTGTAAACTATATGTTTGGATATCACTGGTAAACAAGGTGCAGGTATATAAAAGCAAGAACTAATTTGATGGCTTTGATTATATAAGAAAAAATTGGGTTGCCCGACAAAGAGGTACATGTTAAATTATTGTTTAAATATTATGATTTTATGGTTAAGACACTTGGATTTTGTTTTCTTTCGCTGATTTTTGCCCGAAGAGGCGATTTGTGGTTGTTCTGATCGAGCCGTGCGTAGGAGATGCTGGCAAATTTTTTTGAAAATTAAATGTGTTAGAAATTTTAAATAAATTTTTGATAACTAAAATTTTATTTCGAGTTATAACCTAAAATGATTAAACGGATGATGTTAGTTGGAAATCTATGAATGAATTTGGGAACTTAGTAAAAGTAATGACAAAGTTTCAACAAATTGGTTTTGGGAAGTTAAAGGCTAAAATGGATTTGGAAAGTTGTTTCAACTAATTTGTTTTAGAAAAGAAATGGGTTTGGGCATTTTTCCTACATTGACAATTTTGAGGACGAAATTCTTTTAAGGGGTAAGAATGTAACGAACCAGAATTTCAGTTTTTTGTGGTTAAAATATTTAATAAATTGTAAATATTGAAAAGTTAATTTTATAGATTAGATAACTCGAATTTCAAATATAGCGATTTATTGGAAATTAATTATTGGATTTAATAATTTAAATCATTTTAAAAAAATTGAATCTTGGATTTTTATATGGATAAAATTAATTGCAAAGCTTATTTAAACTCTATTTAGTGAGAATGAAGATAATAAAAATTTTAAATTAAATTTAACATCGAATTAACTGATTTTTGAAATATTTCATTTTAATTAACGAATGAAAAAAGCCTTCGGTCTTTGAAGTTAATTCCATGCTCCTTTTCTTTATTTGAGTCAACTTTGAAGCTTGGTGGTCTTGGGATTATCAATGTTAGGAAGTGGAACACTGCTGCTTTCAGTAAACATTTTGATGACCTAATTATTAAGAAAGACAGTATTTGGGTCAGGTGGATGTGGCAATACAATATTAAGAGAAGTCATTTCTGGTGTATGGAAATTCCTCAAAACTGCAGCTCGAATTGGAGGAATTTGCTAAAGCTTAGGAATGTATACTTACCAATGGTACAATATCATTTGCAACCCAACTTGTCTGTAAGTTTTTGGCATGATCCTTGGGTTAAGAAGGGACTGATACTATCTAAAGTTTGTGAGTTTCACCTAATTCAGTAAACTAGTATTCATTGTAATGCAAAGGCTACTGATTTCTTATTTCAAGGCAATATTCTGCTGCCTAACAATATCAATCAGATGATAAGGCAATTATGGAGGGAAGTTATGAATTTATTCAAGTGTGCTGACCATTCATTTTATGTTTCTTGGGATAAGAAGTTACACACTGTTGCCTCTGTGTATAAGTACATATCTGGTTCATCCCCTCTGCCAGCTGCTAGATGGTACAATGTTATATGGTCTAAAGATTCTGTGCCTAGAGAGAATTTGATGATGTGGAAAGTTGTTAGTCATGCTTTGATGAGTAGGGATGTTTTGGACAGGTTTGGTATGACTGTGTGCACCACTTGTGTTTTCTGTGATATGTGTGATGAAACAGTTGATCACCTTTTCTTTGAATGCTCTGCCCTTCTTGTTTTGATGTGTAGAATTAGTAGCACTTCTGGATTTGATCTAAATACTGCAAATTCTGTCAATGCTTGGGACATAATTCATGCAGTTGCAGCTAGAAGGAAGGATGAGTATCATGCAATGGTTGTTTGCTTGAAAATCTATTTTGATGTGATATGGAGAGAAAGGAATGCTAGAATTTTTGAGAATTTGTCGAAAGCTAATAATACACTTTGGTTTGAAGTGAGGAATAGGGTGTACATGCAATTACAGAGGAGCAATAGGCAGTACCCTGTTGGCATTCTCCATGCATGGGCTGTCTAGTTGTATCTCTCATTTTGTTGTTTTCTTTCTATTTTTTCCTTTTTTTGTAGCTTGGTACTATGATTGTATCTTTCTTTATTTTCAGTTTGCAATAAATCTGGTAGGGGTCCAGTTAACCTCGTTTGCTTTGCCGAAAAAAGCCTTCCGAGGCACAGTTTTGAATTTCGATGAAACCAGTTCATTGGGTCCGTAATATTGAATTATATTACGTCTCAAATTTTGTGGCAATCAGATGAATCGTTTGGTTGTGGAAGATCGAAACGTATAGAATTTAATATTGAAATTTAATATAATAATCGAGTTCAAAAAACTATCTTCTCCATACGATTGAATTAGGGCTCGAGACTAGTGCCGTTGCGTTCGGAATAGGGGTATAACATATAGAACGCCAAGCGGCACGCCTCGATTAGGGTGCATAATTATATAGCTAGATATTTCGAATTTTAAATAATATATATATATATATATATATATTTGACTTTACACTGCCTTGACCTATAACCTTCAACATGTAACCTCGTACATAGCCAATCCCTCCCTGTTATCTCCTATCTTTTCCCTTTCCATTATTTAAACTCGGCCTGTAACGACCCGCTATTTTGGACCATTCAAATCGACAATAAAACCATACATATCCGACTTGAATAATTCATAATACCGAATTGTTAATTAAAATTTGGCAAAACTTAAAATATACAGTAAATAAATCAATCACAGATCACAGAGTAATATAATGCAGCGAAATAGATGAAGAATAGTAGTTCATGAAGCTACTATATACATCAGAGTTAGAAAAATACAACCGAATAGTTCAAATGCAGTGAAGTCTTCAATGCAACAGATGACTTCTCTGAACCAATCAACTGGAAAGGCTGGAATCTGAATCGGTAGTTGGATTTCCAAATGAAGCTCCGAACTCTAAAGGTGAGTCTCAAATGCTGTATCACTCAGTCTGACCCGAGCGTAAAGCAAAACACAAAACACTCGAGTCAGGATTAACATTCTTATATCAATAAATCCAACTCAAGTGAAATATCAACTTAAATACAAATAACTTAAAGGATGTTTGGGATAACCATCCTCTAAGGGTCCATGGAACTTTCTACAAGGTAGAAATATACACTATAACACCGTGGTCATTTCAGCTTAATTTATACTTCAAAACCAAATCCCATTTTCACTTCAAATATCTCTATATTTCCCAAAATAGTATTTATATATTAAATAATTTATACAGTAAAGTATTTTCAATTTCCTCAACTTAACAAATCGTTCCAACATCAACCCGACCATCCCATTCAAAATAAATTCAATCTCAATTTATGAATTTAAATTCAACTCAATTTCTCAAATAACCACTTAAATTTTATCGATCTCAAATTCGGATTTATAATCACAAATACCCCTTTATATTTCCATATATTTCAAAACTTTAAGTATTCAACGTTTCATCTAAATTTTCATTCAATTTTGTTTTCTAAATAATAAATTCAAATTTAGTTCAACCTAAATTTTCATTTTAATTCAATTTAGTTGCTAAATTACAAATTCAACTACGTTGATTTCAAATACAGATCTGAATCTCAACATAAACCATTTAAATTCCAATATAGTTCAAGGCTTTAATATTTAAATGTTCTATATAACAGTTTCATATAGATCTCGATTTAACCTCATTATTATTTAGTCTTGAAATACTCCCTTATTAGATTCAATATCATTTAAATAACCTTAAATTACATTTTACTCAATATTTTCTTTAATTTATTTAAACATGAAATATTCATTAAATCACTTAAATCAAAAATCCAGTTATAAAATCATACCCTTTAAATTTCCCATTCAAAAATTTCAAATCGATTTAATTAAATAAATCCTTATTTAAATACCATTTTTATAAACCCAAATTTATCTCCCAATCTTAATTATTCAATTTATTACAAGAGAATCTATTTGAAATATAGATTTACATAAATACTTAACCATATTATACGTATTAAATCAATCTAATTTAAATCAAATATTACTACTAAATCTATATATAAAATTTTCATTTATATAGTATCTTAAGAATCAAATTTATTAAACCATAGCTTTCAAAAATTATAGAAATTATTTTCAAAATATTTATATGGACCAACGGTGTCTCTATATATTTCCTATCATACAGTCAAGTGCTACAGATATTTATCATTTCAATCCGTACACTAAATATATACGGGTGGATATCATTTCAACCCGTAATACCAAATTCAATTAAATGAAAATCGCTTGGGTTTATCATTTCAACCCATAACGATTTTCTCCTATTCTAAAGTCTGTTCGGGTATGTATCATTTCAACCCATAGTGATTTCTAAACTACAGGGAACTTGCAGAGTGATAACAGAAAATACAATAAAATAACATGCATATATCATCAATAACAATATAATATAAACAACAGGATATGGTGTCATATCCCGCGGGTGAACAGTTACAGATAATAGCATATATAAGAAATTTAAATAACTACAGCAGCATATTTCAATTGTCGTTTCAATTGAAATCAAATTTAATGAATAAAAAATGTTAATCGTGAGTGATTGCTCACCTTTCGAGGCTAGAGAGATTTGAAATGGGTTACGGATCCAAGAACGAATTTCCAAAATGAACAAGATTGGCACGAATAGGACGAACAGAGCTGATAAATAGAGATCGATGAAAATAGATTAGAAACTACTTGATGTAGACCGAAACAAAATGTATAAAATCCCAAAATATTATTTGCTTAACTAATATTAACTTTGAGACTCATTAAAATTATATACATACGTTTTCCAAAAATATAAATAGTTTAGAAACAACTATTGACCATACGTTCTGTATAATCAACATATATCCATTATACATTTAAACTAGACTATATTTAAATTATACTATGTATAGTAATGTAATATAGTATATAGTACACTTATTACAATACACGTTAGGACTATAAATATAATATTTAACAATACACTTATAACAAAATATGTGACTGTAAAATTTCAGTTTTAATATAAACATAGAGAACAACCTTATATATTTATTAATATTTAGTTATATAAAAACTCTTGCTATATATTTATATTCAAAAGCTAACAACATAACTATACTGCAAACGTATATGTAGTTGAGAATATATAATACCTTTTTATACATTCTTATGCACTTAATATACTCAACAACGAGTTATATATATATATATATATATATATATATAAGCGGTCATGCATTTTTATATGAAACAACAAGTATAAAATAACTTTTAAAACTTTATCATTATATACATATATTTTATACACTGAACAGTTAATATAAATTTTAAAACTTTTTTAAAAAACTTTATCATTATAAAATAACTTTTAAAATATACATCATACGAATGTTTTTAACCCACACAAAAAATATATGCTTCGTTATACATATTATATATATCTAGTTTATTTATTCTTATTATTATTACTTTTTTATATATATAAAAGAAAAGTGGTGCCTAAATAATATTTTCTCATTCTCCTAGAGCATAGGTGACTAACAAAACATGCATGGTCTAACATGTGATAACATTTATTTTCTATTTTTATAAAAGTGGTGCAAACTATTTACTCTATCTTAGAGTACAAGTGGAGCAAATGATTTTTTTTCAAGGCCTTAGCCAAATGTATATTTTTCTCAAACCAAAATACTTATTAACGTTAAGACCTTGAACGAACAAAGCCGAGGAGAATATTTTTACTGATTTAAAACCTGAAGTAAAACAGCGATGCCACCTACATCCTTTTCCAATGTGTTTATAAATGATATAAGCAAGAATCTGTCTATACTATGGAGGGTGCTCTTGATTGTGGAGGCGGGTAGGTGTCATGTGGTGAAATAGTAGAGCCAAAAATTTGAACAAAATAATGAAGAACGGAAAAAAAAAGAAGGAGGAAAAATAATTCGGTCATTACCTAATGCTTTGCTCACACGCAAGGAAGAAGGAGAGGAACCCAAAATGAGATGCAGATGAAGTTTGATACGTGGTTTGTATTTATTTGTGACAACACAATTGTTAAAGTGGGAAAGCAAAAATCAAGGCATGCAAATTTTAAAGCAAGGAAGAAAACGTGTATAGCATTTAAAGAAAAGCTTGCATGCATCAAGGGAAAAATGGAAAGAAATTTAAAGATTTTGGAACGGTCAGCAATTTGTGGATCACGTTCCTATTAAATCAGAAGGCAAAAGAAAAGCGAGTATAATTTGCAAGTAAATGGTGAGGCACATTTTATATTTAAAGGGAGTAATTTGCGTTGATTGAGTGGAGGAAACGGTATGAAATAAATTGCTTTAGGAACGGTAGAGAAGTATGAAATGAATCGTTTTTTATAATCAAATACACGTTGATAACGGTGAAAAAAAAGGCAAGAGGAAAGTTGATTTTGAACCGGATTGGATTTTAAAGATTTTATACCAATTTTAAACGAGAGGCAATTGGAAAGAGTAGAAAATTTTCCGCATGAATCCAAGGTAAAATTTTTAAAATAATTGAATGATTAGGGAATTTAATTCTTTCCCACTTAAAAAAAATACGCCTACGGATAAATTTAATTATTATCCAAGGTAAGAAAATGAGACATGCATAAAACTTACGTAAAAATATACGCCCAATTTATAACAAAGAAACGCTTTTAAATTTGTACGTTTTTCTTCTGTAGTAAATATAGGTTTGATCAGAGAGGTAGCGTGATTTAAGGAGAAGAAAGAACGGCAATAAATCAACTTGCTTTGAAATGGAAAGGAAATTAAACTAGCGTTGATTTTTAATGAGAAGTTATAGGAAAGAATTAAGATATTGATTTAAAAAAAGGCCACGATTTTGATTGAGCACTGATTTTTCTTGTTATACACGGTTGTTAGATTTTTAACAAATTTTAAGCAAATGAGTTTCGAAATTAAAGCAGAAGAAATGGTCAGCTAAGATTAGATTTTGGAACAAGATTTTTAAACAATATTGAATGCGTTTAAAATTTAAAGCTCGCGTTGATGGGAACAATGGCAAGAAATTAAAAAGGGGAACGGTTATAAAATTTGTAAATAACGTTCCTATTAAATCAGGAGAGTAAAAGAAAAGTGAATAAAATTAGAATGCGTACAACGCAGTGATTTTTGTCTAAAAAAAATGAAAATATCGGATTTAAATTTTATATGTTTTCTTGTATGTGTATATACACTATTTATTCCATCAAATAACGCGCCTTTTAAACACGAAATTAAATAGTTTATTTATACACAAAGTTTTGGAAATTTATTACTTATATAAAAATATGATTTGTTTACACATTTACTAAGAAATTTATATTCAAAAATGTATATAAGTAAAATATTAAATATTAAATTTTTAAAAGTATAAAATCAATTTTTTTAAAGAACAAAAGGTGAAATAAACGTTGTTACGAATATATTAAATTAAACCAAAAGATTAAAAATTAAAAATTTAAAGATTTATAACTTCAATTTTTTTTTTAAGTTTGAACCAAAATAAGAATTTTAGAATTTTCACACTAATAAAAATCTTAGGTGATTATTTATAATTAAATTTAGACAATCAAATTTTCGAAAAATAAAACCCCAGAGTTATAAATAAAGAATAAAATATTGCTAAAATTTGGGCTGTTACACTCACCCCCACTCAAAACTTTTCGTCCTCGAAAAGGAAGGAGGTAGGAGAATTAAAACAACCAGAAAGAAAATAGATTGAAAGACAAGATAAATAATAAATTTTAAAATTATATAAATTTTACTCGAAATATTCATTTGGAAAGCTTAAGATACTTTCAACATTATAGATACATCAATAATCATTTTATTTAAACATGTTTTATTAAATTAATAACTTCAAAATATTTAAAACACTAAAATTTTCTATTAAACAATGTAGTATACAAATAAGCAATATTAAAAAGGATATATCCAACAAGGAAGGAAGGTAGATTTGGAAAATAGAATCAAGGTGAATAACTAAACTGAGCAGGTAAGGTAGATGCAAGGAATAATATTAGGCATGAATAATTAATCTAGAACCATAAGAATTTAAATTTCAAATATTAATTCAAAATTTCTTTGTTGGGAAACATACTGTTGTAATAAATACCTTTATAATAACACTTTTATAATAAAATACTATTATATCGAAATAAATTTTCCTTTCGAAAATACTTTTATAACTCGATGTTTCAACAAGTTTATCCTCGTTCTTGCAGACTCTGGCCATGCGTTGATCAGGCGCAAAGCTAGAATTCTTCAAGTACTTAGTAGACTTGTTTCAACACCCAATGAAAATACTTGAAAAACATTTAAAACAGATATGGAAAGTACAATCCAAACAAAACAACCAAACCAAAACCTTTGTCCGACCATGGTTCGCAGATACACAATAGTTACGCCTGGATCCCCCAGGAAACAACCGTATCCGTAAGCTTCCTCAGCCCTGCGAGTTACGCCATGATGACTAGTAGAGTGCAGGATACACAATGGTTACGCCTGGGTCCCCTAGGAAACAATCCGTACCCCTAGGCTGTCTTAGCCAGGCAGTTTCACTACTATTCGCGACCTACACAGATTGCAGGATACACAACGGTTACGCCTGGATCCCCCAGGAAACAATCCGTACCCCTAGGCCAGACTCAGCCAGGCAATTGCGCAATGCAGTCGCGAGAGAAAAAAAACCATGGGTTACGCCACAGTGGTAACACTCGAGTATTACATCCGGAAAACCAAAAATCAGAGAGAATAATATCGATAGAATGAATCCACGATGTGGCCACAAAGCGGATATCAAGCAGAAGGCACTTTTCATATCTTTACTTCGAAAATATATATCATATAGTACCTTTTCAAATCACTTTCAAATATCGTACTTATATAAAGTCCATATATATATGATTCCATTTTTCCCAAATCGAATACTTTCCACATCAATAGTAGATCAAATCATACTTATATAGACTTCGATTATATAAAATCTCTTTCCAAATTGAGTACCTTTCAAAATCAATAGATTTCAAATCAACTTAATACTTATACAATCCATTTTATATAAGTTCGACCACTCCCAAATCAAGTGCTTAATAATATAAGGTTCTCAAATTTCAAATCATTTCAATATCAATTCAGTCTGAAAATCATATATGATTTCACCAAATTTTCTTCCAAATTAAATCTCTAAACTTCAAAGTTCCCAAAATAATAGGTTTAGAAAATTATCCCATTTTTCAAATTAAAATAATTCAAGTCAAACAAATTCATTTCCAAAATCACCATATAAGTACTGGTTTTTAATTCCAATTTAATTTCAAAACCAAATATTTTCCCAAAATCAATTATACTCAAAATGGTTTCCAAATTTATAATCATCCCTTTTTTTTAAACTTTTAAACTATCTATTTCTATTTGAAATATCCAATTTACCTTTCTGTAAATCATTATTCAAAACTATTTTTTCTTCAAAACATTTCAAAACCAAATTTATATTCTTTATCAAACATTTTATACACTTCGAAATTTCTTAACTTTGAAAATTTAAACTCGATTTGGAAGTGTTCGAACATTCAAAATAGTTAGGGAAATCAAATTTCCAAATTCAAGACTTGAAAATCAACAATAAATAGATAGGATTATACCAAATCAAATCCTAAACTCGAGGACTGAACACCGGTCTCACTTTAAATTGTTTCAAATATATACATATATCTTTCGAAAATATCAAATTACTTCGAAATTTGAAATCAAAAACGATTTTACAAAATCACTCTCATAGCGAAGCTATTAAAGTGGCCTCTCCCTCACTTTGAAACTTGAAAATCAATGTCGATGATGCGTGCACTCATCACCGAAATTATTTTCCAGCGACATAAGTGAGTTCTGGACTTCTATTTTCTTGAAAACTTCTTTGAAATTTCTTCAAAATTATTGGAATTCATTTGAACTCATTTGAAACATTTCTTATTCGGAAAAATACTTTTAAATCATATTATTTTTATATATTTTCCAAAATCTTAAAACCAATTTCAAAATACCGGAATTCAATTCTCGAATTTCAAATTTAATTCTACAGTTATAAATCATTTTTATATAAATCAATTTCTTATAATTTTTCAAATTTCAAATCCTTTCAAAACCTTTTTATATAGAATAACATTTCTTATTTGCTTTATATATATAGGTATATAATCCTTATCGAAAATATTTTCACTTTTATATATATAAAAAAAATCATAGTTATCGAAATAAAATTTCGGTATAAACAATTTCAAAAATACAAACAAAACCCGATGTTCAAAGGATGATTCAAGAATGAATTTCAAAACAAAGATAGAGATTTAATTTAGGGGAACTCCAATCAATAGAATCCTGATTCGAAGATAGACTCGATCGAAGATGAGATAATTAAATTACAAAATAGAAGATGGGTATACTTCTATAAATCGCGGGCGACCTTAACCGGATCAACCGTGAATTTCGCAATATAATGGATGCAGAATTCTAAGGCAAATCGACATTCGATCGCTATAGATAGAATTCGGAATAACAGGAGATAGTAGCATCTAAACCGAAGGATACATAAATCTCCGGTGAATCAATGCCAATTGTAAAGGAGTTTCATCCCCATTTCAAATCATTCAGTGGAGTCGTAGGATACTCCAGAATCGAACGAATATAAATAGGGAGAGACAAGAATGAATTTTGGAACTGAGGGACATTCCAAAATTCAAAGGAAATCGAGTCAAAAAGGAAGAGATTCAACTCGAACGAAAGTGATTTTGTAAATAAATTTACCATATATGCTAAGTTCTTCCTAGAGCCAAAGCTTTGATACCAACTGTAACGACCCACTATTTCGGACCATTCAATTCGACAATAAAACCATACATATCCAATTTGAATAATTCAAAATACCGAATTGTTAATTAAAATTTGGCAAAACTTAAAATATACAGTGAACAAATCAATCACAGGTCACAGAGTAATATAATGCAGCGGAATAGATGAAGAATAGTAGTTCATGAAGCTACTATATACATCAGAGTTAGAAAAATACAACCGAATAGTTCAAATGCAGTGAAGTCTTCAATGCAACAGATGACTTCTCTGAACCAATCAACTGGAAAGGCTGGAATCTGAATCAGTAGTTGGATTTCCAAATGAAGCTCCGAACTCCAAAGGTGAGTCTCAAATGCTGTATCACTCAGTCTGACCCGAGCGTAAAGCAAAACACAAAACACTCGAGTCAGGATTAACATTCTTATATCAATAAATCCAACTCAAGTGAAATATCAACTGAAAGACAAATAACTTAAAGGTTGTTTGGGATAACCATCCTCTAAGGTTCCATGGAACTTTCTACAAGGTAGAAATATACACTACAACACCGTGGTCATTTTAGCTTAATTTATACTTCAAAACCAAATCTCATTTTCACTTCAAATATCTCTATATTTCCCAAAATAGTATTTATATATACTAAATAATTTATACAGTAAAGTATTTTCAATTTCCTCAACTTAACAAATAGTTCCAACATCAACCCGACCTTCCCATTCAAATAAAATTCAATCTTAATTTATCAATTTAAATTCAACTCAATTTCTAAAATAACCACTTAAATTTTATCGATCTCAAATTCGGATTTATAATCACAAATACCCCTTTATATTTCCATATATTTCAAAACTTTAAGTATTCAACGTTTCATCTAAATTTTCATTCAATTTTGTTTTCTAAATAATAAATTCAAATTTAGTTCAACCTAAATTTTCATTTTAATTCAATTTAGTTGCTAAATTACAAATTCAACTACGTTGATTTCAAATACAGATCTGAATCTCAACATAAACCATTTAAATTCCAATATAGTTCAAGGCTTTAATATTTAAATGTTCTATATAACAGTTTCATATAGATCTCGATTTAACCTCATTATTATTTAGTCTTGAAATACTCCCTTATTAGATTCACTATCATTTAAGTAACCTTAAATTACATTTTACTCAATATTTTCTTTAATTTATTTAAACGTGAAATATTCATTAAATCACTTAAATCAAAAATCCAGTTATAAAATCATACCCTTTAAATTTCCCATTCAAAAATTTCTAATCGATTTAATTAAATAAATCCTTATTTAAATACCATTTTTATAAACCCAAATTTATCTCCCAATCTTAATTATTCAATTTATTACAAGACAATCTATTTGAAATATAGATTTACATAAATACTTAACCATATTATATGTATTAAATCAATCTAATTTAAATCAAATATTACTACTAAATCTATATATACAATTTTCATTTATATAATATCTTAAGAATCAAATTTATTAAACCATATCTTTCCAAAATTATAGAAATTATTTTCAAAATATTTATATGGACCAACGGTGTCTGTATATATTTCCTATCATATAGTCAAGTGCTACGGATATTTATCATTTTAATCCGTATACTAAATATATACGGGTGGATATCATTTCAACCCGTAATCCCAAATTCAATTAAATTAAAATCGCTTGGGTTTATCATTTCAACCCATAACGATTTTTTCCTATTCTAAAGTCTGTTCGGGTATGTATCATTTCAACCCATAGTGATTTCTAAACTACAGGGAACTTGCAGAGTGATAACAGAAAATACAATAAAATAATAGGCATATATCATCAGTAACAATATATATAAACAACAGGATACGTTGTCATATCCCGCAAGTGAACAGTTACAGATAATAGCATATATAACAAATTT
The DNA here is from genome assembly GCA_030765085.1 of Allium cepa. Taxonomy (NCBI): domain Eukaryota; kingdom Viridiplantae; phylum Streptophyta; class Magnoliopsida; order Asparagales; family Amaryllidaceae; genus Allium; species Allium cepa. The sequence continues at coordinate 579,870,646 of CM060941.1, read as the reverse complement.
AAATAACTACAGCAACATATTTCAATTGTCATTTCAATTGAAATCAAATTTAATGAATAAAAAATGTTAATTGTGAGTGATTGCTTACCTTTCGAGGCTAGAGAGATTTAAAATGGGTTACAGGTCCAAGAACGAATTTCCAAAATGAACAAGATTGGCACGAATAGGACGAACAGAGCTGATAAATAGAGATCGATGAAAATAGATTAGAAACTACTTGATGTAGACTGAAACAAAATGTATAAAATCCCAAAATATTATTTGCTTAACTAATATTAACTTTGAGACTCATTAAAATTATATACATACGTTTTCCAAAAATATAAATAGTTTAGAAACAACTATTGACCATACGTTCTGTATAATCAACATATATTCATTATACATTTAAACTAGACAATATTTGAATTATACTATGTATAGTAATGTAATATAGTATACAGTACACTTATTACAATACACGTTAGGACTATAAATATAATATTTAACAATACACTTATAACAAAATATGTGACTGTAAAATTTCAGTTTTAATATAAACATAGAGAACAACCTTATATATTTATTAATATTCAGTTATATAAAAACTCTTGCTATATATTTATATTCAAAAGCTAACAACATAACTATACTGCAAACGCATATGTAGTTGAGAATATATAATACCTTTTTATACTTTCTTATGCACTTAATATACTCAACAACGAGTTATATATATATACATACATACATACATATATATATATATATATATATATATAAGCAGTCATGCATTTTTATATGAAACAACAAGTATAAAATAACTTTTAAAACTTTATCATTATATATATATATTTTATACACTGAACGGTTAAAATAACTTTTAAAACTTTTTTTAAAAACTTTATCATTATGAAATAACTTTTAAAATATACATCACACGAATGTTTTTAACCCACACAAAAAATATATGCTTCGTTATACATATTATATATATCTAATTTATTTATTCTTATTATTATTACTTTTTTTATATATAAAAGAAAAGTGGTGCCTAAATAATATTTTCTCATTCTCCTAGAGCATATGTGACTAACATAACACGCATGGTCTAACATGTGATAACATTTATTTTCTATTTTTTTAAAAGTGGTGCAAACTATTTACTCTATCTTAGAGTACAAGTGGAGCAAATGATTTTTTTTCAAGGCCTTAGCCAAATGTATATTTTTCTCAAACCAAAATACTTATTAACGTTAAGACCTTGAACGAACAAAGCCGAGGAGAATATTTTTACTGATTTAAAACCTGAAGTAAAACAGCGATGCCACCTACATCCTTTTCCAATGTGTTTATAAATGATATAAGCAAGAATCTGTCTATACTATGGAGGGTGCTCTTGATTGTGGAGGCGGGTAGGTGTCATGTGGTGAAATAGTAGAGCCAAAAATTTGAACAAAATAATGAAGAACGGAAAAAAAAAGAAGGAGGAAAAATAATTCGGTCATTACCTAATGCTTTGCTCACACGCAAGGAAGAAGGAGAGGAACCCAAAATGAGATGCAGATGAAGTTTAATACGTGGTTTGTATTTATTTGTGACAACACAATTGTTAAAGTGGGAAAGCAAAAATCAAGGCATGCAAATTTTAAAGCATGGAAGAAAACGTGTTTAGCATTTAAAGAAAAGCTTGCGTGCATCAAGTGAAAAATGGAAAGAAATTTAAAGATTTTAGAACGGTTAGCAATTTGTGGATCACGTTCCTATTAAATCAGAAGGTAAAAGGAAAGTTAACATAATTTGCATGTAAATGGCGAGGCACATTTTATATTTAAAGGGAGTAATTTGCGTTGATTGAGTGGAGGAAACAGTATGAAATTAATTGCTTTAGGTACGGTAGAGAAGTATGAAATGAATCGTGTTTTGTAATCAAACACACATTGATAACGGTGAAAGAAAAAGGCAAGAGGAAAGTTGATTTTGATCCGGATTGGATTTTAAAGATTTTATACCAATTTTAAACGAGAGGCAATTGGAAAGAGTAGAAAAATTTCCGCATGAATCCAAGGTAAATATTTTAAACTAATTGAATGGTTAGGGAATTTAATTTTTTCCCACTTAAAAAAATACGCCTACGGATAAATTTAATTATTATCCAAGGTAAGAAATTTGGACATGCGTAAAACTTACGTAAAAATATACGCCCAATTTATAACAAAGAAACGCTTTTAAATTTGTACGTTTTTCTTATGTAGTAAATATAGGTTTGATCAGAGAGGTAGCGTGATTTAAGGAGAAGAAAGAACTGCAATAAATCAACTTGCTTTGAAATGGAAAGGAAATTAAACTAGCGTTGATTTTTAATGAGCAGTTATAGGCAAGAATTAAGATATTGATTTAAAAGAAAAGGCCACGATTTTGATTGAGCACTGATTTTTCTTGTTAGACACAGTTACTAGATTTTTAACAAATTTTAAGAAAATGGGTTTCGAAATTAAAGCAGAAGAAATGGTCAACTAAGATTAGATTTTGGAATAAGATTTTTAAACAATATTGAATGCGTTTAAAATTTAAAGCTCGCGTTGATGGGAACAATGGAAAGAAATTAAAAAGGGGAACGGTTATAAAATTTGTAAATAACGTTCCTATTAAATCAGGAGAGTAAAAGGAAAGTGAATAAAATTAGAATGCGTACAACAGACGCAATGATTTTTATCCAAAAAAAATGAAAATAACGGATTTAATTTTTATACGTTTTCTTGTATGTGTATATACATTATTTATTCCATCAAATAATGCACCTTTTAAATGCGAAATTAAATAGTTTATTTATACACAAAGTTTTGAATATTTATTACTTATATAAAAATATGATTTGTTTACACATTTACTAAGAAATTTATATTCAAAAATGTATATAAGTAAAATATTAAATATTAAATTTTTAAAAGTATAAAATCAATTTTTTTTAAAGAACAAAAGGTGAAATAAACGTTGTTACGAATATATTAAATTAAACCAAAGGATTAAAAATTAAAAATTTAAAGATTTATAACTTCAAAAAATTGTTAAGTTTTAACCAAAATAAGAATTTTAGAATTTTCACACTAATAAAAATCTTGGGTGATTATTTATAATTAAATTTAGACAATCAAATTTTCGAAAAATAAAACCCCAGAGTATAAATAAAGAATAAAATATTGCTAAAATTTGGGCTGTTACACGGCCAGAGAAAGGAAAAAAAATGTTTGAATTCAAAAATCGATATATCAAAATATGCTCAATATAAAAATATGAAGCAAGCCTTAAAATCCATCGTTCGAGGACAGCTTCATTTTCATATGCATTTTTATAAATGCGTTGCTTGCTTGGGATTAGATGGAGGAGAGCTTCGAACTAGGGCTAAAGTTTGCTTAATTTGAGGGCGATTTAATGATAACGGAGGATGAGTTCGAGTTCGTATGGGGAAGGGGCATCAGCGGCCAAGACATAGAAGAGTTTGATTATGCGATTATTATCTCGACTTTCATATAGCTAAAAGAAATGACGGTGGTCATGATTTGTTATGGTGGTTCGAAGGGGGAAATGAGGTGTCGAATAAGTGGAGATCGCGATGAAAAGTTCAACGAAATCGTCGGAATGGAGTTTGGTGAATCATAGCTCCTTATCCTAGCTTGGGCATGCATGGCAATGAAATGGTGTGCACGACATCGGTTTCATTGGGGAAGAAAGTGGAAAGGGTAATGTAACGAACGCGGATTTTGCCCGCTCGAAAATCGACATCCATACTTCAAATCGTATTCGAATGCCATAGATTCGATCATTCAAATCCGATTCGCCGGAGCTTATAACAACATTAAGTAAATAACACAGCGGAATAAAAGAATAATACATTGATATACAATACTGATACAACATCTGGTACAACAGAATGGTACAATGAATATCAATATACATCAGAGATATGATACAATAAATAGTAGCGGAAAAGAAAATAAGATAACATCTAGCAGCGGAACAATATAAATCTAAGATAGTCTTCAAAAGAGAACTCCGAGAACTGCAATTCCATCTCCTAGAATCAATCCAGCAATAGCTCGAACTCCCAATAACGATGCACCAAGCTTAGCAAGACTGGTGTGATCCAAAGACTGAACTAACTCCAGATAATTCACTGAACCTAACTATCTGTAGAACCCAACTCTAGACTGCTCGTGTAGAAAATAATGAGCACCCAGAGTTTAGGAAAGAAAACAATAAACTCCGGATCAGTCGTGGGACTGGTGTGAGCAACAAAAACAGTTTATCTTTTTAAAACATTCAACAAAAGATTTTCAAAGTCAATTCGCAATGCTTTTTAAAAATGAGACTACCATAAGGCCTCCCGCACACACACACAATGCAAACGCAGAATCGGAGGAGATTTCTCCTTATGATAGTCAAAGATGCTTGATACGCATTAAAAAGAAACATTTGATATTATTACTAGTGCATAGTGTAGTAAAAAACATTTCGAAAGTAAAGATATAATTCTTAGCCAACATAGACATTTCGAACTATGCCTACTATAGCTACCATCCAAACAGTGGGGCGCCACCATAAGTGAATGATAGGTTCTACAACTAAAACCGTACAAGGTACGTATTTGAAGAATGGATTTCCAACAAATGGTCAGGCCAAGGAACTTCCCATTGCCACATGGAAACGCCTCTGGAAGGACGCCCCGAGAACCAAACCGTTCTCTGCTAAACAAAGCCGGGAATCCCTTTTCCCAAGGAATATTACAAACCCTCAGATATGCCACCCCCGGTCCTTTGGGACCTTTAAACGAGAGCGCTCTCTAACCAACATCACACCATAATAATAAGTGTTTCAACATGAGTAAGTATCTGGGCTCCATACCATGATACTACCCTTTTCCAGAAGGAATGGTCATACCCTAGGGAAGTTATCCCTGAAAACTTTGCCGCACAATTCCTGTTTCGACCATTACCGGTTTGTGAGGCTCGACGAAGTCTCGTCCACAAAAACATACTTTATACAAAAGCCATGTTTTGGGTCAACAAATGATCATAGAAATGATCACCAAGATAAACGATCAAACAAATGATCCTATCACAAATGATCAACACAATGATCATTTCACAGCAACACTCAGCATGTCACATTACCAAATTGGGAATATATCGCTGATAACTTCAACTATATAACCTCTGAGCTCGTACGTCTCAGAGAAGGGTGTTAAGCTAAGAGAATAAATTCTCCGCCACCAACAGAAATATATTTGAAAGAAATCGGCTTTATATCTCAATTTGTAATGTCAGACATACAATCCATACAAGTCTATTCCGGGCTCGAACAGAACCGAAGGCACTTACAAAGAAGTCCTTGCAATCCGGATATTCACTAATCATGTTCGGACTTCCCATCACATATGGAGTCTCTATACCGGGGACCAGTCGATGCAAAGACATTCGACGAGTTGTCCTTTCGCTTTCAAAAATATCCGGTCTTCAACACCGGTCTTCAAATGCTATCCATAACGACATATCACATATTCGGAATGGGATATATGACACAAAGGTCCTCTCCCGGCTAAACCGAATAGTGAGCGCAATATTTATAAGAAATATATGGATATTGGGATTTCAATTAAGTCACAACTTAAAACCCAAAACTTTCTTTCAAATATTTTAAATCAATTACCATTTCTAATCTTTTAAACAAAAGATTTATTTCACAAAGTTCCATTTACGGATTTCAAAACAATTTCTATTCCATTTGGATTAACTCGTTAAATCTTTATATCAAAGATTTAACTTCTAGCTTTCAAATCGTTTCTATAACTTGGAAATTTTCTTCATCTCAGACTAGAAATCATTTTAACTCAAATTGGAAATTCATTTCTTATGTGAAAGCTTTTATTATTTGAAAACAAGTAGTTCTCGTTTCGAAGGAATTCAATCTCATTTATACAAGTTAGAATCTTTGGGTTAATTCAAATTCCCAAAAAAACAACACCTTAAAATGGTTTAAAACCCATATAAACCGGTATACCATTTAATATCATAAATACTGAATATAGAATTCAATTTCAAATATTGAATTCAAATTTAAATCAAAATATTTAAATTTCAAAACTCAAATCAAGTTATTCGAAATAAATTTCATCTTTGAAATTCCATTTCAAAAGCTTTTCACTTTAAACCCAATCCATTTCCAAAACATTTGAATTCAAATATTCAAATTTAAAACTATTTCAAAGATCTGTGACTTAATCGATTTCCTCATGAAATCCATATTGGTGTGTGTATAAGTGTGGTCCAGGGGTTTAACACAATAGTGCAACATCATTCAATTATCACAGATAAAAATACATGAATATAGCTAATAAGCGGTATAAACGATAACGCTTATCGTTCATTCACATAACACAGATACGTATATCATTGAAAATAAATTACATCACAGATAATTATTTACATTCATCATAGATCACACTGAAATAACTCATAGCACAAAGCATAGCCTATCAGAAATATCAAACAGTTCAACAATCAATAGGATTTAAACATCTATAAGTGAACTCAATTAATTATCTGATTAATTTAGATCAGATGGGTCATCGATCATGGTTAACTAATATTAATTGATTTCAAATCATTTGATTAATTATCCTTTAATCATTTATTAATTAAATTAATCAACCCTAAATTATTGAATAATCAATCTTTAATCATTCAATTATCCTTTATTTAATTTACTTAACTTATATAAAAGAAATCTTAAATTACCATTTTTGTAATTAATTATCATTAACAATTCTTAATTACAAATTAAACATTTAATTTTTAATTTACCAATTTATTAATTACTAATTACTTAGTTAATCAATTATAAATTCTTAAGTAAATTCCTTAATTAAATTAATTTAACTTAAATTAATAAGTTTAAACTTATAATTATTAAGTTAATTAGTACAAAACGTTAATTATTCCTTACTTAATTAATCTTTAAACCTTAATTAAGAAATTTAAACCTTTAATTACTTATAAATCCAAATCATTAAGTAATTAAATAAATAAATTATCCATTTAAATTGATTTAATAATGGATGAATTGCAAATCATCATTTACAAATATGTTTGGAAACATTGATCTTCGAATTTACTTTTAAATTTAAATTTAAATTCCAAGATTCAAAATAAATCCCAATTTACTTTACTAAAGTTTAAACTGATTTTCAAAACCTTTAAATTTACTTGTTAAAGTAATAAGTTGTTATAAAAGGACCCTTAAAGAATTAGAGTCAAATTTTCTTTAAGTTTACCAATTAAAGTATACTTTAACAATTTAAACTCATTTAAACTTTTAAATTTAGAAACTTATTTTATTTCAAAATCTTGATTTCCATATTTAGATTCATGTCCAGATTTCCAGATTTTGATTTTTAACTTCATCTAAATTCTTTCTTTACAAATCAATTTTTTTATTTTAAATCCAAATCCACTTAATCACTTTTAAGTTATTAAACAATTTAAGTGTAGAAACTTAATTTATTTCACAAACTAAGTTTCTAACAAATCTTGAATTTATTATTTTTACGTTGATTTAAAACTTAGTATAAACCTTGATTTTTTTTTTATATAAAAAATCAAACCTTAAATTTGGAACCCAGGTTTTAATTTTTTTTTAAAACTTACAGGTTAAAACTGTAACACCCACAAACAACTTGAGCTACCTGCAAACTGCTTCGAGCCCGATACATATTTGCTCGAGTAAACACTCGAGACCAACGTGAGGAAACCCGGGACTTCCCTGTTTCACATGCGTTCCCAACAAATTTTCCACAGGCATGCTTCTCTCCCTCTCGTCCTCCTCCTTATTCTCTTTTTATTTTTATTTTGTAATTTAAGTTTTACAACTTAAGTATAAATAGCATCAGGTTCATACTCACGCTCGAACTTGACCTTAAACCCGAAGCATCCAACCCAAAAACTCGAGCACAAACCTTTCTTCTCAGACCAGACTCAGCAAAAACAACAGAACCAACGAGGAAGAGCACTGTGCACGTGCATAATGATTCCACCCAACTTCGATCATCGCTGAAGCTTCACTCAAGTCGCCGATCGTTCCCAGACCCTACTACGATCATCAGAACTCATCATCAACTCAGAAAGCAAAATCGAGCATCACTGCACCAAACTGGAACCAATGACCTTCCCTAAAATCTTCTGATGCTCACCACGTCGACCACCGGGATATCTACGATTTTTGCTACACATTCGTCAACACACCAACCTCCATTCCTCAAAAATTCACAGCACTCGATCCTCTAGAGAAACCGCGGTGGACCATTTACTAACCACCATCAAAACTAGGGTTTAAATCTATCTCGACCTGCCGCCTCCGCCACGTCGAACGATCGCCACCCCTTCCATTTTTCCCAGCATCACTGACCACCCACCTACCTTCAGACAAAACCCCGAGCATGCCGGTCCACTTGATCACCCAAGAAACGAACATAACCCATTTTTGTTCAACTCAAAATTTCTCATTCAATACTTAACAAAAAAATGTGAATTTAGTTTTAAAAATCCTAATTTCAGATGAGAATTCAAGTTATAAACCTGAATTTATATTTTTAAGATGTTCGAAATCATCACTTATTTTCAACCCTTAACTGTTCTTAAGTTTTAGAGCAGACTCTAATTCATTTAACTTAAAATTCAAGTTTAAAATTTTGCTTTATAATCAAACAAACATAACTTGTTAAGATACTAAGTCCTAATTTCCAATGGATCAAGCAGAAAAGGTTTTCTTTGAGTAAATCCTGAGCTTGAAATTGAAACAGAGGTATTCTACAGGCCTTGTTTTCAGCATGCATTCAATCATACAGGTATCTCTTCCATATATATATATACTCATATCAAACATAAATCAAGCAATCAGTTTTATAAAAAAAAAACTTAAACTTTTTAACTAGAAGTTACTCACTTGTCATGGTTGAACAGAGACAGTGCTTTTTGTTTTTAACCTGGAAACTTTGAAACATTGCTTGTATATTGTTGTTGAAGTTTGGTTTTAGTTTGAAAGGATATTTGCTTCAGTTTTTTTTTTTGTTTTTTTTTTTTGAAGATGGACAAAATGAGATTGAGGAAGGCTGGGTATATAAGAAAATGAGTAGTACAGGGATGATATCTTTGTTTACACATAGGTATGGGTGATATGTTATGTTATGGTGGCTGAGATGTGTTTATTAAATGCTTTGGTACTTTATCACTTTTCCTTGTTTTGTTTAGTATAAAAGGCATGGCTGGTATGCTTGCTAATAAATGTTAGTGTGTGTGCTGATAGGATCGTGTACATGCAAGACAGTAAATGCATTAAATGTAAGTATGTTTGAAATGTTTATTTGCTCCCTTGCATTCTTACAGCAATCTTACTTTATATATATATATATTTTTTTATTTACTTTTTTTTTCTTGTTTCACTTACAGCACATATGCTGTTAACTTTGTTTTGTTTTGTTTCTTATTTATGCCTTTGTTTACTTATACTTTTGTTTTTTTTTTTTGTATTTGTTTTAAGTGTACATACTTATGTTATTCTATTATGTATGTACAGTTTGTATATTTGTTTGTTTGAGTTGTAGTTTGTTTTGTTTATGCTTATATTTGTATTTGTTTGTATGCATACATTTGTTTCTATTTCTTATTTGATTTTATTTGGTATATGTTTTATTACTTCTTTTGTCTTCTATTCCTTTTGTGTTTCTATTGTTAGTTTAAATATTTATCATAAATTTTACTTTAAAAATTATTGTTTTATATTTATCTATATACACATACATATATAGTATTTAAATTCAAATCAAATATATATACCTTATATATATATAAAATTTTAAATTTACTCACATATGCTCAAATACATATATATATATCTTATATATATACATATATGCAAATTTTCAAATAAATTTGACTTAATATATTTTCTATTTGAATCGGGGAAACTCGCATCTCTTAAATCGATAAACTTACAATTTTAATTCAAAAATTCATTTAAATTATCAATTTAAATTAAATTAAAATCTAGGGTCGTTACAGACTTCCCCCCTTAAAAAGAATTTCGTCCTCGAAATTCGCGGGCACGAAAACAACACAGAGATAGACTCAATCTCTACAATTTCTCAAATACAAGATATGGATTCCAAATTCAAGTCGGAATATCTCAAAATATATACCAATTTGTCCCTCTTCGGACTTCGACCAACCCAAGAAATTACAACAGAATTTCAAAATTTGGTTTTAAACAAAATCGTGGTATCGATATGATTCAAATTTATCCTTCATATTCTATTAATCAATTTTAACTCAAATTAAAATTTCCAATTTATTCAAAATTCCCAATTTCAAATTTCCAATTCATATTCATTAAGGTTTAAATCAAAAACCGATAAGAAACCGATGAAAATACAAAGTAAAGATTTTCTACAACGATTCGTAGGGCATCACCACATCGAAACTTCTTTCTGTAGCTGTCACGAAGAAATCAAAAGAATTTGGAAAGATGAATCGAAAGAGATTGATAGAGAAAGTTTGTTTCCACTGTTGCAGGGCATCGATCATTTATAGTGATACTCCCCTGTCCCCTATCGCATTCTCTTCTTGCACTCATAATCACTATCAGTGGATAGTAAAAGAATTTACTGAGACGTTCAAACGGATATCTTAGGGATTACTCATTCTAGGGTATACTTCACCCTATCTCTAATGAGTTACTTAATGTGTTACACTCCTGAGCTAAAGTTCAACCTTAGCTCTGATACCAAATGTAACGAACGCGGATTTTGCCCGCTCGAAAATCGACATCCATACTTCAAATCGTATTCGAATGCCATAGATTCGATCGTTCAAATCCGATTCGCCGGAGCTTATAACAACATTAAGTAAATAACACAGCGGAATAAAAGAATAATACATTGATATACAATACTGATACAACATCTGGTACAACAGAATGGTACAATGAATATCAATATACATCAGAGATATGATACAATAAATAGTAGCGGAAAAGAAAATAAGATAACATCTAGCAGCGGAACAATATAAATCTAAGATAGTCTTCAAAAGAGAACTCCGAGAACTGCAATTCCATCTCCTAGAATCAATCCAGCAATAGCTCGAACTCCCAATAACGATGCACCAAGCTTAGCAAGACTGGTGTGATCCAAAGACTGAACTAACTCCAGATAATTCACTGAACCTAACTATCTGTAGAACCCAACTCTAGACTGCTCGTGTAGAAAATAATGAGCACCCAGAGTTTAGGAAAGAAAACAATAAACTCCGGATCAGTCGTGGGACTGGTGTGAGCAACAAAAATAGTTTATCTTTTTAAAACATTCAACAAAAGATTTTCAAAGTCAATTCGCAATGCTTTTTAAAAATGAGACTACCATAAGGCCTCCCGCACACACACACAATGCAAACGCAGAATCAGAGGAGATTTCTCCTTATGATAGTCAAAGATGCTTGATACGCATTAAAAAGAAACATTTGATATTATTACTAGTGCATAGTGTAGTAAAAATCATTTCGAAAGTAAAGATATAAATCTTAGCCAACATAGACATTTCGAACTATGCCTACTATAGCTACCATCCAAATAGTGGGGCGCCACCATAAGTGAATGATAGGTTCTACAACTAAAACCGTACAAGGTACGTATTTGAAGAATGGATTTCCAACAAATGGTCAGGCCAAGGAACTTTCCATTGCCACATGGAAACGCCTCTGGAAGGACGCCCCGAGAACCAAACCGTTCTCTGCTAAACAAAGCCGGGAATCCCTTTTCCCAAGGAATATTACAAACCCTCAGATATGCCACCCCCGGTCCTTTGGGACCTTTAAACGAGAGCGCTCTCTAACCAACATCACACCATAATAATAAGTGTTTCAACATGAGTAAGTATCTGGGCTCCATACCATGATACTAACCTTTTCCAGAAGGAATGGTCATACCCTAGGGAAGTTATCCCTGAAAACTTTGCCGCACAATTCCTGTTTCGACCATTACCGGTTTGTGAGGCTCGTCGAAGTCTCGTCCACAAAAACATACTTTATACAAAAGCCATGTTTTGGGTCAACAAATGATCATAGAAATGATCACCAAGATAAACGATCAAACAAATGATCCTATCACAAATGATCAACACAATGATCATTTCACAGCAACACTCAGCATGTCACATTACCAAATTGGGAATATATCGCTGATAACTTCAACTATATAACCTCTGAGCTCGTACGTCTCAGAGAAGGGTGTTAAGCTAAGAGAATAAATTCTCCGCCACCAACAGAAATATATTTGAAAGAAATCGGTTTTATATCTCAATTTGTAATGTCAGACATACAATCCATACAAGTCTGTTCCGGGCTCGAACAGAACCGAAGGCACTTACAAAGAAGTCCTTGCAATCCGGATATTCACTAATCACGTTCGGACTTCCCATCACATATGGAGTCTCTATACCGGGGACCAGTCGATGCAAAGACATTCGACGAGTTGTCCTTTCGCTTTCAAAAATATCCGGTCTTCAACACCGGTCTTCAAATGCTATCCATAACGACATATCACATATTCGGAATGGGATATATGACACAAAGGTCCTCTCCCGGCTAAACCGAATAGTGAGCACAATATTTACAAGAAATATATGGATATTGGGATTTCAATTAAGTCACAACTTAAAACCCAAAACTTTCTTTCAAATATTTTAAATCAATTACCATTTCTAATCTTTTAAACAAAAGATTTATTTCACAAAGTTCCATTTACGGATTTCAAAACAATTTCTATTCCATTTGGATTAACTCGTTAAATCTTTATATCAAAGATTTAACTTATAGCTTTCAAATCGTTTCTATAACTTGGAAATTTTCTTCATCTCAGACTAGAAATCATTTTAACTCAAATTGGAAATTCATTTCTTATGTGAAAGCTTTTATTATTTGAAAACAAGTAGTTCTCGTTTCGAAGGAATTCAATCTCATTTATACAAGTTAGAATCTTTGGGTTAATTCAAATTCCCAAAAAAACAACACCTTAAAATGGTTTAAAACCCATATAAACCGGTATACCATTTAATATCATAAATACTGAATATAGAATTCAATTTCAAATATTGAATTCAAATTTAAATCAAAATATTTAAATTTCAAAACTCAAATCAAGTTATTCAAAATAAATTTCATCTTTGAAATTCCATTTCAAAAGCTTTTCACTTTAAACCCAATCCATTTCCAAAACATTTGAATTCAAATATTCAAATTTAAAACTATTTCAAAGATCTATGACTTAATCGATTTCCTCGTGAAATCCATATTGGTGTGTGTATAAGTGTGGTCCAGGGGTTTAACACAATAGTGCAACATCATTCAATTATCACAGATAAAAATACAAGAATATAGCTAATAAGCGGTATAAACGATAACGCTTATCGTTCATTCACATAACACAGATACGTATATCATTGAAAATAAATTACATCACAGATAATTATTTACATTCATCATAGATCACACTGAAATAACTCATAGCACAAAGCATAGCCTATCAGAAATATCAAACAGTTCAACAATCAATAGGATTTAAACATCTATAAGTGAACTCAATTAATTATCTGATTAATTTAGATCAGATGGGTCATCGATCATGGTTAACTAATATTAATTGATTTCAAATCATTTGATTAATTATCCTTTAATCATTTATTAATTAAATTAATCAACCTAAATTATTGAATAATCAATCTTTAATCATTCAATTATCCTTTATTTAATTTACTTAACTTATATAAAAGAAATCTTAAATTACCATTTTTGTAATTAATTATCATTAACAATTCTTAATTACAAATTAAACATTTAATTTTTAATTTACCAATTTATTAATTACTAATTACTTAGTTAATCAATTATAAATTCTTAAGTAAATTCCTTAATTAAATTAATTTAACTTAATTAATAAGTTTAAACTTATAATTATTAAGTTAATTAGTACAAAACGTTAATTATTCCTTACTTAATTAATCTTTAAACCTTAATTAAGAAATTTAAACCTTTAATTACTTATAAATCCAAATCATTAAGTAATTAAATAAATAAATTATCCATTTAAATTGATTTAATAATGGATGAATTGCAAATCATCATTTACAAATATGTTTGGAAACATTGATCTTCGAATTTACTTTTAAATTTAAATTTAAATTCCAAGATTCAAAATAAATCCCAATTTACTTTACTAAAGTTTAAACTGATTTTCAAAACCTTTAAATTTACTTGTTAAAGTAATAAGTTGTTATAAAAGGACCCTTAAAGAATTAGAGTCAAATTTTCTTTAAGTTTACCAATTAAAGTATACTTTAACAATTTAAACTCATTTAAACTTTTAAATTTAGAAACTTATTTTATTTCAAAATCTTGATTTCCATATTTAGATTCATGTCCAGATTTCCAGATTTTGATTTTTAACTTCATCTAAATTCTTTCTTTACAAATCAATTTTTTTTATTTTAAATCCAAATCCACTTAATCACTTTTAAGTTATTAAACAATTTAAGTGTAGAAACTTAATTTATTTCACAAACTAAGTTTCTAACAAATCTTGAATTTATTATTTTTACGTTGATTTAAAACTTAGTATAAACCTTAATTTTATTTTATTTTTTATAAAAAATAAAACCTTAAATTTGGAACCCAGGTTTTAATTTTTTTTTAAAACTTACAGGTTAAAACTGTAACACCCACAAACAGCTTGAGCTACCTGCAAACTGCTTCGAGCCCGATACATATTTGCTCGAGTAAACACTCGAGACCAACGTGAGGAAACCCGAGACTTCCCTGTTTCACATGCTTTCCCAACAAATTTTCCACAGGCATGCTTCTCTCCCTCTCGTCCTCCTCCTTATTCTCTTTTTATTTTTATTTTGTAATTTAAGTTTTACAACTTGAGTATAAATAGCATCAGGTTCATACTCACGCTCGAACTCGACCTTAAACCCGAAGCATCCAACCCAAAAACTCGAGCACAAACCTTTCTTCTCAGACCAGACTCAGCAAAAACAACAGAACCAACGAGGAAGAGCACTGTGCACGTGCACAATGATTCCACCCAACTTCGATCATCGCTGAAGCTTCACTCAAGTCGCCGATCGTTCCCAGACCCTACTACGATCATCAGAACTCATCATCAACTCAGAAAGCAAAATCAAGCATCACTGCACCAAACTGGAACCAATGACCTTCCCTAAAATCTTCTGATGCTCACCACGTCGACCACCGGGATATCTACGATTTTTGCTACACATTCGTCAACACACCAACCTCCATTCCTCAAAAATTCGCAGCACTCGATCCTCTAGAGAAACCGCGGTGGACCATTTACTAACCACCATCAAAACTAGGGTTTAAATCTATCTCGACCTGCCGCCTCCGCCACGTCGAACGATCGCCACCCCTTCCATTTTTCCCAGCATCACTGACCACCCACCTACCTTCAGACAAAACCCCGAGCATGCCGGTCCACTTGATCACCCAAGAAACGAACATAACCCATTTTTGTTTAACTCAAAATTTCTCATTCAATACTTAACAAAAAAATGTGAATTTAGTTTTAAAAATCCTAATTTCAGATGAGAATTCAAGTTATAAACCTGAATTTATATTTTTAAGATGTTCGAAATCATCACTTATTTTCAACCCTTAACTGTTCTTAAGTTTTAGAGCAGACTCTAATTCATTTAACTTAAAATTCAAGTTTAAAATTTTACTTTATAATCAAACAAACATAACTTGTTAAGATACTAAGTCCTAATTTCCAATGGATCAAGCAGAAAAGGTTTTCTTTGAGTAAATCCTGAGCTTGAAATTGAAACAGAGGTATTCTACAGGCCTTGTTTTCAGCATGCATTCAATCATACAGGTATCTCTTCCATATATATATATATACTCATATCAAACATAAATCAAGCAATCAGTTTTATAAAAAAAAAACTTAAACTTTTTAACTAGAAGTTACTCACTTGTCATGGTTGAACAGAGACAGTGCTTTTTGTTTTTAACCTGGAAACTTTGAAACATTGCTTATATATTGTTGTTGAAGTTTTGTTTTAGTTTGAAAGGATATTTGCTTCAGTTTTTTTTTTTTTTTTTTTTTTGAAGATGGACAAAATGAGATTGAGGAAGGCTGGGTATATAAGAAAATGAGTAGTACAGGGATGATATCTTTGTTTACACATAGGTATGGGTGATATGCTATGTTATGGTGGCTGAGATGTGTTTATTAAATGCTTTGGTACTTTATCACTTTTCCTTGTTTTGTTTAGTATAAAAGGCATGGCTGGTATGCTTGCTAATAAATGTTAGTGTGTGTGCTGATGGATCGTGTACATGCAAGACAGTAAATGCATTAAATGTAAGTATGTTTGAAATGTTTATTTGCTCCCTTGCATTCTTACAGCAATCTTACTTTATATATATATATATATTTTTATTTACTTTTTTTTTCTTGTTTCACTTACAGCACATATGCTGTTAACTTTGTTTTGTTTTGTTTCTTATTTATGCCTTTGTTTACTTATACTTTTGTTTTTTTTTGTATTTGTTTTAAGTGTACATACTTATGTTATTCTATTATGTATGTACAGTTTGTATATTTGTTTGTTTGAGTTGTAGTTTGTTTTGTTTATGCTTATATTTGTATTTGTTTGTATGCATACATTTGTTTCTATTTCTTATTTGATTTTATTTGGTATATGTTTTATTACTTCTTTTGTCTTCTATTCCTTTTGTGTTTCTATTGTTAGTTTAAATATTTATCATAAATTTTACTTTAAAAATTATTGTTTTATATTTATCTATATACACATACATATATAGTATTTAAATTCAAATCAAATATATATATCTATATATATATATATATATATATATATATATATAAAATTTTAAATTTACTCACATATGCTCAAATACATATATATATATATATATATATATCTCATATATATACATATATGCAAATTTTCAAATAAATTTGACTTAATATATTTTCTATTTGAATCGGGGAAACTCGCATCTCTTAAATCGATAAACTTACAATTTTAATTCAAAAATTCATTTAAATTATCAATTTAAATTAAATTAAAATCTAGGGTCGTTACAGGTAATGCTGTAATTATTTGAAGTTTTGAGTATATTAAATTATATTATTAAATCGATAATTTATTAAATTTATAACTCCTTCATACGAGGTCCGATTAAGACAAAACTTTTTGCATTGCGCTCGCAATGACGAAAGCTTTGGGATGTAGCTGGTTTGGTCAAATTAGGAGACTGTCGAAAATCGAGCTAAAATCAAATGTTCTCTGATTTTAGTTCCAAATTGAAAACGCCTCGGCAATAGAAAATTTAGATGAGTAAAACTCACCTTTTTAGTTAACTGGTGTAATATGTAGTTGATAAAAATAATTTAACGATTGTTTAAATGAATTATAATATTTATTAGTCAGATTGAATATATTCCCTACTTATTAGAGCAGATGAGACCGTTTTATGTTCCTATGTAAGAGTAGATGACCCTTTGTATACAAATCCCGCCTCAAAGGACTTGATTTATATTTTATGATTATATAGCGTATATGATGCAGGAGGAAAACAAGTTAGAGGGATCCAACGGGATTCCTCGCTATTATTGAACTATATTGTTTCATTGATATTTCCTTTATATGGATTATTGGATAATTATATGATTGTGGTGTAACGATCCGGATTTTTCGACGTTCGATTTTGAATATTTAATTAGCTTTAAATATTGTTTTGGGATATAAATCAATTTTTGAAATATGAAGATTTTCGGTTGAATAGGTGGATTTGAAATTTGATTCCAAATATAACGATTTATCATAATACGATATGGATAAATAATCGAAATGGAAATAAATTTAAATCGAAATTTTTTTTTGATGTTGATGTAAATTCTATTTAAATTAGAATTTAGTTAGTAAGTTTTAAAAACTGGGAATTTAAGTAATTTCGTCAATTTTTGAAATCGTCGATTAAATCGACGATTTAAAATAGCGATCCAATGCACAGTCTCGGAATTAGACAAAACCAGTTCCATTGGATTAATAATAGTGTATTATTTTAGAATTTCAAATTTTATAGTGTTGGGAGTTATCTTTTGGCGATACGGTATATAAACGCATTGAATTTAATATCGAAAATTCAGTATAATAATTGGATCCAAAAAAGCTATCTTCTCCATACGATCGAATTAGGACTCGAACCTTTTCCATTTCGTTTGGATTAGGGGTATAACATTATAAACGCCTAGCAGCATGCCACGATAGGAGTTCGAGATTTTAAGTTATGAAATCGAGACAGTTTGAAAATTATATATATATATATATATATATATATATATATATATATATATATATATATTGACTATATATTGGCCAGTCAACTATTTTCCTTCTCTAATATGCCACCTTTTTCCATTTAAACATGCCGCCTTCCTTTCTTCCTTTAAATCACATCTTCCCCTTTCCATTCTATCAGTTCAAAGCTAAGAAGAAATTAATACGTGCCTGCACTTCATTGCGTTTAAAATCGCGTATAACTCTCTCTCTTCTTCTTCTTTTCAAAATTCACGTGCCTTTCTTTTCTATTTCTCTCTAGTTCAAAAACAAAATCAAGCAGTATTCGTTCAAAAAATAAATGAAGAAGAGAACCAAACGAAATCATAATTTTTCCATATTTCCTTCTCTACGAAGATGAACAACAATTCCTTTCTTTCCTCAGGGATTCACTAAATCGAATCGATTCAAAAAAAAGAGCAACGATCGAATTGAGGAAGCCGCAATGGAGGCACAAAAAACTCAAATGGAGCGGCGACCTTGATGTGTCGTTCGTGAGGGTTAGGCGGAGAGATGCGATTGTTCAGGGATTGTTGCGCGCGATGGTCAAAGTCGCGAGATTGGAGATGAAGGTGCGAGGTTGGGCTTTGATGGGATGAACTACGTTGATCGGCGATGTTGGATTGGTTTCGAACGCTGGCGATTCACCTGAGAAGGAAGGCTGATTTCGAAGGTCGTATCTGGGGTTTGTCAATGCGAGGTAATGCGGTCCGAGTGACTCTAAGTGGCGGCAAGAGTGGTTGAGGTCGGGGTAGTGTCGACTGGAAGGCGGTGCTCAAAGAGGAGTTTGGATCGAAGTTGTTCATCATTTCTAATACGGTATTGGTATGGAATTTGCATCATCATGCCAGAGTAATCTCATCGCTAGCGGAATTGAGTAGGTAGGTAATTAAAACGGTAATTAGTTTTATTTGATTTTTATCAAGTTATTAATTTTTTATATAATATTGAATTTTTAATAAATTCGTAATTCATTTATACGAGGTCCAAAAATCATAAAGAAACAGTCTGGTTGGATCGGGTTTGCAAATTAAAATCAAGGTAAGAGTTTCTCGCTCCTTTGGATTGCCACGTTTAAATTTAAATGTTTAAATTTAAATAAATTGATGCTCGATTGGATTGACAAATTTATAATTATCTATTGGATGACTATATATAAATAGTAGTATATATTAGTAGTTGGAGTGATATTCCCGCACATTATAACGGATGAGACAATATGCGTCACGCATAATAGCGGATGACCTAATATACCGCGATATCCCCTTCGAAGTGGGATTGGTATTTTTATTGTTGTCTAACATCTGTGGATCCAGGGAAATAGGTTGGAGGGATCCAACTGGATTCCTCAAATATATTTAGTTTTTTTCATATATATAAAATATATGACATGATTGAATAATCTACTGGAATTTTATGTGTTTTTAAATGTTATAACAGTGTGGGAACAAAATTTTGGTATATTAAATACCAAAAATATTATTTGAAATTTTTAAGAAATTAAAAGGGAGATTTTAATGTGTGTTTTGGATTATTTAAAAGAGATTTATTTGAATAAGCAACAATGGATTTTTGGTCTTATTAAATATTCAGGAAAATATTTTAAATAGAGATTTTAAAATAAATTATATAAATGAATTTTTAAAGACTGGATTTTTATAATGATATTCGGAAAATATGGAAAGAAGTTGAAATAGATATTAAAAATAGATTGGCAAAAATAAATGAATTTTATAAGGGATTGAATTTATAAAATGGAATTTTATAAATGAGATTACTTTTAGTGGAACTCAAAAGAGTTGTAAAAATTTATAAACAATGTCTATAAATAAAGAAAATTGATATCTAGTGATAAATTGGAACTATATATTTACAGGAAGAATTTATATTTGAATATGGAAATAGGATGAGAGAAAAATAGTGTACTATTTTTGAAGCAAAAATGGTTAAGGGGACCGAAATGGAAGTGGTATGATGGATATAAATGGAAATTTTAGTCATTGAGATTTAAAGATATATTTTTATTAACAAATTAGGTTTTATTTTAAAAGAGAAATTTTTATTTATTAAACCATGTAATTTTAAAGTTAGTTAGTATTGAAATACTTCGGAAGTGAATTTTTCAAATACTTAATATTTATTTTAATTAAATCTTAAATTTTTAAACCTGTCTTGAAAGGCGATGTTATAAAAAGTGTTTCAATATTTTACATAATTATTTGACCATATCTTAAAAATAAATTATTATTATTTTCTTTTAAATACTTATTTTTATTTACATATGTGTGTATATATATAGTTTTGAAATGATTTTAAATTTATTTGTAAACCTACTCGAAAGTCTGGAAATAGGGTTATTTAGTAGATGGGATAGTAAGAAAATTCTTAAAATGGAATTGGGAGGAGAAGTAAAGAAATTTCCGAAGTAGTTGAATAAAAGTGAAACTTTAAAAAAAATGAAATAGAATTCACAAAGAAGTAGAAAAGATAAATTTAAATTATAAGCAAGTGTAAGTAGCTTTGGAAATATAATAGGGAATTATTTAAGGAATTCAGGAATTTATAGGATTCGTTATAAACTAGTCAAGGAATTTACAAATAAATTTGTAAATGATTTCGAGAAATCAAAAGTATGGAAATAGATGGAATACTTCCTAAGTGAGAATATAAACGAAGTGCGAAAAAACTATTCTAAGTATTGGAATGGGTGGGAATATTCCATTGGGAATAAAACGATTTGAAACTGTTTTCAAATGTTGAAGTGCTGAACGTATATCTTTGTAAGAATATTTTTGAAATGAGTAATTTGGAAGAAATTACAAATAATGGCCTAATGATTTCTTATGGATGTTATATTGATAGTCAAATAACTGACTATCAATTTTAGCCAATTTCATTAAGTTTCGAAGAGACCGGGATCAGATTTAATTATCCGAAAATCACTTCGATCCGGTTTGAACATGACGAATGAATACCGTAAAGATGATAAAGACGATTATTTGGTTTGTCCAGACCTAGGACAACTTGTATGGATGAATGCTATCAGAACATCGTCATTGGAGGATGATCAGCATTCTAAGTAGAATTTTGTTCTTGAAAGGTAACGCTTAGCCTCGAGCCTCATCAACTGGGAATGACTAAAACAAGGGAGATGAAGCAAGGCTAAGTGGGTCGCACCCAACTAGGATATGTTATCACCTTTCTGGATGTCCTTGAAAACCTATATGTTATGGATATGGTTATGCATGAAAAGAGAGCTCGATGGTAAGGGTAGGAACACCTAGGGTGGTAACATTTTTATTCTATCTAGGTTAGGGATAGGCCAGTCTTGTGTAGTAGGGGATCCCGATGTGGTCCTCGATATATTGTTCTAGAGGTGTACTGTGGTGGGCGGTACCCCAGTGGCCCAGTCGTTCGATGGAATCCATTCTCCAATAAGCGTCGTACGGTTTTGATTGTTCCCAACTATGCTGGAACATGAGATGCAAGTATTTCATCTATTTTCTATTTATTTTCTATAGACACTATTATAATATCAGATATTTTGATAAAAATTGTTTTGGTTATCGTAAGGCAAAAACCCATCATGTTTATTTGTGATGTGGTCTGACGAGATACCTTTGTTTTCAAAGGATTTGATAATGTTAATAATTCAAATTGAGTGTGTTTTCTCACGTTGGTTTTCTAGACTGACTCGGATGTTATTTTATAATAATGCTCGGGTCAGACCGAGTATTACAGATTCAGGATAGGATGCTATGGAGCTCAGGAGAAGAGCTGGATGACCAAGACGTATTTTTTGTACTTGCTTCGTATTTACTTTGTATGTGGATAAGTTATTAAAATTGTCCATTTGATGTGTTGAATTGTTGTACTCTGATAGTGGTATGTATATTAATAGTACAGTTCTTGTATTTAAAATCTACTATTATATATTATGTTTGGTTCCGCTGGATTATTAGATTATGTGTTGTTGTTTATTTTCTTCTACCTTTTTATTCTTCACCCCCAATGAACAGGTATTTCCGACAGTTGACTGCTCGGCATTTTATACATTGAACGTATTAATGTCGATTTTCGAGGGTAAAAAAGGCCATTCGTTATAGTTGGTATCAGAGCTGAAGGTTAAGCGAGAACCTTGGTTCTGGTGGGGATTACTCATTAAAGATAGAGTCAGTAGTACTCTAGAATGAGTTTGAGTGTATTATTAGATATGGCGCGTATTTGTTAGTGAATATAAAATGTTTTATATTGTGTTGGTTGATTTGTTGAGTGGCTTATGAACTCTGGTCGGCATAGTCCGTACAACTATATCGATAGGGCTTTCTAAGCATTGAATAAAGCAAATCGACACAGTATTATTTTGAAATGGGGTAAATGAATTTTTTTACCCAAGGATATATTTTGATATAAAGGAAATAATTTTTTGAAATTATTATATATAACTGGAGTGTTGGATGACAATATTATAATCAAATAAGATTACAAAAAATCGAAAATGGTTTATATAACCAAGAGAAAATTGTATAAGTGTAAATTATATAACGGATTATAATTAAAATTTGATTCAAACGAGAATCTGGAAATTCAAATCTCGGGAAGTTTGGAAAAGAAATTTCGAAGTGGTGTAGGAAAATAATAATAAGAGTATTATTTTTGAATATTTTCGAAAGAAAATTGTTTTAAAATGGATTTGGAAGAGATATAGCATTTTTGAATATTTTCGAAAGAAAATTGTTTTAAAATGGATTTGGAAGAGATATAGCACTGGACTCACTTCATTCATTGGAAAATAATTCTGGTAATGACTGCAGCATCACCAATATACATTTTCGAGTTTCTAGGTGATGGTTTGCTACCGTAGTAATTTGATATGGAGATTTTTTATGAAAAAAAATGCTGTTTTAGAAATTCCGAGGGAATTGTTTTGGATAAAAATCATGTGGATTTTTGAGGGTTGAAGGAAATGGTTTGTTAAATATATATATATATATATATATTATATATATATATATATATATATATATATATATATATATTATTTCAAATGGTTTGAAATAAGTACCGGGTGTTTGAACTCAGAAATTTCTAGTTAGAAGAGAAGTGAAATAGGAAGAGAATAAGTTTTTGAAATAAAACTCGAAAAAAAGAGAACTTCAAGATGAAGTTAAAATTTTAACTTGTATAAGTTAAATAAATTGGATTTGTAAAAGAAAATTTGGAGGAATTGAATTTCAACTTAAGTAAAAGTTAAAGAAAATAAATTAAATAAAGTGATTATAGAAAATAATAAATAAGATGAAATGAATAGAATGAAATGAAGGCAACTAAATATAAGTGAATAACGAATGTGTATAAGTGAATGGAACAAATAAATACAAGTAAGAGAGTGTGGAAAAATTTGAAATTGGAATTAAAATTCTTACTTGATTAAATGGAATTTGGGTTATAGGGAATTGAAATTTAAATTAATTGAATAGGATTGGATTTGAGACCACACTGAATGGAATATATAAACTTGGATGGTTAGTAACTAAATAACTATAAGTAGTAAAAATTTAAATGGAATAAATTTTGAGTGGAATTGTTGAAAATTGTGGATAAATAAATTGGAATAGCTTATAAATTTTAAAATTTACGGAATAAAAGTACACTTAAGCTATGAGTGATGTGAAAAGTGAATGTTAAGTTTTAGCTAAGGGGGTTTTGAATAAGTAATGGGTTTGGAGCGTTTTGCCAGCCTTAGCAATTTCGGGGACGAAATTCTTTTAAGGGGGAGGAATGTAATGACTCGGATTTTTCGACGTTTGATTTTGAATATTTAATTGGCTTTAAAGATTGATTTGGGATATAAATCGATTTTTTAAATACGAAGATTTTTGGTTGAACAGGTGGATTTGAAATTTAATTTCAAATATATCGATTTATCGTAATACGAAATGGATAAATAGTCGAAATGGAAATAAATTTAAATTGAAAAACATTTCCAATGTTGATGTAAATTCTATTGAAATTAGAATTTAGTCAGCAAGTTTAAAAAATAGAAATTTAAGTAATTTCATCAGTTTTTGTAATCGTCGATTAAATCGAAGATTTAAAATAGAGATCAAGGGCATAGTCTCAGATTTCGACGAAACCAATTCCATTGGATCCGTAATAGTATATTATTATCGAATTTCAAATTTTTACCGTTGGGAGTAATCATTTGGCCATACAGTATATAAATCGTTGAATTTAATATTGAAAATTCAATATAATAATTGGGCCCAAAAAAGCTATCTTCTACATACGATCGAATTACGATCGAAACCTTTTCCATTTCGTTTCGAATAGGATTATAACATTATAAATGCCTAGCGGCAAGCAATGATCGAGTTCGAGATTTCAAGTTATGAAATCGATACGATTTGAATATTATATATATATATATATATATAATATATATATATATATTGACCAGTCAACTATTTTCCTTTTCTAATATGCCACCTTTCTCCATTTAAACATGCCACCTTTCTTCGTCCTTTCAAATCACGTCTTCCCCTTACCACTCTATCTGTTCAAAGCTAAGAAGAAATTAATATGCGTCTGCACTTCAATTTGTTTAAAATCGCGTACAACTCTCCTCCTTGTTCTTCTTTTCAAAATTCACACCCTTTCTTTTCTTTTTCTCTTCAGTTCACAAAAAAAATAAAGCAGTATTAATTAAAAAACGTAGAAGAGAACCAAACGAAATCACATATTTTTCCCTATCTCCTTTTCTAGGAAGATGAGCAGCATTTCCATTCTCTCCTTAGGGGTTCACGAAAGCAAATCGATTAGAAAAAAGAGCAGCGATCGAATCAAGGAAGCCACAGTAGAGGCACAAAACCTCAAATGGAGCGGCGACCTTGATGTGTCGTTCGCGAGGGTTAGGCGGCGAGATGCGATTGTTCAGGGGATTGGTGCACGCGATGGTCAAAGTCACAGGATTAGGAGATGAAGGCGCGAGGCTGTGTTTCGATAGGATGAACTGCGATGATCGGCAATGTGGGATTGGTTTTGAACGTTGGCGAGTCACCTGAGGAGGAAGGCTGATTTCGAAGGTTGCATCCAGGGTTTGGCGATGTAAGGTAGAGGGGTCTGAGCGACTCGAGGCGGCGGCGGGAGTGGTTGATGTCGGGTTAGTGGCGACTAGAAGGCAGTGCTAGAAGAGGAGGTTGGATCGAAGTTGTTTACCATTTGTAATACTGTACTAGTATGGAATTTGCATCATCATGCTTGAGTTATCTGATCGCTAGCGGAATTGAGTAGGGAGGCAATCAAAATGATAATTAGTTTTATTTGATTTTTATGACGTTATTAAATAAATTTATATAATCTCGAATTGTTAATAAATTCGTACTTCATTTATACGAGGTCTAAAAATCATGAAGAAACAGTCGGGTTAGATCAGGTTTGAAAATTAAAATCAAGGTGAGAGTTTCTCACTCCTTTGGATTGCCACGTTCAAATTGAAATGTTTAAATTTAAATAAATTGATGCTTGATTAGATTGATGAATTTATAATTATCTATTGGATGACTATATATGTAGTAGTATATATATTAGTTGTTGGAGTAAGATTCCCGCACATTACAGCGGATGAGACCCTATGCGCCCCGCATAATAGCGGATGACCCTATATACCGTGATATCTCCCTCGTAGTGGTATTCGTATTTGTATTATTGTCTAACATCTGTGGATGCAGGGAAACAGGTAGGAGGGATCCAATTGGATTTCTCAAATATATTTAGTTATTTTTCATATATATAAAATATATGACATGATTGAATAATCTGTTGGATTTTTTTGTGTTTTTAACAATGTGGGAATAAATTTTGGTATATTAAATACCATAAATATTATTTGAAATTTTTAAGGAATTAAAAAGGGAGATTTTAATGTAAAAATATATATATCGAAATTTGGATTATTTAAAAGAGATTGATTTGAATAAGAAATAATGGATTTTTAATCATACTAAATAATGTGGGAAAATATTCTAAATAGAGATTTTAAAATAAATTATATAAAGGAATTTTCAAAGATTGGATTTTTAAAATGATATTCGAAGATATGGAAAGAAATTGAAATCGATATTAAAAATAGATTGGCAAAAATAAATGAATTTTATAAGGAATTGAATTTATAAAATGGAATTTATAAATGAGATTATTTTTACTGAATCTCAAAGGAGTTGTAAAAATTTATAAAAGATGTCTATAAATAAAGAAAATTGATATCTAGGGGTAAATTGGAACTATAAATTTATAGGAAGAATTTATATTTGAATATGGAAATAGGGTAAGAGAAAAATAGTGGATACTATTTTTGAAATAAAAACGGTTAAGGAGACCGAAATGGAAGTGGTGTGATAGAAATCGTGGGGGATTTATAAATGGAAATTTTGGTCATTGAGATTTAAAGATATGTTTTTATTACCAAGTTAAGTTTTTATTTTGAAAGGGAAATTTTTATTTATTAAACTATGTAATTTTAAAGTTAGTTAGTATTGAAATACTTCAGAAGTGAAGTTTTCAAATACGTAATATTTATTTTAATAAAATCCAAAAATTTAAACCTTCCTTGAAAGGTAATGTTATAAAAGTGTTTCAATATTTTACATAATTATTTGAATATGTCTTAAAGATAAATTATTATTATTTTCTTTAAAATACTTATTTTTATATACATATGTGTGTGTGTGTCTATATATATATATATATATATATATATATATATATATAGAGTTTCAAAATGTTTTTAAATTTATTTATAAATCTTCTCGGAAGTCTGAAAATGGGGTTATTAAGTAGATGGGATTATAAAAAAAATCTTAAAATGGAACTGGGAAGAAAAGTAAGGAAATTTCCGAAGTAGTTAAATAAAAGTTTACTTCGAAAAAAAGAAATAGAATTCGTAAAGAAATACAAATGAGAAATTGAAATTATAAGCAACTATAATTGTCTTTCGAAATATAATAGGGAATTAATTAAGGAATTCAGGAATTTATATGATTCGCAATAGTGTAGTCAAGGAATTTACAAATAAAGTTGTAAGTGATTTTGAGAAATTGGAAGTAAGGAAGTAGATGGAATACTTCCTAAGTGAGAATATAAATGAAGTGGGAAAAAATATATTCTAAGTATTGGAATGGGTGGGAGTATTCTGTTGAAAATAAAAGGATTTGAAACTGCTTTCAAATGTTGAAGTACTGAACGTATATCTTTGTGAAGATATTTTTGAAATGACTAATTTGGAAGAAATTACAAATAATGGCCAAGTGATTGCTTATGGATGTTATATTGATAGTTAAATAACCGACTATCAATTTTGGCTAATTTTTTTAATCGTGTCGAAGAGACCGAGATCGGATTTATTATCCAAAAGCCACTTCGATCGGTTTGAACATAACAAATGAATACCACGAAGATGATGAAGACGATGATTCAGTTTGTCCATACCCAGGACAACTTGTATGGACAAATACAATCAGAACATTGTCGTTGGAGGACGATGAGCGTTCTAAGTAGAGTTTTGTTCTTGAAAGGTAATGCTTAGCCTCGAGCCTCATTAACCGGGAATGAATAAAATAGGGGAGATGCAGCAATGCTAAGTGGGTCACACCCAATTAGGGTATGTTATCACCTTTCTACATGTCCTCAGAAACCTATATATTATGGATATGGTTGTGCATGAAAGGAGCGCTCGATGGTAAGGGTGGGAACACCTGGGGTGGTAACATATTCGGTCTATCCAGGTTAAGGATAGGCCGGTTTTGTGTAGCAGGGGATCCCGGTGTGGTCCTCGGTACGTTGTTCAAGAGGTCAACTGTGGTGGTCGGTACCCCAAATGACCTAGTTATTCGATGGAATCCATTCTCTAATAAGCTCCGTACGGATATGATTGTGCCCAACTGTGCTGAAAGGTGAGATGCAAGCATTTTTTCTATTTTCTATTTACTTTCTGTAGACACTATTATAATATCAGATGATTTTGATAAAAAAAATTGGTTATCGTAAGGCAAAAACCCTTCATGTTTATATGTGACGTGGTCTAGCGAGATACCTTTGTTTTCAAAGTATTTAATAACGTTAATAATTCAAATTGAGAGTGTTTTCTCACGCTGGTTTTCGAGACTGATTCGGGAGTTATTTTATTATAATGCTCGGGTCAGACCGAGTATTACAGATTTAAGATAGGATGTTGTGGAGCTCAGGAGATGAGCTGGATGACCAAGATGTACTTTTCCACACTTAATTCATATTTCCTCTGTTTGAGGACAAGTTATTAAAATTTTCCATTTGATGTATTGAATTGTTGTACTCTAATAGTGGTATGTATATTAATAGTACAACTCTTGTATTTAAAATCCGTTATCATATGTTATGATTTGTTCCGCTGCGATTATGAGATCCTGTGTTGTTGTTTATTTTCTTCTACATTTTTACTCTTTACCCCTAATGAACTAGTATTTCTGGTACTTGGCTGCTCGGCATTTTATACAGTAGACATATTAATATCGATTTTTGAGGGTCAAAAAAACCCTGCTCGTTACATGTGGACACTTTGGTTATAATATCGTTATATGTTTGAAAATAAACCCAATAGCAATAAGAAAATCAATATCAGTATTGGTTAAGTGTTAAGTGGCTATTGGCCTCAAATTAATATTCTAAAAATACTATAAATTGCCGTTTAAGTTGGAATTGAGTTTTAAGACAAGAAATGATTCTTAAATCTGAAATTGGGTTTCGAAAACATGTTGTTTAAGGATTATTTAAGTTAATTAGTATATTAATACTGTTTTAAGTTATTAAATTATAAATATTAATTCAAGGATATATAATTTTAATAATATTCTTCTAAAGTTATTTAGTTAAATTAAAATTATTTTCAAGTTATATAAATATATTAATATTATTTTAAATTTATTTAATTATTTTAATATTGTTTAAAACTTATTTGTTTATAGTTAATATGTTATAATAATTCATAAAGGATTAATAAATTGAAATGTTAATTATTTAATAATAATTATAGTTTAGAATTAACAATAAGGATTATTAATAAGGTTTGAAAATAAGTTGTTATTATTTATAAAAACTGTAAAGATAAATTATTATTGTCTATTTAACAATATTTGGAATTATTAATTACTAGTAAGATGTTTAATGTTAATAATTTTCATTAATTTAAATGTTTGGTGTTAATAATTATTATTATAAAATAGTGTTTTGGAGTAAAAGATTTTAGTGGTTTTAAATGTTTTCGAAACTCGTGAATGGAGTTGAAAGACCTAGATTTTGTAAAAGAGCTTATGAAATAGTTTGGAGACGTAAGGAAGATTATTTTCAAGGTGAAAGGTTTTATAAATAGTTAGATATTTATAAATGGATTTTAGTAATGAGTACATAAATTTATAAAAAGAAGTTTTTATAAATTGTTTATGGATTTATAAAGGGTTTATAAGGGTTTTGAAATGTATAAGAAGCTTATAAGGTATTGAATTTAATAAAGGAATTATAAATAGTTTTTGGAGAGGTTTATAAAATGATTCGTAAATGGTTTGGAGAATTGTAAGGAAATTTATAAATGATTGAGAATCGAATAAAAAGGTAATCTTTCTTAGTTTTGTGAATATACTTATACTACTAAGTTAAGTATGTAGATATTTTCTAAGTATTAAAAATATAAAATCAGTGGATATATCTTGTAAAAGTATTCCTATATAGGTAATTTACAAGTGGTTCTACTTCATAAAAGGTTTTTAAAACGAGGCTGGTGTTCGCTTATTTGCTTAACAATGCTGGTTTCCTTAAGAAATAAATTCCTGATTGTTTGTTATTCAATAGTTAAATAACCGACTATCGTGATTTGGTCCCAAAAGGTAACTTTGGAAATATATAGGAGAAACGTGGGAATTATATGGTTATAGTTACCATCGATGGTGCAATACTGTATGTATAAACTCGTTTCCTTCTCTTAGGACAAATGATGAGGAACCCGTTCATTCAAATAGTTAGGCGGTAAAATCCACACTTATTTATTTATCTGTTTATTTCCTAAAGAACCGGGGTTGAGTTTACTGGAAACTATCGAATTTGTTTCGAAGAGACTGGGATCGGATCAGTTTCCATTAGTTGGATTAACGTGATAGGGGGTTATCGCTTTCTATTTGGGGGCGAACAAGAGATTCTTACCTCTACACATCCTGGGAAGATAATATAAAGCCTTGATGGGCTGGTTTGCTAGGTTATTACAGTCGCGAGGCTGGCTGTTAAAGTAGATTCGAGGTACCAGTGTATTCCACGATGGAGTTGGGATAGTTGAAAATCCTATCTGTAACGAACCGAGATTTTCGACCCTTGAAAATTGACTTCAATACGTTCATTGTATAACATGCAGAATTTCAAGTTTTAGAAATACTGATTGCTAGGTGTAAAGAAGAAGAGATAGAAGAAAACAAAAATAACAATCACAGAATCTCATAGTCACAGTGGAACAAAATATAATATAAAATAACAAATTTTTATATAAAAGAATCTTTAGCTGTTAGTATACATACAATCATCGGAGTACAACAATCAATAATCAATCTGGAGAGTTATAATAACTTGTCCTTATAAATACTGAACATTCAGTTAACACACATCAGGATATAAATCAAGTACGTGATATACGACTGGGATCCTTCAACTTGTCTCCTAAACTCCATAACATCTTAACCTGAATCTGTGATACTCGGTCTGACCCGAGCATTATAATAAAATAACACCGGAGTCAGTCTGGAAAACCAGCGTGAGAAAATACACTCGATTTGAATTCAAAATCTTTTGAAAAACAAAGGTATCTCGTAAGACCACGCCACACATAAATACGATGGGTTTTTAACTTACTATAACCAAAACATTTTATATCAAAATCATCTAACATTATAATTTTGTCTACAGAAAATAAATTAGAAAATAGCTGAAATGCTTGCATCTCACGTTTCAGCATAGTTGGTATATAATCATAACCGTACATGCTCATAGTGGATATTGGACTCCATACAATGACTGGCTACTAGGGTACCACCTGCCATGGTACACCTTTAGAAAAATGTACCAAGGACCTCGCCTCGATCCCCTACCAACACAAGACCGGCTTACCCCTGACCTGGATAGCACCGAATATGTTATCACCCTGGGTGTTCCCACCCTAGTCGAGAACTCTCTTTTTCATGCACAACCATGTACATTATTTATAATATATATTTTCCAAGGGTATCTAGAAGAGTGATAACATACCCTAATTAGATGCGACCCACTTAGCCCTGCTGCATCTCCCCTGTTTTAGTCATTCCCGGTTGATGAGGCTTGAGGCTACGTTTTACCTTTAGAATAGCATTCATATTTGGAATGCTAACACTGCGTTCCAAGCAACTATGCAATGATAGAATTCATCCATATAAGTTGTTCTAGGTCTGAATAAACTGAATCTCCTTCTAGAGTACCATCTCCATTATCTTCAAGAAATTACAATTCGTATCCACAAACCGGATTGAAGTGGTTTTCAGATAATTAAATATGATCTCATTCTTTTCAAAATTATCAAAAAATTTAGCCAATTTTATAGTCAATTATTTAACTATAAAATAATAAATTTGGCCAATCTGATAGTGATGAGGAGAGTAGGCAAGGCAGCAAGAATCGTACTTGGGAAAATAACATTTGCTGAAGGAATGGTGGGTAAGAAAATAACAAGAAGCCCAATAAAGATGGTTAATGCTTCAAGCATGGGTACACACACTATGAAACTATGAATCATGACATGGAAACTATACATCTTTCCAAGCAAGGTTGCATATTATTTCAATGACTGCCTCGCTCACGGTCTCGGTGGAGATAAGAGCCCTAGGATAATAGGGAGTATTGTGAATTACGTCAGTTCAACGACCACTCCACTAATCAATATCATCATTTACACGATGAAATAGGGCTAATGATCCATGAAGGCATATTGGTACAATATGTAGACATGAAGTAGAGAAGTGGAAATGGACAACAAAATCCACTGGCCCAACCCTAGCATGTAGACGATGAAAATGTAGCCCAATAAACACAGAGATACTTCAATTTTTGGCATCCCACATGTGGTCGGGAGCAGTAGGAGAGCACAAGCTCGAGGCAAAAGAGAGCTCGAATCCTACAACAAGTACACTTGGTCGATCTTTAGGCCCCCAAGGCTCCCAGTATGGTGGAGGAAGCAGATGGGATCACCTTCAACGTAGCAGACAAAAAAGGAGTTGACTTTTCTTCTTATGACCCTATAATTATATAGTCAACTTCGCTAATATGAAGGTGCATTGGGTTTCATTGATCGGGACAACTTCGTAGACATGATGTTCAAAGAGGTTTTGACAAATGAAGCTTCCTACTTCCAACCTCACTCCTTACGCATTGCCTATTTATGGATTCAAGGGTGTTGGCATAGTACCCCTGAGGATAACTTTGCATATAGTCACTTTTAGCTAGGAAACCCTTACAACCAAGATATAGGTAAATTTTGTTGTAGTGGACTACCTATTCATATATAATATCTTGATGGTAGACCAGCACTGAAAAACCTAGATGCTATCATGGCAAATCATCGACTTACAATAAAGTTCCTATCAAGGGAGGTATTAGGTTCTTCCACAACAATTGATCGGCTATTAGAGACTGCTACAGCATATCGCTACAGCATATGTAGAAGGGGCATCTCATGATCCAATAAGAGCCGGCTACACTCATTAGTAGTATACCCAAGAGAGAGTGAGAGCCATGCAATGCATCCTTCAATGCTGGAACCTCCCATAGTATTAAAGTTAAAATAACACATCTATCGGCCTAGAGAAAATTCATGAACTACTCAATGTTCCTATTTATGTCGGGCCCAAGACAACATGGTTGATGGGAGAAACTTTCCCTAATCATTCCAAAAAAATAAGGAAGCTCATAGCAACATGGAATGAGCAAGTACGCCTCCGATGGTACACGTGAATGAAGACACTACAACTTCATCTCTCTTAACGTTATTGGACTCATCCATGAAAGCTGGGGGAAAGCATAACTCCTAAATTCGAGGACGTCCATCCTGGCTGAAGAAGTCATAAAGCATATGAAACATGCATTGGACTAGTGCGAGTGGTGAAAAATAAAGATGATCCACTCGACCCCCATACCAATTACTCATACTCAAAATGACTGGCTGACAACTTCGGTTGATGCAATAATCAATTGACAATGACGAACCCAGCAAGGTCGTCTAGATAGGCACGTAACTGAGCTCGGTAATAAGGGATGAGCTAATATCTTTTCTAAAGAAAAGCAAAGTCGTATTTGGTTAGGGCACATCGACATAATTGGCATACATCCCTCAATCATCTACTATGCCATCAACGTCGATCAGAATGCCTGCCTTGCTTGATAAACCGAAGACCTCTCAACCCTAAAAGGTACAGAGCGCTCAAGGAGGAGGTAGAAGAGCTCCTCATTAATGGCTTTATTCATGAAGATGAATACCAAATTTTGGTAGCCAATCAATTTTTGGTCCGAAAACCAAGTGGGCTTGGTGAACATATATCAAATTTTCTAACCTAAATAAGGCTTTATGGAAAGATAGTTTCCAACTACTCTACATTGATCAACTAATGGATGTGACCAGTAGACATGAGCTCCTTACATTCATGGATGCTCACTCCGGGTATAACCATATCTCTATGCATGGTCCAAACCAATGGTATGCCATTTTCGTTAGAAACATAGGGATGTACTATTAAAAATACATTCCACTTGGGCTTCACAATTCTGTTGCAACCTACCAGTGGCTCTCCAGTAGAATGTTCGCCCTATAAACCAATCAATCCATGGAAGTTCATGTGGATGGCTTGCTTGTGAATTCCGAGAAAGCCAGAGGGCATGTAAAGAACCCGATCAAGACCTTAAACCTCCTCTACCAATATAATATGAAGTTGAATTCCAAGAAGTGTTCCTTCGCCGTCTGGTCTGGAAAATTCCTAGGATTCATGGTGAGCGCCAAGGGAATAGATGCCAACCCTAACAAGATTTAGACAATCTAAGATATATTGATACCTCATATAGTAAAACATGTGCAGACCAATGTGTACCATTCTTTGACCTTATCAAGAAGGGAAAATCATTTGTCTTGAATAAAGAATTCACTAAGGCCTTTGAAGATTTGAAGCTGCACCTTGCCACATCCTCATTCTTTCCAAGCCCATAGGCGGGGAAGGCCTATATTTCTACCTCACGGTTACTGACCACCTGATTAGTGTTGCACTAGTTCGTGATGAAATCAGACTCTAGCGGGCTATATATTGTGTAAGAAAGAGGTTATCGGGCCCATAAATGAGATACACCAAGTTGGAGAAACTAGCTTTCTTCCTCTAGATGGTGGCCCAATGGCTTTGGCCATATTTCCAAACTCACCCAATCAAGGTACTTGCTAACCAACAGTTGTAGCTGGTACTAAGCCGGCCCCATTTAGCGGAGTAACTCTTGAGGTGGTCCATGGAGCTCGGCAATGCAATATCACATTCCACAATTGCAATTAAATTAAATTCCAAGCATGTCTGATTTTATAGCAGAATGTACTAGCTTAGATAGCGATGAAGAAGAAGCAATAACCAGCCCGTAAACATGGATACTATGTGTTGACGGTGCATCTTCGAGAAAGAGGCTGGTACCGACATGATTCTGGTAACATCGAAGGGGAAAGAGCTATGTTTTTCCATCAGTCTTAGCATTAATGACACCAATAATGAAGATGAAAGCCATTTTGGCCAGTCTCAAGATGGCTAGGGAGGATCCTTGCATGTGTTTGGTGACTCCTTGCAGCTTATCAACCAAACCGGGGACCGATCCTAGATTAAAGGAAAAACATTGGCCCTCTATGTTACGAAAGCCAAAAACTCATTATTGCCTTCATAAATTTCAAACAAGAGCAAATACCCAGCAAGAAGAATTCCAAGGCCGACTAATTGGCTAAAGTGATAAATATATTCCCCGGGTCCCAATATAGATGTGGAATACCTCTTGTTTATAATTAGGGGAAACCACCATGGAAGTTGTTGTAACCTTACTCAACACATGGATGACCCCACTTTTGAAGTTTATTATGAGCGGAGAATTGCCCATTGACAAGAAAAATGCCTGGAAAATCCTTTTTCAGGCACCTTAATACAAAATCACAAATAGGAAGCTCTATCAGCAGAGGTACTCAACCACCTTCAATGGTGTGGTATAAGTAAAAATATTAGTTGC
Organism: Allium cepa; assembly: GCA_030765085.1. Lineage (NCBI taxonomy): Eukaryota > Viridiplantae > Streptophyta > Magnoliopsida > Asparagales > Amaryllidaceae > Allium > Allium cepa. The sequence continues at coordinate 579,834,843 of CM060941.1, read as the reverse complement.
ATATTGGATGAGTTACATCAAGGCTTATGCAGAGATCACACTGAGGAGAAAAGGCTAGCAAAAATGGGTGTCTGCTAAGGTCTCTACTAGCTAACCATGATCTAATATGCAATGAACAACATTAAGAAGTGCGATCGATTTTATCTGTTTGCCAGGATCTGAAGAGCTTCTTGAACCTTCTAACCCCTGTGACATACCCTTGGAGACCTAATTGGAAAGCTCCCAAATGCTAAGTGAGGGTATGGTCACGTTATCTTTCCATCGACTACTTCACAAAGTGAGTTGAGCCAAAGCTCCTCATCAAGGTCACTATTCCGAAAGATTTAAATTTCGTGATCAAGAACATCATCTATCGCTTCAAACTTCCAAAATAGATTAACATAGACATTGACATGCGGTCCGAAAGCGGGAAGTTTCAAGGTTTATGCAAGAGAAACGTGAAAGAGAATGCTTCGCCTTAGTTGCCCATCTACAAATAAACGGGCAGGTTGATGCCATAGATAAAACCATCAAGTCCTCATTAAAGAAGTGACTCACTAAGGGAAATGGAAATTAGGCCTAAGACCTTCCACTCATACTCTGGTCACATCGAACTATGAGACAAGCCTCAACTGGGCATTCTCTATTCTTCTTAGCATAAGGATATGAAGCAATACTACCCGTTGGTGTTGACATCCCATCACCTCAGCGCCTAACTCATGACACCAAGTAAAATGAAGAAATGTTAAGGCTTGGGCTCGATTGTTTGGAGGAAAGACGGGTGGAGGCTGAGCTCTGCACCAAAGCATATAAGAAAACGACAGGCAAGCACTACAATGCAAGATTAATGCTTCACCAATCCATCATTGGCGACTTAGTTCAACGCTGGGTCTTTGCAAATGCAAAAAACTCAACTGTAGGCGTACTAGTGCCGAACTAGGAAGATCTGTATAGTCAGTCTTGTGCTTGTCAATGGTGCTTACCACCTCTCACCCCCAAATATATCCATGTGTTGAATATGCGCTTATATGTTTTTGTTTGATGATAATAAACATATATATTCATTTAATGTATTTGGTAATGTACTATTCTGTTTTTCATAGATTAAATAAATATTTGTTGAATAAAATAAATTACACAGAATTTGAATTTGAATTCAAACAGAACAAGTTACACAGATTTTGAATTCAAACAGAAATTTTATTCAAACAAATATTTATTACAATCTCGAATAGTACAAATTCATGCTCTCACTATACATATACATTTTTGATTACATCACGATTACATCACAAATATTTTTACATTGATAACCTCACTACATATCACTCACACTCGTATTTTGTCTTCAACTGCATTCCAGTTTGAATCCAGCATCTGAGCAATCTGCAAAAATATTCACTAACGCAGTAAAATTGAAAAAGAAATATTTTTGCAATATAAAATGAAATACGATTTTTGAAAATATGATTTGCCTCAGTTATTTGGGTTGTTCGTCATCATTCACACTTGATTTCATCACAAAGTCGTGCATATAGATATTACAGGGACAGGTAACCATAAGTGGCTGCAATACACACGTGTACATTCATACACGTGTGCACTGCCTCGCCAACTCATGTGCGCAGCCAAAAATAGCAAGTGTGCAAGCACAACTTCAACAAACAAGGCAATACACTATGCAATGTACAACAAGTCCAGCAGCCCAAATGAACAACAAAGGGTCAAAGCTCAATGCACATGAAACCAAAGGCCGAGCAATGGATATATGGTGATGTAGTCAACAACTACACAACTGCAAGTACAGGTTTCAATATCAAAGGAACAATGAAGCAATGTCGAGCTTAGTACAACACAGTAGTGTACATGAATACTGCAACTGCCACAAGACCATAATGCAACAGTGTAGCAGTGCAAATCAAGTACAAAACACAAAAATGAAGACTTCAAGTACAAGGCAGCAAGTACAACACTGTACAAACCCAAGCAACAACTACAAAGACCAGCTACTCGATGCAACTCAGTGGCAAATGAAGGCAACATGACTAAAAGATGACAATGCAAACTAATCAACAGTGCACAACCAACTCGAGAATATACACGATCAATGCACCAATGCAAACTGCAGTAGTACACTTGAACAAAATGAACAAGTGGAGCATCTATGTAAAGCATGCAAGATCCAACAGTGATACAAATGTAACAACAAGCCCAAATTTACAGAAGTATAAGTATGGCAGTGAAACTCAGTGAAGTGCACAAGCAATATGACAACAGACCAGTTTAACAACCAAGCGAAGATTTGAAGATGTGTAACAATAAAGTTCAAGTCCAGGGAACAACAACAATTCGAACTAACTACTGAAACAAGTACAGTGCATCAAGACAAGTGTGCCAGAGAAAGAAAGGCCACAACACAGCATCATGAATATGCACAATGCACACACAAGTCAGCTGCAACATGAAACAAGACATGTCAACAGTACATGAAGACAGTTCGAAGAAGACTACAATAACAATGTATCATGAAACCAAAGTACACAGTGCAGACCAAATGCAATTATACAACAGTGAAGAATAACCAGAGTAATGCAAGTGTCGACCAAGTGACAATGCAAGCAAAAACTCAAGTGGAACAGTGAATTTCAGTATGGAAGTGAAACAGACAACTACTGAAGCTCAAGAGGTGGTGTAAATATAACTCGAATGAATGCAAGTTCATATGAACAGCAATACTGCGACAACAAGTGCATGCAACAGTGAAACTCGAGACCAAATGCAGCAAAGTGAAATGGAGTTCACTGAGAAATGCAATGCAGATGCCAACATTGATGAATGTATATAGTAGCAGAGAAGCAAGTTACAGAATGCATGAAACAGGAAAAAGAAAAAATTCTTATCTTTTTTTTTGAAATAGTCAGCAATTAAAAAGAGGAAAGTTTCTGTCTTGTTATTCAAGAAGGATCGAACGTTCTCAAAACAAAGCCGTATGAATCAAGTAAGTATCGAACGCATCAGGAAAGTCGTGTGCATCACGAAAGTGAATTTCAGGAAAGTATCGAGTTAATTAGTGTATTCGAATTCATATAAATACGAATACCCAAGTATCATCATCGACATGAATGAAAAAAAGCAATCGAATTCAATCAATCAAACCTGAAAGCAAAAGATACAAATAACATACCAAGGCGAATTCAATTATCTCGAAGCAACCGAAGCCGAACCCTAATTTCACAAATCAAGAGAAGCAGCCGAGCGCGACTCCAAGCAAGTGATCGACAAGGCAACCAACCAGCAATCAAGAGCGGCGACTTAAATTGAAGAGCCCTAATTGCCACAAGGGAACGAAGCCCTAATTCATCGAACAAAGAAACAAGAGCAAGGCCGACATTTTTACAAGCAAAAGAAGGAACGGGTCAAAGCCAAGAAGTGGATTGGGTGAAATAAGAAATTGGGCCGGCCGTGATTTATTATAAAAGGGGTTTTTTTTAGAGGGCTTTAGTCTAATTTTAAATAGGGTTTTAGTTTTTAATTTGAGCAAAAATTAGGGATTCTAGTTTATATTTTAATTTTTGCTCCTGCATGTATTTTTGAAGTTGTTTTTTCTTTTTGAGTCAAAGAATTTGTAAATCACCACCTATGGTTTAGGTAGTGTCAGATTGTATATTTAGAATTAGTTCAGTGAGCAGGGTGTGCGAGTTTGCAAAGCTCTATAGGCGGGAGCAGTGTTTGCGAGTAAGCGAAACTCTATAGGCGGGAGCAGGGTGTGCGAGTCTAGTAGAGTGTTTGTGAGCGGAGAAAAAGGGTCTGCGAGTCTAGTAGAGTGTTTGTAAGCGTGATACTGTTTAATTCTAATAGAAATCTGGGAATGCAGCAGTAGGCAGGGGTTGCCAAAGCTGGGTAAATTTTGTGTGTGATTTACTTTTCAGCATATTTATTTCTGTAATTTATTTCTGTGTTTAATTCGAGAAAATTTGCTATAACCCTATTCACCCCCCCTCTAGAGTTAATCTAGATCCTACAAGTGGTATCAGAGCCTGGTGTTTTTCTTTAACTCTAGAGTCATGAATCCGTCAAATAGCGCTTTTTCTGAGGGGCAATCTATTGTTAGGCCACCTATGTTTAACGGGAATAATTATGCTTATTGGAAAGTTAGGATGAGTATTTACCTTAGTTTCGTTGATTATGATGTTTGGGATATTATTGAAACTGGCTATAAACCTCCCACTATAATTGTTGGTGATACTGAGATTCCTAAACCTAAGGATAGGTGGGATGCTAACGATAAGAGATTAAAACGACAAATGCTAAAACCATGAATGCTTTGATATGTGCTCTTGATAAAAATGAATTTAATAGAATTTCTCATTGTACAACAGCACAGGAAATTTGGCACACTTTGGAGGTGACACACGAAGAAACTTCTCAAGTCAAGGAGTCTCGTCTAGCCCTATTCAGCAATGAATACGAAAACTTTGTGATGGACAAAGGCGAGAGCATAAAGGATATGTTTGGACGCTTTTCAACTTTGGTATACAATGCTAGAGCGCTTGGGAAAGTCTTCACTGAGGTAGAGCTTGTGCGGAATATACTACGAGTTTTACCAATGAACTTTGAGGCAAAAGTCACGACAATCCAAGGGTCAAAAGATTTGAGTAAACTGAGCATGGAGGAGTTGATTGGTAACTTGATGACATATGAGCTTGAGCTAAAAGCAAAGGAAGAACGCAACAACTCCGAACCAAAGAAGAAGACGATTGCCTTAAAGAGCAAAGAAGAAAGCGATGAAGAAGAAGAAGATCCAATTGAAGAACTTGCAATGGCTGTCAATAATCTTAGAAAATGGTCGAGATTCAAGCCACGCAAGAAGAAAACAAAGGGTAATCGGTCAAAAGATTCTGACAATTCCGATAATGAACCGACGTGCTTTAACTGCAAGAAGCCCGGACACTTCATACAAAAATGCCCACTTCTCAAAAACAACAAAGGAAAGAAAAAGACGAAGAAGGTATTTGCAGCGACTTGGGATGATGAAGAAGGAGAGGAAGTTTCGGATAGCAGCTCGGAGGAGGTTAACTTGTGTCTTATGGCAAAATTAGAATCAGAAGCAAGCTCTGAGGAATCTAGTGAGGCAGGTGAGTATTCCTATAGAGATCTTGTTTTTATGTGCCTTGATCTCACTAAAGTAGTTGATGCTCTTGAATCTAAACTTGAAAAACTGAAATTTGATAGGAGAGAACTTGCTCGTGAAAATTTTAGGTTAAAAACTGAAATTGAAAATATTCAAAACCTAGAATGTAAAAGATGTAAAGTTTTAGATTCAGAATTGACAAGACTTAAGAATAACTCTGAGAATCTTGAAAAAGAAAACTTGAGTCTTAAGGAAATCATTGACACTAGGAAAAAGGATTTTATAAATCGATGCACCTCACTTGTCACTGAAAACACAACACTAAAAACCAAAGTCCAAAATCTTGAGAAATCTTTGAATAACTTTTCAAGAGGCGAAAAATCTTTCAACATGCTATTGGGAAATCAGATTTTTGCTAACAACAGAAAAGGACTAGGTTTTGGGAAAACACAAGTTGAGGATAATGCAAAAGGGAAGAGTGTCTTTGATAGATGTGAAATAATTGGACATCATGTTGAAAATTGTAGTCATAGGAACAAGAACACAAAATTTATACAAGTTTGGGTTCCTAAGAATTCTACAAACAAATTTCACGTCTATTGGAACAAGAATAAAAGGGCTAAACAAGTTTGGGTTCCAAAGGGTTTGTTTATTCATAATGCTTCTGCCACTAACAATCATGGACCTAGAAATAGGTCACAAAAATCTTTCATCGTGTAGGTGTGGTGGCAGGCTAAGGAACAACAACGGTGTTCTCTGGATTTTGGCTGTTCCAAAAACACAATGGGCAACATAGCAAAGTTCCTTAGCCTAGTATAAAGGTGACAGAATCACAATGGGCAATCACGAGAAATTATCGTAAAGGTAAAACAGGTGAAGGTATATTAAATGTGATAATCTGCACCATATTTTGAATTAAATCAGCCAAAATTGTGATAATGATGTGATGTCTTTAATTCTGACTTATTCGTAATTGATATGATTTTTCTTTTGACTTGTTCTTATTTATGACCTTGATTTGTGCTTAAATGATGACCAATCAAATTTTCAACTTTGAACTAATCCATATAAATTTGTTATGTCAAATGATGGTATTTTACTGATCCTTGATTACTCATGCTACACGTAGATATATTTTGACATTTTGGTCAATGCTTGTAAATTTGCACGATTTCAAATTTCATGTGAAAGCTGTTAAAAAGGATTTTAAGAAATTGTTGAAACTTCAAGAGTTTTTTTTTGAAATAATTATGATGATGATTGATTGTTGATTACTCATGAATATAACTGTTTATCCTACGGTTTCTAAGTTTAACACTATGATATTTGTTTGAGTGATAACATGGCTTCATTTCAAATTTCATTCTGAAATAGTTTGATGAAATTTCACAATCTGGTCTTTGACATCAAACGAGTGAATATTGAGTGAAATTTAAATTCAGATGCATATTACACTGGTAATATAGTTGATAGAAAAATTACTAGTGTAAAGTGATTAGTTTTTTTTTTTTGAAACATTCATCTGCTGCATCGTTTTTCAAAGAAAATATCTGCATATTTTTCACTTGAAATAATTTTTCATTTAGCAGAATTTTTTTTCTCGTATAACCCCTTGGAGAAAATAATTGTTTGACCATATTTTCAGATTAGTCATTTTTATTTGATTTTAAATGACAAATTTTGACTAATCTGACTCCCTACTAATTATCAAAAAGATAAATAGTGATTGAAAAAGTGATAAGTGTTGATATTTAACATACATTACTCAAGAGAGTATATTTGAAAATTTTCTTTAGGAATTAAAACAAGAATTATAAAACTTTTTGTTGGGTAAAGATTCCATGACCATTTCTATATCTATCATTATTTATATCGACCATGGTTTATCAAATATTCAATATAGTTTGTCGATATGTGGTACTATAATCAGGAATCATTTATTTTTCATGTCACATTTTTTTTAAAATAAATAAATAAATATCCAAAGTATTCACTCTCATTTAAAAGTCCTCACGGTTATGCATGGGTGAATTACTCGGATTTTTGATTATGTGCTTCCATGCTCATTTAAAAGTCCTTACGGTTATGCATGTATGGAACGCATATCAAAATTAATTGATTTAAAAGACAAGTTGATTCTAATCCCATTTAAAAGTCCTCATTGTCATACGTGGTTAGAAGATACTTGATTTCATTTTATTTTAAAAAAAAACTCGAATACTACTAATCTCATTTAAAAGTCCTAACGGTTATGCATGATTAGTAGATATTCAAATTCCTGATATAAATGTACCACAAGTTGATTCAACTGTATGATTTTATATGAACATCATATCCATCATTTCTAAAAGTGGAATATGCGCCTAACAAGGGTAGTTATGGTTTTTGTTTGATTCTTGTTGAAGTTTAATATTTATATTCAATTTGAGTTTAATGTTGGATTAATATTGATCACTTAATCTCTATTTTTCTCTAACACTATTATTCTTTTGCTGATAACAAAAGGGGGAGAGAAAAGTTAAGATTTTGTCAAATAGAATCAAGCAAGGGTCAAATAATTTTCCATTTGCATCTAGGCTTATTTGAATATTTCTATTTGTATGCATATATGTCGGGGGAGCATCATGTAGAGAGGAAGCATTTAAATAGGGGGAGCAATTAGACTATATCATTGATCAAATACATTTAACACATGTACAAAATCTTAAATATATGTTTGTTATCATCAAAAGGGGGAGATTGTTGAATATGCGCTTATATGTTTTTGTTTGATGATAATAAACATATATATTCATTTAAATGTATTTGGTAATGTACTATTCTGTTTTTCATAGATTAAATAAATATTTGTTGAATAAAATAAATTACACAGAATTTGAATTTGAATTCAAACAGAACAAGTTACACAGATTTTGAATTCAAACAGAAATTTTATTCAAACAAATATTTATTACAATCTTGAATAGTACAAATTCATGCTCTCATTATACATATACATTTTTAATTACATCTCGATTACATCACAAATATTTTTACATTGATAACCTCACTACATATCACTCACACTCGTATTTTGTCTTCAACTGCATTCCAGTTTGAATCCAGCATCTGAGCAATCTGCAAAAATATTCACCAACGCAGTAAAATTGAAAAAGAAATATTTTTGCAATATAAAATGAAATACGATTTTTGAAAATATGATTTGCCTCAGTCATTTGGGTTGTTCGTCATCATTCACACTTGATTTCATCACAAAGTCGTGCATATAGATATTACAGGGACAGTTAACCATAAGTGGCTGCAATACACACGTGTACATTCATACACGTGTGCACTGCCTCGCCAACTCATGTGCGCAGCCAAAAATAGCAAGTGTGCAAGCACAACTTCAACAAACAAGGCAATACACTATGCAATGTACAACAAGTCCAGCAGCCCAAATGAACAACAAAGGGTCAAAGCTCAATGCACATGAAACCAAAGGCCGAGCAATGGATATATGGTGATGTAGTCAACAACTACACAACTGCAAGTACAGGTTTCAATATCAAAGGAACAATGAAGCAATGTCGAGCTTAGTACAACACAGTAGTGTACATGAATATTGCAACTGCCACAAGACCATAATGCAACAGTGTAGCAGTGCAAATCAAGTACAAAACACAAAAATGAAGACTTCAAGTACAAGGCAGCAAGTACAACACTGTAGAAACCCAAGCAACAACTACAAAGACCAGCTACTCGATGCAACTCAGTGGCAAATGAAGGCAACATGACTAAACTATGACAATGCAAACTAATCAACAGTGCACAACCAACTCGAGAATATACACGATCAATGCACCAATGCAAACTGCAGTAGTACACTTGAACAAAATGAACAAGTGGAGCATCTATGTAAAGCATGCAAGATCCAACAGTGATACAAATGTAACAACAAGCCCAAATTTACAGAAGTATAAGTATGGCAGTGAAACTCAGTGAAGTGCACAAGCAATATGACAACAGACCAGTTTAACAACCACGCGAAGATTTGAAGATGTGTAACAATAAAGTTCAAGTCCAGGGAACAACAACAATTCGAACTAACTACTGAAACAAGTACAGTGCATCAAGACAAGTGTGCCAGAGAAAGAAAGGCCACAACACAGCATCATGAATATGCACAATGCAGACACAAGTCAGCTGCAACATGAAACAAGACATGTCAACAGTACATGAAGACAGTTCGAAGAAGACTACAATAACAATGTATCATGAAACCAAAGTACACAGTGCAGACCAAATGCATTATACAACAGTGAAGAATAACCAGAGTAATGCAAGTGTCGACCAAGTGACAATGCAAGCAAAAACTCAAGTGGAACAGTGAATTTCAGTATGGAAGTGAAACAGACAACTACTGAAGCTCAAGAGGTGGTGTAAATATAACTCGAATGAATGCAAGTTCATATGAACAGCAATACTGCGACAACAAGTGCATGCAACAGTGAAACTCGAGACCAAATGCAGCAAAGTGAAATGGAGTTCACTGAGAAATGCAATGCAGATGCCAATATTGATGAATGTATATAGTAGCAGAGAAGCAAGTTACAGAATGCATGAAACAGGAAAAAGAAAAAATTCATATCTTTTTTTTTGGAAATAGTCAGCAATTAAAAAGAGGAAAGTTTCTGTCTTGTTATTCAAGAAGGATCGAACGTTCTCAAAACAAAGCCGTATGAATCAAGTAAGTATCGAATGCATCAGGAAAGTCGTGTGCATCACGAAAGTGAATTTCAGGAAAGTATCGAGTTAATTAGTGTATTCGAATTCATATAAATACGAGTACCCAAGTATCATCATCGACATGAATGAAAAAAAGCAATCGAATTCAAGCAATCAAACCTGAAAGCAAAAGATACAAATAACATACCAAGGCGAATTCAATTATCTCGAAGCAACCGAAGCCGAACCCTAATTTCACAAATCAAGAGAAGCAGCCGAGCGCGACTCTAAGCAAGTGATCGACAAGGCAACCAACCAGCAATCAAGAGCGGAGGCTTAAATTGAAGAGCCCTAATTGCCACAAGGGAACGAAGCCCTAATTCATCGAACAAAGAAACAAGAGCAAGGCCGACATTTTTACAAGCAAAAGAAGGAACGGGTCAAAGCCCAAAAGTGGATTGGGTGAAATAAGAAATTGGGCCGGCCGTGATTTATTATAAAAGGGGTTTTTTTAGAGGGATTTAGTCTAATTTTAAATAGGGTTTTAGTTTTTAATTTGAGCAAAAATTAGGGATTCTAGTTTATATTTTAATTTTTTCTCCTGCATGTATTTTTGAAGTTGTTTTTTCTTTTTGAGTCAAAGAATTTGTAAATCACCACCTAGGGTTTAGGTAGTGTCAGATTGTCTATTTAGAATTAGTTCAGTGAGAAGGGTGTGCGAGTTTGCAAAGCTCTATAGGCGGGAGCAATGTTTGCGAGTAAGCGAAACTCTATAGGCGGGAGCAGAGTGTGCGAGTCTAGCAGAGTGTTTGTGAGCGGGAGCAAAAGGGTCTGCGAGTCTAGTAGAGTGCTTGTAAGCATGATACTGTTTAATTCTAATAGAAATCTAGGAATGCAGCAGTAGGCAGGGGTTGCCGAAGCTGGGTAAATTTTGTGTGTGATTTACTTTTCAGCATATTTATTTCTGCAATTTATTTCTATGTTTAATTCGAGAAAATTTGCTATAACCCTATTCACCCCCCCTCTAGGGTTAATCTAGATCCTACACCATGTGCATCGAACATGGAACCCTGAGCATTTACATGTACCTTTTTATCCATTGCATTGTGATGTGGATGTTATACTTATACCTTATTGCTATGCATCTCTTGTTATTCTTTGAACCTGAACTGCATATGCTTAATCAAGTTTGATCGTTGCACTTGCATTTTGGAACTATGCTCTGTCGCAGCTTGTGGCAGTTCTTTTTAGTGCGGCTTAGGTTTGTTGAAGTTGAAGCCTATTAGTCGAGTTGCTAATATCTGATTTGGGCAATTCTATTGCACACGTACCTGATGTACATGTCCTTTTTGCCTACTTCAATGTGCATTTTTTGTGTTCCTGGCCTGATTTTACCTAGTGTGTTTGTGTTGGATATGTTCTCTTTAGTTGCTTCTGGTGAATTGTGATTGTTTATGTGGCCTAGTTTTGTTACTCCCCATTTTCCTTTCTATAATTCTTGTTTATGACATTGTCATTTTTTAAGTTTAAACTATATTTACCTTGTTGTGCACATGTATCATTCTGGTTTGAACTATCTTTTCCTGGTTTGAACATGAACTGATTGAGCTGGTTGCATCTGAACTTGCTTTCTCTGGAAGTTTATGGATAACTTTACCATATGTGCCTATTGCTAGTTTACAGTAAACTATTGTACTTGAAATTGAACTAATTTGAGCTTGCCTGAACTGTTATACTTAAGCTTGGTCTGAGCACTGATCTGAACTGTTTGGGACTTAGTGCTTGCACGATGACATATTGTGCATGCCTTAGGTCATCCATGTATAGTCATGTGCATGTTTTGGCTTGAATTTTAATTTCTTTCACTTTGAGTTTTAGATAAACATGTTGTATTGGTTCTTTTGTATACCTCTTGCATTAGTCCATGTTCATTTTATTTGGTCCCTATTTGAAACATGAAAAAATAAACTAAAAACTAAGGCAAAGTCAAATTTTAAATATATTTTTTCTTTCTTTTGCAGTTTCTATTTATTTCTATTTTCTTTTTACTGCTTTGTTATTTGTTAGAAAAAGACTACTGTTTGGATAAAAGCTGGAACAAGGTGATACTTGTGTAGTATACGGACCTTTTTATTTAAATAAATGTATTCGAGCGAGTGAGGAAAAAATATATTGTGTGGGAGAGTGAGAGGAGAAAATTATAGTGTATGAGAGAGCTTGTATTAATATCAATTTGTATTTCAGAAAATCTTTATTAAAACAAATAAAATATTTGTCTGTTTATTATTTTGTTGATTCTATGAACCTGTAATATACATAGTAACTTAAAAAAACACATTTAATAAAAATATATTTATTAGCATCAAACAAAATCATAGACTGCAATATTCTACGATCAAGAGCTGAAATCTAAGGCAAATATACAGTATGCACCAATGGAGAAGCACAAAGTGTTGAGTAAAAGGGTTAAGTTATCAAATAAGAAAATAAAATGTGCAATTAAATCAAGTAAACCAATAAGTCAATGTCAAAGTAGTTCTAGAGAAATTATGCTAGAATTAGATCCTAGAGACAACGTGGAAAGCATAAAGTCCATAGAAGATATAGAAGAAGTAAATTTGGATCCACATGATTCCACTTAAATGGAAAAGATAGGAAGGGGGCTAAAAGTAAATACAAGGAAAAAATTGATCCTATTCTTCCCATCAAGTAAGGATGTTTTCTCTTAGACCTTGTTGATATTGTAGGAATCGACCCTGTTGTCCCATGCGCTCGATATATATCCAAAGTATACACCTATAAGGCAAAAGAAAAGATAATTTGGCAAAGCTTGAACAATTGCATTGTAGGAGGAAGTAAGTAAGCTACTAGATAATGGATTTATTAAGAACAAGTTCTACCCAAAATGGTTGGAATACTCATCAGTAGGTAAGAAGTCAAATGGAAAATGGAGAACAAGTGTTGATTGTAAGGATCTAAATAAGGCATTCCCTTATGATTTTTATCCAAGAACTGATCAATTAGTTGATGCCACAGCAGACATAAGTTTTTGTCAGTAACAGATGTGTACTTAGGATATGACCAAATTCCATGTTCAAATCTGATGGGGAAAGTACAAGCTTTGTAACTAATTAAGGGACATACTATTATGTAGTTATGATTTTTCCATTAAAGAATGAAGAAGCCACGTATCAACAACGAGTGATAGTATGTCTAAATATGAGATGTTTGGGTGCCAAGAAAATACAAAATGACATTAAATCTACAAAAGTGTTCCTCTGGAATCCAGTCCAAAGTGTTTTTAGGATATATTGTAAGTTCATGAGGAGTAGAAGCCATTCCTGATCAAATAGGGGAAATACAAGATATAGTGAACCTAAAACAAGTAAAAAAGTGATGGGTTTAATTGGTCGAGCCACTACACATAACAAATCTGTATCGAAGCCAACCAACAAAAGTATTCCTTTATTTAACATAATCAAGAAGAAAAAAATTTTGAATGGAAGAATTTCGAAAGACCTTCCAAGAATTAAAAGATAACTTGGGAAAGCCACCAATACTTTTAGCCATGTAGAAGGAGAAAATTATTCTTATATATGGCACTATCAGAACATGGAATTAGTTTGGTCCAAAATAAGGAATAAAATGGAACCAAATTGTAGTTGTAGTAAACAAGTAAAAGTCTAAAAGATGCTAAAATTAGATATCCAGTTATAGAGAAGCTAGTGTATTTCCTAACATCATCAACACGAAAATTGAGATCCAACTCTCAAGCGCATCCAATTAAAATCTTGGCTTAAGCAAATTTTAAGAAAATTTGAGACATCTGGTAGTTTGATACAAAGAGGAGTGGAATTAAATTAATAAGATATTGATTATTTACTCCAAATTTAAAAAAGGGTACAAGCTTTGATCGATTTTGTAATCGAGCACACAAGGATCATTATGGAGTAGTTGGAAAAGTAAAGTAGAATTAAACCTAGATGGAAATTATTTGTAGATGGTTCTTTGAATGAACAATTAGCTAGAGATGGATAAATAGTGATTACACCTGATGGACATCAATTGCATTATGATGTGAAGCTAGGTTTTCTTTAACCAATAATGTGGTGGAATATGAATTCATGATAGCCTTATCGAATTTTTCCCAACAGACAAGAATCCAAATAATTAAGGTGTTTGGGGATCTATAATTAATGGTGAACCAACCAAATAAGACTTATCAAATGAAAGATGCCTGATTAACTCAATATGTTAAAAAATATCCATGTGATGTTAGCCTAATTTGAAAGCTTTTCGATCCACCATGTGTCTATGGAAAAAAAATGAACAAGCAGTCTTGGTACCAAAATAAGCAAGTTTGTGTGGATAACTAGAAGTGAAAATTTCCCTTAGTGAATTCCAAAAAAACCCAATTATTGACTTTAAAAAAGAAGGGTCAGTAATGAGGCTTTGGTTTTGATTCGCTCGCAAGCCTGACAACCACAAAATAATAGGGAAAACTCTAAAGAAAATAATGATTATGAAGATGCCTATGAAGCAGTAAGGATGGATCACCATGAGAATCAATATATGAATATGTAACGACCCGTAAAATTCGATGATTTTAAAAGAGTTAATTTAATAGGATTTCTAATTTAATGTAGAAAGAAATAAAAGTCTTAAAGTTTATATTGGAGCGAATGTAGAAATTTGATGAAGCAACTGTAATTAAATGTTAGCAATTTAATATTTATATGGCAATAAATTAAAATTTAGAGGTATTTAAGAATTTAACCCTATAAGTTGATGTAAATGTATTAAACTTGAAATTTTAAAAGATATGATATTTATAACTGAATTTTTTCCAAGATTACAATTAAATGAACTTTAATGTTACACTAATAAGATCTAGACAATAACTGAAATTTATGAATGTAACAAAATGAATAGAAATGTTACTTTTATTTCATAAGTTAACAATTGATGTAATAAAAAGAATGAAACCAAGATAAAATAATTAATTGGGATTTTAATTTTTATTAATATGTAAAAGTGAAAAAAAATTTCAATATAAATTGAAATATAGTAATTAATATAAATAAAAGCTAAAATTGGATAGTATTAATGTAGTGAAAGACAAACAAATATTAACTATGTTATTTGTGTAATTAATGGATAGGAATACCATTGGTTAATTGTAATAAGGGATATAATTGAGGAATATAAGCGGTAGAATAATAAAAATTTATGATTTTATTTTCGTTAACATATGTTATGGGATATGTTTATGATCTTACTCTGAACTTCTACTAATAACATGTATTACAGTAAGATAAAAAAATGATAACATATGTCAGGTGTATTTAATGACATTGTTTGAATGTGATTAAGAATGGTGATTATAATAATAAATGTTAATCATGATTAAATTATGTGAATGTTATTATTAATTATTTGAATGCATGTATAAAAAGTTATGCAAATATCAATATTCAATATCGGCACACTTTTGAAACAAGGTTTTAAATAAATAACTACATTGATGTTTCATTTTGTTGGAAACCTTATGTACTATAAATGCATGCTAAGATCAGCCAACACACGGAGAAAATGAAAATGTTGATTGAATTAAATAAGAAAGTTAAATAAGAAGAATAGAAAAAGATTCTTTTGCCCTATTAAAAAAATCTCCTCATTTTTCTTTCCTTTTTTATAAAATCCTTCCTCCCCCTCTCCAAAAAAAAGGGCTGCCATCATCTTGATTTAAACAAAATAAACCAACAAGAATTTAATGTCAAACATCAAATTAAATAAAAATAAAGGTGATTCATCCATCTCTTGCAAGTGTTGGGTGTGGGTCTTGACGATCTGAGGAGAAAGCATAAATCAAGGAGTGAATTTTGGCTAGATCTAAGAGATGTCTTCTATTTTAAAATGTTATATTAAGTATAATGTTATTATCATGGTTTGTATGTATATGCTATTTTCTCATTTGTTTTGAAATTGTTATTTTATTTGAGTTTTTTGTTGAATGAATTAATTTGACTTTTAATTTGATAAATCAAAAAAAAATTTTGTATATATATTAAAAGAATGTTTTAATTATAGATCCATGTTTTGAACTCTTAAACAAAATTGCATTTTCTTTAGATCTAAAAGTTTATATACAAATAATTTGCATTTGTGTGGAAACAGAATTATTGTATACACATATTGTCACTTTATCTTGAATTGAAAATGTCATGAAATTTGAATACTTTGTTGAATAAATTATTTATTCTTAATCTAATAAATTATAATAGAAGTTTACATATGCTTAACAATTTTTCGATGATAAATCTAAGCTTTGATTTTGATTACAACAATATTTAAATTTGTTTCCTAATTTATTATCTCAAATGTCGTTATTTAAGAATCTTAAAGGTTTGTTACTATATTGATTAATTTGTCGTGTTCCACTTTTGTTTTGTTAAAAAATTGAATAAATTTCATTAAGGTAAAAAGGTTTAATTTATATGTATATATGTATTTTTGACTTCAAGTATACATAAGTTTACAAATGCATTAGACAATTTAATGTGGTATGGAAGTATGCTTTGAATTAATTAATAAGCTTTGATTAAATCTTTATACACACATGTATGTGTGTTTGTGTGCATGTGTATACATATAAATATTTAATATTTTAATTATAGATTGATAAAGCATGATTTAATTTTTATTTTTATTATCAAACAATTTAAAAGTGAGGTAATATTATATACATATTAATTTATTATTTGTTGTTTACATTTTCTAGTCATAATACAACTTGCATGATAATTAAAGGTCGTACTAATAAAATTGGCTAAAGTGGGAAAGTGGAATTAATCAATGTCGTCACCTTTTATCTCCTTCCCTATTAGATCCTTATGTGATTGCATCTACGTTTATTCTTGTTTATTCCTATATATTGTCACCATTTAATCGTACTTGATATATGTTTAGCAATTTTGACACACAGTTAAAGTATGAATATATATGATGTATTCAAACTTTACTGTATCTAGCACTTAATTAATTTAGAACCAAACTAATAAAACGTGACATTTATTTTTGTCCCTCCACATTCATTTCCTAATTATAAATAACCTACATCTTATTTCTTCTTTTGCATTTTGTTTCTCCTAACACCTTATATTCAAAAGCTCTTATTCTTGCAAATCCAAAAGCATTCTTTTATAAAAAATGCTTTTTTTCATTTTTCATACACTTCCTGTTCTCATCTTAGTTGTTCTTCAATCTTTTCCTGAAGCCTCATCTTGAGAAAACGTAAGTATTAAAAAAAAATTATTTATATATATTTTTAACGCGTACTAATTTTTTTAATAACATTTCTTGTAACATGAATATCTTTTGCGTATAAACTTTGATTCACGCGCGATTTCTTCTGTTGGATTCAAATCTATGTTCCAGACAACATGAAATTGATTTAGTTGAATTTGGAGATTTTTGAGTTTTGTGCTTCTGTTTGGATTTTTATGGGCTAAAATCAAAGGTGAGTGTTTTAACCCACTCACAACTTCTAAAATTTCTTCTGTTTGTTAAATTAAATTTGGTTGTGATTATGCATTTATTTATGATTTTTTTTGTGTATTTTAATCATCATCTTAGTAAATTTCATTTATTAAATTAAATCGTTATTTAATTTATTTTTGAATATAACTGCCAGTTAAATACCTGTTATATATATTATCAGTTATATGTTGATATTGATTGATTGTTTTGGATGATGATTGTGATGGATGTATGATTTATGATGGATGAATGGATGTTGTATTTTATTTTTATAAACTGCAAGTTATTGTGCATTTTTATTGATTCGGGATTGCGGTCTGAAATGATATATAACCATAATTTTTATTTTTTAATTTCGGATTGAAATGATAAACATCCGTATCACCTGACCAAAGGGTAGAAAATTTTATACAGACACCGCGGTCTATATATATATATATATAAATATGTTCAAGTGATTTCTATGGTTTTTAAATAAATATACGGATTATATAAATATTGATTTTAGATGTTATATAAACGTCAAATTTATTATTGATTTTAGCTATATATAAATAGGCTTGAAATATAAAATAAGCCTAATAATAAAGTTTGATTGTTTTATATAATAAGGTTTAATGAATATTGATTTTTGATATTATATAAATATTATTAAAATGCTTGAATTTAAGCCATGTATAAGTTTGTTAAATAAAAATTTAGTTTAATAATATAGTTTGATTTTTTATTAAAATAAATGTGAGTAATTATTTGTATTTTATTTTAATATAGAGAGTATAATAATTTAAATAAATTAAGGTTGGGAGATAAATTGGAGATTTATTTGGAATTGAATTTATTTAAGAATTAAACTCTAAAAGGTTAATGTGGAATTTATTAAATTGAAAATTTTAAAAGGTATAATTATTATAACTGGATTTTGGGGTCTATGTGAATAAAATGATTATTTCAAGTATAAATTAATTGAAGAAAATATTTAGTATTTGAAATTTGAGTTTTTTTAATAAAATGGATTTATTATGTAAAATATTTTAAAACTAAACAATAGAAGATTTGATTTTTGATTCTAGATTATCAAATTTAGTCTAGGAATTTTGGATATTAAAGCTTTGAAATATATGAAATTTGAAATGGTTTATTTGAGGATTTAAATATGTATTGGGATTGATTGTGAAATTAAAGAAGCTAATTTATTATATAAAGCAATTTTATAGTAAACCATTTAAGTATTGGAAGTTATGTTTCAAAGCTATGAATTTCAAGGTATTATGATTTGAAAGTGCTATGATTTTAGGAAAAGGATATTTTTGAAATAAAAATGATATTATATCGATTTGGGTTTTCTTTAAAATGATATCATATTGATTTGGTTTTTAAAATAGAAATGATATCATATTTATATGGTTTTGAAACGGATATTTTATTCTAGTTTTAAAATATAAATTATTTTGAAATAACCATGGTGTTATAATAACGTTTGGTTGTTAAAGAGACCGGGATCGGAAGTTTCCATACTCTCTGCCAACTCCGAAAACCACTTTAACAACCGTGTACGCGGTGGAGATTCCAGAATGAAGTAGAATGGTGGCGGCGTTTCCTTTAAGGTAAACACGTGGACCCGACTCCCGTGAGTTGGCATAAGGTGGCTAAAACAGGATCGATTCTCGGGCCAATGAGGTCATTCCTCTGATCGGACACACTCCTTCGATATTATACTCTGACTTTTGGATTGATTCGGTGGCTACTTTTGTTTTTTGATTTTAGGGGTGTTGTTCGAGGTGGGCGGTAGTAGCTGCTATGTGTTACCACCAGCCCGGATGCGTAATTGGTATATCTACCCTGGCATTGTCTTGTTGTGCCGTGTCACCTACCCTAGCGCACCTTCTACGAGTTTCTATTTGTGTCGTACCTATGGAGTATCCTCTGGTAGCCTCCCGATCAGAAGGTATTACGGTATTGTATAGACTATTGGCATTATTACGTGTTAAGGTGGAAAATGTAAAGCCTTAACGCTATTTAAAAGTTAGTTTATTTTACTAATAGATATTATTATAATAGCGAAATATTACTACATAGTAAATAGTTTAACGGATTTTTAGGAGATGTGAATCCCGAGCATCTCTTAAGTTACTACACTCATATTTATTCATGTTAATTTAACTTACATAAGATCTTTTAGTTCTGACTCGAGTGTTTTGTTTTTTCAATTCGCTCGGGTCAGTCCGAGCATTTCAGGATCGAAGACTTTTGTAACGACCCGTATTTTACGTGTCGATAAATCGTTAAATAGTTGCATTAGGTCGTTGGTATTGTTAAGTTGTTTAGAGTTGAGTCGACTATATGCTTAAGTCATATGGAAGCTAGCTCGTGTGGTGCTTAAGTCGTGAGAGAGAGCTTAAGTCGTAGACGAGATAAGAGATAGGTCGTGAGCAAGTTAGTGATACGCAGCGACCTATAGGAGTTAGAAAGACCTAGGAGCTAATGGCTTATAGGGTTGGCACCGAGTTAAAAGTATGGCCGACTCATAGGTGTTGCCGACCTAAGATTGTGGCCGAGTTAAGAATCAACGACTTAAGGTGATTGGCCGACTTAAAAGGGATGACCGAGTTAGGGTAGTCAGCCGAGATAAGGGTTGCCGACTTAAGGTATAGCGACTTAAGAAGACTTGACCGACCTATAGATAGAGCGACTTAAGGATGGTTGCCGAGTTAAGGGGTTAACGACTTATGAGTAGGCGAGTTTTTGGGTTGGACCGACCTAGCGGCTAGCGGCTTAAGGAGTTAAGGCCTAGGACGTGTGTTGAGTCGGCTAGGGGTTAGGTCGGCAAGTACCCAGTATAGCTTAGTGTAGTTGAATCGGCATGTTAGTTGAGTCGCCATACGACTTAGGACTTAGGAAAATACGACAGTGTCTTATGTCGTAAGCCATTGAGTCGTGTGTGTTGTTAAGTCGGCAGGGACTTGAGTCGTTAGCATGCTGTGTCGTGTTTGGTTAGGTCGGTAGGTCGTGTGGCCCTGTGTGTGTGTTGTGTAGTGTCTTGGGGTTAAGTCGTAGGTTGATGAGTCGTATAGGTCGTGAGCCGTGTTGAAGCATGCTGTGTTGAGTCGGCAAGTGGCATGAGTCTTAAGTTTTAGGTCGGGGGGCGACTCAGGGAGATGAGTCGGCAACGACTTAAGAGCGGCCGAGTCAGGGAGATTTCAGCCTATAAATAGAGGGGTTTGGCTCACTTTTTGGCACCGGTTTTTGAAGCGACGAAGTGCTGCCATTTTGGGAACTCGACTACAACATTTCTTCATCTTCTTTTCTCCATTCCAATCTAGTTCTAACATCCATCCAAGATCGAAGATTGAGATCGAAGATCCAAGAGCCAAAGTTGAAGATCTTCATCCGTCCGAGCTAGATTTCATCGATTGAAGCGAGACTTTGCCGGATCAAGCCTTGATCTTCGCTGTCCAGATCTGTAGTTGATTATTGGTGAAGTGTTTGGGTGTTTTGGTGAGTGGTAGTTATCTCTCACGCGGACCCAAAGGAGTATATTGGATTGGTGGTTTGTTGGAGTGTTGTAGATAGTGATTTTGTGCATTTTCCTTAGATCCAAGTATAGATCCATTGTTGTGAAGATGTTTACCTATGCAAGTTCATTTATTAAGTTATAGAAACAAAACCCATGTTTTATATTTGACAGATCTATGCTAAAAACCTATGAATCATGCATTTTGGACTTATGCTCATTTATTTACGAAATTGCCATTATAGTTAATATTGCTCATTAGATCTTGTTTGAATGTTTGATTGTTTGGACGAATGATTGATTTGATTGTTTCAAGTTAGCTAGTAGTTGATTTGGAACAAGAGGGTTGAAGGTGATTCAAAAGCTAAGTGGAAAGGCTCTTGAATGTTGAAAGCTGCCTATGGCATATGAAGCGGATGTGGAAGCTCATATGGATGGATTCGATGATGATGGACTTTACCATGATGCGAGAAGGCAAAGCATGAGATTGAGATGGGACTTTGCTATGATGCGATGAGGCAAAGTGTGATGTTGAGATGGGACGGGTCATGATGACGTTCCAAGCACGGGCTACGACGACGTGCAAAGTTATGTTGATAACTCGGTGATGCGATCCGGGTTGGTGATAATGGTTAGCTTGAGAGGCGCTTGAGCTAGTATGGGAATAGTCGTCGAGGAGGATGGCTAGGAGGCTGAGACCTTATCGTTGTTGAAGGTTCTAGCATGCTCAAAGCAAGAGTACGTTGGAACGGGCTGCGACGACGTTCCAAGCACGGGCTGCGACGACGTGTTAGTACTCTGGGTAGTTGCGAAAATTCCTAGGCACGGGCTGCGACGACGTGCGGAGTTATGTCTAGAACCAGGGTTACCATTAGCCCTTGACAGGTGGTCATTCAATTAACGGTGAAATCATGGCAAAGATAACAGTGATAGCCAGAGTCATGGATGTTTGGTTGTATTATCATTCGGTCTCAAGAGCGGTATTTTCTGGGTGCTTATCTGATCTTGGTTTAGGCCTTGGGGGTTTGTATTTGGAAAGCATCGCCCTTGACTCGAGTGATTATTGCTTTACTTTAATTATCTGCTATATTATGCTTGCTTTTCCTTAGTGTGTGTCTGGGGGCTATCACTGTAGAAAGAGGTGGAGTGGGATGGTTTGGTTCCTATTCCTTTTATTCCTTATGCTCTTTTGGTATGTTTGATAGTTGATTTACTACTCACTAAGACTTTGTCTGACTCAAGGTTTTATGTCTCCTCTTATTACCTTGGGCTGTTCATCCATGTTGGGACGGGCAGACTAGGTAGCAGGTGGCAGGTGCTGTGCTTAGAGTTCTCCGCTGATGATGACGAAGACGAGCAGGAGGCTTTGCATATTAGTTTTCTTACTATGTGCACTGGGTGTTCCGCTGTTGTATCTGTTTGAGTGTTGTAGTGAGGCTTTGATGTATGAATGATTCATATGTTTGTATAAAACTGCTATGTTGCTTATATGATGATGTTATGTTCTATAGAGCTTCACTATATTATATGTCTCTATTGTATTTTATCCATGCGCTGTGAGTTGTACGCTAGAGATTCTGCGATGCTTATTTTACCCTGACTACTGTCCATGGCTACCTGGCACGCCCTTCAGCGCTCTTTTCTCTTGTTTTGGTGCGGGAGTCATGGGCGGTCGTCACATTTGGTATCAGAGCTTTGGTTAATCGATTTTAGCCAACGCTCGCTGACGTAACTACGTATGAGAGACGTAATTGTATTTTGATGGATGATTACTATATGTAATATAGTAACTTAGAAGGATTTGAACTCCTTATGCAGTTGTTTCTCAAGGTGTTCTAATCATTCTTATTACAGATATTAAGGATGAGTCGAAGAGGGAGACCAGCTGCAAGGGAAAGCCGTGCTACTGAAGGAGCTGTTGATTATGGAACTATGTTCGAAGCGATGATGACTTCGATCATGAGAAGGATACCAGCTCCAGGGCCATCTGTAGATGTTGGAGTTCAAGTCCAAGCTCCAAGACCGGTGGATTTTGCTAAGCTTTGCAAGGATTATACTTCTCTTGGAGGAAAAGCTTTCTCGGGGACGGAGTCGACTATTGAGGTGCAGAGATGGATTGATGCATGTCGAAGGATCTTTGGTGATTTAGGGATTGAGGATGAAACTAAGAGGAAGCTTGCATCGAGACAGCTTCAAGGGAGAGCTGCGGATTGGTGGAATTCTATCACCATAGATACACCAGAAGAAGAGATTACTTGGGAGCAATTCCAAGTTAGATTTGAAGCTAAGTTCATCTCTACGGCTCAGAAGTCTGTCTTGTTTAAGAGGTTTGTGGAGCTCAAGCAAGGTGGAAGGCCTGTTCTTGAGTATATTTCTGAGTTCGAAGCTTTGTCCAAGTATGCCAGATCGTATATTGATTCTCCCTATCAGAAGAACGAGAAGTTTGTGACCGGTTTGGATGCTTATCTTGGGAGGCAGTTGGTGGATCACTTGGATGATCCGTTTGAGAAGCTTGTGGAGAAAGCTCTCAGGCATGAGAGTTTGTTTCCTAAGGAAAGTTCTGTTGTTGCTATAACCAGGGAAGGATCTAAACCACAGCGGAGTGAAAATAGGAAGAGGAAGCAGCAGCAACAGAAGGGTAGGGATGGCCAGAAGAAGCCGAAGGGCGAGGTGATTTGCTATAATTGTCAGCAGAAGGGCCATCTTTCCAAGGATTGTAGGAATCCAAGGGCACCGGCGAAATGCCACAACTGTGATAAGCCAGGGCATTTCAGGAAGGACTGTCCAGAACCGAGGAAGGACAGGCAGATTGTGCAAGCTTATGCTTTGGGAGCTGTGCCGTCGTCTTCAAAAGCTCCTACTGCTGAAGAGAAGGGGAAGGGTGTGGTGGTTCAAGGTACTCTTTCTATTTGTGGTGTTCCAGTTAGAGTGTTGTTTGATACTGGAGCATCGCATTCTTTTGTTTGTGATGATTTGGTGGGCCGGTTAGGTTTGGAACCGGATATTGTTGATAGGCCATTGGTTGTGACTAATCCAGTTGGGGGTTCGTCATGTTTGTGTATGATATGCCGTGGTCTAGTTGTGTCGAGTCATGATTGCTCGTTTGTTTGTGATTGCTTTGTTCTGAACTTTGCGGGGTTCGGAATTATTTTGGGTATGGACTGGCTTAGGAAATATGCGGCAAGGATTGATTGTGAGAGGCTTGAGGTGACAGTCGGGAATGTGGAAGGGCGAAAGGTTGTGATACGATGTAAGCATGAGGAAGACGTCTTCATGAGCTTCATGTATTCGCTGGTTGTTCCACAGGATGGACTGTCATCGGTGCCTATTGTGAATGGATTTGAGGATGTCTTTGACGAAGTCAAAGGGTTGCCGCCGCATAGGGAGATCGAGTTTCGTATCGATCTAGTTGAGGGAGCCAAACCTGTTGTGATGCCTCTTAGGCGGATGGCGCCTAGAGAGCAGTTAGAGTTGAAGGTGCAGGTTGATGACCTTTTGCAGAAAGGATTTATTCGGCGTAGTGTGTCCGAATGGGGTGCACCAGTTGTGTTCGCAACCAAAGCGGATGGATCGTTGAGGTTGTGTGTTGATTACCGTGAGCTGAACAAGGTGACTAAGAAGAACAAGTATCCATTGCCGAGAATAGATGACTTGTTTGATCAGCTTCACGAGGCCAAGGTGTTTTCTCAGATGGATTTGGCAACGGGATTTCACCAGTTGAGAGTGGCTAAGGATAGTGTGCCGAAGACTGCTTTCAGGACACCGTCCGGGTTTTATGAGTGGCTGGTAATGCCGTTTGGGTTGACTAACGCACCAGCATATTTTGTGGATCTTATGAATAGAGTGTTCAGAGATCAGTTGAATAAGTTCGTGCTTGTGTTCGTGGATGATATTCTGATTTATTCCAGAACTGAAGAAGAGCACAAGACGCACTTGAGGATTGTTTTGGAAATTTTGCGGAAACATCAGCTGAAGGCTAAGTTTTCGAAGTGTCACTTCTGCAAGAGTGAAGTGAGGTTCTTAGGTCATGTTATCTCTGAAAATGGAATAGCAGTTGACCCCGCTAAGGTGGCAGCAATCCAGGATTGGGTTAGACCTAAGAATGCATCTGATGTAAGAAGTTTTCTTGGATTAGCAGGATATTATCGTCGGTTTATTAAAGACTTTTCCAAGATAGCTGCACCGTTGACAGGATTGACGAAAAAGAACCAAGTGTTCAGATGGGATGATAAGTGTGAGCAAGCTTTCGTAATCCTGAAAGAGCGACTGACGAGTGCTCCTGTTTTGATTATTCCTAGTGGGAATGACGAGATGGTGGTTTACACCGATGCATGTGGCACTGGACTTGGAGCAGTGCTAATGCAGAAGGATAAAGTTGTTGCGTATGCTAGTCGACAACTGAAGCCGCATGAAAGGAATTATCCGACTCATGATTTAGAGTTAGCAGCGATTGTGTTTGCTTTGAAGATATGGAGACATTACCTATTGGGAGTTCGATTTGAGTTGTTTACGGATCATAAGTCGTTGAAGTATCTGTTCTCCCAAAAGGATTTGAATCTTTGACAGCAAAGATGGCTAGAGTTCCTAGCATCATATGATTTTGGTATAGCCTATACTCCGGGAAAAGGAAACGCAGTGGCAGATGCGTTAAGTCGAAGACATGCAGGATTGGGAGCCATGTTTTCGGAGTGGAAGAGTCTCGAGTATTTGGCTGAGTTTGACTTCAGGCCTAGATGTGAATTGGAACCTGAGATGTTGGCAAACTTATCGATAAGACCTACTCTTGTGGAAAGGATTGGCGAGAGCCAAAAGCAAGACGATAAGCTTGTCAGGATTATCCGTGGTTTGGAATCTGGATTGGAACCAGAGAAGGATAAAGGATTCGAGATCGATCGAGAGGGTCGGCTTCGAAAGCAAGGACGACTGGTTGTTCCCGATATAGATGGATTGAGAGATGAAGTTCTAAGGGAAAGTCATCACTCGAAGTTGACGATTCATCCAGGTGGAAATAAGATGTATCGGGACATGAAGAGAGCCTACTACTGGGAAGGTATGAAGAAGGATGTTGGAAATTTTATTTCCAAGTGTATGAACTGCCAGTTGGTGAAAGCTGAGCAGAAGAAGCCCAGTGGATTGCTTCAGCCATTAGAAGTTCCTACATGGAAGTGGGAGCAAGTGTCAATGGATTTTATCGATGGTCTACCTAGGACAAGAGCAGGAAATGAAGGGATTTGGGTCATAGTAGATCGTTTGACAAAGAGTGCAAGGTTCATTCCTGTTCGATCAACTAGGACTGCATCGAAGTTGGCTGAATTGTATGTTAAGTGGATAGTTCGATTCCATGGTATTCCGAAGAGTATAGTGAGCGATCGAGACCCATTGTTCACTAGTGGATTTTGGAAGAGCTTCCAGGAAGTTTTGGGAACTGAGTTGTGTTTGAGTACAGCTTATCACCCTCAAACAGATGGTCAGACTGAGAGAGTTAACCGAGTTTTGGAAGATCTTCTCAGAGCTTGTGTTTTGGACTTCGGAGGATCATGGGAAGATCATCTTCATTTGGTGGAGTTTGCATATAATAACAGTTATCAGTCGAGTATTGGTATGGCACCATATGAGGCATTATATGGAAGACCGTGTAACTCTCCGACATGTTGGTTGGAAACTGGAGAAAAGCTGATACTTCGGCCAGAGATGATTCGACAGACTTCGGATTGTATAGAGATCATTCGGCAACGAATGAAAGCAGCCCAAGATCGTCAGAAAAGTTATGCCGATAATCGTCGTAAGGATTTGGAATTCGACGTAGGTGAGATGGTTTTTGTGAAGATTTCTCCATTAAAGAGTGCTATTAGATTCGGAAAGAAAGGAAAGTTAACTCCGAGATTTGTTGGACCATTCCCGATTATAGAGCGAATTGGAAATCTCGCTTATAGATTAAAGTTACCGGAAAAGATGGCGGGTGTGCACAATGTTTTTCATGTATCTTATCTACGGAAGTATGTGCATGATCCAACTACAGTGGTTTCTGCTGATAGCTGTGAAGATTTGGAGGTTGATCCAGTGGTTACGAAACCTCGTAAGCCGCTTCGTATTGTTGAAACCGATACGAAACAGCTTAGGAGGAAGACGATTACGTTGCTCAAGGTACAATGGAGTGATGATGTTAACGACTGTACATGGGAGGAGGAAGAGAGGATGAAGGCAGCTCATCCCGGACTCTTTGAGGTATGGCCCTAAAGTGTCGTGACATCTCATGAATTTGTAGCTTGTTCTAAGTTTTAGAATTCTGCATGATAGGCTAGAATTGGATGCATGGTTTGTTGATTGATATGGATGGTAGGCATGCAGAATAATTTTGATCGCTGATGTTTGCTTGGAATTTCGGGGGCGAAATTCCTAAGGGGGAGAGAATGTAACGACCCGTATTTTACGTGTCGATAAATCGTTAAATAGTTGCATTAGGTCGTTGGTATTGTTAAGTTGTTTAGAGTTGAGTCGACTATATGCTTAAGTCATATGGAAGCTAGCTCGTGTGGTGCTTAAGTCGTGAGAGAGAGCTTAAGTCGTAGACGAGATAAGAGATAGGTCGTGAGCAAGTTAGTGATACGCAGCGACCTATAGGAGTTAGAAAGACCTAGGAGCTAATGGCTTATAGGGTTGGCACCGAGTTAAAAGTATGGCCGACTCATAGGTGTTGCCGACCTAAGATTGTGGCCGAGTTAAGAATCAACGACTTAAGGTGATTGGCCGACTTAAAAGGGATGACCGAGTTAGGGTAGTCAGCCGAGATAAGGGTTGCCGACTTAAGGTATAGCGACTTAAGAAGACTTGACCGACCTATAGATAGAGCGACTTAAGGATGGTTGCCGAGTTAAGGGGTTAACGACTTATGAGTAGGCGAGTTTTTGGGTTGGACCGACCTAGCGGCTAGCGGCTTAAGGAGTTAAGGCCTAGGACGTGTGTTGAGTCGGCTAGGGGTTAGGTCGGCAAGTACCCAGTATAGCTTAGTGTAGTTGAATCGGCATGTTAGTTGAGTCGCCATACGACTTAGGACTTAGGAAAATATGATAGTGTCTTATGTCGTAAGCCATTGAGTCGTGTGTGTTGTTAAGTCGGCAGGGACTTGAGTCGTTAGCATGCTGTGCCGTGTTTGGTTAGGTCGGTAGGTCGTGTGGCCCTGTGTGTGTGTTGTGTAGTGTCTTGGGGTTAAGTCGTAGGTTGATGAGTCGTATAGGTCGTGAGCCGTGTTGAAGCATGCTGTGTTGAGTCGGCAAGTGGCATGAGTCGTAAGTTTTAGGTCGGGGGGCGACTCAGGGAGATGAGTCGGCAACGACTTAAGAGCGGCCGAGTCAGGGAGATTTCAGCCTATAAATAGAGGGGTTTGGCTCACTTTTTGGCACCGGTTTTTGAAGCGACGAAGTGCTGCCATTTTGGGAACTCGACTACAACATTTCTTCATCTTCTTTTCTCCATTCTAATCTAGTTCTAACATCCATCCAAGATCGAAGATTGAGATCGAAGATCCAAGAGCCAAAGTTGAAGATCTTCATCCGTCCGAGCTAGATTTCATCGATTGAAGCGAGACTTTGCCGGATCAAGCCTTGATCTTCGCTGTCCAGATCTGTAGTTGATTATTGGTGAAGTGTTTGGGTGTTTTGGTGAGTGGTAGTTATCTCTCACGCGGACCCAAAGGAGTATATTGGATTGGTGGTTTGTTGGAGTGTTGTAGATAGTGATTTTGTGCATTTTCCTTAGATCCAAGTATAGATCCATTGTTGTGAAGATGTTTACCTATGCAAGTTCATTTATTAAGTTATAGAAACAAAACCCATGTTTTATATTTGACAGATCTATGCTAAAAACCTATGAATCATGCATTTTGGACTTATGCTCATTTATTTACGAAATTGCCATTATAGTTAATATTGCTCATTAGATCTTGTTTGAATGTTTGATTGTTTGGACGAATGATTGATTTGATTGTTTCAAGTTAGCTAGTAGTTGATTTGGAACAAGAGGGTTGAAGGTGATTCAAAAGCTAAGTGGAAAGGCTCTTGAATGTTGAAAGCTGCCTATGGCATATGAAGCGGATGTGGAAGCTCATATGGATGGATTCGATGATGATGGACTTTACCATGATGCGAGAAGGCAAAGCATGAGATTGAGATGGGACTTTGCTATGATGCGATGAGGCAAAGTGTGATGTTGAGATGGGACGGGTCATGATGACGTTCCAAGCACGGGCTACGACGACGTGCAAAGTTATGTTGATAACTCGGTGATGCGATCCGGGTTGGTGATAATGGTTAGCTTGAGAGGCGCTTGAGCTAGTATAGGAATAGTCGTCGAGGAGGATGGCTAGGAGGCTGAGACCTTATCGTTGTTGAAGGTTCTAGCATGCTCAAAGCAAGAGTACGTTGGAACGGGCTGCGACGACGTTCCAAGCACGGGCTGCGACGACGTGTTAGTACTCTGGGTAGTTGCGAAAATTCCTAGGCACGGGCTGCGACGACGTGCGGAGTTATGTCTAGAACCAGGGTTACCATTAGCCCTTGACAGGTGGTCATTCAATTAACGGTGAAATCATGGCAAAGATAACAGTGATAGCCAGAGTCATGGATGTTTGGTTGTATTATCATTCGGTCTCAAGAGCGGTATTTTCTGGGTGCTTATCTGATCTTGGTTTAGGCCTTGGGGGTTTGTATTTGGAAAGCATCGCCCTTGACTCGAGTGATTATTGCTTTACTTTAATTATCTGCTATATTATGCTTGCTTTTCCTTAGTGTGTGTCTGGGGGCTATCACTGTAGAAAGAGGTGGAGTGGGATGGTTTGGTTCCTATTCCTTTTATTCCTTATGCTCTTTTGGTATGTTTGATAGTTGATTTACTACTCACTAAGACTTTGTCTGACTCAAGGTTTTATGTCTCCTCTTATTACCTTGGGCTGTTCATCCATGTTGGGATGGGCAGACTAGGTAGCAGGTGGCAGGTGCTGTGCTTAGAGTTCTCCGCTGATGATGACGAAGACGAGCAGGAGGCTTTGCATATTAGTTTTCTTACTATGTGCACTGGGTGTTCCGCTGTTGTATCTGTTTGAGTGTTGTAGTGAGGCTTTGATGTATGAATGATTCATATGTTTGTATAAAACTGCTATGTTGCTTATATGATGATGTTATGTTCTATAGAGCTTCACTATATTATATGTCTCTATTGTATTTTATCCATGCGCTGTGAGTTGTACGCTAGAGATTCTGCGATGCTTATTTTACCCTGACTACTGTCCATGGCTACCTGGCACGCCCTTCAGCGCTCTTTTCTCTTGTTTTGGTGTGGGAGTCATGGGCGGTCGTCACAACTTTATTTCTGGAGGACAAAGACGAAGTTTTCATTATTATTATTATTATATATTATATGGTTCCACTACACACTGTATTCCGCTGCATTGATATTTATTGGTATGTGAACTCTGATATTTATTGTATAAAGAAGAATCAAATATTTTGTAAACAGTTTTATGAACCGTATATTGATTATTATATTTTATCCTTCCGATGTGAGATTCTGTTTAGTTGTTTTTTCTTCTCTGTTTTTCTTATTTACCCCATAACAAACCGCCCTTCCGTATGGTTTGAATTGGCACATATGTCGATTTAAACCGTATAAAATGGCTGGATGTTACATCTGGTATCAGAGCTTTGGTTTAACGATAAACCTTAGCATTGTGGGGTCTGACTCGTTGTTAATAGGGTAGTAATACCCTATGGGAGTCGCCGAGCGTATATATGAGAGAGCGTATTTGCTAGTGTTATAAAAGGTTTTAATATTGTGTTAATTTATTCCGTTTTGTATTTATAAATTTTGGTTGATGCATGGGACGCTATGACATCAATAGGGATTTCTAAACACTTAATAGGACAGACCGACACAATATTTGTTTTGAATATAGGTGACTGAAATAATTTTGCCTATTATATTTTCTATATATATAAAATAAATTTTGATCAAGATTATATTTGGTTGCAATATAGTGGTTATTAGGAAATAAAATTTATAAATAATAGTTGAAAAAAGAATGAAAATAAAATAAATGAAATTGGAAATTTAGAACTTAAGTTCCGGGTTATTGAAAATTTCTTTCGAGTAATCGTGGAATATAATAATATTGTTATAAGTATTTTTTGATATAAATATTTCAATGTAAATTGAAAGAATGGTTTTAAAGAAGATTTTGGAAAAGATATAAGTTCTGTACTTCCCTTTCTGTCGCTGGAAAATAAATTTCGATGATGAGTGCACGCATCATCGACATTCATTTTCGAGTTTCGATGTGGGAATGCCACTGTAGTAGTTTTACTGCAGAGTTGTTTTGATAGACAAATATAAATTTTAAATTGTTTAAATATAATTTGATATATATAAATTTGTAAGTGTATATTTATCTTTTATTTTAAAATAATTTGAATAAAACCCGGTATTTAATACTTAAGTTTCCATTGATTAATAGTTTCAGTTATTGGAGTGAAATTGAATGTAACTAATTTAAAATTAGACCTTCAATTAAAATAAGAAATTTAATGCTAAGTTATGGATGAAATAAAAGAGATCTAAAATGTGTAACCTATAATACAAAGGATATAATTATTGAACATTGAATAAATTTTAAAAGAAATAAGATAAACTTGTATGATTTTCAATTACATTCTTAAAGGCATATATATAACTTACCAAAAGATATAAAAGTTGAAATGTTTAATAAGGAATTGTAATAGAATATTATACAAGAAAATCTGAAATAATGAAAGTATTCAATGAAATTTCCTTAATAAATAAGAATTTGGTGTTGTAGATGTTAGGAACTTAAGTATGATTGAAACACTATTAATTAAAATAGAAAGGTAAGTATTATAAATGGAATTTAGTAATAAATGAAAGTAAATAAATGAAATTAAGTAGTATATATGAAAGATAATAAACTTTAAAATGACTAAAGCTAATTATTAATAAAATAAGCAGAAAGATGAATACTACAAATAAACGAAGATAATAAAAGGATAAATAATTATATGTATAAAAGGAAATCAAACAACAATAGTATGAAATGAAATTAACAAGAATAAACTTAGTTTATTGTTTGGATTTGTTGTTTGTATGGTTTATGGTTGTTTGGGTAAGGATACTTTAAAATTGAATGGATGAATGAATAATCAATTTAGTTTCATCAAAGACTGTTGAGTAAGGGGTGCATTTTATAGTTTATTTTTCATTCTATACAATATAAAGTTTTGAACCCAAACAATTGTTTGCTTTGTTTGAATGAATGATTGAATTGTGTTGATTCTGTATGAAGGTTGTATGCTGTTTGTTGCAATTGGTTGTCGAATTGATTGTTTGTTTGTGGTTGAACAACTTAAATATTCATTTTATATAATTGTTAACCCTTTTAGATAATATAAGTGAAATGCAGGTTATGGAAGCAATTGCTACTGCTTTTGGTTCCATAAATAAGCGTTAATTGGCCGACAATTAGGTACGTTTTCGGATTACGGTTTATAGTGTTATCATATTATTTTCCCATGTTGGGATATATATTATTTTGAATTATATGTTGTATATTGGTATATTTGATATTACTATTTTCTCCCGAACCTCTCCGTACGAAGGAGACTCTACCAAAATTTTCGTAAATTTTGGACTTAGAAATATTTTGAAAATATTTTCCAAACTTTATTAATTTGAATAATAAAAGATTTAATGGTTATAAACTGGTATATTTTATTTAAAATAAGTAATTTTGTAAATTTATTGTTTATAAATTTAATATTTTAAATAAGATATATTGATTTTTTAATTCTTCTTTACCCTTCTATTACTTTTCGGGGACGAAAAGTTTTGAGTTGGGGAGAGTGTAACGACCCGTAAAATTCGATGATTTTAAAAGAGTTAATTTAATAGGATTTCTAATTTAATTCAGAAAGAAATAAAAGTCTTAAAGTTTATATTGGAGCGAATGTAGAAATTTGATGAAGCAACTGTAATTAAATGTTAACAATTTAATATTAATATGGCAATAAATTAAAATTTAGAGGTATTTAATAATTTAACCCCATAAGTTGATGTAAATGTATTAAACTCGAAATTTTAAAAGATATGATATTTATAACTGAATTTTTTCCAAGATTACAATTAAATGAACTTTAATGTTACACTAATAAGATCTAGACAATAGTTGAAATTTATGAATGTAACAAAATGAATAGAAATGTTAATTTCATTTCATAAGTTAACAATTGATGTAATAAAAAGAATGAAACCAAGATAAAATAATTAATTGGGATTTTAATTTTTATTAATATGTAAAACAGAAGAAAATTCAATATAAATTTAAATACAGTAATTAATATAAATAAAAGACTAAAATTGGATAGTATTAATGTAGTGAAAGACAAACAAATATTAACTATGTTATTTGTGTAATTAATGGATATGAATACCAAAGGCTAATTGTAATAAGGGATATAATTGAGGAATATAAGTGGTAGGATAATAAAAAAATTGATTTTATTTTTGTTAACATACGTTAAGAGATATGTTTATGATCTTAATTTGAACTTCTACTAATAACATGTATTATAGTAAGATAAAAAAAAATGATAACATACGTCAGGTGTATTTAATGACATTGTTTGAATGTAACTAATAACGGTGATTATAATAATAAATGTTAATCATGTGAATTTTATTATTAATTATTTGAATGCATGTATAAAAAGTTATGCAAATATCAATATTCAATACGGGCACACCTTTGAAACAAGGTTTTAAATAAATAACTGCATTGATGTTTTATTTTGTTGGAAACCTTATGTACTATGAAAGCATGCTAAGATCAGTCAACACATGGAGAAAATGAAAATGTTGATTGAATTAAATAACAAAGTTAAATAAGAAGAATAGAAAAAGATTATTTTGCCCTATTAAAAAAATCTCCTCATTTTTCTTTCCTTTTTTTATAAAATCCTTCCTTCTCCTCTCCAAAAAAAAGGGCCGTCATCATCTTCATTTAAACAAAATAAACCAATAATAATTTAATGTCAAATATCAAATTAAATAAAAATAAAGGTGATTCATCCAACTCTTGCAAGGGTTGGGTGTGGGTCTCGATGATCTGAAGAGAAAGTACAAATCAAGGAGTGAATTTTGGCTAGATCTAGGAGGTGTCTTCTATTTTAAAATGTTATATTAAGTATAATGTTATTATCATAGTTTGTGTGTATATGCTATTTCCTCATTTGTTTTGAAATTGTTATGTCATTTGAATTTTTTGTTGAATCAATTAATTTGACTTTTAATTTGATAAATAAAAACAAAAAAAAATTGTATATATATTAAAAGAATGTTTTAATTATAGATCCATGTTTTAAACTCTTAAACCAAATTGTATTCTTTTTAGATCTGAAATTTAATATACATATAATTTGCATTTGTGTGGAAACGGAAATATTGTATACACATATTGTCACTTTATCTTGAATTGAAAATATCATGAAATTTGAATACTATGTTGAATAAATTATTTGTTCTTAATCTAATAAATTATAATAGAAGTTTACATATGCTTAACAATTTTTCGATGATTAATCTAAGCTTTGATTTTGATTACAACAATATTTAAATTTGTTACCTAATTTATTATCTCAAATGTCCTAATTTAAGGATCTTAAAGGTTTGTTACTATATTGATTAATTTGTCGTGTTCCACTTTTGAATTGTTAAAAAATTGAATAAATTTCATTAAGGTAAAAAGGTTTAATTTATATGTATATATGTATTTTTGACTTCAAGTATACATAAGTTTACAAATGCATTAGACAATTTAATGTGGTATGGAAGTATGCTTTGAATTAATTAATAAGCTTTGGCTTAATCTTTATACACATGTATGTGTGTTTGTGTGCATGTGTATACATATAAACATTTAATATTTTAGTTTCAAATTGCTAAAGCATGACTTAATTTTTATTTTTATTATCAAACAATTTAAAAGTGAGGTAATATTTTATACATATTAATTTATTGTTTGTTGTTTATGTTTTCTAGTCATAATACAACTTGCATGATAATTAAATGTCGTATTAATAAAATTGGCTAAAGTGGGAAAGTGGAATTAATCAATGTCGTCACCTTTTATCTCCTTCCCTATTAGATCCTTGTGTGATTGCATCTACATTTATTCTTGTTTATTCCTATATATTGTCACCAATTAATCGTACTTGATATATGTTTAGCAATTTTGACACACGGTTAAAGTATGAATATATATGATGTATTCAAACTTTTCTGTATCTAGTACTTAACTAATTTAGAATCAAACTAATAAACCGTGACATTTATTTTTGTCCCTCCACATTCATTTCCTAATTATAAATAACCTACATCTTATTTCTTCTTTTACCTTTTGTTTCTCCTAACACCTCATATTCAAAAGCTCTTATTCTTGCAAATCCAAAAGCATTCTTTTATAAAAATGCTTTTTTTTTCATTTTTCGTGCACTTCCTGTTCTCATCTTAGTATTTCTTCAACTTTTCCTGAAGCCTCATCTTGAGAAAACGTAAGTATTAAAATTTGTTTATTTATACATATTTTAACGCGTACTAATTTTTGTTTTAATAATATTTCTTATAACATGAATATCTTTGCATATAAACTTTGATTCACGTGCGATTTCTTCTGTTGGATTCAAATCTATATTCCAGACAACATGAAATTGATTTAGTTGAATTTGGAGATTTTTGAGTTTTGCGCTTCTGTTTGGATTTTTATGGGCTAAAATCAAAGGTGAATGTTTTAACCCACTCACAACTTCTAAAATTTCTTATGTTTGTTAAATTAAATTTGGTTGTGATTATGCATTTATTTATGATTATTTTTGTATATTTTTAATCATCATCTCTGTTAATTTCATTTATTAAATTAGATCGTTATTTAATTTATTTTTGAATATAACTGCCAGTTAAATACCTGTTATATATATTATCAGTTATCTTTTGATATTGATTGATGGTTTTGGATGATGATTGTGATGGATGTATGATTTATGATGGATGAATGGATGTTGTATTTTATTTTTATAAACTGCAAGTTATTATGCATTTTTATTGATTCGGGATTGCGGTTTGAAATGATATAACCGTAATTTTTATTTTTTAATTACGGATTGAAATGATAAACATCCGCATCACCTGACCATAGGGTAGAAAATTTTATAAAGACACCGCGGTCTATATATATAAAAATATATTAAAATGATTTCTATGGTTTTTAAAGAAATATACGGAAATATTGATTTTAGATGTTATATAAATGTCAAATTTATTATTGATTTTAGCTATATATAAATACGCTTGAAATATAAATTAAGCCTAATAATAAAGTTTGATTGTTTTATATAATAAGGTTTAATGAATATTGATTTTTGATATTCTATAAATATTATTAAAATGCTTGAATTTAAGCGATGTATAAGTTTGTTAAATAATTTAGTCCAATAATAGAGTTTGATTTTTAATTAAAATAAATATGAGTAAGTATTTAAATTTTATTTTAATATAGAGAGTATGATGATTTAAATAAATTAAGATTGGGAGATAAATTAGAGATTTAATTGGAATTGAATTTATTTAAGAATTAAACTTTAAAAGGTTGATGTGGAATTTATTAAATTGAAAATTTTAAAAGGTATAATTATTATAACTGGATTTTGGGGTCTAGGTGAATAAAATGATTATTTCAAGTATAAATTAATTGAAGAAAATATTTAGTATTTGAAATTTGAGTTTTTTTAATAAAATGGATTTATTTTGTAAATTATTTCAAAACTAACTAATAGAAGATTTGATTTTTGAATCTAGATTATCAAATTTAGATTAGGAATTTTGGATATTAAAGCTTTGAAATATATGAAATTTGAAATGGTTTATTTGAGGATTTAAATCTGTATTTGGATTGATTTTGAAATTGAAGAAGCTAATTTATTATATAAAGTAATTTAATAGTAAACCATTTAAGTATTGGAAGTTATGTTTCAAAGCTATTGAATTTCAAGGTATTATGATTTAAAAGTGCTATGATTTTGGGAAAAGGATATTTTTGAAATAAAAATGATATTATATCGATTTGGAATTTCTTTAAAATGATATCATATTGATTTGGTTTTTAAAATAGAAATGATATCGTATTTATATGGTTTTGAAAAGGATATTTTATTCTGGTTTTAAAATATAAATTATTTTGAAATAACCGCGGTGTTATAATAACATTTGGTTGTTAAAGAGACCGGGATCGGAAGTTGTCATACTCTCTACCAATTCGAAAACCACTTTAACAACCGTGTACGCGGTGGAGATTCCAGAATGAAGTAGGATGGTGGCGGCGTTTCCTTTAAGGTAAATACGTGGACCCGACTCCCGTGAGTTGGCATAAGGTAGCTAAAACAGGAGCGATTCTCGGGCCAATGAGGTCATTCATCTGATTGGACGCACTCCTTTGATATTATACTCTGACTTTTGGATTGATTCGGTGGCCACTTTCGGTTTTTTATTTTGGGGGTGCTGTTCGAGGTGGGCGGTAGTAGCTGCTACGCGTTACCACCAGCCCGGATGCGTAATTGGTATATCTACCCTGGCATTGCCTTGTTGTGCCGTGTCACCTACCCTAGCATGCCTTCTACGAGTTTCTATTTGTGTCATACCTATGGAGTATCCTCTGGTAGCCTCCCGATCAGGAGGTATTATGGTACTGTATAGACTATTGGCATTATTACGTGTTAAGGTGGAAAATGTAAAGGCTTAATGCTATTTAAATGTAAGTTTATTTTACTAATAGACATTATTATAATAGCGAAATATTACAACATAGTAAATAGTTTAACGGATCCTTAGGAGATGTGAATATCGAGCATCTCTTAAGTACTGCACTTATATTTATTCATGTTAATTTAACTTACATAAGATCTTTTAGTTCTGACTCGAGTGTTTTGTTTTTTCAATTCGCTCGGGTTAGTCCGAGCATTTCAGGATCGAAGACTTTATTTCTGGAGGACGAAGACGAAGTTTTCATCATCATTATTATTATATATTATATGGTTCCACTACACACTATATTCCGCTGCATTGATATTTATTGGTATGTGAACTATGATATTTATTATATAAAGAAGAATCAAATGTTTTATAAATAGTTTTGTGAACTGTATATTGATTATTATATTTTATCCTTCCGATGTGAGATTCTGTTTATTTTTTTTTACTTCTCTGTTTTTCTTATTTACCCCATAACAATCCACCCTTCCGTATGGTTTGAATTGGCACGTGTGTAAATTTAAACCGTATAAAAAGGCAGGATGTTACAGAATATGAGAATCAATATATGAATATAGGTTGACACCTATATCTAAATACTAGAGAACGGTACGTTGCTGAGAGACAGTAACGAGTCAAAAAAATTGAGATATCAAGCACTTTTCTATGCTATGATTAATGAGATATTGTATAAGGAGGGATGTTTAATACCCTAAATGCGTAACTCAACAAAAAAATAAATCTATTAAGGCAAGCTCATGAAGGGTTCTGTGGAGATCATTCCAATGGCATAAGACTAGCAAAGAAAATAATGTGGCAAGATTATTATTGGCCCCAAATGAATGAGGATGCTTTATTTTATTTTAAAAGATGCAATAAATGTCAAAAGTTCTCAAGAACCCCATGGTTACACCCAAGTGAATCGACTCCCATCATAAATCCTTGGCCTTTTCATGTATGGGATCAATTTAATAGGACCCTTTTCCGTCTTAGAAGGAGGCACGAAATTTTCGGTAGTGACAATTGACCATTTTTCTAAGTGGGTTGAAGTTGAGCTACTACTAACATAATCGCATGAGAAGTCTTGAATTTTGTTATTAAGAACTTAGTCACTCTATTTGGACTCCTAAAAAAATCATTTTTTAAGGGAACTCAATTTGAGAGTGGATGCAATGAAGCAGTAAAGGAAGCAAATAAAACTAATAAACCCATCTTTGAAGAAACAATTGGACAAGACAAAAGGAAACTGTTAGAAGAACTTCCTCTTGTTTTAGGGTCATATAGGACTTCCGCAAAGATGACCACTTGGCACATCCCATATTCATTAATTTGAAAAAATGTTATCGGTTAAGGTTGAAGCCATTCCACAAGAAAGAATTGCATAAGCCTAGGGCCCAAACGAATTAAAAAAGAATCTTTGGACTTAATAAATGAGTTAAGAGATCAAGCCGCATTATGAACTGCATAGTACCAATGAAGAATTTCTAAGTATAATAATTCAAAGAGAGAATGGTGCATTTTAAAAAAGTGATTTGGTATTTAGAAGATAATGATAAATACCAAAAATCTAGCAAACGGTCCATCATGACCAAATTAGGATGGGCTTCTTGTCATCCACGAAGTAATACCTTAGGAATCTACTGATTAAGTGGACTTGATGGGAATGTGATGTAAGAACATGGGATGATGAACATTTAACGCTATATTTAACTACATTGGATAAACAAACAGGAAATTGGTTACAAGAGATTCATTCTATAATAGGTATTTGCAAAAAAAAATTATAAAGCAAGATTTTTCCAAAAAGGAAAATTTCTCAAAATAGAATATTTTCAAGAAAAATTAACTTCCAAAAAACAATAAACTTTTTTTAATCCAATTTAAACCTAGTTTACGAAATGATTTTGCATAACTTTAATCAAAATGCCCCCAATTAATGAATTATATTTAAGGTTGCTCTTGACTTGATGATGTCGATGAGATTCCTTGAGCAGAAGCATGACTTAGACCCAACAATGGACAAAGAAGCCTTTAGTCCTGTCTCCAGGCATGACTAAAGCAACCATCCAAGAGATGACGGCCAATTAAATATTTGACCCCGCCTTAGGTCCTCGCTAAAGTAACCACCCTAGACGTGGTGGCCAAATAAAGCCTTTGGTTCTACCTTTGGGCTTGGCTAAAGCAATCATCAAAGGGATGATGGTCAATTAAGCCTTTAGTCCCACCTTCGGGCCTGGCAAAAGCAAATATCATACTGATGATTGTCAATTAAGCCTTTAGACCGACCATTGGCCTAGCTAAAGCAACCATTCGAATAATGGTAGTTAAATAAAGCCTTTGGTCCTACCTCTGGGCCTAACCGAAGAAACCATCCAAGGGATGATGGTCGATTAAGCCTTTAGTCCCGCATTCGGGCCTGGATAAAGCAACCATCTAGAAAGCGATGGTCAAATGAAGCCTTTGGTCCTGCCTCTGGGTCTGGGTAAAGAAAACATTAAAAAAATAATCATCTATGAAAGAACGAGTAATCAATCAAAAGCTATCTATGAACCACATCTACCACAGAAGGAATCTAAGAGGCAAACTGAAAGTAGAAGTTTATATAAGCTAAGCAAAGTTCTTATAGGAGGCAAGCGTTATATCCAAAAAAATTAAAATTCAGAACAAGAAGCTATCAAATTTTTATAAATAAGGTTAAGAAAAAGCTATCGAGGGTTGAGAAAGCAAGCCATCAAAAGTCAAGTGGAAAGCTATCGAAAATTCAAAAATATGATACAGAGTTTGAGAAGAAGAGTTGTCATATGTTGAAGTTATCAAAGGTTAAAGATGTCATATGTTGAAGTTATCAAAGGTTAAAGCTGTCACATTTTGAGAAAAGGAGCCATCACATATTGAGATCAAGAGCTATCACATATTTAGCAAAGGAGTTATCGCATATTGAATTAAAGAGCTATCGCATGTTGAAGTTATCAAAGGGTGAAGCAATCATGTACTGAGAAAAGGAGCTATCACTTATTGAGCTATCACATTTTAAGTTATCAAGGATTGAAACTATTACATATTTAGCAATGGAGCTGCCACATGATGAGGTGATGACCTATCACATGTTGAAGGTATCGAATGTTGAAGCTACTACAAACTGAGAAAAGGAGCTACCTCGTATTGAGATGAAAAGCTATCACATAACGAAGCAAACATATGTAAAGTTATCAATGTTGAGGCTACCACATGCTAAGGAATAAAGAGCTATCATATATTGAGATATACCATTGCTTGTTGATGCTATTATAAGCTAAATAGGAAGCTATCACATAACGAGACTCAAAGCTATCATATGGAAAATTATAGTTTTATTGAATACTGAAGAAACTACCATCAAACATTCAAAAATCAACACATAAAGCACTCTAATTAGCCATATGGTAATTCTTGGTTGGTCCAACCATGCCATGTCATCATGGATGGATCAAAAGCAAGTTGTGCAACATGTCAAATCGAAAATGTGCAACATCAGCAAAGTCTTATTCGTTCATCCCCAATTGATGCCATATGTCAAAGATCCAAGGTGAAAATTTCCTTATAAAAAGACATATGCTACCTATTAAGAAGGGCCGAATTTTGAATTCTACATCCTCATTTTCATTTTTGTAATCAAGAAATTAATAAAGCTTGAATTGGGGCTTTAATGGCCTTTCAGTCAAATTGAAATAGCGACTTCTTGATTAAGGACTTGAACATTTAACTAATTGCATATTTTCCTATTTGATTATTCGAACATGTTCATAGTTACCCTGCCCAAGCACTTTTGAACTTCCTTGACCATTGGGACTTGTTATATTAGTTAGGCCAAATCGTCAGCCTAACAATTATGTACTTAATTGTTTGATATTTCAGTACGTTTGGACCATGAACTTATACCAAGTGCTTATACATATGTTTTTTTTCTAAATATGTAGTGTTTTTTTCCACAATATTCTTTTAAACAATTTTATATTTTTGTTTCAATGTAGATAAATCGTCTACAAAATTAGGCCATTGTTCCAAACCAAGAGAGTAGATCTAACTTTCAACTGTCAAGGTATCTCAAGATCATCAAGTTGATGATAAGAGTTGTGTCTTGTACATCATTTGTAAGTCATTTGATACATTTCTATCAAATGATTATACCATTTTTCTTTGAGATGTTGGTGACCGTTTATGCGATATTTGAATAAACATTAGGTTTTGTTGTACATATTTCTAGCTTTTCTATGCGCTTTTATTTTCGATTTTAATGCTATTTTTAAAGTAGGTCAACCAGGATGATCCCTATATGAAGTAGATAAGATCTGGTCAACTCTTTTAATGAATGAGTCAAATTTATAGACTTACAAATGGGTTTAACCTATTTTAATTTGATCCATTTGTAACTTGACCTATTGATAAGCTTATCTCCTTGGGTTCCCCCTTAAACATCTCTAATATTATCTACTTATTGTCTCTACAAACATCTCAAATTAATTGTTCCAAATTTAATTTTCTATTTAAATGATAATTAACTTTCTTTTCAAATAATTTGCCTAGAACTTTCAAAACCTCTTATTTTTTTAATTCTGAGTTCAATTTTGATTTTCAAATTTAAAGTTAAAAACTATAAGAAAATAATTTAAA
This sequence comes from Allium cepa, assembly GCA_030765085.1. Taxonomy (NCBI): domain Eukaryota; kingdom Viridiplantae; phylum Streptophyta; class Magnoliopsida; order Asparagales; family Amaryllidaceae; genus Allium; species Allium cepa. The sequence continues at coordinate 579,792,469 of CM060941.1, read as the reverse complement.
TGATCAAAATCCAAACTTCATGTTTTCAAATCCATAATTCAAAATTAAATTTATAATTCTTATTAAAGTTCTACATTTTGCATTTTGAGTTTATTAAAGATTCAAATTCTAATTTACAAATCAAATTTTGAATTTTTCCAAATTCAAAAATTCTTACAATTTATATGCCATAAATCTTATTTTCACAAATAGAAAGCTGTAATTCTAACTATGTACCCAATACATTATTGTTATATATTCATTGAAATTATTAAATAATTACATTAAATAATGTTTTTGAAATCGTATGGTAGCTCGGTTTGTTCTCAACTCGTAGAACTAGTACATTATGAAGTTAGGGGTAAAATGTCAAAATCTTGTTTTGATGCACTACTAACATTAACTTGGAAAAACTTACAAAACGATAATTATATATAGTAGCAAAAAACTGGAACTTATAAATAAAACACAACAGTATATCAACTTAAGCTTCCCAATAAAGTAAACACCTTAGGAATAAACGATTCTTGTACGTTACCCATATCACCAAAAATAGTTGGACACTTATTTCAATATTACAATATTGTTAACGCTTCAACTGCATGCTCCAACCATGAACTAAGACTCAATTTGTTCATAATTTAGAAATTTAATGCCCTTCTACAGTCTAAAAAAATTGCTATGGTACACGAAATGCATGGAAAGCATCTCGCTCTACATCAAAGAGGAATTAGTATGTTTTAAAACTATTATTCACTATGTACAAATAATACCTAAGTAGGAAATAGCTAGAGCTCTTATGGAAATATTAAATCGAATTCACTTTACTAACATCGTCATATTATCATCTATAATCTCCACGTATATCAAGAGTTAATATGAAAAGAAATATTAATATATATCATATAGGGAAAATTTTGACTTGTTTTTTTTATAAAGCCCGCCTAGAATCATATTAAACATGTCAAGTTAATATCAAGTAAACTCAACATATAAAACATGTTAGATAGATTCAAAAGAACATAAACTATATATCTTAGAAGGAAAAGAATGCGTAAAAGGAACCATACTTGCACCCACATTAGTAGTCACACAAACTCTCTTCTCTACAGCTGAAGATAACAATTTTTGTACCCGTTTTTTCAATATGAAATAATCATATTATATAACAATAAATCATTATGATAAATATACAGCTAACACCTATAATCACAGTTATCAACAAAGAGAAAACACATGCCAAAGATGTGTGATAAATAACCAACACCAATTGAATTATCGATAACAATAACCAAATTTCTATGTACTTTGTCCACGAAATTCATTTCCAGACCTTTTTTGATCAAGCCATGTTCGGACGACGGAAATTCTATCGGATTAGAAAACCGTCAAATGAAATTATAATAAAAATTACCGCAAGCGCACGGCTTACAAAAGTTTGTACGTGGTGAGTATGAGTCAATCCATAGAGAATTGTTGATTCTAAATCTCTATTCAATCAAATTATACCAAAGTCGAGAGTGTTTAAACTAGAAAATGAGAAAACTAACAAACTAGCAAATTAAAAGTGATAAAAGTATGAAAGTAGAAAGGCAATTTAGAGATAAATCCACTCTCTAGATCACATGTTCAACAAATTATGAAATTGTGATCTCTCTTTTTTGGTCATAAGTGAATTTAAATGATGTGTTTATCATAAGTATGACATATTTGTGCTATCAATTAGCCCAACATAAGCCATCAAGCTATAACACAACCTTTAAATCACTTTTGATTTCCATGAAAAATGACAACAAGTTGAAAATGATTCTATTTTAAAAATGGCCTATCAACTATTGTTTGAAAATATAGGCCATCAAATTTTAATTTCAACATTCACTTTATTACCATCATCATACGTAGATGAAGAGGTAATTATTATTTGTGATTATTTAAGCATAGCATATGTTATGAGCAACATAGACTATCAAATTCAATATGAAACAATAAATCACATCAACATTCATTTAAGCACAAAAGAGATCTAAATTAACAAGTTATGTTGAAGCTACATAATTAGAGAGCTTCATTACCCCTAAATTGAAGGGGTTTAGCCTCTCATATGTGTTATCAAATCAACAATTGTCGCTTGCAACATGGAACAAAAAGAAGAGGAAAAAGAGAGATAAATAAAAGAAGAGCTAATTAATAAGAGATAAAACTAATCTACTTGCATTAAAATCAAAGTACACTATTAGCATAAAAGGAAGTAAACAAGAAAAGAAAAGAGAAATGTACTAAAGTTGCAATAAAAATAAATTACATGAAAGAAATGGCTAAGTAGCCATGAAAAGAAAAGATAAGCTTTCTTTTATTTCTAAGCTAAAAACTAACTAAGAAAGCCTAAAGAAGAGGAGAGAGGTTACATGCAGCATAAGAGGTATTTATACAAGTTAGAAACCCTGATACATATTTTTAGGGAATGCCCAAACTACCCCTTGGGAAGTGTAGTGGCCAAGTAAATATTAGCATACAATAATCATCCATTAAGTGCGGATGAAGGTTTAATGGTCTTTTATCATGTGGATTAGCTCTAATTTGTACATTAAGGTAGGAGGATAGGTGGAGTCCTCCATGATCATGACTTTGAATTATTTCCATCTTCATTTGTTCTTTTCACTCTTGTGCATGCATATATCTTCTTGAAACCACTTGTAAAATTCACTAAATCCCCTAAAAACATAGAAAATTCCAAGTAAATTTTCACAATTTAATAAATGTGCAAAAATGACCATTTTGCCCCTATATGAAGATGAATATGTGACAATTTGAAAATAATTTGAATTTTGACCTAAACAAGTTAAAATACCCGATATGATCATTTATTTAATTTAAGTATATTAAACATGGTGGTAAAAATATGCATATTAACGTGCACATCAAGTCAATTACTTTTTCTCTCAGCTCCCTCCACCCTTGTATTGCCTACACATTCTTGCTTTCCCAATTTCAATTGTTCTAGTGTACTAACCCTTGTTGTCTAAACACATGTTATGTACTAATATCTCCTCCATAACATAGTGCAGGAATTTTTTCCAACGACTATTATGGTTGTTTCATAGTCTATATAATGCTAGGTTTGGTTACAATATTATGCTACTGCTTACATTTCATAGCTTTCAGCTTAGCACTGTACATCCAACTCTATGGTTCATGTGCACTTCCAAAAATCCAGCAACTACATATGTTCATGTTATCCACATAATTTCTAGAAAGAACACAATCTCAAATGTAAGAGTATCACCTTCCTCCAATATCGTGCGACGACCCAGATTTTTAGACCAGTTAAAATTGCCGAAAAATTCGTCCGTTCTAAAACTACTAATGAAAACTACCAACTTAATACACCATATTTGACAAATATTCAATATTACTAAATGTATAGGATACAATTTCAGTTATACAACTTATCAAAGTAATTAATTTATTTATTAATCCTACAAAATGTGTTTAATACATACTAAATACAATGACTATAAACCTACCACCGCACAACTCTGATGAGAGAGGCAACACTATCCCTACTTGCGAACTCAATAAAAATGTAAATGCGGAATAAAATAGTAAGTTGGAAAGATAAAATAACATAAGATAAACAACACCTAATAACAGATAAACATAAAAGGGTTATATTATTTTAGGGGCTACATCACTACCATTTGTGACTGCCTATGTACCCCTATTTAATTGGGTACCCAATATGATGCAGGATCAAGACAACGTATTTCTCCCACTGCAAATAAGACTCATAGAGCCTTCGATGCAACAAACAATTTGCAATTCCCAAAACTACCCACTTAGGCTTTATCTTTAATTTTAAATTTTCAAATCTAATTACCTTTACGGAAATTATCGCTTTGGACTTTATTCTCGAATTCTTATTTCAAAACTTTTAAAAAATATATATCTTTTATATTTAAATTATACTTTACTTTAGGATCTTAGATCAAATCAATTTTGAAAAGTTTATTTGGAAATCTCAAATACTGTAATAAAAACATATCAAACCATATGCAACCAGATAGGGAGGTTTCTCCCAATTACAAGGCAACTCGATCCCAACCTTAACATAATAGATAAATAAGTATATCCCTCTATTCCAAGAACGGACTATACCAAAAACACATGCCCACTTTTTAGTTACGGGTTACCTAAATCATTGGTAACATAATAAATCGTTTTATATCCCGAAGCGATAAATCATTTCATATTAATATTCACAAGTACTTTTATATCTATAATAATTTTAATTTCCGTTCAAAAATCATATTAAAACCATCGGGTTTAGTCCTCGAAATTCTTTCCATTTCATAAACATTTTTATAAAACCATTCTTATACAAAATCACTTTTATACAATATAACATTCATTACCAAACATTTCTATTTCTTTTAAAGGGAAAACATTCCATAACATTTTCATTTGAAAAGTAATTTTCAAAATAATTCATCAAAATTGAAGTGAACCAAATATTATCCCCAAACACCTTATAGTTAAATCGTGTAATAAATCACAAGGTGTCTTCTACCCAGCCCATGCATATGGATAATTAATTGCTCATAAACTGGTCGACCAAAGTCAATAATCAAAAAATAATAATCGGTGCTAATAAACTGGTCAAGCGCTATCCAAACAACCAAACAATCAATTAACAAAATAAACACAACAATAAATGATAAATCAATGCTTCATTCTATCAAATATTTATAACACTTTTTATTTTATCTTGGGTTAAACGGTTTGATATTTATTTTGGAGCATCCGGGCTTTTCCTTCGACATGTTCCGTCCCTCGTCCAAGTCTCCTCGGATCTCACAGACAAAAAGCATGTACTAGTCATTTCCGCATACCCCATTAAATATTTAACTTCTAAATTTTAAATTACTTAATTAACCATCCAAACATAATATTGAGCAAGGAAATCAACCATTGTTTTAGAAAACAAAGTAAACAAGTATTCAACAAGGGTTTTCAACCAACGCATAACACTTAAAGTTCTTCCAACTTAACAATGGTTTTAATGAAATTAAAATAAGAAATAACGTACTTTGGATTCCATGCCGTCAAACTTTAAGGCAAGGAACTTAAGATCTAACGCATACTTCCTACCATGCTTCGAAACAAAATGAATATAAACCCGAGTTCCTGCATCCTAATGCTTGGCCAAGGCTTGAAATAGAGGCGGGTCGAAAATGTAGAGAAGAAGTGGTAGAGCTTTGAACTTTAATTCTCAAAATTAGACCCCAAAAATAGGTTATTTTCTCTTTTGTTTTTAACTCTCTTACTCTTAAAATTTGAAAAACTTGTAGCAACAACCCGTTTATTTGGACCATTTAAATTGACAATGATCCACACATGTCAACTTAAATAGTACAAAATATGAATCATTAATGGAGTATATGTATATAAATGAGAATCATCACAGAATCACTGACAGATATAATAACAAAATAACGCAGCGGAATTACAACAATGTCATAATAGTAGTTTATGAAGCTACTGAGTAAATACAACAATGTCTTAAGCAAATAGTGAAATAGAAATACATAGATGTCCGATACAATATCAATATAGAATAGAGCAATACCGATAAAGATAAATGATAGTCTTCAAAGTCTTCAGCTTCTAAGCAGCACAACAACAGAAATCCTTAGACTGACCCGAGCATAAGCACAAACAAACACTCGAGTCAGGACATATATTCTTATACAGGATAATATGGTTCAAATTTTGAAATAACAATAACTCAAAGATGAATGGAATAAACATCTTTCAGGATCCGTTAAACTATCTATATATAGTAGTGTACGCTAAGTAGATAATGCCTAACAGTAAAATAAAGTATCAAAATAGTGTTAAGGCGTTACCATTATTCCCCTTAACACATTTATATAGCATCATAGTCTACGCAGCACTGTAAACTCCACCGTAAACTAGTGGGCTACCAGGGAGTACTCCATATGTATAATACAAAACAAAATGTAGTGGTCGCGTACAGAGATACAAGTATGACAAGGCACGTGAGGCATTACCCAAGGTAGTGAAACTACCGTTTGCCTGTTCTGGACTGGTGAGAACGCATCGCCGCAACGATCGCAATACCGTGATACAACACTCCAAATTCAAGGGTGTGCACCAATCAAAAACAAGTAATGAGTAGTTTACGAAGAAGTGTGTTCACTCGAGGTAGCTAACCTCATTGGCGCGGCACGGCTCCTGTTTTAGTCATTTTCAATTTGACACAAGTGTCAAGGTCATCCATTATCGTTCGCTTTCTTCAATCATCAACGTACATCATTCCCACCACTTCATTCTGGATCACATTCCGCGTATAATAGTTATTAAAGTGGTATTTGGTTCAGATAGAGAGTATGTCCCTAACCGATCTCGGTCTCATTAATAACTTCGTAATTATTACACCGATTGGTCATTTAATAACTTTTAAACAAATCAAAATCAATTTCACTTAAAATTCGAAAGCCAACAATTCATTTGTCTTTCTATATAAATTTCCATAATTTACGTTTAAAAAACTTCCAAATTTCTAATTTCAAAACTCTATAATTCAACTACAAATTTGATTTAAAACAATACAAGTATTGATTTAAATTCATATATAGGTTTCATTCAATAATAATTTAAATTAAGTTAACTTAACATAATATCGATTTAAATTCATAGATGGATTTTTTTTAATAATTATTTAAATTAAGTTAGTTTAACATTTCAAAACAATTGCAATTAAAATTTCCAATTCATTGAAATCATTCACTTAAGTTTACCTACATTATATCCAACCTAATAAATTTAATTAAATTGAATTCGTCAAATTAAATTCTTTAATTTATAAGTTTATTTTAATTTCAATAAATAAATCACATTTTATTGCTAATTAAAGAAATTCAGTTTCACTTATTTATTTTTCCAATTGAATAATCCCAAGTTAAATTTCTTCGATGAACAAGTTCAAGTTTGTTCAATTATTAAATAAATTTTGAAACTTAATTTAATAATTCATTAAATTTGAACAACATTCTTTCATCAAACATTTTGTTAACATTTATTTCAAATTATTAAATATTAACATTTTTTAAATTTTACTAGAATTTAAAATTTCAAATTTAAATAAAACCCTTCATTATTTTATTCAAATAAAATCCTTATTTTGTTTTTATTTTAAATCGAATTGTTCGACCAATCGGATTTTTTTATTTAATTATCTATCCTAAGTTAATTGTTTTATTTGGGTATTTATCATTTCAACCCGATTCCATTTCAATTCAAAATCAGAAACATAGAAAAGGGAATTTGCAGTGTGATAACTGGGATGGTGTCAAAGCAATAACAACAATCAATAACAATCCAATAATTAATTCAATGTCCCGAAATAATCGTATTAATTTACATTATAATTTTATGCAAATTAATATAATTATGTCTAAAATCTACGCTATCATTTCATGTAGATTAAAGATTATTACGCTATTATTTCATGCAGTTCTACACTTGATGTCTACTAAATTCAATTCCATACTTCGTCCAATTTACATGACATAAATTTTAAATGTTTCAAGATGTAACTAACTATATTTATACGTGTCAACTAATTAAACATTTAAAGGGTTATATTATACAGATTTTTATTTATTCAAATTCAAGCATATATGTCAATTTCAAAGTGTCAACTACCATACGTCAAACGCAAGTGTATATTATTTATAACTTCATGTATAACAATTTTTAATGTCCAATATCAACATCAAACAATCAAATATATTATCAACCAACTTGATTATCATCGTACAAGAATATAAGTCGTGAAATTTTGTTCACCTTTCGTGGTTAGAGAAATGAACGACAAAGCACGAAGAGGCACGAATAGACTTAGTTTAACGCAACACAAAACGAACAGTTGAACAAACTGCAACCATCGACAAGAGAAAAATGGTATTAATTTCAATATGGATGTTCATATATATTTTTATAAAATCATATATATGCACTTACCAAATAATGAAGAAAAGGAGGAAAGCTGAGAATTTGGGTGCTGCCGCAAAGTGGAAAGCTTCAACTGGTTGATATACAACAATAGAAAAGAACAAACTGCTACTACACAGTAAAACATTTCATGAAAGCAATGCAAGCTTGGATATTTGTACTCAGCAAAACATTTCATCTTTCATTTTTTTAAACCCGAGAACTGTTTCCTCTTTTTTTTCTATTTCTCTTTCACTTCGAAGTGTGCAACCTACACAATGCTCGGCCCGCACAAGGTGGCTCGGTTTCTGAGTGGTGCACGGGTCTGGCGATGGCGATGACCGGGTAGCGACGGTTGGCTGAGAGGCGCGTGCTGGAGGAGGGGACGTGCGCACTGGAGAGAGGTTCGATGGCCAGAGGAGGGTGGGCGACGCGGTCGGTTTCAGGGTCTGATGTGCGGGCTAGGCGACTGGTGGTTCAGGTGGGTTAGTGCGTTGGAGTGGGCACTCGAAGAAGGGAAGATGGCCAGAGTAGATAAAGGTGCACGCAGGCGATTGCGACTGAGCGGCGATGAAGGGGCTCATGGCTAGGGGAGTGGCGGCGGCGCGCACGGTGGTTCAATGGGTTTAGTCGGCGCATTGATGTGGGTGGCGCAAGGTGGGAAGCAGCATTCGCAGGGTGATGGCCGATGGTCGGTGGGACGGGCGCTGGAGGATGTGGCGACGCGGCCGGTTACGGGTGGTGAAGTGGCACGCGTGATGGCGAAGGAGGGTGGGCTGTGTCGCGGTGGCTCGGTGAAGCAAATGGTGGAAGCTGATTTTTATTTTGACATTTGCTTTTCAAGGTTTTGACAGTGAGTAAAGAACCAAAAACGAGAAAGAAGTAAAGATAAAGGAGGAGAGAAAGGAGATTCGTACCTGTAGAAGTTTGGTGCAATGACATAGTGTTTCTTTCTTTTTATATTTTATATTTGGTTGAGAATTTTAATAGGTCAGTAAATGTTGTTTTGAGTTACGAAACGTGGTGCCTATTTCTCAAATTCTCAACCAGCTACTGTACAGCTTCCCATGCCCATTATATCAGCTTCCAACCACACCCATAAATTTCTCTTCAGCCCAAAAGTTTTATTTTCAAATTTTGAATGGATGTGGGCTATTTCTTGGGCTGAGTATTATTTAATCGGTTTCCGCTTGGAACGGTTAAATTGGCGCGACGATCTACGTCGAACTCTGATTTGTACAAATGAATATACCATTCTGATTGGCACAACGAGGCGCTTACAATGGTATACAGATATTGGCAATACGACAGTTTTATAAAAACTCAAAATTTACGTCTATTAAATTATTCGTTAGACAAAACAATTTAAATGAAGTAGGCGGTGTCGGAATTTGACGAAACGAAATGCGATGTCTTGATCAGTGTTTCTTCCTTTTTATATTTTATATTTGGTTGAGAATTTTAACAGGCCGGCAAATGTTGTTTTGAGTTACGAAACGTGCTTCCCATTTCCCAAATTATCAACCAGCTGATGTACAACTTCTCATGCCCATTATATCAGCTGCCAACCACACCCATAAATTTCTCTTCGGCCGAAAAGTTTTATTTTCAAATTTTGAATGGATACGGGCTATTTCTTGGGCTGAATATTATTTAACCGGTGCACTTGAAACGGTTAAATTAGCGCGACGATCTACATCGAACTCCGATTTGTACAAATGAATATACCATTCTGATCAGCGCGACGAGTCGCGTACAACGGTACATAGATATTGGCGATACGACAATTTTATAAAAACTTAAAATTTACGTCGATTAAATTGTTTGTTAGACAAAACAATTTAAATGAAGTAGGCGATGATGGAATTTGACGAAACGAAATGCAACATCTTGATCAGATAAATTTTTACAACATTACCGTGTAAAAAAAATTAGATTCGGAAGATGAAAATTTACGCACTTTAAAATGAACAGATATACAATAAAAATGCGAACGAAATTTATTGCAATATTTTGCGACGAAACTTTTCCTATACCCATAACTAACTAGACGCATCTTATGAACAAAGTTTGGACGTTAACTGAGAACGTATATAAATTTCAAATTTTTATATTAAAATAATGGATTTAAAATTTTAAATTGGGTTGGAAATTCAGGGTCGTTACACTTGTCAATTGAAAAGTTCTTTTCTCTTGAATTTGGAAAAAAAGAATCACTTGATTTTGATTAATATTGAGGAAGATATGGTTAGCTATTCTCAGATTCACTAAAATAAATCCCGAAAATGTACTTCAAAGAATTTAGTTTCAGATTTGTCAAACCTCAAAACTGGAAAAGGTGATCAACATAAATGTTGTAGCCAATGGAATTTCATATGATTTAAAGAAAATTCTTAATTTGGATCTATTATCATCAAGTTATGATCAAAACAAAATGACCTATTCTATGGCTTAAAAACTGGGAAAAAATTTCACTTGAAAGAAGTGTATTTTTGATATAGTTAATTTTGGATTGAAACAAAGTGGTCAACATGAAAGTTGTAGCCACTGGAAAAATACATGATTTGAAAGAAAAAAAATTAATTAGGTTCCTTTTGAAGAAGTTATGGCCGAGAGAAGAAGAGGTAAAATATGAAGAAAAAATGAATTTGATTTGAAGAGGATGATAGTTGATTTCTTCTGAATATTTTGTAAATATTTTGACATTATTTCTTTCTACTTTTTTTTCAATGGCTTAGAATCCATTAAAGAGAAGAGGAAGAAAGTGTAAAAGCTTGAGAAATGAAGAAGAAGAAATGTGAATGAAAGTGAAGAAGGAATGGGTATTTATAGATAAAGAAAGAAGTGATAAATTTACGAAAATAACCTCTTACCAAATTACCAAACTAACCTTACTTCAATCTAAAGCAGTCTCCATTTTTTCAATAGTTAACATCATCATTTCCCTTCTTACTTTATGTCTTAGTCACTTAAAGATTAAGTAAAGAATATCATAATTGTGTTCGCTTTGATTTGATGTGATTTGATGTTCACTTTTTCTTACTTTTGTTAATTCTTAATTTTACTAATGACTTCTAGAATTTTTTCTAATTATATTTAGTAAAAGTAAACATGTTTAGTTATTAAAATATGTAATATATATGTTAAAACATGTTAACAAAGGTGCAATAACACCGCGACAACTTATTTTGAACAAAACGTCGATTTCCGACAAAACGTTTACGATCACATGTTGACATTTTCATTAAACTATTTATTCGTGTAAGCCAAACTTTAAAATAAATTTCTTATTATTTTTAAATAATTAAAACAATCATATTTGACTTATAAAATAATATAAAACAATATTCAAATCTTCTTATAAAAATAGGACATCGACTTCTCGATATGCGACTAAATTTGTCAATTTACAATGGGAATCCAAAATCTTTATTCAATATCAAAAATAAGTTTACCATCCTTATTTATCATATAAAACATAATTGTCTAAGTTTATAAATTCTACATTTGAATATTTAAAATAATTAAATATCCTATTTCAAAGTATTAAAATTATGGGTCGTTACATATTTCCTCCCTTTAGTGTCACCTATCATTGTATTGCATGTCGAAAGACAAAAACAAAATGGATACCACACCTAATAAACGAAAGAAGGCCTATAACTAACTCTATGCCATGCTCATCACATTTAATGTAGCAACTGATTTAAGTCCATAGATTGAAGGCGTCGCCAACCCATCATATTAGATCAATTAAAAAGTTTATTTTTATGGTTATTCAATTTATTGAAAAGGCACTTCTGAAAAATTTCATGATTTTCGATACATACTATTCAAGCCGGCTATTTGAGATAATATATTCCACCTCTTATTTACATAAAACTTTATTACCATCAAACAATCCTCTATCTAAAGAAAATGTGCATGTTAGAAGCAACTCATCAAGAGATATATGGCTTTTATCGCCATAATTTTTACCCAAATAATATTTCGATAAAATCATTTTTAAATTTACAAATTATCAATATTAACCAAAAAGGAGAATGATTATTCACAAACGTAACCTAATGTGGTGCAAGACCAAAATTGAACTTCAATCAACAAGAATAGGATCTCTTATTTAGGCCATTAGAGTGCTTTAAGTAGCTTTCGAAAAGTTGAAAGGCAGAAAGGCATTCATCAAGGGTCATGATCATAAATAGTCAGAAGGGACAAATCAATTGAATTGATATTGAAGGAAACATCCATGACCATAAATGAATCACTTTGTAATTTCAGTGCATAAATGTTTAGAGAAACCACCCTTATTTCAAGTAAGGAAAGACTCAAGAGAGAACATGTGACCGCCACTGTCTGGAAAATTTAAGTAAATAGAGGTACCGGTCTTCATGGATAGTCACAAAATAGAATAATAAGATTATATAGTATTGAAGGCTTCTTGGATCGTGACTTTTTTTTAGATTCCGATGCACTTATGATTTCGATCATAACTTTTGTTGAATTCTAAAGCACCAACATTATTATAAAATTTGACATCAGATTGTGTATTCTTAGCAAGCTAACCTGGATTTGCCTAAGTATCCACTCTACCAAGTTTTACCTCCCTTACATTTCTTGGGATTAACAAAAAAATTCGTTAACAAAATTTATATTCCCAAAATATCAAGGAGTAACAAGGCAACAAAACCAATTATGGGATTTTCATAAGAATCAACACCTTCCATACATGGTTTAAAATTTTTGATTATCATAAGATGATATTCAAATTATCAACAGATTCATAAAGTATATCTGAACATAAAGAGAATCGAGTAGAAAAATTACCTCTTGTGTTATAGGCATATAGAACTTCCACCAAAACTGCAATGGGTTATATCCCATTTCTTTAATATACAGATATGAAGCCATGCTTCAAATCGAGGTCGAAATTACCTCTCATTGAAGGATTGCACATGCATTTAATTCAAATCAGAAGCTAAAACAAAAATCTTTAGACTTGATCAATGAATTAAAGAATGAAGCAACCATTTTGATGGTTGACTATTAATAAAAGATATCGAAGTATCATAACTCCAAAGTGAGAGAAAGATCATTTCGAAAAGGAGATGTAGTACTCTGAAAGGTTATGGAAAATACTAAGAATCTAGTGGTTGGATCACTAGGGACTAATGAGGAAGGACCTCTTAACATTCACAAAGTAAACCCACCAGGGGCTTATCGATTATGTCGATCTTATGGAAATGTAACGGCAAAAACATGATTGAATACTAAAAAAACCTAAATCATCTAATAAGATGGTGATAAGGGGTTCGATCTAAATTGAGATCATTACTATCTTCTAGAGGAAGACCTATCAAAAATGATCCGTTAGCGCTCCAAAACAATCTTCTAAAGAAAGATTTGTCAAAAATGGGCCGTTAAAGCTCTAAAACAATCTTCTAGAAAAAGATCAATCAAAATAAGTCATTGGTACACACAATCTTCTAGAGGAAGATCTGCCAAAAATAAGCCTTTACTCCTGCATGAAAATAGCCTGTTTAAGGCGCTTTCAGGATGGAGGATGGAAAAATCCTTTGATCCCACCTAAAAATGGCCTACCCAACGCACTGCCTATAAGGCATGACTGAAGCGCCTACTAGAGGGAGGTCCAATAAGTCTTTGGTTTTGCTTAATATTGCTAACCAAATGCACTGGACAAAATCAATCGAGTCAATTGCAATCTATCCAAAAGAATGGATCAAAAATAATCTTTCAAAGGAAGAGTAATCAAAGTTGAGCCATTAGTGCTCCAATACAAAAACAATCATTTAGAGGAAGATCTGTTAAAGTTGACCCATTAGGGCTCCAAAGCAAAAAAAAAAATCTTCAAGAGCAAGATCTACCATAGTTGAGCCATTAGCGCTCCAAAGAAAAAACAATCTTCTAGAGGAAGATCTTTCAAAGTTGATCCATTAACTCTCCAAAGAAAAATCAATATTCTAGAGGAAGATCTACTAAAGTTGAGCCTTTAACACTCCAAAGAAAATTTAATTTTCTAGAGGAAGATCTATCAAAGTTGAGCCATTAGCGCCCCAAAGCAAAAACTATCTTCTAGAAAATCTCTTAAAGTTGAGTCATTAGCGCTCCAATGCAAAAATAATCTTCTAGAAGAAGATCAATCAAAAATGAACCATTAGCTCTCCAAGGCAAAAACAATCTTTTTAAGGAAAATCTGTTAAAAATGAACCATTGGAGCTCCAAAGCAAAGGCAATCCTCTAGAGGAAGATTGACCAAATATAAGCTATTGTGCTTTAAAGAAAAGGTAGAGCAATTTTTAGTTACCAAATAGATTTCCTGATCTTCTGTTCCTAATATTTCCAGATAATTTTCAAGGTCTTCTTTTCAAGTGATATTATTACCAGATGGTATTCTGGTTCTCTATTCAAATTATTATTGCCAGAATGGTTTTTGGTCTTCTATTTAGATAATTATTGCTAGATGGTTTTTTGGACTTCTATTCAAATTATTATTGGATGGTATTATAGTATTTTATTATTGTCAGATGGTTTATTGATCTTCTATTAATATTATTGCCAGATGATTTTTTGATCTTCTATTCAAGATGTAATTATCGCCAGACGGTTTTTTTGGCTTTAAATCAAGAAATTATTCTTGTTAGATGGATCTTTTAATCATTTATTCATAATACGGCCAGAAGAGTTCAGGTCCTCCCATCGATAAAGTCGCCAAATGGATTTCTAGTTTCTGTTCATGAAAATGTTATCACTAGATAATTTATTGGTCTTCTCTTCAAACATATATTATCACGAATGACTTTTCGGACTTTCATTCAAGAAATTATTATTATAAGAATCTCCTTAATTGAGATTTGTTTGTACCAAAATTGACCATAACATTCTTCGAAAGTATTTGAAGAGATAAAATGAAGAAAATAAATGGAAAAAGAGGATTATCTAACAAAAACTTCAAAAACAAATAATAAAAATTGCACAGAGACACAAATATATAGAGTGATTCGGCGAATTGCCTACGTCCATTATGAAATGATTGACATTATTAAATTTTGTTTGTTGGTTACAATGGATTATAGTAGTGGATTTTGAGTACAACTGTGATCTTAGAGTACAATAATGATTTCGGTAGAGTTTGGACGTAGGAGAATCAAAAGTCCTCTTCCTATAGGCTTTGGGATGCTATTTATAGGCATAGGATGCAAATATATTGCTCAGATCTTGAGAGACCTATTTTGGCACGTGTGTGGGCCCACGTGACCGATCCCAAGTGGTTTGCACTCGATCTGTGATCAATACGAACGAATTTTGTATCGATCAAGACTTGACCCAATCGAGTGGAAATTAAGCATGAACATTCTTCAGATTGTACATGAGCTTCTGTGAAAATTTCGTAGCATTTGGCCTTTTAGATTGTGAGTTATGATTGATGCAAGTTTTGGCGTTTCGATTGCTGTTCTCTCCCTACCGATGCTGTTCCTATCAACTATTTCGCATCGGTAAATTTGCACGTGATGCAAGTTGACATGGCGCTTGCTTTTATGATCGATCCATAAATCATGCCGAACGATCAAGTCTTTCCTATGGATGTGCCTTGTTTGTATCGAGTCGGGCTAGTCTTGTTCGCATCGATCCACTCCTCTGTTCGTATCGATCATTATTGCTTCTATTCGTATCGATAATCACAGGCCACTTCGCATCGATGACCGAGGGGTACTTCGTATCCATTCTTATGTAATCTCTTCGTATCGATCATCTGGATACGACTTAGTATTGATGGTATTAGTGTGTTTCCATCGATCATTGTGAGCCACTTTGTATCGATGGAAAACCTCAAGTTCCTATCGCTCCCCTTAGCTAACCGATACGAAATTGGGTAGAAAGGGATCGATACGAAGATGGCAACAATCGACCTAGTGGATTAGGAATGATGTTACTGATTGATAGATATAAAGAGAGTGGTTATCCGACGGATACGAATTGGGGCACTCGATGGAAACAAAACAACATTCGTCGATCGATACAAACAGCTGAGAATTGATGGATATGAACAACGGACAAAATGATGGATATGAAGGAATTGATTTCTTTGGCTTACATCGATCATATATGGAGCATACTAACTCGGATTGACTTGAAATTTAGAATATTGGCTTTCATAGCTTTGTTATCTCGTCATATCAACTGTAGCTTGATCCGGACTCGAACAAAATTTATCGACATCCATAGTGAACCTGTGTATAATCGATCTTTGAGACAGACCATCTTTTGTTCTTAGTCAACTTCTTGGTGTCATGGCCTTGCCAAAAGGCGGGATTACATTTGCCCCCCAAAGTACGCCTTGTGAGCACATGATGTGCTTTGAAAAGTTGTCATCTTTATTCTATAAAGTTCTATCTGATTTTTCGAACGGTTGTTATCTCTTTACCGAAATATGTAGCCATGGAATGATCTCTAGCAACATGAACCATGGACTGTGGCCTGGCAATTGTTGTACCATGCACTGTTGTAACTGAGTATCATATGATAGAGATCTGTTGTTTATTGTTGTAATCGTCACCAGACAAGTATTTAATTCCTGTAAATTTTGAAAAACGGATATTAAATCAACAGATATGCATGTATGTTTGCTAACCTGACTCCTATTAATGTTCATACGTTCGCAAGTAGTTGTCAGTTTTGTCATATCGAATTCCGTATCAATGCTCTCCTGAACCGATTTGGAATCCAGTTTGTAACAACGCTTAACGGTTGTTTTGGAATGTCCCTTCATATCGATCCTCTCCCGGATCGAGGTGAAAGGTCAAAAAATTGTTTTCGTATCAATGTCAATCGACATGAATTTCTTTGTTGTTTTAATGTATTTCGTATCGATGGATATGAATACAAACGATCTTCAAAGTGATGGACACGAACTTGTCATCTCGTATCGATGAGAAACGAACAGTTTAAACATAGCGTGGCAATGGCATTTGTATCGATAACATGTGTGGTCGATCTTTAGTGGATACGAATAGTTGTGTCCCTGATCAATATAGGTGGATGGATACGAAGAAAATTCTGTGTATCGATGATACTGAGAACCGTTGCTACCGGTCATTTTAACCTGAAGGCGAATGCCATTTGCCTTTACCTCATGTCCATATAAATATCATTTGGACTTGGGAAAATTTTCTACTTGCTTTCATTTCCACACTTCACTTTCGTATCGATCAAAGCTTTGACGAAGAGAAACTGCCTTCGTTCCCAAGTTTTTTCAATCCGCTAATCCTTCTAATAAATTACTTTAATTAGATTATTGATCAATAAATTCACATTAAAATGGCAAGACTCGAATGATAATGCCAAACCATCTAGAGTCGCGGTCAATTCCTGCGAAGTATTTACCGGAGTTAGGTCGAAGCAAGATTGAGGAAGGAGCAATGGCATTTATCCTATTTGGAGAAGAAGTATCAAGGGATAAGAAGAATGCTTCCGCATCGATCATGTGTGAAGAGCAGGCCCTCATCGATCTGGGCGTAATGGATACTCGTATCGAATAAAGGAACTGTTTCGTATTGTTAGCTGATGGACATTTGCATCGATCGTTGGGTGATTGAGATTCGTATCAATCCAATGTGATTCATACGAAATTCTAGGTCTGGCGATCGATACAAAGCAGTGGGTTTTTCATCGATACAAAATGATCTTTGGCTGATCGATACGAATCGTTGTTCCATGATCGATGCGAATTATTGTTTCCCTTGATCGATACGAATCGTGATCCACGATTCATACGAATGAAGGATCTTACGATCGATTCGAGTCTTGACCTTGATGGATATGAAATTTTTTCACATTCGAAACATTTGATTCTGACGGGCTTTTGCCTTGCATAATTGGACTTAAACGTTTCACTACATACTTGACTACCCTTCAAAGCTCGTCGATGGAACTGTAATTTAACTAAATTTAATAAACTTTAACTTGAGTCGATCTCTAAAGTCTAGATAGCATGGCTGTGACGGTCAACGATGACGGTCACTCTAGTTGAATTCTGATGTCTCGTCGTTTTAACATTTTCTTAAACTCTGTATAATTTCTCAAGTAATATGTAGCATTGCACAGCACAAGACATTCAAGCATTTCACACCGAGTGACACACGGGCTTATTATCATCTAATTATGGTTTTTGATAAGTTGATTAGCTATGGAATCCACTAGCACGAAACAGTAGGAGCTTCAAAGTTCACCTCCCTTAGTAATAGAGGTACCGATCATCGCGGCCGAAGTTATAGATCCCACTCCGAACGAGCTGCCAAATGTTAGGTTCATCGGTAATCCATCGGATTTTGTTCTGTCCAACGTCTTCGAAGATAGGTTAGGGGCGAATATTCCTAAGGCACGGTCTATAGTTAGACAACGTCTTATCACCAGGACCGAATGACAGACCGCATGCTCCCCTAAAGGGGTTTACTGCCTTTAATCACCATGCGTGTATAGCGGGAACACTTCCTCTATTTAACCAGTATATTAGAAAAGTGATGTCTTTCTTTGGAATATCCCCATCATAGCTACACCTGAGCGAATATGCTTTGCTAAATAGTCTATTTATTGTATTCATGGTGCATCTTTTCCGGCCGTCGATCCCGATCGAAATCAGATACTTATTCAACGTTAAGAGTCGAGGAGATAGTCCCTCATTTACATTCCTAGAGGCAGTTAGGAATTGTCAAGTAGTGACCGGCTCCTGGACTAGATTAAGTTACTTTAAAACATAGTGGTTCTATGTCCGTTGCCCTCTAGGATTTGCCCGCCGATGGTTAGTCAGACGTAAGTGTTGCAACCTTTTCCAATAGTTAACGAGATAATCATAGCTGTTATCAAAACTAATATCTTCTTTCCTTTGCAGCCGTAATTCCACAACCTGAGGGTGCACACTTTAAAGAAATAGCACAGGTCCTTTAAGAAGTGCCAAGTGAGGTGAGGGAAATCGAGTCGGTGCTAACAGATAGAAACTTGAGGACCATTGGGTTAATCGAGTAGAACTAAAGAATAAGACTTGAAGGAACGCTGAGGGCAGCCCCATAGAGGCGAGTGAGCGTAAAACTCCCGGGGTCATAATAGCTTAAGAGGGCGATGAGGAAAATACGCCTACCGATGACGAACCTATGGCTGAGCCCTCAAGCAGTTTTTAGGAACTTGAGGGAAGGAGAAAAGGCAAGGCAGCAGCATATAAGCGTCACAAATCTTCATGATGGAAATCCGTAATTGTGTCATTGCCAGTCTATGATGTTAGAATGTGGAGACTCCTCCCTTCTAGCAGAGAATCCTTTTGAAGGGCTTGCTGATATTCTGATTCCAAACTATGTGTCACTTCAACACGACATCGAATTGGAGGAGCTTCAAAGTGCTATTGATCTAAGCGAGTCTTTTCCTATAAGTGCGGCCGACATTTTCGGCTGGTTTGGGGGTTGCATATACATACACACTTCATGCACTACACGATTTCCGATCATAAGTGGCTTACTTCAGGAGATTACTAACTCTGTTTGTTTTTCTTCTTTACAGATACAATGACTAGAAGAGATTCTATGTTGGGAAGTCTTCGCTCTTCATGGCAATCTTCTATTTCGTATTATGAGCCCCGTCAGAGGGAGGATGATAGAAACCGCAATCGTGGTTACTCCACTTAGGAACACTATGAAGGGAAAGGGATAAGGATTATAGACATCGATCTCGATCGCGTTCTCCTCCTCCTCGAGCTCCCACACAAAAAATCAGCTTCTCAAACCTCTAGGCCTGAATCACAGCGTCATAGACATGAGATCGAAACTCCTATCGTCACTCAACAAGCTATCATCGAGCCTACTGGGGAAGGATCTATTAAAATTGCTCAATTGAAGAAAGATTTTCCAAATATTTGCTTCGACGGCTTCATTTTCCCCTCTCACTTAAAGAAGGTTCCATCGAAAGTGGAAAATATCATGCATGATTACATTCATGACATTTATACTTAGTAGAAGGAGTGGGTGAAAGCTTCTGAAAAAGCATCGAAGGTGGCCTTTGAGCGGGGGAGTACCACCAAGAAATTAGAAACTGAGCTCACTTAAAAAGACCAGATTACTCAAATGCTTAATACCGAACCCAAATCTTCCCAAAAATCCAAAATTAAGGCCATCCAAAAGGCCGATGAGGCAAACTTGGCGATGGAAAGGCTACAGCGAGCGCATTATGCCCTAGTTGAAGAAATGGGCCACCAAAACACTACAATCATAGCCGAGAGGGATGCTGTCATGAAAGAGCTTAATGATCTTAAAGCTAAATTCTTTGAAATCAAAAAAGAAAAAAAAGATGCGAATAAGGTAGTGCAGGAAGCGTGTGAGCAGGCTTTGGCGCTCCGGTGTGAAAGGGATGTGATGTCGGCTAAATTTCGAGAGGTGAAAGCCAGGATTGAAGAAGAGGTTAAGGCGGTCGAGTCCAGGCTAGCGGTGGATATTGAAAATCTGCTCATCACCTACAACGCTATTGTTTTAAAACACAGAAACCTAGCATGGCTCGAGAACTATTCGATGCGTCTATATAGCGTCGGGGGCCGATTGGTTGAAGATGAAAAGACTGAACACCAGGGCAAATTTGTTGAAGAATTCGAGCTCAAGAATCGAGGTTAAGTGAAGATGAATGGAAAGTTCTCCATGATTCGATGATATTATATGACAAGGAAAGACTTGGCGCTCAACACTCGAAAGTTAGAAAAGGCTCTGGTGTCGAGCAATGTGGCATTAGTTTTGACACTGTTGTGCCGACTCAGCCTGAGTCTGTCTTTGCGGTTAATCCTCAATCCATTCCTGCTAACCCTGATCAACCGCATTTATCTCTGGCTCGTGAACAGGTTTCTGAAGCTGCACCAGCGACTGTGAGCCAAACTGAGGAAGGTACTTCAAACACTTCACATACTCATTCAAAATCGTAAGTGCTACTTGAAATGATCATTAACAGCTCTTCTTTTTTATTTTCTATCTAGTGACTAGAGCCACATGGTTGCGCCTTTTGCAACTCAAGAGTCGTATTATGCATAGGAGGCGATTATTATAGAAGCGACCACGACATCGGCCACTGCACCTATAGATGACGTACAAGAGAGCACACTTTCATTTGATGATCAGATGATGGAGAAAATACTCAGTCATCATAGCGACCCTTTCACTAAATTGTCGTTTGTCATGAGTGAAAGCACTCCTGCAACCAGCTCCTCAAGCTCAACCGCGGGCGTCTCCGGCAATGCACAAACACTTAATGAGGAAGAAATTATAGCTGAGATCAATGTGGAAAATGAAACAGCTGCCTGGGCCAACAGCTTTAAAGGAGGAATGGCAGGCTCTGGTCCGGCCCTGTTATGGATGATATCTCCTGGCGGTTCTGTTGTGGACACCAACATGCCTATTCCACCTCCCGTAGTAGACCCGACCCCTTCTTCTCCGCTTGCCGAAAGAATTCCTATACATTTGAGTTCGGAGGAAGAGATCGATATAATGGCCCCCCATTGGTGAACAGCCGCCGTAAGGCAAAGGCACAAAGAGGAAACCTAGCGGCAGCTCCAACGGGTCTACTCCGAAGAAGAAACCAAGAAAGAAAAATGGGTAGACATGCTTCTTCGGTGCATTTGTGGTAGATAGATAGGAATTTACTTCTGTTTTTCTTTTATAGGCCGTGTATAGATGCGGGTTCGGCCACTGCTAGTAGTACTTTTAGTATACTTTTGTACTTGATCTTTTTTCTTCCAAAGAACGATTGGAAGAAAATTTCATTTTTTCTTTTGTACGACTTGTGTTGATTTTCTTTACTGTTTCATCACTTAAATTTCTGGACTCGGACCCGGATTCTATAGCTAAGTCTCGAAGTTACGATTTAAGGTCGCAATCAAGTGTTGAGTAATATTCCAACATCACACTATTTCGATCACTGGTCAATACTTAAGTTTTGTCCCCCAAGTTCGGAGATTTCCTTGGAGGATTGGCCAGCGGTCGCTGTTCGCCATTAACACATCGATCTCAATGTTTATGAAACGAAGATGGGACATGATGAATTTGAGTAGTCGGACCACACTTGCTTATCAACTGGAGATTGTATCCACACTCTGGTGATCGCACCTGTTTGACGGCTGTCGATTATGTCCACTTAAGTTTTAGTGACATGTCCATGCTTCGAGGACTTAAATTATTTTCACGGGCGACCAATTACGCCCATTTAATGTTTATAACTGCGTCCACACTCTAGGGACTTTAGATTAATTCTTGGGCAATTAGTCATACCCAATTTGTGTTTATACTCTGAACGCACTCCGGGGACTCAGAGTTGTCTCACGGATAGGTGATTCATATTCGGTTTGTATTTAAACTCTAATCCACTCTCAGGGGATGAAGAGTTAGTCGATGTTTGTACTCTAGTCCAAGCTCTAGGGAGTTAGAGTCAATAGATGTTTATACCCCAGTTCGCACTCTTGGAATCCGGAGTTCATATTTATACTCTAATTCGCGCTCTAGTAATTGAGAGTTAGTAAATGTTCATACTCCAGCTCATACTCTGGGAATATGGAGTTGATATTTATATTCCACTTCGTGCTCTGAGAATTTGGAGTTGGCCGACGGACAGTCAGTCACGTTTGTTTAGGCGTTTGAAATTCGTTCGCACTTCGGGAATGATGAATTTATCAGGATCGTAGATAGTCGATTCACATCCACCTCGAGTCAACAAGTGAGGTCATTAGATAGATGGATCCATCCTCCTCGAACTTGGTACGGATACAGGCGAGTCGTTAGGTGGTTGGATCCACCCTCCTCGAAACCGCATTTGTAAGTTTATACTCCAGTTCGCAGTCTGGGAATCTGTAGTTAGTTCGAGGATTGTAGTGTATCAATCCTGTTTAGTCTTTAATGTGATGGCTTGCCCCCGAGCTCGGGTTTCACATAACGAGTGACCGGTCATATCACAGTCACTCCCTATTTGAATAAATCCAAACGTATGACGGAATTTCGCTCTTCGTGCATCATGAATGTTGTATGACATATTCAATAAATCTCAGCTCTGGCTTGAAGAGATTGCACTTTATTGCTAAAATAAGAAAATATGGCAAATTCAGTTGCCTTATTATAAATTCAAATTTTGAAATGCAGAAACAAATTGCAAATGAAAAGTAGACTAAATAAATAAAGCCTATCACGTGTAGTAGCGACGAAGGCTTTCACTGTTCTAGGCTCTTGGCAAAGTAAGACCATCAATGGTCGATTACTTAAACGTGCCATCTTCAAGCTTTGGTTCAATCGCATACGGCCTTCCCTCGTTGGCTTCATGTGTGAAGGAATCGGGTAAATTCTTTTGAGAACGAGATCGCTGAGTTCAAAGGTTCATGGTCGGACCTTGGCATATACAATCGGGCGACTCGACTTTGGTATGCGGCTACTCTCAAGTCAGCCTCTTCTCGCTTCTTATCCAATAAATTCAGGGATTCAGCAAGTAGTATAGCATTGTCTTTGGATCATAATATGTCACACGATGAGAAGGACTTCTAACTCGACTGGAATAGCGGCTTCTGAACCATAAGAAGGAGAGAACGAAGTATGGTCGGTTGCGGTTTTGTGGGTTGTTCGGTAAGCCCATAGAGCCATAGGAAGTTCATCGACCCATTTTCCCCCGACGTTTTTCATTCGTTTTTTCAAAATAGACTTTATAACCTTATTAGCGGCTTCAACCCGTCCATTTGCTTGAGGGTGTGCAACTACAGAGAATTTCTCTTGAATGTGGAATCGTTGACAGAAATTCTTAAACTCAACACTGTCGAATTGGGTTTCGTTATCGGTGATGATGGTATGTGGAAGACCAAATCGGCAAATAATGTTGCGTACTATGAAGTTGATCACTTTCTTCGTTGTGATTGTAGCAAGGGGTTCGGCTTTCGCCCACTTAGTAAAGTAATCAACTACGACGATGGCGTACTTCACACCACCTTTAGCCAAAGGTAAAGAACCATTAATATCAATGCCTTAGACTGCAAACAGCCATGGACTGACTATCTGAGTTATTTTAGTAAGAGGGGCTCTAGGAATCCGGACATGTTTTTGACATCTATCACATTTACTGGCATAGTCCGACGCATCACGATTCACGGTCAGCCAATAGTATCTGTATCGGAGTACTTTCTGAGCTAAAGCTTGCCCCTTGTTGTGATCTCCACATTCTCCTTCATGTACATCGTGCAATGCTCGTTTAACTTCATCGTGAGCGATACACTGGAGTAGAGGAACATAGTAACCTCTTATATACATAACTCCATTCTGAGTAGTAAACCATGAAGCCTTTCGAAGAGTCTGTCTTCTTTCACTACTACGCTCTAGCAGTGTCCCATGCTCGAGATAGTTCTTAAACAGAGTCATCCATGATTACTAGTCGAGAATGACATCAAATACCCAATCTTTCTCCATATAGTCGATGCTTAGGGAAGATAATGTTTACACGAGAACGAGTCCCATTTGTTGTGCCTCACCTGTACTGGCTAGCTTTGCTAATGAATCAGCTTTATGATTGCATTCTTGGAGGATGCAGTAAATGGCATAACAATCGAATTTATTCAGTATCTCTAGGACCAGAGCTAGATAATTAGCTAGTCTTTGGTCTTTGGTCTTTGGCCTAGTATTCCCCCCAACTTTGACAAACGACCAGTTCTGAATCACAATAAATCTCAATGGCAATGATCTTTAAATCTCGGGCAAGTCTCAGTCCAACAAGAAGGGCTTCACACTCAGCGTCATTGTTGGTCGCACGAAAATCAAACTTTAAAGCATCAAATATAGATTGACCTTCAGGAGTTTCAAGTACAACTCAGGCACCTGAGCAACGGTCGTTTGATGCACCATCGGTGTGTAGTTTCCAGATATGCTTGGGAGGTTCACTGGTTTCAGGCATGTCCTCCGGTATAATAAACTTAGCTACGAAATCCGCTAGGACTTGTCCTTGAATAGCTCGCCTTGGAGTGTAAGTAATGTCAAACTGACTTAAATGGATATTCCACTTGAGTAACCATCCAGACGTCTCAGGCTACGTGAGGACCTGTCGTAACTGTTGGTCGGTGTAAAAAGTGATAGGGTGAGCCCAGAAATATGGACAAAGCTTCCTTAAGGTAATAACAAAACAATAAGCCAACTTCTCTAGCTTTAGGTAATTTCTCTCGACCGTAGTCAGTCATTTTCTAATGTAATATACTGGCCATTGTATCCGATCTTCGTCTCGAATTAGGACAGCACTGGTTGCATTTTCAGCAATCACCAAATAGATGTACAATCTCTCGTGATTAATAGGCCTTGAAAGAGTGGATTATGTTGAGAGATGTTGAACTAGTGCTCGGAATGCATCTTCACATTCTGTAGTCAATTCAAAGTTTCGTTTTCCTTTTCTGATCAGGTTGAAGAAGGGAATGCATTTGTTAGTGGATTTTGAAATAAACCTGCTCAGTGTTGCTCAGTGCTGCTATTGTTCTCAGAGTCTCAAGATTTCTAATTGCCCATATATTTTTGGGATTGGCTTCAATGCCTTGAGCATTGACGATAAACCCGAGGAATTTTCTGGATGCGACCCTAAAATGACATTTCAAAGGGTTGAGCTTCATTCTATATTCTCGGAGGATATTAAACATTGATTCAAGGTCTTTAACATGATCAGTGGAGAATCGTGACTTCACCGCATATCGTCTACATATACTTCCATAATTTTTCTGATCTGATTAGCAAACATTCGATTAACTAATCGTTGATAAGTTGCTCTGACATTCTTGAGTCTAAAAGGCATAACTTTGTAGCAGTAAAGTCATAGATCGGTTAAGAAGCTGGTATGCTCCTGGTCAGGTAAGTACATCAGTATCTAATTGTATCCAGAATATGCATCCATAAAGGATAACAGTTCATGTCCAGCCGTTGAGTCTACGAGATGATCAATTCATGGAAGTAGAAAACTGTCTTTATGGCATGCTTTATTCAAGTCTGAGTAATCAACACATGTTCTCCATTTCTCGTTTGGCTTTCGGACAATTACAGGATTAGACAACCTTTCGGGTATAATGCATCTCGAATAAATACATTCGATTTAAGCTTATCTACCTCTTCCTTAAGGGAGAATGATCTCTCTTGATCCTTACCACGCCTTTTTTGCTTGACCGGGACGTGCCGCGGATCAATATTCAATGTGTGGCTCGTGATGTCCGGTGAGATTCCACACATGTCAGAATGTGTCCAAGCAAACACATCAAGGTTTGCTCGAAGAAATTCAACCAATTCCTTTTGCATTTGTTGGCTAATCAGAGATCCACTCTTTATTAACTTAGAAGCGTCATTATCATCGATCGGGACATCAATCGTCAGTTCGGTCAGGGAATCTTGAATGTCTTTACTTTCGCTTTCACTTTCAGTATTTCGCGGGTCAAGATCCCTTAGGAATTGGTTAGGGTGCCGGGGCTTAGGCCCGGGCGTTAGCTATCAATCTTCTTTAAACCAGATGCAGAGAGATTCCTCTACGCCCTTTCCTTTTTCCTTTTGCTGCGCCATTCGCAGCTTAGCAACATAACAGGCTCGCCTAGCAGCTTGGTCTCCCTGAACAACTCCAACTCCATTGTTGGTAGGGAATTTCAAATTTAGGCACAATAGGGAATTGGTAGCCCTGAATTCAACAAGGGTTGGTCGGCCCAAGAAAGCGTTGTATGGCGAGTCTATGTTCAATAAACAAATTTTAATATCCGGACTCTCTGGCGTTCTCCAATTCCCAACTCCACTAGCATTTCTACCACTCCACTGGGTATAGTTGCGCTCCCGTTGAAGCCATGAATACGGGATTAACCAGGCTTCAAATCCTTAGTTTCCATCTTCATTTGATCATAGGCTCGCTTAAATAATATATATTCACAGAACTTCCACTGTCGATTAAGATCCTCTTCATCCAAGTAGGACCTATTTGAGCTGATATGACAAGTGGATCAATAGTTGGGCTTCGACCCTGTCAGCAACTACTGCAACACTCGAAGTCCGCATGCCTAATAGAACTGGCATACAACTCCATTTTCTTCCAACTTCGGTCTGCTGGAGGAGGACCACCACTAATAGTGTTTATCACCAATCTCCCATCAGTATGAGCGGGTTCCTCCTGTCTTGCCTGATTAGGTACACGGTTCTGATTTGATGGGACCGCACCTCCAGACTGCGATGCCCGCACAAACTGTTCCAATTTCCTCTCATATATTAACTTCTCAATGGTATCTTATAAATGACAGCACTCATTTGTATTATGGCTGTATCTATCATAGAATATACAAAAGTTTCCTGTCTGGATTTGTTTTTATGATGATAGTTTCAGGGAAGGTTTCTTATATTGAATGGTATTACAAGTCTTTAATTACACATTCTCCTGCGACGTATTCAAAGGAGTATAATTGTCAAATATGGGAGCCCTATGTCATAAAACACGATTCTGATCCAGTTTCTTATTCGGGTTTCCATCGCCTCTCTGCTGATTCTGTTTATTTTTATATTCAATTGCACTTTCTCGAAACTCTCTCCAGTTTGTTTAACAGCTATATTACTCTGAATTCCTTCCATGCTTAACACTGCTTCATCCTTTTTCCTAGATTGTTTCGCATCCTCCCTTCTCAAGAATTGGGCAGCCTTAGAATAGAAACGGTCCAATGAAACAAGGGATTTTTCGGCCAACCAGTTGTCGAATCATGAATCAGGATCAATCCCCTTAGTTAGTGCCATCAAAATCGAATTATCATTGGGAATGCCAACCTCGGTAATTGCAGCATGAAATCTCTCTAAATTTCTAAGTGTCTCTCCAAGCACTAGACAAAGTACTGACAATTTTCGGCCTCGCGACATGCATGCGGAACTATGCAACAAATTTTGTCACTAACTGGTCAAAACATGAAATAGAATGGGGTGGTAAACGAGTATACCACATAGTCTCTATACCCCCAAAGAGATTGGGAAACTCCGGCACTTGACTGCATCATCGGCTTGGCCGGCATTCATTGGCCATTCGTACATCAAAATGTGTTGGTTGGGACCAGAGTTCCCTTCATACATAGGCAGATGTGGCATTTGAAACGCCGTGGTGGTTCAGCATGAAGTATGTCATCAATAAAAGGAGAATGACTCCGGGAGATTCCTATGTCGTCATTAGTGAAGCCTTGGCTTTTTGGATCATCTAACGGATCATTGTTGGGATGTCTGGCATTTGGACATTTTAAGCAAGCTGGTCCAATGTGTGGTTGGATTCTATAATGCGAGTAGGGGCCGGTCGTAGTCAGCGGTCCATATCTCGCCTCCTCGGTTCTAAGTTCTCTGAGACATACGGTTCTGGAGCATGGTCATGTTGATAGTGGATCAGATCTGTCCAGTTTCGGGCATCAACTCCCGGTTCAATAGTAGTGGTGGTAGTACGGTTGTCTGTAAAATGGGATGGAATAGTACCTCCTCGGGAGGAGGGTCCAGTCTGATGGCTAGTTGACAGGCCAACTCTTGGTTGCCCAAGGCTTAATGCATGCTAATGTTCAGTAGCTTGAGTATAACTCCCAACTAGTCGTGGGTGCGTGGATCTGTGATGATAGTCTGAAGAAGCTAAACTCTCAGTAGAGGAATAAGAAGCTTGATCCCTTCTGGATCTTCTATGTCTTTAACAATTTAGCTGATTGGTCAATTCTACGTTGGCAAGCAGCTGTTGACTAAGTTGTTGTTAGCTCTACGTCAACTCTTGCATTAGCATCTGAAATTTTTCCCTGGTGACGGGGCCTTGCGGGTCTGAAGTTTCGGCGGCACTATGATCAGTCGGAGATAGTTACACGGGATTCTATCGGTCCTGTCCTTCTGGATCTACAGCAGTTGAAGTGGTCCTTGTGTTAACCATGATGGATAGTGAAGCTCTTTCCTAGACTTGATGCAAATCTGAATAGAATGGAAAAACTTTAAACTTGAGATCTGGATCTTCTTCTTAGATTTGTGCAATCCGATATCGATAGTAGATCCAACGAACAGGAGAAAAATTGGGTTTTTCTCAGTGAAAGCACCAAAGTGTTTGTACCAAAATTGCGCACAACACTCTTCGGAAGTATTTGAAGAGACAAAAGTGAAGAAAATAAACGAAAAACGAGAATTATCTAGTAAACACTTCAAAAACGAATAGGAAAAATGCACAGAGACACAAAGATTTAGAGTGGTTTGGCGAATTGCCTACATCCACTATGAAATGATTGACTTCATTAAATTTTGTTCGTTGGTTATAGCGGATTACAGCAGTGAATTTCGAGTACAACAGTGATCTTTGAGTATAATAATGATTTCGGCAGAGTTTGGACATAGGAGAATCAAAAGACCTCTTTCTATAGGCTATGGGATGCTATTTATAGGCGTAGGATGCAAAAATCTTGCTCAGATCTTGGGAGACCTCTTCTGGCATATGTGTGTGCCCACACGACATTCCCATGTGGTTTGCACTCGATCTGTGATCGATATAAACGAATTTCATATCGATCAAGACTTGACCCAATTGAGTCAAAATTAAGCATGAACATTCTTCATGTTGTACGTAAGCTTCTATGAAAATTTCATAACATTTGGCCTTGTAGATTGTGAGTTATGATCGATGTAATTTTGGGCTTTTCGATTGATGTTCTCCCCATATCGACGCTATTCGTATCGACTATTTCGCATCGATAAGTTTGCACGTGATGCCAGTTGACGTGGTGCTTTCTTTTAGGATCGATCCATATTTCATACCGAACGATCGAGGCTTGCCTATGGATGTGCCTTGTTTGTATCGACCCGGGCTAGTCTCGTTCGCGCCAATCCGCTGCTCTGTTCTTATAAATCATTACCATTTCTATTCGTATCGATAATCACAGGCCACTTCGCATCGATGAATGGGGGCTGCTTCGTATCCATTCTCATGTAATCTCTTTGTATCGATCATCTGGATACGACTTCATGTCGATGGTATTAGTGTGTTTCCATTGATCACTGTAAGCTACTTTATATCTATGGAAAGCCTCAAGTTCGTATCGCTCCCCTTAGCCAACTGATACAAAATTAGGTAGAAAGGGATCGATACGAAGATGGCAACAATCGACCAAGTGGATTAGGAATAATGTTACCGGTTGATGGATACAAAGAGAGTGGTCATCCGATGATATGAAGTGGTGCACTCGATGGATATGAAACAATATTCCTCAATGGATACGAACAGTTGAGACTTGATGGATACAAACAATGGACAAAATGATGGATACGAAGGAATTGATTCCTTTGGTTGGATCAATCATATCTGGAGCATACTAACTCAGATTAACTTGAAATTTGGAACGTTGGCTTTCATAGCTTTGCTTATATCGTCATATCAACTGTAGATTGATCTGGACTCGAACAAAATTTATCGACATCCTAGTGAACGTGTATATAATCGATCTTCGGGACAAACCATCTTTGGTTCTTATTCAACTTCTTGGTGTCATGGCCTTGCCAAAAGGCAGGATAACATTTGCCCCCCCAAAATACGTCTTGTGAGAACATGACGTGCTTTGAAAAGTTATCATCTTTATTTTGAAAAGTTCTTTCTGATTTGTCAAACAGTTGTTATCTTTTTACTGTAATATGTAGCCTTGGACTGATCTTTGGTAACATGAACCATGAACTGTTGACTGCCAAGTATTATACCGTGCGCCGTTGTAACTGAGAATCATATGATAGTGATCTGTTGTTTGTTGTTGTAATCGTCACCAGACGAGTATTCAATTCCTATAAAATTTGAAAAGCGGATATTAATTCAACAGATATGCATGTATGTATGCAAACCTAACTCCCGTTAATGTTCATACTTTCACAAGTCGTTGTCAGTTTTCTCATATCGAATTCCATATCGATCCTCTCTTAAATCGATTTAGAATCCAATTTGTAACAACGCTTGACGGTTGTTTTGGAATGTCCCTTCGTATCGATCCTCTCCTGGATCGATGTGAAAGGTCGAAAAATTGTTTTCGTATCGATGTCAACCGACACGAATTTCTTTGTTGTGTTAATTTAGTTCGTATCGTTGGATATGAATTCAGACAATCTTCAAAGTGATGGATATGAACTTTTCATCTCGTATCGATGAGAAACAAATAGTTTAAACATGGCGTGGCAATGGCGTTCGTATCGATGACATGTGTGGTCGATCTTTGGTGGATACAAACAGCTGCATCCCTGATCAATATGGGTGAATGATGTTATCGGAGTGGTTATCTAATGGATACAAAGTGATGCACTCGATGGATATGAAAAAATATTTGTCGATGGTTATGAACATCTGAGAATTGATAGATACGAACAACAGACAAAATGATGGATACGAAGGAATTGATTTCTTTGGCTTGCATCGATCATATCTGGAGCATACTGACTCGAATTGACTTGAAATTTAGAACGTTGGCTTTCCTAGCATTTCTTATCTCGTCATATCAAATGTAGCTTGATCCAGACTCGGAAAAAATTTATTGACATCCATAGTGAACCTATGTATAATCGATCTTCAGGACAAACCATCTTTGGTTCTTATTCAACTTCTTGGTGTCACGGCCTCGCCAAAAGGCAGGATAACAAGATTACTGGCAAATATACTTTGGTACTTTCAAGCAAATTTATTACCTACTAAAGCAATCTTAACTTGTTCTTTAAAAGAGCACAAGTCAGTTCATAATCCAATCAAAATCCAAAAAAGATTACCTAAAATTAAATTTGAAGTTAAAAAAAATGAAAATCATCAGTTAATCTGTGTTTTATAGGAAAGTAGGATTAGAAAAGTGAGGGAATTCCTAGTTTTACACTAAAGTGTAAAAAGCTTCTTTTATACAAGGAGGAGGGAAAATGTTATCCACATAATTTCTAAGGAGAACATGATGTCGAATGTAAGAATATCGCCTTCCTCTAATGTTACCTCTCTTTAATGTCACATATCTTTGATGTTGCATGTCGAAAGACAGAAACAAAATGGATACCGCACCTCATAAATAAAAGAAGGCCTATAACTATCTATATGCCGCGTTTAATCAATACCGCACAGATTTTATGCTTCTCATCACCAATTCCGCTTCTTATTGATGCCACGTCTTATTCTATGTCACTCATAACTAATGCCGCCTCTTATTGGTGTCGCCTCTTATTAATGCCGCCTCTTATTAATATTACCCCTCAAGCAGTGTCGTATCTCTTCATTGCCAATCTCATTCCATGCCATGGTGATTCCACGCCGCATATCATTTGTGCTATGCTTATCAATATTGCATCCCATCAAAGGAGGTTATCGAATGTCATTCATGCTGCATTTAATCAATGTCGTACTTTATCAGTGCAATAACAAAGGGAGGTTCCTGCATACCGATGGTATACAAAGGCTTATTGCATATCGTATGATCAATATGAATACTTAATAGCAACGGTATGATATCGATGCCGCATTTCATGAATATTGCATGTTATCAATGTTGCACAACATCGATGCCATGGGAATGTCAAAGGCCAAGTAAAGAAGAGGATTAAAATCGTCTGCAAGAGCAAATTCAAAAGAATTTAGTGTATTTCCCTTCATAAAGCTTCAAAGGAATTCATATTGAAGCCATCGCCAAATAACAATCAAAGTCCCACATTGCCAATGGAAGTAAGTATGCCTCCTTGCAACCACTATATATAAAGGCACACCCCTTCAAGGAAAGGGGCCCTTAACTTCTTTCGCACTCTTATCTCTTTATCTAAGTAGAATCTTCTCCAAGTTCTATTCATTGAGAGCTCGAGGACAATTCTAATGGCAAAAGGCTAATGACGTAGAAGATGATATATTCGCAAATAAGAGCTTGGACAATTAGAAAATTGCATATTTGCACATTTTGTAATAAGTTCATGATTGAATAAAGTACGTTACTTTAGCATATTGCCTATTATTATTCGGACTTCCTATTTTACTTTACGAACTTATGAATCGTATTTCAAACAATTCCAAGAATAATCATAAAACGAAGGGGTATCGGTGGAATTTTTTTGAATATGCCACCTTGCAAAACATTTTGGAAGCTGAACCAAATTTCGGTTTAACGTTTAGACGCTAGAAGGAGGCCCGAACCTTCAAATGTTCAAAAAATTACCAAAATACCCTAGGAGTGATTTAAATTTCTTACTTTGGAAAATTTTAGAATTCAATCTTTATTAAACTTATGATTTAGAAACTAATTGGTCTCAAATGTATGTAGGGCGTAGGCGATCTTATTAACTCTGCTTCGTCTCAACCATACCTGAGCCATAACTCATTCTCCAACAAACTTGCTTCCATCAATGTTCGATTCGACATCAATTCTTTATCCCCTCTATTCATTATTCAACATCGGTTCTTCCTTATCTAACATCGGATTTGCTTAATCCAACATCAATTGAATATAAGGCCCAATTCAAACTCAATCAATGCCGATTTCTACCTATTCAACTAGTATCAGATCTAGATGAAAATTGAATTTATGGACCCAACTAGTTTCAAAATTATATATCTGAGGGGATCTCATATTTATAGACAACATCAGATCTTGAATCAATGCTGAATTTCAAAGGCTAATGGAAAAGGTGTTTGATGCCACAAAAACTGATGACGAAGAGATTAATACAGAAAAGATATCAATGCTGCCGAGATAAGCGATGGCATAAGATGTTTGATGCCGCAGTTCAATAATGGCATAAGAAGTCAATACCACAGAGTTATTTGATGTCGCTGAAGTTAAGTGATGGCATAAGATTTTTGATGCCACGGTTAAGTGATGGCCTAAAAATTCAATGCCGCTGAGTTATTTGATGTCGCAATAAAGTGATGGCATAAGAAATTGATGCCTTAGAGTTATTTAATGTTGTTGGATAGTCAGTGCCACAGAGTTTATTTGAGGCCATAGTTAACTGATAGGATAAGAAAGTAATGTCGTGGAATTATTTGTTATTACTAGATAGTCAATGCCGTAGAGTTATCTGATGCCATAAGTAAGCTATGCTGTGGGGAGCAATGTTGCAGTATTGGTTACCGTAAGTGGTAACGCCATAAGGCAGTGATGGCACTGGATACTAATATTCATTTTGAAAAAGAGAACTCCATGCCAAAGTTCAAAATTCCCTACCCAAATTCAGAAGCTCAGATCGAGATGTAGAATCCATGTAAAAATGGAGGATTTCAATGCTGGAGATTCAAAAATTTACAAATTTTGATTTCATGGATATAAAATCTTATATATAGGATTTTTATTGAAAGAGGTTTCAGATACACTAAAGCTTCAGTTTAATTAGTGTCGAGTATAAAGCTAATTTCAAGAGTATCGAGGTTAAGTATGTCATCAACATTTGGATATATGTCAAATTTTAAATATATACATAATTTCATATGTATGAACTTTCTAGCTTGTACAGTTCCGTACATATCAAATTTTCAAAATCTTGCAATTCTAAATATTTATAAAGTTTTACACATGTAAATTTTGAATATATATATATATATTTCATATGCATATGATTATGAATATATATACCATCAAGGTCCGAGTTGTGTGATTTCATGATATATTTAGTTTTCAATACGTACTAAGTATAAAAAATTAGACAGTTTAATATATACATACAACTATGAATATTAGTATTTGGGTCATAAATTTTTTGAATATACAAAGCTTTGGATAGTACCCAGTCTTGAATATAAGTAAGCTTTGGTGTTGGATTTTAAATATTATGGTTTCATGCTTATATGGGATCAAATAAATGGTTTCGAAATTATATGGTAGCTCTGAATATAAAGATCTTAAATATATATATTATTATAGTTTTGAATATGTATAAATCTCATATGTGAGTACCAAAAAGTACAATTGCTTTGAAAAAAATATTGATTTTGATAAGTATCGAGTTTCTTGTACATATGAGTCTCAAATTAACATATGTATTAAAATTTCAAATATAAATTCTATTATAAAGGAATAAGGAGTCAAATACTATCAGATATGGGATATATAGAGAGCATCACATAATATAACTTTATATAAATATATGGAATCAAAGGAATAATTTTAAATACGTACTAAGTTTTGCAAATATCAAGTTTCATACTTACGGAATCATAAATAAAAGTCTCATATATGTTTGCCTTTTGGTTTCACACATTGGTTTCTGAAACATGCAATTTCATACATGGGATCCAAAAATTTGTAATTATGAAAGCTCAGAAAATATGCAGTTTCATATATATGAATTTCTTAAAAAATTATTATTTTGCGTACATGTAAGCTTCAAATGGATATGTATGTATACCTTCGAATAATATATATGTATATACATATATATATATATCATATTTTAAGTTCATATAGCCTCATATATATATATATAAGTTTGAGAAATCACAGTTACAAATATATATATATATATATATATATATATATATAAGTTTTAAGTATACGATAGTTTCGAAATATATTTGAATTCCAAAAGTACAATGTTTTGTATGTATATAGTTTCTTGTGCATATATTGATTTAACATATATAGAGAGCTTCAATGTTAAAGGCTTCGTGTCAAAAGGCTTCATTTCAAATATTTAGAATGTATATAATTTAAATTGTCAGGTTTTTAGTATAAAGTGTTCTAAATAACATGCTTTGAATGTACATCAGTTTCCAAGTACAGTTGTACAAGTTGTTGATTATAGAAATTTCATACATAAAGGTTTTGGGAACTTTAGGCACTAGAAAGGTACTAAATTTCGAATACAAATAAGAATAAAGTTTATTTGGTTTCAAATATATAAATATAATGTTTTCTATTGTAAATAGTTTCATCTACTTTGGTTTCAAATATATACAGTTCCCTATATGTTTTATTTCAGAAAAGCATTAAGTTTCACACATATGATTTTGAAATGTATAAGATTGATTACGAATAAATATGAATTTCTAAAATGTGTAGCCGTGAGTGTGTGATGATTTTGAATACATGCAGTTGCAAATATATCCGGCTTCAAACGTATACAATTATTTACATATATACATATATTAGATTTTGTTATGTATATATGTATTGATTTTGAAAGTTATCGTTTTCATAAATATATGGTTTTGTATATTTAGAAATTTCAAATACATAGGTTCCAAAGTATATGAATTGTAGTTTCAAACATAAATAAAGTTTTGTATCTAATTTTTAATATATGCAGTTTCGTATGTATGGGTCGGTTTCAAATATATAAACCTCTATACATGATTTCAAATATATCAGGCTTTTAGAAAGAACAACTGTTTCAAATAATGATTTCAAAAATTTACAAATTTAGAAAATAAAGAACGTTGAAGTCAATAAATTCAAGAATTGATGCGTCACCAGCTTTTGGAACCATATCATGTTGGATAAAATAAAGACTAATCCGCCATGAATAGATATCTAAGAAGCTCTAAATTCTTAGGAATTTCTGTTATGAGATAAATTTCAAGTTTTCTATACCGGAATAATGGAGTGTGGAGAGATTCTTTCTTTACGATTGGGATTGTAATACCAAAATGGGAATCCATGTTTTCATATATGGGAAAATGGATTGTCTTTATAACATCTATGTCAAAATGTTAACTCTTGTAGCCATGCTCATTACTTCCAATATAGAACCCAATTTAAGTCCTTGATTAAAGGGGTCACCGACCCTTCCCATTGGAGCAATTTCCAAAAAGTAAATTCTTATGGCTACCCAAGTTATTGATAAGGCACTTTTGAAAAAATTCACAATTTTAGAGGCATACTATCCAACTTGATTATTTAGGATTATATATTCCATTTCTTATTTTCAAAAAACTGTATTACCATCAAACAACCCTTTATCCCAAGAATTTTTACTTGTAAGAAATAGCTCATTAAGTAATATATAGGTTTTATCGCCATAATTCAAACCTAAAGGATATTTTGGTCAAATCATTTTTAAGGTTTACAAATTATTAATATTACCCGAAAAGGAGAATGACTATTCACAAAGGTAACCTAATAGGGTGCAAGACCATAATTTGAACTTCAAATAACCGAATAAGATCTCTTATTTCGGCCATCAAAGTGCTTTAAGTAGCTTTCAAAAAGCTGAAAGGCGGAAAGGCATTCATCAAGGTTCATTTCATGAGCAGTCAGAAGGGACAAATCAGTCGAACCGATATTTGTTGGAAAAAAAATCCAGAACACAATGAACCATTTTGTAATTTCAGCACATGAATGTTCAGAGAAACCACCCTTATTTCAAGTAAGGAAAGCCTCAAGAGAGAACATGTGATCACTATTGTCTAGAAAATTTAAGTAAATCCACAACTTGGGAGTTGATTCACTATCCAATATTTTATTTTTCAAGCTATGAGATTCAAACTAGATCGACAAGGATCATTCGAAAATAGAATAACAAGATTATATAGCATTGAAGTCTTCTTGGATCTTGACTTGAATTAAATTCCAATGCACTTATCATTTTTTATCATAAGTTTTATCGAATATAAAGCACTTACGATTCCAACATTATTATGGATTCTAACTTAGATAGTGCATTCCTGACAAGCTAACCAGATTTGCCTAAATCTTCCTTCAACCAAGTTTTACCAACCTTACATTTTTTTAGATTAACAAAGAATTCGTTAACAAAATTCATATTCCCAAAATCCCAAGTAGTAACAAGGAAGCAAAAATAATTATTTTCACAAGAATCAACAACTTCCACGCATGAGTTCAAGAATACTGGTTATCATAAGATGATATTCGAATTATCAATAGATTCACAAAGTGTACCTAAAGATGAGGAAAATCGAGTAGAAGAATTACTTCTTATGCTAAGGGTACATAGAACTTCCACCAAAAGTGCAACAGGTTATATCCCATTTTGTTTAACATATAGACATGAAGCATGCTTCCAATCGAGCTTGAAGTAACCTCTCGTCGAAGGATTGCATATTCATTTAATCCAAATTAGGAGTTAAAAAGAGAGTCTTTAAACTTGATCAATGAATTAAATAATGAAGCAGCCATACAGACAGTTGAATATCAAAGAATGATACCAAAATATTATAAATTCAAAGTGAGAGAAAGATCATTTCAAAAAGAAGAATTAGTATTCTGAAAGATTATGGAAAATATTAAGAATCCAGTGGATGGATCGCTCGGGCCTAAGTGGGAAGGGCCCATTATCATTGAGAAAGTAATCCCACCAGAAACTTATCGATTATGCCAAACTGATGGCAATGTAATGGCAAGAACATGGTATTCCAAACATTTGGGAACATACTTCTAAACAGTGGATGAATAAAGAAGTTGAAACAAGAATATTTACTGAATCATCATCTTAAACGGTGATATGGGGTTCGATCCAAATTGGGATTATTACAATCTTCTAAAGGAAGATCTATCAAAAATATGCCATTTGCGCTCTAAAAAATCTTCTAAAGGAAGATATGTCAAAAATTAGTCGTTAATGCTCCAAAACAATTTTCTAAAGGAAGATCTGCCAAAAATAAGCCATTAACGCTCACAATCTTCTAGAGGAAGATTGGTCAAAACTAAGTCCTTTTTCTTGCCTGAAAACATAATGGTTAAGGCACCTCCTAGAGGGAGAATGGAATACGCTCTTGGTCCCTCATGAAAATGGGATAGCCAGAGCACCAAACCAGCCTTTAGTACTGTCTATAGGACCCGACTGAAGCACCTTCTAGAGGGAGGTCCGACAAGTCTTTGGTTCTGCTTAAGATAGCTAACTAAACGCACTGGACGAAATCATCGAGTCAATAACACTCTGTGCAAAAGAATGAATCAAAAAAATCTTCCAGAATAAGATTTGTTAAAGTTAGGCCATGAGCTCTCCAAATAAAAAAACAATCTTCTAAAGGAAGACCTATCAATGTTGGGCTATTAGCACTCCAAAGAAAAAATAATCTTCTAGAGGAAGATGCATCAAGGTAGAGCCATTAGCGCTCCAAAGCAAAATTGGTCTTTTAGAGGAAGATCTATCAAAGTTGGGCCATTAGCACTCCTAAAAAAATGATCTTCTAGATGAAGACCTATCAAAATTGGGCCATTAGCACTCCAAAGAAAAAACAATCTTCTAGAGGAAGATCTGTCAAAGTAGAGCCATTAGCACTCTAAAGAAAAAATGGTCTTCCAGAGGAATATATGTCAAAGTTGAGCCATTAGCACTCCAAAGTAGAACAATCTTGTACAGGAAGATCTTTCAAAGTTGAGCCATTGGCGCTCCAAGGAAAAAACGATGTTCTAGAGGAAGATCTGTCAAAGTTGAGCCTTTGGCACTTCAGTGCAAAAACAATCTTCTAGTAGAAGATCTGTCAAAGTTGAAGCATTGGTGCTCCAAAGAAAAAGTAATCTTCTAGAGTAAGATTTGTCAAAGTAGAACCATAAGCACATTAAATCAAAAATGATCTTCTAGAGGAAGATCTGTCAAAGTTGAGCCATTAGCGCTCCAAAGGAAAAATAATCTTCTAGAGGAAGATCTATCAAAGTTGAGCCATTAGCACTCTATGAAAAAACAATCTTCTAAAGGAAGATCGACTAAATATGAGCTATCGTGCTTCAAAGAAAAGATAGCGTAATTTTCAGTTACCGGATGGATTTTCTGGTCTTCTATTCCAATTATTGCCAAATAATTTTCAAGGTCTTCTATTCAAGTGATATTATCACCAATATTCTGGTACTCAATTTAGATTATTCTTGCCAGAATGGTTTTTTGGTCTTCTATTCAGATTACTATTACTAAATAGTTTTCTGATCGTCTATTTAGATTATTGTCGGATGGTTTTCTGGACTACTATTATTATCGGATGGTTTACTGGTCTTCTATTCATATTATTACTAGATGATTTTATGGTGTTATATTCAAGAAGTAATTATCAACGGATGGTTTTTTGGACTTAGAATCAAGAAACTATTATTCTTAGATGGATCATTTAATCTTCTATTCACAATATTGCCAGAAGAGTTCCGATCCTCCTTCAAATAACGTCGCCAAATGTATTTATAGTTTTCTATTCATGAAATCTATGACGATCCACCTTCTTGACCCTTAGAAATCAAAATTAATACATTCTCGGTATTCACATATCACAAATCTATGTGCTGGGGCGGCAAATTATCAGTGGTTTTAAAAGAAACAAAGATGGAAGATAGAACAATATAGAATCTCACATCGTATTTAAAATAACCTATAGTTATACATGCAGAAAGTACATACAATCACTCCTTAGTGATTCATCAGAGTTACGGGAGGTACTAACCTAGCCAGGAATAGATAAAACTACTTATCCCTTGCAAGGGCTAGTGGATACGCAATGTATAATACAAAATACAGTGGAAACTAACAATAGATAACAATCTACATATAAACCTCCATGCTTCATGTTTCTTCCAAAATGCTCCATGCTTCTCCAAAAATGCTCCATGCTACGTAACTACTTGGCTGTCTGAAAAATAGGGCATCCAAAGTTAAAGGGAAAAGAAAATAAACTCCAAGTCAGTCATGGAACTGGAGTGAGAAACCCAAAAATAGGGTATTGGAAAGCAAAGCTTATCTCATAAGTCCATGCCACACATAAACACAGAAATAGTTTTTATCTTATGATAACCAAAACATTAGCTACGCATAATCAGGAATATTATCTTTAATGAAATTCTTTGAAAATCCTTTCAAATAGCATATAATCATAATTGGAATTGTTACGTTTGTTAAATTCGACAACATAATAGGTTTACAACTAAAACCGTAAAGGTTCGTATTGGAGAATGGATTCCATGTAATAACAAGAAAAGGGACTACCTTCCGATGGTACATCTCTAGAAAAATGCATCGAGGCACCAAAGATGGTCCTCTACCAACACAGAACCAGCCTACCTTTATCGTAAATAGTACCGAATATGACATCAACCCGGTTGTGACCGACCTTTACCGAGATCCCGAAGCATACACAACATGCCAAAAATATAGAGGGTAGTCTAGAAAGGTGATGACCATATCCTAATAAGGGCGGCCCATATAGCCCTACCGCATCTACCCATTTTTTCATTCCTAGGTGCAAGGCTTAAGGTCACATGTACCTTGCATACAATCATCAAATCTTACTTGAATGCCACATTGCCATGTTCATCACCCATTATCGATTTCCATAAATATACAACCTCTGAGCATGTATGTCTTAGAGAAGGGTGTTAAATGTAAGAGAGGTTACCTCCTACACCACCAAACATATGTATTTTTATAGATATCAATGTACGTGTATTTTAGAAATGCAATGTCTAACATTCATCCATACAAGTTGTCCAGAAATAGGACAAACTGAAGGCACTTTCGTACTACATCCTGTTTTGAGAATCACCTATAGGATTAGTTGCAAGAAGACCTTACATCGAAGATTTTCAAAATTAAGCACTACTGCTACCATATGTATATAATATTGAAATCTAGGGGCTAGTGGCAACTATCTGCATTCATTATGAAGATCTCCATCTTCAAAATCTTCTCCATTATCGTGTTTTTACTTTCGAACGTACATTGGTTCGATGTGGTTTTCGGATAGGAATCACCCAAATCCAATCCCGCTCTCTCCAAACTAGTTGTCGATAAAAACATCTTTTAGAGACATATCGTTACTTTTCTAATATATACAAGATTATTAACCCCTGCTTTAACTTTTGAAAACACCAAATCATTTCTCATAAATTATGTTGGAAAACATTATTGAATAAAAAGGGTCGATAGAAATTATATTAGTTCCACTCGATGTCAATTTTAGTATTCAACCATTACCATCCATCGAATAAAATTGGAATCATATTTTAAATTCACATGGATAGTATGGGTTCCCTTCTTAGAATTTAATACCGAGTATAAGGATTTCTACACAATCCATGTTGTATTAAATTTGCAAATTTGAATCTTCTACACTTTCCTCATTTCTGACATTTTGACCTTGTTTATTCCTCGTCCAGGAAAGATGCTGGGTGAGTCAGCGCTTTGGTTGCTCCTAAACAACTACTTAGTTTAGGAACACCACATCCAGATCTCATGAAGAGAAAAATCCAGTCTACTCATCGTCTTTTAGAGCCAAGATTAAATCATTTATTTATAACAGATTTTCTTTTAACCATTTATTTAAACTCTTTTAAAATAATTACAAAACCTCCAAACATCTTTAAAATACTTAATTATTTATTTTAAAACATTAATACGAAATTTGGGAAAAAATAATTAATTTTAAATCTATATTTCAAAAGTTATTAAAAGCCACATCAAAAAGTGCTCCAAATAGTGCTTTTAAGGTTTATTTGATCAAAACAACCTTTCTATCATTTAGAAGTCCATTTTTAAAACTCAAATTTCTTTTAAACAATTTAATATATTTATAGAATTTCTTTTATGTTTATAAAGAATTAAAATATCCATTTTAAAGAATTTATCGCTTTGGCTTCCAAACTGCCAAAGCGCAATTATTTTGAAAATTGGATTTTCTCATATTTCAAAATCCACTAAATGAAACCTCAATCCTTTTTTATTTGAAAACTATGATTATAAGAGTTCGGAAAATTTTCATTCCATATAATTCCAACTCAGATTCCATCGTATAAATCGATTTAACTTTTATGGCGTGAAATCGCGAACTACCGTTACGCGATGCACCTATTTTTGACTAAACTTTTATACTTTCTGAAATTTCTCCAAATTGAGTTTTAGTATTTATAAAAAAAATTATTTTAAACCATTTTAAAGAGGTTTAGTCAACTGTAAAACTTTTATAATTCATAATGGAAAGTGATTTCCTTCGGATAATTTCGATGCGTATTAAACATGAATATTTCTCATAACCAAACAAGCATATTATCGTATTCAAACATGATAAACAACCATCATAACTAAGAATAGACAAAGATATATATCATCTAATATAACATGTATGAATATAGTTTCTCAGCTTAGATTCAAACGAACTAGCTTTAAAATGACAATAGCTTTGCTATCCCGGAATCGGGGCTCACGAAGCTTGTACTATTACTTCCTAGGAAGTTCAGCCTTGGCCTTTAGTGCTTGGGTGCTCATGGCCTTGCTTGTAAG
Source organism: Allium cepa (assembly GCA_030765085.1). NCBI lineage: Eukaryota > Viridiplantae > Streptophyta > Magnoliopsida > Asparagales > Amaryllidaceae > Allium > Allium cepa. The sequence continues at coordinate 579,749,288 of CM060941.1, read as the reverse complement.
TAAGGAAAGGCATAGCCTTTGGGAGATAGATGGTGTGGCCTTGGGTTTAGAGGGGAAGAAGGAGGAGATTTGCTTTGGTTTAGAGGTGTTTGGATAATATATATACACTACATAATTTTAACTACTTTTTTCCATAATTTTCCACATTAATTTCCTAAGGTTGGAAGGCATTAAAATTGAGTGGAGAAGTGAAGAAAACTTAGGAATCTATGAGCAAATGAAGTGAAGGTGGATAGCGGTATTTATTAGCAAAGAAGGGATAAAATATATCATGATATTTATGTGCACCTGTGTAGTTAATTCCCTGCTATTACCCCGCTATAACCCCGCTATATCTCATAGCGGATTTCTACCGTTACGATTTTTCCATATAGCCCCAAAATATAGCCTTTCCGCTTTTAATCCCCGCTATATCTATATCCCGTTATTCTTGCTATATTTTCCTATTTCCGCTATATCTTCTTTAATAAAATGAATTAAAACATTGCATTTATACATTATAAAAATTATGAAACTAATTTATTTGATTTAATTTTAATATATTTTCAGAAATGAAAATACTCTACTATTCTACTAAATTCAGTTATGTTATATAATAGTTTTACGTTTATTTAAAGTATATTCGCATACAATTTTTGTTTAAAATTATTTATGTATTAATTATAATTCAACTGAACGATAATTTTTCATTAATTACCATTTATATATTTATAAAAACATTAAGTACGAGTTTTATATGCTATTTTAGAGCCATCCGCTCTATCCCGCTATATCATCGCTGTATCCCCGCTATGACTTTTTACACCTCCACCGCTTTGAATCTGTTGAGCGCTTTAACTGCACAGATGTGCACACACATCACCATTTCCTCACCACCATTCCCTCATCTCGCCTCATCACTCCCGACCAAAGTAAACCCCTCCCCTCATTTGTGTACTCATATGCTCATATTTTGCGAGTAAGAAGTTGACACTGAGTTTAAAGAAATATCATGATATTATATATAATATCATGATATTTTCCTTATATCTTTGATTATTTATTTATACATATATGTATATTCATGTGCTTGTGAATGTGTTCATGTATGTTTGCATATGTATGTCTCAAATGATTCACAATGTTTAACAACTTTTCTACATTGAATGGTTATGGATTTCGATTTAGATTTACGATTATATTTTCACTTTTTATTTAACATGTACAAACGTACATACATACATACATATACATATATATGTATATGTGTGTGTATATATATTTGTAAACAAATTTTGATAATAATATTTTTATTATTATATAATAATTAAGTAGGCTTATTTAATAATTAAAATAATTATTAAATCATTTAATCTCAAATTAAATTCAAAAATCAATTATTAAATAATGCCATCATTGATGATGTCATAAACATATTTCATTTCCTAAAAAATAAAATAAATAATTTTATTTCATATTCTTATTTAAGTGGATAAATAAGTGTTTATATCCAGCTCTATGCATGACTTTTGATAATTATAGAGTTGTATATTGATAAAATGATTTTCGACCATTTTATCAATATTCCTTTAAAGCTTATACTTTTGTAAAAACTTATTCAAAATAAGGTTACCATCATTATTGTTCAGAAAATCATAATCTATATTTTAAAAAGCTCATATATGAATATTTAAAAATAAATATAATTTATCAAATTGATAAATTTGCGGGTCGTTAAAGACTCCCCTCCTTAAAAGAATTTCATCCTCGAAAAATGCAAAACCTAAAGGTGTTTGCCCAAAATATATATGTTTTAAACTTACAATAGTATAGTGTATATAGTTCATATATATGTGATAGTCTTTTCGATCTCTTATTCGAATATACAACTTCTCTTCCAAACTAGTATTGACTCCCCGATCCTCTAGTGCGTACTATGATCAAGCTCTATGATCAAAACTTTAGTTTTCCTTGCATAGCTCTCAACTATTCGCCATTAAAAATTGAGTGATATATCCTTTTTTGAACCAGTGTAAACACCTTAAAGTTTCATACTAGAATTTAGGTTAAAATCGTACAAAATGATTTACATACTTATTATCCTTTCCAAAAAAATTATGAAAACATTTCATAATTTTTTTATCATTTATTCAAACAATTTTATAAAGATTATCATTTTGAAATATTTATTTCTAAATATTTCTTCTTAAAGGAAACATTTCGTTCCAAAATATAAATTTATTTTCCATTAAAATTATAATAAAAATCTTTCAATGTAATACATTTCTTTTACAAATGTTTTCTAAATTTGTTTGTAAACAAATTCTTTTTATAAACCTATCATAAGAGTTTCTAAAATATTCCATTTTCAAAATATTTCATTAAATTGATAAATTGTCTTTTATTTCTAAAACTATAACAAATTATCTATATCATAATATACTTCCTTTAACCTGTATTAAATGCAAACACCTTTGTATCTGATAAAACTTCTTTTATTAGTAAAACTTACCTTATCAGTTAATACTACTTTTGTATATATTCACTTATACTAGTTTCAGCACTTAAAACTTATTCAAATGTTATAGGTATATTAACAAAAAACAGTCTTAAAGTATTACTTACTTTTAAAATATAATCAAGAGATGAAAACAATTACTATCAAAACATTGTTTTAATAAACTCCTTTTCTTTTATAACATTTTCTATCTTTTTTATAAATGATTCCAATAATTGTTTCTATCTTTAAAATTTGATTATTAAAGGTCTAAATATATTTATAAGATTTCTTCCAAAATGCATTTTAAGCGTTTTAAAAAAAATGCTAAAACATTTACTTACCATTAATAGCTTTAACCATATATTTTAAAGATCAAAGCATACCCATGCCTATCAATCAACGCAATATATTTTGATACATATTTACAACCGCCAATTAAATACATTAATGATTCACATTATTTCTTTTTTTACCTCTAGAAAATTATATAGACGGGTAACACAAAAGATACGAGGAACCGGGTGCTACTAATAGTATCGTATATTTCCTTAACAGGTAGGGTAATACATAAGAGAAGTGTTACCGTTCGAACACATCTCCTGCTCATATTTTGGGTTACTTTTGAGCCACTCAAACTAGTTAATCATAATATTCTTTGCAAAAATTTTGGGATTTAAATCCTCAAAAATCTCTTTATAAAATACATTTTTTAAAGGATAAACTTTGAAAAAAAATTAGGCTGAAGAACAATGCTAATTATACCTAGCATTTTGTACAGTATAAAACTAAATATAATGGTAATTATAATTAGATTTTGGTATAGTATAAAAACTAACTATAATGCTAGTTATAATTAACATTGTCATTCTACCTAATTTTTTTTCCAAAGTTTGTCCTTCAACCCAAAAATTAAACTTGGTGTCCTTCTGTCTAATTTTTTCCAAAGTTTGTGTTCTCCCTAATTCCCTCATTTTAATACTTCCTTGAAATATAAATATTAATCAGTTTTATATTAAGCATTTCATTCTTTTACGTAATTACATAGATCTTTTGTAGATTTGCATCCTAGTTATTCTAGTTACTTACTATATAGGCACATAAAACATTGCTTTGCCATATGGAAGATTGGTAGCTAAAATTACCAATAAAAAGGTATATTTTTTTTGAATTTAAACGTATATGCTATGAAGGAGTTTATTTTCTTATATCTAATATGAATTAATCTAGTTTTGATCGCGTACATATATTGAATTAGAGTGTGCGGGCACTAACCACACAAAGGAGGTGATGGTAGAATTTTATGAAATCCGATAAGTTTATAAAAATTAACCAAATTTTTTAGAAGTTTAAGTCGGTTGAATTTTTATAAAAATAAATTAAGTCTACAAAAATTAACCAACTTTTACATAAAATAACTATGTTAAGTAATTTTACTAGAATTAAACACATCTATAAAAGCTAAATGCATCTATAAAAATTAACTAAGTTTTCTAAATTTTTAACTATGTTAACCAAATTTGTAAAGAAATAGCCATGTTAACAAACAATAATTAAGTTTTATAAAAATTTAACAAAGTTATATAAAAATTTAGCCAAGTTAACCAAGCTTTTTAAAAATTAAATAATTTCCTAAATAATAAAAAATTAAAAAAATTAAATAAGCTTATAAAAATTAACTAAGTTTTATAAAAATTAATTAAATTTATAATATTAACCTAATTTATTGAAATTAACCTAATTATAAACTTAGCTAATTTTTATTAAAGTTTACTAAGTTTAATAGAAATTAAACAAATTTATAAAACCTACTAAGTTTATAAAAATTAATTAAGTTTTTAAAAAAATAACTAAGTTATTAAAAATAACCAAGTTAATAAAATTTAACTTATTTTTGTAAATGTTAACCAAGTTTATAAACATTTGACTAAATTTAATAAGTTTGTAAAATTTGACTATGCTTTACAAAAACTAACCGAGTTTCATAGCAGTTAAATAAGTTTATAAAAATTAACTATGTTTAATAAAAATTTAACTAAACTAAGTTCTAAAAGTTTTATTAAGTTTTATAAATGTTTAGCCAAGTTAACTAAGTTTTAAAAATAACTAGGTAGTATAAAAATAAGCTAAGTTATATAAAATTAAATAAGTTTGTAAAATTAATAGTATTTAGTTATAGTATAAACAATACTGGTCACTATAAAATAATGATATATGTACGGCTAAAAAATGCATATTTTAGTAACATAAGTAATAACCTTTTTTCACGCTTATGTTACTAGAATATCGATACTTATTACTAAAATATGCATTTTTGATTTATAAAAATTAACTAAATTTATAAAAACTATATGAAATTTTAACTAAAATATGTATTGAATTTTATAAAATTAACTTAATTTATATAATTTTAACTAAGTTAACTAAAGTTTATGAAAATTAACTATTTTCAAAAATTTAAGTGAGTCTTATAAAATGTAACTAAATTAACTTAGGTTTTATAAAAAATAAATAAGTTAATTAAATTTTATAAAAATTTGATAAGCTTATATAAACTGACTAAGTTTTATTATAATTAAAATTAACTAAGTTTATAAAATTAACTACGATAAGTAAACTTTAGTTTTATAAAAATCGTGTTTATACTTTGTAATCTTTGTTAAATTATTATAGAAATTGACTAAGTTTATAAAAATTATGTAATTTTTATAAAAAACTTACTATGTTAACTAACTTTAATAAAAATTATGTAAGGTTATAAAATTACCCAAGTCTATAATAATAATAATAATAATAATAAATTAACTAACTTTAAAATAATTAACTAAGTTTAAAATAATTAACTACGTTAATTAAGTTTTATAGAATTAATTAACTTTAATAATAATTAAACTAACTAACTAAGTTTTTTAAAATTAAATAAGTTTATAAAATTTAACTAATTTTTATAAAAATTAGTAAGTTTATAACATTAGTCGTGCAGTTATTGAATAAAGTATTTAAAACATAATTACATCCATTTCATGAAATTCCATATGTTATTGATCATCGATTCTGTATATTTGTATAAATTAACTAAACTTTATAAAATTGACTAAGTTAATAAAGTTTTAAATCAAATATATTTTATAAAAATTAACTAATATAAATTAACTAAGTTTATATAAGTTAACTAAGTTTATGTAAATTGATTAAGTTTTGTATATATTTAACTAAGTTAACTAAGTTTTATAAAAATTAAGTAGGTTTATACAAATTATCTAAGTTTATAAAGTTAACCAAACGAACTAAGCTCATTTACTTGTTTTTTTATATAAGTTTTATAATTTCTAATGTTGAATTTCTTTTTCATAGTTAACTACACATCTATGGTCATACAGATGGCACATGTTGTGATACATTAGTGATTTGAAGTTCTTTTGAAGTAATAACTTTCTTGGCTTGCACACTTAATTGTCGTGTGTAGTTCGATTTTTTATCACTTGTATTATTTACAATTATAACATAACGTTTATAAAATATTAATTTAACATACAATGCAATAATTTGTATGAATATTTTATGGTTAGTTATTATGTGTTTAATGTGATATATATGATTATGTGAAATGTTACGTTGTGTTTGTGTAAATCAATCGATCATAGTGTGATAATGGATATGTATGTAGCACAAAAGTGATTTTTAATAGGGTGCAATTAAAGGTTTAAATGCGTTTGAAAAATGCTATTAAAGGATTTAGTAGCCTTTGAAAAATGCTACTAAAGGATTTAAAACGTTTAAGAAAAGCTATTAATGGAAGTAATAGCGTATTTTTTAAAACTTGTATGCCAGCATGTCATTATAAAAAGGGGCTTTTCATAGAATTTTAAAAACTTTATTAATGAGACTTTTAATATCCTTTTGAAAACACTACCAGAAGTCATTATTGATGCCGTATTTTATAGTGTTTTTGATTTTTCTATTATAGGTCCCTGATCTATTATCACATGTTGTTGTAGAATGTTTATAAAAAAGCTATCATAGCCTTTTGTAGCATTTTTTAAATGCTACTAAAGAGTCATTTTGTTGTAATGTTTTCTATTATACTAGGGACGGGCTGGCTGAGGAGATATACAATAGTGGTGGACTGCGAGAGGCTGTTGGTGACGATTGGGACTTAGGATGGGTGGATAGTAGTAATCGGTTGTCTTTCTATATTCACTTGAAATTCCAATGATGGGTTGTAATCTGTGCCTATTATGAGTGAGTATCCGAGATCATTCAAGGAGGTGACTGGATTTTCACCATACCGAGAGATTGAGTGTCACACCCCCTAATTTTGATTAACATTCGTTGATGCCAAAAATGGACATCAACACCCAACAGAATCTCATAGAGATTAAACAATGAATGAAATAAAAAACATGGAAGAAAAGGTAAATGTACACATAGATTTTTATAGCGGTTCGGTAATCTTGGCCTACGTCCACTACATATTTTTATTAATCTTGCACTTGATTATGATTAGAAGAATGTTTGGATCAATTAGGATCCATTAATTCAAGGGTGAAGAATAAAAAAGGCAAAGCCTAGGCCATAGAAAGAAGGATCCTTTTTATGGAGAATGGCTAATGAATTTAAAGGAGAAGATGTGCATGGATTGGAATAAAAGTTTGTAAGAAGAGTCTCTAGATCGGTAAGGGCCCACCATAATGCTCAATGGCCCTAACTCGATATTTTGGAACCAAAGTTTAGCAAATTGTTATTTTTGCCTCTAATTGATGTGCAATCGATCGTGTAAACTCTTCATGATGTAAGATATTTGCTCTCTAAATTCCGTGCAATTTTGACATACGTTTGTGAGATATCGCATATTCCAGGAAGTATCCCTTGTTGCAAGTAATCTTAGATAGGAGTCATCTACGACTCCCTTTCCACCTTCGTCTCCAAAACCCAATTAATCTTTATTTAGTCAATGCTTGGAGCATTTAGTACTTTAACTGAGAAAAAGTCTATTTTTAACGCATTCCTTGAACTGAATTACTTGGCCAATGAGTCGCCATTCGCATTTTGTATCTGGGGATGTGTGTAATGGTGTAATAATCGAAGTTGGCCAGTAGCTCTTGGACCCAACTAAGATATGGAGAAAGTCGCTGGCCCTTAGCCTAATAATCTCCCTTGACTTGGCATGCTACTAACCGGAATCACAAAAGATTTGTAAATTTTCACTCCTAGTTCCCTGGCCACTTTGAGCCTGTCAATCAAAGCTTCATACTCAGCTTCATTATTTATTGCAGGGAAGTTGAGCATCAAGGTGTAGCAGATCAGTTGTTCCTTCAAGTGTCACCAACATGAATTTGGCGCCAGAACATTGATCATTGGATGCTTCATTTATGTACATTTTCTATTGACTGGTTGTTCTCCACTACTCTCTGGAGAGTCATCTGGTGCAATGAATTCAGCTATGAAGTCTGCCAATGTCTGTCTCTGGATAGGTCTCCAAGCGAGATAAGTGATATCTAATTGGCTTACTTGATATTCTGTTGAGCAACCTTCCAGACATCTCAGGTCACTGTAGGACCCGTCGTAATGGCTGGTCGGTGTAGATGTTGATGGGGTAAGCCTGGAAGTAAAGGAAAAGCTTTTGTGTTGCAATGAACAAGCACTACATGAGCCTTTCTAGCTTTGGGTAGTTTCTCTCAGCACTTGTCAATCACTTGATAACACAATATACTAACCTCTGGATCTAATTCTCTTCGTGTAATAGTGCGTCACTTATGAAGTGTAACGACGCCACTGGATATGTGTATAAATTTTTACGATCCAAGGGTTTAGATAGGATGGGAGGTCACTCTAAGTGGTCTATCAGAGCTTGAAATGCGTTAACGTAGTCCTGAATTCATTCAAAGTTTCTCTTCCCTCTCTAGATTAGGTCAAAGAAGAGAATCCACTTATCGGTGGCCCTGGAGATGAACTGACTTAGGGCGGTGATCTTTCCATTTAGGCTCAGTACCTGCTTGATTGTTTCGGTACCTAGATGTCTTTGATTGCTTGAATCTTCTTAGGATTAGCATCGACTGCACGATATTTGACGACTAAACCCCGAAATATCCCTAACGCAATGCAGAAAGTGCATTTTAAAAGATTTAGTTTCATTCCATATTTTCGTAAAACACTGAACATCTCTGTTAAGTCATCGATATGGTCGTTTGATCGTTATGACTTAACGAGCGTATCATTCACATACACTTCCATCGATCGCCCGATCTGGTCTTTGAACATTCGGTTGACTGACATCAGGTAAGTTGTACTGGCGTTCTTATGTTCAAATTACATCATAGCATAGCAACATAGCCTTAAATCGATAATGAAGCTGGTGTGCTTCTGATAGGGACATGCATCGAGATCTGGTTGCATCCAGAGTACACACCCATAAATGAAAGCAGTCCATATCTAGCGGTTAAGTCTACAAGTTGATCGATCCTTGAAAATGGAAAGCTGTCTTTTGGGCATGCCTTGCTTAGGTCAGAGTATTAGACGTATATCTGCTAGTTTACATCAGCTTTTTTACACATGAACTGGATTGGATACCCATTTTGGGTAGAGGTTGTCATGGATAAATCCATTGTTTTTGAGTTTATCCACCTCCTCTTTAAGTGCAACAAATCCTTTCTGATCCATGCTGCGTTGCTTTTGTTTCACTGGGACATGCCTTGGGTCAATGTTCAATGCATGGCTCACAATAATTGGTGAGATTACACACATGTCAGAATAGGTCCAGGAAAACACATCAAAACTCATTCGGAGAAAGCCATCTAATTCCTTTATCATCGTTGCACTGAGCTGTGATATGATCTTCAGTACCCGTAATGAGTAGCCATGGATGACCGTAATGTTGATTGTTAGCTCTTCGGGTATAGCATTGGATTCCTTGAGTTCAAATGTAACTATTTCACGCAACAATCGACGTGAAATCTAGTTGGGATGGGTAACGATGACGATTACTCTGACCGAATCCTAGAGTCTTGTCATGAATTATTGAGTCTGATAGCGAAATGCTCTAGTTGCTTTGAGGGATTATCTACAGCTGGCCAAAGATCAATCCTAGAAGCACATTAAACGTGGGAGTAAGGTTCTTCCTCGTGTTGCATGCAACTGTATAGTTCGCTCTTGCTTTGAGTTTGCATCTACTTGTATATTCGAGCAACGCACTTTCCACTCAATGTACTCATGAATCGCTACTTGTCTTTCAGGTTGGAGTGATGTTTAGTTACCAATGAGATTGGGCATCAATTAGACGATCCTATCTCTAGGCATCCTTTCGGTCATAGCCTCAAGTCATTATCAACACTAGGTACAAATCACAATATTGAGCTGTCGTAGCCAGTCTTTGGATGATCTTCTACTTTCGATCTCAGGTTGATAAATATACTGCATGGATGGTCGAGTCTCATCCTAGTCATGTTTATACTCCCACCTAAGCTGTGAAGACTTAGAGTTGATCGATGAATGGTCGGTTTACATTCATCTTTTTTATCGCTCGGGCCCCAAAGTCTGGTTATACATCGATAAGTAGGAAGGCAACTTATGTTCAATTTAGAATTATACTCTTTATCGTTGAATCGTGGGATCAAACTACTTGATGGAAAGTGGAGTCGCGCGTATTCTGGTTTTTCCTTCCCAAGAGAAGACTTTGATGCTCCTTCAGATTTCAAGCATGAGTTGGGTGTTAGGCGGTCAATCGCATCTATTTTTAGTGCAGATGTCGCCATACTCTAGGCAGGACTAAAGAATAGATGGTTAAGTCACACCTAACTAGTGACTGATGCTCTCCTTATTGGACAAAGGGCAAGGATCAATGCATGGATAGTCTAGTCACATCAATTTCATATTGCTCTTCTTGTTGGATCATGGTAAGAGCCAACGAATGAATGGTTGCATCGCATTTCGGAGCTACATGGTTAATAATATCCATTTTTATTCATATTCTCCTGTCAGATCTAGGGATAGAGTTGGCTAAGGAGCAGTCGGTTCATGCTCACCCGGTTTCATACTCTTTCTGATTGATCGAATGAGGGTGTTGGAGAATTAATGATCAAGTCAGACTCATTTGTGGTTTATTCTCCCATCCGCGTTCTGATGATCGGAGATTTTCGAAGGACATCCGGGTTATATCCGTTTATGTTTGGTATGGATTGATATTGACTGCCGGTTCAATGGCACGATATAGAAAATTTGGATGTGTATTGCCTTTCGATTCAGAGGTGTGATATAATTGGTCTCTTATAACTTCGAATTTCATTCCAATTAGTCTTATACTGAGGCCTTCTTATGGTCGTTACCTTAAGTTGTAAAGATCACCCAACTAGAGCTATAGTAAGATGTCGTATTAGGCATGTAGTAGTTTGTACTCTTGTTCCCATTCTTGGGTTAGCGAAATTAGTTCATGGACGGTCGAAATCCATCTGTAATGAGTTTATACTCCTCCTGTTGAGTTCAGGTCGGAGTTTATGGAATATTGAGTGGTTGAACTGCACTCATCTATTTATTTATACTCGTATCCGCACTCTAGGGATAATAGTTTATAGAAAGGTGGTCGAACTGCACCCAATTTGTGTTTACACTCCAATCCGCACTGAGTACCAAAGTTATTTGCTGAGTGGTTGAACTGCGTCCATGTCTTGGTCTGGATTTTGGGCTTGCCGATGTCTAGGCAAGGCCTGGGTAGTTTTCTGTACCTCGGACGCAAACCAGGTCATGGATGGATGTACCACATCCTCTTTGGATTGGATGATCGAACCATGCTAAATTTAGGCTTGGGCTCTTAAACTGCCCCATGCATCCAGGATACGAGTTGATGCATGGACTGTATGGACACTCATACCACATCTACTTCCATTTGGGTCCAGTTTTTTCCGAGCCTTGGGAGTAAGATGAGTGTTTTGAAGAACTTCGAGCTCGAGCAAGGAGGATATGGTCAGATCGCATCCACTTTGATTTGTGTGTTTGCCCCCCAAATAAAGGAAGGTGAGGAGCAGTCGGTCGAACTGCATCCACTTTTCATGTTTATACTCCATTCCATGCTCTGGGGACTAAAGTTTTGTGATGGGTGGTCAGTCACATCTGTTTGATCTTATAGCCCATTTCGTGTTATGGGAAGTAGAGTTGATCGATGGACGGTCGACTCGTATCCATCATTTTGTGTTTATACTATGGTCCACACTCTGGGGACCAGAGTTTTGTGATAGGTGGTCGGTGATGGTCGTCTAATTTTTATACTCCGGTCCATGCTCTAAGAACCAAGGTTGATTGATGCACGGTCGAGCCGCATCCATCTTTTGTGTTTATACTCCAATCGGCCCTTTAGGGACCAAAGATTTATGATGGATGGTCAGTCACACCCATTTGATGTTTATACTCCGGTTCGCGCTCTGGGAACTAGAGTTGATCGACGGACGGTCAAACCGCTTCTATCTTTTTGTGTTTATACCCCAATCTGCACTCTGGGGACTAGAGTTTTATGATGGACGGTCAGTCACACCCGTTTGGTTCTATACTCTGGTTCACACTCTGGGAACCAGAGTTGCTCGATGGATGGTTGAACCGCGTCCATCGTTTTGTGTTTATACTCTGGTCTGCAATTTGGGGGCTAGAGTTTTATGATGGGTAGTCAGTACACCCATTTGGTGTTTATACTTCAGTTCACGCTCTGGGAACCAGAGTTGGTCTATGGACGGTTGAACCACATCTATCATTTTGCTTTTACTACACTTGACAAGTCGAGGGAAAAAGTTTTAGGGTTGACGATCAAGTCACATCCACCTCAAGCTGCGGTCGTGTCAATGTATTGAGGGCGGTGGTTGATGAGTAGATAGTCAGTCATGCCTACTTTAAGTCGAGCTTTCGAACTACCACTTGTGTTCAGGGCAGGAGTTAATGTGTGGACGGTCAAATCGCGTCCACTTTAGTTGTACCCCAGTCATGCTGAGTTTGGGGAGAGGCATAATTATTTTGATGAACCTCATTTATGAGCTGAGGAGTGGATAGTTGGGTTGCAACCACTCCAAGTCCTTCTTTGGTCTTCAAGTCAAGCGCAGAAGTTGATGAGTGAACGATCACTCGTGTCCACTTTTTGATGGATCCTGAACTTGTTGGGCTTTAAGTAAGGCACAGATGTTCTGTCAGAATCAAAGCACAAAGTAGGAAATGGATGGTCAAGTAACACCCACTTTCCATTTCGAGTCCTTTGTCCTATGTAAGGGGCATATGGTAGCTGATGAGCGGCTGAATCACGTGTATCTTGATGAAATTTCAAAGGTCCAATCATGGTATGCGGAGATTGGTTGGCGCCAACTCTTAGCACTTAGTCACCTGCATTGTTTGGAAGTAATTTAGTTCAAGTTGGTGGTATTTCACAACACAATTGAAATTGAAATAGAAATAATTCAATAAAGATCAGAATAATTCTCATTGACAAGTGAATCAACTTCTTATGCTCGTTATTCCACTTTGTCCAAGACCTTCTCAACTAGAAGTTTACCGTAGTAGTCCAATTAATAATCAAAGTTCTTTATTGATAGGGTCAGATGTTCCATGCCCGCTATTCCATGGGGCTTGTGCATATTGTCGAAACTTTCCTTTCCGGATCAGCTTTCCAATCACATCTCGAAGGTGTTTGCAATCGCCAGTGTTAGGGCTGTGTGTACTTGGAATATAATACCTTTCCTAGATTTCCTCTGGGATTCCGTGGAGTCTCTTGAGGCTGGTTTTTAGTACTGCTCCAAGTCATGAGCCTCCAAGTAGATGTTATCGACTGAATCGTTCAAAAGAGTATATGAGTCAAATTTTGAGATTCTAGGTCGTCTTCTAGAATTCGAGTCCTTAGCCAACAGGCCCGTATTGTTCTCTCTACCAGTCTGCTCTACCCCCTTCTTGCTTAGGTTTGGGCTCACTTTATAACAAAAACGATCCGAAGTCGTAGGACGCTCTCTATCTAACTAGCTGCCAAAATCTGTCTGAGGGTCGATTCCCCTCATCAATGCCACTGTTATGATATTCTCGCTGGGACTGCTCGCTTTGGTGATGATGACGATAATGGATCTCTACAGGAATTATTTGAGTGGCTCACCTAGCATCTGGAATAAATTGGATAATGAAATCACATCCTTGGTGTGAGTCGCATGCATTCTGAACAACTCGACAAAATCTGATCCAGTTGATTGAATGAGGAGATGGACTTGGGAAATAATCGCATAAACTGCATGATCGCCACACCTTTGAGGAATATAGGAAAGCATCTACATTCGATGGCATATATCGCTCTAGTGGAATTCATATGCCACTCGAATTTTATGAGATGTAGTCCAGGGTCATTATTCCCTGAGTAAACATATATGATTGGTACATCGAATCTCCTTGGATGTTCTGCACACTAAACGACTTCAATGAATAGGCTTCGACTAGGAGAGATACTTCGGTCATCATCAATTCGGTTCATTTTCAAGTTATAGGTACTTGTTATGCTTGTGAATGATTATTGCATGGTTTTCCAACATTTGAATAGCTGAGAATGCCGATCGAATGATGAATCAGTTAGGATGGGATCGTTCATCGGCGATGATCCCCAAACTTTCGCCCAAATGGGGTGCAATCCATTTGAGGCAGTAAGGAGGGCTTATTGAGTTTGAATACCAAGTTTCATGTCATTTGGAGTCTGTATGCCCGAGATACGAGCGAAGCAAGATGGACCGGTACTGTCGGATTGGTGGTAAGTTACGTGGAGTCGAACTCGAGAAAATCTGCTATTTTCTTAGAGTCGGCAACTGGTTTTCTTGGAGTCATTGAACTTGAAGTGCTGGGTCAGTGAAGAACGGTGCTTGGGGTCATACTGGCAATTGCTTGGAGAAAATCTTGGTTTTAGCCGAGTTTGGTTTTGGGCCAAAGTTTCTTGGGTTTGCTTAGAGTCACATCACCTATGTTCTCCAACCTTTGGGAGTATCGTTTAAGTAACTGTTTCTTCTTTGCTACTTGGTTGCAATTCACAAGTAGCTACTTGATCCTCAATACCCCAATCAGTCACAGGACATAAGGGAAATGGACAAAATGCACCGTCTTTAAGTTGACTTTCGAATGCGGAATACGGGGGACACTGGCTGCGGCACTTATTACTAAAATATGTATTTTTGATTTATAGAATTTTATAAAAATTAAATAAATTTATAAAAACTATATAAAAAATTTAACTAAAATATGTATGAGTTTTATAATAATTAACTAAATTTATAAAATTTTAATTAAGTTAACTAAATTTTATGAAAATTAACTATTTTCGAAAAATTAAGCGTGTCTTATAAAAAGTAATTAAATTAGCTTAAGTTTTATAAAAAATAACTAAGTTAACTAAATTTTATTAAAATTTGACAATTTTATATAAATTGACGAAGTTTTATTATAAATAAAATTAACTAAGATAAGTAAACTTTAGTTTTATACAAATCATATCTACCAGTTTGAAATCTTTGTTAAATTATTACAGAAATTGGTTAAATTTTATAAAAGTTGTGTGATTTTTATTAAAATTTACTGAGTTAACTAAGTTTAATAAAAATTATTTAAGTTTATAAAGATCAACCAAGTCTACAATTATAATGACGAATTAACTAAGTTTAAAATAATTAACTAAGTTAATTTAGTTTTATAAAATTAATTAAGTTTGATAATAATTAATTAAACTAACTAAGTTTTTTAAAAATTAAATAGGTTTATAAAATTTAACTAAGTTTTATAAAAATTAATAAGTTTATAACAATAGACGTGCAATTATTGAATAAAGTATTGAAAATAAAATTTACATCCATTTCAAGAAATTCCATATGTTATTGATCATCGATTCCATATATTTATATAATTTAACTAAATTTCATAAAATTAACTAAGTTAATAAAGTTTTAAATCAAATGAATTTTATAAAAATCAACTAAGTTAATTAAGTTTCATATACATTAATTAAGTTTATATAAATTAACTAAGTTTATATAAATTGATTAAGTTTCTTATATACCTAACTAAGTTAACTAAGTTAATAAAAATTAAATAGGTTTAAAAAAGTTAACCAAACAAACTAAGTTCGTTTACTTGTTTTTTTATATAAGTTTTATAATTGCTAATGTTGAATTTCTTTTTCATAAGTAACTACACAGCTATGGTTCATCCAAATGGCACATGTTGCGATATATTAGTGATTTGAAGTTCTTTTGAAGTAATAACTTTTTTGGCTTGCACACTTAGTTGTTGTGTGTAGTACGATTTTTTATGATTGTACTATTTACACTTATAATTTAACGTTCATAAAATATTTTAACATACTATGCATTAATTTGTATGAATATTGCATGGTTAGTTATTTTGTTTTTAATATGCTCTATATGATTGTGTGAAATGTTAAGTTATGTTTATGTAAATCTATCGATCATAGTGTGATCATGGATAAGTATGTAACATAAAAGTGATTTTTTATAGTGTGCAATTGTAGATTTTAATGCGTTTGAAAAAACAATATTAAAGGATTTAATAGCCTTTGAGAAACGCTACTAAAGGATTTAATAGCATTTAAGAAAAGCTATTAAAGGAAGTAATAGTGTATTTTTAAAAGTTGTATACCAAAATGTCATTATAATAAGGGGATTTTCAATGCATTTTAAAAACGTTATTAATAAGACTTTTAATAACCTTTTAAAAACACTACCAAAAATCGTTATTGATGGCATATTTTATAGCACAATTGATTTTTCTATTATAGGTCCCTGATCAATTATCACATGTTGTACAAAGTTTATAAAAACATTAGCATAGCTTTTTATCGCGTGTTTTAAACGCTACTAAAGGGTCACTTTGTTGTAGTGTTTGGTATTATGCAGAAGATGGACTGGCTGAGGAGGTATGCGGTAGTATTGGATTATGAGAGGCTATTGGTGACGGTTGGGATTGTGGAGGGGCGGATGGTGGTGGTCGGTTGCCTGCTTGAGGATGGAGTCATGATTTACAAAGATGTATTCACTCGAAATTCCGCATGATGGGTTGTCATCTGTGCCTATTATGAGAGAGCATCCAGGATCACTCAAGGAGGTGGCTGAATTGCCACTACACTGAGAGATTGAGTGTCACGCCCCTAATTTTGATTAACTTTTGTTGACGCCAAAAATGAACATCAATACCCAATAGAATCTCGTAGATATTGAACAATGAATGAAACTAAAAACTGTAGAAAAAGCAAATGAACACACAAATTTTAATAGTGATTCGGCATTCTTGGCTTATGTCCACTTCATATTTTTATCAATCTTGCACTTGATTATGATTACAAGAATGTTTGGATTAGCTAGGATCCATTAATTTTTAAGTAAAGAATAAAAATGGTCGATCCTAGGCCGCAAAAAGAAGGATCCACTTTATAGAGAATGGCCGTCGTATTTATAGAAGAAGAGATGCATGGATTGGACTGAAATTTTGCAAGAAGTCTCTAAATCTACATGGGCCCGCCATATTGATTGGTGGCCTAACTCGATATTTTGGAACGATTGACCAAAGTTTAGCGGATTGTTATTTGGGGCTCTGATTGATGTACGACCAATAGTATAGGCTCTTCATGTTGTAAGATACTTGCTTTCCAAATTTCATGCAATTCCGACATATCGCTTTTGAATTATCGCATTTTCCATGAAACTACTTATTGTTCTTGCTGATTTTGTACGATCGTTATGGAACGATCGGTATGTCTTTCCAAAATTTGGGAGTTTTGTCAGCGCGTCATTTTGATGGGCTCCACTATTCAATATATTGTTGCTTTAAAAGTTTCAATTGCATTCTCTTTGTATATTTTGAGATATTGATCGATCATCGTCGATTTATGCTGTTTTATGGATCGTTTTAGATTGATCCATATAAATTCTTCATTTGCCCATAACTCGAGCGTATGAACTCCGATTGACTTGAAATCTAAAATGTAGCCTCACAAAGCCTTCCTTGTCACTTAATATTAATTGCCCCTTGATCGGAACCCGATCTGAATATGCTCGACTATCGTCCATAGTCTTGTATATCGTTGATTCTCAAGGTTGGTAACCACTCGTTTTTAGTCAAATCTATGGTATCACGGTCTTGCCAAAAGACGAGATAAAAATTTTCCCCCCAAAGTACATATTGTTCTAAAATGACGTGCTTTGGATTACCGCAAGCTTCAATCGTCAAAAAGGATTCCATTCAATTTATTGAATGGTCAATACCATTCCGTTGAGTCGTCTTCACTGATAGTTGCATTTCTTTCTGTTCTCCATGACTATCAGTCAATTTCCAATAGTATAAATTCAAGACTGTATTCTATCTGTCGTTATCCATGTTAGGTTCTATGAGGCTAGTAAGCTTTGCCTATCTGATCCGATCTTTTCTCTAAGAACTCCAGGTGGAAATTCAATTTCCGTTGGTTTTAAAAAATCGAATTTTTAGAATATATGCTTGCATATTCAAGTACACATTCTTATCATTGGCTCCTGGATGTGTTTGTACGCTCATGAGTCGTCACTAATTCTTTATAGTTTAATGGAAATTGGATTGCAATTCCTTGTTTAGTTTTGTTTTTAATAATGAAATAGGGGTCGTAATAAGTCACTTGATGGGAAAAGACTTCAAGTTCTACAGAAATGATGGCTTAAAAGTCGTAAGCAAGGGAGAATGGAGTATGGCAAGTTGTGGGTTTGTCAGCAGTTTTGTAAGCCCATAATGTTGTTAGGAGTTCATCCACCCACTTGCATCTAGCCTTTTCCAAACGATTCTTCAGAATGGAATTTAGAATTTTATTATAAGCTTCGACTTGTCCATTAAATTGAAGGTGAGCAATTTCCGCGAATCTTTTCTCAACTAATGCGTGGCCCGTGCTACGCACACGTGCACTGCTGGTATTTACCTGTAATTGTAGGTCCAATTGAATGTAATCCAATTGTACGTTAAAGCAGTATGTATTGCTCATATATAGTGCTAGTTCTTAACCCCTTCAGCTTTATCTTCATTCTCGAGGTAGTAGGAAACTGTGGTAAGAAAAAAATATTGTCGAAAATTTGCGATAGTGACATAACCAAAGTGCAGAATAGTGTATCTATAGTTATTCATTTGTAGGAAGGCAATATTGTAAGGAAAAAGTTAAAACCTTATTTAGTAAAATCAGTCTATCTTCTTTGACTTCAATTTATTCGGTTTAAATCTTGTTATGTATAGCCGAAAATTGTTAAAGGTTCAATTTGTTAGGGCCTGGTTGGATTATAATCAAATTTTGAGTTTTTAGTTTGTTTTGAAAGAGTGGTGGGAGAAGAAGGGACGTGGAATGGGTTAGAGAGAGATTTTTCTAATCCTCAAAAAGTGGGGAAGAATAAAATTTAGTTTTGAAAAACTTGTTCTTTGTCCTCTCATCTCCCCTTTATTTCTCATCGTGCCGCATTGTTATACCGTGCCATTTGATGTGCAAATTGATAGTGAAAAACTAAAAAAATATTTAGAAATAAGTTAGGTCTGTAGTTGTTTATTGTTTAGGTTCTTAAAAATAGGTTAGCTGCAAATTTTTGGAAAATAAAACAATTTAAAGACAATTTAGTGAAAAACCTGTTTGTTTTTGAAACTAAATCGGTTTAGGTTTTGTAACTGATTAAAGATGGAAAATTTTATGTTGTTTAAATCACATTAAAAACCAGAAAATGCGTTGAAGAATGTAAAAATGAAAAGTTATCAAGCATTGGTGCGGTGAAACCCAACCAAGATGCACCGTCAATCAAAGGCAGTAGGTAATATAACGACTGTTGTTTTTCAATTCTAATTAAAGTAAAGAAGTGCTTCTAACCAATAATAGGTACGTCCACTTTTCTTAGTGTAAATTTCATTTTTGTCAAATACAGTTTCAAAATGGTATGTACATCCTAAAATATATTAGTACAATAAATACCACCTAAAATGATACGATGAAATAGTAAGTGATGTATATGATAACAGTGGAGAAAATTGGTAGCTCATATTGGACTATGATTCATGCAGAACGAATAAGTTTACAATTCATTACCAATTTAAATTCTTTAGTAGACTGACAGCCCTTCTTTGCAAATTTATATTAAAGAGTAGGAGTAAGTACCCCTATAAAGTGGACCTTGACACCATCTACTTTGTATACATTAGTAGCCAGTAAATATATTATGAAGGTCGATAGTACTAACGTGACTCATGGAAATTTAATATAGCAATGTTATGAGAAAGAGTGAAAAATGATTATGTCTACAATATTTTAGTTACCAAACTATATTCCAATGTATTGTTTACGAAATATATATGTAGTGGCCAGAGGAAGAAAAGCAGAATGAAACTTTGATGCTGTGTAGAGTTATGAAGTAAAATAAAAGTTGCTAGTTGAGAGGAGTTGATTTATATTACAATTTTCCTGTAAAATTAATGGTAGGATTATGTTTTCGATCTATACAGCTTGAAATTAACAGTTTGAATAGAGAATACTTTTATTAGTGGAAAAATGGATAGCGGTCAGTAAGTAACTGCTCACGAAAGTTTAGTTTGTAATAAATGCAAATTATCATTAATATTTGTAGTAAAAAGGAGGGTAAGAGGTTCAGTGAGTCTAACCGTCATAAAAATGCGGCAATAAGATAGAAGGCTACTAAAAAAATCGCTGAACTTTTGTGGTCCTCTATGTTTGACCCATCTTGGATAGATCCAATTTTTATTTTTCACTTAAAAATAAGTGTAGGATCCACTATTAATAACCAACCAATAATAAATAAAATAGGAGCATAGCCACATGCAGTGTGACTAATTATGGTTGCATTCTTGTTATACCCAATAACAAAGCTATATAATCCGTGAAGCAAGCAAAAAATACATGAATAAACTGATATGCACCATCATCCTTACAGTTGGTGTAAGTTAGAAGTCATCATTCAAAAAAATCGAAATAAATTACCTTTAAAAATATGAATAATTTGTTCAGTGAAATTAATTACAGAAATATATTACCACAAAATCCGTAATTTAAAATTTATCATCACATAAATTAAGAAGCATTTTGCTAGTATGAATAGGTGAATTCTGTATTATTGGTTGCCCACTTTTGTTCTAACTATGTAACCTATGGAAGGATTTCAAATAATCTTGAATTTTCCTGTTACCATTTTCCCAGCTTTCCAATGAGTGAAATCCTTCAAAACATTATAAAAATGTATATTCTCTTTATTATGGATCTTTTTGCGAAATATAGATTATGTTTAAGTAAGTATTGAATTGGCACATCAGGATAGGAGATGCATAGACCACACAATTTGAATCCGTAAGTCAGATAAGATGTAGCACAACAAAAAAATTCACTACTATTAATACATGGCTTGACCAGTATTCAAAAATACTATTCTTTACTCAGAATAAGATGTAAAACGCATGATAAATTTACAATATAAAATATGAGAATGTGTGAAGAAATCCTTCGTTGTGAACTCTTCTCTGTCATTGTTAACCCTATTACAATACTCAGTTATCTCATAGAATGTGCTTTTCTTATATGTCTCCAGTAATCTTAGTTGGAGGTACATTGTATCATCTCTGTCAAAGTCTGGATATTTAAGTCCTGTGTGACCTCACACCACTGAATGTACCTCAGACTCCCTATAACATGTTCTTTGATTGCATTGAAATGTGACCGGTATTCAGATTTTCCAACTGGAAAATGATTATCTTCAATGGAAAACAATTGCTCATCTTCAAATCCGCATTGTGTTTTGACAGTTCATATCTCATGCCCCTTCATAGACAGCGCAGTAAGATACTTCTTCATTGACAAAATCCTTATTTGCAAACTCCCAGTCGCTATAGCATGTCGCATGCGCATTGTCTTTTGCAATGGCCAACGCATAGAAGACGGAACCATACTTAATTTCATACCATATTGTCATCATACCTATAAAGAGAAGAAGTCTTGGATAATTATTAACTCTATTGTTATTTGCAAGTGTTGAATATTCTCCCTTTTTATTCCCACCCACCCACCTGTACATGGCATGCATGTAAGTATGTTATTAGAAGGAAGCAATAGTTATTTAGCCATAATTACATAAAGTACATATACAAAAAATAAAGCAATTTGAGATAGAAATATAAAATATTTAAACGGTAATGTAAAATACTTCAACAAATTAAAATACATTATTGTCTTTGCTTTAATAAATAAAGTCAATTAAAAGGTATATCTAGTTTGTTAGCCCTTCCGACAACCTATGAAGCAAAATTGTTTCGTTATGCAGTACGAGTGTATATGCACGCCCAGGTGGGTTTGCAAATCACCATATGCATGCATTTATAGTTATACCTCTAAAAGTAAATTTGACGGCATCATTGTCTGTATAGATTGAACCTAAAGCAGCATTTAAGAAGACTAAAACAACTAAGGAACAGCCATGAACCAATTTTTTTATAATGCTAAAGTTTTATTATTCATTTCTTTTGTTTTAATTTATTTTATACTACTGGAAATGAAAATGATACCTGTACTTATACATCAATATGCTCTTTTAGCTAATATGAAAACATATTATATGCATCATCACTTCACAACATGGCTTCATTTCTTCTATCTAGTCTAGTCTAGTAATAGGGAGAATTCAATGCATAAGATTTTCACGTGGCTTTTGTTTTACATATGAACTTATATCCGTGGTTTTGACATTTGACTCTTGTTTATAATTTTTTTTTTTAAATGAGACAAAAGAAGAAGCGAAACTAAACTACTATCCGACTTTACATCAAACAAGTAATTGAGCCTTAATAATTAGGAAAGGTGCATTGGTTGATATTTTCCTAGGAAAACTCTACGTTCGGTTGCATTGTGCTTATTTTCCGAATACGAAAATTCTCAGCTTTTTTATAAAGTATATATTACCATGAAAGTATATTTGCTAACAAAATAGTGCAATTTCCGTCAACTTACATGTTATACCATGAAAGTATAACTCTGAGATGATTACTTAAATGTGGTTAAACCTTATTTACCGTAACATGCTAGACTAACATGCTCCACCTTTTGCTTTCCCTTAGTTAAGGAAGTTGAGTAATACGGGAAGTAAGGTTAACATTTAGAATTAACCCTATAAATAGCAAGTAATTGTAGTCATTGGGATACAACATCGTACATATTATTTCAGGATTCAACTGTGTTTGAATCCACAATCAAAGTTATTGAAGTTATTATGGTATTGCTGGAAGGAGAGTTCTGACAATTTATTTCGTATAATAAGTCAGTGTTTTATCAACTGCTTGCACTCTTTCGAAACTATTTTTGTTAATCAAGATTCATAAATGAAAGATTTTTGATGGTCTGTTCATTAACAAACTTAAGTTTTAAATAAAACACTCATCGTACATCTATTGCAATTAATTTTATGATGAAAAGTTTCCAAACGATCATAACATATTTAGCTTTCGCATTGCCGCTGTTTTGATAGAAAAATCCAAATCTGAAATCAGTTCTTGGACATCCTCGATGTCCAGTGATGATTTCAGCATCAATGCAATTCTTATTCAATCTATTCTAACCACTGATAGAATAGCACGGTATAAATATGTTTTTCTCGTCCCTCCAAGACCATCTATAAAAAACAAACATTTTTCTTTCTTTACAATTGCATTCATAATTGTATTGTAGGCCTTCAATTGTTCCTCATTTAATTTTTCAATAGCTACTAAATCATCCTTGGAAATAGGAATCACTAACTCTTTTTCTATTAGCTCTGAAATTTTATCACATTCATCACAATCATATGCTCTTGAGATATTTGGAAAATCATAACCAGTTGTGCTTTTGTTGTGTTAGAGAAGTAACATGTTTAAATTTTTCAAAAGATGATTTGTTAGAAGCATTTGGTTAGTAGTACTTGAATTTCGGTAATCTTCTACCATATGATTGAAAAACTGATCCCATAACCTTGAAGACAATAAAAGTCCATGACACCATGATTTAAGTCATAATGGAATGCATAACATAAAATTGAATACCTTATTTTTCTTAGCTGAATTTCGCCTAGCTTGGGAAGCATGGGAAGGAGCAGGATGACAGTTAGCATTTTGAGAATGATTATTTTCGTATTATCGTTCCATTTGTGTGTTCTCCTGGCTGGGCCGCAAACAAAGAAACCGAAAAAGAATCCTTTTTAGTTTTTGGTGTAGCTCTTTTTGTAAAATGGGTATTTTTAAAATGAGTTTTGCAAAGTGGTCAATCAAATAAACAACCATACAAAAGTTAAGATCAATCGTAATCATATCCAACAGATGCCAATCTTTTTTTTTATTGATATTTAACACATGCATGCAACTTTAATTTGTAAGCACGTTTATATACAGAGTATAAGAGCTGTTTGGTTTTATTTTTGTGTTTTGCGTTTCAACATTTGTAAGAAAAAATGATGACAACGGAAGATGAATCTAAAATTTTTAACAATTACGACGATGATGGAGGGACAGCAGAGAGAATGAATGGACGACGGAGGGAATAGGTTGTTTTTCATTTTTTTTGTTATTTCTCAAAACACGAAACACAGTACAATTTTATTTTCTATTTTATATGTAGCCATTATTTTCGAATTGATTATTTTTCAAAAATACATGCCTCATGTGTACCATTTTAGAACGAAAACACAAAACTAAAAATCGAGACTTAAATATCTTAATAAATTAAAAACAAACAAATATTCCAAAATCTTTCATGCATTCCAAGTTACTTTTTTTCCAGAAAAGAAAAGCAAGTTTACCTTAAATACAACCTTGATTCCAAAATCTTTTTTTTTTAAATACAACATCACATGCATCTGATCTAGTGTTTCCCAGGTATGTTTTGAATGCATTGGCACTTGTATCATCTTTCAAATCTCTCTAACATTAATACACACTTGAATGAGGCTGTGCATTTGTTTGGGTTGTGCAGGCTAGTGTATGTTACAACTGAACAGCAAACTCAGAAACGTACAGGGGTAATTGGAGATATCCTTGTGAAAAACATATATAATTTGAACACAAACATTACACAAAAGCACCTACTGTATATTGCATACCAATTAAAGATTAATTGCTAAACAGAGTAATAAGATTACATTGTGCTGTAAGTAATACATACCAAAAACATATATACTTGACACTGACAGCAATAATTAAAATTGCTGAGATAGCACAGTAGCATAAAGAATAGAGGTATCATACAAATTGCTGAAAATTCTAAAGAACACAGAGCACAATCCAAGTATTGCAGGCGAGGTATGTGTGTGAGTTTTGGAAATTGAATGTTAAGGCTTGCCGCTTGCCATTCTTCGCCTTCTGTTTATGATGTTTGCGCAAGTAATAACCAAACATCAAAATTATCATATGTATATCTGCGAACTGTTGACTGAAAAACTGTTACATATCTGTTATTGTCAACCCCATCTATAAACATGTTCATACACTTCTTCTAATGTAAAGATTGGAGTGTGTGTTTGAAATCCTGTAAAAGAAGCTAAGATCTTATGGATATATCTAACAATACTTCTAGCTGCAATGTATAACAAATTCTATTATAGGATAAGGAGTCAACAATTGCACTGTGATGATGAGTTTAATTTCATCAATTTTATCGGCCTCACTTTGGACCTGAAACTTTTCAATTTTACCTTTTTAAGCTATTCATATGAGCAAAAATTGAGCAGCGGTCTTCAAAAGATGAAGGGTAAAAATTGATAGCACCTCGTCAAATTTAATTACAAAGCTATGATTTGTTTATTTCCCAATTCCTCATACGTGTCTGTGTGTGTATTTGAAATGGACAATATTTAATTTGAGCATTCTTTACAACTTTACTTTTTAGCTTAACAGCGTGGAATTCTTGCAAGTCAAGTAAAAATGGACAATATTTAATTTGAGCATTCTTTACAACTATTAAAATATTAATTTCAGTACTGTGTAGCCAAGCTCAATATATTACTATTAGAAACCAAATCAGGCTAGCCTGGTGCCCGATTAGTAGAATTTATCATTAATGACTTAGAACTATCAAATCACACTATGAAGCTATCAAATTGTAAATGAAATCCTTTATTTTTCTGAATCTGATGTTGTATGTTCTACTAAGTAATCGATAGGTCTTTAAGTGCAAATATTTCTATATATCCTATAAGATTGCCTTTTGATTGAAATAAATTTGAAAAAGCTCTATAAATGTCATTTGGAGGCACGGAACTGATCATATTACAAAAAAATCATACCTTTGCAGCTCACCAAGGTAGGTTCGACTTTCGAGCATTTTCAATGGTATATGGACATGCACTTAACTCATCGAATCTGAAAATAAAGATTTGGTTTTGTTAACCTATGATTAAGTCATTTCACACTTCATTTATTATCCAAAATTAATAAAGGGAAAGAATATCAACCTGGAAAATATTAGGTCGCCTATTGCTTTAGTGATTCTAAATGCTATTTAAATTCACTTGCTGAAGCATCCTCGCCATAAGTATGCTACTAATCTTGCACCACTAAGCTACGTGGCATTTCTAATCCTAACTTGACACCCTACCTGCTGCAAGAGTATATGTATACAAAAATATTAGCTATTATATGAGCATAGGTACACATTGATACATATAAAAATAGAGAAACTTATACACTATTTTTTAGCATCTGCGACCAACATTTTTCATAAATGTACAAAATAAGAAAACTGTTAATTATTTGACAATCTTGCTTCTTTTTCCATCTTCCAATAATACGGGGGTTAATGAATGTCATTATATGACTGAAACTTTTGGAACTCCAAAGAAGTATTATGAGTTTAACTACTTTATGTTTATTGAAAATTTTGAAATTCAACATGCTAAATCCATGAAATTCAATGATGGATACATTATCTCTTCTGGACGATCTGTGAAGGAATACATGGATTCTACAGTTAGGTACAATCTCATGTGACAGGTTCTTTGAGGATAAGGTGAAAATAATGTTGGATCAAGGCCCAACATAACCTCTACCTAATGTGGTCATCGTTCAACCTCCAAAGGATGAAGAGGAGTATAAAATGCCTGCTGCTGTCATTGCTACTACAGATATTGACCTCCTAGTATTATTTGGTACACAATCTGTGGTCAGCCCTTCCACCGCAGCTGCATCTTTTTCCTTAGATACATGTGCTCCACCTATGGGCACATGAGCCTCATCGCCCCTACTGAAGATGAAATATGTTTGTTACCCCTGATGTGTACATCTTCACATATTAGCATGCACAGCAGAGTGCACACCTATGCCCCATCTCCCTTAGATAAATTTGCATGGTTTTTGTCTAAACCAAATTAAATTTTCTAAGCATATATCATGTCTTTCTGCTTATTGAGTAGCTCCCCTTCCTCTTCAACCAATTCTTCCACTTCCATTACGCCACAATCATTGACCTCATGGCGGGTTCCTAGCTAAAAGACATTATTCATAATGTTGGCAACGATATCACCTACCGCTCCATGATTCATACTGCGGCATCAATATATCATCATAGAGTCCACCGCTTCCACATTGGTACCCTCTTCCTCTACCAATTCACTCAACAGTGCAAATTTTTTTGATGTCACAAAGAATTCCAACGATTCTATTACCTGGTCTGTATCTCGGGCATCATTAAGAATGATGCCAATAGGCTTAATTAACGGTGTTAAAGCCAAACCGCATACCGAGGGTCAAAACATAGTGGACCGATGTGCAAGGATGAAGATGCATACCCGGTTATCATTCTTGACATTTCAACAAACGTAAAGTATGCATATTCTTCCTGAATGATATGTGCTTCATCGCTGGCCATTGAGGTGACATGCTAGTGGAAAGTAGGTTGCCTATTTGCCACTGCATCTACCAGCTATTCAAATTCGTTCTCATTCCAAATGACAACACTAAAGTGTCGATCGAAAAAGATCTTCCAGCAGATCAATGCCAGTGTCATTATACATCCAAAACCCATCGAGGAGCACTCCTTTTAATTTCATGTATTTTAGGGGAAAATCGAAGTTGTGGTCCCTCTTCAAGAAAGTAGGGAGCCGCGGATGCCTGGAACGCTGTGTTGATCGGAAATGGCAACAGATACGCTTATAACCCAAGTTTCAACACCCAAAGCATCTATTTGGTTTCCTATAGTCTCTGGCCAAGTGTGATGCTCTTCCACATTTAGAGCAGATCTGGTGCTAGCTTTTGTTTTGAGTGTTGTTATTCCCACTGGAAAAAAGTACTAAACTACCCATATTTATTTTCAAAAAATTACAGTATTAATAATCCTAAAATTACAGTATTAAAATAAAGAGACAATGAAGCATGGAGATTACAAGTTGAAACTACAGTAAGAAAGTCTATGATATGAATAACATAAAATTGATGACAGTTCTTGTTTCTTCCTTTCAGTTGAAGTTTATTTCACTCTTCCTCTATCCAAAATGAAAATATTAACATGAAATTCAAAATTCATCATCAGGCGAATGTTTTTGCCTAAAACCTAACAATGAGATCGATAAATTACGATATAGCATTCGTTGTTTAGGAAACTGATGGCAGTGCAAATCTTAATAAAATCTATCAATAAAACTTGTACAAATTACAATAGAAAATTTATAAAGCGGTTAATTTTTTCTTTTAATTACTAAATCTTTTGTCAAGATACCTCGCATTTATACCTTATACTGCTCGAAGATACCTGGTAAAGGACTAACATTATACACACTCCTTAATCATCCAAAACTTACTGTAGTACCAATAGAAGATCTAAAAAAAATGTTTAAATATGCAAGTAAAGTTAATATGTATCCTAATCTGAAAACCTTACACAATTCATACTATTATCAAGGTGACTGATCAAAATAAAATAAGTACTCATTGCCAATAAAGAGAGACATGTTTCTAGTGCATATATCGATGTTGTTGTAACCGTTAATTTTACTATTTTATTGTTCTTAAGTTAAACACACGAAATGCTAATACCGTAAACAATCTATTTAAAAAAAATTACTTAAAATATCCACTAAAATTATTTAATTAAAAAGAATATGAAGGTTGTAGTTATTGATGAAAAGGATTAAGAAAATTAGGTTTTGTAATGTAATACAAAATTTTGATGTTTGGGTGTTACCTGATATTTTGGCCATGCCAATCAGATTCAATCATGAAGGCAAAAATAGAGGGAGGTATTAGTTTAGTTGACTTAATTCGAACCGTGAGTTATTCTTTCCCCAAATCCAAATCACAACAGCATCACATTTGGTTAGCCTTAAAAAACTGATTTTAAAAAATATGTTAAAGCTAAATTACTTTCATTTAATCAAAAAGATAAATAGAAATGAAGCACTTTTGGGTTCAAAATAAAAAAAACCATTTAATGCAAGTTCTAATAAATGTAGGATACAAACAAAATGGTTTAACTTTAGACTGCAATTTTTTCACCTTAAATATTATTTAAATCATTTAATGCAAGTTCTAATAAATGTTGCATTTAAAAATAGCATGGAGGAAAAATTATAAAAACTTAAATACCTGCATAAAGTAGTGATTAGTTGATATAATCCACTTAAATATTGATGTGTACGTCAATTACTTTCGTAGTCAATCAATGAATTAAAAATGGGTATAGTTTCTTATTAGTGCAAATGCTTAGTATAATTACATGAACACTTATTGTCGAAATTAAATTAAAAAAGATGATGTACATAAACAGATAAAGTGAAACACACACACACAAAGATTTTCTAATTGAAATTAAATTTATAAAAATAAAGGACACAATCAATGTGGTGTTTATTGCATATAATTTCATTGCAACATTCACATCCAATAAATAATGCATAAAGCTGCAATTTTCAAACTGCATCAATATTTGTGTTTATCTATTACAAAAAAACTTGCATCATCATTTCAGTATTGTGAATCACTAAGACCATTAACGAACATGAAGCAAAAAAAAACAAAAAACTTAAAAGCAATCAACAAAATGAAAAATACTTTTTTTGCATTGTTTCCGTGTCCACTGCAGTGGTATTCATCATTGCTTCAAACTTAAAAGCAATCAACAAAGAAGCAATCTAAACCTACTTCCAATTAGTATGAAAAAATGGTTGTTTAAAAGCTTTTAGTCAAAATAGTTGAATTTCTCAAATTTCATTTCATGAGTCAAGAATTAGATCGGTGGAATCAAACCAGAGTGAATAAATAACAATGTGTGACAGTGTCAAACTGTGACAGTAATCAAAGCATATAAACATTTTGGTCAAAATGTTTAAATGGTATAGAAGTACAACTTGGAAAGAGGATAAAGGTAAGAGAAATCAACTACCTGAGCACTTATACAGTGATCAGTCAGCTACCTCTTCCGACTAATCCAATCGCCCTCCATTGATGCTACATCGATGGTCGGGATGAATGGAATATGGGATCAATAGGGAGTTGCTGAAGAATCGAGATCAAATTCGGTGATGCGAAGGTAAGGGAGATCGATGTTGAGGGAGGTTGCATGGACGCTATGTCGCTAGAAGATCGAATCTCGGTGATAGATTTCAGATCGATTTTGGTGGGAGAGGAGGTGTGAATCCAATCTTGGATATGGAGAGAGGGTAGAGGGATAATAAGAAGTTTGGATTCCGTAACTGTATAACTTCTGATTTAGGGTTTCGTAAAAAGTGGAGAAGTATTTGGAAACGGAGGGTATTTTGGGCAATTAAAAAAGACACGATTGAAATTAGTTCAATGAACTATCATTATTAGTAGTAAAGATTGTACTGATTCTGAAAGGAATCTATAATATTGTAGAAAAAAAGGAAAAAAAAGAAAAAGAAAGAAAATCATAAATAACATATGCAAGCAATATGTTTTGTTATGTGGGAAGCAAGAATACATATTTCATCTTCCAAGTAGGTACTACATTGTGTAGAAGACACTGAAATTCAACGTTTAGATAGTCTGTGCTTATAGTACAAAAACTATGCCCTTCTTAAAAAAAAATTCAGGAAGCAGAAAGCAAGATAAATGAAACATAGAATTTTAAAATGGTTCTTAACGCATTTTTTGTAATTACTCTATATCAAATATCTAAAAAATACACAAATAACCATTAATCTATTATCACCGGAAGCAAGCATTGAATCAAAATTTCAAACACAATGTTTGGGAACAAAGAAGATTTGGAGTTGAATACTGTTACATCTTAGGTGGATATTGGTTCAAGTGATAACATGAATAGCACCTCAATCGTCACCATAACCATTTTTACATATTTATTAATCAACATAGCACATATAATAACTTAACAAATAAGCGAACAGAAACCGAGTACTATACCCTTGAGAAATGATGGACTACTCTAAGGCTATTAAATTTATAAGTGCACTACTGTCATCTTGCTGAAATTTGATCAATGAATAATATAAACACAATTCATTAAAATCATGGACATGTTACATTTTCATGATCCCAACCCTCCCATCAAACTATCTTCCATATTTCTAACCATGTTATGGATATTACGAAAAATCACCAACCGGTGATTCTAGTAAGAGAAACAACTGAAATTATTATAACATAATAATATCGTATAATATATGTAGACAAAACATTAAACTTTCAAATAGAATCATCGGTAGTAATCATATGCTCCATTAAGATCTAGATGTTTAATCTTATGTTATTTGAGTTTATAATGATATCACTATTAGTTCTAAATGTTTAAATTGTTATTCTTGGCCTTTGAATTCATATGGCATTTTCTGTAATCATTGAAATAGTCAAACATAAAACAGTTTTGAATATGCGAACTATGTTGAATAGATAAGTATAAGAGATAAGTTTTGGAAAGAACAATCTAAACACAAACTGTGAAAAGAAAATGTTACGGATAATTCCAATCCTATATAAAGCGTTCCCTTGTAAACTTCACATTTTTCTTTCCACCAAAAGGAGATTTCGCACATTTTGAACTATACCATAACTAATACAAAAAAAGAATTACTTGAAGTTTAAACTTTGTAACTAAATCAAAACATTGTATGGAAAAAATTAAACTACCGTTAGTTAGTAGTTATAGTACAATCAAACTTTCATTCGTTCACAAATCCATCGTAGAAGATTCAGTGTTCCTATCAAGTTCCATCTCATACAAATTGTTTATTAGAAGATGGAAGGAAGAAAATTCAAAATTTAAAAGAATCGAACCTATCAGATCCAAATTCATTAGACTTTGCTTCTAAAAATACCCAATGATTTCAATGAATCCACCATGCCATGTTTCACAATATTAAACAGAGACGTAAATTTAAAAGTATTATTTGAAAATTTCGTAGGAAAATTGACGTAATGAGAGTTCTGTATATGAAATGAATAATTAATGGACGTGAATAATCCAAAAAAATTGGCAAACAAATGAAATGATTGAGAAGAGAATAGTAAAGTATTAATTTTTAACCTGTGCAGCTTTTTATCCAGCCTTGCTTCTCTACTAGCTCACTGCTTGCTCCACCATGCGATTGCTCATTCCGCTAACCATCCATTATGTTCTTCAGTTTCAATCCATTCTAACTGTTCTTCAATGGCACTCATGTAGTGTGTGGCCCGTGCTACGCACACGGGCATTGTTGGTTATTAGATTGATGCTGAAAGTTAATTAGAATATAACCTATGTAAAATAAATGAATTTTATATAGAGATAAAGGTAGATTTGTATAGTATTTTGATGCGTGTATGCAAATGTAATGTGTGTGTGTGTTCATACACACAAATATATTATGTATATGGCTCAGTTTATTAATATAGTAGATTTTTAGCATAAGTTGACATCTTTATTCTACCTACAAAATCATTGTTTAAAGCATAGTAAAATACAGTGAAAATACCATAGAGTGAAAATGTGGAAACCAGTAATAAATGTGTGTAGAGGATTTTGAAAACATTGACAACTTTTAAAACATACCAGGGATAATATCAGCTTCATTTCAATGTGTCGTTCTATACATTTTATACCTTCGTTTCAACTTCATGCATGCTCAGATGTACCTTAGTCGAGGATACTTAATGATATCTCTGTAAATGACCATTTTGATTATTTTTTTAAGACGGCTATATGGATAAATATGAACTAAAATAACATAAATATTAATAAAACAACTTGCTTGCTGTAACATATAGTTCAAAGCATCCTACCTGCAACGTTATATTTATGCCTTACTGCTCTTATCCAATCCAATATTTCGCATTCAGCAACTCATGCATGCATGTCCCTTGTCACTCTCTCTCTGCCTGCCTGTGTTTATACTTCAGCAGCAACTCTTGAAACACATTCCCCTCCTGCAACACAACCTTGCTAGTAGCATCTCCTGACATCAACACTGTAGTCCTGAAACAGTTCTCAATGCATCAGTCTCCCACATTGCATTTAGAATATTAAATTAGCACATGGGCAATCTTTTGGAAGGTTTTCACATTACGATACACGTAGTAGCAATCCTAACAATGTGAAATAAGTGTACATTATTTCTATGCTCTTGCTTTTTTGTTATTTATTTTTTATCATCCATGTGATTATCTAATCTATTTATTTGCATATCTCTATAGACACTTATATGGTTTTTAGTTCCATGCTAATATAATAAGAGTGCTCTCCTCTTTTGAGTACCACTTTTTATCCCAAAAAACATTAAAAATTCATAAGAAGGAGAAATGTCTTCATGTTTATTTATATATTAAGCAATCAAATTCATCACAATAATTTTTTTATTGCCAAACATTTGATTATCTTTAGGTAGATGTTTCTAAATTGATATAATCATTATTTACTTATTTTATTGGATGAAAAAACAAATAGCCTGCTTCTAAAATCTAAATTATATGTTTTTGCTAACAGTATAAACATTGTTCATTCTGTATGTTTTCTGTTACACATGCATACAATTGAGCTAAAAATTATTCTCCGTAGATGGCCTTATTACACTTTATTGCATCAATGATATAATTTACATTTGGATATCCAACAATCCTATACGTAAAACTAAAATACAGATGATGTTAAACTAAGTTGAAATGAAATTAAGATTTAATATTATTTCTATTGTAATCATCAAATACAAATAGTATACGAAGTTGTCAAGTTTTACATATCAGGTAATAGAGTAAAGATAAAGCTTCCTACAATTTTGACACAGCAAACTAATCGTCACATTTGAGGTTGAGTTGAACATAGGTTATTTTGTTATGATTTTTTTTCTTCCTAAGACAGTGGACATTATATATATTAAATTAAAGAAACTTACAATCCAATTAATTTCCACAATTCTAATATTTCTCTGAAATGTGATGTCAATAAATGAGATCAGGAATTGTAATAATTTGTTAATGACCGTGTCTTATAATCTATAATAGAACCACCATATTAAGGTGCAAGTGTGTCATCCATAGTTTGGTAGGAGCACATAGATCGTTGATAAGTGGGGATATCCACTTTTGGTGTTATCAATAGCCAAAATTGAGTAGTATATTGGTTTGTAGGTCTGAAATAATGATACAAAATTAAACATAAAATGGATGAAGGCAAGATGGTTTATATACTGAAATATGGATTGAAGAATTAGTAAATTAACATAACCCAATAATCAGAGAATCCAATTTTTCGATTATTTCATAAAATACTTGCACATTACAATGCTTGAATAAAAAAACAATAAAGGATTAGGGCTAAAATTGTAAATGGAACAAAGTAGATTTGGAGTTGAATACTGTTACATCTTAGGTGGATATTGGTTCAAGTGATAACATGAATAGCAACTCAATCGTCACAATAACCATTTTTACATATTTATTAATCAACATAGTACATATAATAAGTTAACAAATAAGCGAACAGAAATCGAGTACTATACCCTTGCGAAGTGATGGACTACTCTAAGGCTATTTGATTTATAAGTGCACTACTGTCAGCTTGCTGAAATATGATCAATGAATAATATAAACACAATTCATTAAAATCATGGACATGTTACATTTTCGTGATCCCAACCCTCCCATCAAACTATTTTCCATATTTCTAACCATGTTATGGATATTACGAAAAATGACCAGCCGGTGATTCTAGTAAGAGAAACAACTGAAATTATTATAACATAATTAAATCATATAATATATGTAGACAAAACATTGAACTTTCAAATAGAATCATCGGTAGTAATCATATGCTCCATTAAGATCTAGATGTTTAATCTTATGTTTGTTGAGTTTATAATGATATCACTATTAGTTCTAAATGTTTAAATTGTTATTCTTGGCCTTTGAATTCGTATGGTATTTTCTGTAATCACTAAAATAGTCAAACATAAAACAGTGTTGAATATGCGAACCATGTTGAATAGATAAGTATAAGAGATAAGTTTCGGAAAGAACAATGTAAACACGAACTACGAAAAGAAAATGTACGGATAATTCCAATCTTATATAAAGCGTTGCCTTGTGAACTTCACATTTTCCAAAAGGAGCTTTCGCACATTTTGAACTATCCTATAACTAGTACAAAATAAGAATTACTTGAAGTTTAAACATTGTAACTAAATTAAAATATTGTGTGGAAAAAATTAAACTATCATTAGTTAGTAGTTATAGTACAATCAAAATTTCATTCGTTCACAAATCCATCGTAGAAGATTCAGCGTTCCTATCAAGTTGTATCTCATACAAATTGTTTATTAGAAGATGGAAGGAAGAAAATTCAAAATTTTAAATAATCGAATCTATCAGATCGAAATTCATTAGAGTTTGCGTCTAAAAAATTGCATAATTAGAACCAAATTCATCGTAGAAGATTCGGTTCGGTAGTTTCTTAAACAGAAAGAAGGCTGGAAACTGTGTTTGCAAAGTAATAGAAAATTGCATAATTATTAAATCAAAATAACTCTTACCTACCGACGCTTGGTGATCATAGTGAGCGGAGGAGAAGCATACCCAGTAGCGAGTGAAAGTAGGGCTTTTGTGAGGAGCAGATGTCGATTAGGGACGATAGGATCGTAAATTCAGAGATTAGAATCGCGAGGAGGGTGACAAAACTTGCGATATGGAGAAAGAGATTGAACGACAATTGGTACTAATTTAGAGTGAAGAGACGGTTTTCTTTTTTTTCTTTTTTTAGGAAAAATGGAAATGGATCATGGTAGAGAACTGAACAGGGGAATGTGTAAATCTGGGATACACATGTCACATTAATAATGAAGTGGATTCTCCTTTCCTATTTAAGTAATAGATACGATGCCATTGGAAAAAGTCTTTGAATTAAGCGCTGTTGAATTGGGTTCTATTATCAATTTTTGTGGAATGCCAAAATGATAGATGATGCTCCGTACAGTGAAGCCGATCACTTTCTTCATCGCGATTGTGGCTAAAGGTTCGCTTCAATCCATTTGGAAAAGTAATCCTCTACAACGATGGTGTGCTTTGCTTCATCTTTAAATATCGATAAGGAACCGATAATATCAATGCCCATTTTTGTAACTTCCATCGGGGGAGCTCTTAGAATTTTTCATTATCATCTAGTACTCATTGCATTATCCAGTGTGATGATCTGCATCTCATTTGACGGTTGGCAGGTAATACCCATAGAGGAGTATTTTCTTTGTTAGGTTTTCCCCTCCAGTGTGATCTTCATATTCTCCTTCATAGATCTCACTCAAGACTAGTCTTATTTCTTCATGGGAAATACACCAAAGCAGAGGAATGGAGAAATATTTTCTATACATGACTACTTCTTAGATGATTTAGTACGAAACTTTGAGGAGGATCTTGTCATTCTTCACTCTCTTTTCGGGAAGAATCCTTTATTGCAGATAATCTTAGATAGGAGTTATCCTTGACTCTCTTTCCGGCTTCATCTCCAGAACCCAATTAATCTCCATTGGGTCGATGTTCGGAGCATTTAGTTATTTAATCAGGACAAAGTCCATTTGCTGCGCATTTTGGGAACTGGCTAGCTTGGCCAGTGAGCCTCCTTTCTCATTTTGTATCAAATTTGAGGATGTGTGTAATGGTGTACTAACCAAAGTCGGCTTGTAACTCTTGGACTCGACTGAGATAGGGAGAAAGTCACTGCCCCTTAGCCTAATAATCTACCCTGATTTGGCATACTACTAACTGGCAATCAGAAAAGATTTGTAAAGTTTTCAGTCCAAGTTCCGTGGCAACAGATTAGCCCAACAATCAAGGCTTCATATATAGCTTCATTATTTAATACAAGGAAGTCGAGTTTCAAGGTGTAGCAGATCAATTATTCCTTCAAGTGTCACTAATACAACTTTAGCTCTAGAACACTGATCGTCGGATGCTTCATCTATGTGCATTTTCCATCGGTTGGTTGGTTCTCCACTGCTCTCTGGAGAGTTGTCTGGTGCCATAAACGAATTCACCTATGAAGGCCGCCAATGTTTATTCCTGAATAGGTCTCCGAGGGAGATAAGTGATATCGAATTGGCTTAACTCGATATAACATTTGAGAAACCTTCCAAACATCTCAGGTCGTCGTAGGTCCCATCATAATGGTTGGTCAGTGTAAATGTTGGTGTGGTAAGCCTAGAAATAAAAGCGAAGCTTTTGTGATGTAATGAACAAGCAGTATGCGAGCCTTTCTACCTTTTGGTAGTTTCTCTCAGCAGTTGTCAACGCTTGATAACATAGTACACTGGCCGATGGATCCAATTCTCTTCGCATAATAGTGCGGCACTACGGCATGTAACGACACCAATAGGTAGGTGTATAAGTCTTCACGGTCCAATGGCTTGGATAGGATGAGAGGTCACTCTAAGTGATCTATCAAAGCTTGAAATGCGTCAACGCAGTCCTACATCCATTCAAAGTTTCTCCTCCCTCTCCTAATTAGGTTGAAGAAGAGAATATCACATGTTGTTGAGTAAAGTATTATGTTTACATCCATTTTAGGAAATTCCATATGTTATTGATCATCGATTCCATATATTTATATAAATTAACTAAAATATATAAAATTAACCAAGTTAATTAAGTTTCAAATCAAATAAGTTTTATAAAAATTAACTAAGTTAATTAAGTTTCATATCATTAATTAAGTTTATATAAATTAACTAAGTTTATATAAATTGATTAGATTTTGCATATATTTAACCAAGTTAACTAATTTTAATAAAAATTATCTAGGTTTATAAAAATTATCCAAGTTTATAAAAGTTAACCAAATGAACTAAATTCATTTACTTTTTTTAATATAAGTTTTATAATTGTTAATGTGGGATTACTTTTTCATAGGTAATTACACATCTATGGTACATACAAATGGCACATGTTACGATACATTAGTGATTCGAAGTTCTTTTGAAGTAATAACATTTCTGGCTTGCACACTTAATTCTCGTGTATAGTATGATTTTTTATCACTTGAGTAATTTACACTTATAATGTACTATTCATAAAATATTTTAACATATTATGCATCAATTTGTGTGAATATTGCATGGTTAATTATTATGGGTTTAATGTGATCTACATGATTGTGTTAAATGTTACATTGTATTTATGTAAATCCGTCGATCATAGTGTGCTATTGGATATGTATTTAGCATAAACTGATTTTTAATAGTGTGCAATTATAGATTTTAATGCGTTTGAAAAGCGCTATTAAAGGATTAACAACCTTTGAAAAACTCTACTAAAGGATATAATAGTGTTTAAGAAAAGCTATTAAAGGAAGTAATAGCATATTTTTAAAAGTTGCATATCCACTTGTCATTATAATAAGGGGATTTTCATAGCATTTTAAAAACGTTATTAACAAGACTTTTAATATTGTTTTGAAAACAAATCAAAAGTCATTATTGATGGCGTATTTTATAGCATTTTTTATTTTTCTATTATAGATCCCTAATCTATTATCACATTTGTTGCACATTGTTTATAAAAATGCTATCATAGCCTTTATAGCATTTTTTAAACACTATTAAAGGGTCATTTTGTTGTATTGAATTTGGTATTATATGGAGGATGGACTAGCTCAAGAGATATGTAGTGGTGGTGGATTACGAGAAGCTATTGGTGACGATTGGGATTGTGGAGGGGCTGATGGTAGTGATTGGTTGCATGCTAGAGGATGGATTCATGATAAGCTTTTCGTATTCACTCGAAATTCCATAAGATGGGTTGTCATATATGCCTATTATGAGAAAGTATTCAAAAGAATTCAAGGAGGTGATTGGTTTGCTACCACACCGAGAGATTGAGTGTCACACCTCTAATTTTAATTAACATTTGTTGACACCATAAATGGGCATCAACACCCAATAGAATCTCATTGATATTAAACGATCAATGAAACTAAAAACATAGTAGAAAAAGTAAATGAACACACCGGTTTATATAGTGGTTAGATAATCTTGGCCTTTGTCCACTTCATATTTTTATTGATCTTGCACTTGGTTATGATTACAAGAATGTTTGGATCAGCTAGGATTCATTAATACAAGAGTGAAGAATAAAAATGGCAAAGCCTAGGCTGTAGAAAGAAGGATCCTCTCTATGGAGAACGACTGCTGTATTTATACGAGAAGACGTGCGTGGATTGGGCTGAAATTTTGCAAGAAGAGTCTCAAGATCTGTAGGGGCCAACTATAACTTTTGGTGGCGCTAACTCGATATTTTGGAACAATCAGTCAAAGTATAGTCGATTGCTATTTGGCCTTTGATTGATATGTGATCGAGCGTATAGGCTCTTCATGATGTAAGATACTTGCCTTCAAAATTCGTGCAATTCTGACATATCGTTTGTGAGTTATCGCATTTTCCGTGAAACTGTGGATCGTTCTGGCTGATTTTGTATGATCATTATGGAACGATCGGTATGTCTTTTCAAGATTTGGAAGTTTTATTATGCGATTGTTTTTTGGGCTCCACTCTTTAATATATTAATTCCCTGAAAGTTTCAAGTGCGTTGGCGTTGTAGATTTTGAGATATTGATCGATCTTCTTTGATTTATGTTGTTTTATGGATCGTTTTATATCGATATAAATTCTACATTTATCCATAACTTGAGCGCATGAACTCCAATTGACTTGAAATCTGAAATGTATCCTCATGGGGCCTTCATTGTCACTTTATATTGATTGAACCTTAATCAGGACTCGGTCTAAGGATGCTCGACCATCGTCCTTAGCCTGTATATCATTGATTCTCAAGGTTAGTAACCACTCGTTTTTGGTCAAATCTATGGTATCACGGCCTTGCCAAAGGGCAGGATAACAATATTATATAGGATATTTAATTAGATAAATTTAATAAAATAGTATGATAAGGAGATTGAGATTTGATAAATATAATGGGTCGAGCGTTAAGTGATGAATTAATGAGATAATTAGAACATTAATAAGAAGGTCATATAAAGAGGGAAAAATAGGAAAATAGAACATTTCCTTATCTTTAACCTTCCTATTCTCATTCCACCCTCACTTTAGTTATAAAAATGAAAATTATAAACTAAATCTAGTCATCACTAAGAGCAAAGAGGAAGAAGAAAAGCCAGGAACAAAGATCAAAGCTTAGGGGAATCAAATCAAATACAAATCTCAACGTTCATAAACCATTCAAGGTGAATGATAGCTATGCATCTCAAATTTTATCTATTATTTTTGTTTTAGCTGAAAACCCAAATCTTCTGATGTTATATGCCATGTTTTAAATGATTAGATGATTATATGCTATTTGATGAATTTATATGATTTATTATGAAATTTATTGATATGTTTGACTTGGAAAACCTATCAGATGACACCCAAATAACTTCAATTATTTTAGAAATGGGTTTTGAATTTCATAATTTTATGATGACGTATGAATATTTTATGATTTTTCTCAAGGGAAAAAAATTGGTTATTTTAGCTTTTAATTACTAAAAATAATTAATTAAAGTTTTTTGATGTTGAAATTTATATTTGTTAAATAACATAATAAAGTAGACTTATTATGATTTTTAGGGATTTTTATCAAGTGTTTAAGATTTATTATGAATTACTTGAGCTAGAAAGGCTTAGTTATTATATTAAAATATTAATACAAGAGTTTAGCTTACAAATTATTTGGAAATGATAATTATGGATAGCGGTAAAGAAATTTTTGTATCCAATGGTTATATTGACAAGGAGTTGGTGGAAATTTTTTACATTTAAAGGCAAAATATCAGTTTTCATGTTAATTACGATAGCGCCACGCCGAATTAATTGTCGCCTCCTTCCACTTCTTCATGTCGTGGTCTTCACTCCAACCAAAGGCATACATATGATATTGACTGTAGTTGATATAGAATGGACCGATGTGGTTGAAGTGGGAACCACGGCATCGAAGTCGACATCATGACTTCAACGATTGGCATTGCCGTAGGGCTTAAGAGCCATATTTATACAAAAAAGACTTGATGTCGCATGTCTTCAATGACGTCGACCCTATTGTTTTCAAATAACTTATAGCGGCGATAATAATGCTTCATATTTTTGTAACGACACCAAAAGGTAATGATGCCATGTTTTATCATTCGACTATAATGGTTGCTGCTTTTAACCTTTATAAATTGTTTTCGAAAAAGACTAGATTTCCGTCTATTATCACTTTGGCGCTAATGATGCCCTATTTTCTTTAAGGCATTGATATCGACACTCATCAATATCACCGAGTATCTTCTAATATTTTATAATATGCTATACGAAGTGGTTAATTTTGACTTTATACCCTTATGTTTTACCAATAGAAGCTTTCAACAAATTTTAAAGAGTGAAGACCATTATCGACTATTTCTCTGCTGCGTTTTGTCAATAAAAGGCTGTGTATTATTTTGGCTTTATGGCTTATGGTTTCGAAGCGAGATAACTTCTAATTGATTTTGAGATTCATCAATATAATTTGTAAAAGCATATATCATGGCATATATATTTTGGAATAAAGTATAGGGCTACAATTTCCTTTTTTTAATATGATTTCAAGGGTTAAATCATTTATATAGAAAGTGGTTTCAACAAAATAGAATTAGATCAATGTTTTACCAAAGAGATTATTGTTCATATCAATTTCAGATAGACTGTGATAGGATAAAACTGACCCAGAGATTAGGAAACCAATTGAAACTAGTGTAGGGTAGCGTCTTTACTTCAGCTGTTAGTCACTAGTTGATATAAGTCCAAAATTTTAGTGTGTAGAGCTTTATAAAGGTAAGACAAAAAGTAGATTTACACCCAAAAACGAATACATAAAGATAAGATAGGTCATGGGTCAGCCTGCAAAACCTTTAGGTTCGTAGTAAGCCTAGCAAAACTATGAGACTGACCGATAGTCAGGTAAACATTAAGATAAGTGTATTTGGACAGACCGTCCATTATTCTAACAGTCGTTTAGGAAAGTTGGTATATCTGGTAGGCTAGATTCAGCCATGTAGGTTGGTGGTTACTGTGTGAAAACTAAATATTGGGATAGATAGTCCACTGATTTGACGGTTGGTCATGATTACCCATGTAGCATGCATGAACATGATCATTTAAATTGTCTATTTTAACCTTGTGGTTGCAAGAGTTATTTTGCAAAAGATATATTTTAAAAGAGATATTAGTGAGGCAAAAAACTATTTCACCCAGTGGCGTGGTCTTATTAGATATTTATAAAATCGAGATGGCATATTATTATTCACACCGGGCTTTTGTCTGACTTGAAGTTTATATTTTTCCCTCAAACTCTCGGGTGCTCAAAATTTGATTTGAGTAGTTTAGTAGTAAGGGTTTATAGGTTAAGTAGGTTTTGGCAAATAAAGCTTTCGGAGACATGCATGAGGCAAAGCAAGCTATGCAGGAGTCTATCTATTACTATTATCCATTGTATTGTGTTAGTTGTTATATGAATGTACTGACAGTAGATGTATCCTCCGATTTGCCAAGGAGCATCTTCATATGTCACTCTTGGAATATTATGTAATAATTATATTTTATCTGAACCTAAGCAAGTTTGGGATTATGTAACGAATATGCAATATTATCTTTGAAATGAACTAGGATAGTTTGCTTTGAAATTGTTTTTAAAATATTTCATTTCTTATGCTTTGATGTTGTTGATACAATTAACGTTACTGCATTTTGTCACTAGAAACTAATACTATAGATGACTGCTACATCTATAGCGCTTAGTTTTAGACCTTAAAATAGGTAATCTTACAACTTGGTATTAGAGCATAGGTTTATGTCGGATTAAAAGAACTTTTGAACTTAAAAGAGTTTTGAAAACATAATCCAAATGAATCAGAGAATAAGATTGGGGTATTGGACAACGCTTTAGTAACATACTTGTATTTGTTACATACAATTATACACTTTAT
Organism: Allium cepa; assembly: GCA_030765085.1. Classification (NCBI taxonomy): domain Eukaryota; kingdom Viridiplantae; phylum Streptophyta; class Magnoliopsida; order Asparagales; family Amaryllidaceae; genus Allium; species Allium cepa. The sequence continues at coordinate 579,706,379 of CM060941.1, read as the reverse complement.
CTCTATTCTCTTTTACTCTTAGACTACTCTTTTGTATCTTACTATGGTTCGAATGTAGATATAAGGAAGTAAGATATGGAGGCATGAAACATAAGATTAATTCTCGATGGAGGAAGCACCACTACCGATGGAATGTCAGGCCTAATACTAAAAGGAACTAGGTCAACAAACAGCTGCCAATGTTGGTGTTGGAACACCACCGGTTGACATGGGAGCAATGCATTGGTTTTTCGTTAACATGATGCAAGCAGGAGCTGCAACTAAGTTAGTTCGTGGTAACGCATGAGGAGGAAATCAAGAAGTTCCAATTGTCAACATTTATGATGTTTTGAGTAGAGATTATGCAAGACTTGGAGGAAAACCCTTTACTAGAATGGGGGGTGCTATTGAGGTTGAGAATTGGCTACTCCATCGTGAAAGGATTTTTGCTGATCTTGGTCTGAACGATGAGAAAAAGTGGAGACTAGCATCGAGGCAATTACAGGGAGATACATTGTACGGGTGGAATAGTTGAATGTTTGGATAGTAGAGGAAACATTGACTTGGGCTGAATTCAGGAGGAGGTCTGAAGAGAGGTTTATGTTTAAGACTGTTAAACAACTCTGTTAAGAAAGTTTGCTAAGTTGGTGCAAGGTGATCTACATTGGAGGAGTTATCCCAATATGGGTATGTACCGTGGATACAGTGATCAAAAGGAATAATAAGTTCATCTATGGACTGATACCTGAGCTTGCTAGGGCGACTTTACCACATCTCAGGGATCCATGTGATGTAGTTATGGAGATGGCATTAAGAAATAAAGAGATGCTTGATTTGTTTAGTAATAACAAGCCAGCAAAGAATCAGGCTGAATAGAATAAGAAGAGGAAGTTCTTTCATAATAAAGGAGCTCAGAAGAGTGGAGCTGCCAAGAAAAAGAAGTCTGAGGTTGTGTGTAACAAGTGTGACAAGAAGGGGTATTATGCCCATGAGTGCCGAACTAGTAAGGGAAAGTGAGTCGTTTGAAATAAAATATTGAGTGCTTTAACTACAACCAAGTGGGACATTACAAGAACAAATGTCCAGAAGTGTCCAAGGTAGGAAAAGGAAAAGTATTTGCTTTGGAACCGGCTACCTCAAGATCTACGGCTAAGGAAAAAGAAAGGCTATGATGGGAGGTATGCTTTTGATTCATGGTATACCTGTTAGAATACTACTTCATACCGGTACATCATATTCTTTTATATCTCATTGTTTGGTAGATAAGCTTAACGTAGAACCTTCATACCTAGTTACTTCCTTAAGGGCTACGAATCCGATAAGAGGATATGCAACTCTAAGGATGAGATGTGATCATTTAGAGTTTAAATTATTAGGTCATGTATTCACCTATAGTTTGCATGTATTTGATTTCGTAGGCTTTGGGATTATTTTGGGCATGGACTGGTTAAATAAATATGATGCTAGGATTTTTTTTCCAAGATATGAAAATATCACCAAGATACATAGCGACCGAATTATATACTCAGTACAGAATCCAAGTTTTGGTGTTTGTACTTTGTTGGGTGTAATAGAGAAAGAAGATGAGTTGAATCGGGTTTTAATAGTTCGATAATTTGCAGATGTCTTTGAGCCTATTATAAGACTACCATCGAAATGAGATATTGTGTTTTGAAGAGATCTTATACCTGGAGTTAAACACGTAAGTAGACTACCTAGCAAAATGACACCTACCCAGTTTAAGGACTTAAAGGTGCATCCGGTGGACTTAGGAGGAAAGAATTTTATTAGACTAAATAGTTCGTCTTTTGGAGCAGCCGCAGTGTTTGTGAGGAAACTGGACGGGTCGTTATGATTGCATATCGAGTATCATGAGTTAAATGAAAAGACGATAAAGAATTGATATCATTTGCTAAGATTAGATGATTTGTTCGATCAGATGAGTTGAGCCAAAAGTATTTTCCCAATTGGATTTGGCAACAGGGTTCCATCAACTAAGGGTGGTAGAGGAAGGTATTACTCTGACGGCGTTATGAATAAGATATGGTTCGTACGAGTGGTTGTTATGCCATTTGGATTAACAAATGTGCTTGCTTTTTTCGTAGACTTAATGAATCGGATTTTCCAAGAGAATTTGGATAAATTCATGTAAGTATTTATAGATGACATTTTGATATATTCTAAGTATGAAAGAGACCATGAGGTTCGTCTTAGAATAGTGCTTGAGGCACCGAGGCATCATCATTCAAAAGCAAAATTTTCAAAGTGTCATTTTTGGAAGAAGGATGTGAAGTTCCTCGATCATGTTGTCTTAGAAAAAGGGTTGTCAATGGATCTAGCTAAGGTAGAAGATATAAATAACTAGAAGAGATCCAAGACGGTGATTGAGATAAAGAGTTTTCAAGGATTAGCTGTTTACTACCAGAGATTCATCAAGGAATCTTCTCGTATAGCAGCACCAATGACTAAGCTAACATGGAAGGATGTGAAAAATGTTTGGTCCGATAAATGTGAGGAGGCATTACAAAAGCTGAAATAATTATTGACAAATGCCTCGATGTTAGTTGTTCCAGATGGGAATGAATATTTACTGGTGTATACCGATGCGTGTGGAACAACATTAGGAGTTGTGTTAATGCAAAAAGGTAAAGTGATTGCCTATGCTACGCGATGGCTTAAATTGCATTAAGTTAGATATCTAACTCATGACCTAGTTTGCAACCGTAATATTTGTTTTGAAGGTGTGGAGTCACTATATTTTGGGAGAACGATTCAAGTTGTATATGGATCATAAGTCTTTAAGATACTTATTCTCTCGAATGGAGTTGAATATGAGACATCGGGGATGTAGGAGTTTTTAGCTACTTATGATTTTGGAATTGAGTACACATCAGGAAAAGAAACTAAGTTGCAGATGCGCTCAGTAGGAAACATCAGAATGCAGTATTAGCAATGATGTCAAAGTGGAAAGATTTGAAAGCATTGACTACTTGTTAGAAGTAAAATTCGACTGTTGATCTAGTCAGAGTACTACAATGTTATCTTATTTGGAAGTTCAACTAGTATTGATCGAAATGATTGCTTCTAAGCAAAGAGATGGTCCACCGCTAGCCAAAAGAGTTGGAAGATTGGAAGGTGGAACTGAGATTGGTGATTTGTTTTTGCCTTGACTAGAATGGATGGTTGAGAAAGAAGGGGTGATTGTGTATTCCCAGTGACCAAAGAAAAGAAGTACATAGGGAATGTCATCAATCTAAGTTTACTATTCATCTTGGAGGAACTAAGAAGTATCGGGATATAAAGAGAAGTTTTTTAGGGAGGGTATGAAAATGGATGTAGGCTTATACGTAAAGTAGTGTCTGAGTTGCCATCATGTAAAAACTAAACATCAGAAGGCTAGTGGATTGCTTCAACCTTTGAATATACCAGTATGGAAATGAGATTCTATATCTATGGATTTCGTAGATGGGTTGCCAAGGTTGAATCGAGGAAATGAAAGCATATATGTTGCAGTGGACAGACTAACTAAGAGTGCACACATTATACCCGTTAAGTCGACAAGGACAGCACCTCTTTTAGCTAAGTTATTCTTGAAGAATGTTGTTAGACTGCATGGGATATCTAGTAATATACTTGCTGATAGAAATTCTTTATTTACTAGCAAATTCTAGAAGAGTCCATAAGAGGCTTTAGGCACCAAGCTCAAAATGAGTACCGCTTACCATCCATAGATCGATGGGCAAACAGAAAGAATTAACAAAGTTTTGGGGGATTTGTTAAGAGCTTGAGTGCTTGATTTTGGAGGATGATGGGAATACTATCTACACTTAGTCGAGTTTTCTTGTAACAAAAGTTATCAGATTGGTATAGAGATGGCACCTTTTGAAGGTTTATATGGAAGGCCGTGTCAATTACCCGTATGATTGTTAGATATCGAAGATAGATTAGTTCTTCGTCTATGTTTAATAAGAGATCCCGTAAAAAAGATCGAGTTGATTCGAGCTGGAATGAAGAAAGCTCATTCTGGGCAGAAAATTTATGTAGATAAGAGACGGAAAGATTTAGAATTCTCAATTGGAGATCATGTTTTCATCAAAGTATCACCGATGAAGGGTGTAGTAAGGTTTGGGAAATCAAGGAAATTGGAACCTATATTCGTTGGACCATTTCCTATCACTATATGGATTGGGAAACTCGCTTGTAGGATAGAATTATCGAGCTTTGGTAGGAGTCGACAATGTTTTTCATATTTTTGATCTGAGGAAGAATGTTCGAGATCCCAATACTACTATAACTCTGATTGCGTTGGAAGATTTAGTAGTGGAACTAGACATGACCATAGCTAGACATCCAGCTCGTATACAGTCTAGGAATGAGAAGAAGCTAGGAAACAGGACAGTCAAATTAGTAAAAGTCCAGTGGAGCGACGATGAGAGAGACTGTACTTAGGAAACAAAGAGCAGGATTAGGGACGCTTATCCATATTTTTTTAATGGTATGTTTTACATCTACGCTTATATGTTTGATGTGTGAACATTATCGTAATTTCGAGGACGAAATTCTATAAGGAGGGGAGTCTATAGTTTTGATTAACATTATCTAGGATATTTAAATAAATAAATAAAATAAAATAATGTAGAATGATAATGAGATTGAGATATGATAAATATAATTGGTCGAGCCTTAAGTAATGAACTAATAAGATAATTAGAACATTACAAAGAAGGAGGTCATATGAGGAGGGCAAAATAGGAAAAGAGCCATTTCCTTATCCTAAACATTCCCATTTTCATTCCTCCCTTACTTCAGTCATAAAAATGAAAATTAGAAACTAAGACCAGCCATCACTAAGAGAAAAGAGGAAGAAGAAAAGCCAGGAAGAAAGATTAAAACTTAGGGAATCAAATCAAATATAAATCATAACCTTCTTAACCCATTCAAGGTGAATAATAGTTATGTGTCTCAATTTTGATATATTATTTCGGTCTTAAGTGAAAACCTTAATCTTTTGATCTTATTATACTATGTTTTAAATGATTGGATGATACATGCTATTTGATGAATTTATATAATTTATTATGGAATTTATTGATTTGTTTGAGTTAGAAAACCTATATTATGACACCCAAACGATGATATTTGGATATGATGTTAGAAGTATTATTTTAGAAATGGTTTTTAAATTTCATAATTTTCTTGATAACGTGTGAATATTTTATGATTTTCTCAAGGGAAGAAAATTAGTTATATTGGTTTCTAATAATTAAAATTAATTAATTAAATTTTTGGATCCAAAACTTCTATATGTTAAAAATATAATAAATCAAATTAATTATGATTTTTGGGGATTTACCCAAGTGTTTAAGATTTATTATGAACTATTTGAGGTAAAAAGGCTTAATTATCATATTAAAATATGATATAAAAGTCTAATTTACAAACGTTTTGGAAATGATAATTTTGAACAACGATGGTTTTTTGAAAAAGATTTTGATAAAAAAAGTTGTCATCCGAAGGTATTTTGAAAATATAAGAAGTTGGTGGAAAAGTTCTACTTCTGAAGGCAAAATATCAATTCTCATGTTAATTGCAATAATGCCATGCTAAAGTCATCGTCACCGCCTTCCACCTTTTCATGTTCATGGTCTGTGCTCCTAATCAAAGGTGATATATATGATATCAACTTCAATAAATATGGAATGGATCGACGTGGTTGAGGTGGGAAACACAACATCGAAGTTAACCTCATGACTTCGACGATTAGCATTACCGGATGGCTTAAGGGCTGCATTTTATATAAAATGGGCATGGTGTCGCATGTCTTCAATGTCGCTCACCCTATTGTTTTCAAATAAATTATAGCAGTGATAACAACACTGCCTATTTTGATAATGACTCTGAAAGGCAATAATTCCTTTTTTTATCACTTCAACTTTAATGGTTGTCACTTTAAATCTTTGTAACCTACTTTTGAAGAAAACTAGGTTGCTACCTGTTATCACTTCGTCCTAATGATGTCGTTATTTTCTTTAAGGCATTGATGTAGAGACTCATCAATGTCATCGAGTATCATCTAAGATTTTATAATATGCTATATGAAGTGGTTCACTTCGACTTCATACCAATATGTTTTACCAATAAAAGCTTTTAACATGTTTTGAAGGGCAAAGACCCTCATCAACTATATCTTTACCATATTTTACCAATATAAAGGCTCTATATTGTTTTGGCATTATGGCCTATGGTTTCGAAGTGAGTTAATTTTCAAATGATTTTAAGATTCATCAATATAATTTATAAAATAAAAATCATGTCATAAATATTTCGAGGTAAAGTAAAGGGCTATGAATTTTCCTGTTTTAAATACGATTTCAAGGGTTAAATTAATTGTAAAGAAAGTGTTTTCAAGAAAATAGTAAAGGATATTTAGCCTAGGATTTTACTAAATAAATTATTGTTCTTAACATTATTGGATATATTATGATAGGTTGAACTGACTTCGGGAGTAGAAAATCAGATGGGACTGGTGTAGGGTAGCGCCTTATACTTCAATTGTTCTCCCCTAGCTGATATAAGTCCAAAATTACAATGTGTAGGGATTTGTCAAGGGTAATACAAAAAGTAGGTTAACGCGCAGAAACGAATACATGAAGATAAGATAGGATATAGGTTAGCCTTCATAACCTTTAGGTTTATAGTAAGCCTAGCAAAACCATGAAATCGATAGATAGTCAGGTAAACACTAGGATAAGTGTATTTGGACAGACCAACCGGTTTTCTTTTAACATTCGAGTAGAAAATTTAGTATATCTGGTAGGCCCGAGTCAACCATGTGGGTTGGTGGTTACCCTGTGAAAACTAAACATTGGGACTGATAGTCCACTGATTTTATGGATAGTCATGATTACCCATGTAGCATGCATGCACATGATCATTTATATTGTCTATTTTTACTTTTGTGGTTGCAAGAGTTATTGTAACGACCCACTATTTTGTGCCATTCGAATTCGACAAATATGAAAATTTTCGAGCTGGAATAGTTCAAAATAATAGATTGTAAATATAGCTAAGGAACAAATGAAACCAAATACACAGAATCACAGACACAGATATCAGAATCTCACAGCGGAATATAAAATACTACAGTGGTTCATGAAGCCACTGGAAACTTTTACAAACAGAAATACATTGTTCAAAACTCTAATACAAATTTTTAAGCCATAATAAAACATAGTCTTCCAAAATGTCTTGAATTACAAAATAGATAAAGACGAAGAAGCTTCCAACTAGCAAGAGTGATCTAGTCCTAGCTCCAGAAAAAAAAGCTGAATCTGCAACTCAGGCTGACCCGAGCATACAATAAAACAAAACACTCGAGTCAGGACATACATACTTATATAATGTAAGCTAAATCAAGTGTACTGTAATGTAAAGAGCAAGTAACTCAAAGGATGCTTGAGATCGCCCATCCTCTAAGGATCCGTTAAACTATTTACTATAAAGTATATTTACGCTATTATAATAGGGTCTATAGTAAAATAAACTTACTTTTAAATAGCATTAAGGCTTTACATTTTCCACCTTAACACATAATAGTCCCAGTAGTCCATCCAATATCATAGCTCCTCCTACTCGGGAAGCAACTAGAGGATACCACACGGGCTACGGGAGAAAACCAAACTCGTACAAGGCTCGATATGGTAGGTGACATGGCACAACTAGGCAATGCCAGGGTAGATATACCAATTGCTATCCGGACCGGTGGTAACGCGAAGCCGCAGCAACCGCCCACCTCGAACAACACTCCCAAATCAAAGGTGCGCACCAAAACAATCACAATAGTAATAGAATGGCATACGAAGAAGTGTGTTCGATCAGAGGAGCTACCTCATTAATCCGAGAATCGCTCCTGTTTTAGCCACCTTAAGCCAACTCACGGGAGTCGGGTCCACGTATATACCTTTCAAGAAACCGCCCCCACCATCCTACTTCATTCTGGAATCTCCACCGCGTACACGGTTGTCAAAGTGGTTTTCGGTATCGACAGAGAGTATGTCCATATCCGATCCCGGTCTCTTTGCCAACCGAACGTTATTATAACCCGTGGTTATAGTTTTGAAATAGTATTTATACTTTCATATCAAATATATTTCAAATACCTTCAATTTCAAATCCTTGATCTAAAACATTTCCTTTGAAGATATATCATTTCAATTTATTCAATTAAATTTGGAATTTATCTCTTTTATCAAAATAGAAATCAATTTCTCCATTTGAAATTATCAAAAATCAATTTCTAAATCCTTTTATTCATTACATATTAAATTCCAAAATTTTACTTATTCCCAACATAAACTTTCATAAATTTTCTAAATAAATCAACTTTCAATTTCTACAGCACTTATGAAATGCTATCTAAAGTTACGGGTTTAAAAGGGTCTAATTTTAAAAGACAGCATTTAAATGCTGTAGTGGATTTTTAGCAAAATCTATTTCCAAATATAACTTATTATTTATTAATTGAAATTTTATTTTCAAAATCCAGAATTTCTAAAACAAGTTATATTCCGAAATTCTTAATTCAACTTTTATTTATTTAACATTTTAAAGTATTATAAATCTTATAAAAATCACTTGAACCCGAATATCCTCAATTTATAAATTTAATCAACTTAAATTATTTCAGAAAATAATATATATAAAACACGGGCCTGTATAAGATTTTCTAGCCTAGGTCAAGTGAAGACGGATTTATATCATTTCAATCCGATATTTACAAATCCCGGGTTCTATCATTTCGAACCCGCAATCCCAAGATATCAGTTTAATAGTTAACAGAATAAATGAACAAAATCACCATTAGGCCTATCATTTCAGCCCATACAGTCTATATTAACAGGGAACTTGCAGTGTGATTTAAGCAGTAAATAATAATAACATAATATAACTGCAGATATAATATAGCAGATGAATAACTGATGTGGTGTCAATTTAAAATAGGGTTCATCATTTTATACAGCATTTCAGACAGATAGTAGTGAAATAAAATTTCTACATATACACTTGCAATAATTTACGAAATATAAATACGTATGTCTGGTGAGAAATACTCACCTGGATGTTGCAGAAAATTTGAATTCAAAAACGACGATTCACCGGTAAAGACCGACAGAGGGTAGCGATCAAAATTCTCGGACGTCGCTTAGATTCAGATCTAGAACAAAATTCAAATATCGAAAACGCGACTTTAGAATTTATGGTCAAAGGAAAATTTAACATGGGACTAAAATTTGCTTGACTTGCTCGACTACTCCACCGTGCAATATGACCAAATATACCCTAAAACGTGAACCGGGCTAACCCAAAAATTTCGACAAAATTTCCTAAAGTAAGACTAAGCGATATGGGGACGTTTTCCTACTCTATGTCGTGATACGCATGTACACGTGTACACTTTAAATTTTCAGTTTGCTCATGCACACGTACACACACGCCAAACATATAAATGCAACCTAATTTATTGAACTCAGATCACAACTTCTATTCAACTTTCCCAGTTTTCAATATGCACCAGGCAAGACTTCACGCAACCCCTCAACAACTACACCAGGTCACATAATCAAATACTTCGAGAACACCTGTACTTGCTTCGAGTAAAATTTTCAAGATCTTCGAGTCGAAACTGCCCAGACTTCGAAAAAATCATGCAGTTTCTTCGAGACCCACATGCAAATGCTTCGAGTCACATTCACGTACTTCTCTCTGCATTTATTTTGAGAACAATGACCCCAAACAAATCACTGAAACTTTGAACAAAACATCTACCTACCTACAACCATTACCAGCATCAAACAACTCCAGCTTCACAACTACCAGTCCAATCCTATCTCTAGCATTAAGCACATTCGAAACTTCACTAAATAATTCATGTCAGTGATGAAATTTACAGACTAGGCTCCATCAATACTTATTGTATGCTTCAACTACAGTCATGTAACATTCATGGTGTTGTCGTGCACAACGTGCATAGATGCACACTTGGTTCTGAAGTTTCAACATCTCAGCTTATAGCCTACAAGCAACTACTGATGGATAGGCTACGAAACATTTCAGATCTAATACTAGATATGCAACTGAACTGAAACCTCTCTGATCCCCTTACTGTTAAATGCACAAGGCCAGTCTTACATCTAAACATGCTCACGCCTACTCTGCAAATCCTATAGGTGCAAACTATTAATACAACCAGGTCAAGCTTCTCACTAAAACCCTGCTTATTTACTTGGATGCATGCTTTGCTTTCCCAACTACAGCACACGCAACTCTCTGCTCTAAAACACACATGCCTCTGATGTTCACGTCACACAGTGATACCCAAGAGTGCACAGCCCATTGTGTAAGTTGTATATGCAGACTATACTTAAGATGTGAATGCAGATCTAAAACTCACCTATTCGTTGCATACTTTACAATGTCTACTCATACAAGTTTGGACTCAAAATGCAACAAACCTCACTGCTTCATTTACTGGCATCCCTGATATGCACAACTAATTTATAAATTAATATTGGAAATGAATATACAGGCAACTCTAGGCAAAGCACGGCTCTGGTCAACATCATCTATTGTTCTCTGAGTTCATGTAGTTCTAAGGTATATATATTTATTTAAGGCAATCCTCGGTCCTAAAGTCAAATATCACTGATATAAATATGCCTAAGAGAAATTTGAAAAATGGAATCTATCTACCCAGATTCCAAACGTTGTTCAAGGCATATGATACAATTCTCAAACGAAGTAGATACATGGTAGGGTGGCCGAGCAGAGTACCAAAGAATAAAGACACATAGTATAGGGAAAGAAAAGGAAGATTATTACCTGATGGAAGCTTCACGCAAAAGAAGAAGGGTTGAATTTGTGAGATGCAGAGGAGAAAAGTATATTTATAGCCAGGGTTTGCGAAATTTCAGGAGAAAGGCCAGGTGAAAATTTGATTGCATTGATGAAGTTTCGAATGTACAAGTAAAATTGTGTACGTTACTTACTGTATAATCTCGTGTTGAAGGCAAATATTTTGAATGAATTAAAGGAGGCCGAGAGATATGTTTCAGTTTCTCTTTGATAAATGCTTACACGTGATTAAAGAAATAAAACAAGGAGAGTTATCAATGCGTGATTTGAGGAGACTTGATTTGTAGTAAGCTTGAACAGGGGAATGAGAGAATAACAGATGTGCACGTTTCAAATTCAAGCATGCACAAATTCTCTCTGCCCAGATACGTTTCGAACGTTACTATGTTTGATTTTTGTGCACTTCGATATGTATATATATGGTGTTGAATATAAAAATGATGGCGAAATCAAAGGAGAAGAGACAGCTTGCGTGATAAATGCACAGAGAAGAAAAGCAATATGAATTGGCTTCGACTGAATAGGCAAATGATGTTTACCCAAATTTTTGCTTGATCAAATTTGAAAATTTGTAAACAAAAGGCAGTGGGAAATAAATAAACAGGAGATAAGGCTTTAGTGCTTTATGAACAAGAGGAAAAGCGTGATCACAGGAAGGCCAAATCTGGTATTTGCGTGATATGGTATACGTGATTTATGACCGGTTACATGATTTGAACGTGATCTATTTCTAGTTAATAAATTTTGATTTTTTTTTGTTTGATAGCATTAAATGAAAATGGTAAATTTCTTATGTAGGTTTTAGGACTAAAAGTATACAATTTGTTTTTTAAAAAGTCAAAACGGTCCTTTAAAATAACGACCGTCTTAAAATTACAGACTGATATTTTTCTTCAAAAATATTTAAAAATATGATTTTTACACTACGTTAAACTGGCGTAATATAAAACATCAAAAATTTCTATAGAAATAACATTTTACATTCACACGTTTTATTATGTCAGTTATACCCAAAAATTGACGCGTCTTTTAAACGCGAAATTTAACAGTTTAAACATAGCTTAAATTTTCACAGTTATTATTAAATTTTATTGACATATATACTTTTATAAAATATATCTTCAAATTAAATATTTAAACTGTATTGTTAAACATAACTTATACAAAATGTTATTTCAAAATTGAACAATTAAAATAAAATAAATTGCTAAAACTAGGGTTGTTACACTCTCCCCCACTCAAGAACTTTTCGTCCTCGAAAAGTAACGAAAGAAAAAGAAACAAAGGAAAGACAAGCTAGGTAAACAAGTACCTTAAACGAATAGTTCTGGATTTGAAGCACGAATGCTCTCCTCCGTTTCCCATGTGCAATCTCGCTCATCGGTGCTCCATTGCACTTTGACCAACGGGACGGATTTCCTTCTGAGTTGTTTCGTACCTTGACCGACGATGCGAAGCGGCTTCCTTCCAATAGTCAGATCAGGTTCGATGTCCAGACCATCAAGAGCAATAGGCTGGATGACTAGAGATGGGTCGTGAAGACAGCGACGAAGGTGAGATACATGGAATACATTGTGAATTCCGGCAAATTTCTCGGGTAGATCTAGTCTATAAGCAAGAGATCCAATCCTCTCTGAAATACGGAATGGACCGATGAATCTAGGTGCTAGCTTTCCTCTTCGACCAAACCGAACTACATTTCTTAAAGGAGAGATCTTCAGAAATACCAGATCACCAACATCAAACTCCAACTTCCTTCTACGCCGATCAGCGTACTTCTTTTGTCTATCTTGAGCAACCTTTAATCTCCTCTTAATCTCCTCTACTTTCTCTGAAGCTTCTAAGATCATCTCGGGGCCAAGAACTAAGCGGTTACCAGACTCGATCCAACAAGAAGGAGATCTACACGGTCTCCCGTATAAAGCAGCAAAAGGGGACATCTCAAGGCTAACCTGATAACTATTGTTATAGGTGAATTCTACAAGATGAAGATGATCTTCCCAAGATCCTCCGTAGTCCAAAATGCAAGCACGAAGAAGATCTTCAAGAATTTGATTTACCCTTTCAGTTTGACCGTCAGTTTGTGGGTGATAAGCGGTGCTCAAGTTCAACCGAGTACCCAAGGATTCTTGAAACGCTTTCCAAAACTGACTGGTGAAAATAGGATCTCGATCGCAAACAATGCTAAGAGGGACGCCATGGAGGCGAACAATCTCCCTCATATAGATTTCGGATAAACTCGAAGCTGTGCGGGTAGATCTGACTGGAATAAAATGAGCAGACTTAGTCAGTCTATCCACAATAACCCAGATGCTCTCATTTCCTCTGCGGGATCTTGGCAATCCATCAATAAAGTCCACAGAAACCTGTTCCCACTTCCAGTTTGGAATCTCCAAAGGCTGCAACAAACCGGGTGTTTTCTGATGGTCTGCTTTGACTTGCTGACAAGTCGCACATCTACTTACAAAAATAGAGACATCTCTCTTCATTCCTCTCCACCAATATAGTTTCTTCAAATCCTGGTACATCTTAGCTACGCCAGGGTGGATGGAAAGTCGGGACTGATGATGTTCCCGAAGTAATTCCTGCCTTAAACCATCAATATTTGGGACACAAATTCTTCCATTTATCCTTAAAATTCCTTTATCATCAATCTGAGCTCCCTTTCCATCAGAACTACTACTATCTCTGCTCCGGACATTCTCCTTAATCAATCTGATGATCCTGTCCTCATCTTGCTTAGCCACGATACGGTCCAATAGGGGAGAAGAAACAATGAGCTGACACAACAAAGATTTCTTTCTACTCAGCGCATCTGCCACTACATTAGCTTTCCCGGGAGTATAGTTGATGTCGAGATCATAAGAAGCAAGAAACTCGAGCCATCTAACTTGTCTCTGATTTAAGTCTTTCTGGGTAAAGATATATTTCAGAGATTTATGATTAGTGAACAGATCAAACTTAGCTCCCAAGAGATGGTGTCTCCAAAGCTTCAAGGCAAATACAACAGCCAACAACTCTAAATCGTGGGCAGCATAGTTAGCTTCATGTGTCTTCAGCTGACGACTAGCATATGCAATTACTCTCCCATCTTGCATTAGCACTGCTCCCAAACCTTCTCGACAAGCATCGGTGAATACTGTTAATCTTTCACTTCCATTTGGTACAGTAAGAACTGGTGCGGAGGTGAGCTTATCCTTTAATTCCTGGAAAGCAGCTTTACACTTACTGCTCCATACAAACTGGACATTCTTCCGAGTTAGAGCAGTCAGAGGTGCCGAAATCCGAGCAAAATTCTCGATGAACCTTCGGTAGTAGCCGGCAAGGCCTAGAAAACTGCGGATATCAGTAGGAATCTTAGGTTCTTCCCACTCTTTGATTGCAGCGATCTTGACTGGATCAACAGAAACTCCTTCTTTAGAGACAATGTGTCCGAGGAATCGGACTTCTTCTTCCCAGAAATGGCATTTAGAGAACTTAGCCTTCAATTGGTGATTTCGGAGAGTCTCTAAAACATACTTCAAATGGACTTTATGTTCTTCCTCGGACTTGGAGAAGACAAGGATATCATCAATAAAGACAAGGACAAACTTATTAAGCACATCTCGAAAAACTCGGTTCATCAAGTCGATGAAGAAAGCAGGGGCATTAGTCAAGCCAAAAGGCATAACTAACCATTCAAAGAAGCCGTTCTCAGTCCGGAAAGCAGTTTTGGGGATGCTTTCCTCAGCAATTCTGAGCTGATGGAAACCTGTAGCTAAATCAAGCTGAGAGAAAACAGTTGCTCCATAGAGTTGATCGAACATATCATTTATGCGCGGCATAGGATATCTGTTCTTCATGGTAAGCTTGTTGAGTTCCCTATAATCAACACACATCCGGAGAGAACCGTCGGATTTGGTGACAAAGACTACAGCTGCTCCCCATTCAGAGAAGCTTGGTCTAATCAGTCCTTTAGAAGATAAGTCTTGAATCTGATTCCTTAATTCGCTCTTCTCTCGTGGTGCCATCCTTCTAGGTGGAAGGACTACAGGTCGTGCTCCAGGGATAAGATCGATGCGGAAATCAATTTCCCGCTTTGGAGGTAGAGAAATGACTTCACCAAACACGTCGGGGAATAGTTTGACTACAGGGGTAGAATGGATATCATCCGGGAAAGTGTCAAGAGAATAGATGAAACTACCAGCAAACTCCTGAGGCAATCTACACTGGATTTCTAAAGGATTCCCCAAATCATCTTTAAGAGCAACAGTACGAGAACTACAAGAGATATCTGCACCATGCCTATCTAACCAATCGCCTCCGAGTAGAAGATCGAAAGCGTCGAAACCCAAAACATAAAAGTCTCCAGTGAAGCATTGTTGGAAATGGAGGAGCTTCACATCCCTACAAACTTTACTAAGGTTCGCAGGACCACCGATGGGGTTTGAGACACATAAAGGTATGGGAGAAAGTTCAGAAGAAAGGCGATGTTCAAATTTATTACAGAGATCAGATGAAATGAAGCTGTGGGAAGCTCCGGTATCGAATAAAACTCGAACCGGTAATTTGAACAAAGTAAAAGATCCTTGAAGAGTACCTTGAGAATCATCTGGGACTGGATCTGATACTGGTGCAGGTGCAGGCTGCGGAGTTGTAGAAGATGCAGAAGTTACTGCAAAGACTCCAGATGTTGTGCCTCTCTTTTGAGTGGGACAATCCTTCTTGAAGTGTCCTGGCTGGAGGCAGATGTGACATAGATCTCTCCTAGCAAACTGAGTAGGTGGTGGAATGGCAGCACCCAAAGTAGGACAGCGATTAGCAAAATGTCCCTTCTGGTGGCACCTATGGCAGGTGATGGTAGACAGATCCACAGGTGGCCTCGCAGAAACAGAAGATGATGATGAACCTAGCCCTTGAGTCTTGTTCCTCTTATTGCGGTAGAAATTTGACTTCCTCTTCCTTGAATTTCCAGAAGACTGGGCTGATGCAGAAGAAACAGCAGGAGTGGCCTTAGAGGTAGGGTTCTCATACCTGAGAGCCATATCCATCAATGCCGTGAATGACCCATGCACATGAGTAATGAGTCGATCGTAGAACTCAGGTCGAGCTCCAGCGATAAACTTCTCGTTCAGCTTGAGCGGGGTATCAATCAGGTTCAGGCCATATTGTGAGAGTTCGTTAAACTTCCTCTCATACTCCGTGAAGGTCATATTGCCTTGCTTAAGATCCATGAATTCCCTATAGAGTTGAGACTTGCCTGCTTCGGGCATCCACTTGGCCAGAAAGGCCTCCCTAAAGCACGATAAGAGTTTAAAAGATAGATTCAAAGATGGAATTCAAATCCGAATTTCTTGACAACCAAAAGATACCTAAATTGCTCCCAAGTGAGGTCAGCCTCATTTGTCTGAGCAGTAATAGATAGCCACCAATTCAAAGCAGCGCCTTTCATCTGCCAGGCTGCGAGTTGCCTTTGCTGGGCATTAGTAATCTCGAGGCAGGAGAAAATCCTTTCTAGATCTCGAAGCCATTGTTGAGCTTCTATGATAGTCTCTGTCCCCATAAATTTTGTGCCACCTAGCTCAACATAGTCCTTGCACAATTTAGTGAAACGGACAGGGGCAGCAGGAGGAGGAACGACTTGCCCTCGACCTCGATTATTTCTTCTATTCATCCTGAAAGATTAAGGATGGATACTAAGGATAGAGGAAAATATTAAGATGTTCTAGGATAAGATAAAATTAAGAAACTAACAAGAGCTCGAATATAACGATGGAGAGAAAAAAAAAGTGTTGGAAACTTATTTTAAAATAGGAAATTTTCTACACTAAAATACTTCTTAAAAATTCTTTTTGAAAATCATTTTATACTTTTAAAATACGTCCTCTCACAAAGAAAGATTCTGGAATTTGACTTCACTCATTCTAGAGTATTGCTACTCTATCTCTAATGAGTTTTTGTTCCTTAGGCTATGTTTTAAACCTGGCTCTGATACCAACTGTAACGACCCACTATTTTGTGCCATTCGAATTCGACAAATATGAAAATTTTCGAGCTGGAATAGTTCAAAATAATAGATTGTAAATATAGCTAAGGAACAAATGAAACCAAATACACAGAATCACAGACACAGATATCAGAATCTCACAGCGGAATATAAAATACTACAGTGGTTCATGAAGCCACTGGAAACTTTTACAAACAGAAATACATTGTTCAAAACTCTAATACAAATTTTTAAGCCATAATAAAACATAGTCTTCCAAAATGTCTTGAATTACAAAATAGATAAAGACGAAGAAGCTTCCAACTAGCAAGAGTGATCTAGTCCTAGCTCCAGAAAAAAAAGCTGAATCTGCAACTCAGGCTGACCCGAGCATACAATAAAAAAAAACACTCGAGTCAGGACATACATACTTATATAATGTAAGCTAAATCAAGTGTACTGTAATGTAAAGAGCAAGTAACTCAAAGGATGCTTGAGATCGCCCATCCTCTAAGGATCCGTTAAACTATTTACTATAAAGTATATTTACGCTATTATAATAGGGTCTATAGTAAAATAAACTTACTTTTAAATAGCATTAAGGCTTTACATTTTCCACCTTAACACATAATAGTCCCAGTAGTCCATCCAATATCATAGCTCCTCCTACTCGGGAAGCAACTAGAGGATACCACACGGGCTACGGGAGAAAACCAAACTCGTACAAGGCTCGATATGGTAGGTGACACGGCACAACTAGGCAATGCCAGGGTAGATATACCAATTGCTATCCGGACCGGTGGTAACGCGAAGCCGCAGCAACCGCCCACCTCGAACAACACTCCCAAATCAAAGGTGCGCACCAAAACAATCACAATAGTAATAGAATGGCATACGAAGAAGTGTGTTCGATCAGAGGAGCTACCTCATTAATCCGAGAATCGCTCCTGTTTTAGCCACCTTAAGCCAACTCACGGGAGTCGGGTCCACGTATATACCTTTCAAGAAACCGCCCCCACCATCCTACTTCATTCTGGAATCTCCACCGCGTACACGGTTGTCAAAGTGGTTTTCGGTATCGACAGAGAGTATGTCCATATCCGATCCCGGTCTCTTTGCCAACCGAACGTTATTATAACCCGTGGTTATAGTTTTGAAATAGTATTTATACTTTCATATCAAATATATTTCAAATACCTTCAATTTCAAATCCTTGATCTAAAACATTTCCTTTGAAGATATATCATTTCAATTTATTCAATTAAATTTGGAATTTATCTCTTTTATCAAAATAGAAATCAATTTCTCCATTTGAAATTATCAAAAATCAATTTCTAAATCCTTTTATTCATTACATATTAAATTCCAAAATTTTACTTATTCCCAACATAAACTTTCATAAATTTTCTAAATAAATCAACTTTCAATTTCTACAGCACTTATGAAATGCTATCTAAAGTTACGGGTTTAAAAGGGTCTAATTTTAAAAGACAGCATTTAAATGCTGTAGTGGATTTTTAGCAAAATCTATTTCCAAATATAACTTATTATTTATTAATTGAAATTTTATTTTCAAAATCCAGAATTTCTAAAACAAGTTATATTCCGAAATTCTTAATTCAACTTTTATTTATTTAACATTTTAAAGTATTATAAATCTTATAAAAATCACTTGAACCCGAATATCCTCAATTTATAAATTTAATCAACTTAAATTATTTCAGAAAATAATATATATAAAACACGGGCCTGTATAAGATTTTCTAGCCTAGGTCAAGTGAAGACGGATTTATATCATTTCAATCCGATATTTACAAATCCCGGGTTCTATCATTTCGAACCCGCAATCCCAAGATATCAGTTTAATAGTTAACAGAATAAATGAACAAAATCACCATTAGGCCTATCATTTCAGCCCATACAGTCTATATTAACAGGGAACTTGCAGTGTGATTTAAGCAGTAAATAATAATAACATAATATAACTGCAGATATAATATAGCAGATGAATAACTGATGTGGTGTCAATTTAAAATAGGGTTCATCATTTTATACAGCATTTCAGACAGATAGTAGTGAAATAAAATTTCTACATATACACTTGCAATAATTTACGAAATATAAATACGTATGTCTGGTGAGAAATACTCACCTGGATGTTGCAGAAAATTTGAATTCAAAAACGACGATTCACCGGTAAAGACCGACAGAGGGTAGCGATCAAAATTCTCGGACGTCGCTTAGATTCAGATCTAGAACAAAATTCAAATATCGAAAACGCGACTTTAGAATTTATGGTCAAAGGAAAATTTAACATGGGACTAAAATTTGCTTGACTTGCTCGACTACTCCACCGTGCAATATGACCAAATATACCCTAAAACGTGAACCGGGCTAACCCAAAAATTTCGACAAAATTTCCTAAAGTAAGACTAAGCGATATGGGGACGTTTTCCTACTCTATGTCGTGATACGCATGTACACGTGTACACTTTAAATTTTCAGTTTGCTCATGCACACGTACACACACGCCAAACATATAAATGCAACCTAATTTATTGAACTCAGATCACAACTTCTATTCAACTTTCCCAGTTTTCAATATGCACCAGGCAAGACTTCACGCAACCCCTCAACAACTACACCAGGTCACATAATCAAATACTTCGAGAACACCTGTACTTGCTTCGAGTAAAATTTTCAAGATCTTCGAGTCGAAACTGCCCAGACTTCGAAAAAATCATGCAGTTTCTTCGAGACCCACATGCAAATGCTTCGAGTCACATTCACGTACTTCTCTCTGCATTTATTTTGAGAACAATGACCCCAAACAAATCACTGAAACTTTGAACAAAACATCTACCTACCTACAACCATTACCAGCATCAAACAACTCCAGCTTCACAACTACCAGTCCAATCCTATCTCTAGCATTAAGCACATTCGAAACTTCACTAAATAATTCATGTCAGTGATGAAATTTACAGACTAGGCTCCGTCAATACTTATTGTATGCTTCAACTACAGTCATGTAACATTCATGGTGTTGTCGTGCACAACGTGCATAGATGCACACTTGGTTCTGAAGTTTCAACATCTCAGCTTATAGCCTACAAGCAACTACTGATGGATAGGCTACGAAACATTTCAGATCTAATACTAGATATGCAACTGAACTGAAACCTCTCTGATCCCCTTACTGTTAAATGCACAAGGCCAGTCTTACATCTAAACATGCTCACGCCTACTCTGCAAATCCTATAGGTGCAAACTATTAATACAACCAGGTCAAGCTTCTCACTAAAACCCTGCTTATTTACTTGGATGCATGCTTTGCTTTCCCAACTACAGCACACGCAACTCTCTGCTCTAAAACACACATGCCTCTGATGTTCACGTCACACAGTGATACCCAAGAGTGCACAGCCCATTGTGTAAGTTGTATATGCAGACTATACTTAAGATGTGAATGCAGATCTAAAACTCACCTATTCGTTGCATACTTTACAATGTCTACTCATACAAGTTTGGACTCAAAATGCAACAAACCTCACTGCTTCATTTACTGGCATCCCTGATATGCACAACTAATTTATAAATTAATATTGGAAATGAATATACAGGCAACTCTAGGCAAAGCACGGCTCTGGTCAACATCATCTATTGTTCTCTGAGTTCATGTAGTTCTAAGGTATATATATTTATTTAAGGCAATCCTCGGTCCTAAAGTCAAATATCACTGATATAAATATGCCTAAGAGAAATTTGAAAAAGGGAATCTATCTACCCAGATTCCAAACGTTGTTCAAGGCATATGATACAATTCTCAAACGAAGTAGATACATGGTAGGGTGGCCGAGCAGAGTACCAAAGAATAAAGACACATAGTATAGGGAAAGAAAAGGAAGATTATTACCTGATGGAAGCTTCACGCAAAAGAAGAAGGGTTGAATTTGTGAGATGCAGAGGAGAAAAGTATATTTATAGCCAGGGTTTGCGAAATTTCAGGAGAAAGGCCAGGTGAAAATTTGATTGCATTGATGAAGTTTCGAATGTACAAGTAAAATTGTGTACGTTACTTACTGTATAATCTCGTGTTGAAGGCAAATATTTTGAATGAATTAAAGGAGGCCGAGAGATATGTTTCAGTTTCTCTTTGATAAATGCTTACACGTGATTAAAGAAATAAAACAAGGAGAGTTATCAATGCGTGATTTGAGGAGACTTGATTTGTAGTAAGCTTGAACAGGGGAATGAGAGAATAACAGATGTGCACGTTTCAAATTCAAGCATGCACAAATTCTCTCTGCCCAGATACGTTTCGAACGTTACTATGTTTGATTTTTGTGCACTTCGATATGTATATATATGGTGTTGAATATAAAAATGATGGCGAAATCAAAGGAGAAGAGACAGCTTGCGTGATAAATGCACAGAGAAGAAAAGCAATATGAATTGGCTTCGACTGAATAGGCAAATGATGTTTACCCAAATTTTTGCTTGATCAAATTTGAAAATTTGTAAACAAAAGGCAGTGGGAAATAAATAAACAGGAGATAAGGCTTTAGTGCTTTATGAACAAGAGGAAAAGCGTGATCACAGGAAGGCCAAATCTGGTATTTGCGTGATATGGTATACGTGATTTATGACCGGTTACATGATTTGAACGTGATCTATTTCTAGTTAATAAATTTTGATTTTTTTTTGTTTGATAGCATTAAATGAAAATGGTAAATTTCTTATGTAGGTTTTAGGACTAAAAGTATACAATTTGTTTTTTAAAAAGTCAAAACGGTCCTTTAAAATAACGACCGTCTTAAAATTACTGACTGATATTTTTCTTCAAAAATATTTAAAAATATGATTTTTACACTACGTTAAACTGGCGTAATATAAAACATCAAAAATTTCTATAGAAATAACATTTTACATTCACACGTTTTATTATGTCACTTATACCCAAAAATTGACGCGTCTTTTAAACGCGAAATTTAACAGTTTAAACATAGCTTAAATTTTCACAGTTATTATTAAATTTTATTGACATATATACTTTTATAAAATATATCTTCAAATTAAATATTTAAACTGTATTGTTAAACATAACTTATACAAAATGTTATTTCAAAATTGAACAATTAAAATAAAATAAATTGCTAAAACTAGGGTTGTTACAGTTATATTTTAAAAGATATATTTTAAAAGAGATATTAATGAGGGGGAAACCCATTCCGCTCGGCAGCATGGTCTCACTAGATATCTATAAAACTGAGATGGCATATTATTATTCAAATTAGGCTTTTTGTCTGGCTCGAAATTTATGTTTTCCTCTTAAACTCTCAGGTGCTCATAATTTGATCTGAGTAGGTCGAGAGTAAGGGTTTACATGTTAAGTAGGCTTTGGCGAATAAAGCTTCCATAGATATGCATCAAGCAAAGCTAGCTACATAGGAGTCTATCTATTACTTTTTATCTGATGTGTTATTTCATTTGTTGTATGAATGTATTGACAGTAGATGTATCTATCTTTTTAGTAAATTTGATTAGCCTAGGGGGCATCATCATATGTCGCTTTTGGAGTATTTTATAATAACTATACTTTACCTAGGAAATATTTGGGATTATGTAACGAAAATAGGATATTGTCTTTGAAATGAAATGTGAAATTTTTCTTTGAAATTGTATTTAAAATATTTTATATTCGTGATACAATTAACATTACCGCATTTTGTCACAAGAAATTAATACTATATATAACTACAGCATCTGTAGCGCTTAGTTTCGGGCCACAAATGTGGGATGTTACATTGAGTTCCATACTGATTTAGTGAAGCACGTCAGGCCGATGGTTATTCCCTTAAAGCGTATGACTCCCAGAAAGTAGAAGGAGTTGGTGGTGCAAGTGAATGACCTACTAAGGCGAAGGTTCATTCTTAGGAGCTATATGAGTGCGACGCACCTATAGTATTTGCCACCAAGACGGATGGCTCTCCAAGGTCGTGTGTAGAATATCGTGAGCTGAATAAGGTAATGAAGAAGAATATGTATCCACTTCACATACTGATAACTTATTCGATCGGCTCCATGGTGCTAGGATGTTCTATCAGTTGGACCTTGCGATGGGGTTTCATCCATTGAGACTGGTAAAAGATAATGTGCCTATTACCGCGTTCCCTTCGTTATTTTGATTCTATAGTGGTTGGTTATGCCGTTCGGGCTAACCAACGCGCCAGCATACTTTGTTGATCTTATGAACTGTTTTTTCTGGGACAACTAAATAAATTTATACTTGTGTTTGTGGATGATATCCTTATTTATTTGAGGATGGAGGAAGAGCACAAGGAGCATTGTAGAATTGTTCTAGAGGTGTTGAGGAAGCACCGGTTGAAGGTAATATTTTCGAAGTGTTACTTCTAAAGGAGGGAAGTGCGATTTTGGGTCACGTTATTATTGAGTAAGTTATTGCTGTAGAACCTATGAAGGTGGCTGCAGTACAGGATGAGGATTGACTAACGACTGCTACAGATATGAGGAGTTTCCTTTGCTTGGTAGGATATTATAGATGTTTTATCAAGGGCTTCTCTAAAACAGCAGCACTGTTAACCAACTTGGTGAAGTTGAATCAGACTTTTATTTGGGGAGCAAGTTGCGAGTATGCGTTTGTGAATGAAGAGAGGTTGACGAGCGCACCGGTATTAGTCATTTCGAGCGGTAAAGAGGAGTTAACAGTATACATGGACGCATGTGCTACTGGACTTGGTGTGGTGTTGATGCGGAGGGGAAAGGTTGTTGCCTACGCTAGTCTACAACTAAAACCACACGAGAGGAAGTATCTGACTCATGATTTTGAGTCGGCAGTGTTACTATTCACTTTGAAGATATGGAGGCACTACTTCCTTAGGGTGAGGTTCAAGTTGTATATGGACTATAAATCATTGAAGTATTTATTCCCTCTGAAGGACCTTAACCTTCATCAACGGTGATGGTTAGAGTTCCTAGCCTCATATGAATTTGACAATTCCTACACACCTGGTAAGGGAAATGCGACCGCTGATGCTTTAAGTACGAGAGATGCAAGCTTAGAAGCAATGTTCCTAGAGTGTAAGTAGTTGGAGTTTATCACCGGCTACAATTTTAGACCTCGATGTGAGCTAGAGTCGGAAGTGTTGGCTAGCCTGACGACCAGAACTATAGTGATTGAGTGGATCGGTACTAGTCAGAGATGATACGCTAGACTAGTAGAGATCATAGTGAAGATAGAGGAAGGGGTAGAGTCTGAAGAGATGAAGCGGTACGAGAACGACCATAATGGTTTGCTCCGTTAGGATGGGAGATTGTTTGTTCCTGATGTGTATAGGTTAAGAGATGAGGTGCTATGCGAGTACCATCATTCGAGATTTACTATACATCCCAGTGGTAATAAAATATACCGATATGAGATAGACATTTTATTAGGTAAGGATGAAGAATGACGTTCGGGCATTCATCTCGAAGTGCACGAACTTTTAGTTGATAAAGGTAGAGTAGAAGAAGCCGAATGGTTTACTGCAACCTCTCAAGATTCCCATGTGGAAATGGGAACAAGTTTCGATGGACTTCATCAATGGATATTCACGAATTGGAGGAGGTTGATAGCATTTGGTCATAGTCGACAGATTGATAAAGAGTGCAAGATTTAGACCCATCAAGTCTTGCAGAGCAGCAACCAAATTGGCCTAGTTGTATGTGAAATATGTTCTGCGCTTCCATGATGCACCGAAAAGCATTCTAAGCGACCGAGACTCATTGTTCGCTAGTGGGTTATTGAAGAGCTTACAAGAGGTATTGGGGATGGAGCTGCATTTAAGTACAGCTTTTTACCCATTAACAGATGGGCATACTTAGAGGGTGAACCGTAGTTTGGAGGATCTCTTGCGAGCTTGCATTCTTAATTTTGGTGACTCGTAGG